>OY754307.1:50172766-52572766 GCA_963573325.1 Astragalus glycyphyllos | reverse complement strand
AGGCAAAGAGTGGCTTCTTGGTCAATTTGGTCCTTAAGTTTTTCTGCAGGAGTCAAAGACCTTAGAAGGTTCCCTTTCTTCTTTTCCAACGCTGGTATCTTCGACTGCAATTTGGCTATACTTTCTTGATGGGCCCTGATCTCAATATCACAACCTTCAATAGCTTTCATCTCAGCTTCTGACTTAGTCTTCAAAGAGGAAAAGTTAGCATGAGTGGCATCAACAAGTGCTGCCATTTCTACCTTGCGTTTCGACTCAAGCTTCAGAAGATGGTCATGTTCCCTCTTTCTCTGTATATCTCGAGCAAGTTGTTCGAAAAGAGGCTGAACAGCCAAAACAAAGTCACTAACTGATTCATTAAGAGCACCATCAACATCAAGCTCAGCCAATTTATGAAGCAAATCTTTGATCTGAAAAGCAAGTGGAGGATTAGCTTCAATGGTTGGGAAGATATCTCCATCGAGAATTTGAGTGCGCAATGTGCTAAGGAGAGCCTCCGTCGAAGTAGCTGAAGTGGCAACTCCTGCAGAGAGTGTTGAAACACTTGGTTTGCTACTGCTTGAAGTTTTACTTCCAAGTCTCGCTTCCAAAGCCTCCGTTGGGTTATTCTTTTTCATTTCTTCCCACTCTTGAACGCTAAGACTTGTACCAGAAGACAGCACAATACATGTCGAAGCTCCATCTTTAGGAGGAGATTCATCTTCCTGCTCAGAAAGATCTTCTTCCTCAGCTATTTCTTCTTCTTCTTCATTATCAAAGAAAGAAGCACCTTCTTCTTGTTCCTGTTCTTGTTCTTGCTCTTGAGCTTGTTCTTGCTCTTGTTCAATTGAATTAATGGGAGAGGGTGAACTAGGTTCTCCCATTTCGACGCCTGCAAGCACATCATCCATTGCCACGTCTGCTTTTTCTTGTTCTGGTGCAATAGGTGGCGAAATTCTTGCAGTTGTAAGAGCTGGTATCGACGTAGATGTTGGGGGAGTGAATAGAGTAACTTGAGTGGTCGAAACAGGGGTTGCTTGTGGCATTACTGTGGGTGTTGCTTCAGGGGCCTAAAAGAAGAACAAAGTACAATAAAAATTAGAGAAAATCAAAAGAAAATTTGAAGAAATGAAAGATATCAGAGTAAAGAGGTTTGTTTACCTTTATTGTATCCCCTTCGATGCGAGAATGCTCGCTGGCAGGATCCTTCGGTTTCTTTTTCAAAACAGTGTTTCTCTTCTTCTTCAGCAGAGGAGCTTCATCAGACTGCATACAACAACAATGTTAAAAAATTTAACAAGATGGGCTAAGTTTTTAGAAGAAAGAGGGGATAATTTCGACCTCTGTTTCTTCACTATAGGCTTCGATTGGTGTTTTCTTCGTCTTCTTAACTGGAGGATGAGAGGTGGTCGAAACACTAGGCCTTTTCTTTGACGCACCTTGCTTTAATGATGCGTGTTCCTTTATCACAAGAGGCCTATTTTCGACGACGCTTTTGGTTTTGGTCGGAGCTTTGATAGTTGTTGCAGTAGTGGTCTTAGTGGTATTATGAGAGGATTCACTGGCAGAGGGAGAAATTGGGATAGCTGCATAATTCGACAGAAATATGTTAATATATGAAACATGAAATGCAGGAGACAAAGCCTCAATCATGTCGAAAGTATCACCTTCTAGTACGGGATGTACCTCTCGAACATGTTGCAATTCTAGGTGCAAAAAACCATCGAAAGAGTATAAAAACTGTTTAGCCCAAACTACTTTATCAAGCATAGTAGAATTTATCGAAAAAAGATTTTTAATATCAGAACCACATACAAACCACTTTGGAAATGGTGGTCGAAAGGCCAAGGGTTTTTCACTAGTTGGCAAAGGTGGAAATTTAAGTTTATCATGCTTAAGTGCGAACGAATATTTGTCAGAAACATAAATTGGGAAAATCATTGTTGGAAGTTTTTCAAGAAGTTTCATTTTTAACACTTGAGCAGCTTGATAAATAGTTTGTCGAAGGTTAAACGGGTTATATACTGTTTCAAAATATTTTTGGAATGCTGTGATCTCTTGGATATGTGTACCTTTCGACTTCTTCTTCTGCGGAAGAGGAATATCAGAGATTAGCGTAGCCAACAAAGTAGCTTGATCGACATCTTTAGTTTTCTGGGAGTAATAAGAATCCCACCACTCAAAAAATTCTTTAGTATAAGAAAAAGTTAAATCATAAGTGGTTGGAACAAATTGAGAAGGAGCTGCGTCGAAACAAGCAACACATTCTTTCCAATCCTTCTCATTGTCTGGCTTGACGAAATCCTTCCTAGACCTATAGAAAGCACTAGGTCGAAGCTGACATAGACCAAATTGTCTAGCTAACAGACTGGGGTGATAAGAGAAAACACCAAACATGGTTTTGGATTTGCCTGCAGCTGTTCTGGTGGACAAATATTTAGTGGTCAAATATTGCTGCCAAATGGTAATGATCTCTTCGGTAGAGGGATTGGAAGAAAGTGGCTCTCTTAGCCAAGTTGGTCCACGAGTTCTGGTGGTAAAAGGTGCCATGGAGGGGGTGAAGTCAACACAACCCATAAAAACCCTGAAAGCTTTTTCAAATGAGTCATGAGTGGTAAGATTGATTTCCCTAGGCCTCGAGAGGGCAAGTCGAACTCCCTCAGTAGTTCTGGTTTCGACAATAGAGGAGAAAAGGTCAGGGACAAATAGTTCAAACTCTGATTCAAAAGTGGCAGAAAGCCACAATTGAAGAAGCCAAATAGGCCCAGAAACAGAAAAATTAGAGATGTCTTTGACATCTTCAGGAGTTAATTTTTTCAAGATTTGAGTGCCTTGTTGAAGACCCTCATACAGAGTTGCCAGGAGGAGATGGCTAAGATTGACATTTCTACCTTCATGAAGCTGAATTGCTAAGTTAATATACATCTTAGCCACCTGAAGAGAAGAAGAGCAGAAGACATAATAAGAAAGCCACAACGTGAGGAAAGCAATGTGTTCCTCGTCGGAAACGTCATCAGTTTCGATAACGTGGTGGTCCTTTATGTAATTCTGGTGTGTAGCTCTTTTTGTGTCGAAGTTGAAGGAATGTGCATTACCAGTTGTAGAAGGGTCAAAACACTCGCCCAAAGGCTTCAAACCAGTAATGGCAGCAACATCTAAAAGAGTTGGAGAAAGCATACCACATTTGAGGTGGAGACTATTGGTGGTGGAATCCCAGAAATGGAGTGCAGCAATTAACATAGGCGCTTGATACTTGAGCCCATATTTTGACAGCTGAATAAGGTCGAAAATGCCCCGATTCTTCCAAATATGAGCCTTTTTTGACTCAATCTTAGCTAACCAATTGAGGAAAGATTGGTGATTGTCACCAGTTGGAGAATTTGACCTGAAAACTCTATTTGGGTTGTTCATAAAATCCATAACATAAGGTCCCTTTTGAAATACTCTAGGACTGTACTGGTAATAGCTAGGAAAAACCTCTTTGACCTTATAAGTTTTATCAAACGAATGAGCAATAGGACCAAGGTAAGCGTACTTTGAAGGAAGGGGGAAGGGAATCAATACCTGAGACTCCAAAATTTTGGTCTCCTCATCGGTTAACCCTTTGGGATCCACTGGTACCAAGTGATAATCGAAGGAAGAAGAAGGTGGTTGCGAAGAACTTGCCATTGAAGTGACGCTGTTGCAAAGTGAATAGCAGAAACCAGAAAACCTCCAAGAAACGCAAGAAAGGGCGTAAAACAGAGATTAATGTAAAAAAAAAAAACTGGTTTAAAAAGTGTCGATGGCGATGAATAAGAGAAATGGTACAAGAATCGCGCTTGAAAGGACTGTTTTTGAGGGATTTGCAGAGAGGGTTTCAACAGAAAACAGAGTAAAGAAGATGAAAAGTTTAAAGAGTGAAGAAAGAAGTAGAAGAGAGAACTGGAAAGGCTTTATAGGGAGTAGTGGAGATGGGACAGTTATTAAAAAGCTGAACGTGGAAGGCCACGTGGCATACCATTAAAAGAGTAACGTCAACAACACTTAACAGTGGTGACATCAGGTATACAGCTATTCTGCTCAAGTGCAAAGTCTATTTCGACGATGAATTCAAAAATGTTCTTTCTCTTCTTCCACCTCAAGTTCAGTCGAAAAAGACATTTTTGAGGGGTTAATTTGTTAGCCTGTAATTTCGACAGGCTTCATTGAAAATGGTCAACAAGGCTTGACTTATATTTCGACAAAGACCAAAGTATTTCGACAGAGAAAATGGTCATGTGCAGGGTAAATTCGACAAGCTTCCGGGAAAGCAAAAGCAAGAAAGAGGAAAATGGACACAAGTTTTCGACAGACAAAAAACAAAGCAGTTATGCGCTGAAGAACTAGCAGTTGGTCGAAAAGAGGAGCGGTTGCTATCATTTTTATAACTGTTTTAGGGTAGTTTCTGCTTAGTATAAATAGTAGTTTCTGAGATGAAACAAAGGTCACAAAAACTCATATTTTACTTCTCACGCTCTAACTTCCGCATTCAAGAGAAAAACGAGTCAGAGAAATAATGTATGAATTTGTGCACCATTTCCTTTAACTTTAATGCAACTTTAATTTGTTTTCTTTCATTTTACTTGTTTTTATCATTCAAGTTCTTCTTCTCTGAAATACTCTGATAACTTCGCGCGAAGGAATCAGTTATTTCTTTCTTCTTTTCAGGTTAAAACGCGAAACAACTGAAGAACATCACATCAAACTAAAAACTCTAAACACAAATGGTCTTAGGATTCACTGGTTGATCCTGCAAGTTAACCAAATTGGAGACCAGCGGTGTTGTTATGGGCCTCACTAAGACATTGGACCAGGAAGAGAATTCAGCTGAAGATGGGCCTAATATCAAGCATAAGCCCAGAGACAGAGCCAAAAGGACCACTGCTAAGCCCAAATGGCAGAATGATTACTTTATGAATTAGCATTTGGTGATGTAATCTTGCCTAGAATGAAATTGTAATCAATAGTACTATTGTATGTGCTAGTTTGTCTTTTTGTATACTCTCCATTTTGGATTGAGTCACAATTACAGCTGGCAGTGTGTTGCCTTTTGCTATATGTACTAAATGATTCCCTCAATAAAGGCAAGAATGAATTGTTAAAGGAAAGAGTCACCTCCACTCACGGAGGAATAGTGTTGTTGCTTTTATTGTATCTTGCTTGTCCTCTATTATTCTTTCTCTCACAGAACCCTTTCATTTCTTTATCAGCTCATCACGATTTGTTCCTTGCTCTCTCTCACAGTGTTCGTTTCTTCTTCTCTGTACCAGCTCACTACATTTTGGTGCTTTCATCTGATTGTCATGGCAACTCCACCTCCCACACCGCCACCACCAAATCTCACGGACATTCTCCAACAACTCCTCGAAACCCAGCAGACTATGCAACAAGAGTTGAATCAGCTCCGTACGCGCATGGGTCCTCCTGGTTTCCAAGCTCTAGGGTTTGAACAACCAGTTCAACATCACCCATTTGGTACTACCTCCATCAAATTGGAAATCCCCAGGTTCGATGGCAAGGAAGCCCTAAGTTGGATCTTCAAAATCAAGCAATTTTTCGATTTTCATCGAACTCCTGAAGATCAGCGACTTCATATTGCTTCATTTTACATGGAAGGTGAGGCTCTCACTTGGTTTCAGTGGATGCACAGTAATGGACTCCTTCATTCATGGACGGCGTTCCTTCATGCTCTGGAAGTACGGTTCGCGCCGTCGCAGTACGATGATCCGAAAGGGGCTCTCTTCAAGCTTTGTCAAACGACTATCGTCAAGGAATACCAGAATACTTTCGAAGCGTTGGCAAATCGGATCGTTGGTCTCCCTCATGAGTTTTATATGAGCTGTTTCATCTCCGGGCTCAAGCCGGAGATCCGCCGCAAAGTGCAGGTATTCCATCCTATCTCTCTCTCTCATGCTATTAATTTGGCTAAATTGCAAGAGGAAAAGTTCAATGATAGACCACCTTACAACCGTAAACCAGAGAACACAGCTACCATCTCAAACCCTAAGAGCTCAACCCGACCCGTCCTTACCACTAACCCAAACACCACCGTGACCCCAACAAATACACAACCACAAGCCACCAAACACCAAACCATCAAACGCCTTTCACCCGCGGAACTCCAGGCAAGGCGAGAAAAGGGACTGTGTTACAACTGTGATGAACGGTTTCAACCAGGTCACCGTTGTAAACGACAGTTCTTTCTTCTCATTGCTGACCCTGAGGATCCGGATCCTAGCCCAGAAACGATACATGAACTCACATACACTCCCGCCACAGAAACACCAACTGAAAACAACCCACCAACAGAGCCTAGCCCACAAATTAGCTTCCATGCCCTCATGGGACACACAATACCTCAAACCCTAAGAGTCCAAGGCCAAATCCAGAAACAAACACTAACCGTCCTCATAGATAGCGGCAGCACTCACAATTTCATCCAAGATAGGGTTGCCAAACAACTTGGTCTATCACTTGAGCCCTCTAAAGCTTTTCAGGTACTTGTAGGAAATGGGGAAGAACTAAATTGTTCATATTTATGCAAAGGTGTTGGGCTGTATTTGGATGGTAAATTTTTCTCTGTGGATTTGTTTGTCATTCCTTTGAGTGGTGCTGAATTGGTTTTGGGGGTCCAATGGCTGAAAACCCTAGGCCCTGTTCTCACGGATTACAACAAATTGACCATGTCCTTTACTCACAATGGCCAAGTCACACAAATTGTTGGTAACCCTAGCCCTAGTCCCACAGAGGCATCTATGCACCAACTCAAACGCCTAGCATCTACCCAAGCACTTGACACCATCCTACAATTTCATCTCTTGCCCACTCCAACTAGCCCTGAACCTCATACCTCACCACCACCAGCCTTAGAAAACCTTCTTGCCCAATACTCCACCCTCTTTGACCAACCTACAAACCTGCCCCCCCCCCCCCCCCCCCCCCCCCCCCCCCCCCCTCGTCCCACAGACCATCACATTCCCCTCTTACTTGGGAAAGACCCTGTCAACGTGAGACCTTACCATTATCCCCAATTCCAAAAGCAAGAGATTGAAGCCCAAATTCATGATATGCTTCTTCAAGGAATCATACAACCAAGTACTAGTGCCTTCTCCTCTCCGGTTCTGTTGGTGAGAAAGAGAGATGGTACATGGCGCTTTTGCGTGGATTATAGAGCCTTAAATGCCATTACAGTAAAGGACAGATTTCCCATTCCGGCCATTGACGAGTTACTTGATGAACTACATGGTACAAAGTGGTTTTCCAAGCTTGATCTTCGCTCCGGGTACCATCAAATCAGAATGGCTTCACAGGATGTGCATAAGACAGCTTTTCGCACTCATCAAGGACACTATGAGTTCCTTGTTATGCCCTTCGGCTTGTGCAACGCCCCTTCAACGTTTCAAACAACAATGAATGCACTATTTCAGCCTCATCTCAGAAAGTTTGTCATCGTGTTCTTCGATGATATTTTGGTCTACAGCCGCACCATGGAAGACCACATTAATCATTTGGGAATTGTCTTTACATGCCTCATTGAGCAACAGTTCTTTCTAAAGAGAAACAAGTGCACATTTGGTCAACCTTCCATCACTTATTTGGGGCATATTGTCTCAGATAAAGGAGTAGGACCAGATCCTGAGAAGATTTCTGCTATGGTTGATTGGCCACGGCCCCAAACACTCAAGCAACTCAGAGGGTTTCTTGGACTCACTGGGTTCTACCGAAAATTTGTGCGTAATTATGCCACAGTGGCAGCTCCTCTTACGGATTTACTCAAAAAAGATGCCTTTACTTGGTCGGACCAAGCAGAAATAGCCTTTGAAAGTTTAAAAAAGTCTATGACGGAAGCCCCGGTCTTAGCTCTCCCAGATTTTAATGGTGACTTTGTGCTTGAAACGGATGCCTCGGGGATGGGTATGGGTGCTGTCCTATGTCAAAATGGACACCCAATCTCTTATTATAGCAGAAAATTCTGTCCTAGAATGCTGAATGCCTCCACATATGTGAGGGAATTATGTGCGATAACATCAGCAGTGAAAAAATGGCGTGCATATCTTCTTGGCAGAAAATTCACAATCTACAAAGATCAGAGAAGTTTAAGAGAGCTGATGACACAAATCATCCAAACTCCGGAGCAACGGTTTTACTTGGCCAAGTTACTAGGGTACTCATATGAGATTGTGTACAAACCAGGGGCTCAAAATAAGGTTGCGGATGCCTTATCAAGAGTGCATGAACCATCTTCTCAGCTGCTGGCTATCACAGTTCCTCACTGGGATTTTTTGCAGCAAATTAAGGACTCTCTTGAGCAAAACAGCCAGTTACAAGAGCTGATTGCCAAGGTCCAGCAGGAGCCAGACAAGCACACAGGTTATACAGTGGTAAATGGGCTGTTGTTCTTTAATGATAAGTTGTTTATTCCTTCGGATTCACCTCTCAAACACATGCTGCTAGAAGAGTTTCACTCTTCACCATTGGGAGGCCATAGTGGCATCCACAAAACTTTGGGACGTCTCAAGGAAAACGTGTACTGGGAGGGAATGAAAACTGATGTGATCAGGTTTGTGAAGCAATGCCACACTTGCCAACAAACAAAGCACTCAAATCACAGTCCTTACGGTTTGCTTCAGCCACTTCCAATTCCCCATGGAGTATGGGAAGACATTTCTCTTGACTTTATAGTGGGGCTCCCTTCCTTCCAAAATCACACAGTGATTCTAGTTGTAGTAGATCGTTTCTCTAAGGCTGCTCATTTTGGAGCATTACCTACTCATTTTAATGCTATTATGGTGGCTGATCTGTTTGCTAAGATGGTGTGCAGGTTACATGGAATGCCTAGGAGCATTATATCTGACAGAGATCCTATTTTTCTGAGTAATTTCTGGCGTGAATTGTTTAAACTCAGTGGCACCAAGCTTAGGATGTCCACTGCTTATCATCCACAGAGTGATGGGCAGACAGAGATAGTCAACAAGGCTCTACAGCAATACCTTCGCTGCTTTGTGCACACAAAACCGAAGAACTGGGGCAAGTTTTTACACTGGGCTGAATGGCATTACAACACCTCAATTCATACAACAACTGGCTGCTCACCCTATCAGGTAGTCTATGGTAAGCCTCCTCCAAGCTTGCCACAATACATTCAAGGAACTAGCCAAGTAGAAGCTGTGGATGTTCTGTTGACTGAGAGGGCTGAAATATTGGCTAAGCTGCGTAGTAAGCTTGTTAAAGCTCAAGCTACAATGAAATACTTTGCTGATAAACATAGGGTGTCTCACCCCTTTAAAGAAGGGGATATGGTGTTTGTTAAACTCAGGCCTTTTCGCCAGAATTCAGTTGCTGGTCACAGGAACCGTAAGCTTTCTCAGAGGTATTACGGGCCCTACAAGCTCAAGAAAGCTATCGGAGAGGTAGCATTTGAATTGGAATTACCAATTTCAAGCAAAATTCATCCGGTATTCCATGTCCCAAAACTGAAACCATGCTTGGGAAATGCTCCACCAGCTTTGAAACTCCCTGCAGAAGCCATTGATAATCAGCCTGTTATTAAACCCGCAGCAATCCTGGACTGGCAGCTTGGAGCAGAGCCAGAACAGCATCGTGTTCTAGTGCAATGGCAGGGACTTTACCCAGAGGATGCTACTTGGGAGCCAGTAGTAGAGCTGCAAAAGACTTATCCTAATCTGAATCTTGAGGACAAGATTCCCGTGGAAGAGGAAACAGATGTTATGGGCCTCACTAAGACATTGGACCAGGAAGAGAATTCAGCTGAAGATGGGCCTAATATCAAGCATAAGCCCAGAGACAGAGCCAAAAGGACCACTGCCAAGCCCAAATGGCAGAATGATTACTTTATGAATTAGCATTTGGTGATGTAATCTTGCCTAGAATGAAATTGTAATCAATAGTACTATTGTATGTGCTGGTTTGTCTTTTTGTATACTCTCCATTTTGGATTGAGTCACAATTACAGCTGGCAGTGTGTTGCCTTTTGCTATATGTACTAAATGATTCCCTCAATAAAGGCAAGAATGAATTGTTAAAGGAAAGAGTCACCTCCACTCACGGAGGAATAGTGTTGTTGCTTTTATTGTATCTTGCTTGTCCTCTATTATTCTTTCTCTCACAGAACCCTTTCATTTCTTTATCAGCTCATCACGATTTGTTCCTTGCTCTCTCTCACAGTGTTCGTTTCTTCTTCTCTGTACCAGCTCAAGTTCTTCTTCTCTGAAATACTCTGATAACTTCGCGCGAAGGAATCAGTTATTTCTTTCTTCTTTTCAGGTTAAAACGCGAAACAACTGAAGAACATCACATCAAACTAAAAACTCTAAACACAAATGGTCTTAGGATTCACTGGTTGATCCTGCAAGTTAACCAAATTGGAGACCAGCGGTGTTTACCAAAATCCACGGTAAACAGTATCACAACAACAAAATGCCAATATTGTACAATAACTATGGAACAAAAGTTATAGCTACAGATGCAGATATCCCACAACATGCATTTGACATGTACCTATTGAAACACTCTTATCAGACATGTGAATGATGTGATATTGATCAGCACAAAATAACACTCAGTGTTTTGTATGTGCTCAACAAAATGGCACCTCTAATGGAACGCAGGTTCAAACAGATAACAAAATTAGCTCTTCACAATTAATGTCTACCTCTCAAAACATTTTCTAACTTAAATTGATAAATGTCCAACCTAGATTGCCTTTTCTCATTCAAGACAAGTAGACAACTTTTCTTCTTCCTTTATAATTATCATGGCCTTAAATTACAAGATCCATGTTTGGAACAAGACTACTATATCTTTAAACTTTAAAAAAATTACAATATGAAAATTCTAAATTAATCAAAATAGTTTACTTTTGACACAATAAAAATAGTTTATTAAAATTGTTATTGTTATATTTATATTTGAGGCTTTCTCCCTGATTTTCTGACTAAGAGGAAAGAGACCTTGAGTAAAATAAAAATTCTATTTTTCAAAAATATTTAATTGCTTTCAATATTCTTTATCATATAATCATTACTTTTACAAAAATTGCATTAACATACAAAAATATTTTCTAAATCAAAAGAAATGACTTAATCTGCTTTGTGGTTACGGGCTTACAACAAGTAACCAACCCGGATAACCTGCTAAAACACTTGTTTTTCACTCATTTCTGATCTGAATTATAATCAATCAATAATCTTAGAAATTTGGCATTCCCTAACGTGGTATATTAAAATAATCTTAATCCTTTCGACTCACATACATTTCCATAACAGTGAAGTATTTTCATCAGAAAAAAAATATATTAGAAAATAGGTTTACCTTGTTATCTACTGATGTTCCAATCCAGAATGGATTGCAAAAATCACCCAGTAAGAGGATTGCGAACTTGCCCAATAAAGAGTATTGTTCCAGTCAAATCTTCACTGATCAGAAATAAGAAAGGGTGATCAGCAACAAAATCTATCCGAGTCGGGCGACGTCCACTCCTAAACCCTATCGTTGCACCAGTCGCCGCTGCAGCTTCGGTGCCTTCTTCATTTACTTCAATGAAAGATTTATGAAATATGTTGGAAACATGAAGATTTTTACCCACAGGAGAGTCCACCATTTTTGTCAAACCTCCAGCGGAGAAAGGTAAAACCACCCCTAGCTCCTTCAGCGCATCAGAAGTTTCAAGCCCAAACGAAATATTGAATCTTGGAATCCTAAAGTCACCTACTTCCACTTTTCTAATAGGAAGCCTGCGTTCCAGAAACCCGGAATCCAAAGCCACCTGCTCAACCAAAGCCGACAGTCCATCTTTTGCCTCTGGAAGAAAAAAGTACATAGAGAATTGACGCTTATCTTCACCTTGTTTATATGGAAGACCAAGGACTTTGAAACCATCAAAAGCACTAAGAAACTGCTTATTCTTGCTGGTCATGAAGGGAACCTTGACTGAGGTGCCATTGAGAAGGTGAAAATCATAGTCTTTCGTTATTGAAGCATCAAACTTCTCATTCCAGACTCCTTTGAAGTATAGTGCATTTGCAAAAATGAGCCTGGTAGAGCTGTCAACTGATCCAGGAGGAAGAAGCTCTTTAATAAGGCCACTTGTCTCTTTTTCAGCCCATAAATTGACTTCATTGGTCACTTCAACTGCCTATAAATCATATCAAATTTAAAATCATTTCGGATGAAGGATAAGCTGAATTCTTTTCACAAGAATTCCAATAGAAGAATTGTACTTGTTGAATTAGTTAGATACAAGAAAATGGTGAGTGAGACTTAGAGTTGCAGAACTGACAATCTATTTAGGCAACACATCAATTGTTTTCATAGGAGTTGTCACTTGTTGCTAATCTAAAATCATTTTATCTGTATGTTAAATAAATCGGGAAAATTTCTTTCTCTTTAGGACTTGAAAATTTGAAGCTGACTTTATAGTCAAACTTGGAAGAGCCCAACAAGTCGGTGTCGCAGGAAATAGCAAATTGTGGTTGACATCTTGTTTAAACTCTTCTTTGCTTGATGACACATTCAAGAAGAAAAGACTAACAGGTCTAGTAATGCATTTGAATAACATAAAGCTATGTTGCATACATGAAATATTTGTAGACAGGGGCAAGTTTGTATGATCAGAATTTAAAACATTTCACTCCAAATATATTTAGTTTACAGAAAGATGGAGGAAAAACATCGCAAAATTACACGCACTCAGACAGACCCACTTGCTCTCTGCTGAAATTAGCAATTATTTTATTAAAAGGGGAAGCATTGATCTTTACGCCACTTGGTCTTAGAAGCTTTGGTACTCTATCATCATCCAAGTAGGTAAAAGTAAAACCCTTAACTATTTTATTGAAGTTACATTAATTAATGATTTTATTCTTCTATCACACAATTCATACGAACCTAATACCTACACCGGAACCAGAGCTTAATACTTCTTATTAGTGAAGAACTAAACGAACTACGAAGGTTATGTTATTTGCTTTAAATTAGGTTGCGAAGTCAACAAAAATAAATAATAATAATCTATTAATTAATTAATTAATTAATTAGTAACAAATTAAAGCAGGGCATGGATGTTTATGTAGAAGGGGAAGATATACCTTGGTCTGGAAATCAACTGAAGCCAAAGTGGCTTTATAATCAGTAGCCACAAGCTGTTTGAAGGAAGGGTGGAGTGAAAGGGATTGTTCAACCCACACACCATCGGCGAAAGAGAGACGAGGTCCACCGGCGGGAGCAGCATCGGAGAGGACAACAGAAACGAGCTGAGAAGTGATAGAGTTGAGATTGTCGGTGGATTTGGATCGGAGGAAGGAGAGAAGCTGGTGTTGCGTGGGACCCTCGGAACCAGCGGCGATGATGCTCAGCACAACATGTAGAGATAACGGCGAAAAGACGATGTTATCGTCCTGAGATTGTTTGGAGAATATATGCTTGGCGATGCTCAGTGAAACTTCGGTTTGGTTGCGGTTAGATTCACGGAGGTCCATTCCTCTTCTTCAGATTTTTCAACTCACATAAACTCAAACACTAGCTAGCTAGAGGACGGAGTACTTTTCTTGGGTTTCTCAATTAGTTTTGTAGCACTTTTCTTTTCTATTCCTATTCTCTTTCCGTATCTTAAAATATACATACGATCGTAGTCTCCAAGTGGGCCCTCCCCCACTTTTGGCGCCAATACCCCTCTCCCTCCCTCTCCCCTCCTGGATATGCGTTACGGGTTAGTGTGCTACCGCGTCGTCTTTCCATTTTGACATTTCTTTCTTCTTTTTTTAAAGGTAAAATATTTTTGTTCAATAGATGAAAACAGACACCTTACAACCGAATTAAGAGCTAGTGCTAGGACATTCTCAATCCACACATTAACCGTGATTAGCCTTAGTATATATATCAATGGCATCATTATATAAGTGATGTTTAGACCAGAGTAAAACAACATCAAACCAATCATCTAATCCTATCAATATAATAAATAACTTTCGCACATGGTTGAAGAGACCACAGTTTTTGAATCTATCCAGTTACGGATCATTTACAAGCTAAAGTTGATAGTTTTTTATAGGGAGTGAAAGTTGATACTTGATTGGTACTAGTATGTATCACCCGTGCCAGCACGGGTATACATTTCATTTTAATTTAAATTTTCAAATTGTTGTTTGGGATTAAAAAAAAAACTAGTTGAATGTTTACGTATATTATGTCAAAAAATTTGACTACTTTGGACACCTTAGAAAATAAACCCACCATGACAAATTTTAGTAGGACACGTTTATTAGATTAGATTGTATACTAAAAAATCATAGTTTAACATTTTAATATAAAATTTAGTCCTCCTTTTATTTATTGATATTCAAAAAGTAAAATTAAGAATAAAATATAACAGTTAGCACATTTTTATTTTTTATTAATATTTTTAATTAAAAAACACATATAATGTACTCGGACAGCGGAATGGTCCCCGTCCCCATCCTCATCCCAGAGTTGACAGTGGGGGAATTATCTCTCTCGTCCCCGTCTCCACATGGAAAAATTCCCCATTCACGCTTCACTGTGGGCAGTCCCCGTCGAGATTCCCACGTACAGGTAGAAAGCACTCGTTTAGTCGAGTGTGAGACTGTGAGGGAAGGATGAAACAATACATCCACTAAGTGACACGCATGACCCGATATCAATAAATTTGGTATTCAATTAATATGAGAATTCAAAAATGCAAGATATTATAAGTCAATATTTTTAAATTTAATATAATTTTGAATTAAAAACAAATTTGAAAATCAATAAAATTACTCATATTTAATAACAAATTTGAATTATAAAATATTAAATGTCAAATAAATATGATATATAAATGTAATATATCATAAGTAAATTTTAGATGTCAAATAAATATGATATATAAATATGTAATATATCATAAGTAATTTGAATTACAAAATTACTCATATTTAATAACAAATTTGAATAAGTATTAAAATACATATAAATAAATATAATTAGTAGGTAATAGGTTTTGCTAGGAAAAAAAGAAAAAAAAGGGTATATATTGTATAATACGCTTTAGTTACAACAAAACGTGGTTGCTCAAATGGTTAGTGTTGGAAGGTGCGGGTGTGAGGAAGTGGGTTCGATCCCCTGATTCTTCGTTTTTGAGATATATTTTGAAATTAATTTTCAATAGAAGCTGAGGTGGATGCCACGTATTTATTTGGAGATGTGTGTGGTTTTTTCTGATTGGTCCTACTTGTCAGCCTATGTTGACAAAGCCATGGTTTATAATACTTATGATTGTGATACTATGTAGTGTAATACCTACTTCCTAAATTAAGTGTCAAATTTACTAAAAAAAATTGTTCTAAGATAATATTTTCTACATATAATTTACATTTTCCCAATTTAACCCTCTAAGTCATTATTCTCTAATTTACATTTATAATGATAGTGATAAATACACCAATTATCAATAAAATCATTTTCGTAAAATTATTTTTCTCTTTCTTTCATTTGCATTTTTTCTTAAATATGTATGAAATATCAAGTGACACTTAATTTAGAAAAGAAGGGGTGATTAACTATTTTCTTTTAGTTATTAAGGGACAAATCCCTACCTAGAAGTTCTATTAACCACTGCGAGGGGAATAAATTGCAGCTATCCCCTAATAGGTAGGGGTGTTCACGGTTATATAAACCACACCAAACACTTTCAAAAGTAGTTATAGTGTATTGGCATGCTAAAATTTGTTTCAATTCTTAATCAATTTTGTTCGAACTAGTTCTTAAAACCGGTTTATCATTCAAAAATTGTTTATTTTTCCTATAAAAACAGTTAATTGATTTCATGTTACAGTTTATCAGTTTCCTGTAAGAACTGTTTATTGATTTTTGTATTGCCTATAATGCTTCGATAACCCATTTTAGTTGATTTCAAATCTACTATTTGACAACTTGTTATAATTAAGAAGTTGCTTTAAAACAACTTTTTAAATTAAGAAACTTTTGTTAACTAATTTAAAAATCAGGCTTCATAACTACAAACTTTTTATCACTCTTGGAACAAGTTAACAGACACAAATATTACACAATAGGTAAATTCTAGGTTGCCTTTGGAGAAATATGGGCAATTTACCTTAACCAATTAAAAGCTAGCATATGGATTCCACTACCATTTATGACATAAATAAATTCATATTATTTATTTTATAATTTCTACTATATATTTATGTTATTTGTACATTCACCCCAAGTTTAATAAATGCATTTGTCTTTTGATTCATCTTCCCTAAGTCTTTTTTTGTTGATTAAATGATATCAATTCAACACTTCCTCCACTCACGTAAAAAAAAAACTCCTTTCCCTAATTCTTAATAAATGAAACGTATTATTCTTGTTTTATTTTACTTAACCCATTCTTCTTTTTGTTTCTTTTTTTTATTTCGATTAAAACTTAAAAGTCCCTTTTTTTTACAATCAAACAAAATCTTTTATCTTGATTATGAGAATTAAATATCTTGATTACACAAAAAGACTTTTAATCTATTAGATATTAGTTATATCCATTAAATATGTGTCTTTACACTAATATATGTGTTATTATATTAATATTAATATATTATGCATGTATCGTAATTATTTAAAATTCTAATATTTTAACACGCTATGCCTATTTTTATCAGGTTTTAGTACCGCTACGGGTCATGTGGGTCAATCGGTGACCCCTCAGTTCGACCATTAACTCAGTGACCTGAACGAGTCGATCACCGGTCAGATTTAATAATATTGATCAAAATAATTCAAAAATACGTTAATGTCTATTTTTAATTACTAATATATTTCTATCAATAATCTTTAAATTTAAATCAAATCGAACGTACAGGTGAGTTTAGTGTCAATTTTGGCTTTTTTATCACCTGACTTTTACTAATTTCATAGTAAAAAAATGCAATCATTATCGCCATATTTTATAGGGGTATTTTGGTAACATTATCACTCTCCAAAAATTTAATTTCACTACAAAATGCATAAAGTATGATGCTAAGTAGTGTGTTTTGGGATACTTTAGAGTTCAGAAAAAAATGTAACAGTTCAACTAAGCGAAGTTCGTTCCTCAATAACTGATCTGGTGAAACAAATTAATTACGTGACAAAATACGTAAAATGCGATGCTCAGCTGTGTATTTTGGGGGTATTTTAGGGTTCGGATATTTTTTAACAATTCAAATATGCGAAGTTCGTTTCTCAATAACTGATTTAGTGAAAAATAATAATTTCCTGACAAAATATGTAAAGTGCAACGCTAATCAGAGGCAGTTTAGACTAGTTTACCATACTGCGCCTAAAACGAAAAACACTAAGCTAGTAAGTGTTTCGGAGGCAACTCCTCTTGCGATATCATGTATCCGGCAACAAATCGACATGGGGATACACGATATCATGTATCAACTGTCTCACCAATTGGCTGACATAGTTAAATCTTTGGTGCACAATGAAGTGCAATAGGCCAAGGAAGTGGAGCAGAGGCGTGCTACGCAAGCCAGTAGCACCATGAACTATGTTGTCTCCGGCCAATCACAGGGAGGACAACCCTCTTCTATGGGAGGAACGCATCAGACCTTGTCATACACCAATCCTGCTGGACCTCAGCAAGCATCCTCCTGTAACCCAATGGCAAGCATGCAACAGTGTCCACCGAGTGGGAGCATGACTGGCCTCAGCAGGCGTACTTTCATTAGGTAAATCCTACTCCTGTAATTCCTCAGCCTGGTACTTTTGCCACTGCCAACACTGGGGGGCAGTTTTTGGCGAATGTCACTAATACGACTTCTCTTCAACAGGGACAAGTGCAATTGGCCAGAAGGCCGCCTAGTGTGCGAAAAGGTGATGTGCAAGTATACACAGTCGCAACAAGTAATAAAGTGAAGGAAGAAGTTGTCCTGTAATGCTGAAGCATCGCTTCTATTTGCACTGTGCAGGCAGCATTCCTTGTGCAGCATGCATTTTCATGAAGGTGAAGGAAGCAGCTGTCAAGTTCTTCCTCTTCCAAGGAAACCAGCTCTAATATGATTTTAATGAGTGAATCTGGTCTAATATGATTTTAAATGAGGAATCAAAGACTGTCCAAGAATCAAATCTGAAACATTGGAGTGGGATCCGATGGTAAGTGAATCCTTGTTTAGAAATTTGATGCATGGAACCATCCACACTCAGTGGAATTGGACGCTAAATGTTGTTGAGTTCACAGTAGTGCATGAAATTCTCCACAGTCAATGGAACCAAAAGTTAAGTGAACCCTAGTTCACACTATGATATATGAAAACCATCCATTGACCATAGAATATTCTATGTACCATTGTGTAAACCAATGATTCACTAATAATCTGATTTAATTGATCAAGGATGATTCCATGTATCATAGCGTGAACTAGGGTTTAAGATGATGGTAAGTGATGTCGAGTTCATAGTGGTATACATGATTTCTTTCACGGTCATTGAGTCCTTGTTAGCACTATGATACATAGAATCATCCTTGGTCAACGGAACCAGAAGATAAGTTAACCCTAGTTCACATCGTGATATATTTGGAATATTATTTAAGTCTTTTTTGTATTCCTTTTTAAGAACAAGTCTTTTTGTATTCCTATTTTTATATATATGTAAAATTGGTTTTAATTTTTATTTTTAAAAACTTGTGATATTTTTAACATTTTTCTGCATGTTATGTTGGAATTTGATCAGTTCTGAAAGTAAATGTTTAATCCGGTGTTTTAACAACTAGACTAATTGTCGACTCGGTCAGGGTACTAAGTCAGTGGATCAGAGGTCGGATCGAAGAGTCAGTTATTGAACGCACGACCAAATTTTCATGTATTTTTTTTTTTTTAAAAATCATAACTATGTAAATTGCATACCTAATGAAATATAAAAAGTTCATATCATAATGAAATAAATATTTCCAAATTTAATTATGCCTAATATTAATATATTTTCATATTTATAGAAAAAAGTTCTAATTGTTATATTAAAATTATTTATACAATAATTCCTTAAAATATAAAATATATAACGTAAAACTAATACATTGGTTATTTTGGTAAGAAAAAGTAAATGATCCGTGTAACACCCCACTTTTTATAAATAGTTATTAGATGCTTTAGAAATTGTTTTTGTGTATTTTAAGGGTTTAAAGAGAAACCTAAGTATAGCACCCCAATTTTTCAATGTTAAAGTATTTATTAAAATAAATTTATTTTGAGATGAGTGTATGCATATATGACTTTGATGAATGAATGAGTGAACAAATATTATACATGTGGATGTTTCTTCATGGATAAGCAAGTAAATGATGTTTGCACACCTCCTCCTTTCTAACTTTCATGTTGGCTTCATGAGGGAGGGAGATATATGAGTAACTTACCTTTGGACCATGTATATCATGCCAACACAAAAGTTGATTACACCTCATGCTTCTTCTAGATTTTGTGTTGGAGGTATTAGAATAGAACACCTCATGCTAGCTTAAGATGAATCACCATTTTTAATCCATAAGACCATGACACCTAAAAGAGATTACACCTCATCCTTCTACATGCATCATGAGAGTCTTCCACTTAGGTACTTGCTTAAGATGACTCATCACTTAAACTTATAGGATCATGCCACCCAAAAAGTGAGTTTTACACCTCATGCTTAGCATGATGTAAGCAAGGTCCATGGAACTACTATAAATAGCAAGCTAAGTCATTTGATTCATTCATCATTCCATAACCAAAACACTTCCTTCTCATATTCCTCTAAACCTTCAAACCACCAAGACAACCAACATCTTTTGTTCGTAGTTTCGTAGCTTTGTTCGAGTACGTGTCGGTGTTGCCGGAACAAGTGTTCGTTCGCGCTATAATTCAGGTGGGGGCAAGATACCGTATTCGTCGGGACAGTTAGCGTAAAGTTTTAATTTAAATATGTGTAGAGTGACCCAAGCTCTACTAGAGTTAAATAGTCAACGATACCTAAAGATCATTTGACTACTCTTCGGAGTTAAAGTTAAGTGAAGTTTAGGCCGTCGATGACCGGTTAACGCATAGGAAACTTCTATATTTTTATTTGATTGATTTAGTGATCAACTGATTGCTTGAGATATTGTGATTGATTGCTTTGATTGTTATGAACTGCTTATGTGCTATTCGTGATTATTTGAAATTGCTGAAATACCTTATTGATATAGTTAAGTTTGAGAAGCATGACTTTGTTTAATGAAGATAAGATTTCATAATGAACCTAGGTGTGGATAGTGAACTAAGAGTCATAAAGAGATCTAAAGTGGAATGAATACTTAACCGTAGTGCGAGTGATAGTACGAGGTACTGATCAAGAAAATGAGTAAGGCATACGGGTTAAAGAGTAATCAAACAGAATCATATAGATTGCATATGTATTGTAAGTCCACAGCCGTGTGGTATGGGACACACGAGGTCAAGTACCGGGTCGGGGTCCTTAGTAGGACATATTGATATTTATGTCGGCCAGGTGGAGTAATGATAGGTTTAGATTACTCTGATCTGTTTTCCGATAGGGAAAGACTTATAACATCCAGACTCCGTGGTGATAGTCGGATGGCGTCCTTGGCGGATGCGGGACGTTGTGGCATCAGGATATGGCCGGAGTCAACATATAGTATTGACACATGTTCATAAATAGAGTCAGAAGCACAAGATACTAATAAAGAATAGAAGATAAGAAATAATCTGATTTAAAGTACCTATAACATGTTTAAATAAAGCTTTACCCTATCTTCCCATTTTTCTGACTTATACATGTATCTTAGCCCTGTGTATTTTTCTTTTGTATGTTTGTTTTTATCGCTTAGATCCAGTCGAGGAACCAGTTGTAGCAGATGGTGGTGGTTTTCCTTCCACGGTGGGCTTTGAAGGCATCAAGGATGCCGATGCTATATGACGAAGGACTCAGGTGTCTCATTGGGAGAACCTGTATTTTGTTTAGGCAGTGTGTCAGTCTTTCGAGTCACGTTAATATAACTTTTTAACCGGCCTTGTTTTATGTTCTTATTTTCCGCCGTTTTGAAATACTCTGATATATGTATGAGTGGCTTTAATATTGCCACATATTTTGTAAACTATTAATATTATGTCTTTATTTATGTGATGCATGTTGGTTATATCCAAATCTTAAGTTGTTAATTTATTTTTAAGATTAAGAAATTAAGTGTCAGGGGTTACTATGATGAGGACGAGGGTCGTCTCAATCCGCATATGTTTATTGAAATGATATATATATATATATATATATATATATATATATATATATATATATACACACACACTAATTAGTATATGAAGAGATTCAACAAATCTAGGAGTAGACTAGTGGTTGAGCACTCCAACGTGAAACTTAGGAAACATAAATCAAAAGATAAATACATTTATTAAAATTGGGGTGGATGTATAAATAATATAAATGTATAGCAAGAACTGTAAAATAAATAATATAAATTTATTTGTGGTAAATGTTAGTGGAACACACGTGTCAGCTTTTAAGTGGTTAAGGTAAATTGCCCACATTTATCCAAGGGGCAACCTAGTCCTCACCCTAAAAAAACTGTTTTTTGGAGTCCTACTTTTTTGGACAAAATTACCCTTAAATCATTTGCCGGAAATCTGAAGTATGCAGTTAGAAAAAATGAAATGGTTACCCTTTTCAAAAGTTCAAAATGGAAAACGTGTGTGGGGAGGTTATGCTGAAACCATCGTGCTTTCAAAAGTTCAAAATGAAATGGTTATCCCCTTTGTTATCTATCACTTTGCTTTAAGTTGTAAATTGAAACCAACCCATCCATAACTCCCACCATCATCACATCATTACACGGTTAATGCAACAAAATAATGTACAATAAGTGAATAACCACCTCTACACACAGGAAGAGAAATGCAGAGTCTTATCTTTGCAAGACATGGTGACTCTTCCTGACTTGGTTTTAGGATTCAAGTATAAGCCAACCAGGAGAGAGGGACTAACGAGGAATGCATTGTGGTTTAGTGTATGTTCCAGTTCCATATCAGTGACACATGATATATTAAATAATAATTTCATAAAATGATATTTTATCAATATGTGTGCTTATATAAGGTTGTTACTATCAGGTATAAGGAAAAATATACACATATGGTGGTGATACCCTCTCTCGACGGGTAAGATTTAATTTAAAATTTTAAAACAATGTTAATTATACATGAAAGCTTACGAGTTACAATAAATAAGTGTTCGTGCAAGTTGCAACCATCTCAATGTTCTGTTTTTTAAATATCAAAAACTTCATGCTTTGGTATGTTCTCTTTGGTAATTTCTTTTATTTTTTTATCAATGTGATTTCTTTAATTTAATTGTTAGTTCTTTCTTTCCATGGTTTATACCTGCACTTACATTAATAATATTACTCTTTAGTCTATGCAAGAAAAATTTGCACTGAGATTAATCTGTATGAATTTTTATTTCTCTCATACAATGAACCTTAAGTGTTTCCTTTAGGAATTTTTATTTTTTGAAAAAAAGGAAGCTTCACTGTTCAGCCAAATATAAGCAACAAATGACTTTGCAAGATTTCACTTTAAACAAAATTAGCAATCAGGGCAATCAGGCTTTAAACAAAAAAAGGAAACTTCACTTTAAACAAAATTAGCAAACTTCCTTATTTGGCTGAACAGTGAAACTTCCTTTTTTATCAAAAAATAAACAAATAAAAGGGCCTATTTGTTACCAAAAAAACTTAAAGTGCCAACTTGTTACAAATAAATAACTTAAAGGTCCTCTGGTGTAATTTCACCTTTAATTTAATGTGAAAGGATACAATGATAATTATACTAAAATTTAATAAAGCAAATTTAATAAACATGTATTACAAAATTTAAGCAAATTTAATAAACATGTATTACAAAATTTAATGTGAAAGGATACAATGATAATTATACAATGATAATTTACCTCACTCAAGGGAGTCACCTTTTAGGGACACTTGTCAATGCGCTATAGGACCTCTTCTCTTGAATAAAGCAAATGTCACATCTACTTTTCGAGGCACATGGATTCAAAAGAAACCAACTTCTTCTCCAAGAAAACCCAACCATGAAGAAACCTCTCTCAAGGAGCCTATAAATACCCTTCACCTTCTCATTTACAACAAGACCAGAATTCACTCATTAAAATCGAATTAGAGCTGGTTTCTAAGGAGAGGGAAGAACTTGACAACTTTTTCCTTCACCTTCATGCAACTACATTCTGCGCAAGGAATGCTCCCTACATAGTGCAAATAGAAACCATGTTGCAGGATTACGGGGCTGATTTATGCAAAGGACATTCATAAAAAGAACATGACATCATCCGTGCGTATGCACAAGTATCCTACTAGTTAGAGAGACTAAAATTTAGGAAGTATATTCAAATCATGAATGGCACTCAGACGCATAGATGTTGATGGGGTGTAGAATTTTTCAATGAAAAAGAGGTAGGTTGGGTTTGATGCTTTCTAGAAATTAACTGTCATACATATGTTCGAAAAAAAAGTTAACAAAAAGCAAAAAAGAGGGCGTATAAGGAAATGCAAAAATCAACCCTACTTCTAATTATTTGTATAAGTATATTATTGTTTTGTCAAAAAGAAATGTATTATTGTTTTTTTTACAATAAATATATATTATTGTTGTAAATATTATTTTTGTAAACAAGATTCGTTAAGTTCATCAAGCTTCTTGAAACAAGGAAATGGGTTAAGTGTGTGGGTCGTAATGAGATGGCTTGGATCTATTTGTATTTCGACTTCAGAAATCATTGTCATTTTATTTATTTATTTATTTCATTTTCTTTTCTTAGAACAAATCATGCAAGTTGCGCTCATGAGCTAAACACAAGATGAACATATAGCTTAAGCCAAATTCAGCTTAAGTGCTCACCTCATTTGTGCCCCTAGGTTGCTAGATTTAATAATATGGCTGTCATCTAGAATCTATGACTTGAAGGGGAGGGGGACTAAAAGGTGCCCAAAAGAGCTAGATTGAATATTTATACATAGCCGGTTGGTGAGCTAAGGGGCACCGAAAAAGATTATGCAGGAAGTCCGGAATGAATCTTGAAAACTAACAATTTCTCCACCCCTAACTAATTAACCACAAAATTTTGCCTATAAAAAAATCATTTATTAATGTAATGCCACAATGTCACCTAATGAATTAGAGACTGATGAGAGGTTAATTTTACACCAGCATTCATTAATTAACCAACCATGGCATTGTAAGGTGATGCAGTAGGCATATCCAATGTAAGGCTAACAAACAGCACCATAACAATTACAAGGGACCAAATGTACTAGAATGAAGATCATCAATTGAATCAAACTGTTAATACATAAGAATTTAAGGAAAGCAGCCTACCTACAGAAGAAATTAACTCATAAAACTCTCTGTGTGATAAATACTGAACAACTGGACAGAAAAGTTGGAATTGAATACAGTTTAAGAAACCTTGACTAAGCATACACTCTTATGTACCATTTAGGGTCATTTCCTGGTTAAGCAGAAAGCCAGAGTTAATCTATGGAGTTAGAACATTTAAGTCCTTAGATTTATTCTCTTCGGAAGATGGTCGGTTCTCTGAGTCAGATAGCCGGATCTCTTCGATCATTCTCACCACTTCATCCATGCTAGGTCTCATATCAGGCATCTTTGCTACACATGCCATGGCAATTTGCAACATTTGCACCATCTCTTCTTCAATGTTTTGGTACCTCATTAGCTCCACATCAAAGACCTCAGCTGTCCACTCCTCCCTAACAACAGATTGAACCCACCTAGGGAGATCAACCATATCTTCGCGTCCTGGAGATTGGAGAGGCGCCTTCCCGGTAAGCATCTCTAGAAGGAGTACACCAAAGCTGTATACATCTGATTTATGAGAGTGCTTACGAGTTTCAATCACCTCGGGAGCACGATAACCTGCTGCTCTAGAAGGGGTGGAAGGAACATTCATAAGCGGGGTCAGGCCAAAATCAGAAATGCAGCCATCAGTATCTTGGTTCAGGAGGACATTTGAGGATTTGATATTTCCATGTGTGAATTTGAGACCACCAACAGAATGGATATGAGCAATTCCTCTGGCAGTTCCGAGCGATATTTTCACTCGGGAGTCCCAATCTAATGGATTTCTTCCACCTGATCGACTGCCTGTAATCAAATGTAAGCAAAAGTGAAGTGTTTTGGCTAGATAGCTCAGGAAGATTCTATAATACGGGCAATAAACCAAGGACTTCAAACATCTCAATGAACTTAAAGGAAATAAAACAAGGCTAAACATGGAATAAAAGAGAACAAGATTAATTTTAGAAGATTTAACTTAAACTACTTAGAGGTAAAGAAATGCATACCATGCAAGAGTGTGGATAGGTTGCCAGCTGGGACATGGTCATAAACCAAAAGCTTCTCATCTTTCGAATAATAGTAAGCGCGAAGTGGCACAACGTTTGAATGTTGTCCTACCCTTCCTATAATCTCCATCTGCTGTTCAAATTCCTTCTTGCCTACAACAACTTCTTTCAATCTTTTCACCACTACTGTCATTGATTCCTCCAATATAGCCTTATATGAAGTACCATAACTACCTTTTCCAAGAACTTCAGCTGAAGCTCTTAGCAAGTCTTCAAGATCAAAATTATAAGAACTTCCCTCGAAGAAAACCAACTTGTTCTTCTCAGGTTCTTGTACACCACTCCCAAACTCTTCTTTTGGTTTCTCACCTCTACCGCCGCCACTAGGACCCTTCCCTTTAATTACATTAGAGTCTCTATCATCTTTCTTCTTTGAACAGCAAAGAACAACAAGAAGAATTAAAAAAAATAGCATCACAGCTCCTCCAACCGCAATGGCAATGATAGCTACTTTACTCAACTTATTTTTGGAGCTTTGTGTAGGAGCTGGTAATGGAGCAGGAGTCAAGGCAGGAGAAGGTGTAGGGGGGATATCAGAGCACGGGGTTAGAGGTCGCCCACATAAAAGAGAGTTTCCTTCAAAAGATGAATTAGGATAAATACGAAGAGCTGAAGGGATAGGTCCACTTAAATTGTTGTAGCTTAAATTTAAATTTCTGAGCACAGTAACAGCAATATTAGGTATCTGTCCAGATAGGGAGTTGTTTTGGAGATTCAAACTAGTTAATTCTGTCAAATTATGTAAGATCTTTGGAATGCTACCAGTGAAGGAATTATATGACAAATCAAGTACAACTAGTTGTGGTGACAATGAGGTAGGTATATCACCAGAAAGATTATTATGCTGGAGGTAGAGATACTGAAGAGAAGGGAGAGAAGCAATGTCAGCAGGAAGATTTCCTTTAAGTAGGTTCGAGCGAAGGCTAATAGTTTTCACAGCATCAAGCTTTCCAAGTGTATTAGATGGTATGGAGCCCACTAGTCCAACTCCGGGGAGTCGAACATTAACAACTCGAGTTCCATTTTGATTACAAGTGATGCCTACCCAAGATGTGCAGATTGAGGTGGATGGATCCCACATCAGGTTTCGACGGTGGGGAACAGCATTAGCAAAATCAAGAAGGGCTTGCCTATCTGAACTAAGGTCAGCAGTAGCCAGAGGGAAAAGAATAATTATGGTAAAAAGGAAAGAAGCCACTGAAGTAGAATAGAACTTCATGGAGAGTAGTTTGTTGTGGGGAATAGAATATAAACAATTCAGTCCGGAGTCAACTTTGCTAGCCTTCATATTTTCCTGCTTAGAAACATTACCATAAACCAAAGTTAGGAACCACCAGCATAAAGAAATAAACATTATATGACAAACTTATGTTGTAGAATTATAATGACATTGATAACATTCAGAAAATAGTACCAATCAACAAGAAGAAGGCACTCTAATAAACCGAGGAACGGATAGTCAACTGCAAGCTGAAGTAAATTTTTGTAGTCTCTTTTAATTATCAAGAGAGTTAATGGAGGAATATGCTTTTTAAGATTACAAGGACAAAATTTCTTTTATAAAGCTCTAGTTTCACAACTATCAATAATTGTACTGCACCAGCAGACAACTAAATATAGATAACAGAAAATTCATTTCCAAGTGTTTACTACAATAAACCAGTAAGAATATTCTCTAGACAATTAGAACTCTTAAAATATCAGAATCATATTGTAAAAGTACTTTTCACTTAAGCATCATCTTTATAGAGCTATACAACAGATTAAAAAGCAACTTAAACCCAGTAACTTAAAGCATGTTATTTATAGGAGTCACAACTCACAATCACTGTTAACAGTAAGGAGAAAAGCATCAGAATGAAAATATTCACAAGTTTTATGAAGTTGAAAAAAAAAATACTTGCATCATTTGCATCTTCTTAAATCACTGAAGATGGAAACATATCAAATGACAACAATATCAAGAAGAGTACTACATACAGTAAAAAAAGTGAGGTTAATTTAAGTATGTCCATACCTACATATATCATAGCTGCAAAGCAATTACAGAAAGAAATTATCAGTTAAGATGACGACTATATAAAAGAATTTGTTAAAAAGCTTAGGCAAGAAAGGAAAGGAACCATGCTTAGTTTATTAAATAACCAACACTACCCTCCTAATTTTACAAAGATACTAGACAGAGATTAAAGTTTTTCTGCTGTCAAAAGAAATATATGATTCATGAACAACAAAAAGAATTTCAAAGATTTTGACAGAAAAAGAAAGTAGAGAAATTCACAGTAAAATTAAGTTGTAGGGTAGGGTAGGAGTAGGTAATTTTAGCGTGCTAGCAACTTCATAAACTGTTTGATAATAACTGAGTTTATTCCCCAAATCAGATAATTTTCTAGCCAGACATCAACAAACAGAAGCTCTCTCCACAAGAGGAACGGCCTGAATTTTCTACATCGAACAAAATGAAGGAATAAAGAACCAAAATTTTCTTCAAATAAATGCAAACTCCAATTTAATGGATAAGGAAGAAAAATCACAAGCAAAGCAGTTCAACAAACAAATTTCCAAAAGAAAAGAAAAAAAAATTAAAAATTAAAACTTTCCCAGAAGCACCTTCAGATCCTAAACAACAAAAAAATCAATTTGTTCCAAACATCACTAATTAGCATCAAGAAGAACCCCAAAAAATGGTTTGAAGCACATTCCAGTCCCAATGTGGAAAAGAATTATTGAGCAAAACTCAAAATATCCAGATCTGCATGATAAATTGGCAGCAAAATTGAGAGAGGGGGGGTTGAATGAGCAATTACCTGAAAAGAAACATGAGAGAGCATCAGAATTCAGAGGTGAAAAATCAATGAAATAGAAGTTGTTGAAGCAGAAATGAGAGTTGTTAAAGCATTCATAATCTGAAACTGGGTTTCAGCATGGCACCAAATAATAACAGCTCATAAAGCCAGAGAATTTGCCTCAAACTCAGGAGCATTTTAACCAAGAGCAGCTAAATTACAACAACTGAAGAAAGAAATGAATTAAAAAAACAACATACACAAACATTAAATTGATTTTTTTAATTAAGCAGATTTTGATAAGAAAGTGACTTGATTTTTTGAATTAAAAAAAAGTGAGGAGACAGCAAAGCAATGCAGAATTGACAGTAACCTCAATTCAACCTCTTTGTTGACCTATACTGGACTCACAGAGAAAGAGAAAAAAGTTTCAGACTTCTTCTTCGTTGTTTCTTTAATTCATTTATTTAATATTAGTACTAATATTTAATTTTGGTAACTGAAAGAGGAGACTTTTTTATTGGATGTGAATGTAGTGCATATAGTAGTATGAGAGGACAGAGGACGATGCACGTAATCATGATTTTCATGACTTTTATAGAGAGGCTCTTTACCATTAAAAAAGTCTACTATGAAAAATATAAAATAAAAAATAAAGGGCACATAAATACTACTCCCTCCGTTTCAATTTAAGTGTCCTCTTTGCTACTTTTTTTTTGTCTCAAATTATTTGTTACTTTAGAATTCCAAAATTAATTTTTTTTTTAAAATTGGACGATTATTGAATCAGTGAGATTTTTTTGTCATACTTCAATCGTTCATGGTTTAATCGTTCCGTTGGTTCGGTTTATAAAGTACTACCCAAAATACACCCTGCACCCGGAGGGAAATAATACATTATGCCCTCGGATATTATCTCCTCAATCGAGTTATTCCTTAGTTGAGCTGCTTATGCTCAGCAAGCACCATCATTTCTGTGGCATTTTAACCCATGGGTTGACCCTATGCCCATCATTCCGACTTCTCTATTATATCTTCTCAATCGACTATGATATAAGCCAAAAATATACTAGAACGGCTAATTATCCACCACCTTGCACATGTTCTTCATATTCCCCTTTTTAGGAAGTGGGTGCACGTCTTTAGCCTTGATTCCATGTGGTTAACTCCTCATGCCCACTTTCCATAAATGTAGGATGGTTGTTATTGTATTTTGACTTGGCAACCACATTCAATCGATTTTGTCTCAGCCACGGGAGTCATCCCTCAGCCCTCGGCTGGCCAATTCTACGTCAGTTGATCAACCCTCGACTAATCTTGGTGTAAACATATTCCCCTTGCATCTTTTAGCCGAGGACAATAAGAGGAAGCTGAAGTATGCAGTATGTCAACAGATCTCCTTTCTACCATATACTTACCCATGACTAATATGATTTTAGTGCATATGGAAACTCAATCATTTGGAGAAAAATGGGATTGCAAACAATAGGCTCACATTGTCAAATTGACACTACTAAGTGCCCCCCAATTTTATATGATCCTCGGTCAAGGAAAAACCAATGTTACAAAGACGTTATGTTTGCAGATAGTAGTCTTATGTTGGCAGTGTGACACTACTAAGTGTCATCACACTTTGTCTTGTTTGATATGTACACCATTTCATTTCTATTGCAGAATCTACTTCCATTTACCCTTTGTTGAAGGAAATGGTAAGTCGTGCGCCAAAACCATATTAAAGAATGTATCCATTAACAAATTTACATAAGCTACATGTAAGCTACGCCCTTGTCAATTGGTGAGGTCTCGGTTGCCATGTCATTTAGATGCCTAATCACTATGATAATCGAATGCATCTTCAAACACATCATAATAATCCATGGGGACTATTTCACGGCCAGATCCTTCTTGCTTCTTCTCATGAATGAAGTGCTCAATCATGGAAGCTTTGGTTTCTAATTGACTTAAGCCTTAAAGCTCACGGCCAAGCAAAACTTCTTTCATATGTGGGAGCATGTTACCCAAAATTATTGCAGTACACTCTACTTCTGAAAGCTCCGTTGTGCATCTGCTACTTAGCTTTCTGAACCTTTCTATGAAGTCAACAGTCGTTTCATCCTTTTCTTGTTTCGAATTCATCAACTTGGTCACTATAACTTCAGGCTGAGGTTTGTAAAACATTTCATGGAAGCACCTCTCCATGTCTGCCCAACTTACCACAAAATTAGGAGGCAAGGAGGAATACCAAGTAAAGGTTGTCTTTGCCAACGACAAAGGAAATAGTTGTAACGTAAGGTATTTATTCTGATTAGCCTCTAGAGAGAAATACCCTATAAATGTCATTGTAAGGATTCTCTTTCGAATCAATGAATCAAAATGAAATTCAGATTAGAAATTCTCTAGATTTCTAGTTCCTTTGTGGTATCAAAGTCTATCTTAGATCCATCGGGCCACGCACCCACCATTACTATCTACGCACCAAGCCCAGCACTACGTGGGGGTGTATTGGAGAAACTCAAGCCCCACATTGACTACAGATAAGGTCGTAAAAGTATATATAATGAAATGACACCTCTCACCTTTCAAGCGGATTTTACCACAAGTGAGAAGGTTTCACTGAAGTCTTTGCCCCGCACTTGAAGAAACCCCTTGGCAGTAATTAGGTGTGCCTTGTATTTATTGAGTGATCCATTAGGATTTTGCTACACTTTAAACACCCGCTTGCAGCCTATGGCTTGTTTGGGGGAAGCAATGTTGTCAATGTCCATGTATCATTGTTAATAAGAGCATCATATTCTGCCTTAAAGGCCTCAGTCCACTTAGGGTTAGTGAGAGCTTGTTTTGTTGTAGTTGGCTTTGGCACTATTAGCAGAACTTTAGGGTTCAGGTTTCCTGTTTCAAATCTGATATGTGTTGATGAATTTCTTCCAAGGTAGAAGACGTTGTTCTTAACGCCAGACCTTGGTTAAGCTGAAAGAGACCCCTACCATCTCATCCAATTGCTCTTCGGTCAAAGACTATATTATTAATTAATGGTTTAAATATGTATTTAGTCCCTGCAAATGTCCCTGTTTTTCGATTTAGTCCCTGCAAATTTATTTTTTTTAAATACGTCCCTGCAAAATAACTTTTTTTTGAATATGCCCTTTCGAAAGTTGGAATTTTAAATACGTCCCTGCAAAATAACTTTTTTTTAAATACGTCCCTGCAAAATAACTTTTTTTTTGAAATACGTCCCAACAAAAAAAAAATTGTGATATTTTGCAGGGACGTATTTAAAAAAAAAAGTTATTTTGTAGGGACGTATTTAAAAAAAAAAGCTATTTTGCAGGGACGTTTTTAAAATTTTTATTTTGTAGGGACGTATTTTAAAAAAAAGTTATTTTGCAGGGACGTATTTAAAAAAAATAAATTTGCAGGGACTAAATCGAAAAACAGGGACATTTGCAGGGACTAAATACATATTTAAACCTTAATTAATTTATATAGCATCTTGTTTAGTACTATAAGTTTTCTTAAGCTAGGCGATAAATAGCTTCCGAAATCTTATTAAAAAAGTCACAAGAAACATGAAATAAAATCACGGGGGACAAATGTTAATTTATATAGCATCTTGTTTAGTACTATAAGTTTTCTTCCGCAGTTTATACTTCTGAATGTTAGATGTAACCAATGTTAAATCAGATTCAACCTTATTAGTATTGTCCATGATCTCAAGGATATTCTCTCCGGCTTTTTGGTCTGCCCAATATTTTTATAAAACCCTTAAGTCAGATTTCACAGTACTATCCTAAGAAGTTGCTTTATTTAAATATCCTTTTCGAAAATAATTCTATAAAATTGATGCCCGTTAAAGGAATAACTTCAACTTAGGAGACTCTTTATTCTCGGGTAGCATCGTGTTTAGTACTACAAATTTTAATTCATTATTAAAGTGATTTTAATAACTAAGTGGTGTGAATTAGTAAGGGTGTACGCGGTGCGGTTTGGTTTGATTTTGAGTCAAAAACGAACTGAACCGCAAGGTAAAAATGCATGCGGTTTGGTTTGGTTCAGTTGACTTCCTAAAAAAATTCCAAACCAAACCAAACCAAATAAATGTGGGGTTGGATTGTTCGGTTGGTTCGGGTTTTTGCATGACAAAACATAGTTTAAATTATACAAATTAACTAATTTAATTCAAAATCTAAATATTACAATTTTTTTATCTAAGCAAAAGAATTTTTTCTAATTCTAGAGTGAGAAGTGTGAAATAGTAAACAACGAAATCAGATTTGAGTTAATAAGTGAGTGAGAAATGTTGTAACTTGTAAGTTGAAGCCTAAATAACGAGCAAGTCAAGGAAGGCGGTAAGTCATAGGTTTACTTGCGATTTGATTTGATTCGGTTGGTGAAACAAAAACCACGGACCGAACTAAACCGCACAGTTGACTAAAAGAAAAACCGATTAAATCCGGTAAATATCAGTTGTTTGTGATCTTCAGTTTGGGTTGGTTCGGTTTTCAGTTTGAATTGGTTCGAATTTGAACACTCGTGAAGTGCCAACTATGGATGTGAAGAGCTGAATTCAAAATAGGTACGCTCCACTTTTCCCATTCACAACCCCCGGCCGTTTGTTTGTAGAAAAAAATCTACTCTAAGTTATAAAAGCTTTTGGTTTTTTCTTCTTTTTTTTTTATCATAAAAATTTCTCTCTCTCTCTCTCTCTCTCTCTCTCGCTTCCTTTACAACTTTCATCTTTACTTCATAGCTATCATTAATAAGTAACTCAAGGATATGAATGCATTTATTAGAATCCTAGGAAGCAATTTACTTTCTTATAGAGACTAATCCATCAAGCCGAGTATGATCACAATGAGCGACAAAGTTCTCCATCAAGAGATATAATACTCATTTTGTTTTAAAATATAAGAAGCAAAAGATATTAATTTGTTGGTCCAAAATATAATAAATAGGCACTGTTTTTAAAATGTATTAAATGATCAATTCAAATTTTATCTCTTTTTGGGCGGTGCAATTAGTGTGATGCCGTTAATTAAAAGTAAAAACCAACATTTAATAAAAATTGTATTTTTAGAAAGGTGTTAAAATTGTAGCGTTATTAAATGAGAATAGCGGATTTCAAATATGTAAGAGTTTGTTGGTTTAAATATGCGTTCGACCCCTGCAAATACACGTACAATCCAAATAGGTCCCTGTAAAAAAAAACTTTAAAAAAGTCCTCGCAATTACGTAACGTGTTTAAGTTGGCCCCTACTGTTACTTTACGTTAACAGCGTTAACTCTGAGCTTACGTGGCTCATATACAAGGCTTATTACGTGGCATTTTACAGGCAAAAAGTCTTGTCACTCTCTACCCTCAAGTTTCCATTGTCAAGTCTCTCACATTTCAAGTTTCTGAAAAAACACTCAAACCACACTCAGAAATTTAAGGTTTTTGAGGAAGACGAATCAGTGAGGTGAAGAGAACGAAGAGAAATGGCGTAGGCGACGAAGACGAAGGAAAACTTTGACGAAGTTGAAGCAAGCATTGACGAAGAGGAAGGAAGCCATTGACGAATAGAAAGGGTAAAAAATTTGAAGAAGACGACGAAGGTTAGTTTATTTTGCAGAAACCATATGCTATCAGTTATTTGCCGTAGTTTCTGATTTTGAAAACAACAATTTTTCGGGTAAGGGAAGACCACATGGGTAGGGACGCATTTTCAGTGTCTTGATTGTATTTTTTTTTGTGTGACTAGGGAATCTTTTACTGCTTTTGAAATTGTTGAGTGTTGTTTTGTCAATATTTAGGGGTCTCTTTACTGCTTTTGAATGGGTTGGGTGTAGTGATGTGTTAATGTCTATTTTGGGTCTCTAACTTAGGTTGAAATGTCCAAGTTAGCCCTTAATCTGAAATTTACCTTTATATTGTGTTATACAGTGATGTCTATTGCTGTTGTTTTTCACCATAGGGGGAAATTTGTTAAACATGAGCAACTTGATTATGAAGGGGGCTGTGAGTCATCTGTGGTTGGTCAAGATGTGGATACATGGAGTTATTTTGAAGCTGTTGGACTTGTGAATGATTTAGGAATTGAAAGTGGTAGTTATAGGCTATGGTGGAGAATTGGCAAAGATGTGCTCTTTAGGAGGCTTTTTTGTGATGAGGATGCATTAGAATTGACTGAGCATGCATTGAAGTTGGGAGTTGAAGCTCATATCTACATTGAGCATTTTGCACAAGCTGGGCATTCAACTGCAGCAACTGCAGCAACTGAAGTAAATGAGGAGGAGGAAGAGAGTGAAGACAGTGATGGTGAAGTTGGGTATATTCATATGGATGATAGTGAGGAAGAGAGAACTATGGGCCAAGATGATGGGTTTGGAGATCAAGAGGTTGCTAAGACACCACCTAGAACCCCAGAAGCATCAAATCATTCCCCTGGTGGAAGTGGAACAAGAGTTGTCATAAATGGAACTCCCTATCAAATAAAGTCTAGGGCCAAAAGAACACCAAATAAAAAAGGTGGTGCGAGTTGTAGTGCACAAGTTGAGGATGTGGGTCAGCTAGATGATGAATACATTAGTGAGGAGTTGGGAAGTAGTGATCTAGATGAAGATGAAGAAGACAAGGGGATTGCACCAAAATATGAGAGGTTTAGAATGCAGGAGCTTCACAAAGATTACCAATTTAAGGTTGGTTTAGAATTTGCTAGCCTTGATGAGTTTAGGGAGGCAATTAGAGAGTGGTCAATATTAAATGGGAAAGAATTTAGGTATGTGAAAAACTGTACAAAAAGGGTCAGGGTGGTGTGTAAAGTAAATTGTGGATTTAAAGCCCTTGTAAGTAATGTGGGCCACAAACAAACATTTAGAATGAAAACTTGGAATACCCACAAGTGTGGTAGGGTATTAAGGAACTCGAATGCTAGGTCAAAGTGGGTTGCCAAGTCAGTGACTCGGAGACTAAAAACAACTGAGAAAGTGAAGGTTAAAGAGATAATTGTTGATATTAGGCTCAACTATAAGGCAGGCATTAGTTGGGGTAGAGCTTGGAGAGCAAAAAGAATGGCAGAAAAAATTGTTGAAGGTGATGCAACCAAGCAGTATTCTTTGTTATGGAGGTATGCAGCAGAGTTAAAGAGGGTCAATCCTGGAAATAGTTGCAAGATCTCAGTGATAAAACCAACACCAACAGATGAACCAAGGTTTGGATCTTTTTATTTTTGCTTTGATGGGTGTAAAAAGGGGTTCCTGATGGGTTGTAGGCCAATTATATGTGTTGATGGGTGTCACCTTAAGACAAAGTATGGTGGTAAGCTTTTGGTGGCTGTTGGGAGAGACCCAAATGACCAATACTACCCACTTGCTTTTGGGGTTATAGAAACAGAAACAAAGGAGTCATGGAGGTGGTTTCTTACTTTGTTGTTGGAAGACATTGGTCAAGATAAAAGGTGGATCTTTATATCAGACCAACAAAAGGTAATGTGTTAATCTCTGTTTTAATCTCTGTTTCAATTTATGTTTTATATTTTGTATTAAATTGTGTTTAATTTATGCTTTAATTACTTTATTAAATTCTGTTTACTTACTGTTTTAAGCTCTGTTTATTTGTGTTAGTGGTCTGTATTAATTGTGTTTAATTTCTGTGTTAGGGATTGATACAAATGTTTGAGGAGATGGGTTTGGAACATGGTCTGTATTAATTGTGTTTAATATTTGTGTTAGTGGAAATTGGTTGGCTACATGGTCTGAAGATCTTAAGTTTCAAGTTGTTAACACAGTTGGAAATAAGGGATTTATTGTTGACATAGGTAACAAAACATGCACTTGTAATTTTTGGCAGTTAGTTGGTATACCATGTAAACATGCTTGTGCTGCCATATCACATAGAGAACAAAAGCCTGAGGATTATGTGGATACATGTTATACTAGGTATAGTTATGAACTTGCATATAGACATGGTATAAGTGCTATAAATGGGGAAGATATGTGGCCTGTTGTTGAAGTGGATGATATGCTGCCACCATATTATAAGAGAGGCCCTGGTAGGCCACGTAAACTGAGGAGGAGGCAACCTGATGAGCCACAACCAAGTAATGCTGATAAATTAAGGAGGTCTGGTACAAAATATAGATACACAAAGTGTAATACATTTGGTCATAATAGTAGAGGATGTAAAAGCACTGTGATTGATCCTGAGGCACAAAAAAGGAAGGTAAGCACAGAGATTTATTCATTAATACTGTCTGTTTTATTAACACAAGCCTTTTAGTAATATTGTGTGTTGTATTCATTTCTATGTGTAGAGGAAACCAAGGAAAGGAACTACTGCACAAGATGAGGGAAATGTTGCTGCTGGTGTTGATTGTGCACCAAACTCTGCACAAAATTCTGTCTCTAATTCTACTACTGCTGTGAGAAATTTTGCTGCACCAAACTCTGCACAAATGCCCAATTTTGCTGCACCAAATGCTGCTGTGAGCCATCCTATAAGAGTTGACAAACTTCCAATTTCAAGAAAGAGGCAATTGGATGATGCACCAGTTCAACCTAAAGCTAAAGGAAAAAAGACCTTTGGTCTCAAGAAGACTACATTTTGTACAAGGTTAAAGAGGACAGTTCTACCACCTACTGGAACTGGTTCTAACCCCAACAAACCAGTGGTAGTTGATGATGATGAAGGAAGCAACAACAATGGGGATTTAACACAAGAGTAGTTTATGTAGTTTACTTTTTTTGGAGTTTATGTAGTTTGCTCAGTAGTACTTTATGTAACAACTTAACCACTTGTTTGGTAACATTTTATGGCCTGTTTTGGTAACATTTGGTCTGTTTTGGAGCCAATATGTATGGTAACCACTTATGTTATTAAATGCTATGTTGAATTATGTTGAATTATTCCTCTGTTTCATTTCTTTTTGCACACACATTTGCAATCTTGTGTTGAATCCAACATAATTGATCATTAAAAGATAGCAAACTTCATTGATAATAAAAGCAGAGTTTACAAAGATCATTGATACAAAGATCATTCATTGATAATAAAAGTAGCCCTAAAACCTACATTACATTTTAAGGAAATCAATTTTCTGAAAAGCTACAAAGATGATGAGCAAAACAATTATTCCTTGTATCCAACTAATCTTCTTCCTCTCATCCAACAGTTTCAGTTTAAGCCTTGCTATTTTTTTGGACTCCAAATCCTTGAAAATTTCCCCACATTTACATTGACAGCTTGCTTGTGTTGAACATGGAGTATCCAAATGCTTAGGAACAGACATAGCATCAAATTGATTAATTTCTGAGATTGACACCATAGCCATTCTCTCAAAATCTAATTCATCGTCCCAAATGAACAAATCACAGCTTACTCGCTTCTGCACAAATTCAAATAACAGAGAATAGAAGAATAAGATTTATGAGTTTGCTGATTTAGAAGGGATTAAAAGAAATGGGTTTAGGGTTTATGAAATTACAAACGAATACAACATTTAACCCAACAATTTAACTTACCCCAGAGTTCGCACACTTCCAGAATCTTCTTCCTCGGTTTTCAGCGGTGCTAGCTATCCACATACGCATAGGAAAATGACATCCACATACAGGGACTAAGCCTTGCCTTGATGCAGATGCAGCATTCGAAGAAGCATTGCTTCTAGCCATTGGAGATTGAAGAAACACAGAATTTGCAGTAACAAGATGAAAGAAGGAAGAAGGAGTGTTTCAGATCTGAAGGAAGAAGAAGATGATATATGCCCTAATGCCACATAATATGAGCCACGTAAGCTCAGAGTTAATGCTGTTAACGTAAAGTAACAGCAGGGGCCAACTTAAACACGTTACGTAATTGCGAGGACTTTTTTAAAGTTTTTTTTTACAGGGACCTGTTTGGATTGTGCGTGTATTTGCAGGGGTCGAACGCATATTTAAACCGAGTTTGTTTCTTATATTTTAGACTAGAGATTGTTCCTAGAAGATTAGTGACATGCGGTGCACTCCTACATAGGGGGTATTCTTGAAATTCATGGATGTTGTCCTATGTGCTTTTAGCAGGATGAAAGTGTTTTATATTTACTTATCACGTGCCTCTTACTCTCCATTATTGATCTCTATGGTTCTCTAACACCCCCTTCTAATATACTTAAAAAGTTGACAAATTAGAGGATCAAATTTCAATATTTGTGGTTTCGAGAAAACCCAACTCAATTCAAGCATTTGTTTTTGATTATTTCATTATATCCAACTCGATCTAACTCATCTAAACTCGAACTGGTTTGATACACCCAATAACCAACATTCAAACTCATGAACCCGAACTAAATTTGAACTCGTTTATTTCAAACTCATGAACCCAATAACCAACCCACCCATAATTACCATGCATACTTTTTTTACTAAATAATTGTTGTGCTTATTCTTTAACTTTAATTGTTGTGCATAATGTCTCCATATCATTAAAATTGTCAATACAACCAACAACTAAAGACTTCAATATAAACTAAAAGTGATGCTCAAATACACTTTCTTAAACTAAAATGACTATTTACCAAAATATTATGATATCTACATCAAGTAAATGTATTACTCCCTCCGTCTCATATTAAGTGTGTTGTTTGTCATTTTTCTTTGTCTCAAATTATCTGTCAATTTAAAATCCCAATACAACATTTATTATTACTTTCCAACAATACTCTTACTTTAAAATATCAATAACCGTGCCTTTGCACCAACTAATAAAAGTGTAAGGGTGTTTTAGTCCTACCACATTTTTTACCATAAAATTTAGCATATCCAATCATTTTATTAATAACCGCGCATAACCTTAAACGACACTTAATATGAGACGGATGGAGTATTTACCTTTGAAGGGATCTGAAAGCTGATTATGTTCGTTATTAGGGTAAAGCACAAGCATAAGAGAAGAATCATGATGATGATGTTGACGACAGAGAGCATGACAAGCAAATCCACATCCAACTACTCTGACTCTTTCTATTCTTCAACCACTTTAACCTTTTTGTGAAACTTCTCAAACATATTCCAACTAAAACTCAATTATTTATATAGAAAAACACTCAATTATTTCATAGACATATATAGACAATTTATAGACAATTGAAACCAAAATAGAAGACAAATAATCAATGAATCAGCATATAAATACAACAGGTATGCAAAAAAAATATATGTGCTAATTTTGTTTCAAAATTTTCAGTGAAGTGAACTGTGGAACTACTTGGCCACTAAACAAAGAAATCTATTGAATGTGAAGCTTCAACTCTATACATCATGATGTTCAACTTTAGCCAAAAAGTACATTACGACAATTCTTGGGCGCCTCAGCATGTGGTGTAGTTATGGTGCAGATCCTCTCCGATTACTGACAGTTCCGATAGGAAAGATATATACACATCAAATATAATAATATTATTTTATTCTATGCGTTTATCTCTCTCCTACTAGAAGTATCCCGTAAATGAAGAAGATCAGCTAGGGAGTTATTAGTTTTGTGGAGGTTAATTGTGACTCCAATGCTTCATCATCACAATGATTAGTGGAATTCAAATGTGTTGTGGGGGCAAAATGGTATACATGTTTTTAAATACTTTTTTCTTTGTAAAGCATTTACATATTAATATTTGGTGAACTATAGCAGATGGAGAAGTTTTGAAACTTACGAAATTTACAAAAAGTGTGCACAATTTATAGAAACCTATATCACATAGCTGCCCATAAATTTTAAATGAAAGGATATTATAGATAGGGACCACATATTTAATTGTACCAAATTTTGTTATCAAATAATAGAAACATTGTGTTTAAAGTCTTTGTAATTGTTAATTGCCATTTACACCGTGTTTCTTTTCAAATTGATTTTCTTTTCCATTTATACGCCTGATTTCTTACAACTATCCTAAAGCAATATTCCTTTTCAAATATTATATTCTAGCAATGCAGATATTTACTCCCTCCTAAATGAATTATTAGCAAAAGTAACTAATTTGGCGATAATTAAGATTATTCTGTCTTTCTTTGTCAAAAAAAAAAGATTATTCTGTTTTTTTAATTTCTTAACTTATTTCGTACGTGGACACGTTATCAGGACGTGACAATGACATGGGGATGCCAAAGCATTAAAATTAGTCACGAGAGCTAGGCCACGTCAGGTCCGTTAGAGGAAACTAACAGGAACCAAAAGTGCTAACAACAACTATCGTGGAGGCCAAAAATACCTAAAAAAATTTAAAAGAGCTAAAAACAAAAAACACTATATTTATAGTGACCAATATATTTAACCCTCAGTTAAGTATAAATATGGTCGATGTCTCTTATTACACACCATAAAAATAAATATGAAAGTCAAACATTTATGTTTTTTTACAAGAAATTTATGTTTATATATATATATATATATATAAATTTAAAACATATATATTGGTCAGTTTATGGAAATGTATATAGGATGCAGTGGGAAGATGATACATTAGTATAATGATATCTGAGAGCAGCTATAAATAAGGTACATGGTTGTGATAATTAATTATATGGCAGTGGCTTATAAACAAGTGGGATCTATTTTAGTTTAGGAAAGCCAACTTGTATGTGTGAGAGAATTTTCCAGCAAACTACTGTATTGAATATTTGAATACAATAATAGAAATGAAATATTGTGTCTGACAAACTAGCAGTTTAATACACCAGACATCACATGGAGGAGATTAGGTTCAAAGGTTAGTTGTGCAGAAGAAGGTCAGTCAATTCACTCCCTTTCTTTTGAGGGAGGTAATTGCACAATAATGGTTGAAACTTGAAACAGCTATTTTATGGAAAGCTAATTAAGTGGTAGTTTGTGTCAATTTTTTCATAAAAGATAATTTCAAAGTACAATATATTTGAATAAGATTTTGTAAGAAAAACATAATATCTTCCCACGTCTTAAATATAAGTAAAAACATATAAGAGGAATGAGAAAGGGAGAAAGATGATTGTATTTTTAACGTCTCAAAGTTATGGATCGATAATGCAGTTTTGATCTTCAAAAATCTTGGATTTTGGGGAAATGAGGAACAAAATTGATCAATCCACAACTTGTGAGAACTAATCATATATGTAAGTGAAAGTTAAGTGTAGTTAAGGTGGTTTAGAATTGGATATGTGGTGTTGCATACATAGTCTTGTGAGTATGATGGTTTTTTTCGTGTCTTTTTTGGTAAACCAAAGTATCTCCTGCGTGTAACTGCAGAGACTAATTCCTCAACGGACTGAAATCCATCTAAGAAATTGACCTCTCCCACTAGATGTTTTTCCATATATTTTTTGTGTGCTTTTAATTTTCTAGGTGGATGTGATTCAAGTGTGGACACATATAGGCAGTACTTTATCAAAAAAGTACTTATGATGAACATCAGAAATGGCTGAAGAGAATGGCTCCCAAATATCACAATGGATTAAATCAAAGGAGCTAGAAGTGAAATGATAACTTTTTTCGCTCAGCTCAACAACAAATATCACAGCAAGCAGAATTGTAACTAGGTGGAAATTTTATTGAAAAGATCAGTTTTGAGTACACTATATGATAAGTGTCCTAATTCCGAACCTATGATGCCAGAAATTGACCTGTTGATCAGTAACAAAAAGAAAACAACTAGGTTTTTTTTTTACCCCCTTACTTATCACTCATACCCCCAATATTCAGTTATATCCCAATAATACCCCTCTCATTTTTTCCAAAAAATTCGCTCAGACCCCACCATTTTGTGAATTTTCAGGAAATAGCTCAATTTAAGGTATTTCTGGAAAGTTTTTTACGGTAATTTCCGGATTTATGGTATTTCCGGAGTGTATTTGTCAAGAAATTTCTCTTCCGGATTTACATATTTTTTCCGGAAATATGATTTACATTCCGAATTTATGGTAAATCCGGAAATTTCACGCAAGTTGAATTCTGAATTTACCATAAATTCGGAAATTTGAAGCAGAAAACTTCCGAATTTATGGCGTAAATTCGGAAGTATAAAAAGTACATTTTGAATTTACGTCATAAATTCGGAAGTTTTTTTTTTTCGTTTGTTTTATCCATTTTTTTAATAAACGTGATTCGTTTTTTTTCCACAGATATGGCGACGGCAGACGGCAACCTTCCCTTTACTATGGATTTATCGACAGCGTTTGCCACATCACAGGTATATATATTTCTAAAACGCTAATTGTTTATCACTTTGTATTTATTTATTAATTATTAATTAATTTTACGAATAATTTTCAGGTTTTTGCGACTCGGGATAATCTTATCCGTTGGGCTAGAGATATCGGAAAGGCCAACGGAGTCATTGTCATTATCATTCGATCTGAGTCCACAGAGAATGGTAAAGGGAAGAAAAATAAGATCGTTCTTGGTTGTGATAAACATGGAAGATATAGTAAAGTAGTAGATGTCGGGTGTTCTTCTAGACACAAAACATCAAAAAAATGTGGTTGTCTGTTCAGATTGAAAGCGAAACCACTAGTACCTCCTCATTTTGATTGGAAGGTTAGAGTTGTTTGTGGAATTCACATTCATGAAGCTCTTAAGACTATCCTTGGAGCGTCCATATTTGGTGTGTTTAACAAGACGGAGCGGTCGACTGTTGAGGAGCATTTGTGGTTGGGAGTGAAAGCACAGAAAAGTCTTGAGGCAATTAAGAAGAGATTTACCGACAACTGTAGTAACATTGCTTAGTTGTATAGAACCCGCAACAGTCTCAGGAAGGCAAAGAGAGGTAGTAGGACTGAGATGCAGGAGCTTTTGACACTTATTCAGGAGCATCATTACTTGTGTTGGAGCAGACAGATTGAGGGAACTGATACTGTGGAGGAGATCATGTGGTCACACCCCGATAGTATTAAGTTATTGAGGATGTTTCCTCAAGTCTTGATTATGGACTGCACTTTCAAGACCAACAAATATGCATTGCCTCTCCTCGAGATTGTTGGTGTCACTTCTACTGAAGCTAGGTCGTGGTTGTATCCATATGTGGGACGTATACAGTTATGATCTTCTTACTTTTCAGATCGTCTTGCACCGACCGAACCACCTATTATTGATTACATCGACATTACCTGATTATTGTATTTTATTGTATTTAATTCCACGAATTTATATTATATTAAATCTTTTTGGTACAAATTTTTTGAACATTACCGCAAGTGCGTATGTCTCCAAGACTGCACTCTCCGGTATGAAGCTATGGATATCCGGAGCGACAACGATGTTCGGGCAATGATGCAACATCATGGTAATGTTCCATTGGGACGTCAAATCCTGGAGCTGTTTGTCGAAACAATGCGCACACCGGAAGAGATCATTCATATTATGGAGAGCACACTCCCAAAAAATCAATAGTTTCGTTTAATTTTCTTGTTATGTTTTTATCGTTTTCGTCTATTTCGTGTGTTATGTACTCTGTTTTTATCGTTTAAGTGTATTTCGAGTGTAAATGTATAACGCTTTTTAATTTAATCGAATATACGTTTAGGTTTTTTTTTTGTCTTCCGAATTTACCTCAAATGCATCATAAATTCGGAATGGAATGGGTGAGGGGTGCAGTTTCCGGATTTACAACGTAAATTCGGAAGGGAAAAATTTGGAATTTCCGGATTTACGTCAAATGGACGTAAATTCGGAAGCCAAATACATTCCGAATTTACGTCCCTTTGACGTAAATCCGGAAATTCCAAATTTTTCCCTTCCGAATTTACGCTGTAAATCCGAAAAGTTCAATTTATTTATTTTTTTAAAAAAATGAAGGGCATTTTCGTCCAATTTGGGATTTATGGGGGTATGGATGATAAGGTGGGAGGTACCAAAAAAAGAAGCCAAACAACTATCTGCAAAACATGTGTTTATAGGTAGGCTTATTGAATTAGAATCGCAAGTGGACACACTAATGAGACTAGGGTTTTTTTTTCTGTACCCCCACCACCTTCCCATCTACCCCCACGCCCCATGCGAAAAGACCAAAATACCCTTCACAAAATTTAAAAACCCCAACATATCCCCAACTCAAAAAAAAATAAAGAAAAATAAAAAATAAAAAAATTGGAATTTCGTATATACCTATATACGAATTGGAATTTCATATATACCTATATACGAAATTCCCCAAAAAATTGGAAATCGTATATAGGTATATACGATTTTCCCTAAAAATTTTAAAAAATAAAGTCGTATATACCTAAGGTGGGGGTATATACGATTTGTTAAATTACAAAACCGTATGTACCCCCACACCTAGGTATATACGACTTTGTAACCCAAAAAATAAATAAATAAATCATTTAAAAAATTTAAATTATTTTTTTTTAGAAAAATAAATTAGATATGAATATTGACCGTCTTTTGGTTCTGTTTAGTGTGTAGTTCGTTAACACGTGACGTTGTTATACGTCGAGCGAATAATTTAGGCTAAAAAATCGGTTTTCGGGCAACCTACTCCGATTGTAATGAAACCACAGCCAATAAATCCGAAAAAAATCAATGATCAATACACCTCAAGAAGGAACTTCTTTCAAGAAAGGGGGTCTCAAAATCCCAAATTCCATCGTTTATTATTTTTTATTAATTTTCATAATCTCCAAAAAATAATCTAAATTTTTTTGCATAGTCTTATTTTGGTTTTATTAGATTTTTAGTGGTGTTTTTATAATTTTTGGATTAGTTTTGACTCTTTAACGGATTTTTAGTAGCATTTTTAACCTTTTTTTTAAAAAATTAAAACAATTTTTTTAAATAACAAGTCGTATATACGTAGGTGTGGGGGTACATACGACTTGTATTTTACAAAGTCGTATATACACCCCCCTTATGTATATACGACCTATTTAATTTTTTTTTACATATATACAATTTGAAATTTTCAAAGTCGTATATATGTAGGGTGAGGTATATACGATTTTTGGTCAAATTTTTTAGGGGTATTTTCTTCCAAAAAAGTCTTGTGGGGGTATATGGGAAGGTGGTGGAGGTACAAAAAAAAAACCCATGAGACTATTGGAGTTACAAGCAGAATTGAAAGGAGGCAAACTAACCATCGACAAAAATCAATTTGAATAAGTTTTGGCCCATGCAGGTTTCGAACCTGCGACCTTCGCGTTATTAGCACGACGCTCTAACCAACTGAGCTAATAGGCCATTTTGTTGAGTCAATTTTTGATCTTAAAAATGTCTTGTACATTCATAGTTGGCAACTGAGTGTGTGTACTGTGTATGCAGTTGAGTCAAACATGTCCTAAACACCCTCAGCTAACCGTAAATTGTGACATATATGTGGCTAGAATGAATACAATTGGAGTACGAACACTTCTGTCTAGCATGTTGGTAAGAACACAAATACACAATGGCCTCTCTTTCTTAATGTTCATGAACTGGTTTTAGAACTTCTCCTCCAGAGGTTAACGCTGGATTGGCTTCTCTCTCACATCCACAAACAAGAAAATTAATTGATCCTAAAAATTCCAACTGATTCACCCTCATTCCAGATTACGTTAATTTGATTGAATGGGGAATTTTTCTTCAAGGGCGCAGGCAGGTAATTACCCATATCTATAGGGTACCCGCAAAAATTATCCTCAAACGGACGGGTAATTGCCCGCACACATGGGCGCAGGCTCGTGGAAGGGCACCCACATATATATTACTAACATTACAACTTTACTATATACAATTTTAAAAAAATGAAATGATTTTTTTTTTTTTACAAAAACACTAAACCTAACTACTAATTGACATTTTGCATGTTTATATTTTATATATATATACACTATTATTACAATTTTAAGTATATCTAACTTTAAAAAAATAAATCCAAACTACTAATATTTTGGATATTTTTAATTCACTAAATGCTATTGTTTGTACTCTTTTAATTAGTAGATACGAAAAAAATAATGGCTTTTTAAAATGAATTATAAAGTTTTTATGTTATTTATTAATTTTTGTCATTAAAGTGCGAGTAATGGACATGCCCATGGGCACTTGGTGCCCAAATGGTACAAGGACAGACACCATAGTACCCTGCTCATACTTGTGTGGGTTTGAATACAAACACTATATTACCCTGCTCATAAGATATCCATTGCCATTCCTACGTATATTGTATGCAGAAGAACATACAGCCAAGGAACTTTGGATGATGTGAACCAGATACACTTAGATCTCAGGGCTACAAAAATTTCTGATTAACCCTTAATAGCATATTTGGACTTGCAAGCTAGCCCTTCAAAATCATGTAGAATCCATTCTAACGTGATATTGGTCAGTGGTCACTTTGAATTAAAAATTATCCTGCCTCCAAACCTCAATTGAAGTAATAGACCTAGCTTTTGTATTAAGTCGAAAAAATTACACTTCACCACCATGGATCATTGATTTAGGTGCTTGTGAACATTTTTTTTGACACAAAGAAAACTATTCATTTCATTCATGATAGTCGAATCAATATAAGTTGGCCTGAAATCAAAAATGAGAGCTAGCATGAAACCTCGACACCCTAGCAATGGTGTGAGCAACAAGGTTCGTTTGTCTCCTAATGTAGCTAATCCTATAGCTTTGACAATTTGATAACAACAATTTACAAGAAGAAAGAATAATGTCTAAGCCTGTGTTGTGATTGTCAGTTCTTTTCACCCCATTCACCACTGGTGAACAATCGAGCTCAATGATCACCGTTTGAAGACTCAACTTTCTCAACCATTCAATTGCAAACTTTAGCCCCATAGCTTCAGTTTCTTGAAGAAGAGGTATGTCATTTAAGATCATAGTTTTGGCTTTGACAAACTCCCCTATGTCATCCCAGTACCATATTTACTTTCTTGGTTAAATAACGCAGCATCAACATTGCATTTTAATTCCCCATCTAGTGGCTTAGTCCATCCATTGCTCAAGATTGGTATCAAGCTGTTGTTGCACAACCAAATCCGAACTGGACTTGTTTTTTGCGATTTCCTAGTCCCACAAAAATCATTGTTTCTTATCTGTTCAAATGATATATTCTCCATGTTTTTGTAACAAAAAATTTAGAACTGCATATTGAAGTTTTTTACCTACTGCAGGGAAAGGTCTTGGAACACATCCAATCTTATTGATTTATATGCAGCTTGGCATGTCCCAAAGCTCTCATTTAACATTTTATTTTTGAGCAAACTCTGCATGGATTTTAATTGTAAAGTTGTCTTCCTTGTTTAATACAACTAAACAGTAAAAAAAATAACTTTCCTTCATACTAGACAGCATATTAAACACTACACGGTCAAAGAGTTTACACTTTACAACAATCAGAAAAAAAATATTGTATCATTTCTCATGAATAACATCACGCTGGTTCATGCATGACCCCTGCCCTGAACCATCAAGAAATGCAACATTGCACTATGAATTCTACAAATACACAATATACATTACAGAAACTTCAACAAAAAAAACTTCACAAAGCTACCAAGAAAACCCCCACCAAAACTAAGCAAAACGTGTAAGACTTTTCATAATTACATTACATAGCGATGATATTATAAAAGAAAACAAAATATGATAATTCTTTTAAGAAACAGAGAACCTTCTCCTTCTGGGCTTGGTCAAATCCACTTCCCCATCATCTAAATGGGCCGTATCCTTAGACCCATTTTTGAACGGGTTCAACTTCCCCAACTTCTTAGACACAGAAGAGAAAAACGTTGTCTTCTTAACCGGAAGCGACGAGGTCGTTCCATTTACCTGACCACCGTTCTTTTGCATATCCGAAATGAACATCTTCATCTTCGTTAGTTCCGTCCTCAACTCCTCATTCTCCCTCACCAACGACACATCCTCCTGCATCTGATTCCTCACCGTCGCCGCCGTGGCTCCGTTGTCGGCTCCGCTCCTCACCTGCAACTGGTCATAGTACAGCGCGTGAAGCACAATCTGCACTGGTAACCGCTTGTTCTGCGACGCGTGCACACGCGCCTCGTATGATAGCTTCAAGGGATCCATCACACTGCATACTTTCTCCCTCTCTATCTCATCTAGCTTCGGGTGCGCCTGCAAATAGAAAAACATCGAGGGTTAAATAAATAATAAGTAAATATAAATACTTAAATTAAACGCTGTTGTTTCAAATGAAAGAACGTGTTTCACACCAAAAAAAAAATGAAAGAACGTGTTTGGTTACTGGAATAAGATTAAACCATTCTTATTCTTACCTTGAGATAGATATCCACGGCGCGGTATAAGTCGTCGTCAACCTTACGCGCGTGTTTGGGGATAAGAATAGCGATGCCGTTGAACTTTGAGATGCTGAGTTCGCCATACATGGAAATCTCGGCGAGGTAGGCGTCGACGGTCTTGGCCGCACGAATCATCGTGCCGGAGCAAGGTTCTCTTAATTCACCGGGAGTGAAAACCGTTGCGTTCTTCTCTTTCTCTACGAATAATGATACAATCCTGCGTACGCTTTCTAGATCGAAAAGTTTCTCACCGTCGTATGTGAACGATAGTACTAGGAGGTCGTCCACCGTTACGTGCTCGAGGAGGACGGAGATCCGTTTCTCGAGTTCGCTTTTGCAGGCAGTGGAGGCGTTGAGGTAAATCGCGCAACGGAGGAGACTGCAGAGGAAGTGGATCGGAAAAGCCTCTTTCTCCGAGGGAAAGAGATCTACTATGGACTCCAGAAGCTTCCGTTGTTTAACTCTTGAGTTTGAATCTGAATCACCGAAATTCGACGACCGGATTCCGTTGCCGGAGTGGTTCCGAACTAGCTCTGGCAGCTCTCGCTCCGTGTAGGTAATAAGCGTGCTTGCAAGCGTTAGAGACTTTGCACCGCGCTGTTTCATGCCTGCGATGACTCTCGTGTAGAAATCGACGTCGAGAACTGCGAGCTCCTCCGTCCACCAGTTAGACGGCGAGCGGCTTGGGAAATTTGCCTCGCTGCAAGCCTTGGCGCTAACGGCTTCAACGCAGCGTTTAACGATATTGAGATCTTCAGCATAGGGAAGAAGGTGACGGCAAGACTTGAGGACAGTGACGGCGCCGGTGAGAGTGAAGAAGGCAACCTGAGAGAGAAACTCGTCTGTCCGTGCAGCGAGGTTGTTGTCACAATATTGTTCCGTCATTTGGAGAAACTCAGCGGCACAGTGCAAAACGGCAACGTTTTGGATAGTGATTTCGAAGTTAACTCCGTAACAGAACTTAGCTGCTTTCTCGAAGACTCCAGATCCTCCTGGTATGTCAGAAAGATTGATTCTTGTGAGATCGTTGTCCTCTGATTCCATTATTAGTTTTCTGATGTAGTTGCTCTTTGCCACCAACATGAACTGCACACAAGCACCATATATTCAAATCATAAAAGGGCTTCATTTAACCAAAGAATAGCTATTCGCATATAGTTGATTTTTTGGGTACGTACCTTGTGGAGGGAGAAACGGGCTTCTCCAACTTCAACTATAACATCAGTTGGAATTTCTTGAGAGAAAACCCTGCGATTTATAAAAAATATCAATTGATTAGAGAGTATAAGCATGAATTAATATGCATGATGCATGCATGCATATGGATTTAAATGAAGTAGAGTTGGGTGTGTTATGTACCATTGGCCGGTTCTTTCCATGGCAAGAGATAGTCTATTAGGAGGAGTTGCCATAAAATTAGGTTTCGTATGAAACTAGGCAAGGAGATTGAAGTGGATGAGATTGAGTTAGACTATATATAGACTGCAATTGCATGGTGGAGAGCTATTATAAGGACATTTTGAGCACTGTATGTAGCTTCAACCTGTTATTATTATTTAATCTGCATGGATTGAAATTTGTTATTGTGGTCCAAGTTATGATGTTAACTGGTGTAATGTATTATCTTAGTTTTGTTATCTGTAAAAGAGGATTTGGGTTTTATTATTTTAAAGGTAATATTTCAAGTCACTTTCAGTCCAGGTACGGTCCTTGTTAATCTGCTTGTAATAGTGCAGACAAGAAGTGTCCATTGGCTCTACTGGATTCCAATTTCACCAGCAGAATGATGTGGGATTTATTACTTGTACTTCTACTTCTACCTTTTCTTAACTTTTGAGAGAGACATTAAACTAAAAAGGTTGCAATTCATTAAACTAATAAGGTCTTTTCTAGGTTAATTAAGTGCCCGCAATATTTACCTTATTTTATATGCCTTGAAGTATTAGTGCATGTTATTAGCACCAAAGTGTATGAACATTAATCAAATGATTAACAGAAATTAGGTCTAAATGTAACTGTAAATACCGTTGATTAATTAGGATTATTCAGTCGCTAGCTAGCCCCTAGCCAAAGAGTTACTACTGGATATAATAAGTGGGACATGGACACCCATGATTGAGTTGGGAGATGGGATTGGCCAAGAGTGAGAGTGAGTGAGTGAGTGGCTAAGAGGCATTCAACAGCGTCTGACAGCGAGTTGGGCACTGCACTGCCACTACACTACACACACCTCGCATTCTCTCCCAAGCTTAACTAGGTCGAAAATCTGCCAGGTCAAAGCTGCTGGGTTCCACCACAACACATTACAGGATGAATATCCTGGATCAGCCAATTATAGATTGCCATGTCTTACTTATCCTCTATTCCCCTTCAAAGGAGAATAGATATCCTATCCCCTAATAGAAGGTGTCTTTAAGTGGCCCCACGTGTTTTGCTTCTAACTTTGATATTCTCATGACACTCATCATTTGTTTCCTCAATCGGTCAAAGAAAGAAAAATAGAGGGCAATAGGTAAAGAATACTAAAAATAAAAATTAGATAGTAATAAAACGAAGGCTTTTTTTTAATACCCCACACTTATCACCCATACCCCCATAATATCCAATTTAGATGAAAATGCCCCTAATTTTTTTTAAAAAAAAATATTGCATTTTCCGAATTTACAGATCCGGAAGGGAAATTTAAAAAAATTCTGGATTTCGTCAAATGGACGTAAATTCGGAATGTATTTGGCTTCCGAATTTACGTCCACTTGACGTAAATCTGGAAATTCTGAAAATTTCGTTTTTCGGATTTACACTGTAAATCCGGAACGCCCACCCCTCACCCATTACATTCCGAATTTATGATGGTATTGAGGTAAATTCGTAAGACAAAAAAAAACCAAAAAATTATTCGATTATATTAAAAAGCGTGATACATTGACCCTCGAAATACACTTAAATGATAAAAACAGAGTACATAACACACGAAATAGACGAAAACGATAAAAACATAACAAGAAAATTAAACGCAACTACTGATTTTTTGGGAGGGTGCTCTCCATAATATGAATGATCTCTTCCGGTGTGCGCATTGTTTCGACAAACAGCTCAATGAGCTGACGTCCCAATGGGGTGTTACGGTGATGTTCCATCATTGCGCGAACATCGTTCTCGCTCCGGATCTCCATAGCTTCATACTGGTGGGTGCCGTTTTGGAGACATACACACTTACGGTAACGTATACGAGCGATGTCTTTACGCCACTCTCCCTCTTGGCGAACCTTCCTCTCTACCTTTTCATTCAACTGGCTGAATGTTATATTTTTATCCAGCCTACAGAAGTAGTTCTCGCGAGAGCTAAAGAAAACACCATCAGCCCCATTCTCGACTGTTCTAGGGCGATGCAGGACAGTTAAAAATTTGTCTGTGGATCTCTGTGTTGGGCACAACTGCCATTCATTAAGATCTTCCATTTTAGTAGGTTGTGGGGAAGATGTTGGAGAAGATGCAGAGAAGGGTGGTTGGTGGAGAAGAAGAAGAAGCAGAGAAGGAGTTAGGGTTTTTGTGAATGAGAAGGCAATGCTGAAGCCCTATTTATAATAGGCGACGTTAAATATGAGCCGTTGATCAAAATTTTAGATCTAAAATCTTAGCAATTTATTTTCTATTCGTTGGGGAACAATTTCCAAAGGAAATGCCAGCCACAAATTTTCCTTACACGTTTGACTGGTTGTGAGCCGTTGATTAAAAGTGTCGGTGGAATCGTACCCGTTGATTAATATTTTTTTAGAGAACATGCTAAATCTAAAACATGAAGTCCTTCATCTACAAAAAAACTTCGATAATAGTAAAAACCTACAACGGAGTGACAACACAGGTGGAAGATCCAACATAACTTATTGTATCACTGTCAATCCCGTCATAGTCGCCGGCCAAGAATGCCCGATAATCGGGATCACTCGAGACACTCTCTTCAGAGAGAACCTCTGGCACCGGCATAAACTGCTACATTAAAAATCCATAAAGAAGTAATTAACGGTGTAGAAAGTTGAAATCCAACAACACTACAAGTGTTTAAAACATACAAATCCAACAAGAAAAAAGTGTTTAGAAAAACTAGTTATTACAACTCTATTGGATTATCAGTGTTATCCCCATCAACAGGGTTCTGCTCAATAAATCACTGGACATCTTCATTGTTAGGGGGCACAATTTGAATTGGTGCTGGTTGACGACGCATAAGTCTTGGGCGAAGCCGTTCAGCTGACATTGGGCAATGAATAGTAAAAACACCCAGTTGAACTTAAATAGGTCAGCTGGGCTTCTCTACTCTGAGGGCCCCCATCTAAACCATAAGCTCCAAGAACCTCCATAATAAGATCAGTATCTAACTCAAAATAAGGACTACCACGTGCATCCATGTGAACACCCAATTTTAACTGGTATTTTCTCACTTCTTTAGATAAAAATCACAAAAATATGTTTTTTTTGCATTTATTTGTTTTTAATAGCTCAAAAAGACCATTTTGCGCTGATTTACTAACTTTGTGTAATTATTACCCTTTTGGTGGTTAAACAAAAATTAGAAAAATATGATATTTCAAAAAATGCAAAAAGAAAGGTAGATTTAATTAATTGTCTAATTTTGTTTAATGTAAAAACGGAAATAATAATAATGAAAAGGGAGGTGCAAGAAATAATAAGTCCTAATGTCTATTTACACTTGGCCCAAACATATGTCAAAAATTGCAAAAATAATATTACAATTGTCCAAAAAGTCCCAAAATACAAAAAATAATAATAACCAATAATAGAAAAAAATCAGAAAAGAAAATTAAAAAAAAAAAGCAATAGCAACAGCAGCTTCTTTGGGCCTCTTCTTGCTGGGCAAGATTTCTCAGCAGGTCCAACACCTGAAAAAGGAAACAAATCAAATTAGAATCAGGAATTTAATTTCCTAAACCTAAGAAAAGGTTGGTCTAATCTATTAGTCTTTCAAAAATGTAGTCTTATATTGCTTCACCGTCATGATTAGTGCTTAAAAATAGGTTCAGTTTATAGTTTTTATTAGAAATATTGATTTTGTAAGCATGTTAGTATTAGAAACAGTTTAGTTTTTTTTATAGTTTCCTTCTCTTTATGTATATGAAAAAAATCGAAATCCGCATCAGGTATAAGTTTAACAAAACTAAGATTTGAACTTGATATAGGTTCAGTCAAAAAAAAATTTAGGTTCAGTAGATCTGTTCTAAAAAAAAATAGCAAGTATTTTTGTCATAGTTTTCTTAACTAAAAAAATTAGACCCAGAAAGTAGGGATCTTCCAGAATCAATTTTTAGAGGAAAAAACAATGAAACCAGAAATTAGTATAGTTAAAAATTAGGATTTGGGGTAAAAGAAACTAAAAACAAAATCAGAAAAAAAAATAGAAACAGGAAAGGAGAAGATCAGAACCGTAGGAGAATAGGAGAAGAAAAGAAGAAAATAAAAAAATAGTACCTTAGCTCCGGCCACCGTCAACGGTGGCCGTCTTCCAAGCACCACCACGTGAACCTCCCCTTTTGCGTTCACGAAACTCACGACGTCACCGTCGTTTTACCCTTCGTCGCCGACCACCTCGTCACCGGAGTTGCAGCACCACGCCTCTCTCTCTCTCTCGCGTGTATCTCCTCTCTCTCACCGGAAACGGCGCCGGAAATCTCTCTCAAAGGGCCAAGAATTTCGGGGCTCCTCTCTCTCTCTCTCTCTCCATTTGGCGTTGCTCGCGGCAGAGTGTGGAGAGAAGGGAAATGAAAATTAGGTTTAAATTGTGATGGTGGGCCTTAAATAGTCTAGGTTCTGTTTTATTTATTTGTTCTTTTAATTTATTATCAGTTTTACTCTTTCCACCCCATTTATTCATTAATATAGCCCCTCATTTTAAGCCCAGAATTCGTGGGCTTAGTACATCTGAAGCTATCCCTGGGATGCTTTTCACACCCCTTGATTTCTAATACGACCCCCTCTCTATTAATCGCACCCCTATTTTAATGTTTCACCCCCTTTTCGTTTTTAATTATTTCTCAAGAATTTTTTTTTCCTTTTTTACAAAAACCTATAAAAATTAAAAAAAAAAGGTTTTTTTATTGAGGTGTACACCTTGTCAAATTTCGGTTTAAGAGACTTTAGCTGTATAGCTTTGATCTTAAACCCCTTCCAAAATAATTAAAATCCATCAACACACAAGTATTTTCTAGAAGAACTACGTAGCCTTTGATTCTCCACCACGCGGAGATACGTAGGAGCGGGGCCTCCCGGTCAAGCGAAATTAATTCTTTTTTTAAATAATCAATCTTTTTTTCTTTAACACCTATTTTCTATAAAAATCATAAAAATGATTTTTGATTGAGGTGTACACCTTGTCAAATTCCGGTTTAAGAGACTTTACCTGTACAACTTTGATCTTAAACCCCTTCAGAAATAAAATCAACCAACCAACAAAATTTTCAGGAAGAACTACACGACTTTTGAGTTCCTCATTGCACCGGAGGATATGTAGGAGCGGGGCTTCCCCGTTAAGTCAAAATTAAATTTTCCTAAATTAGTCCATATTATTATCTACTATTAAATATTCTTTTGGGGTAAACAAATAATTAAATAATTTATTTGCACAATCAAATTTAAGGAACTGTCTTAGTACAGATGTATTAGGGGCGCAATATAATTTAGTTTACACCCTTCCCTATGCATAAGCGACCCCCGAGTCCAATCTTGCTATGCAGACCAAATAAGTAGGGTTTTTCTCAATTTTCCTTATTTAATAAATTGGGTGGCGACTCCTCAATAATAACATTTTTTGAGCCGTCTACGTCGGGGCCCCGGTCACGACAATCCACATCAATAGAGGCACGATGTTGTAACCCAGGGCGAGTCTTTACCCATAGTTGATTAGGAAAACTTTGATGATAGTCTCTGTAAAAGCCTTTTGGAATCTTAAGACGTCTCTGTGCAATAATTCCATAAGAGACAACTCAAATAAATACCAAAGACAAAAAATATGCAATGGTAGAAGGAAAAAAAATAAATCATAAAATGAACATAAAAAAGAGCACTTTGAAAACGCAGATTATTACCGTTTGGATGGATATGACTGTTGAAAATGTCTTTGGAGCCAAATTCCTTGAATCCATGATGCTGTCCAAAACCTGTTGATAAAAAAACCTGCTGCTGTCAAATGAATTGGTTTGGTTGCCATACACTTCCGAATTTATGATGTAAATTCGGAATGTTGTTTTAACACTTCCGAATTTACGCCATAAATCCGGAAGCAACATGTTTAAAATTTCCGGATTTATGGTAAATCTGGAATTAAACTAGCGTGAAATTTCCGGATTTACCGTAAATCCGGAAGGTAAATCATATTTCCGAAAAAATTAGGTAAATCCGGAAGAGAAATCTTTTGAAAAATACAGTCCGAAAATACCATAAATCCGGAAATTACCATAAAAAAATTTCCGGAAATACCTTAAATTGAGCTATTTCCGGAAAATTCACAAAATGGTGGAGATCTGAGCAAATTTTGAGAAAAATGAGAGAGGTATTTTTGGGATATAACTGGAAATAGGGGTATGGGTGATAATTAAGGGGTATGAAAAAAAACCCTAAAATAAATGTTTGATTTGATTTAAGAGAACATGGAAATAAAAGGTAACAAAAAATAAAGAAGGAAACATATTTGTAGAAGGGCAAAAGTACTCTTAAAAATAAAACACGAATAACACATGTGGGAAGTGGGAACCAAATATAATTAATGTTAATTGTTCTAAAGATTTTTTATTTTATTTTATAAAAGTAAAATAAAAATAACGCAACATTGATAAATTTTAAAGTAATTAAGAATATTTAAACAAATTAAAATAATTATTAATGTAATTTTTTGAAAAAAATTAAACAATTTTTAAAGTAATTATTTAATAAATAAAATAGAATGATGTAATAAGGTAGTATTATGGTAATTTGAACATAAATAGTTGTAACTTAAAAAGTTGTAATTGAAGGGATAGAGAAGTTTTAGTAATTTGTGTTTTCCATTTCCACCTTTCTTTTCTCCTTTTATTTTGTTGTCGACTAAACTCAACCTTGTGCTTTGTTTGGTTGGTGAGAAAAGTTTAACCAAAGAAAGTAAAATGTTAAATGAATCAAAGTAAATAGAAAATAGAAGATTTTTAGATTTTTTGATAGAGCAAAAGGAATTTAACAGGGAGAGGAAAGAAATGATATGTTTCTTTCTTGCCTTTGACACCCGATAGATATAGTGAATTTCAATTTCTTATACTTACTCTATAACTTGTCTCAATTTCTCTGATTTTATACACTATTTCATAAGATTCAAACCTTAGATCCACTATTTCAAAAGCCTTCATATTCATTAGCTCACCAATTGAATTTTCTACTTGGAACACATGTTAAAGAGGATTGAAACGACTAAGATACTAAGAGTGTTTTGTTTTTCTAATAAAAAAACCAGGTAATGTAAGTATTTGTTTTTCTAATGAACACATATTATTTGTTAATTGACCCTTAACCTCTCAATCCCTGCCCTACTTCCTAATTCCAAGTTGAGGGGATCATCTTGTGGACTAAAATGCTGACACTGACGTCACTTTAACTCCATATATGCTTCCAAATGCAACACGCCATTTTGGCAATCAAGCTCGCATTAATTGTGCACATGGACAAATGGACACTACCAGCAGCCTTGCTTTGCTCTGTAATACAAGTAAGTAAGGATAGTGATAGTGATAGTTATATTTACTTTATATAGTTGAATTGTTTAAAATTATTTTCATGTTGTATGGTTGTAGTAGCGTTACTTTATTGGAATGAACAAACAAGAATCTACACGATTGAGATCATTGTTGATGATTAAGAGCACTATGTGATGATTTGAAAGAAAATTAGGAAACGGATGACACTTCAACACCTTGAATATGTTTGTACCTAAAAGAATGTAGTAAAATGACAAGACAAGCATGTATACTGGCAATAATTCAACTGCGTCGACTGCTATTATTGCCAAACAAGCTTCTTAGAAAGGAGTATATACTAAGCCTTGTTGTCATAATAATTAATCAAATGATGTATTTTTCAAAATAAAAAATTTGCTTTTATTAATACTCAAAAATTGCTGAGTGGTTAGCCCATGAGAGACCTAACCGAGGCAATGGCCCAACCTAGGTCACATAGGACAAGTGGTTCAAATATGAAGTAAAAGGGATAGGTCACTGAACCACCTATGTTTATTCTACTCTTTCCACTATTCCATACAATTTTTAAGAAAGAGCAAGTACATAAGAAGTCTTGGTAGTCTTAGTTAAGTATGTGTAAGAGAGTAAGGGTATGTGCTACCCAAAGAAATAAAACAATGGTTTTTCTTCATAAGAGTGTCATTAACTCTGAGGGGAATTAATCTGCAGTGGAGTTAGCTAGGAGCCTCAATGAAGAAATGTTTGTCGAGGAAGGCAAAGGTAGTTGTTCTCATGGAAACTTGGTAGAAAAGACAAGATGGTGTGCTTAAATCCCATTCATAGCCTAAAATACCAAAGACATGGTATTGTTTGCTGATCATAGGTAGCTCGGATAAGGAGATACCCACTTGAGGAATTCATAGTCGAGGGTATAATGTATTACGCAGTCGAGGGTATTTTGGCCGAGGTAAAGGAACTTTCTATGGGAGCAAGTAAACGTTGCACGTGGACAATTGGAACGTTGATGCAGTTGAAGAAAACGTGGAGAAGCATCATGGAAATAACAGCGATGATATTTTCATCCCACTTTTCGTGCTAGTGGAGCGTTGCTCCTAGATTTTAAGGCGTATTAGCACTAGTAGGCGTTGATCTTAACCGATCCAACGGTGGTTAGCTGTAGGCTAGTGTTAGTGGATCGGTGGTTAGCTGTAGGCTAGTGTTAGGGGTCAGCGAAAACTGTGTGTGGGCTAGTGGTAGTGGATTAGTGGTTAGTAGTAGGCTAATGTTAATGGTCAGCGGAAACTTTGTGTGGGCTAGCGTCATGGATCGGTGGTTAGGTGTAGGTTAGTGTTAATGGTCACGACAACTATGTGTGTGGTTTGCGCATTTTTAAAGGCACACGACCAATCAATCAAACTACATTTTTTTCAAGTCTTTTACTTCGTTTACTTGCATTTTTTTTCCATTTATGTTAGACATTAGATAATCCTACACATGTCCCTCTCACCTAGCCTACACTCTTTTGAGTAGTTAAGGAACCCATAACTGAGGAATATAGTTACTTCCTTTGTGTAATCGCTTGAAGAGAGAGGAATTAGAGTTCAAACTCTTAGTTGATCCTCTGTTAGACCAAAGTTTGACAACGATTTTTTTCGTATAAACAAATTAAAAGTTTTTTTTTCCTGCATAATTGCATAGCTTTCATTTACCATAACATTATTGTACCCTCTTTGATTTTAAGCAGCTACTTTCCTTTCCCTTGATGCTCGGTGGCCGTAGAGAAAAGGTAAAACAAGCACATCTTAACAGTTGTAAATAAGAGAGAAACTTGTGGACTTGAGTAAAAGGTCGGCTTGGAATAAAGTAAGGGCTTCAGCCTTCAGGCCTCTAAATTTCGATGGCTTAATACTTCCTACAACCCTTAGCTACTTATTGGACACCCAACACTCAAATATTTCCAAAATACTTTTACGTGAAACACACTTCCAACCCCTCCCCCCCACGATGCATTTTGACAACAACAAAATTCAATACCTCGTAACTTTTTATCTCATTTAATCTCATCATACTTTACCAAATTTCAAGGAAAAGTAAAATAAAATAAAAACCATTTTCCATATTTTTATACCATTTTACACTTTTTTGGTTATGATTTTTTACGGTGAGGGGATGGCGCACTAGTCCAAGGTAGGGAAGACCTTTGGGCTCTTTCAACACTTACGAGGGTAATTGCATGACCTCATTTAAAAAAACTTTTTCCTAATTTTTATACAAACAATATTACCGAAATATAAATTAATACTTCAGATTTTTTAACGATTCTATTTCCCCATATATATTTATAATTCAGATTTTAAAAAAAAGTTATTTCTGAAATATATATTTATGTTCTGGATTTTTTTAAATTTTAAACATATAATCTAAATTTTCTGTGAAAAATTTCCAAATATTAATTGATTATTCAACTAGCTATTTCTTTTGAATATATCTAGTTATTATTTTTAATGAGCGTAATTTCGTTAGTTAAGGTAATTTTTTACAAAAATAAATGATAGTTAGTAGTTTTCTTAATATGTGTGATTATAGTTCGATTTGCTTATAAATTGTAACAAATGGAGTATGTATGTATGTATGTATGTATATAGACACACACACTCCGTAACACAATATAAGTAAAAGTCAGCACTTTTATTTGTAACACAATGTAAGTGAATCTTAGATTTTTCAACCTTATTTAATGATGACTTACCAAAATTCCCCTTTCATTTTATTTAATTTTTATTTTTAATAAAAGAAATCATTAAATGAAACAAGTTTCCAATGTAATAAATAATTTTATTGGGACCTATAAAGTTCAACGCCAAATATTTGGTTTGAAAATGAAAGGTCGTAGAAGATGCTATGCTATTCCCTGTAAATACAAGTAGAATGTGAGAAGTTAGTAGCACAAGATCAGCACAAGTCGGTAATAGCACAAGTCCGTAATAATAGTAGGCATTAATAGTAGGGAGAAGTACTACATTCACCAAGTTGTTTTTCAAGTAATTAAGAGAGCTAATGAGTTCCTGAAAAAATGATTTAATGAGGGTAATTTAGGTACTTAAGATAATTATTTACAAAAATGAATGTTTGTTAGTAGTTTTTTTAATATGTGTGATTATAGTTAGATTTGCTTATAAACTATAACGGTGAGAGTATCTGTAACACAATATAAGCAAAAGTCAGCACTTTTATTTGTAACACAATATAAGCAAATCTTAACTTTATTTAACGATGACTTACCAAAATTTCCCTTCTTTTTATGTAATATTTATTTTTTAAAAAAGAAATCATTAAATGAAACAAGTTTCCAATGTCATAAATAAATCTATCGGAACCTACAAAGTTCAACGCCAAAAATTTGGATGGAAAGTGAAAGGTTAGTATTTAATGAGGGTAATTTAGGTAGCTAAGGTATTTTTAACAAAAATTTATGTTAGTTATTAGTTTCTTAATATGTGTGATTATAGTTAGTTTGCTTATAAACGGTAACGGGAGAGTATATATACTCCATCCGTAACACAATATAAGCAAAAGTCAACACTTTTATTTGTAACGCAATACAAGCAAATCTTAGATTTTTCAACATATTTAATGATGACTTACCAAAATTACCCTTCATTTCATTTAATTTTTATTTTTGATAAAAGAAATCATTAAATGAAACAAGTTTCCAATGTCATAAGTAATTCTATTGGAACCTGCAAAGTTCAATGCCAAAAATTTGGTTTGAAAGTGAAAGGTTGTAGAAGATGCTATGCTATTCACTGTAAATACAAATGGAATGTGAGAAGTTAGTAGCACAAGACCAGCACATGTCCGTAATGATAGTAGCAGGGCCGACCCAACACCTACTGAGGCCTAAAGCGAACTATGAATACCAATTCCCTCAAAAAATTTCATTACTTCCAAAAAATATTTCATCCAAACATAGTGTCCGACTGAATATATCTTTAACTTTATTTTCATTGATTTTAATAAAAGCAATTGTTGGACATCATAATAGCAACAAAATAATACAAACGAAAAAAATCAAACTCCATTAAATATACTATTATTTTACAAGAACTAAATATACTATTTGGCTAGCTTAAATGAACAATTTAAGTTGAAAAAATAAATAAACTGAAAGCTTTTATTAATCTACACTTGGGCCGCCAACCCTCTAAGTAGTCTTTTTTTATTGGGCTTTCACTATTTACATGAAGAGTTATGTAATGACAAAATAAATCAATCTAAAAAATAAAACAAAAGTGGCTCCAACAAGCTATGAACACAAGCAAAAGAGGTGCCAACCAAATGAGCTACACAAACTTGATGTAATTTACCGGAAATTAGTGTAAATATTACTTAACAGCATAATTTTGAGGGCTCTTTTTTTAGTAAAAAATTTGTGGCCCAAAGCCCTTGCTTTTGTAGTTTGGGCCTTCGGCCTACCCTGGATAGTAGGCATTAATAGTAGGGAGAAGTTCTGCATTCACCAAGTTGTTTTTCCACTAATCAAGAGAGTTAATGAGTTCATAAAAAATGATTTAATAACGGTAATTTGGGTAGTTAAGGTAATTTTTTACAAATATAAATGTTTGTTAGTATCTAAGTGCAAGACTTTTCTTTGTAATTTTCCAAGCTTTCAGGTTAGCTTTGTTAGGAGACAAGCAAATCTTGTCGCTCATAGTCTAGCACGGGCATCAAGATTATATGCTAGGTCCCAAGTTTTTGATTTCATTCCAACCTGTATTGAGACTATTTTACATAATGAAATGATATGAGTTTTTGATTGTCAAAAAAAAGTAGTTTTATTAATATGTGTGATTATAGTAAGGTTTACTTATAAACCGTAACGGAGGGATATATATATATATATATATATATATATATATATATATATATATATAGTGTTTTTAAACTAAAAATGTTTTTAGTGTTTTCTTTAAGAACCTCATCTTTTTCCCAGTTCAAGGGAGTGTTATGATGATCCTTCAAAAAAAAAAATTGCTAAAAACATTTGACATCTTTGATTTAGGAGAAATCTTTCTATCCCCAATGGATGATAGTTAAACGATTGTGTCGTTTGCAAAGATGACTAATGAAGTGTTGTTTGAACAATAGTTCCATAAGGTCAAACTTACCTACTACAGACCTAACTTTGATATTTGACCAACCACAACAACTTTAGCTTGCCTATACTATGGATTCGGATGATTATGATCATCAGAATAATTTGATAAAAAATGAAGAACTTGTTGAGTATCCAAAAAATTTGGATAAATTAAATAGATGGACAATACCATCTGTCCCTTCAAAACAAATTTATAAATTTGGTATGTTTGATGTCGTGTCTCGCTTTGCTGTTAAACAAATAGAACAGACTATTCAAGTCTCTGAGAATACACAGACAATAAGGTTATTAAGCAAAAAAGATTTGCTTCCCTTCAAAGACTATAATTTTATCCATATTGGATTAGTCCAAATTGCTTTTAAACCATTAACTTTGTTAGGTCTAAATTCCAGCATTATGGCTTATGTCAGGGATGGAAGATGCAAAGATTTTAAACCTTCCTTAGCTGCTTTAATAGAAACAAGTCTGTGTCATGGACCAGTCTATTTTGATGTTTCTCCAAATTTAAGTTTATCCTTATCTGATAAAAATTTATTAGATGCTATTCAACTTACTATTCATACCAATGGTTATAATTTTAAACCAGGTAGTGAGATAATAGCAATATGCTATAGAATATACTATAAGATTTTGAATACTCTTAACCCTAAGGCTAAACAAATATCTTTTCCAGGAACTACAACTTTAGTCCAAACGAATTTGTTAACATCTAATGTGGCTACTAATAGATTAATTAAATGGGATGAAATAAATTTCCCTACAACATGGTCTCTTCCCCAGGAAATAGACCCTGAGCCTATCTTAAATAGAGATATAGACCAAATTATCCAAACTAGTGAAGGAGATATAGAAATAAAATTTAATCCTAAAAGGATTACTAGAATACCTAGAGCTCTATCTGCAAGGCATTCTGTTAGTGAGTTTTATACAACTCCCAGCGAACTAGACCGAGCTTCTACTTCTCACACAAGAGAAGAAATAGAATCAGTAGAAAACATAAGAATCAGTGAGAATAAAATTCCACATGGTATTTACCAGAAAACAAACTCCCAGAGTAGAGAATCACCTACACAATCTGAAATGAGTTTCCACATATAATGGATCTATCTCCAGGAAGTAATATGAGAGAGCTCATTAATAATGAGTTCCAACATGATAGATATTCTCAATTTAGAAAATGGTATTTCAGAAATTTTTCTTCTCCTAAACTTACTAGATTTAAGGAAGATTACTATGAAGAATTGACCATAACACAGGATTATATTCCCTTTGTTAAGTGGTTTATAACCTACTTTATCAATAAAATTAATGCAGAAGTTCTTGTCCTCCAATCAAAATCTTGGGAGACAGTTAAAGGAGAAACTATAAATTCTCCATTTCCCCCTAAACAGGCTATAAGCCTTGGCCAGAATGCAGAGGCTAGTGCTTTTCTTAGTTTACAAAAGATAGAACACAATCAAGTAACCATTAGAGAATTAAACTCTATAATTAGGTCCCAAAATTATACTAATACCTTTCTTATATGTTTAGGAGACCAATTTGCCTCTCTTGAAAAAGACTTAATATCCTTAAAAGAATTATTTGAAAAGCAGGTCGCCCAACAAAAGTTAATTATGGAACAATTGAGCAAAGCAAAGTCATCAGAAACTATACCTATAGTAACTGATACTCCTCTTGTCCAGCCTCCTATTTCTATAGAAGGTTTTAAAATGGAAACCAACAATAGTGAATTTACTCGTATCCTTGAGCAAAAACTAAAGGATTTACGTCTAAATGTTTTATCTCAAGAAGATACTTCAGAAATTTCTGAAGAAAGTGAAGACATTAACAATATTGATGAACTAACTAAAATGTTTAGTAACCAAGACATTAATAAAACTTATGAGATTAATCCTATATATACCTCTAAGTCATTAGAAAAATACTATTATAAAAGGCCTTTGCCTCAAGACCTACTCTTTGAGGAAAATGAACCTTATCAGAATTCGTATTCTGGAAAATCCATTTATGAATGGAACATTGACGGTTTAAATGATAAACAAATTATTGATACAGTACATAGAATGATTATGTATTCCACTGTTTGTAAACAACATGGAAATTTGGATAGTTCTATTGCTTCATTTATAGCCACTGGATTTGTTGGTCAATTAAGAGGCTGGTGGGATCATTATCTCACAGAAACTCAAAAGAAAGAAATTCTAACCCATAAAAAAGAAATTAAAATAGAAGAAGGTACTAGTACTACCATAAACACTACCGGTGAAGAAGATGCTGTCTATACACTATGTCTTTCCATCCTGCAACATTTCGTGGGAACTAATATTCCAATAGGGGGAAAATTACAAACTCTTCTTCAAAATTTGAGATGTCCTTCACTAACCCATTTCAGGTGGTATAAAGATACTTTTTTATCCAGGGTTTTTTTTTCCAATTAAAAAACCCTAACTCTATTCACTGGAAATCTAAATTTGTAGATGGTTTACCTTATCTTTTCGCTGAAAAGGTTCGACAATCTTTAAGAACCAAGAACGATGGTATAAATATTAATTATGCTGACCTAACCTACGGGCAAATTATTAGTAATTGTATTAACGAAGGATTAGCCTTATGTAATGACATAAAACTAAAAAATCAATTGAAAAAACAGAAACTTTTTGAAAAACACCAATTAGGTGAGTTTTGCGAACAATTTGCTTTTGATATAGAGAAACCTCCTGGGATTAATAAGAAAAAACAAAAAATAGTTAAAAATAAACCTTATAAAAATTATAAGGATAAACCAAAGGATTTTTACAAATCTCCTTATAAAAAGAGGAATAAAAGAAATTTCTTTAATAAAAATAAGCCTAAGGAAAAGACCTTCCAATCCAAGGGAAAAAGAAAAGCTAAGAAGCTTGATATAACCTGTCATAAATGTGGCAAAATTGGTCATTATGCCAATCAATGTTGGACTAAGAAAGCCCTAAATGATATTGAAGATGAACAATTAAGAACTCAATTAGAGAAAGTTCTATTAATTAATTCTGAATCAGAAACAGAGTCTTCAAATGAAGATATAGGAATTATTTATGAAACCTCTTCTGAATCATCCTCTTCAGATGATAGTGATTGCCAATGTAATGAATTAAATTATTGGAAATCTATTGTTGATATGAATGGCTTGAATGTTTTAACTGCTGAACAAGATGAAGCCTTAAAGGCTTTAGAATCTATTTCAGATAATAGTCTGAAAAGGAAAATTATCGATCTCTTAATCAGAGAAAATTCTAAAAAAGAATCTCCTTTAATCATAGAAGCTCCGTATCAGATAAGTGAGGTTCTATCCAGATTTCAGCAATCCAATATTAGAGAGACACCTGTCTCTATTATGGATTTAAAAAGAGAAATAAATCTCTTAAAATCTGATATTTCCCAGATTAAAAGAGATAATAGTATTCTATCTCAAAGAATAACTCTTTTAGAAAATCCAAATAAAATAGAAGAAACCCTTTCTACTAGTGATAATAATTATTTATCCATTTTAGATCGTGTGACATCACAAAAATGGTTTGTAAAGATAACCCTGGTTATCAATAGAAATTTTATTTTAGAAAATGAAATTGCCCTTATAGACAGTGGGGCAGACCTCAACTGTATACAAGAAGGAATAATTCCTACTAAATACTTTACTAAAACCACTCAATCTCTAACTCAGGCTGGAGGAGATAAATTACAAGTTAAATATAAACTTTCAAATGCTTATATTTGCAATCAAAGCATTTGCTTACCAACATCTTTTATTTTGGTAAAAAATTTGACTCATAGAATAATATTGGAAACCCCTTTTTTACATAATATTATGCCCATTATTAATGTTGATCAAATAGGCATCACTACTATAATAGATAACAAGAAAATCTTATTTGAATTTATTACTGATCCTCATACCATGATGCTTAATGAAGTCAAAGACATCCTTCTTAATAAAGAAAAACAACTATGTTTTCTTAAAAATGAAATAGACTTACTTAATATTAGTGAGCAACTTAGTAAGGATGATGTCAGAAAACAAATCAAAATAATAGAGCAACAATTTATTTCTGAGGTATGTAATGATTTGCCTAATGCTTTTTGGAATAGGAAACAACATATTATAACCCTACCCTATATAGATGATTTTAATGAAAATCAAATTCCAACTAAAGCTAGACCAGCTCAAATGAACAAGGAATACCTTGATTTATGCAGAAAGGAAATTAATTCTCTTTCAGAAAAAGGATTAATTAGAAGTTCTAAATCTCCTTGGAGTTGTACAGCATTTTATGTTAATAAGAATGCTGAACAAGAACGAGGTGTTCCCAGATTAGTTATAAATTACAAACCCCTTAATAAGGTGTTAAAATGGATTAGATATCCAATTCCCAATAAAAAAGATTTATTAGATAGATTAAATGATGCTTTAATCTTTTCAAAGTTTGACATGAAATCAGGATATTGGCAGATACAAATTGCTGAACCTGATAAATATAAAACAGCTTTTACTGTGCCTTTTGGTCATTTCGAATGGAATGTTCTTCCTTTTGGATTAAAAAATGCCCTCTCTGAATTCCAGAATATTATGAATGATATATTCAACCCATATTCTGAATTTATGATTGTTTATATTGATGATGTTTTAGTATTCTCTAAAACTATTGACCAACATATGAAACATTTGAAAACATTCAAAGGTTTAGTAAAAAATAACGGATTAGTCATATCTGCTTCAAAGATGAAATTATTCCAAACTAAAATTAGATTTCTAGGTCATGAAATAGACCAAGGAACAATTGTTCCCATTAGCAGAAGTATAGAGTTTGCTTCAAAATTCCCCAATATTATTTCTAAAAAGAAACAACTACAAAGATTCTTAGGAAGTCTGAATTATATCTCAGATTATTATGAAAATCTATCCCAAGACACAGCTATTTTATATAATGGCAAAATTACACTAGAGGACCTTTAAGTTATTTATTTGTAACAAGTTGGACCTTTAAATTTTTTTTGTAACAAATAGGCCCTTTTAATGATTTCTCTAGCTTATATATTTTGATGTAATGCTACTTTATATATTGTGACTACTCTAGCTTATGTATTTTGATGCAAACAAACATATTTTGGTGTATTTTGATGTAATGAACGATATTACATTTTACTAAAAGGGCCAACGGTGTCAACGTCAGGTAACTTAAAGGGCGTATTTGTTACAAAAGAAACTTAAAGGGCCAACTTGTTACAAATAAATAAGTTAAAGGTCCCCTGGTGTAATTTTGCCTTATATAATAGACTTAAAAAGAATCCAGGACCATGGACAGAAGAACATTCCCAAGCTGTCCAAAGAATTAAAAATAAGGTAAAATGTTTACCTTGCCTAGCTTTAGCAAATCCTAATTATTTCAAAATTGTTGAAACTGATGCATCAGATTTAGGGTATGGCGGTATTTTAAAACAAGTTTTTCTAGAAAATTCTAAGGAAACTCTTGTGAGATTTACTTCTGGGAAATGGAATCCAACCCAGTCGAAATACTCAACTATCAAGAAAGAAATGCTTTCTATTATAAAATGTATTTCAAAATTTCAAGATGATTTACTAAATCAAAAATTTTTACTCAGAATTGATTGTAGCTCTGCCAAATCAATAATAGAAAAAGACGTAAAGAATTTAGTAGCAAAATAAATCTTTGCTAGCTGGCAAGCTCAATTATCCGCTTTTGAATTTGATATCCAATATATTAAAGGAGAAAATAATTTCCTTGCTGATTATTTAACTCGTGAATTTTTGCAGGGAGAATGACAACCCTCAATAGGGGAAGAGGTCGCGGTTATTATGGCCGTGGTCGTGGGAGTAGCAATATGTTGCCCCATCAAGAAACAAATGTTCCTCTAATAGGGGATTGGACCACAGTTTACCATAATAGGACTAGAAGCATGCAGCAATTGCCTGCACCACCCAAAAAAGAAGGTATTCCTTCTTCCTCATCAAGTAAGACAATATCTTACAAGGAAGTAGCAGTTAATGACCCTCCGCAAGAACAAGTAACAGAATATTTTGAAAACCCTGTTACAGAAGACATCATGTATATTGATGATGAAGATATTAATATGACCCCTAATGATGGATGGTCGATAAAAACAAGATACCTTGAATCTAGAGGATATCCTGGTCTTCATGGAAAGTCCAGACCCAATCTAGAAATCCTCTTATCAGTTACTGAATCAGTAACTATTACTCATCATTATCAGAACAATAACCCAGAAAGTTTTATAAACTTTAGTAAATGCCATATCAATAAGATATTGTTACCCAGAGAATGGGGACTAAACCCAAATGGAGAAAAGGCAATAAAAATTGCCGAAGGAAAATATATTTATTTCAATTATTGGGATTATATCCAAGCCTTTTTACAAGCATTCTATTATCAAAATCCCAAGAATAAGCATTCTTGGTTTTTTACCATTAATCCAGAAGTGCTTAACAAGCCCATACCAAATTGGTTCTATAATTGGTGGTCAAAATTTGGTCCTTCTCTAGAAATCCTACCTAAAGAATTATCGGATTTATATAATCCTTGGTGTGACAATAGTCCGTTAATTTTGAAAGTTGCATCCAACAAATTAATCACTGGACAATGTCCATGCTTATATTTTATTAAGTTTCAAATCCCATGGATTTGGAGATGGACAATCATAATCTCTCAGAACAAGTTTAATATCCCCATTCTACAGAGAAATTTCTTTTATAAATGGTGGAATAAAATGAGTAATGAAGATATCCAAGGAATGATGTCCAAAATTGAAGCAGTCATAGCAGATGAAAAAAATAATGGAATCAAGGAGCAGAACTCCCAGCAGCTTTCCATGGCTAATTTAAAAAATTATTTCCAGAAGAAATATCCAAATGAATCAGAGGAAGAGATTATGGTCAGAACCCTAGACCATATGAAAAATCAGTTTTTCAACACTTTTCTCGCCAAAGAAGAAACTATGTCCATGAAGACCAGCTCATCCCAAGGATCAATGGATTCCAACACCTATGACTGTTTAGCAGGAGAATCCCAAGCAGATGAAGACCCCACACCAGAAGACTTCTGGGATGCACTAATCCAATCAATGGCACAACAAGCCAAAAGGGGAAAAAATCAAATGAAATAATATTGTCGGCCATCTTGTCGGCCATTTAGGCAATAATGCTGTCGGCCATCTTGTCGGCCATTTAGGCAAATAGTGCCCTTTACTATTTACTTTTATTAAAGTTTTTGTCGTTTGTATCATTATTGATGTGTCTATGGGGCCCATAGTGTACCCAGCATTAATAATGTAAGTTTGTCGTTTTGTAACCGGCTACCGAATGCAACAGTAGCCTTTTTACCGGCTTAAATAGTAAGCCTTAGTCCCTCTATATAAGGGATATCAGTTTTAGTTGGAAATCAAGTTTTCAAAGAAAATAAAATATCTTGTTCCTCTGACATACTCGCTTCTTTTGCAACGATCCACTTCCACTTTGAGCTTCCGCTACTTTTGGTATCATATATATACACACACACACACACACTCCCTCTATAACCCAAAATAAGAAAAAGTCAGCATTTTTTTGTTTGTAGACGAAGTGACAATTACCACTAGAAACTCACGTACACAATTATGAGGTCACGGGTTCGAATTCGGGACTTGATATCCAACCTAACAATTTCGGCATTTTCCAGTTGAATTAGGCCTTACGGATAAAAGTCAGCACTTTTATTCCCTGTAAATACAAGTAGAATGTGAGAAGTTCGTAGCAAAAGACCACAGGTCCGTAATGATAGTAGGCATTAATAGTAGGGAGAATTTCTGCATTTAGGAAGTTGTTTTTCAAGTAATGAAGAGAGTTAATGAGTTCCTAAAAAATGATTTAATGACGGTAATTTGGGTAGTTAAGGTAATTTTTAACAAAAATAAATGTTAGTTAGTAGTTTTCTTAATATGTATGATTATAGTTAGATTCACTTACAGAAAGAATTTAACTGGTGTAAAGTCTAAGGACTCTTAATTGATGATGTCCTGTGTGGTTTACTGTCCTGTTGATTTGATAATACTCACCACCGACTCATTATTGCTACGCTTTGTGTTTTAAATCAGTACAATTTTGTCGGAATTCTCGCTTCATTATTAGTAATGATGGGGATATGTTAACAGAATGGAACAACTTTTGTCTAAAAGAAGAAGACAATAGAACAGGTTTTAAACACTCTGCTGAGGCAGCATCCTTGAATGTATAGTAGAGGAAGTTCAATCTAATGAATCTTAATTTGGTCAATACATTGAGGTTATATGCAAGATAAAACCAAGTAGTACCAAACTTACTTAGCAACTTTGCAGTTTTGCACATTTTCTTTCCACTTTGCAGTGTCACCATAAAAACTGGCATAAAAAATACTGCTTGAAGGGTACATGTAATTGGTTTATCAAAATAATGTTTGGCTGGATTGATTGCATATAATGAACCGTACAACTTGCTATTGTTGAGCTTTATTAAAATGACGTTTTTAGTGTTTCACAATTTATAGAATGATGGTTAGGACTTAGGAGAGCACACAAGTTTAGGATTAGTGTCTTTATAGGCAAACAACAAAATATCATTCACAATGAGGTTCAAATACATGACCTTAATCAAATACATAAAATCCTAATTAGATATATCCAAATCAAATACCAAAAGACAATAAAAATTCTAGATAAACATGCTGCAATTTGAGTGTAAGTTTAAAACATCCTTTTTCAGGTGAATTATGTTATACCCGTGTCCCCCTGTAGAGCACAATCATATCATCTAGTGTGTGTGTAACCAAACATGCTGCAATCTGCTGTGTTTTTTTCCCCCACATTTGGACCATGGAAGATAAAATGAACTTGTTGAAACATGACTGCAAACTGAGAAAATGAATGCTTTAATGAAGTTGTATGTATTGTAATTGAATGTTTTAGCATGTTTATTGTGAATGGATGAGAGTTAGGATATGTTAGAAGCACTTGAAATGAGTTGAAAACCCAATTAAAGCTTTGTTTATAATTTTTTGTGCTTTTAACTATGTTTCAACTAAGTTTTCTAATCTATTCTAACCCTCAACACTTAAAGCAGGGCAAATAGATCATTTCACATTAATATTTAATATGTGACAGATTGGTGTGATCTTAAGGTTAATATTGATCTATTTCTAATTCTTGAATGATTGATAATTAGTTTATCATAATAATGAATCATTTCTGATGTGATTAAATATTAATGGCTACGTCCTATGACTTCCCTTATTGGTAAAATCTGCGGAGAAATAATATCAGAAATGAGGATTCTTCCATTGAAGATGAAGAACTCAGAGAAATATGAAAAACTGAATTGGTTATTGCTCAACTGAATAACTCAGTGATTCTGTACAGAATATATAGATTACAAATAGGATCTAACTGAATAATTATCTAGAAGCTAATCCTAACTGAATGAAAACTGTAGAAGGAAAGAATCTAGTGTGAAACTATTCTAAGTTACAAGCTCAAAAGCACTTTACAAAGGAAAGTAAAGTTAACATCTGACGTGTAACAGTGACTCATTGAGTCAATGGTTGATGAGTCTATGTGGCACTTTGACTTTGACTTTCTTCACTATTCTTCACACCCTCCCTTAAGCTGGAGAATATATCAATAGAGCCAAGCTTACTTTGAAGATCATGAAAGGGTCCTGGACCAAGGGATTTGGTGAATAAATCAGCAACTTGTTCTTTAGAACTTATAGGCAATAGATGTAGAGTACCTTCCCTTATCTTATCACGAACCACATGGCAATCTATCTCAATGTGCTTGGTGCGTTCATGAAAAACGTAGTGCAGATCTATTATCACAGTAGAGTACTGCAGGTGTTGAGTGGTGAATGTGAAAGTCTTTGAGGATGTACAGCAACCATTGAGCTTCACAAGTAGATTGAGCCAAAGCTCTGTACTCTGCTTCAGAGGATGATCTTGATACAATTGACTGCTTTTTGCTTTTCCAAGAAATAAGTGAAGTTCCTAGGTAGAAACAGAAACCAGTAATTGACCTTCTTGTGTCAGGGCATGCACCCCAGTCAGAGTCGCAGAATCCTTTTAAGGATAAATCAGTGTCAGTTCTGAAATATAGTCCTTGACCAGGTTGTCTTTTGATGAATTTGAGGACATGTATTGCAGCTAGCATATGTGCATAAGTAGGCTTATCAAGAAATTGACTTAACTTCCCCACTGCATATGATATTTCTGGTCTTGAATGAGTTAGATATACTAACTTCCCTACTAGTCTTCTGTACATGGTAATATCTTTGAGTTGTTCCCCCATCTCCTTGTGAAGTTGAAGGTGAGGTTCCATAGGAGTAGATGCAGGTTTTGCAGCTAATAAACCAGTTTCTTCTAGTAAATCCAAAGCATATTTTCTTTGGCACAAGGAGATACCACTTTTATTTCTTGCTATTTCAAAGCCAAGAAAGTACTTCAAAGTACCTAAATCTTTTATGCTGAATTTATCATCAAGTAGAGTTTTAACTCTGTTGATTTCAGAGACATCATCACCTGCCAAATTAGATCATCCACATAAACAAGAATGACAGTAAAACTAGAGTTAGTGGACCTAGTGTATAGAGAGTAATCAGACTTAGACTGCTTGTATCCATTAGTGATCAGAGTTTCTGTAAGTTTGGCATTCCATTGCCTGCTAGCCTGTTTAAGGCCATAAACAGATCTCTGCAATTTACGCACTAAATTTGGTTGAGGTATGTGTAGGCCAGGTGGTGGTTGCATGTACACATCCTCCTCTAAGTCACCATGGAGAAAAGCTGTATTAACATCAAGTTGGCATAGATTCCAATCTTGTACAGCAGCAACAGCAAGAAGCATCCTGATAGTGGTCCTTTTAACCACAGGATTGAATGTCTCCATGTAGTCTATTCCTTCTGGTTGGGTAAACCCTTTTGCAACTAAACGGGCTTTGTGTCTCTCTATACTTCCATCAGCATGTAGTTTGAGTTTAAAAACCCATTTACATCCAATGGCTCTTTTATCAGCAGGCAAAGGCATCAATTTCCATGTTTTAATCTTCATTAGAGCATCCAGTTCGGCCTTAATAGCATCTTTCCAATGGTTGTCACACATTGCCTCCTCATAAGAGGTAGGTTCAGAAGTAGATGAAAGGTTTAAAGTAAATTGTTTGTGTTTTGATGATAACCTGTCATATGCAACAACATTAGAAATGGAATATTTGGCACCTTTGGAGATTGATCTTGAGGTTGATGAGTCAGAATCATGGATTGTATTATCTAACAGTGAGCAGTGATAGTCTTGGAGGTAAGATGGTTGTCTTGTGGTTCTAGATGACCTCCCAAGATCATTAGTGGTCTGTGGAACAGGCATATAGGTTGGTTGATTTTGATTTGTTTGTGTTGGTTGATCAGATATGGTTGGGGTGGCATTTGGTGTGTTATTGTGGATGTCTGGTGTGATTGGATTTTCTGGTGTGAGAGTGGGATCTAGTGTAGGTGTTGTATCTGATGTGTCAAGGTCATTTGAGTTGGGATTTTGATTAAGGTGGAAATTATCTGAGTATGGTATGGAGGAATGATACTCAGTAGCTGAATGAGATGCAGTTCCTTCCAGTGATTTTGAAAGATATGGAAAAATGTTTTCATAGAATTCAACATCCCTAGAGATGAAGATTTCTCTGTTGTGCAAATCAAATAGTAAATGACCCTTGACACCTGTTTTAAATCCTAGGTATATACATTTTCTAGCCCTTGGGTCTAGTTTCTTTCTATTGGCCTTAAGAGTGCTAGCAAAACATAAAGAGCCAAATACTTTCAGTGAATCAAAATTGGGATCATGGTTATAAAGAATTTGATATGGAGATTTTTGAGACAGAAAATTTGTTGGAATTCTATTTATAACGTGGGCTACTTGACTCACAGCATGTGCTGAGAAAACTTTAGGTAAATTTGATTGAAAAATTAAGGCTCTAGCAATGTTGAGTAAATGTTGGTGTTTCCTCTCAACAACTCCATTTTGTTGAGGGGTTACAGGATGTTTGGTGAATTATTCCCTTCTCATTGTAAAAACCATTGAGGGAAAATTCACTACCATTATCAGACCTTATACATTTTACTTTTATATTGAATTGAGTATCAACTAAGCAAACAAATGATTTGATTAAAATTGATGCCTCAGAATTTAATCTCATAGGATATATCCAGGTATACCTACTTTTATCATCAACAACAGTGAGAAAATACTTGTAACCAAGTATAAAGGGGACAGAAAAAGGTCCCCAAATATCCATGTGCACAATATCAAAACATGCTTTTGAACTTGTGGAACTATTTGGAAAAGGTAATCTCTTTTGTTTAGCATAATGACAGACATCACAGGGAGTATCAGACTTAGTATACTTAATGCAAGGAAAGTTTTTATTCATTTCATGCAATTTTGTAAAGGAAGGATGGCCCAGTCTCAAATGCCAAAGTTTACAATCATTGCTACTATTGTGTAAGGTATGAAAGTTGTTTACAGTGTGATATTGATCCATTTTTGCAGAACAGTTTTCTGGTGAGGTCATAGGACTTGGTGAGGTCAGGTGATACAATCCATGCTTCCGTTCAGCAATTCCAATGACTCTCTTTGTCTGGTTGTCCTGCAAAACACATTTCTTTCTGTTAAGATGCATATCACAATCAATATCATCAGTTAATTTGGGAATGGATAACAAATTGAATGAAAATTTTGGTATGTAAAGGACATCACTGAGCACAAGGTAATTATCAAGGTAAATGGTTCCTGCAAGGCTACAAATGACTTGAGTTCCATCAGGTAATGTGACTGTGACAGGTTTTATTTTTCTAATGCACTTAAACAGTTTTCTAGAATAACAGACATGGATGGTTGCTCCTGTATCTATGATCTAGGATTTAAGCTTTTTAGAGTTTGGTATAGCACAGATAATACCTGATTTCACTGTGGTATAGTGTATGTTATTAGCAGACAATGTGTTTGAACCTTGAAGCAATGCTAGTATGGCCTTGTGTTGTTCTGGTGTGAAGCCTAAATTTCCAGAAGTTGAAGCTTGTTTGCCTGTGACTTTCTGGTCCTCATGATGTGATCCTTCCTCATCATTTTCACTGGCAGTCTCTACAGCACAGTTGTTGATGCTGTTTTGCTGAAAATGTGGTGGATATCCATGCTTTTTATAGCACACATCCACTGTATGCCCTGTTCTGCCACAATGAGAGCATAATTTGGATCCTCTACCTCCTCTACCATTGTTGGATCGTCCTCCACGATCTCCTCTACCTCTATTACCACCTCTTCCTTGAGAGCCTTGGTATCCAGTGGCTGCAAGAACCTTAGGTTCCTCAACAGAGTTAGTTGATTGCCTTTCTTGCTGAATCATCATGGAATAGACCTTGCCAATAGATGGCAAAGGATCCATTAACATGATTTGAGATCTCACAGCAGAGTATTGATCATTCAGGCCTTTCAAAAAGTGTAATACCTTGCTTCTTTCTCTGTATTCTTTGAATTTGACAGCAACATTGCACTTAGTCCCACATTCACAATCACAAGTGGGAGCAGGGTGAAAATTTTCAAATTCCTGCCATAACTTCTTCAGTCTAGTGTAATAGTTGAAGATAGAGTCATCACCTTGTTTTGCAATGTAAATTTCCTCTTGCAAATCAGATATTCTGAACATGTCACCTTGGTAGAATCGATCCTTCAGATCTTTCCACACATCAGCAGCAGTATCCATCCATAAGATGCTCTGCGAGATTTCTGGAATGATGGAACTGTTGATCCATGACATTATCATGGTGTTGCAACGATCCCATGCTATTGAGTTGCAATTTTCGTCGTTAGGTCTTGGAAGAGAACAGTCGACGAAATGAAACTTGTTCTTCGAGCGGAGAGCCATCGTCATATCGCCCTAGACTAGGTGTGGTAGTTATTGTTGTTTAGCGCCGGAGTGACAATCGTCGTTCCTAGATTATCACTTGGATGCATGAAATAGGGGTTGAGCATGTCGTTTTGATATGCTCTAGTGTTGATCGTGCCACATGCACCATTTCCAGTATCTCCAGTGTTCGATGAACCATGGCCGGTTCCATCAATGAGATCTGGAATCACTTCAGGAATCGTAGTAACCATGACTTGTGAGAAGATGAATAGGAGTTGAGCAATTGATTGAATTGATTGAACGGTGGTTGACGGTGAGCAGCGGTGGCGGCAGAGCCCCAATTAGGAGCTCTGATACCATATCAGAAATGAGGATTCTTCCATTGAAGATGAAGAACACAGAGAAATATGAAAAACTGAATTGGTTATTGCTCAACTGAATAACTCAGTGATTCTGTACAGAATATATAGATTACAAATAGGATCTAACTGAATAATTATCTAGAAGCTAATCCTAACTGAATCACTAACAGAATGAAAACTGTAGAAGGAAAGAATCTAGTGTGAAACTATTCTAAGTTACAAGCTCAAAAGCACTTTACAAAGGAAAGTAAAGTTAACATCTGACGTGTAACAGTGACTCATAGAATATGATTCTTCTTCTGCTATTACTCTCTTGAAGGAACCTACTTCCAAATTGCATTCTCTTTCCTTTTTAATTCATAGATTCAAGAAGATACTCACTGATACTGCAGATGTTGTGTGGCAGCATAGACTAGCTAAAGAGAGAATTTCAATCTATTGTAATTGTTGTATTTATGATATGATATACCTCCATTCCGCTCGTTATTTCAATCTATTGTAATTGTTGGTTTGTAGTTTGATTTGTGGCTTAGCCCCTTTTGTACAACAATAAAAAAGATACTATGTTTATCGAGCAAGTCTAAGCTACTTTGGAAGTAGGTTAAGCAACTCCAAGTTCAAGCAGGGGTCTAATTTTTTTGTTGAGGTAAAGCCTAAAAATTCTGCAGATAATAAAACTATTTAATATATTTATTAAATGCTTGTACAAGTGACTTGGGATTAACCCAAGAGCACTTGAATGAGTTGGTAGGAGCCTCTTCCAGCTTAACTAAGGTCTTGGGTTCTGTTCTGCACAGTACTTCCGACCTTGAAGGGTGGTCCGATGTAGTTTGTGGTTGATGTCCTTGGTCAATGAGCTTATCCGATCCGAGCTGGGGTTATACCTGCAAAGCCACTCCGACGCTCAAGTCAGTGAGGTAGTCTTAGTAGAGTAATAAATGTGAGATTGCTTACCATTAATGAGGCATTGAATGCTGTATTTATAGAGTGTGGTGGGATTGACCCAATGAATCAGAGCCGTCCGATCCTGTGGTTTGATCTGAGCCCTTGATGTTTGGATCTGTTTTTGGGATTGGGCCTTTTGATGTTTGGCCCTTGTGGGGTGTAAATAGATGCATAATAGGGGGTGTATATAGTCAAAAGTCTCACCATAACAAGTTCGAATCTAGAATTAGGCATGCAGCAGTGCTAAATCTCTTAAGGGAGAGCTTTGTCGTCCATTGTAGTACCCAACTTATAAAAAAAAAGTGACTTGGGATAAGATGACCACTTGTACTTATTGGATATTCATATGGAGAATATTGTGAATTTTTTTGACTAAGTAATAATTATTCAATTTGACAGGTGATGGCAACAAATAAAATATAATCTCTCCTTAGTCAAGTACTAAACTTGAATTTTTGGTCAATAATACAAAAAACGATTTTTTAGATTAATAACATTTGATATTTTTATCACAATATGTCTACTTGTCCGTACTTTTTTGTGTGACCAAAAACAAATTAATTCATATAATTCAAATAACTTGTCATGCTACAACTTGGAACATGCTACTTGTCCGTATACTATACACTATATTATATATATATATATATATATATATATATATATATAAATTATAGTTAAGTGGCTTTCTCTTTTGAGGTTAAAATATTTCCACCGTACTACAATTACAAAAATATAACTAATTTAACTATCAATATTTTCCCCATATATATAATTAAGTTGTTGATATAGTTTTAGATAAAGGGTCCGTTTGGATAGAGCTTATTTTGAGCTTATGCAAATAAATAAGCTTTTCAGAATTATTCATAAGCTTGTCAATGTAGTTTATGGAAAAACAACTTACGAAGATATAACTTTTGTTAATGAGAACTTTTGGGTTAACATGAAAACTTATTTATCTCCATAAGTTATTTTTCATAAGCTCAAAAATAAGCTCATCCAAACGGGCCCAAAATGTTCGTTACCATGTTAATTTGTCTATAATCTCCTATATAAATATTATAAAATATTCACGTGTGTTAGATTTGTCTATAAATTAATATTTTTATTACCATGTATTGGTTGTTCCTAAATAACCGTATTAAAACAAATTTAAAAAACCTTTTTAACTCGGTCATTTTATAAACCAAGTTAAAGCACCTTCCCAAAAGGCCAAAATCACATGTTAAAGCACTTTTTTGAAATGCATTTTTTAGCTAGGTTGAATAACAAACTTAAAAAGTCTTCGCATTCTTTTTGGTTCGAGACGATCGCTGGCTACCCACATAGTGTCCCAACGCTTTCAACGAATGACTAATCTGCCCTCGTGCGTAGAGATTCTTAACCATTGCGCTGGCCAACACCCTATTTTTGACGTGGGCGGGAATCGAACCCGGGAGCAAATCGGATCGACCCCCACTACGTCCCAGAGGGAGCCCTGGACCACTGGGCTAGGAGTGTTGGTTAAAAAGTCTTCGCATTCTACTATCAAACATATTGACAACCAATTTAAAAAATTTATTTTAATTGATTTTAAAACTCAAATATACACTTGTAGTGTATATTTTCATTTGTTGAGCTTACGTACGGTTGAAATTTGAACTTATTTCAAGACTAATTATTTATTGTTCAAGTTGGAGGGTGTTATATCATTTCGTGAAAAAATGTTGGAGTGTGTATTTGAAATCTCCAAGGTGTGTCCGGAAGGCCTACTACAAATAGTTGTTAGACTGAATATTTTTTATGGTTATTCAAGTTCAAATATGAGATCTCTACTTTATGTTTGTGAGAATACATAAGAGTGGCACTTGCCACTCAGCCTGTAGACAAAAAAGTCTCTAAAGTTTCAGATATGATTAATTAAACTTGACTAGACTATATTTGATATCTAAAGTCAATAGCTAAAAAGAAAATATCATATTCATTATTATATCTCATGCATTCATGTTTATACAAAATGGATATTTGACCTATTTGCACAATTTTTCAAAATATTTTTTACTAACCAAAAAAGGTATCCTTGCTCCATTTTTTAAAAATCTCAATGGATGCTCACTACAAGAAAAACATGAATTTCCGGCGGATTTTTTCCGTCGGTACATTTTCTGCGGATGTTTGACATTTTCGACTTTTTTTTTTCTTTTTACGAAATCTGCCGGTAATTTTCCGGCAAATTTTACAAGTGGAATTTTGAAATTACCGGCGGATTCGGAAAAAAAATAATTTTACAAAATCCGTCGGTAATTTCAAAAATCCGCCGGAAAATTACCGGCGGATTTTGTAAAAAAAAAAATTACAAAATCCGCCGGTTTTTACCGGCAGATTTTGTAAAAAAAAAAAAAAAATTTTTAAAAAATCCGTCGGTAAAATTCGGAGGGAAAAAAGTCCGCCGGTAATTTCAAAAATCCGCCGAAAAAATTCGGAGGGAAAAAAATCCACCGGTAATTTTAAAATCGCCAGTAATTTCAAAAAATCACCTATAAATAAAACTTTCTCCTACACTCCTCTCATTCTCTCATTTCACTCTTTATTTCCTTCTCTTTCTCTTATACATTTTCTTTATCTTATACTTCTTCTTCTTCTTCCTCACACTCTCCAATCTACATAAATTTCTCTATACATCTCTCCGTTCTTCTTCATTCTTATTCATTCTCACTCACTCATTCTTATTTCTTTTTCTTTTTTCCCATTCTCTCCAATTTTAATACTTCTCATCTCTCCTTCATTCTTCATTCTCACTCCTTCATTCTTCTCACTTCATTCTTATTCTCACATATTCTCTTTCATTCCTTCCTACTTCTTCATTCTCACCCCAACCGGTACAAATACAATGGGAAATTTGAAATATGGGCAAATTTTGGATACAGTAACATTTAAATTTTAAAAAACGAAATTCTTATTTAAATTTTTAAATTTTTAATTTTTTTTTTTAAAAATCCGCCGGTAATGTGAAAAATCCAAATTCCGCCGGTAACCATTACCGACGAGTGAATTACCGGCTGATTTCCGGCGGAAAAAATCCGCCGGTAATGCCCAAATTCCGGCGGATCCGCCGGAAATTACAGAAATTCTTGTAGTGGCTTAGCTACTGATGACTATGGTATGAGCCTTAGTGGAGGTCAAAAATTACAAACAATAACCTCATCATCTTCACAATAGCAACACATGGGTGAAAGAGGCAAACTTGAGAAACAATGCGTGTCATCCATATACTTGATCTCCAATTGAAGTAGTAAAACCTTAAAATTGTAGCTTCCAATAGAATCAATTTTGGGGAGTAATTTTTTTTTTGACAAAAGAAAGGGTTATGGAGCCTCATTAAAACCTTCTGATGAAAATTCCTCCTTAGGGAAAAAACATCAAGAAGGAAAGAGTACTCCCCTTGCAATTTATTGAAAAAAAGTGGAAAACATACAAGAGCCATGGGGGGACTAGGCCAATACCCATGAAAAAGAGAATACAACCAAAAGGATAAAATAACAATTCTATTAAAAGGAAATCAGTCAAAAGAAATTTGAAATTGGCATGCAAAAGCATCACTATAGTTACTCTCATCCCAACGATGTTGGCACCAAAGCCGCTAACAATCATCTGCAGCACACCAAAAGCAGAAGGCCAGAAGGAGGCAGAAACCATCAAACAGAAAATCAGCAGAACCTGTAGCTAGGTAAACCTAACCTATTTCTGGAGAAATCCTTTGCAATGAAGCTAGGAGGAAGGTCCCACCAAACAAAACCACTTGTGTTAGTACAATGCTCCGCACAAGTTTTGCCTTCTCTATAAATGTGAGTGCAAACGAAGTCCATTTGTGTTGTCAAATATAAGCAATTATTCCATCTATTTCTAAGCTTCTAAGGAACAATTTTGCAATTCTTGAAGGCGGAAACCACTAACTGAGAATCGCACTCCAACCACAAATACTTCCAATCTTTTTCGAAAGCAATCTCAATAGCCAACATAGCCCCAATAAGCTCAGCATGAAGTGCATAACTGTTACCAATGGGAGAAGAAAAGCAACGAAGAATAACAGCACTCTTGTCTCTAAAAATACCACCACAAGCGGCAGGTCCAGGACAACCCTTGGCAGCACCATCGGTATTGCACTTAATTTTGGGGAGTCAAATTGTTTTTCTTTTAAACAGTCCAAACAATTTGCAAAAGAAAAAAACGTTTCTAATAATACTAATTGTGTGTATGTCCATAGTGTAACATGTTACTCAAGACATGCACTAAAATAACAGCGACTCCTATCATAGAAAATCATTTTGCTTTTGCACATGATACAAAACTTTAAAATGCTCTTTTTATTCACCTATCTTCTTATCAATATTATCAAAGCTCTTCTTATTCCACCTCTAGATAGGTTGTTTAAGTTTCTTAAGCTTTTCATGCAGAGGCAAGTCACGAAGGTTTTTCCACTCTCGAGACACCAATCTCATAAAAGTGGGATTGGTAAACAGAGCATCCAACGATCTGAAGGGCTTAGGGCCCCAATTAACTCCTTCACTACCTATAAGCAACGGACAATGATCAGAAACCGACCTCTCCAATACCCTGAGTTTAAGGTCTTGAAGGATGTCCAACCAATCACCCTCAATAAATGCCCTATCAATCATGCTGGCTGAATTCTTATAGTGTTTGGTTTCCACTAGCCCCATAAGAGTTGGCTTCCTTTTAAGGATCAGATTATGGATCCACCCATACCCAGGCCTGCTTAGACGCAAGCGTCAGCACCTCCATCCCTCTTCTTTTTGCTCTGGAAGCCTTATTCTCAATATGGATTAGGATTAACTGCAGTTGTTTCAACTACAGTTTTGTGAATTCCAACTTCTTTGGGTGTTTTTTTGGTTAATTAACAAAAAAAAAAGTCTTTTAACATTTAAAAAACAAAACCAGCTATAATTTATCCAAATGTTGGAGGCAATCGTGATCCTTTGATTATGTTACCTTGTGTTATCATCATTTATTTGCTTTGCGTTAGGTGTGTCTTTCTTCATCGTCTTCTATGTTTAATAAAAAGAATGTGGGTGATGCCTTATCTCATTAAGGATGAGGAAAAATCGTGATTGATTCTATATGCTTAAGGCTCGTTTGGTTGCCAAAAGCTATATTTGGATTTATGGCATAGACAATAGTAAAACTTTCACTTTTATGGACAAAATTACATCAGTAGATTCATATCGAGTTATTGTTCCCTACGACTTCTATTCATCAGTAGCCTTTATATCACAATGATATAAAACTATTCTCCTTTATGTTGATCTCATTAAAGACGTTTACATGGAGAAACCTCTTGAGTTATTTGTTCATGTAAAAGTCTTTTAGACTAGTTTTTCATCTCCATAAATCCATATATTGACTCAACCAATCCTTTATGGCATGAGTTTTAAGTAGATAACTCAGTTGAAGAGATAAATTAAAGAGTATAAGAAGAAGATTTAAGATTCAAACATTAGAAACTAACATTTTCCTTCTATCAATTAACTACTAATATTTACATTTATAAAAAAATCCCTTATAGCATAGTGTGGTAGACTTGGTAAAGTGGTAAGTACTAAGTACTCATCTGTAATTAGTATTAGAGTGAGGTTGACCACTCAATTTTCTATCTTCATTTTGGTTTGACATACAAAAATTTATGCTTACTTCTGAAATTGTACAACGATGGATCAATTTTTTTAATGTTAGGACCAATTTGCCATCGCTGTACAAATTAAGAGACGACAATGGAAATTCACTCTAGAATATATGTTGCCCAACTTTTTTAATTTATTTTTAATGAGATTTTGGTTCCATGACCTTTTCTGTCCTTTCTTTCCAACTCCTACAATAATTGAAGACTTCAAAGACAACAAAAAACCCAAACTAAGACAAATGTCTTCCAGAAACAATATAAGATTAATCTCTATCCCCAATATTAATATTAATAAAAAGTTTAATTGACATTGTTGAAGTTAAACATTTGACTTTCGTGGACAAAAGCTACTAAAGATTGGCTAGTGGCTATGGGTGGCATTTGGTATATGTTTTCTGCATTCGCACGTTTGAAAAATACTTGAAACTTTCAACCAAAATTAACATTATAAAATGTAAAAAGAAAACCCATTTTACTAATCTTGTAACTACTCATTATTTTATAATTGCTTCCAACATGATTTAACATCCTGATATAGGTTCACCTGATTGACTTGGTTTTCTCCGTAGACTAGTTATTAGTATTAACCCAATTTGATAGTAAAGTACTAACCTTTTACTATGACTGGGTATTCAAAAGTGTAAACCAATTTGAAGCTACTATTCAAAGCTTGTGCTTGGACGTGGAAACTTATCGCGATTTCCATAAAACCCACAGCAAATCCAAACGAGCACTTCATATGAAATTTTAAAAGCTAATTTGAAGTTGTCTGCAGTTGTGAGTGACCAAAACATTGTGCTAAGCAATATAAAAATATTAGGATAATTAATTCAAATACCTGAATTGAATTTCCTTCATTTATAATTTTTTTGTTTGAATAGAGTAATTGTTTATTTAAAGTTGGGCTCTTTACATGGACCAATTTTCAAATTTTGGAAATTTAGAGGGACCAATATGAAAAATATAAAATTTAGATGGATCAATTTACTAAATTTGAAAATTTAGCGGCACCAAATTGCAATTTTTGAAAATTATAGAAACTCGTGGAAATTTTCAATCATACTAGCGCAGTAGCGTCGTGACCCGTGCGATGCACAGGACCAATGCTTTAGGGTCTACGGAAGCATTATAAGACCAAAATTAGACTAATAGTAATTGAAGTCAAATTTTAACAACTAAGTTATGTTTAAAAGATTCAAAAGTATCCCAAAATACACTGTCTAACGTCACACTTTACGTAATTTGTAACAAAATTAATTTTCGTTTTTATTAATCTGGTTATGAAGGAATAGAGTTCGGCTATTTGAAAAACTAAAATTTTTACTGAACCATAAAATACCCTTAAAACATAAAAATATGGATTATAGAGGAACAAATTTCACATATTTGAACAATTACATTTTTTGTTGTATCATAAATTACTCTATATTAAAAAAAATATGAAGGAAAAAAAAGAGGGATAAAAAGGGAAAAAAAGAGAGAAGAAGATATTAATCTAATTATGAAGGAATAGACTTCGGCTATTTGAACAGCTAAAATTTTTACTGAACCATAAAATACCATTAAAACATAAAAATATGAATTATAGAGGAACAAATTTTCACATATTTGAACAATTACATTTTTTGTTGTATCACAAATTACTCTATATTAAAACAAATATGAAGGAAAAAAGAGGGATAAAAAGGGAAAAAGAGAGAAGGAGGAAATTTTGGGGAAAGAAATAAAACAAAAAATAAGGGAAGAATTTTTTGGGGAAAAAACCAAAACAAAAAAAGGGAGGGAGAGGGAAGGATTCTTCTTGGGAAAAAACAAAACAAAAAAAAGGGAGGGAGAGGGAAAAATGGAGGGAGGGGGAGAATTGGCGCCAAATTGATGGAAAATTAGTGGGAGTGTTGACATCAATACTGATGTCATACAGTCATACTACCCCGGATGTATATATAAAGATAGGGATGAATGTAAAAAAATATAGGACTATTTTAAGATTTATATTTTCTAAGCTAAAGAGGGAATTTCAATTTCTTAGCGTTTAGGCGGTATTTGAAATTAGCTAAAATTAGTTTTGACAAAATATCTCATGAAATCTCTTCATTTTACAAATTCTCCAAATTTATTATCCGAACAATGTATTATAAAACAAAGTATTTAATTCCCCCTAAAATTACGTTGTCCTAAGAATTGTCTCATACAGGCACACTATAAGATAATTTTTCAATGAAATGGATTTTCTTTCAACACACATCTCTCTACTTTCCCAAATCTCCAATTCATTTAGTACCTCGATACTTAGAGACAATTTTTTACCTGCTCATTATCAAGATACCGAGTGTATTGGGGAGGTGGAAAAAGAAGTAAGAATTAAGCGGAAAAGAAAAACTCATTGAAAAAAAATAAAATATAGATTACTTTTGCAAGGAAGCATTTTGGGACCTAATGAAATTAATTGATCACCTGAATTGAATGGTAAGAACCTTCTAAAAAGCAGCCGCAACTCCAACTTGAATTTGTTGACCAATTTATTTGATTGTTTCTTTTATTTTTGTTCGGACGATCGTTACTACCGAATGTTGTTTGTTTCTTTGTTATTAGTGTATATATATATATATATATGAAAAGTAATATTACACCATATATGTAATTTTTAGTTCAGAAAAATAAATATAACAAGATTGTATTTTTTAAAAAAGAACAGGAATGTATTATGCATCCGATAATGTAAAAATAAAAATAGAGTGAGAAGGAAAAAACAAAAAAGAGTAAAGACACACTATCTGTCTCCCGCGCTAGTAGTTGGGAACAAAATCCGTTTCATAAAAGTTTGTGTTCATTTTAGTTGATTCATATTGTTTGGTTTCATTCGGTAGGAATCAAATCAAAATTCATTCTCATAATAAAGTCAAATACACGCCAACCCCATTAAAGATCACTTTTTTATTTCCCTATATTTTCTTCGTTTATCTGTTTTTTTTTAATGCAAATGGTGTGCAAAGGTACAGTGTTGAAAGTGATGGCTTCTCTCATCGACAACAACATTTTCTGCTCCTACATTTGTTATGGCGACTCAGTCTTAGAGACAATACCCATAAGCCCTCACTTCTTTACATCTATTCTTGCCCCCTTTTATTTCCACTTTGCTGTTTTCTCTCTCTATTTTGGTAATTTAGCTGTAACTAACAAACAACCCATGTGTTAGTTTGTGTTATTAGCTTCCAAGTTTGAATCTTTTTGGAATTTGGCTTCTGATTTGCTTCTATTGTCTCAGGTATTTATTACTCTTTGGTTTCTTTTATAGTTGATGGGTTTTTAGCTTGGTTGCTAATATGGGTTTTTTTTGGATTTGTTTTATCAGGGAGAGAAAAAGTAATCTGAGCAGTTAGTTCATGAGAGATAATTAAGAGTTTTGGTGTATGATTTAAAAGTTCATGAGATGTATCTTCTTTCAAAGGGTTGCAAGTATGAAGTTGTTTTCATTTTATGGTTTTGCTGCTATTTGCTTCTGGCTGCTGCTCAGGATAATATCACTGATCCCATTGAAGGTATGTTTTTCCTTTTTATTATTTTTATTAGGGGTGTATTTGATGAAAAACCGTTTGTGTAATAGCTTTAATTTCTGCAATAGTTAGTTTTATGGCATGGTGGTAATTGAGCTTAGATTTTGATCCTTGCCATGCCACCTCTATTTTTCTTAATGAAAAAATGGGAAAAGTTAAATTTAAGCACTTATGGTTGAACTAGTGACTCAGCTTTTGGGATATTTGGTTCATGATAACTTGCCTTTGATTATATACAAGTGTTTCTGGAAGTAACTGTGATACAGTTTGTAAATAACATTCTAATAGTTAGTTAGTTACATTGTTAATTATTTTGATCCTTGTCTCCCTCATTTTTTTCTAATAAAAAGTTGAATTTTAGCACAAGATAGATGCTGATTTTATTGTCCACACTCTAGGCCCAAAAGTTCTTGAATGAAGGGGAATGTTAGAATTTAGAAATGCAATATAAGACCATTAATGCTCTTCACAAAACAATTTTAAGCTTTTGGGATAGTCTATGAGAAAATTTTATAACTTAGGATGAACTTGGTTCATTGTGAAAATTTCTATACTTGACTAAGGAAGGAGAATTTTGTGTTCTATCAGATAGCTATTTCCTTATGCAGTACTTTATGTAATACATTATGTTAGATATTGTAAATGAATATTTCCACATATTAATTTGTTTGTGTATAATTATGGTGTCAAAGATCACAAATAAAATTACTAAAACATCTACAAACACATATTCATGTGTCCCTTGTAATACTTACATCCAGACTCATTACAAAGTACAAACATTGAGCACATGTTACCCATTTCTTAATGTTTTTGTTGTTTTTGTTGACAATGAGATAATCTCGTTTGAATTAACATGCAGTTGAAGCATTAGAAGCTATAAGACAAAGGTTGATTGATCCTAATGGAAATTTGAGCAGTTGGAATCGCGGAGACCCATGTACATCTCGCTGGAAAGGAGTTTTGTGTTTCAATGAAACATTAAAGGATGGCTATTTACATGTTCAAGAACTGTATGACTTATCTTCTGGTTTAACATTTCTGTTTCATAATAGATATTATCATTTACAAACTTACATCTACCTCTCTCTCTCCCTCCCTCCTTTATTAAGTTTGTTTTTCTTGTCTGCAGGCAACTAATGAATATGAACTTGACTGGAAATTTGGCACCAGAAATTGGCAACTTAACATATATGGAAAGATTGTAAGACTATAACTACATTGATGTTTGAAATGACAAATATTGCAAATGATTTTCAATTTAGCAACTGCTCCATGCCACATTTGCTTATTTGTAAATTTGACTCATTTGAGTGTTTCATCCTTTCGGAAGCTTTTCGTTACTTCTAATACGTGTTTTTCTTTGTGTTCTAAAGGAACTTCATGTGGAACAAAATAACTGGGAGTATTCCAAAGGAAATTGGCAATATCAAATCTTTAGTCCTCTTGCTCTTGAACGGAAATCGATTAATAGGTACACTGCCAGAGGAGCTTGGATATCTTCCAGAACTTGATAGAATACAAATCGATCAGAACAATATATCAGGACCTTTACCTACATCATTTGCAAACTTGAACAAGACAAGGCACTTGTAAGCTTCTTTACAATGAAAATGTAGTTTAAGCATTGCCACTCTTTCTATTTTCATTTGAACTCTTTTAATGTTTCTTTTTTCCCTCAATGGAACAGTCACATGAACAATAATTCATTGAGCGGGCAAATCCCACCGGAACTTTCACGATTACCAAAACTTGTTCATCTGTAAGTTGGTTATTGGAATTTGTTGACATGATTGCAATTTGCAAAGTTGTTCACAATATGTTTCTCTGGATTTGCAGGCTTCTTGACAACAACAACTTAACAGGATATCTTCCCCCCGAGCTATCCAAATTGCCAAGCTTACTTATTATGTATGATTTATTATTCTGTGTAACATTCGCGTGTTTGACATTGTATAACTTTATAATCCTCTTTTGATGTTTAAAGCTCTTAAATAATTGTTTTGATATATGGATGTTCATTGTTGTATAATTAGACTTTTGAACTGTTGTTTTGGATTTTCTTGTTCTTGCAGTCAACTGGACAACAATAACTTCGGCGGAAATAGCATTCCAGATACATATGGAGACATGTCAAAATTGTTGAAGATGTAAGTGAATTTTGTGATCCCTTGTCTCTAAGTAGATTTTTGCAATAACAAGAACTGGAACTTAAGTGAATTTGGTTTCTTGATATTATCAGGAGCCTTAGGAATTGCAACTTGCAAGGACCAATTCCTGATTTAAGCAATATATCACACCTTCTTTATCTGTAAGTTCAGTTATATATATATATATATATATATATATATATATATATATATATATATATAAAGAGAAGTGACTGTTTCAGACTAAGTGTGTAAATATTTTTACTGACCGTTATTGTGTAAATTACAGTGATCTCAGTTCCAATCAGTTGAATGGATCCATTCCTCCTACGCTTTCAGAATACACCACGACCATGTATGAATGTCTATCATTTAAATAGTTTGTAGTCTATTGATTTTGCATTTACTTATTTGGATTCCATATGTTAATATATTCCTCATGTTAATTGGTCGGAGTAAATCTACTCTAAAAATTTTTACCCTTGGGGATGTGTGCAGTGATCTATCGGACAACAATCTTACTGGAACAATTCCATCCTCCATTTCCACTCTTCCGCGACTTCAGAAGTTGTAAGCTATTTTCTATCTTTTCATTTCTTCTTCTACATCAATTTGTTAATATAAGCCAAATGAGAGTTACAATATGTCACAATACTCACATGTTCTAAAATCACAGCCATTTTACTAATATCATTCTCTTTGTAGGTCACTGGCAAACAATTCATTAAATGGCAGTGTTCCTTCCATCATTTGGCAGAACAAGACCTCAAATGGAAAAGAAAGATTTCTCTTGTAAGACCTGAAATGATAAATTCCATAAATTTTTATAATGTGCGCGCGCTTTTGCAAATGGATGCATATTTAATCTTTGAGGCATATTTTGGATGTTTTTCTATGCTAATATAATCAATTCATTTCTATTTTCCTGTGCATAGATGCTAGGGATTCCCGAGTTTAACAATTTTGGTTTTCTGAGCGTGGGTTTCAATCTTGCAGGGAGTTGGAAAATAATGATTTTACCGGCATATCGGGTGGTACTGATCTTCCTCCAAATGTCACAGTCTTGTAAGGTTCTAAACTTACGGTGCAGTTTGTACTAAAATCATTGCAGCGGAGACTAAGATTTCCATTTTATTTTGTTTCTATGATGCATGTTCAAGTGACTAGTTTCATGTTTTGAAAATTAATGTATTTCAGGCTTGATGGGAATCCTCTATGCTCAAATAGGACCCTGAGCCAGTTCTGTTTATCTGATGTTGATAGTGACACAAATGGCCTGTTTCCAACAAACTCCGGTGACCCCTGTCCCGCTCAGTCATGCCCCCCTCCGTATGAATACTCTGTGAATTGTTTCTGTGCAGCGCCATTGGTTGCTGGTTACCGACTAAAAAGTCCTGCATTTATAGATTTCCGTCCATACCTAAATGAATTTGAGGAATACCTGACAACTGGTCTTAGTATACATATGACTCAGCTAAATTATACTTTTCGGTGGGAAGCAGGACCTCGACTGAGAATGAATTTGAAGTTTTTTCCTCTTTATGTTGATAACAATAGTTCTCATATTTTCAATACAACTGAGGTCCTACGGATTAGAGGCATGTTCACGGGATGGAATATTCCAGACAGTGATTTGTTTGGACCATATGAACTGATGAACTTCACTCTCCAAGGTCCTTACCAAGATGGTAAGTCTTAGAAACTTCTAATGAATGAGTTGCTGCATAATATGTGTCTTTTTTTTTTTTTACATATTGAAAGTCATATTTACAAACTTTCCTTATTGTTGCAGTGATTGTCAGTGGCTCTTCAAAATCAGGGATTAGTACAGGTGCAATAGTTGGTATAGTCTTAGGGGCGGTTGCCTGTGCAGTGACGTTATCTGCAATTGTTACTCTTTTTATATTAAGAACAAAATTGAAAGATTATCGCGCAGTTTCCAAACGGCGACATGGTGAGTTCCTTGTCATAAATCTGCAATATTGGAATTTTAAATGTCCTTGTGGTGCTTGTATTTACTGTTAAAGACCGTATCTGGTCGGCTATCAAGAATTAACAAAGCTTTATGTTTATTAACAGTATCTAAAATCTCAATAAAAATTGACGGCGTAAGATCCTTCACTTATGAAGAAATGTCCGCTGCTACACACAATTTTAGCAGCTCTGCTCAAGTTGGACAAGGGGGCTATGGAAAGGTGTATAAAGGTGTTCTTTCTGATGGTACAGTTGTTGCCATAAAACGTGCACAGGAGGGATCACTACAAGGTGAGAAGGAGTTTCTTACAGAAATATCATTACTATCAAGGTTACATCATCGCAACCTTGTGTCTCTAATTGGATACTGCGATGAAGAAGGTGAACAGGTACTTTTCGTTTCATCTTTATATATCCACAATTTAAGCTTCTATCGAAGATCCAAAGTCCTTGTTCTTTATTCTTGTTGTCCTTTCAAAATATTATGGAGTTATAAACTCCCTTTCAATCTTCTTTTTGTTTGTCTGTATTGGATTTCTTCATCCATCTGGATTGTTGCTTCATCCTTGCAGATGCTGGTTTATGAATTTATGTCAAATGGCACACTAAGGGATCACCTTTCTGGTACATCCTATGTTCTTATTTTCTAATTTGCTGAAATTGTCTATTGATTTTTTTGGGTCTTCGCTTTATTGTATTGGTGACTTGGTAACAACAAATGCTATGTAAAATTTTCCATTGCTCCATCCATCCGACTCCAATTGAAGTCGAACGGTTTATGGATAATCTGTTATTACATAACTAGTATGCCTTCCTATGTTGTCTCCCTTAACTATGTGCTTAATGTTTTACCGCAGTTACATCAAAGGAACCCCTGACATTTGCCATGAGATTAAAGATTGCACTAGGGTCGGCTAAAGGTCTCATGTATCTTCACACAGAAGCTGATCCTCCAATATTTCACCGAGACGTCAAGGCCACAAACATATTATTGGATTCTAAGTTATCTGCAAAAGTAGCAGATTTTGGACTTTCCCGGCTTGCCCCAGTTCCAGATCTTGAAGGAATCGTGCCAAATCATGTATCTACCGTAGTAAAGGGAACTCCAGTAAGGATTTCATAATCGCATTTTGCTTTCCGAAAACTGTTCATGTGTATCGTAACTTATATCTTCAATAAAATTTTACCTTTATTTTTTTATCTATTTTATCTCTGAAATATGCAGGGTTACCTTGATCCAGAGTACTTCTTAACTCATAAGTTGACCGATAAGAGCGATGTTTATAGTCTTGGTGTTGTGTTTTTGGAACTTTTGACTGGGAAGCATCCTATCTCACATGGAAAAAATATTGTTAGAGAGGTATTTGCTTAATCTCCAACTCCAAGTAACTTGCATCCTTTTTTCATTTTAAAATTAACTTAAGATATCAAAATAATAGAGTTACTGACGCGAATGCTTTTCTATACCATTTTATAGGTTAATATTGCGTACCAATCCGGTGTGATATTTTCAATAATTGACGAGCGAATGGGGTCTTATCCATCTGAGCACGTGGAGAAATTTTTGACTTTAGCCATGAAGTGTTGTGAAGACGAGCCAGATGCGCGACCTAAAATGGCAGAAGTAGTTAGAGAGCTTGAAAACATATGGTCTGTGATGCCAGAATCAGATACGAGGAGAGCTGAATATATAACAAGTGATTCTAGCAAAACAGTGAGTACACCATCTTCATCATCTGCTATAAGGACTCCTTTTGTATCAGGTGATGTTTCAGGTAGTGACCTTGTTAGTGGAGTTATACCAAGCATCAAGCCAAGATAGAAGAACTACATAAGTTGAAAAATATTAGCTTAGATCTAGTGTGAGGTTTGTTATTACCCTGTTAATTAAATAATGAGAATTTGTCAATGGATATATTCTTTTCTTTGTACAATCCGATAAACTAATGCAACACAGGGTTGTAAATAACATCGGTTTTGTTGTATATTATATATGCTATGGAGTTGTTTATGTAGTGTAATTGAAAGTACTAGGAAAGTGAATTCTGTTTGAGGGTGCTTATTCAAATCTTTGAAGGACAGCAACTCGAGTTCTAATTTTAGTTAATTGGCAGTTTTATTGATACCGAAGAAAATATCTTATATAAAACTGGGTGGTTTTTTCTTTCAAAATTTAAAAGATTCTTAGTTATGGATTATTTTTTTTGGTTACCGTATTATTGGTGCGCAGTATCCACCGGCAAAGCGGGTGACTAATTTAGTCTGAGGAACCTGACTGGTTACGTATATTACCTGATTTTGCCGATCAGTGTGGTTCTCCCCTTACGACATAGTTTTTACCACATCCAATATTCGAATCCGAGATCTTGAGTTGGGATCCGAGTTCGGTTACCGCTAGGGGTGGGAATAGGCTGGGTCGAGCTAGGCTTTGCATTGCCTGGGCTTGACCTGCATTGAAATTGTGGGGCCTGAGCTTGGCCTGTGGCCTGTGATAGGCCAACTTTTGAGGCCTGACCTGGCCTTTTGGAAAGCCCGACGAGACCTGCAAGCCTGTTTAAAAACCTATTTCACCAAAAAAAATTTACGAAAGTCTACAAAGTTTGAATAGTGTAGACTTTGTAAATAGACGAACAAGCTAATTGATCAATGAAATTAATATCTAATTCAAGATCTAACAAAATATTTTAGAAAATCATCTTTATAGGACATTTTATTTAAATTTTATTTTATAGTAATACTTTTAAATATGTTGAAATTTGATGTAGGTAATCATTTCGAATAAACATAAAATACAAGCAAATTTATAAGTTAAACAAAGTAGAAAATTTAATATAATTATAGTAGTAATAAAAAATATTATTAATACTTATTTAAATAGGTCGGCCTGGTAGGCCTAAAAGGCTTTTTTTTCGATGGCTTATAGCTTGGCCTTTTTACCTAAACAGGCTTTTAAAAAAGCATTGACCTTATCTATTTAGAAAAAAACCTAGCATAACCTGGGCCTGACGTAGGTTGGGCCGTAGGCCGGCCTGGCCTATTCCCACCCCTAGTTACTACTCATACCATCTATTGTTGATAGCTATGGATTATTTTGAATGATAAGTAAACATTCTTCAATTATCTTAAAAAAAAAATCCTCAAACAATAATATTTTCTTTAGCCTTTCATAAAAATTTTCATGCTAATGACAGTATTGTAGAAGTAAACCTGGGGCTATGAATTTCTTTATTGTTAGAACTCAAGTTGCTGTCCTTCAAAGATGCGAAGCATAATTTTGTATTGTTTTGTTGATGCAACAGGACTGAGACTTAATATGTGGTTTTTTTTATCGAAAAAGGAGGACACTCCTATTGCATGATCTTCAATATTGAGCATGTTTATTTTCATGTTCGTTTCATCTAAAATCATGTTACTTTCAATGCACTGTGAGAGATTCTTTTCTGTGGGCAATACAAGCACACTGATCAGTAAGGAAACCGATTTGAATAAATGAGATGAATTTAATAGCAAAGTAGCAAACCATCAACCATGTGCCTCTATTAACCAGTTGAGCTAACACATTTGGTTTGATTTTTAAAAAATGCTAGCAACCTCAATAATCACATTTAAAAAATGGTAAAATTTTAAACGTAACAACAAATTGATAAATAACTAAAAATAGGGCTTGGTTTAGGTTACTAAGCTTTTTCCTTAGTATCCTATATTAAGTTAATATTAGCCGTTTGATCCATATTTTTTTAATTAAATCTGATCCAAAGATTGTGAATTAAAGAAGGTACTAATGTAATTTTACACATACCAACCATCTATTAATAAAAAAACATTTTTATTTATTAATTATATATATACATATAAAGATATTATATATAATATAAATATATATATGTGGTGGTTGCAAGTGGCGGCCGGCGGCGGAGCTCCGGTGACCGATGGCGGAGTTCCGGCAACCGACACGGCGGCTGACGGTGGAGCTCCGGTGACCGGCGGCTGAGCTCCGGTGACCGACGGCGGTTGGTGGCGGCGGCCATGGTGGTGCCATTAACCATAAATATGAGTCTGTGGTTAGTGGCCACTAACCACGGACTTCATATTTGTGGTTAATGGCATCCAACTAGTGTTTTGGATTCCACTAACCACAAATATGAAGTCTATGGTTAGTGGCCACTGGTTACCGATTCCACTAACCACAAATATGAAGTCTGTGGTTAGTGGCCACTAACCACAGACTTCATATTTGTGGTTACCGAATTTTTTTAATTATTGTGGAAATGACTCATATACCCATTTAGTATTTGTTACTAAACTTTTGACTTAGTAACCTAAGTCACTCTCCTAAAATTACACCTTAGCATATTAAGCTTAACAGCATATGTCAAAACTTGTAATAAAAAAAAGCGCATGTCAAAACTTCCACACAAAAAAAGTGAAGCCATCAAAGCCATGGTCAAATGTTTACCTATTAATTAAGCAGAAAACATGTTTAAGTCTCTGGTAATAAGTAGCGGAAATCAGATAAGCTAGAAGATAACAGATAAGCGGATAGACTGATGAATTAGTGGATAACAGATAAAGTAACTGTAAGAAAATTATTTGTAATGAATAATGACAAAATGTTTAATGAAGATAGAGAAGAAATTTAAGAAAAATAATAAAGGTAAAGATAAGTAAAAAAAAAATGAGGCGCTATACGATATCAGCTAGCATTTGAAAAAACACTACTTAAAGTGACGTTTAGAAAAACGCTAAATACTACCCAAAAAACGCTAAACGCTAGTACTTTTTCAAGCATGTGTACTCGTCATCCGCTACTTAAATCCGTTATCCGCTAGCATAAGACTTACTAAACAAAGCCTAAGTTTAACCACAAGTCCTAAAGCTGCCTTCAATTTTCATTCTTCACATAGACCATGACAAACTAGAGAAAACATGGCAGAACTCGAGAGAAAAAGAAAATAAACTAAAAATAGAAATTTTATTGATAGAATGCGAAAATGCATTTATGTCAAGGGAGACCGCAATCACTTATGCAGAGAACACAACTTAACTAATTACAAACTATACATCTCTACTAATATTTCTTATTTTCTAGAATTTCATAACTATATACAATGACAATAGAAAAGAGTTTTGCATTTGCATCAAATCATATTTCACCATGTAGATATTTAAGAACTAGTATAACAAAATAACATTGTAATAAAAATATGAATGAGGTTTACATAAAATTGTTTACACATAAAATGAAAATTTGCCACTCAATATCAAAATAAATTAAATAGTGAGTGTGTCAGAGAAGTAAAAAAAGAGAAAGAAGAATGTGAAAAGAATTTCTTAAGGACCCCGTCCAACAAGCTAAACCACCCTCTCGAACATTCTGGGCCGAAAATGGGCCTAATGATGACGCAAGCCCATACGCACGAACACAAAAATCACGCGCCAATGCGAAGCTATAAAAGCAACACCACCCTCTTACCCCTTCCCTCCAACATATTCGAATTCTTTTTCTATTTTCCTTCCAGAGTCACACAACCATGGGAAGAAGTAAGCAAATCAACAACAATCGCTCTTTCTTTTTCTCTCGAAATAAACTTTAATAATTATTCTAATTTCTAACTGCAATCTGATCAATTGATTATGAACATGTTAATTAGGACCGGCGAGGTGTTACCGGCAAATAAAGAACAAACCCTACCCAAAGTCCCGCTTCTGCCGCGGCGTTCCAGATCCAAAGATCCGAATCTACGACGTAGGAATGAAGAAGAAAGGCGTCGACGAGTTTCCATTCTGCGTACACTTAGTATCATGGGAGAAAGAGAACGTGTCTAGCGAAGCATTGGAGGCGGCGCGTATAGCATGTAACAAATACATGTCAAAGTTTGCTGGGAAGGACGCGTTTCATCTACGCGTGAGGGTGCATCCATTTCATGTGTTAAGGATCAATAAGATGCTATCGTGCGCTGGGGCGGATAGGCTTCAAACTGGAATGAGAGGCGCGTTTGGGAAACCTCAAGGGACTTGTGCTAGAGTTAATATTGGTCAAGTGCTTTTGTCTGTTAGGTGTAAGAGTAGTAATGGAGTTCATGCTCAAGAGGCTCTTCGTCGTGCTAAGTTCAAGTTTCCTGGTCGTCAGAAAATCATTGTTAGTAGAAAGTGGTAAGCATCTTTTACTCCTCCTGCATTTCTTATTGAGCTCAATTCCTCTTAGTATGCTTTTATTTTATGTAACTGTTAGATTTAGATTTAGTGACTTTGATAATTTTGATTAAATTAGGTTTTTTAATAGTGTAATACTGTAATAGAGAGTATTAGATAAGAGAGAATGTGTCTTTTTTGCTTGTTTTCGAACCAGCTAATCACATCGGTTTTGCCAATTGTGTTAGACCTAACGGATAGCGTGCTAGGCGTAACCGCTTTTACTTATTACAGTACTGACTTGGTAATTATCTTTGAATGTTCTTATAGGGGGTTTACTAAGTTGAACCAAAGTGAATACTTGAAGTTGAAGTCTGAGAACAGAATTGTGGCGGATGGGGTGAATGCCAAGGTAATTTAGGATCATGTTACTATATTTTCTTATATGTTTGGTTTTGAAAAGAATATCGGCAGTGATTTATGGTTTATTGGATATATTTGAAAGGAGATTGGAGAATTATACTATGTTTTGGATGAATGAGGAAATTGACTTTGTTTTTGGTCTTTTCACTTCAGGTTCTTGGGTGCCATGGACCTTTGGCAAATCGTGAGCCTGGAAGAGCTTTCTTGACAGCTGCTTGGACTGCTTAGGCCATCTAGCTGTGGAAGTTCATTGAATATATGGTTTTTACTTTAACCTAGTCAATGGATGTTTTCCATTAATTAAGTACAGTCTGTGATCTGTCCAGAAATGTGTATCAATCAATTGTCTTTGACTCTGGCATGAAAGATGCACATTTGATATATCAAACTTGAATAATTCTGCCAGGGTTGGAACAATATACCAAATAAATTTGTTGTTTTTGTGTGTTTATATTGCTATTATAAGGTAACTCTTACCTATGCGTTCTGATTTGTAATTTGTAAAGTAGAAAAAATATTCCTCTGAACATAATTTGGGGCCTTACTACCCTTCGCTTTAAAAATTATAGGGAATCAATATATAAGGTATCACTAGACAATACCAGTTTGATAAAAAGGTTTAATAACTACATAGATATCTAATCTTATATTATGACAGTAAGAGTATGTTTTGGAAAATAATTTTCTTATATGACCATAATTTTTCAATCCGACATTAACTAACGAGAAAGACAAAAATCAACTAAACAAAGTTCATGAAACTTCTTGCTACCACATCCATTGATCAGCCATCTCTGCTTTAGGTGACATTGACAACAATCAATCCTAAAACAAGCATTTCTGTTTATGATCATATGGGAATAGTACCTTCAAGAAACTGAGGTATATATATTAAAGGAATAAGCCAAGTAACCTTCAATACACCCTATGTGATCCCAAAATAAGCTATAAACTAATGAACTTTGAAAAAGTTTGCAATTTAGCTAATATAATTACTAAGGGAAGGTGTTTGGTTCAAAAGTTTGGCAAAGCCTGGTTGCCTTATCAGCTTTCTTATAAGAAAACAATTGGATACCGCTATTTAATTTAATTTACAGTTGCACTCTTGGTAAAGGCTCAATTACAAAGTTTGCATGTAAAAAGTGCTTCAAGGCTGATTGTTGGGTAGTTTGATGAGAACTGAATGCTCTGGTTTATGATCACACTCAAAGTCTAGATGAACAAATGCCCGCTCAACTTCTGGAAGTTTCTCTAGCTTTATCTGTAGGCTCTCTCCAATGGCATGCGCTTCTTTTAAGGGTAAATCTTCTGGCAGTTCAATGTCCACCTGTTCCAAATCAGACCCAAATAATGAGGCATAAAATCTTATCCTTGTGAAGAATAATACTTGTAAGTGCTTTTTCTTTCACAAACTCTATGGAGTACTTATAAGTTATATGAACAATTGAACATACAAGATCATGAGTATGAGAGATTTGTAAGACTAAATACTGCTGATATGATTATCCAACTTCGTCGTGACAAGATATATGTACTGACATTCTAAGCTAACAGTACTGGAAACCAGTTTCATCACAAGTATGTTCAAAATGGAATATACGGGTAAAGATGCACATAGAAAAAAAATTAGCAGAAAAAAAGAGAAAGCTAGCTAGATCTGTTAAGCATATTTCTTCATGACAAAAAAATCAGAGAGTTTTGTAAGTTGTCATTACTCATTACTAACAGAGAATACCAAATTTAAAATTTGAAGAATTTGGGCTAATGTTGTATAAATTTTCCACACAAACTGGGTTAGCCTTGTGATTATAGTTAATGCTCCTATGAGTTGACTTTGCATAGTACAACATACCTCCACAAAATATAAAACGCCAAATGTGTATGCGCGGACAGTGTCAACACGCTTAATGTCAGGGTGCCTTACGACGAGATATGTCAGCTTCTGCAAAACTTCAGGAGGTGCAGATTGCCCCACCAGTGAAACTGTACATAGGAAGGTATTCATAATCAGAATTGCTACACAACTTTCATCACAAACAATTGAAGTAAAAGCCAATCAATTGCATTGATTATCTTAAACTTAATCTTTTATACTTCTACTAAGATCTGTCTTTCAGACCTTAATTACCAAATGCCAAAGTTAATGTATATTATTCTGTTCAATATTTGAAATTTATGCTGAACTTTCACTGGCATTTATAGATAAAAGTTGGTAACTCACTCTCTGATTCAACTCTTGCTCCTATCTCCCTCTTATAAACAAATTGCTTATAATGCAGTGAAACTCATTCTAGATGCTGAAAACCAGTATTGGCAAATAACATTACATCCGTTTTAATAAAAGTCATCTGATTTAGTAAAATTAAACTGACAAAGAACTGGTGTATAAATTTTTTCATAGCTGACAAAAAATAAAGCTCTTTCATGGCTGTTAAGTTATAGAAACAGTTTGCCTTTGACTGACACTGGCACAGTAGCACTATTAGAGAGCTGGTGGAAGCAGTGAGAGTAGTAGGTGAAAACCAATCTACTTTTTAGGATTGATGTGGATTATGCTTCCTGATTTATAATCTCATATTTTAATAGAAACACTAGAGGCTGGAGATTGCAAGTTTGCTATCAATGCTCTCATTTATAGTTTTTGTCTCATGGGCATATATACTAATCGTAACAATTTTCAGTTTGAAATTCTGATAAGGATTTACCTGCATTTTCCATGACAGTGCGAGACCAATTTGAGATAGTGTAAATTGCAAGCAAAATAGCTCCTACCGGGTCAATCCACCAGTAATATTTATCACCAAGAACAGCCGCAACTAATCCAACTACATTTGTTACAACATCAAAGTGATGATCCTGCAGGTTGGCAATTTTGAGATGGTTCAATTCAACTAATTTGGAGTTAATTAATTCATGAAGCAAACATCAGAAGAGAGGGACACTTACATCTGCATAGGCACGAACGATCTTGTTTCCTGAACTTCTACAGTAAAGCCAGAGCATAAGCTTCACCACAGTTGCAAATATCATGATAGAGTACAACCATATCAGTTGTTCAGCATTCATCTTTTCACTAGGATCGTTTTCTATTAGTTGTTTTAAGGCTGTGATTAGGACCTGAAAACCTGTAGCAAAATGAATTCCATGTATCATATGATATGAAACAATACAAGCAATAACACGGAAGCTAGCTAGGAATATAATTGAAGTGAGTTTGATTGACGCACCAAGTGTTGCCATGACAGCAGCAAAGACAATAATGCCTACTGGTTGCACTCTCAGCTTTCCAATGGGATACTTGTAAATATTTATGTTCTTCATTGCTAGGTGAGTAAACCAAAGTATGCCACCAGCCATTAAATCAAGCAGAGAATCCAAAGTTGATGCTGCAATAGCTATTGACCCACTCCTTACCGTGGCATAAATCTATACACGCATATGTATATTGTTATACTTATATATACTTCACAAAAAGACAGTCACCAAATATAATAGTAATAATGGCAAAACAACAAACATCCAAATACAATTCAAACAGCCAATTAATGATTGAACAAAAACTTTAAGGAATTGATTCTGACAAGTAAAAAGTATGAAATGATTCTGACACTAAATTTTACATTAAATCCATAAATAGTGCTTCTGGTGCAAACTCAATTTCAAAATATAATCAAATTCATTTAAACACACGTGTTATGAACCTAGTGACTAGTAGATGAAATTGAAAAGATGAAATAAAATATATATGTATCACATATCACACACCTTCAATATCAACAAAACTATATTGGCATAATTTGAAATCTTCATTGCTCTTTCTTGTTGTTCCTGCTCCTCTTTATCATCTTCATCAATGCAGTCAGATTCTACTATCGTATCCACATCCTCAAATGATTTCAGAGTCGCAAATTGTCTTTCATAATACTCTTTTTCACCTATATACACATAAATTCGACTTTCCAACATGTTAATTCTCACTTAGTAAATACAGATACATACATACATATACATATAGATATATTATACATATACATATAGATTTTGAGAGAGAGGGAGAGAGAGACCTTGGCTTAAAGCGGTGGCGGTGGAGAGATCAACATCGAAAGGAGACTCAGAATCAAGGCGAGAACGAACCTTATCAGGAAGCATGGACAGGAAGGCGGATCTAAGGGAGTTAACCGAGTTCCGGCGAGTGAGTCGAAATCTCCGACCGTCGTATTCGGCGGAGTTCCGGTCATTATTGACCAACAACGGCCTCGTCGGATCGGAACCCGAATTCCCGTCCATATTATGTTATATTATAAATTATAAATTGTCAACGAAGGTCATGAATGACCCATGCAATAGAAGTAACACTCTCCATAAATAACGAAAATGAACACTCACGCACACATTCATAGACTCTGTAGATAACTGAAATTTAATAAAAGATACATTAAAAAAGATATTCATTTCAATTAGAATATTCTAGATAGACTTATCAATGCCACGTGGAGGTTTGAACGTGAGTGTTGCTGCTTTGCCTACCTTGATAGAACAGCAAATTTTTGTATATATCGGAGTCGTATTGAAACAAACCGAATGTAAACACTTGGATGATATGGTAGAAGTCTCTTTCAATTTAATAAAAAATTTAAGTTCGAATTCAGCCTTAGATATATAGCAGTTGCATACAGATGATATTCGGTTTATAAAAAAAAATATTGAAACAACCCGATAAATATATTAATATCTTAATATATTAATTAAAATCTATATCAGCTTGTTATATATGGACTCTATATAAATGGAAAAAAATAAACTAAAATTGGCATGGTGGTCTTTTTTGGGTGAGATACATGAATAAAGAAAAAGGAAAACAGAGCAATAAAAGGAAAGCTAAAGTCAGCTTCCAAGAGGGTGATCAAAACCCGTTGGCGTGGTGGTTGATAAATGGAGGAACTAGATAGTTTTTGAAAAATGTGTTTAATATGTAAATTGAATACTTTTTTCTATGGTTTTTTGTATAATAATGAAGTTGACAATAATATCGTGCTTGTACTATTAGGTAAGCATAGCAATATGAAGGTGTAATTTGAGTACATGGGTTGTTTGAGAGACTTTATGAAGGTGTTATTTGAGTACATGGGTTGTTTGACAGACTTTTTTTTTTTAAACCAAGGCATCCCGCGCACGCAACTTTAGAGACTAATCCCCGAGGTACTGAGATCCATTTAAGGGGTTGACCTCTCCCACCAGGTATTTTTCCATACGCACCGGCCAGAGATTGAACCCTTAACCAAATGGTTAAGGAGCCCAAGTATCTACCACTTGTGCTATACCATGTTGGTGGTTGTTTGAGACTAATTCTTCACGATAAAAATATTATATTATATTGTATTGTCTAAGAGTTTATTGAAAAATTATTCTTTTAGATTTATAAGTATTTATTACTTGCATTGTTTTTAAGTTTGACAATTAATTTTTGACTATTTGATAATCGATAGTGTTCTGCATAGTATTTCCGACCTAAAGGGTGATCCGAGGTAGTTAGTGGTAAGAGTTCTTGATCAACGTGAATTGTCCGATCCGAGCTGGGGTTGTACCTGCAAAACCACTCCGATGCTTAAGTCAGTGAGGTAGTCTTAACAGTGTAATAAATATGAGATTGCTTACCATTAATGTGGCATTGAATGCAGTATTTATAGATGGTGGTAGGGTTTGACTTGATTCATCAGGACCGTCCGATCTTGTGGTTTGATCTGAACCCTTGAGGTTTGGATCTGTTTTTGGGTTTGGACCCTTGGATATTGGACCCTTGAAGGGTGCAAATAGAAACCAGAAAGAGGGCGTATATAAGTAAAAGTCTCACCATAACAGATAGTATAAAATATTTTACACGGTTTATGCATATTAATCAAATCTTTTTGTTGTTCACCAAAGAAATATCTTTTTGTTTTTATTGTCCATCATTTTAAAGAAGAAAACTTTAGAGTTGAACTCCTTCGTGCTCGGGCCACACTGTCCTATTCTCAAGATCTCACTTTGTGTCTTTCTACTCATCTGTGATAATAAATAGAGAAATAAAAAAGTAAGTAAAAAACCATATGTCCCACACAGTGGCGTATCTAGGACCCTGATCTAGGGTGGTCAGATGATTTAATTTAATAACTAATAGACAACGCCGCCGTACAGATTTTTTTTTACAATGTCAGTTAATCACGAAACAATGCAGCATAAAAATGTTTGACTTTATCTCACCTACCTTAAAAAGTTTTTACAGCGATGGTGTATACCTAAACATATTCCGCGCTTCTAATTTGGTAATTTTTGTCATTGTAATTTTTCAATTGCACTTTTGGTTGTTAAAAATCATGGATTGCACAATTTTAGTCCCTCACTTACTCAAAATTCAAGATTTTTGAGGAAAAAATGTGCCAGAATTCACCATATTTGTTTGTGATAATAATACGAGACTAATTAAACTAATGCACTTATTATTGTTCTTTTATCTCCTTAAACAAACAAAAATTAGTTGGGGTAGCTAAATAACATACCATTGGGATAGCTAAATAAAAAATATACTTAATTATTCAAAGACATATATGATTTTTTGATAGCCAAAACTACCTCATAGTTACACTATCAACCGCCCTTGGAGCTGCCACATGAATAGTAGCTAGGAATAATATGAGAAAAATAGGTGCAATGTGTGCAAAAAATAAAACTAGGAATGTCAAAATATATTTTTCATAAAGGTATTGGTGCAAATTTAAAAATTTAAGGGTGTGCAGCTGCACACCCTAAACAATATGTAGATCCATCTGCCCTTGGTCCCACATGAACATGCTTTGATTTATATATATATATATATATATATATATGTTATGGTGAGTCTTTTGATCACATACACCCCCTTCTTTCACATCTATTCACACCACACAAAAGCCCAATATCAAAGGGCCCAGTCCGAACATCAAGGGCTCAGATCAAACCACCAGATCGGACGGTCCTGATTCATTGGAATCAACCCCACCCCACTCTATAAATACAACATTCATTGCCTCATTAAAGATAAGCATTCTCTTATTTATCACTTTGCTAAGACTATTCCACTGACTTTAGCATCGGAGTGACTTTGCAGGTACAACACCAGCAGGATCAGATACAGTCATTGACTAAGGATATCAACCACTAACTACCTCGGACTGCTCTTCAAGGTCAGAAGTACAGTGCAGAACATTGGCGACCACAGTGGGAGATCTCAAAACCAAGATCTTCTCCCCTCACCTTAATCAACGACAACTCGAAATCTTCGTTCCAAGGCAAACAGCCACACAATGGGAGTCCATCCCGACCCTATCCTGAGACCGGTCATGCCCCATTTGGCCGAACCTCAGGCGACCCCGAACGGATTCGTTCAAAACCTTCACAATAACTTCTTGGATCATAAGATCTCCATACGTGGCCAAAGCAGTCATAACCCTTAGGGGCGAGTTCAATCCGGGCCGAGTCCTGGTAAACTGCCCAAAAGGTTCGAAAGGTCCGTTAAGGATTTTTCCTTAAATCGATCATTGGCCTTAGTAGCCAAGAACCCTAATGGACGAGTTAAATCTGGGCCGAGTCCTGGTAAACTGTCCTTAGGCCCGATCTTACGAGAGTTCTCAACAGGTCTTCTCTAAATCGTTTGAAGAGCTCCTCTCAAACCTTTTTAAAAAACCTACGAGAATTCTCAACAGGTCTCCTCTAAATCGTTTGAAGAGCTCCTCTCAAACCTTTTTAAATACCTACGGTGACGAATACAAGATTAAATTCATTACAACCACCTCGGATACGGCCGAGACCTCAAGTTTTATAAACAAAAACTAAAAACTAAATCGACTTAAAGAAGTTCCGAGCTTATGCAAGATTCTCTGTATAAACCCGGAACTCTTACAAAACTGGATCTGAACATAAATCAGGCAGACTTGGGGATGAACCACGGTCTTCACATTGGTCTTGATATCGACCTTCACGATCTGGTCTCCCTCGATCTCGTGATCCACATTCAGGACGGCCTTGTCAAGATTAAGAGAGGGATAGACAAGAGCAATTTGATCAAGTGCAAGATCGAAGCCATCTCCTGCCATTTCCAGAGCAAGATCGGCAGCAGTCCGCGCTTCCTTCTTAGATTTTACCAGCTCAGCACGGGTTTGGGCGAGCTCTTTCTCAAGCACTACGCATCTATCTTCGGGAGTGGAACTAGTCCCAGCCTTGTTCTCTTCAAATTTTTTCAGCGACGCCATCAGCTCTTGAATCCGATCCTCCAACCTTTTAATTGTACCTTCAGCAATCTTCCTCTCTCCTTCAAGCACTCTGATCCGATCGTTCAGCTGACCGATGCGAACAGTGCTATCCTCGACCCGCGACCTAGCAGAATTATGGGATTTTTCAAGATCATCCACATAAGCCTTCAAAGTCTTCAAGTCGCTCAAAGTGTTACCCAGGACTTTATTCTTTTCTGCCAGTTCTTTCAGAGCATTGAATAACTTAGCCCTCTCACTGGTTACCAACTCTGAAAAACAAATAAAAGTCAATAAGGTGGGTAAAAAGAAAGGCAAACGAACTCCAGAAAGAACACCTCACCTTCATGACGACGTTCCATCTCCTCCCTCTGCAATTTGGTAACATCGGCCAAGTGAACAAACAGCTTTGCGGCCGCACTAACTAGATCGATAAGGTATTCCTCCATATTCTTTTCCATAAAACTCGCATCCACGGGAACAGGAGTTGCTTTCTTAGAAGATCTATGCCCCTTGGAAGACTTAGAATCTGTTGGAATCACCACCTTCTTCTTCTTCACCTGCTTTGAAGAGACTCCCTCATTCGCTGGTTTTCTCTTCCGATGCTGAAGATCTTCCCCAGGATTCTCCAGCAGCTGTTCCTCGTGAACGGTCCTGATTGGGGAAACGTGAACGGCACCGCTTAGATCGGGAATATTCTCTGGAACCTCTTGGTTTGCATGATCACCTTCCTCGGCCCCCAGGTTCTCCAACGCCATCCTTCTTAATTGAGCAATCCGACTCCCTGCCATCGTATCTGAAAACAAAGAAAAAATTGGACGAATTGGTCAAAATGGCATATTAACAATTCTCAGCCAAAAGATAAATTGACAGATCGAAAATACAACCTTACCTAGAACCCCCATAACCTTTCTTCTGGTAGCACATTTAACCAGTCGATCGACAGGAATGCCTCGGTATTTATGCTTGGTATAAGGCACTTGAGATGAAATAAACAACAAGATATCTCTGGTCAGGATATCAGCACGGCAAAGATGAGATTCGCCGACATGATAGGATCTAGGAGATCGGTTATAATGACCAAGTCCCCATCCTATGGGAAACTTAGTGGACACCAAAGTTTGCCCATCCGAATCAAATCTACCCACATGGTCAATTGCCTCACTGTTCACCGGCTCCACGAAATAAAAAAGATCCTTCCACCTCCCCTTCAGCGAATCTGAATAAGCCCGGAAAATCTTGGCACCTTTCAGAGACCGAAGGCTCACATGCTCCCAAGCGTTTCCTTCCTCGCCTCTTTCGCTATTCCTATTTACCTCAAACAAATGAAAAAACAGATCGGCGGACGCTGGACGATCAAGTTCGAGGCATATCAATTCAAAGGCTCGAAGAAACGCCCAACCATTGGGGTGAAGTTGCGAAGGTGCCAGTTCCAATCTCGCCAAAACAGTCTGTTGAAGATTAGTAAACGGTGGACGGATATGCATATCCGATACCAATACATCATACATGACAAATTTCAAAGATCCTGGCCAGGTCGCTGCATGCTCATCGGATCTCATACCCTCGACATTCCAAAGTCGGCCCCGAATGGATAACTTATCTACAAAAGTGCTCATATCTTCCCCTGCTTCGTACAGAGACCTTGTTTCAGTAACAGAAAAAGCGACCTAATTAAGAATGCGAGGAACATTCACGTCATAAGGCATAGGAAGATCGACTCGCCCCGGACCAGTGCTAGAATAACCATCAGTCAAAGCAGATGTACGATCATCAGCCTCGACAGCCACGTCAACAGCAACCTCATCGTTTCTTTGCTGCAAATAATCATCGGAACCCCCCACTTCCTGAGTGTGCGAAGTCCCTTGCTCATCATCGGAACGCGTCGGTTCAGAAGACGCCGTCTCCACCACGACGACGTCGGTCTCAGTGTTTTTTACACCAACGACAACCACATCCTCAGAAGACTGCTCCCCATCATCAGAAGTATGACGACCAACCTCAGGATCGTCCTCCACTTGTTCGCTGGTCGGGGCTGAATCTGGGTGATCTTGAATTTCGGGAATAACCGGGACAGTGTCAGAACGACAACCCTCGACATTCTCTCCACTAGAGGCCATCACGTTCGCAAGTTGCGGGGGTTGCTGGGAAATCTGCCTACGAGTTTTTTTTGGTAACCGCCAGTTTTAAAACCTGCAGGAATGGGGGCATGGGAAAGTCAGGAGTAACGACCTAACGGGTCCGTACCAATCTTGAAACCGACCTGACGACCCCCACCCTGTGGCAACTAAAGAAATGGGGGCAAATCTAACTGTTCAAAGAAAAAACAATAGAGAGATTGAGAAAAGAACGTAACCTCACACAAACGAAGCTCTCGCTGATAGTCTTCTGCGGAAGTCAAGCACTTGAACCCAATGGAATGGTGAAACTCTAGCCACTATCCTCCTGATCGACGAACTTAAACTCGGATATGAAGATCGGTATGCAGAGCAAATTGGCAATCAGGAATAAAGGAGGGGACCTAACCCCTATTTATAGTGGGCCTCGCAGAACTGGATTGGGCCTAAATCGAATCGACCCATCCCATCAAAAGCTTTCAACACACGCACACGCCTACCAAAGCGTCACCATCATTAGCCACCATTGGGAAACGCGCTCTGACAAGCGCAATAAATGCAAAGGCGCCAATTCAAAATTCAAAATTATTATGACGGTCGAAATCACTTCATCATTATCAGAGACCATACTCGACATCGGTAAGAAAGAACACTTCGTATCTCATCAAACATCGGACAGATAAGATCGCCTTCCCGTCTCGTAGCAACGTCTGAAAAATCACAGCTCGTTCGGAGATCGGTGAAAACACATCATAATCTCGTCAACAAGTCAAGATCGCCTCTAAGACGACCAGACTTGAGGGGCAACTGTTATGGTGAGTCTTTTGATCACATACACCCCCTTCTTTCACATCTATTCACACCACACAAAAGCCCAATATCAAAGGGCCCAGTCCGAACATCAAGGGCTCAGATCAAACCATCAGATCGGACGGCCCTGATTCATTGGAATCAACCCCACCCCACTCTATAAATACAACATTCATTGCCTCATTAAAGATAAGCATTCTCTTATTTATCACTTTGCTAAGACTATTCCACTGACTTTAGCATCGGAGTGACTTTGCAGGTACAACACCAAACTACCTCGGACTGCTCTTCAAGGTCGGAAGTACAGTGCAGAACAATATATATATATATATATATATATATATATATATATATATATATATATATATATATATATATATATAAAACCTGTTGATTTCATGTTTTTATATTCTTAACTAACTATAAATTAAATAAGAATAAAACAGTATTTATATAAAACAACACTTTTATAAAATATATATGAAGTTTGAGGAGGGACAAATTATGCAAAAAGAGTTATACTAACATTTTTCCAAATCAACTGAAATTGAAAGTCTTTTATTAATAAAAATGTTTGGGAGTTACCATCATAATAAGTATCTGTAATCCTTTCAACAAAAAAATCATAAGTATCTGTAAAATTAAGTATTAGTATACAATCTATAGATTGGTAGTTATTAATCCTATCATAAATATGCAATTGGTTCAAGTTCTTTTCAAAAAGAATTGGTTAAAGTGATTTTTGACAAAAGAATTTGTTAAAGTTTGTCTATTAATATATTGACGGTGAGTGAAACCATAGTTTGCTAAGTAATATAGTTCAAATTATAAAGAAACTTTTTACGGGGACTGGTGAAGGGAGGAAGATTTGTTGGGTCTGTTGGGAAAACATTTGTAAACCTGAGCTAGGAGTGAAGGATCTAGAGGTGTTCAATATTGCCTTTTTGGAGCGGTATCAATGTTTGGTAGGGTATTCCACTGTGCTCTTCGATGGATTGGGTGGATCAGTTTCGACATTTTGGTAACTTAACTCAAGGTAATTTGGCTGACCACTTTATGGTGTATATAGTTGGAGAGAAATAATACTCTTTTTACAGTTGTGAGTCGGGGGTGTGTTGAGAACACTTTAAATAAAATCAAAAATCTTGGTAAGGTAGGTAGTTGGGAATTGGGATTCTCTGTTTTTGGTGGCATAGACTTATAGATTATCTTAAGGACGTCAAACTTTTGTTCTTGTATTGGGTTGGAGCCAGGGGCGGATTAACATATACTACTAGAAAAACAGTTTTTAGCGTCGGCCAAAAGTGGACGCTAACAGATCAAAAGCAGACGCTAACAGTGAATTAGCGTTGGATTAGCGTTGGCCACGTGTCGAGGCTAAAATGCTCGAAGCTAAATATAGCGTCCCGTAAATTAAGCTGACGTTAAATGTAGCGTCGGCCAAGCCCACGCTAAAACCGACGCTACTGTCAGGGCCGACGCTAAAGTCAACATATTGGAAAGTCAACTAAATAGGTTAGCGTCCGCCTTGCCGATGCTAAAGTCAACGACGAAAAGTCAACTCCTTTATGTAGCGTCGGATAGGCCGACGCTAATGTAAGTTTTTTTTTAAAAAAAAAATAATTCACTTGATTATATCTATAAAACTAAAATGCTCAGAGTTTTTCTACAAACTCTTTCTACATCATATCTGTGCAACCTACAATGCAGACTCATCACACGAAGCTGATTTTTCAATGACTATCCCATTCAAACACAATTACATGCTACAAACAAAAATAATAATACATAAAAAATATGTTCTATGTTAGGACTTCATGACAAAGATATTACAGGTGTGAAGAACATAGTTAAACCAGAAAGGAAACGAAACATATATAGACAGTGAGAGGTCAAATGAATCCAATTGTCATTAAAAGACACACAAAGGGGTACTTCTTGTAGAGTTTCCTTAGCATGACATGCAACCCATTGGCAGAGATGAGGCAGTCACAAAGCACAAATCAACTACTGATGATAGAAGCATGAGAGTGAGATTGAGTTTGATGACCAATTCCTTTTATTTGTCTTTCATTCACTACCTGTAAGTGTTAACAACATAAAAACAGTAAGTTACTTTCTTGATTTCTTTTCCCTTCATATCAATTATTCAAATTCATAATATCTTTCAGATTCATTACTAATAAGGACAATCTCTCTTATTCCAACTAATAAGCTCTAACTAGCCACTAAAGAGATTATAAATTATGGTAACTGAATGTTAACATACATAGACTTGTCATTATTGGTGCCATAAGAAAAGGAAAATAAGAAAAACACGTGAAAGAGTAATATAGATTTCCCAAGTCGAATTGTCATGTCAAAGGTTCAGTAAAAAATCATATTCCTAATAACTACTGACATGATACAAGTTACACAATTAAAAATATAATAAACAGAAGATCACATCATGCAAAACATCTGAGAACCATATGTTTTAACTTTTAAGGTTTATATTAGACAAATGGAACTTGACAATAGATAATACCATGTTCATTAAAAGTGGCAGGTACATAATGCAAATCGCAGCTTAAGCTGGCAAGGACGTACCATGCTCATAACTGCCAAACTTCTGGTGTAATTTGTCCTCCTCTCGAGCATTTCTTCAGAAGTTCGACTTTTCAACCAAAGCACCTAGGTATAGGAGAATTGTGCAACTTGAAATGTCACAAAATACCACATGTCAAGTAAACTCTATACAAGCATCACATACCTTTGCTAGGTCATTTCCTTCAGAATTGTGCAAAACTGAGCATGCATTTTGTGTAATTGTGTTCCTGATTCAAGGTAATCTGTACAACCAAAGGGTAACCAGATTGTTTAAAACCAGATTAGTAGTAAGTGACAATAACTATTTTTAAAACCAGATTAGTAGTAAGTGAAGGCAACAACGACTAAAGAGGGAAATAGATAGAAGAAATAGTCAGAGGATTATGGCTGACCTTTCTAGCATCTCTATAGTCTATACTCCCGGATAAGATAATGCAGGGTGTCGCAATTTGTAACCCCCGTTCTATTAGACCACTGTTCGGAGATAAAGGAATCACAACATACCGTTAAATAGAAAAACACTAAATAAGTTAGAAAAATACAAATCACTAAATAAGCTAAAAAAATACAAACCACTATTAAATAAAATTCTGAATTTAACTACACCAAGTAGTCTATTAAATAAAATTCCAATAATGTGCAATACGACTGTCTACTTCACAAGTATGCTTATGAATTCCTAGTAATGTCAATGGCTTAGTTTTAAATGCAAAGGTCACTGTTTCTGGTGTGCACAACTATCAACTTCCCAAGAATGAAAGGAAGTTGAGGGAAGGTCTTTTAAATGCTGCTTCACGACTACTTTGGCATACATATTTCTTTGCAAACAAAATTAAGCTAATTTTGAGATGTGTTTGCTATGGTTTATACTCTATTAGCTATCATTCTAAGAGTGATTTCTAATGTATCAGTTTATTGAGTCATATGGTGGTGGCTTGGAAAACAAGAAGCATGAAAGCACAAAACAGAAAACTGAATTGGTTACGAGTTACTTACAACTGTCTCTGTGTATGTATTTATACATGTTTGCTATTACTCTCTCACTATCTATTTATGTTCTATTTAGTGTTTACCATTTTTGTGTGTGGATAAATATTTGTTTAACCTTAAAAATATCAGGTGCATTCATAGGGAATCCTGTGTGTGTGTAATTGTAAAGCTTCAACATCAAGGGATATATTTCTACTATTCAAAATTTCACCAACCTATCAAGAATCCTGTGTGTGAAAAAAGAGTGATTAATAGAAAAAATGTTCACTCTTTAAGTAACATAACACTAACAATGTTAAGGAACTATATGAAAAAATTAACTTGTACTAACCTTGGTGTTCAAAGACTAACCTTATGATGTTCAACAAACTTAAACTTGTACTAACCTCAGAATTGTACTTATTCACTGTCAATGCAATTTTTATACACACATTTTATCAAACACATTAAAGGCATTTTTTAAAGTAGCTAACATTAATCCCTTAAAATAGCTAAAATCACTATATTGCAGCTTAGCAAAAGAAAAATAATTTTCTTAAGTTAATAGATAGTAGAAAGTTACATTGGACCAATCTCCTACAATTGATGGGTTTCACAAAAGGACTGGTGTGAGAAACATACATGAAAAGTATACAATTTGTCAATCAAACAATAATAGAAGATGGATTACACAGATATTGATAAACCCTAAACCCTAAAAACACAAAATCAACAAAACCCTAAATACACAAATCAACAAACCCTATTAACTTAGGAAAACTTGTCAAAAAAATTGTTTTGAGAGAGATAGAGTGTGAGAGAGAGAGAGAGAGAACGAACCAAGAGAGAAAGAAAGAGAACCGAGAGAGAGAACGAACCAAGAAAGAAAGAAAGAAAGAGAACCGAGAGAGAGAGAGAGAGAGAACGAACCCAAACGAGTGAAGCTTCGTGAGTGGAAGACGGAGAAACAACTTCAACCCAAACAAACCATGAGAGTAGAATGAGCGCTGTGAGTGAACGCTAGCTGTGAGTGAAATGGAAACAGAGGGGACACTGAGTGAAAGAGAAAGAGGGAACGCTAGCCGTAAGTGAAATGGAAACAAAGGGGAAAAAGAGTGATTATTAGGGTTTTTTGTAAAAATAAACGGAGGTAGCGTCCGCCAAGACCGACGCTAATAATATTATTAAAAATAAACGGAGATAAAGCGTCCGCCACATCCGACGCTAAGTTCCTTTTTTTAAAGAACAAATAGATTTGTGGGGTAGCGTGGGCCAATCCGACTCTAGTCCGACGCTAAAAATTGGACGCTAAAAAGCCATTTTCTAGTAGTGATATAGGGGTAAACTACACACTCTAAAATAAAAGTAGCATTAATCTATTAAAAATAAAAAATTTGCACACACTGAAAATATTTTTTGCACTCAAGCCCCTAGCTAGTTTTGCATCAGTCCAATGCACCTCACTCACACAATCACTACCGAATGGGGGATGAGGAAGAGGTGTATCTTTTCTACCAAAGTTCCTGATTGGGATTTGTCGTCGAGGACAAAATCTCTCTCTTGGCACTGGTTTCCGGCTAGGTCTATATCAGGATCAAGGTGTCTGTATTATGAGTGGGACGTGGTTATGTGTGCTGGAAGTAGTCTCTCGCGCTTACTTCCCATACTGTATATGGGTTAAAACACCCATAATGTTCTGATTTTGACATACACACACATGCTCTTTTGCTTTTAAAAAAATATGTGTGTAGTGACTTATATTGACATAGATGCTGAGTTCATTATTCAACGATTTCAAAATATGAAATCACGCAAAAGACAATTATGAAGTGTGTAATTTATGTATTTAAATACACGATTAAACATGTTTTTGGTCTTTATAAATTTTGAAAATTTTGTTTTTAGTCTCTATAAAAAATTTCACTCACTTTTATGCTTTTAGTCCCTCATGACTTTAATAACTCGTTTTTTGCCTTTTAATAGCACTTCTATGCGCTATTCAAAGTCACAAGGGAAAAAAAACTTTGGCAAAGGAAAATTTGAGTGAAACTTTTTATAGGGACTAAAAACGAAAATTTCAAATTTCATAGGGACCAAAAATATATTTAACGTATTATTTTTATTATATTTTTAGCGAGGCATGTGTAACCAAAAATAAAACTTTTGCACTTCCATTTAATACATCTTTCTTATAAAAAAAGTAGTTCAAATTGCTATATATCTTTATCTAAAAACATGAGAGTTTTTGAATAATGGATTCAATTAGACATCGAGAACTATTCCGCCTGGACTCGAGCAATGAAGGTTGCCCTTATTTCCAAGATCAAACTTCGTTTCATCGATGACACCTTCACGTAACCAGCCACCATGCACGTTCTGTATGAGCAATGGATTCGTTGCAATAATATGGTGTTTATTTCTTATATTGAAACTTAATTTTCCACCAAACTTAAATGCTTGAGGACTGATAATGGATGTGAGTCTTTAGCGCATGATTTTTTTTCTTGCCAAAGGGATACTTCACCAAAAATCTTGTGTTGAATCCCCTCAACTAAATGGAATTGTTGAGAGAAAACATCAACACATTCTTAATGTTGCAAGATCTCTTTCTTTTCAAGTTAAACTTCCTCCAAACTTTTGGCATTTTTTCATCAACATGCTAACCATCTCATAGATAGACTTCCTACACCTCTTTAAAAGAATCAACCCCCTTACAATTTTTTGTATAAAGAACCCCCTACTTTACTTCATTTAACTTCTTTTGGTAGAATCAACTCCCTTACAATTTTTTGTATAAAGAACCCCCTACTTTACTTCATTTAACTTCTTTTGGTTGTTTAGCTTATGCAACTACTCTTCACAATCATAGATCCAAATTTGATCCAGGTGCTAGAAAATATGTTTTTCTTGGTTATAGAGATGGCACTAAAAGATATCTTTTATATGAACTTAATAATACTCATGAATTTTGTTTCTAGAAATATTGTCTTAAAATGTTTTTCCTTTTTCTGATTTTAGTTATGATTCCCCACCCTCCACCTCTATACCTTTAGGTAGGTACTTCCGACTCTAATGATCTTGAACCTCTTGATTATCCTGCCATTCTCACTCATACACCTCAAACCAACCCCTCAACGTCCTAATCTCCCGATCCCAGTTTTTTTTTAGATCCTCTCTTATCTCATGGAAGTCAAAGAAGTAGTCAAATGTCTCAAGATCCAGCTCCGAAGCCGAATATAGAGCCCTCGCCAAACTCACTTGTGAGCTTCAATGGCTTCAATTTCTTTTTCATGACCTTCACATCCTTTTACGAATCTTATTTCTCTTTGTTGTGATAACAAATATGCTATCTATCTAGCCTTCAATCTCACTTTCCATGAGAGAACCAAACACATAGAAATAGATTGTCATATTATACGGGAAAAGATAGAACTTGGACTTATCCGCTTATTTCCAATTCCTTCTACTTCCCAAATAGCCGATGTTTTCACCAAACCTTTACCCAAACCAACTTACTCATCTCCAAGCTTGGCCTTCTTGATGATCATAGTTCAGCTTGTGAGGGAGTATTACAGTTACAACAACAGAATTAACAATTAATTTTGTTATTGTTAATTTAGTTAGTTAGAATTTTGTTTTCTTTTCCTTCCTTTGTATTTTCCTACATAAGAGAGTGACTCTCTCTTTTTCTATTGTAATTTTTTCATTCTTCCAATTCATCAAAATGATGTTATTCTGAAATTTGGTGTTCTTTTTGCCTACATAAGAGAGTGTCTCTCTCTTTTTCTAAAGAACAACTTCAAGATTCAATCTAACTAAGGTATTTACACCCACTTTGATTACCTTCAAGAAAAAAAAGCTTACCTTTATGTTGTAAATGAGGTCCAATAAAGATTATGATTGTAGTGACTAGGGACATGATTGGTCCCTGATGGACAAATAAAATCTAGAATAACCTCACTTTACTGGGACAATGATTAATAAGTCGAAGCAAAAGAAGGTTAGCTTGTCTGAGTAAAGTTTCAGTCAAATCGACGTCTACATTACATTAAATTGTTCAAACTTCAAAAGGCCCTATCATTTTATGTTACTCCGAAGATATGGGCTTTATGCTCCAAAAGGGCTTTATTAAAAAGTACAATTTGCATAATTGCTTTTGCTTGGTATAGCCTAACTTTGTCTAACAAAAGTGCCGTTATATATGCTCAGTAAAGTACACTTTGAGTTTTAAGGTAGACAACATGCACTAGTCCTAGGGAAATTATGCTATACTTTGTCGATAATCGACACTTCTAAAAGCAAAAGCTCACGGTCTTCCTTGTTCTCATGATTAAAATTAATGGTGATGGTCTTTGTTGATTCGACAAAAAACAAAGAGAAACGAATAGGTTTTAGGTAATCATATCCGTTTCACCTTATGTTTGTCGAAACAAACGATACCGATCAAGTCACAATGTCACTTGCGAGGACATAAAAGACTGCGATTGTCTACGTTTTAGCTGTAGCATCAAATAGTTGTCGTGAACCACCTAACAAGGGCATCCACCCTAGAATTTGACCTAATATGAATCTCATATTTTTCCAATAATATCAATCAACAAACAGTACATAAATCCCAAGAATATATGTAATATTTACACACATTACAGATAGAATGATAATTAAACATGTCAAAATATATAGTTCAACAAGAACTATGCTAGTTTTGCAAGTCTACTAATGCAATAAACTCACAACTGATGATGAATATGTTTCTCCCCCTTATTTCCCCCCCTCCAAATCAGCATCAAATTGCCAAGGTTTTCACACTTGTCATTACAGCTTTACAAAATTTAGTTATAGGAAGCAATTATCAAAGTCAACAATCATCAACATATAATAAATAATTAAATACTACTCCTCAGTTTTGGGTCTTTTCATTTCATTGGAAGTAAATGGAGAGACACTACCACTCAATTGAGGGCTCTCTTCTCTAAAATTGGAATTGAGCATAGCAAGTTCTCTCAGTTGTTGCCTCTTGTAAAGATCCTGTGACTCATCCTACACAAGTAAAGTAGAGAGAATCACTAACACAAAAACTTCACAGGGACTAATAAATAAATAAAAATAAAAAATCGGGTGGTTCAATCGCAGTCCAGTTCTGAATGGTTCAAATGGACTGTGGTCCAAATAGGTTGAACCATCCACTAAACAGGCCGGTTCCCGATTGAACCAGCCGGTCGGTTATTATAACACTTATTTGAACCATGCAATAGAGTTAGACTTAGATACATACCACAGGCTTAAGTAGCTCTTCTATGATTTCTTGTGCTTGCATCAACTTTGCATCAATAATATTGGCAGGTAATTCAGCTTCAATCAAGATATGAAGTGCATCATTCAGGTGCTCATACCCTGGCCTTCCCCTTAACAGCTCTTCCTTTAGAGTTTAAAGTAAAAAAAAATACAGCAAAGTTAAAATAAGTTATAAACATCTATAAGGTACAAAAATTAACAACAAATCGGAAGGTAGTTAAAATTAGGTTATGTAGTGCTTCAAGACAATGTGACGAGCAAGCTTTTAAGAAAAAGTTCAACGACGGTGATCTAGGTCACGACATTATAGTTTTTTATGTCTGCGACTGCAATGCAATTGTAATTGGGGTCGTGCTGGCCATATTTAACTGTGATTTTCTACCTAGGATCGCGATGTGACAAAAATCTTCATGAATGTGATCGCAGACGTGATTTAGAAACCTTGATTATTAGAATAAGATACATGACTATACCTTGTCTAGGTCTTTAATTGAGCCTTTTCCTCTAATATATACACGACAACCTGTCGTAGCCTCCACGCGCTTCAATGAATTACCTCTAGGACCAAGCAGCCGGCCAACGAAATTAAACTGAAAATATAAAATAGCCTTAGTCTTGATAACTCAAAGATCAACAGAATGTAAAACTATCAGAACATGCCAAAAAAACTGCATGATTCATTGCTTAAAGTAAAGGAAAATAAAAAGTGTTAAAACTTACAGATCTTACATTTGGATAGCTATCTTTAGGAATATCCAAGCGCAATATCTTCTTCACAATGTGAGAATTTGAAACAACTGGTGATGTTTGCCATTCCATGTTTAGTCCTTTTACTTCAGCAGCTAACCTTTGTTGTATGGTTACCTTAATTAATCAGTGAAAGCAATTTGAGCATTTCACATTAATAATACATAAATGATTTTTAAAATTTACAATAATAATACATAAATTGACTTACTTCATGTGACAAGCTATTCCAGCCAGTGAAGTTTGGTTTTAAGTCTGAAGAAGCCATTTGACTTGAGTTTATGAATTGCATTCTATCAAAGTCATTATACCCTTGGTTCTGCAATAATCCATTCTTTCCAGAAACTCTTAAAATCTCTGTTAATATAAAGGTAATAGTGAATGTTAGAGCTTGCATAAATAATAGTAATGCAACATTACACATATAAATGATAAATTAATACTGTCAGTATTGGGAGAAACTCGAGTCTCACATTAACAAGAGATAATGTCTGAAAAGCAGCGTTTCACAAGCTAGTTTTGTAAGGTCGAGTATTCTTTAATATTTCAACAATTATTTACAGGAAGTATCATAGCAGACACATATGTTCAAGTCATGAATTTCACATCCGAGTCCATTCCATTGCAACCAATGAAACAATAAGAGAAGAAATTTCGCAACAGAATCGTTGAATTCGAAAACATACCTTGATTGAGGAGTCTGCTACAAAAGGGTAGGACTTGGACGAAAGGTCCGAGTTTTTGTCGTTCTGTTAGCAACTCCGTTAAGTACTGACTACAAACAAATGCAAATAACAACATATATATGTAACTGAAGATCAGAATTTTTCACAACAAATGACAGAACAGAAGAGTTATTTATTCCTTATACATACCTTTCAGCATCAAAATTGCTTCTCATGTTTATATTTGGTGAATTGGCCCTTTGAGATACATGTGTAGAAAACTGATTATACATGTTAGACATCAATTCTACAAGGATATGATGGTTTTGCCAATAAGGATTAGAGAAGAAAAAGAAGAAGAAAGAGTTGGTTTTCAATCAATAATAAGAAAAAATAGAATCATCATCATCATCTAATCTATGGTTGAAAGAGAAGAGAAAGAAAAAAAGAATGGAAGGTACAAAACAAAAATACAAGTATAATGGAGGGCCACTTCTGTAGTAGCTCAGTAGTAAAAGCAAGCCATTAAAGGGTGTCTCTCTGTACTTCTCTACCTCTCTTTTTAATTGTATTTTTTTTGTGATTTGTTGCCTTCTGTAGTATATGCAGAGTTTTTATAGAATTAATAAAATAATAAAATCTTTCTCTTCTCTAATGAAATATGTTTTAGAGAGATTGAAAGATTCTTCAGATATTCATTTGAATTCATAATAAAAAGGGTAATTAAATTGCTAAAGCAATGAATTAGAATTTAGAAAGAAGAAGGAAAAGAAAAGAGGCCACACCAATGACCAATGTGGGTCACAAGTTCTCTGTCACCAGATCATGACCACGTAGATTGAAAACCAATCACTAGCATGCTTCACGCTTATATATTTTATATACATTACTTATACATATAGAATACTTTTATACCATAAATAATAAACAAAATATCTCACTTGTAATCTCTCTCTCTCTCTCTAGTAACATCTTAATGGAAAAATATCTTCTAATTTCAAATCATTCCATACTATATGTGCTTGGTTAGCAATAGCAGGATATCAAATCTGGTGGAAAATATCAAGGTTTTATTTAATATTATTAATTTTGACAGCTTAATGGCCGCTATTATTGATTACTATAAACAAGTTGTTTTGATTTGTTACAAATCTGGTTCGTATTAATTTTATGCTATTTTGTTTTTATTAACCACGTGTCACCCCCTATCTTGTCTTACTCTACCTCACCTACCAAACCATTCTCCTTTTAATTCAAAACAAACTTCATACCCTTCCATATTATTGAGGATTTTTTTCCACATGTTCCCTTCATAATCATATTCGAGGCATTGTCAGACACTAAATATGAACACATCTTCTAATGGGGATTCGAACAATGGTTCACTATGTTGTGGGAGGCTAGCTCCTTCCACTAGACGCAATCCTTGGTGATTCAGCCAAAAACGTATCATGTGAGAAATCGCTTAATTACATATATTAATAGTTGTGATTATTTTATTTAAATTTACTTTTACTTATATTATATAGGTGTCCAAAGGTGGACATTTACTACTTTTAGTGGAAAATAATTTATATGATTGTAAAAAATAGAAATCAAAAATAATATTTTATTAAAACTTCAAATAGTAAAGGTCTACTGTTGGATTAAACTTAGCTATAGTATGTCCTCCGCTGCTGGTTGTATTAGCAATTTCAGTGATGTTGGGGGCGCAAGCTCCCATGTGTGATTGCGTGATAGTATGTGTATTGTTTATTTGTCATTTTGTCTAAAATAAAATGTTTCAAAAATATTTATTTTCTATAATTTCCTTATTTTACAGAAATTGATCATTTTAGCAGTTTCTTTACACCTTCTGCAACAGTTTTGACTTTGTATGTATTTTCAGTAGGAGCATGGCAATTTGCAAATATAACTTTTCTCACATAATACTCTCTCTCCTAGAGTTCTTAAATAAGCATGTTGCTGTACTTAATCTCATGAAAATTAATTTAAAAATATTCTCGGTGTTAAAAAAGTATATATTTTTTATGCCAAACTGGTGAGAATTCAAATATTAATTAACTTCTTTATTAAAAAAACTGTGTTTTGTGGTTAGTTTCGATGTAGGACTATGTACACAGTACACTCGTGTGATCGTGTTAGATTCCTAAATAAGCTATATTCCTATATTAGTTGTCATCTTTTTTTTATAACATAAAGGGAAAAATATCAGTTTGTCATCTAATGCAAGGATTAAAATTAAATCGCAAGTAGACATATACAAAGAACAATATTTTCTGTAATTTCCTTATTTTAATGTGAAAAGAAATTTCAAATATATATTGATGGCATGCTTACAGTAACAGTATCACGTGCAACTAAAATCAAACCATATATACAATAGAACGTACGTACTGCAACTTCGAAGGAGCATAGGATTCCTAGAACAATGCTTGCAAAATAAATAAAATAAATGTATGGTAATGTAGCATGTTGGGCCAGTTTCATGAACGTGTGGATCAAATAAGCCATAGGATAGGTCACAATTATGAGAGTCATGCACATCCTACAATGCTATGTTGTATCATTTTTTGCAAGATTGTAATATTCAAAATCTATCTATACTATATATATATATATATATATATATATATATATATATATATATATATATATATATATATATATATATATATATTGGAGAAATTGTTGTTGGGAATATAATGCACCACTTTGACAAAGAAGAAGATGTTGATGAAGATTGCACTTGAATACCTTGATGTAATTTGCACTATCACAACAAGCCTATCTCTTGATAATAGTTTACAAAATTATGTTTCTTATATCTCACTCATGCATTAGAGAAATATAAGATGATTTAGAGTAATATAAATGGTAGATATTTGGCCTAGAATCAGAACCAAATTCGTTAACTTTTCTGTCCTTTAAGTGCCCTATTTATAGATAATTAAGGCACTTAATGAAGAGGCACAACTCTTCAAACAAATTCTGCTTGTAAACGGTTATATACCAATGCAACTGTTGTGTCTTGATCTTGCTGTTAACGTTGGTGACTCTTTGTCCTTTGGTCTCATGTTCGAATCACACTTGCACCTTTTCGTTTCATGTTTAACCGTTATTTTATTTTAATTAAATCCAGCAAAACCGAAAACTGGCACTCAGGAGAATCGAACACACGAACCAGCACCCGAATCACCAAACACCCAACCATCAGACCAATTTCACTTTCGTGATATCAGAACAGAATTATCTGTATATATATATTTTGGAAATATATCTAACAATCCCCCACCATTTACAAAATATAACTAAAATCCCATAATTATGGAGATATCATGGTTTCAGATAATGGTATCTTACGATTTGAACCATTACTTAGTGAATTTAGTTTTCCACTTATCCCAAATAGACATTGGTAGACAAGCTTTGAACCAACTATTCAATAGAACAAGTGTGCATAACCCACACATGAAATCTCGGTACTATCAAGAGAATTATAAGATGACACTTTTGTTTAGGCCTTGTGTCGTGTATCCTTTTCATGAGAGCTTTAAGAGTCAAGCCCTTAGTCTCCAAGGAGCGGCCTCACTTCACTCTCATATAGGTAGACTCTATCGGAAGCACTCCCATAATAAGCACTTCAGCACATATATGCTATAGGTCTATTAAGAGTAAAATCTCAACCTTCCAACTTTATACTTATGGTCCAAGTACTTATAAACCTTAGGATGTATCTATTATCAAGTACTTCAATCACTCTTATAGTGTACTTTCACCATTGAACTCAAGACATGATGTTTCTCAAGTGTGAGTTGGGTTTCCACTATTGGTGATCAATTAGATATGGGCTTGTACCACATCCCCAATGATGTCTTCAACATCAAATCCTTGTCAATTCTTTCGTCAAAGAATTGCAATTTCAACTTTTCAATAAATTCTGAATATTCATCACATAGCTATGCCTTTATATATTCATGATAGAATTGACCATCTATCCCAAAACCATGACACTAGGGTCATTTAATTACTTTGTGTCATGTACACAAAATTCTATGTCATTATACGTTTGTCATTAACACATTTCATAAACATTTCAATTTATAGTCATATTTCTAAGTCAATATATCCAACATATAATACATTCAATGCATTAAACATAAACAGCAACATCAATTATAGCATGATCACATAAATTTTCATAATTAATAACTAACATGATCACTAATTGTCATAAACAATAATTCTTTTATAGGTAGAGCAAATATGTTAATAATTAACACATAACAAAATTTAATCCACAACTTTAAAGTTATTTCCAATTTAAGGTAATAAGACTTGACATCTTAATTGGCATATAAAGTTAAAAGTGTCAAAGGACTTACATGTTATATAACACATATTATAGCAATAATGACATTAATTTATATAAACATTAACTTGAACTTCATTTGAACAGTTTGTTTACAATTTTCAAATAGAATATAAATATCACCAAGTTTTATTTTATTTAATTTAAATTAATGAAGGCAAATTAAAATTCAACTTCTTATGATGATCATTCACAAATCAAATAGACACACAATTTCATTACCATTTAATATAAATGACACACGTATATAAATCACACTTTCATATTTATAAGATACATTATTCAACACACACTAAATACATCAACTACAAAAACATAAATTATTACAAATAAACACACTTAATAAATTACAATCTTCCCATCATTATGTACATGATACACATTTCTAAGAGTGAGCACATTCTAGAAGTAACTTCTATGCAACCAGTTCATCCTTTTGTGCACTAGAATTCTTCTCTTTGTTCATCTTCTTCAAGAACCTACATTCACTCTTGTAATGCCCCGGTTTTCCACAATGGAAACAATTTCCTTTCTTTCTTTTGTTGTGACCAGTTCCATTATTGTTATCATGACCTTCCTCATCATCTTGATCCATTTTTTCATTGGACTTCCTTTTCTTTCCACCCTCCAAAACATATACATTTTCATTAGTATTTTGGTCCTTAGTATCTTCTTGTTTTCGATACTCCTCTTCCAACCGAAGATGATTGCCCAATTGATCAAGAGAAATGTCCTCCTTTTTATGCTTCAAACTTCTTTTGAAGTCTTTCCATGAAGAGGGGAGTTTATCAATGATTGATGAGACAATGATGGTTTCATCCATATGCATTTTATGTTGTTTATAATTATTAAGAATCCTTTCTATTTCATGCATTTGTTCCATAATTGGCCTATTATCAACCATCTTGTAATTGTTAAAATGAGTAACAAGACATTTCTTACTTGTTGCATCTTCTTGCATGTACCTTGTTTCAAGTTTGTCCCAAAGACCCTTAGCAGAATTTTCACCTTGATAGATATCGAACAAAGAATCTGACATTCCGTTGAGAATATGTCCCATGCATATGTAGTCATCATTCTCCCATTTTTGTCGTTCTCTAATCTCCGCAATAGTCTCGTTGTCCCTTTCCATTGGTTTTGGAGTATTCAACACATATGAAACCTTCAATGTTGTTAGGAGAAATTGCATTTTCTTTTGCCAACGAATGAAGTTACCACCATCAAACTTCTCCAATTTCACAAAATCAGAAGTCATCTCTTTGAGTGATGCAGCCATTGTTACACGATATTTGAACCTAAAGATTGTTGGAGAAATTGTTGTTGGGAAGATACTGCAGCACTTTGACAAAGAAGAAGATGTTGATGAAGATTGCACTTGAAGAAATTCAAAGTGTGTGTATTGTGTACACACTAACCTTTAGGTTCAAATCGCCCCCACCAATTTAAGAATATTGGATGCAATAGGGATGAACAGCGATTTCCCTTCAGGATACTTTGAATACCTTGATGTAAAATTTGCACTATCACAACAAGCCTATCTCTTGATTAATAGTTTACAAAATTATGTTTCTTATATCTCACTCATGCATTAAAGAAATATAAGATAATTTAGAGTAATGTAAATGGTAGATATTTGGCCTAGAATCATAACCAAATTTGTTAACTTTTCTGTCCTTTAAGTGCCCTATTTATAGATAATTAAGGCACTTAATGAAGAGGCACAACTCTTCAAACAAATTCGGTTATATACCGTTAACAGCAAGATCAAGACCCAACAGTTGCGTTGGTCTAGTGGTTAGGAGAATCGAACACACGAACTAGCACCCGAATCACCAAACACCCAACAGTTGCGTTGGTCTAGTGGTTAATGTTGGTGACTCTTCGTCCTTTGGTCTCAATTTCGAATCCTACTTGCACCTTTTCGTTTCATGTTTAACCGTTATTTTATTTTTTTAATTAAATCCAGCAAAACCAAAAACTAGCATTCAAGAGAATCGAACACACGAACTAGCACCCGAATCACCAAACACCCAACCATCAGACCAATTTCAATTTCGTGATATCAGAACAGAATTATCTGTGTATATATATTTTGGAAATATATCTAACAATATATATATATATATATATATATATATATATATATATATATACTATATACAATACAATTGTGAGCATCTCAAAGTAGAATTTTTTAATTGATTAGACAGGAAAAAGACTGTTAAGGCTAAAATTAGCTCAACTAATTGTTTCATTCAACGCATGTGCCTTTGTTATATTATAGAGATTACAACAATACATTAAAGCTTAACTGCCATAACAGAAAATACAAGTTAATAACAGAAATTAACTAGAAACCGAATATAACGAACTATATATCTAACATTTCCTTTGTTAAACTCAAGTTGTCCTAGAACAACTAGTTTACATCTAAAATACAACATATTTCCAACAATTCTCTAAATTTGACAAAGGATTTTAGCTTTAGGGGATTTGTCATAACACGTGACAGTCTTGTGAAGCACAATGGATTCTACAATTCCCTTTTTACTGTAATTCCTCAAAAAATGAAATCTAATGTTAGTGTGTTTGCTACTTCTATGCAAGATGGGGTTCTTGGACAACTTTATTGTAGAACTGTTGTCATAAAAAGGGTCAAACACTTGTTGTGCTTCATGTCCAAACTTCAAGGATTCTCTTCAATCATATAGATTGATATACACAGAAAAATGCCTAGAATTTCTTTAGCATATCTCTACAGACAAAGAAAAATGCCTGAAAATTCTGCACAACTTCTATTCCAAAGAAGTGTCTCATTGAACACCTTATTCCTTCTGCACAAAGAAAAATGCATTTAACCTTATTCCTTGAACACCTTGAACATCCCATTGTCATGTCATTTCCTATAAAAATAAGGTCACGCACGTGAAGGCTTATATAATCAGCAAGTTTCCCTCCTTGTCCATCTTTCAAATAAAGTATATATGTTAATATGCATCTTATGGTGTCCCGTCTAACTACTAGAGCAAACACTTTGTAGTCTATGACTTTTTTCTGAGAGTAGCCCTTAGCAACAAGTCTTGCTTTGTGTTCTACAGTTTCTGAACTAGACATTTCATACATTTCATATTCTCTTCGTAACGACTGCAATTTCGATTTCTGAGCTTTTTCAACTCCTTTGTATGATAACAAATACCAAAAACTGAATAATCTACTCCTTGGTGTATTTGTGAGAGCGCTAGTTGGTCCCTTCTTCAAGCGGCTTCATCGGCTCCTTGTTTGTTGTACTCCAGTTTCAACAAAGCTCCAAATATTGTGAGCTTTCAAACAATGTTGAAATTGGTTGCCATATCTCTCTCTCAAATATACCGAAATTTGATAAAGTGAGAACTCTCTCTTATCCCTCACACACTCAAAAGATTTTAGACACTCACATAATTGCAGAATCTTTCTGCTTTGATACCAATTTGATATCAAAGAGGCATGGATTTTTAAAAAAAAACAAACAAACAAACACACTAGAGAAACATGGAGAGGAAGAGTGTTTTGCTATTCCGATTCCAATGGAATTGATATGCATCATGCTACAAGAGGAAGCCTTTATATAGGCTTTTGCAAACAAGATAAAATATTAAACTTAATAGCTAAGCTTAAGATTAAACGGTGGTACAGCAAGAATTTCAAGTCGGTTTCCAATTACAACCAATCATATCAACTTCCTTAATGTGTAAATTTATTTTTCCAGCATCCTCTAGATTGCTATGTATACTCTTAGGCGGTGGTATAACAACTTGATTTAACTACCCACATATTCGAGCCATGACAAGGTATCATTGATCATTTTTGATACAACATTCAAACCCCACCCTTTTTTGCTCTTTAAACATTGCAAAATTTGTATTGCATTTTAAGAAGCCTTGATATACAGCTTATAAAAGGTTAGTATAATTAAAATTACTAGCCTTGAGATAAAATTGTGTTGGATAAATTAGTTTGGGTTTGAGTGGTTAACGCATTCTATCTAAAGGGACGGACTCGTTCGAGTTCGATCTCCGACGATGGAACAAATCGTAGTCAAATTTTATTTATCTTTCGGCGAACTTCAGATTGTTCAGGATCTATTTAATAATTAATATTTTCATAGGAATTACTTAAAATTAAATTTCAATCAAAAATTATAAACAAATGAGGTCATATATGGTTCCTTATAAACAACCTCTTTGGAGTAAAAACCACTTGAGTCGATTATGAGTTGCTTAAATCTTAGGTGACAGTTTGAGTCTACAAAAAATTATTTTAGTTCATCAATTTAACACACCCAATTAAAGATGCTCTTCACAATCAAATATGAGATACATGTAGGGATAATAAATTAAGGACTGGATGTGCCTATTTTTGTTCTACCCTATGAACAATATTAGAACCAAACATTGGCATGTGGTTTTGTTCACTCAATGTCTACTTTTTTGCAAATCAAACTTAACCTAAATCTTAGAACGCATACAATAAATGACACAAACCACAAACAATGAAGTCTTAAATCATGTGTTGTGTTCATTTGTTTGTTGTCTCCTTCATTCTTCCTACTTATGAACGATGCTTCTGTAACTCAGCAGTACTCCTTCCGCCCTTTCTTATTAATTGTGGGCACTAGTGCAAAATTGTAAAGTTTGGGGGCCAAAACAAAAAATGTACAAGCAAGAAAGTGGTTTGCCTCTGGCACGGGCCAACATCATCAAAAGAAATTTCTTATTTTTGCCAACATGCAATTTTAGGGAGGGCGCAACAACCTCTTCCCTAACCAATTTCCCTTTTGTCTTTTTTTTTTTTTTCATTTCTGAGTGTGCGTTGAGGCCGAAGGTCTCAACCCACTTCTTCAATGTCGGATGGGCGAACCAATCCACTTAACATGAGTTGAGTGTTGAGTGTGAGGGCGAGAGCGGGTTGGCTCACTTTGTCATTTTTATTTCAAGTTGGAAAAAATGTTAAGTTTTAACCGATAAACCATACAACCTACCTATATTGTTCTTATCAAGTTGATTTGGAAAAAATATTGAATTTATTTAACCACTAAGGCGAACACATTGTAAGAATCTCATCAAATCGATTTAGAATAATCAAGCTGCAAATTGACTACAATATTTTTGTGTCCATAGACGGATAACAAACATTATTCGTAATCTCACACACGCAAAATAGTGATCTTGGGTTCGAACTCTGATAAGCATGAAAAATATTCAATCTCATAATACCAGTTTTGCCTGTTGTTATAGGGCTTACAGATGTTTGTTAATTTTTTTTTTGTGACCAAATCAAATTAGTTCAAATCATGGTGACAAGTTCACAAAAATGAACTTTTCTTTTTGACGGATAAATAAAAATTTGCATTAACTATCTCTCAAATTTGAGGCAAATCTTTTCGCTTATATATAAAAGTTGTGGTAAAAAAGGCTCTTTTAAAAATCTTTTCGCTTATGTTATGGAGCATGAAATCTGACCCCTGTGATTTATTATTTTATTTAAAAATTATAAGAATTATTCTGCAAGCTTCTTTTGTTTAATCTTTCCTCTATCGTGTTCATTGAGGCCTGGCTTTTAGAAATAAGCTTGGCCAAGAGACATGAATTTCACGCCTTTTTAATAATTTTATAATAAAATCATCAAGTGCTTAGGAGACAGGGTGCATAATAAAAGGGGATTCCTTCTTATGAAAGAATATTTTTACATTACATCAATCACTATTGTTTTTCTCTTTTGAAATATACTACTTTTTTGTGGGTTACAGAACCTTTAGAGTTTATTTACACTAACAATGAAATGCACTGACAAAACAGTGGTGGATACCTAGCACCACTAACACAATAACAAAAAAAGCACATCAGTTTTTGGAAGTGCATTTAAGATATAGAAACTAAAAAACAAGTGAGACATGGAGTTAACTTCATTGACTGTCAGACACTGTATTTAAAATTAGATATCAAATAATAGTGCTGCCATAAAATACCAGTTTCTATCAAAAAGATATTTGATGAAAAGATGATAAATGTTATAATGTGCTAACATGGCTTGGACTAAGGTAAGAAGGCTTGTTGACTTTTCTATTTTTATAGTATATTTTGTTGCAGAATTAACTTACGAAAAAAAAACTGCAGTTTACAGAAAAACCTTATCTATTTTTGTAAGTCCACAAATAGTCAAACCAATATACTGTCCCATTTCTGAATTACACCTGCCACAGAATCTGCAGCAGCATGAGATTCAGTTAACAATCAAGATTCATGCAATTCAGCAGAGCAAATCGAGATTCATGCTGCGATTCAAGTCTAAGAGATTTAGCTAGCAATCAAGATGAATCGTAAGATACTAATAACAATAGTTTTATAGTGGAAGTATAATTCTATGCAATTCAAAAAAAAATATCATACCAATTGAAACCAATGAAATTTCTGAAAAATTATAATACCAAGCAAGAAAAAAATAATGGTTCAACAAGAATCTCTTAACTCAACATCAAAAATTCTAAATCTAAGGAATGTAATCATTTTCAAGTGTTGGTCTTGTACGAGTTCCAAATGCTAATGGTGCTTTAGTACCACCAATAGAAGTAATCTGCAAAGTTTCATTACTATCAGCAGCCCATTCCAATTGCTGAATCTTCATCTTTCTTTTAAACCTTCTAACTTTACAAATCAATAAACTCAAAATAACCAACAAGATGAACCCACCAACTAAAGATCCAACAATAATCCACAACTTATACTTACTTTTCCTACCACTTTTCCCAACAGCAGCAGCAAAAGCAACAGCATTAGGTGCTGGAGAAGGTGCATTAGATTCCACAACAATAGAAAAATGCCCTTGTTGAAATGTTGCACAAACATTTTCAGGTAATAAGATATCAAATTGAACTGAACCATGTAAATCAAAGTAGACACATTTAGGCACTGAACCAATAGGTGCTGATTTCACATCATTGAATTTAATCCAAATTGGCTTTTCAGAAGCTCTTATATCCAATTCTGGTAACTCAGAAGCACTTAAATTTGTACCACTATAAGATAATAAACCCAAAACAGGTGCTAAATATGAGTAACCAGGTAAAGGGTAAAAAATTTCAGACCAATTTCCTAAATTTTGGTACACCAAAACAAGTCTTTTCACATAAGGTTGTTCAACAATACCAGTTGGGATCTGAAATTCTTGATAGGTTTGAACACCTCTTGCTTTTAAACTACCACTTCTTAATCTCAATGCTGAAACTTTAACACCTGTTAGGTTTTGAGGCACTTGAGCATCATAAGGTACACCAGTTTTTGGCCTCAAAAGTGCTTTAAAAGCGTAATCTTGAAGAATTGAATCAAGGGTTCGTGATGATATGGGGGTTTTAGGTGGATTTTCAGCATATGAAAATTGTAAAGAAAGAAGTAAATGTAGTAATAATAAGATAAATGCAGTGAAACTGATTCTAAGCCTCATCAAGATCTCATTCGTTGTATCACAATTAAATGAAATTTACTGAGAATTTATGACCCAATGAGAAAAAGAGAGGAACTTTACTGTTTACAGCAGAAAATAGCTATAGATTGTTGAACATTCTGGTGTGTGCGTCGTTTCGCTGTAGAAGACAATGCCAAAGGGAAAATGGCAGAAACTCAAGAAAATAAAAATCAGATCTTTTCAGAGACTAGTTGCTTTGCTGTGATGGGTTGATGTGAAAATCTTGAATTTTTCATCAAAGAAACAGTTTGGTGTCTGAGATTCATGGAATTAGTAAATGGGCAAAGCGTTTTTTTAACTGAAAATCTGTCTGAAAAACGAAAATGGTGAAAAAAGAGAGGAAAAAGGGTTAAGAGAAGAGAGAGAGTTTAGCAAATTGGGAGAGTTATAAGCTGGAAATGAGGAGGAGATGTAGGGAGCGATGATACTGTGTGATGTTAATGCATGCAAATATTTTTTCTGCAGTTTTTTGTTTTGTGTTCAATAGAATCCCCTAATTTGCGTAATTTTGTAATTTATTTGGTTATTTTTCTGTCTCTAAATATGGAATATGAAGCTGTCAAAAAAGAATATGGAATATGAATATTTTTACTTTTTTGTTACTAATAAAGATACTGTCTGCTTCAAAAAAAAATAAAGATACTGTCTTTATTTTAATAAAATTCTATAAAGGAAATACCCAAATAGAATAGAGTATTTTTCAAAAAAAAAGAAAGAAACAGAATAGAGTATAAAATTAGAGCAATAGAATCCCCTAATTTACGTAATTTTGTAATTTATTTAGGTATTTTTGTGGCCGTAAATATGGAATATGAACTTTTATACTTTTTGGTTACAAACTTAAATAAAAATACTGTCTTGATTTTAAAATTCTAAAAAGGAAATACCGAAATAAATAAAATGGAGTATAAAAGGAGAGTAATAAATTTTTTAAAAAGGGAATACCGAAATAGAATAGAGTATTAAAGGAAAACAATCAATATAATATAAAATATAAAATATATACATTTAAATTTTTTTTGTTACGGTATATACATTCAATTAATCCAGGGTGTAGTTGAGCGGGTTGAGGCTCATCCTCCATTAACTAAGTGCCGAGGGTTCGATTCTCGCCTTGGATACGGAGCAGCTTTAAATCTCTGGTCCAGCTGTCCCGCCCTTCGAGGTGCCTCCAATCCAGCGAAGAAATTAGTCACTGCATTCGGCGGTAGATACACTGGTCTCGACAAAAAAAGTATATACATTCAATTTGTCTTGAAAGTGATACGTTTTTTTTACTATTTTCTTTCTTTTCTTTTTAGGTAATTGAAAAATTATTACATTATTCTTTAGGAGGATTTAGTATTTTATTTATAAAATTGTAAACTTTAGATTTTGACAGAATGATAGCTTAAATTTTGTAAGAGAGAATTATCATTATTTTGACGCAATTGAATGTATATATATTTTGTAAGAGAGAATGAAAAGGGGAAAGGGAAAAGGTAAAAAAAATATGGCAAAAAATGGGCATCAAATCAAGGGGGTATACAAAGCATGTGCATTTACATTTATAGGAGATTGAATTGAATTAAATTAGCCGGTAATTGCAAATATGATTTAATGACACGCGTATCCTATAGTCAATGCCACAACAAACTAACTATCTTTGTTCCTCAGCTTACGTACGAACATAAAGTAGTTGATAAATCTTAATCATGGATAGACAATTTTACAATCAAATTTTAAAGTGAAGATTGTTTTCATAAATCTACGTTAGTCAGCAACGGTACTACTTTTTTTTGGTTACTCAGCAACGGTATTACTAGTACTACTCCCTCTATTCTTTTTCATTTTCAACTGAGCTGATTGGATTTGGAAGTACAGTATCTGTGAATGTTCAAAGCTTCAAAATTGACTGGAGAACTTAAGTACCTAAATAAGGATAAAATAGACTACCTAATTAAGGATACAATTTCTCTAAATCTGAGAGATAAAGTTAAAGCTATTTCAAAAACAATTATGACTGTCACTTGATTGCCAATGTTTTACCAAGGTGCTTTAACAATTCAATTGAGGAAATAGTCCACGGTCTACCCATGTTTCACAATAACAACAAATCACAAATTGCGCATCCACCACAACACGCAAATAATGAATTGCACTTGTGAAATAACACACATAAACGTTTTTTGTGGCAACCATTGCTATGCAGAAAATAGCTGTTTTAAATGCATAAAAAATAGCTGATTTAGTGGTATGATAAATATTTAAATTATAAAACAACACTTACGTTACACAATATAAGGTACAAAATTACATCAACACAATGTCACCCACCACGATATATAAAACGAGCAACATATAAATAACAAATCATAAATGCATCAAAATGTGGTGACTCACATCACCATTGTAATATAAGAATATCATGTTATTTTGTAGCCTTTCCAGCAGCAGAAGGGATACTTCTTGCAACTTCAGAACTCGTTGAATCCTTTACCGTCGTCACTTCAGAACCCTTTGCATCCTTCCCAGAAACGGGACATGGGATGCCTTTTGTTGATTCTGAACTAGTGCCAAGGTTGGCTTCTGGAGGCAATGATAAGGAAGATGCAGATAGATTAATAGAATCAGAATCTAAGGACATAATAGGCACTGGGGGTAGGTTAAGAGGGTTAACTTCAGAGACTTCCTCGTTGCTCTCGTCTAAGTAGACAACATCCTGCATTGTAAGCTGGTGATATTCAACAACCTCCCTTAGAAAGCGATTCTCTCGGGCATAAACCGAGTTCTCATGGGCCAAGCGAGCTTTTTCTGCTAGAAGAGTTTCCAGTTGAAGTCGTATCTGTAAAGGAAATGCTATCATTAAAAGGTAGAAAAATTTGGTGAAAATGAGAATATTTCAAGCAGGTTTTGTCCACAAGGACAGAAGGAGCTTATAACCTGAATAATCAGATCAATCAAACTAAGACTAAATTATGAACCAGAGCTGGGAATAACTCAAACTTGTCTATTTCAAATTTGAGTAAGGCTTCTTGGTTGCTTCTTTTGTAAGAGAAAAGTTATTAGTTAGAATATTCAAAGCCATTGCAAGATCCATTTCATGTAGATTTGACAATGTTTCGTGCTGGCTAGCTGCATTGTTATTGCAAGAATGTTTTCTAAATTTTAATGGACCCTTATCCAATCTGGCTCTAGATTGAGTTAGCTATATGGATCCATCAACCATGCTTGCTTGCTTAAGTTATAAAAATTATACTATTTCATAATATTTAAATTAAACAATTCATTGTTGGCCCACTGAAGTGACTGAACCCATCAACCCAACAGATTGGGTACATAAATGGTCAGCATGTATCATAAATAGATCAACCTTGACCATTCCTTTTTGGCCCAACCTGTGACATCCCAGCCTGTCCTTTCATATTTACAGGGAAGGAAATTGGCATAGAAGTTGGTTTTTGGTGGCTGAAATGCCAACCCAAATGTGTGATATTATGCATGTTAAATTTTAGACAAATTGAATTTTGATTTTCATCAATCCAATCAATGGGTTAGAAGGTTTCTTTAAGTAGATACTAGATAATGAGTTGCAAAAAAAAATTTGCATACAGTTTTTAAATTAATCTACTGTATTCAAATGTAACCAAGAACAGGACCCCTGTTGATTTTTTTCCAATTTTTTAATATATTCTATTTGATTACAGAGAGCTGACTAAAAGAATTAGTATATCAAGTTACTCATAGTAGCGGTTATTTTCTTTTTATTTGCATAAACATTGGTTTCATATACACTGAATTAATTAAGTTAATATTTGCACATAAAGGTATTACATGGCGTAAGTATCCAGAAGACTCTCACCTTTCTCATAAAAAAGACTTGCATCTTACCTAATGTAATTGGATTCCCTTCCTGTTATCCCATGTCCTTGTCTAAAATGAGTATTTAGTTAACAAGCTTCTATAAACTAGAAACCAATCCAAACTGGATCCTAGATCCTATGTTTGGTTCCACAGTTCGAGGACTCAAACAAAGGAAAGAAAATTAAGACACTCGTCTGCACAAAAAGTAATGCTTACCTAATGAATGATGATAGGATGGTAAGATAAATGCAGTGAGACAAATGACACATCATATTACAGGGGGCAGAGCTAGAAACTTAGGGAGGGGGGAGGGAGGCCAGACCAAACATATAAGAAAGGGAATGGACCATCAAATTCAACTACAGGAACTATCTGAAAATTCAAACTCAACTTAGGGAGTCCACCAACTAAATATATGAATAGGTACATGCAAACATATCACAAATTTCAGGAGATCATGACATATCCATGTTCCCTTTGGTCCCACCATTACACAGTACTCTTTATGCGTTTATAAAAAATAGGTACTGCAAAATTCATGCATAGAAATAGCATGACAAACTTGTGAGACATGACATCATTCCTCTTGGGCTCCACATTACTTGATTCAAGTAATTAGGTTCTAGAGACAATATGCACTTCTCAAATCTTCAAACAACTTCACAGTTGAAACATAAAATCCTACTTAGGGTTTGAGTCTAACTCAAGCTTGAAAAAGAATCAAATTCGAATATTCAGGATCTGCTTGGTTTGAGAAAATGCCTTTTTTCTTTCATTTTTTGCATTCACTAATAACTACAAAAATACCACGGTTTCCCTTTATTTCTTGTTTTCAAAGAATTGTATAGCAAACAGTAAACATAGTTGCTTTCACTGCTTTCTTAACAAACCTTAGATATCATTCAATTCTGCTCTGTAACATTACAAACCCATCTGAGATCAAACTCTTTCCGACATTTTGTTTTGATGCATTTTATCCTCCCTACCCAAACAAAATATGTTTCATGATTTATACATGCTTAAACTCAAAGAACCCCCCTAATACAGTTCTCAGGGTAGTAGTTTGGCAGAAATCCAACCTGAAATTAGATACCCCGTTTTAATTTAGCAGCTAAATACCAGTTTTTGTTTCTCATATTATCGGTCATAAAACTTGAAGTTAAGCTGGCAAAAAACAACCATCAAAGAGTACATCTAAAACTGTACCAAAATAAAAATGACAACTGAAAATAAGCAGGTGGCATTGTTATTAAAGCAGTATTTTAAGTCCAAAGTCTAAACCCCTACATGTATAGCATAAAAATAAAAATGTATAGCTTAAAAATAGCCATCCAATGCACAAGGCTCTCACCATATGGGGTTTGGAGTAGGTTAAATATAGTAAAAGCTATAGCATAATGAGCACAGAATTTTGTGACTTTGGTAGGAAGCACAATATCCATAAAAGGCTTACCATAATAAGTAACCAAAACAAAGGTAGTGGATGATTGTATTCAGAAAATGAGTTCACGAAGGAGAGGGTGTGTTTATCATAGGGAGATATGAAGTATGTGAAACAAACAGAAGAAGTTGATAACCTTCAATATCTATATGTAACCAACAAACAAGGGGGCTAATAAAATTGTAATTTTAAAAAAACAGATGCATACCAAATCATCATCATCATGGCTATCTCCCCTTTCGCGATTTTCGCGAAGTATTTTATTTTCATCCTCTAGTTGAGCACATCGATCCTTTGCAAATGCCAGATCAGCTTTCACAGTCTTCAACTCCCGAAGAAGCAGTTTTGCTTTGGCAGCCATTGCCATTGCAACCTGCAACAAAGAGCAGATGGAAAACAATGCAGCCCATTAGAAAGACAACATATATCATAAAAGATAAGTCTCTTACTAATCAATTAACTAACTCCTATTTATCCTAACAAACTAATAAACGCCTTATGCCTTATCCTATATTGTTACTAACTGTCAGTCTGCCACTTATCCTATCCTAACAACATTCCATAAAGGCGTACCCACAACTTTTTTATAAATGAGTAATTTAGGTACTTATGTTTTGGAATACGATGAGTGAAATTCTCAGTATCATGTCAATCTGTATCTTGTACACCATATCCAAGTGTTTGCTTCATAGCAGAAATTGTTTTCCACGAATCATTCCTGATATAGAAGATTCCATATATGAACACAATCAAAATTCTCTATCTTTAATCATATCAAAAGTCTTGGATCTGCTGAATCTGATAACACTAGATATTTACAGCAAAAACAATATAAGTATGCGGTATAGTTTAGTAAAAACACAAGGGAAAAAAAAAGAGAGATAAAATTTAAAAACAACATAGAGCCGGAATGTTGAACTTTTCATGCTACAGTACTTAACCACACGAGTACTTTAACCACAGTAAAAAGTGATACACAGTTGGCACCTTACGTCGCGAGATGCCTTTAGCTGAAGTTCTTGGTCTGTTTGCATTGGCGACATCTGGGTCCGCAATTGGGGTTGTTGCACCGTATTAGAATGGTTAGTTTCCTGATTTTGTCCTACTGAGTTTCCATTCTTTTTCCTGATATGCTTACGGGTTTCATGAATGATATCCGATGTTCGATTCTCTACAATTGTAAAACCTTCCTGCAAACACAAATTGGTATGGGTATAATAAGATCACAGAACATGTCCTTACAGGAAAGGGGAAGGAAAAGAGAAATTTACACTTGAAGTTCAAAAGAATAGGATCTACAACCTACTGTAATACATTCCCATCCCTATCTACTACATAAGCATAAACCCAAAAGGTAAATGCACAAGTAAGAAATCCTAAGTGCTAGGTAAAAATAAAAGGATACATATCTCATCCCAAGTTCCCAACCACAACTAAGAAGGAAAATATAGATATATATTTCAAAAGATGGAAGACAGAGAAAGATAAAACGTTAGCAAAAATTGTTATATCAAAGCTCACCTCCAAAGATTTACCAATGGTGCCACCAATATGAGTAAGAGAAGATGTGATGGCATCTAATCCCTTTATGATTTTTGGACTGTCCCTTTTAAGATTGTTCTCCTCTAAGTGGTTCAAATTTTGGACCTACATAAAGATGACAATAGCATCCAATTTTACACTTTAAATACAATGAACAAGCAGCTAATTACTATTAGTCAGATGAAAGAGTGGGAAATTAAGAGCATACGGCTACACTTTGGTGCTATTTTCTAATAGTCATCTCAAATTCTCAACGTAGTTGCCATTTCAAACACTGATACTGATCAGGCAGTTTTGCTGTATTTTTTCCCTTTTTCTCTAATGTACCATGTCTATCTTCCTTTCATTTTTATTTCTTCGTTCTTTTTATACAAAACTCCTATTTCTATTTAAAATACATAAATAGTAAAATAAAGAGTAGAATCACTAGATACTCTAGTGGACTAGCATTTAACCTTCTAGTCTATATGGTTACAACTTTATAGTACAATCTCTATGTATTCTGTAAGGAAATGCAACTTCATTTTCTAAACAACTAAAATTACAATTTTTACGAAAAAAATGATTATTTGCACTAACTAACCCAGATTAGCATACCAAAATATTGACCGCTGTAACAGATAAAGTTATGAATCAATGAAATCATATCAAACAACTCTCTGTTTTTTTCCTGGGGATAACTATTTGCAATATCCTAGTTGAGGACTTGAGATATAATTTTAAACTCACCTTGCCCCTAGATGTTACACCAGGAAATTGAGACCTTGTTGTCCCAGGCATGTCAGATTGCTGGGTTACATTATTATCCTCAATGATTGATTTTGCTTTTCTGGCCAGAACACCCCAAAATCCATTCTTGGACTCATCTAAGCTCTTCATAGATGTATATTCATAGCCTTTTGGATCCTATATTTACAAACACCATAAATGAGGCTAAATTTTGAAACAACAGAATGATACACTCGGTAGTCTCTAAAGAATACAAATTGAAGAAAGAAGCGAGAAAAGTAGGCATGCGTTGGAAGCATATTTCCAATCTTAAGTGCAGTTGTATAAAATCAGCAATAGTTTTATGTTTCATGCCCATGAATATAATTGTAACATAAATCTTGCAGATATCTCATCTTAGTGTTATAACAAACTTGGAACTGGGATTATATGAACATCAACACTTAAAAAAACAGCTTCAACATCTGCGGCTGCGACCCAATATCTAATAAAAGAATTCATCAAACAAGGGAAATGAATACAAGATGAAGTACGGAATCTGTGAAATGCAGACCTTGGAAAGCAAAAGGGCTTTCATTTTCCTGCACCACTTGACCATGCACAGGTAAGTGAGGTAATAATGTGCCATTAACAACAATCTCCAATGTACAAGTCCCAATAGCTCAGTAGGTGAGCTCAGTGACACCAAAGAATTATGAAGCAGGAGGTACAAGGTTCAAATTCTAAAAAGTAACATTTTCCCTCTAACTAATTAACCACCAACAGATTTCTATAAAAAAAAAATCTCCCCTAAGTATGGTATAGTGTATACTAATAGAGTAATAGTTCTGATCTTTTAACTAGGTTGCGGTGCAAGAAACTTTTCTAAGAAACAGTGTCTGCCAATTAATCTTCACTGGCATCTAACATCTAGATAGTCTTCCACATTTCCAGGCTCTGAGCTAAGGAATTTTTCAAGCGAGCTTCTTTGAAACACACAGGGGAATAGGAGAGCTCTTTTAAAATGAAATTCCCTATTCCTTTCTCTTCCTCTCCTTATCCCTTTGAGTCTTCATTTTTAGGAGCATTTATGATCTTCTAGCTCTGTATCTAATTGTCTTCTATCTTAAGAAAAACAAATTACATTGCATACCAACAAAACGACTCTAAAAAATAACAAAAAAATCCTATACAACAGAAAAACCGTAAGCAACACACTCTAATTCTACACAGATAATGGAATATTTATTTATACATAAAAGGGTATTATTACACTCAAATGCATTGAGTATCCACGTTGTACATGTGAAATACAAAAGGAGATAAAAATCATATATATATATATATAAATATAGAGAGAGAGAGAGAGAGAGAGAGAGAGAGAGAGAGAGACCTTGAAGGTGCTGGGAGAAGTTGGAGAAGGCTGAGGACGAGAAGCATAGGAGAGGTTGGATTGACCGTAAACAGAGGAGAGAGAAGAGTCACGACGCGAAGAAGAAGCTCTGATTGCTTTAGCAGCAAGCGAAGACGAAGCGTCAACGTCTTCATTTATCGAAGAAGAAGAAGAAGAAGGTGCAACAGGGTTAGGGTTCCGAATTGCTTCGTCATCGAAAATCGAAGAAGAAGAAGAAGAAGAAGAAGGTTTCGATATTCCCTGCTGTCTCCTTCTATACGCCATCGAATCAACCTCGATTTTCTGGATCCAATCGGCTACAGAAAACGACTCACGCTAGAAACAAATGGAACTGTCACCGCCACACCACCGCCACCGGCTTCTTCTAGAATCCTCTTCGGTGCTGGTGCTGCTCCTCCTCCTCCCTCGATTCCGGATCCGATCATGAACCACTGAACAAGACCACTGTGACCGGGTTTATTACATCAAATCAAATTACAAAATAATTCGATATATTTCGGAGATTGTTTTTTCTTACATTATGAAATCAATGTATTATATTATCTGAAAAATGAAACAAACTGCTTTTATTTTTCGTTCTTCTTTTTTGGAACTGAAATTTTTTATTTTCGTTTTTTTACCCCCACTTATTTTTTTTTTTAGATAAGCAAATCTTCATTAAATGAGCACTAGGGGTGCTCAAACCCAAACAAAAATGATTACAAATTGTTTAGGTAGTCAAGTGGATTAATCCACCAAGAGGTAATACACATATTAGAATAATCACCCACCCTATAAATGAACCAACTCCATGATAAGCTCTTAATTCTAGTAACCGTGGCTGAGATGCTAACGTCTTCATTCTTGAACACAAGCCCATTTCTTGACAACCAAATGCACCAACAAGTTGTGAGCCAAATCAAGTACTTAAATTTTTTTTCTTTCCGACCTTTGCTCACCTTTCCGAACCACCAAAAGTGCTCCTTTATACCATCAGCCCCTTCAAAATTAATTTGCAGCCACATATAAATTTGTTGCCACACCTCTGTTGCAAGTCTACATGATAAGAATAAGTGATCAATATCTTCTTCATGTAACAGACAACACGGACAGAGAGCACCAGCACCAGCAGCAATAACATGGCATTGAGCAAGAGAACCACGTGTCGGTAAGGAATTTTGAAGCAACCTCCAGCCGAAAATGCACACCTTCGAAGGCACTGATGTGCGCCAAATTTTAAGCAGCAGGGAGTTTAAATCAGAATTCGAAACAGCTCCATCACACAAATTAACCAAAAAGTTGTAACAGCTCTTTACAGTAAAAGACTTTGATCTATCATGCAGCCAAAAAACTGCATCCTTCTTCGATCTGTCTGGCCGAATTTCCTGCAAAATTAAGCGTAAATAGACTGCGTCTTCACTGCTGTGAGAATCGATAAACAACGGTTCCTGCCAATACCAAACTCCATCAGACCATGCGCCAACCTCAGCAATACTAATGTATTTATTTGAGCAACCAGCAAAAATAGTAGGGAATACCGAAGCCAAAGTTCCATTCCCAATCCACCTATCATTCCAAAACTCGATTGTCCTACCATCCCCTAAGCCACGACGGATGCATGAGCCAAACCACCCCACTGAGTGATACTGATCAATGACAAATAAATCACGCCACCAGATAGAACTCCTAGAATCGACCACCTGACCCGAGGCACCATGAAGCAACAAACGGGAAACCTCACCGTATTTAAACATTAACAAATCTCTCCAAATCGCATTCTCCTCAACCAAAAACCTCCACTTCCATTTCGTTAAAAGAGATAAATTGAACAATTCTAAATTTTTGATGCCGAGACCCCCCTCTCTCTTTGGTTTACACACTTTCTCCCACGCCACCCAATACATGCCTCTATTCCCCTCTTCAATCCCCCACAAAAAATCTCTCTGAATTTTCACCATGGAATTGATAACAGACTTTGGAGCTTTGTAGAAAGAAAAATAATATAGAGGGATGCTATTCAAGACCGAGTTAATGAGGGTAACCCGGCCTCCAATAGATAAGGTACGTCCCTTCCAAGTGGAAAGTCTCTTTCGAAGATTATCAATGACCGGTTTCCACGATGTCGCCCGCCTCGGATTAGCGCCCACATAAATCCCTAAGAATTTGAACGGGATGGATTCCGATCGACAAAAAAGAAAGGTTGATGCTGCGTCTAAAAAATCCTGACCAATATTAACTCCAATGACCTTACTTTTATGAAAATTCACCTTCAATCCCGATACCAACTCAAAGCTTCTAAGAATAATCTTGATACTCCATAAATTCCCCCAAGTTGCTCTTCCCATTAACATGGTATCATCTGCAAATTGCGTAATAGGAAACCGCAAATCATCATTAAACGAGTATCCTTGAAAAGAACCGATCTCCACCGCTCTAGCAACCAAAGCTGACAACCCTTCTGCCACAATGAGAAAAAGAAAAGGGGATAGGGGATCCCCTTGTCTTAACCCCCTGTGAACTTTGAAATCATTAGTTGGACTGCCACCAACCAACACTGACAAGGTGCTCGAGCAAACACATGCCTCGATCCAACTAATCCACCTAGGAGGGAAACCCATCCTTTTCATCATATAAAACAAAAAATCCCACGAAATGGAATCGTATGCCTTCTCAAAATCCACCTTAAACAACAAACACTCGTCCTTATTCCTCTTTGCGAAGTCCACTATCTCATTAACCACCAAAACCCCGTCTAAAATCTGTCTGCCACCTAAAAATGCCGACTGACATTTAGAGATAATACCAGGAAGCACCCGCTTAATCCTACTAGCCAACACCTTTGCCAAAATCTTATATAAGCAGCCAATCAAACAAATGGGTCTAAAATCATCTAATCCTTGAGGGTTATTGTTCTTGGGGATAAGAGCAATAAAAGACGCCGAAATAGATTTAGGAATATAGGCCTTACCGTGAAATTCATTAAAGAAAGCAAGCACATCGTCTTTCATCAAGTCCCAAAATTGTTTAATGAACCGAAGATTAAAGCCGTCAGGGCCTGGACTTTTATCACCATCACACAACCACACCTCCTCTCTAATCTCTTCTTCGGTGAAAGGTTCAATCAAAAAATTAGCCTCCAAATTAGAAATCTTTTTGAATGGTAAGCCATCCAAATTTGGGCGATAATGACAAGATTCAACAAAGCTGTCCTCAAAATGCTTCCTTATACCAAGCTTAATCTCCTCTACCCCTTCAATCCGCTGCCCAATCTCATTTATAAGCACCACATTACATCTCCTTCTACGATACTTCAACAAAGAGTGAAAGTATTTAGAGTTCATGTCACCCTCCTGAACCCACTTCGCCCTCGACTTTTGTTGCAACAAAGATTCCTTCATATGTATTTCTCTCCAAAAAGAAGCAGTGACTTCCTTTCTATTCAACACCACCCCATTGTCCCCTCCATTACAAAGAGCAAGATCCAAAGCATTGATATCCCTGGCCAACCCCTCAATGTTTAAGTCAAGTATTCCAAAGACCTCTTTGTTCCAAACCCTCAACTTTTCTTTGAGTAGTCTAAGTTTCTCTTTCAAAATAAAAGCTTTGTTGCCCGTGACAAGAAAACCAGCCCAACAATCACGAACAAAAGGAACGAAGTCACTATGATCCAACCATCCATTGAGAACGCGAAACGGCTTAGGCCCCCAATCCTTGACCGACTGAATCAACCAAATGGGACAATGATCCGAAATGTCACGATTTCCAATCCACTGTCCCGTGATTCCCCAAGATTCTATCAACCCATCAGAGAGAAGGAACCGATCCAACCTACTCATAGAACTCCCATCAACACTAAACCATGAAAACTTCTTGCCAGAAACCGGGACATCAGAGACATCCATATCAACAATAAAACTATTGAAATCATCAATCTCTTGAATCGGGCTCTCCCTACCACTTATACTTATTATACACACTATACCCCCACAAAATTTTTTATTCCAAGAATGCCCTTAATAAAAATGTGTCTGACGGAAGTATGCTGCTTTTAGGTACTTCTATTTTGTTGAAATAACAAAACGAAAGTATGTTGCTTTTAGGTAATTCCGTTTTGTTATTTCTCAAAACGGAATTATGTTGCTTTTAGGTACTTATTTGTACTAACGGAAATATGCTGCTTTTAGGTACTTCTGCGCAACTTCAAAAACGGAAGTAGGTACTTCTGCGTAGGTGAAAACGGAAGTGGGGGGTATAATGTGGGGGTCTTTTGGACTTTTCACACACAATGTGGCGATATGGTGTTAAGTGTATTAGAGATAGAGTTTATTAGTATTAGTAAGTGCCTATAAATAGGCTTAGGTAGTCATTTTACATGGAACCTTTTCTCATTTGTATCACTTCTACATTTCTCATTTGTATCAATATGAGATCTCTCTAATCTTTCATGGATGCCATGTTCTTCAACATGGTATCAGAGCAAACATGGTATCCTCCATGAATTCCGCTGGATATAGGTCACTTTCTTTATTCTACTAGTTTTTTTTATTCATTTCCTTTACTGATTCCTATTCCCTTTCTTCTTTTTTTCTGTTCTTTTTAGTTTTGATACTTTGATGTTGATCTTGGATCTCATTTGTCATTTTCAATCTCTACATATTTGATTTCCCTAATCTGTGTTCTTGATTCATTCTTATCTTTTCTTTTCTGCTTTGCGATTCCAGTTTATTGCATTCCTTGATTCACGATTTGCGATCTGAAAGTTTGTTCGCAATTCGTCATCATCAAGATTTGCACTCTTGCTTCGATTGTTAATTGTAATCGTTGTTTCTCTTTTTTGTGAGATTTGTGATTTCCACATTTCTGAATTGTTGATTTCGCATCTTCTTTTTTTCGATTTCACCTTATTTGATTTCGAATTCATATCGTTATCGCATGATCTGTTACGATTTCGATTTTTGTTTTTCTGATCTGTGTCTCTTTTGATTTTCGGATCTGATTTCTTGTGTTCATTCCATCTTGCGATTCAATTTCGCGTTTACGTCTTCTTTCATCTGATTCTTGTGATTTTCGGTTTGAGATTCCATTTTCGGTAGTTGATCTCCATTTGCGATTCTTCTTTTGTCATCATCGCATTCTTGCAACTTCGACCCCATCAGGTTTCGTTACTTCTTCATCACCTTCCTTGTGTTATGGTGATGTCATTCTATGTGATAGTGCGACGATGTGACGGCGTAACGACATGGTTTCATCTTTCGCATTAGATTACAGACTTGGATTCATCTGATTCTCATGGTTTCAAATTGATTCTGATTTGATTGTAGTTCATGTCGCCAATGTTCTGGTGTTCGTCTGTGTGCAGTTATTTACCAAACAGCATTCAAGCTGTTTAATGGAATGCCTCAATGGGAAGATTGTGATTACCAGTGACCATGCTCTCAAGCTGAAGTATGTTCCTGATTGAGTAGTAATCATAAGAAGTTGGTATATTGGCCTTGAATTCCGTGATGTCTATACTGTATTTGGAAGTGAGGTTAATTTTGTTGAAGCAAATCAGCAATTTGGGATTTAACATTCCAAGTTCATGATGGTAATTGATTTAGTTGCAATACTTAAACATCCTCGAGTTCATGGAAATTTTCAATGTCCATAGTTGGATAGTTAAACAGTTGAAGATAAATGTGTATTTGTGATCACTGTGTCTTTGGAATATTAATGCTACTCCCAAAAATAATTACTACATGCAATGCATATTTTTAAGGTTCATGAAGGTGTTGTGGAAGATGTGGCTTGACATTTGAGGCATGAGTATTTGATTGGTTCTGTTTGGGATGTCCTTTGCACAAATTGGAGAATTTGCCTTTGTCCTTTTCAGCCATTTTTCAGCCATGCTTCCTTACTGGTTTTCTGTCATTTGCCTTTGCAGGGAGGCTTCATATTTCACTTTGTTGCTAGGCTGTCTTTGAATCATTCGATTTGTGAACTGCAATGGGAGGCAATCATGAATTTTTGTTCCTGCTTGTGTTGTTTCCATGATATTTTAGCCTCAGTTGGCTTATTTTTCAGCTTGCTTTATGGTTAAGCTTGTTGCTTTATTGGCTTTGTTGATGTTAGCTTCTACCTTATTGGTAGTTAAGCATTGTTGCTTCCTCCAAGTGGTTATAGCACTATTGCTTCCTCCGAGCGGTTATAGCTTTTGTTGCTTCCTCCGGGTGGTTATAGCATTGAATTGTGGTTCTACTTGATGGTTAAGCGTTGGATTGTTGCTTCCTCCGAGTGGTTATAGTCTTATGTTGTGACTTCTACTTGATGGTTAAGCCTTTGCCTTATGGCTTTTATTTTCGCCGATGTATGTCTGACAATCTCATGTAATTCTTTTTTCACTTGATGTACTTTTGTATTGTCCATTCCAAGCTAGAAGTGTTGTGAGCACATTCTAGCTTGCGGGGGACTATTAGAGATAGAGTTTGTTAGTATTAGTAAGTGCCTATAAATAGGCTTAGGTAGTCATTTAACATGGAACCTTTTCTCATTTGTATCACTTCTACATTTCTCGTTTGTATCAATATGAGAGTCTTTTAGAGTTTTCTCTCTAATCTTTCATGGACGCCATGTTCTTCAACAAAGTGGGGGTACCAAAAAAAACCTTTTATATTTCGTTGGGATTACTACTCACACCGCTTTTTTTTTCTAATATTGTTTTTCAAAACACAAGTGTTTCCATACCCCCTTCGTTTTCGTATATAAGAAGAAGAAGAAGAAGAAAAATACCCACAAAGTCAAATTATCAATTATAAGCAAGTCAAAGATTTTTTTTAGTTAATGTACAAAATTTATCCCAATAGATTGCTCCATTTTTTTGGTTTTTCAAAATTTCGTTTTTTTCACGGTGTGCAAGAAAACTTAATGGGGGATAATATTGGAATCATACTTTCTTTTTACTTTTCTTAATAAGCGTGTGTAGCCATCTTTTGCTTATAAGTGAAAACGGATGTCTTTATTTCCAATTTTTCCGATGGTATTAGATCAAGAGTTAAAATAATACAGATAAGTATTGTTGTATAATAATTAGGATTTTTTAAATTGAGTCTAAATCTTGTGGTATTCAATCAAGACTTTTTAAAAGTTAAAAAGGATCTCTGTAGTATTCAAAAACTTCTGAACTTTGACCGATTGTGTTCTAAAATAGATATTAAAGGACTTTGTTGAACTTTCAAATGTATATTTAGAAACAAAAAGTCTCCTAATCGCACGTGAAATCTATCTGGACTCTCTCTTTAACTCACATAATTTTAGTTGTTGATATATAATTTTAGTTGTTGATATATATATATATATAAATAAAGAGAGAGAGAGTTAGGATAGATTGACATCAAGTGTCAAACTTAGGGACTTAAACCAATTAATAACTTCTTATCGTGAATGAAATTTACTATTTTGATCATTGAATAATGTGATATTCCTTACTGATCATGTATATCCAATTTCATTCAAATAAAAAATTGATTGACACTCCATTACACTACTTTATTTTGACGGTTTAAAAGAAAACTAAATGTATGTGGTTAGATTTTTTTTGGTTACAAGAGATAAGAAGAAAAAGAGAAAAACCAACAGGAAGACTAAATTCTAGGAAAAGTCGCACCATTAGCGTCAGCTAAAAGAGGACCAAGCATATCATGAGGGCACTGTTGTAGCTCCACATAAACTTCTGAAGAGGTTGACCCCATCTTAGCTAAAAATGTGGGTGATTAGATAACATACCTCTGAGCATCCAAATTTCTGAAATTTAATATACATGATCACAAGAATAATATCACGTTATTCAACGGTTGGATTAATAAATTTCATTTTATACATGAAGTTATTAATCAGAATAAGCTAGCTTAATTGGTGATAACTTCCTTAGTATAATGGCATTTTAATAGCTTACTAAGGAAGTTATTTCAAAAGTAATAAACCGGCCACACTAGAAAGGGAAACATTTCAAATTTGAAATATGATGCAGAGGATGAAATATTATGATCAAATAAGAGAAGCTAACCATTAATTCGATACCTGTTCAAATTAAAGAAAATTTGTTATGTTACAAATAATTAGTTTTCTTACATATTCAATCCAAGCACATCTTTGTAAATTCAAATAAAAAAACCCTTTCCAATACATCTAGCTATTTTTTACAACTCACTTGTAAGATTTTAATTTTAAATTACATGTAAAAAAATACGACTTTCATATAAAATTTTAATTTATTCACTTACACAGTTTGTTTTCTTATTTTTACTGAAATTTTAAAAAAAAATTATTCATTTTATTGGAATTCAAATATCAATATCAAAGATCCTTCACATTCGAGATGCATTCTTAATTAATATAGCATCCAAATCAATCAGTAGACCCTAATTTAGCTTTTTTAATATATCTTTTCAATTACATATTTGAATTTACTCATTAATTTAAAGCTATTGTATTCGATCAGCTCTTGGCCAGTGCTAATAATTGGGCCCCGGCACGAACGCAGATTAGCCATTCGATGTCAGCGTTGGGACACTGCGTGGCTAATCACCAAAAAAAAAATCAAAAAAATTGATTCTACATGACCCTATAAACATTGTGATATATGGGCTAATATTATGATCAGGTTAATCCAATATTGACAAATCGAAATATCATCTCCTTAATTTTAATTTCATTGGAGCATTATTATACACTATAGTACTATACCATATAACTTCTCTATGTTGGTAATTGTTGAAATAATAAAGACTTTGATTATAATTGAGAATGATTTGATAGCTTGATTGATTACAAAGACTAAACACTAATCCCTATTTATAGGGATAAATAGACTCAACCCTAAATAACTAAGTCAGGAAACAAATCATTAGAATAATGACGTAATATGAAAACTTATCCTAGAAGATACTCTATAATATACTAAAAGATATGAAACTAATTTGAGTATGATACTCTAACATAATATCATGATATTATATGATACTTTCCTATATTCTAACACTCCCCCTCAAGCTAAAGCTCATTAAGCTTTTAGCTTGTTACAAAATATGCCCTTGAAGAAGAAAAACCAAACTGCAACAGTATTGGGCCAGCGTTACATGACAGCTAAGACCATAATCGGAAGGTGTCACCACATCAAACTAAACCAAACTGGACCGGTGTTCACTCTGGCAGTTGAAGTCCAAACTTGAAGATGTCACAACTTCAAAACAAAGAAGATTTTAAGCAAATGCTTTCTTTGGCAACTGAAACCTCCACAGGAAGTGTCATATCTTCGAAACCAACTTAAATAATATTGAGACATCGCTCCCTCTGGCTGCTGAAGCTCAAGCAGAATGAATGGATGATGTTGGCACAAGTTCAAACAAAACAAAATACGCAGTGGTTTTTGATGTGAAATAGGGAACAAAAATACAAATCAGTAGGAGTGTTATTCATAACCAGAAAACAAAAGTCAAAGGTAACTAGACCCATGCAGATATCTAGAGTCAACCAACGAAAAATACCAGTGCCATCAACCAATAAGATTCATGCAAAGAACAAACCACCAATCAACTAAAGAAATTGTTGCTGATTTTTTTTTTTACAAACACCATGACAACCATGAATCATCTAACAAGATCTGCATCCAAGAACAAACCAACGAACAAACAAATTGAAGAAAACACTACCTACTCTTATTACAATAGGTAAACCAAACCAAATATGATTGTAGGACTGCGACAACAGCTGAAGCCCCAAATGGGAGAAATACATCTTCAAACCAACCAAGAAACAATATTGGACCAGCGCTTACAGCAGTTGAAGTCCTAACTGAAGGTGTAGCAACTCCGAACCGAACTGAAACATTTCATATGTGACTGGTGTCAAGGACTCAACTTGGACCACGAGACTACTAATTGACCATTTCATCTATGATTGGGGCCGATGATCCCACCTTGACATGGTTGGAAAATGGGACTACCAATGGACTATTTCATCTGTGATTGGGGCCGACGACTCAACCTTGACGGTGGTTGGACAACGGGACTACCAACGAACTATTTCATCTTTGATTGGGACCGATGACACAACCTTGACGATGGTTGGACAACGGGACTACCAATGGACTATCGATAATGTGCTCGGATTGCTAACTAGAGAGCTTGCCCTTAGAGACTGACAAGGCAAAAAGCACATTGGACAAAAGTGACTTAGATAGGTGATCAATAAAAAACTTAAAACAATGAACAACCTGAAACAAAAAGATGTGCGAAACCAGACCCGAAAGCAATACACCGTGATTGAGAAGTTGATGTGACATAAATGCAGAAATAGAGGGCCAAGAATTGATATATCTTGACTAGAACAGACTAGAAACAGACCAAGAAACTGAATACAATCAGAGACAGACCAAGAACAATATAAACATTGTTCAACAGTACCTAAACAAGCAATATCTACTAGAAAAATGCCTAAACCAAGAGAGAGAAAGGGCTGTTTGTACTGTACCACGTATAACCAGGGACCAAACCCAATAAATAACCATAGATTCAGGACCAGGAGAGTGAGGCGACACCGGCGATGAAAAGAGCCACCAGAACGGTGAACGGACGCGCCTCCACGCGCCGGTATGACGGACGGACGTGAAACAAAGACACTGACACTGTTACCGCACGTGACGGCGCGTGACGGTGGAGATGGAAGCAAGATTTCGGTGGTAGGTCGGTCTGACATAGGTGGTTCTGATGGTGGTGGCTTTGCACGATGATTTGACCTGAAAGATGGGTTTCTGGACTGAACAGTGTTTGAGAGAGAAAATGGAAACTGAGCCAGAACAAGACCAAAGACTGGTCTGATGAAGATGCAACTTTAAACAGTTGAGTAGATCAGCCAATTCCGCCCCTAATGGTGGTGGTTTCGCTGGAAACGGTCGCCGGAAAAATTTCCCGGAGGCGGCTGACGGTGGTGAGTCTGCCGGAAATTGAGAAGACACACCAGAAAGTTGAGAACAACGGAAGGAAACAAAACTGAAAGGGGTTATAGCAACACCGAAAATATATAAATTGTAAACTAATAAAAGGTGGTGCTGCTGGCGGCAGCCGCGCCGCCGCCGGCAGCGGTTGTGAAGTTCAAAGATAGGTTACAGGATCAGAACGTGCTCTGATACCATGTTGAAATAATAAAGACTTTGAATATAATTGAGAATGATTTGATAGCTTGATTGATTACAAAGACTAAACACTAACCCCTATTTATAGGGATAAATAGACTCAACCCTAAATAACTAAATCAGGAAACAAATCATTAGAATAATGACGTAATATGAAAACTTATCCTAGAAGATACTCTATAATATACTAAAAGATATGAAACTAATTTGAGTATGATACTCTAACATAATATCATGATATTATATGATATGAACCGTACCTTGGGATGGTCTGAAGAGACGGTCAAGGGATGGATCGTCTGATACTGTAGGTTGAGGAAGACCTGATTGCGCGGGGGGTGTACCTGCAAGAACACTCTGACGCCCAAGTCAGCTATATCGAGCTACAGTACTATCTAGTGAATATTCGAATGAATTGTGTACCTGACACCTGGTGACTGACGTTATTTATAGTGATTAGTCTGGATCGTTGGAGTTGGATAGCCCATTTCGCTATTGGGCTGGACGTTCACTTACTGGACTAGGCCCAGTTGAACTGATCCTCCCCTTGCTGGGTTGGATGACCACTGATGGATTGGGCCTGGCGACCGACCCAGTCCAGAACAGTTTCCCCCCAAGCAAAGATCAATCACTGAGCGGGCGGAGGCTTGATGCGCAGTCCTGCTGGTCGTGCCCCTAGTTATTTCTTGTGAATATTTCTCAGAGGTCGAGATCGTAACGGATCGTTGGATAACTGAGACATTTTTCTCGTCGTCCTCTCCTCAATATGAATTTCGAATATATATATATATATATATATATATATATATATATATATATGTATGCTCTTTGGGCTCCAGGTAACTTTCTTTCAACTCTTGGTAACTTGGGGTTTCGGTAAGACCCGATCTCCTTAGTGATTTGATTTCCCTGAATGTTCTTAATTTTTGTTAGTGGTTGACCAGTAGTGACTTGGGCGACCCTTCGTTCACAGTGGTCAGCCCATCTTCTCACGTGTGACCAGATCATCCTACTTGATCTCGGGTAATTTAACTTCAACTCTTCGTTCGTTCATTGCGTGATGAGCTAGGTACGAGTTGGATACTTAGTTATTCGGTTTCTTTCATTTTGGCGATCAGACCATTCTCTCGTTTGGAAGCGATCTGACCATCCCCTCACTTGGCGATTAGACGATCCTCTTGCCCGGACGTCCACTGCTTGATCTCAGGTATTTTTCTTTTTGCTCTAACACCTTTGTTTCTTAACTGTGTAGTGAGTGTGGCCTTGATGCGGTGAGGTTGCCTAGACTTGGATAACTTAGAAATTTATTTCTCGTCTTTTATGCTTTTTGAAGGTTCGATCGTGACTTTACCTCTTCCCGATTTGGTGGTTTGATCTTTCGAGTGGATTGATCTTCCCGGTATGCTACCTTAAATTTCTTTATTAGCAACTTGTGAAGGTTGTTGTCTATGCGGCTTTATAATTGGTACACTCTCTTCATATTATTGTTTTACTGCGGACCTGACCGTCCTTTATTTCTATATTCAGTGAGTGGTCTTGACCATCCTAGTAGGTGACTTGGTCTTCTTTGTCGGCAGATCTTGACTCAAAGGTATTCTTCCTTTCTTTTCTCTTTGTTTATTCTTTTTCTTATGTTTGTGCTGGTTTGATGGGAAGGGGCAATCAGGCTTGGGGTGAGACAATCGCCCCCTCACTAGTAAGCCTAAGGACTCGTCTGACGAGTGGTCGCTCCTTCCTGCAGGTCTGCGTCGTGGCGAGGACTAAGCAAACTCGTCGCAATCCTCCGTCCTCCGATCCTCACGTTGCTCGGGCTGCTACCTCGAAAACGGGAAGATCTCTTGAGATGTCGGATGGTGAGGAGGGGCGAGCTCTTATGAGATGGAGGTTGAGTCTGGTTCCCTTGCTAAGTCTCCAAACTCGAGAGATTCTAGACAGTCTAAGTCTCCTGTCCATTCTTCGGGCGATCGGTCATCCGGTTCTACTACACAGAGTACCGAGTCGTCTAAACCTGCTAGGCTCAGGTTATCTTTTGGGCGTCAAGCCGACATTGATTATTCTTGGGTTTCTTCCGTCGTTCTGAAGGAAGTAGCGACAGTGACACAGAAGGAGTTGGATTTGGCAGCCAAGTGCGTGGGTAATGATGACCAGGAGTGGCAGGTCGAGACTATGGAGACCGATGGTCATGTTGCTACCTTTCCGACTGAGCTGAAGTTCACTATGTACATGAAGGTTCTCTACACCATGAGGATACGACCACCCTTTACCCCATTTGAGCGTGGGGTCCTTCGTTTCTTGGGCATCGCCCCTTCTCAGTTTCATCCCAACTCTTGGGGTTTTATCCGGGCCTATGAGGTGTTGTTAGGTGCGCTGAAGAGGCCGGTTTCTCATAAGCTCTTCTTTACTATTTTCGATACCAGCCGTCGGGGAGAGAAAGATAGTGGCAAGACTCGATGGGAGTATCTTAGTTTGAAGGCTGCCACAGGTTTTAAACTCTTTCGACCCTTTACAGATTCTTTGAAGAAGAAGTGGAAGAGTAAGTTTCTTTGGGTTGCCCCTACCAGTCGTGGCGATCAAGACTTAGTGGGATTTCTAAACGATGATGGAGAGGCGGTTGATTTTGTCTTTCCTATTGTGTGGTCACCGCGACACTACCATAAGAAGCCACATACCTACCGGTTCACACTAAAGGAGCTGAGTGCAACTGATAGAGAGACCCTGAGATTGTTGAGGAATTTGGCCTCTCATTTATCTTCTGAAGAGAAGCTGATACCCTGTAACCCGATCGTTCTGGCTACATCTCCGGACGAGTTGGGTGTGGCCTTAGGTTTGATGGCTTTCTTGATTTTATCTTGGTTTTTACCCATGTGTAATGGTCTCGTTATTTCTCTTTTGACTATCTTCTTCTCACATATTTGCTGCTTTGATTGTTTTCTAACAACTATGTTCGTTTTCTTGCAGACAAGATGGCAGGCGAAGAGATGACTTTTGCTGAGCTAGTTGCTGGTGCCAAACATAGGCCTCCCAATCGGACGACAGCCGCTCGCGCTGAGGGCTCGACCCCCATTCCTTCCCCGCCTCCTCCAAAGACGATTCCACAAACCCCTCTGGAGGATCCACATCCCGGGGGTGACCCTAAAGGTCCTCCTCAGAAAGCTAAGAGGAGGCGGGCTGATGCTGTTGTGTATGATGTGGCGATCCACCCTTCTGCGGGCGTGTCTAGTCAGCCGAAGAAGAAAAGTCATGGCCGTGGCAAGTCTCCTAGGTTGAGGTTGGACCAGTTGGGCGTTGCTTACCGTGATCGCTTCATGGAGGAGGACCCTATCGATACTGCTATTGATGTCTTGAAGGCTGCTTCCAAGCAGCTGAAGAAGGCTCAGAAAGAGGAGGATGAAAAGTTTGTAGGTAAAGTCTGTTGGCCTAGCTTGACCTATTAACATATCTTGCCTTCGGGTCCTTCTTCCTCGTGTCGCCCCTCCCTTCCTGGTTTTCTTTATCACAAAGTAATCGTTGATTCATTGTTGATTATTTCTTTTCCCTTTTTCAGAGTTGAAGGCGGAGAGAGACAAGGCTTTGGGTCAAGCTAGGGAAGCCAAAGATGCCTTGGAGGAGTCTGAAAGGAAAGATAACACCTTGAAGGAAGAGCTGCAAAAGCTGAAGTCGGCCAAGGAGGCTGCTAAGGCTAAGTTGCGGGAGGAGCTGCAGGAGCTGAAGTTAGCCAGAGATGCCGCTGAAGCTAAAATGAGGGAAGAGTTTGAAAGCTCGATCTCCAGGCTCGAGGGGGAGGTTGAAGAACTGAAGCAGGCGAAGGATGAGAGTGAGAAGACGTTGGAGGCCACTGAGGAGTGGGGTAGAAAATGTGCTCGTCAAGGTGTTAGGATCGCAACGGAGCAGTTTAATAATGCTCTAGAGCAAGTTCAGCTCCGTCATCCCGCGTTGGTGGTTGACAAGGCTATTTTTCATCCTGACCATGTCGTTCTAGGTGACCAGATTGTGAAGCCCACAGGTACGCCTGATGGGACCAACCTGGTTATTTACCTGCGGCCATGAGGGTTAGGTCGAGTCTTTCTTCCACGTCCTTTTGTAGTTCTGATATTACTTTACGCTGATTTGCACTTTGATTTTCTAGCTTTGGACTTTGTCTGATTTTGTTGTAATCCATACTCGGTGCGTTCATGCTTTGACACTTTGTTGCATGGTTTATTTAGCCTAAGTCCCTTTGCTCACGTATGATACTCTGGCTCTGATATGTTTGATATGTATGTTCTCACTCTTCGAAATGTTTGATATATTGGCAACATTATGGAAAGTCGTCCTGGGAAGGCATGGTCAGGTCGTCCCTGGCCAGCTAGGTCGCCCTTGGCAGGCATGGTCGTTCATGTCAAGTCGGGTCGCCCTGGGCAGGCATGGTCAGATCGTTCCTGGCAAGCCAGGTCGCCCTTTTCGGTGTGATGAGCTCTCGGGCCTGCTGAATAATTCATTTACCTTATTTATTGTATCGTGCAAACCGCCAAGTTCGTTTAATTTATCGCGTTATTTAATTGCCTTACGCGTTTGGCTCGTTGATTTCGCGCGTTATCTTATTATTTCCACTCGTTTCATTCGAGTGGGGTCGATCGTCGCCCTTCCACACCAATCGTCGCCCTTGGACAGTTTACCAGGTTCCTACCCAGACTTAACTCGCCCTTGGGGGTGCACCTGTCTATGAGGTTGCTTCATTTAAACTTAAATGCGTTTAAGTGTTCCACTTTGCAGTTTATCAAACTCGGTTTGATTCTAACTCGCGTGGTGGGGTGAATCAATTTTGATTCATCGTAAGATATTGCTTGTAAGTAAAGAGATCGATACACACATCAATAAAAAATGCCTCGTCTTCATTGACGAACGGGCGGGCCTCGATAAAAAACCCAGTGGGAAAAAGAGCGTCCCGCCCGTTTATTCGTTCATTGAGTTTAACACGAAATTCCTTGCTAATTTACAAAATGATTGATCAGATAAAATATCTCCTAAGGTTGATAGCGTTCCAAGTCTTAGGAATCACTCCACCATTCATAGTCTGCAGCGTGTAAGCACCCTTGCCCATTTTGGAGATGACACAGTAGGGGCCTTCCCAGTTGGGGGCGAGCTTGCCCATGGCTGCGTTCCTCTGTCCAATATCTGCTCTTCTCAACACCAGTTGTCCAACACTGAAGTCCCTGGGGACGACCTTGGCATTGTGCCTCGTGGTCATCCCTTGCTTGATCAAAGTTTCTCTAAGGGCGGCCTTACTGTGGAGCTCTTCGACCAAATCCAGCTCCTCCCGGATGGCCTGGTCGTTCTCACGAGACGACTTGGGGTTGGTCGTCCTCCAGCTTAGTTCTCCGATCTCGACAGGGATAAGAGCATCGGTCCCGTAGACCATCTTGAAAGGAGACTCCCTAGTGGTGGAATGTGGGGTTGTTCGATACGCCCATAGCACGTATGGGAGTTCTTCAGCCCATCTTCCTTTCGCCTCATCCAATCGCCTTCTAAGGCCGCGCAAGATCACTCGGTTCGCTGCCTCTGCTTGTCCGTTTGTCTGTGGATGTTCAACTGAAGAGAAGCGCTGCTTCACTCCAAATTCGATCAAAGCTTCTTGAAACTTCTTGTCAGTGAATTGAGTGCCATTGTCGGACACGACCACTTCTGGAATTCCGAAACGGACCAGGATATTCTTCTTGAAGAACCGAAGGCAATTCTTAGATGTTATCGTTGCTAAGGGTTCTGCCTCGATCCATTTCGAAAAATAATCCACTGCTACTACAAGATATTTGAGCTGTCCCGGAGCAACTGTGAAGGGACCCAAGAGGTCGATCCCCCACCAGGCAAACGACCATGGTGCGGTCATGCTGTGTAGCTCGACCGGGGGAGCGCGATGGACGTCTGCGTATCTTTGGCACTTGTCACATTTTTTCACTAAGAGATTCGCATCCTCTTCCATAGTAGGCCAATAGTATCCTGCCCTGAGCGCCTTCTTCGCCAATGCCCGTCCCCCCAAGTGGTTTCCGCAGATTCCTTCATGAATTTCTCTAAGTACATAGTTCGCCTCCTCGGGGGGTAGGCACTTCAGAAGTGGCATGGAAAATCCCCTTCGATACAGTTGTCCGTTGATGATTGAATAGGACGATGCTCGTCTGCGTACAAGAGCGGCTTTCTTTGTGTCTTCTGGCTCTTCCCCATCCCTGATGTATTTGAAGATGGGGTCGATCCAACTTCCTCCCAGGTCGACCATACACACGTTAAGATCCACAACGATCTGTTCAAGCTGCACACTGGGCTGTGTGAGCACTTTCTGTATCACACTTCTGTGGTTTCCTGGACTCTTCGTGCTTGCAAGCTTTGGCAGCACATCTGCTCTTATGTTCTCCGTCCTCGGGACATGCTTTACTTCTGCATGTTCAAAATGCTCCAATAGTTCTCTTACTCGTGTCACCTAGAAAACGAGAATGTTAAGGAGACTTCGATCGTCGTCCCCTTATTACTTTCCAGAATCAGACCTGCCCCACTGCCCTTGCTGTTGGACGAGCCATCCACATAAAGTATCCAAAGAGGATGCATAGGGTTTTTAGGGATGGGAGTCATCTCAGCTACAAAATCGGCCAACACTTGGGCCTTTGCGGCTGATCTTGCCTCATACTTTATTCCAAACTCTGACAATTCGACTGCCCACTTGATCATCCTACCAGCCAGGTCTGGTCGGTGCAAGATCTGTCTGATAGGCTGGTGAGTCCGTAGGACGACCTGATGTGCCACAAAATACGGCCTTAGTCTCCGAGAAGCCACAATGAGTGCCAATGCCAGCTTCTCAATCTTCTGATATCTTAGTTCTGGCCCTTGAAATGCTTTGCTGACAAAGTATACAGGATTTTGGTTGGATCCTGCTTCTCGCACCAACACTGCTGACAATGCCTCGTCAGTGATAGAGAGATATAAGTAAAGTGTTTCTCCTAGCTCTGGTGTGGTCAGTATTGGAGGTTGCAACAGAGCTGCCTTCAACTGATCAAGCGCCTGCTCACACTCAGGCGTCCACTGAAACTTAACTTCTTTCTTCAACAACTTGAATAAGGGAAGGGACTTGTTTGCAGCTTTGGCTATGAAACGTGAGAGTGCGGCCACCATCCCATTTAGTTTTTGTATTTCTTTTTTAGTGGCGGGTGACCTCATCTCCGTTATTGCCCTGCATTTGTCTGGGTTGGCTTCGATCCCCCTTTCCGTTAGATAGAAACCTAGGAACTTGTCTGCTCTTACCCCAAAGGTGCATTTCTCAGGATTGAATCTTAGAGAGTTTTTTCGAGCTTCCGCAAACACTTCTTTGAGGTCTTCCACATGTCTAGGGTCCTCCCTGCTTTTAACTATCATGTCGTCTAAGTATACTTCCACCACTCTGCCTATCTGCTCACGGAAAACTTTGTTCATCATTCGCTGGTAGGTCGCACCAGCATTCTTCAACCCAAAGGGCATGACCCGGTAACAGGAATTGCCTTTATCTATCACAAAAGCTGTTTTTTCTTGGTCAGGTGGGTGCATGGCGATTTGGTTGTAGCCTGAGTATGCGTCTAGAAATGACAACAATCGGAACCCACTTGCATTGTCGACCAGTCTATCCACGCTGGGCACTGGGAACGCATCCTTTGGGCATGCTCTGTTAAGGTCCGTGTAATCCACGCACATTCGCCACTTGCCATTTGCTTTCTTTACTAGGACTACATTGGATAGCCAGGTCGTATACTTGATCTCCTTGATGAATCCTGCTTCAATGAGGTCGTCCACTGCCTTGGCTGCGGCCTACGCCTTTTCTTCTTTCTGCACCCGTCTTCGCTGAACGACCCAGCTAGCCTCAGGATCTACAGCCAAGTGGTGACAAGCGACCTCTGGTGGAATTCCAGGCATATCTGCTGCGCTCCATGCAAATAGGTCGGCGTGTTCTTTCAAACATAGTATTAGTTGATCCTTCACGTTGGTAGGGAGATCGCTCCCGATCTTGACCGTCCATTCCGGGTCGTCCCCCAACTGAACTTGTATAAATTCTCCATCAGGTTCTGGCCTCTTGATCCTCTTCTTGAGTTCCCTGGTCAGGAGGTCGTCCCCCTCCTCTTCTTCACTGTTAGGGTCGTACCGAGCGTCCAGGTCGGCCACATTAACTTGTTCTCCTCCTTTCATTACATCTTCTATTTCTTTTCTCACTTGTTCACCTTGCTCCTTAAGACTTAGGAAGAATGCTCGTTTTGTTGAAAGCAGGTCAGCGTTAACTGTTGCTATCTTTCCTTCTTTAGTGTAAAACTTCATTTTGAGATGGACAGTAGATGGGACTGCCTCTAGTCGCGCTAGTGTTGGACGGCCGATGAGGCACTGGTAGATTGACTTACATGGTAGTACTATGAAGTCCGTCCTTACCGTTCTGCACAAAGGTCTCTCCACGGTGTCATCCCCGAAAATGACCATTAACTCAATACGCCCGATCGGGGTGGTGGTCGTCCCGTTGAATCCGGTTAGGACTGTTCCCTTGTAAGGTCTCAAATCTTCTCTTGATATTTTCAGTACATCTAGGAGGTCTTCGAAGATGATATCTACAGAGCTTCCCTGATCGACCAGGATCCTCTTGACATCCATGTTGGCCATGACTGCAGACACGACTAGTGGGACTTCGTGATTGGGCGTCCCATCAAGGAGGTCCTCGTCCCCGAATGAGATGGATGGCCTCTTCGTGAGGATCCTTGGGGTGGACGTTGATGCAACGCTCAGGATCTGATCCCATCTTCTCTTCATTGACTTGTTTGTTTCCCTCCTATCAGTGGGAAGACCTCCCATTATTACCATCGCAACGGCTCTTCCCTTGGATTTTCTTGTGTCCAAGACTTCATCATCCCCATCCTCATCCTCTTCTCTTATCTTAGCTATCTCGTTAGCTGGTGCCTTTCCTTTTCTAGGTGATCGCACCAGCTTCGTGTCTTCTCTCCGGTCGGCTTGGTCTTTCTTTACATATTGGGACAACTTGCCCTTTCTGATCAACTCTTCTATGTCATCTTTGAGGGCCATGCAATTGTTAGTATCATGCCCGTTGCTCTTGTGGTAGCGACAGTATTTTTTTAGAAGGACGCTGCCCTTCCTTCAGGACGAGAGTGTCTGGTCTTCTCATCTCCCTAAGTTCTGTGTTTGCACATTCTGTCAGGATCTGTGCGTACGAGGTGTTAAGTTTCGTTCGGTCGGCGAATTTCCTGATCTTGGGGACTCTATGCGGTGCGCCCTGGTCACTCCGCTGTCTCTGGTCGCGCTCTTCGCGAGGTTGTCTATTCATCCCTGCTTCAGCAGCTTCGATGGCCATTGTCTTTTCTTCGTAGTTCATAAATCTTTGAGACCTTCAGAGGAAAGTTTCTAAATCTCGTGGTAAGTGTAGACCAACTTCGACCTCAAACCTGCTCCCTCGAAGGAGTCCTATCCTCAAGAAATACAACCTTTGATTGTCATCCAGGTTCCTCACCTGGATCCGCCTCCCGATTGAACCGCTCCACATAGCTTCGAAGGGATTCATGGGGTCCTTGCCGGATCGCAATCAAAACATCTTGAGATTTAGGCTTTATTCTTGACGTTGTGAAACGTGCAAGAAATACTCTAGCCATCTGCTCCCATGAAGAGATAGTGTTTGAACGTAGCTCGGTGAACCATTCCAAGGCTGATCCTTCCAAGGTTAAGGGGAAGATCTTGCATTTGACAGGTCCGGGCGCCCCCTATACTTCCTCATAATGTCGAAGTGCTTCAGATGGGCGTCAGGATCTTGCACGCCGTTGTACATTTTCAGGCTGGAAGGGGGTTTCTGTAAGGAGCGTGGGATACGAAACTCGTCTACCTCTCTGGTGAAAGGACCCAAACTCGTGTTCCTTCTTCCCCTACGAGGTGGTCGTTCTCCATCAGAATCATTTCTTGGACGGTTGCGCGGACGCATTTCGTAAGACCGACTGCGCAATTGATGGCAGTGTGGGCGCGTTTCGTAAGACTGGTTGTGCGATCGAGTGGGCGAGCCGGTTGAGCCAGGTGAATCATACGAGGATCCCTACTGTGAAGATTCGTCTGGCCAGTAAATGTAATCTGAAGTGGAGGGAGTGATCCTCGGCGGGGTTGGTCCTCCTCCTCGTCTCCTTCTGGGGGGTGGAGACCTGTGGACCAGGTGTCTTCTAGGAGGTGAGTAGTGTCTCCTAGACAGGTCGTTCCGACGATGAAGTTCGGGTGCAGTGTTCGCCCGTCTGGATGTCAGCTGATCTTCCATCTGGGTGAGGAGGTCATTCTGTCGGGAGATCTGCCTGTTTTCGTTTCGAAGTTGTTCCCTGAGTTCCTGAACCAAGTCGGCCGGAAGGGTGACGTTGACCTGTTGGGCCGTGCCTGGATGGGGACCAGGGGCGACGACCTCAGTGTTGGTCATCGTTCCTCCCGGTGCTAGGGGTGGATGGACTAGTATCGCGGCCATGGTCGATTGTGGTCTGCCACGAGTTGCCTTTGCCTTTGGGGGCATTTGAAATGTTGGTGGGATAGTCTTTCTCCCACTGTGGTCGCCAATGAACCGTACCTTGGGATGGTCTGAAGAGACGGTCAAGGGACGGGTCGTCTGATACTATAGGTTGAGGAAGACCTGAACGCGCGGGGGGTGTACCTGCAAGAACACTCCGCCGCCCAAGTCAGCTATATCGAGCTACAGTACTATCTAGTGAATATTCGAATGAATTGCGTACCTGACACCTGATGACTGGCGTTATTTATTGTGATTAGTCTAGATCGTTGGAGTCGGATAGCCTATTTGCGATGGGGGCCCAAGCATTAGTTGGACTGATCATTCCTCTATTGGGCCGGACGTTCACTTATTGGACTAGGCCCAGTTGAACTGATCCTCCCCTTGCTGGGTTGGATGACCACTGATGGATTGGGCCTGGCGACCGGCCCAGTCCAGAACATGATACTTTCCTATATTCTAACAGTAATGTAGATAACCAACATTATGTCCAAATACATTCTGAATATGCCAACAAAGTATGGAGGAAGCCACTGAACATGCGTGAAAAATTAGGGGTTTCTATCAACAATGGTTTTTCTGTTTGTTTATTATTCATATTGTTTCCTGATTAATCATTAGGGTTTGCAGTCTTATATTAAGCAGTATTCATTACTTATAAATACTAACCTATAAAGTTATTGTCTGCACCAACCACACATCGTCATGTTTGACCTTAGGCAGAGTTTTATCATATTTGTTTGCATCCTAACCTTTTCAATCATGAATGCACAAAACCTTCATTTTGGTAATGCTGTCCCAAAGGAGGGTAACTTCAGTGTTATTGCTCGTGTACTTAGGCTATAGATTGTACCCAATATGATTAAGGGGTAAGGTCCACATGCAAAACTACATAAGTAGGATCTTAGAATTCATGATTCTCACATAGGAAGAGACACTAACCTTTATCCATGGTAAATGCAATTCTTCAACACTTGGAAAGACTTGAATGGCAATGAAATCTTTTCTATCTCCTTCCCTTACTTTCTTATGACTCTCTTTATTGATGGGTGGTACTGTGGTAGAATCATACTATCATAGGTAGAGACAGGGAATGTTTAATTCCTTCATTATATATATTGTTTCCATCAAACAATATATCTCTTCACCAAACAGTATGTACCCTTTCATAAATAACTTCTCTAACTGTCATATTTATTCATTTAAATATAAACCAATAAGTCCTTTCAATTAATTATTAAACCACAATATAATTTATCACACATGAGACATAAAATTTCTTACATTCTCCCACTTGGCTCGTGTGATAAAATGCCACTTTTCGGTTTAATAAATTATCAATCATAATGCGCATAAAGAAGGACATACATTGGCAACACCATAAGTCATAGTTAAGGACAAAACTAATAAGAGTCATGGCGGTTGTGTATTATTAAATCAATACACTTCCTTCCATGTACTACTATATTAGCATTATTCCTAACATGATCATAAATGAGAAGTCCATAATGAGTTCAAACATAATGTCATTATTAATAACATAATTTGTTTTTCAATATCACAAATTGCATGCATATACATAATTAGAAAACACAATTCAGAAACAAATACATCAATGAGCTCAGAGTGTCTAACATAAAATAAACATCATAATTTAACATTCGCTAGCAGTCATAATGCCCATACTCTTTACATGGCCAGCAAATACTTTAGGCGGTAACCCTTTCGTCAAAGGGTCGGCAACCATAAGATTTGTGCTAATATGTTGAATAGACACTCTACATTTCTGAACTTCTTCTTTAACGGCAAAGTATTTCAATTCCATATGTTTAGCACCTTTGGAATACTTGTCGTTCTTTGAGAAGAAAACTGCTGCAGAATTATCACAATAAATTTTTAGCGGCCTGACAATACTGTCGACTATTCCAAGCCCTGAAATAAAGTTCCGCAACCAATTACCCTGAACTGTGGCCTCAAAGCATGCCACAAATTCAGCTTCCATAGTGGATGCAGCAATGACCGATTGCTTCGCACTCTTCCATGATACCGCTCCTCCAGCTAATAGATACAAATATCCAAATGTGGATTTTCTTGTATCTACACAGCCAGCAAAATCTGAGTCTGAATATCCAATCACTTCAAGTTGATCCGTTCTTTTGTAAGTAAGCATGTGATCCTTCGTCCCTTGCAAATATCTTAATACCTTCTTTGCAGCTTTCCAATGATCCATTCCTGGGTTACTCTGGTATCTACCCAACATTCCAACTGCAAAGCTAATATCTGGCCTCGTACATGTTTGAGCATACATCAAACTCCCAACAATAGATGCATAAGGAACACTTTCCATCTGTTTACGTTCCAATTCATTCTTTGGACATTGCATGAGACTAAATTTGTCTCCTTTCTGTATTGGAACAGGAGTTGCTGAACATTTCTCCATTTTGAATCTCTCTAAAACTTTGTTAATGTATGCTTTCTGAGACAAGCCTAACAGTCCTTGTGATCTGTCACGGAATATCTCTATTCCAATCACATAACCTACCTCACCCATATCTTTCATTTCAAAGTTGTTAGAGAGAAATTTCTTAGTCTCACTTAATAGACCAAGATCATTAGTTGCAAGCAAGATATCGTCAACATACAGAACTAAAATAATAAACTTACTCCCACTGACCTTCAGATATATACACCGATCAACGATGTTTTCCTTAAATCCAAAGGACACAATGATATCATTGAACTTGAGATACCATTGTCGGGAAGCCTGCTTAAGTCCGTATATTGATTTCTTAAGTTTGCACACCATGTGCTCCTTTCTCTTTTCTACGAACCCTACTGGTTGATCCATATAGACATCTTCCTCTAAATTCCCATTCAGAAAAGCAGTCTTTACATCCATTTGATGTAACTCAAGGTCATAATGAGCTACAAGTGCCATGATAATTCTGAAGGAATCTTTCTTGGAAACTGGTGAAAAGGTTTCTTTATAGTCAATACCATCTTTTTGAGTAAAACCTTTAGCAACAAGTCGGGGCTTGTAACGTTCGATATTGCCATGAGAGTCACGCTTAGTCTTAAAGACCCATTTAGACCCAACTCTCTTACATCCTTTAGGCAATTCCACAAGGTCCCACACGCAATTCTGTTCCATAGATTTAAGCTCATCTTTCATGGCATCTAACCATTTATCAGAATTATCACCATTGACGGCTTCTGAATATGAAACTGGATCATTATCAATTCCTAAGTCATTTTCTGACTCTTGTAGATAAACCAAATAATCATCCGAAATAGCAGACCTCCATTCTCTTTGGGATCTTCTTAATGCTATTTCTTGTGGTTGTTCTACTACGGGTTCATTGTCACTTTCGGGATCATTAAATTGTTGTTCTTCCTGATCATTGTGCAATTGAGCACAAGGAACGATAATTGATGAAGTAGAAGTACTACTTAAAGGAACTTGTACTCTAACTTCCTTAATCTCCACATTTTGTGGAGCTTCACTCCCACTACTTTCACCATTTTCAATGAACCTAGCATTCCCAGTTTCAACAATTCTTGTACTATGGGTAGGGCAGTAAAATCTATACCCTTTGGATTTTTCTGGATAACCAATGAAATATCCACTGATTGTTCTTGCATCCAATTTCTTTTCTTGTGGGTTATATATCCTTATTTCCGCTTGACAACCCCAAACATGCAGGTGTCTTAAACTGGGTTTCCTTCCAGTCCACAATTCAAAAGGTGTTCTTTGAACTGCCTTACTAGGAACCCTGTTTAACAAATACATGGCAGTTTTCAAGGCATACATCCACAACGATACAGGTAAAGATGAATTACTTAACATACTCCTAACCATACCCATTAAGGTTCGATTACGCCTTTCCGACACACCATTTTGTTGTGGTGTTCCTGGCATTGTGTATTGAGCACAAATACCACGCTTTTCAAGGAATCTAGCAAATGGACCAGGGTGTTGTCCTGATTCGTCATATCTTCCATAATATTCACCACCTCTATCTGACCTAACAATTTTCACCTTTCTGTCTAATTGCCTTGCAACTTCATTTATGTAAATTTCCAAGGCATTTACTGCTTGAGATTTCTCATGAAGTAAATAGACATAACCATAACGTGAAAAATCATCAATAAAGGTGATAAAGTATTTTTCTTTATTGAAAGAATTGACATCGAAAGGTCCACAAATATCTGTGTGTATAATTTCAAGAAGCTGAGTACTTCTTGTGGCTCCTTTCTTTGTGTGTTTTGTTTGTTTCCCTTTAATACAATCCACACAAACATTTAAATCAGTAAAATCTAAATCCAGAAGGATTTCATTCTTTACCAATCGTTTCATTCTTTCTTGGGAGATGTGTCCCAATCGCTTATGCCACAAGTAAGCAGAGCGTTCATTCACTAAACCACGTTTAGTACCAACATTATGATGCAGTGTCATAAGTGTTTCAGCATATAAATTATCAAGATTCAATTTATATAAACCATCACAAAGTATACCAGAACCAATCATAAAGGTATTCTTATACAAGCTGAAACAACCATTACCAAAACTATAAGTGTATCCAGCAACATCAAGTCTAGAAGTTGAAACTAAATTCCTAGAAATATTAGGTACATACAAAGTTTCAAATAAATCTAGATGATATCCAGTGTCCAAGATCAAACGGTAAGTCCCGACACCTTCCACTTGAACCTTCTGTCTATTCCCCACTAAGACAAATCTTTCATTTTGCTTTATAGTTTGGATCGTAAGGAATCCCTGCATCGTATTAGAAACATGAATTGTACATCCAGAATCAACCCACCAAGTATTATGGGGAGCTTCAGTTAAATTTGATTCAAAACATACATAAGCAACAATCTCACCTTTCTTTTCGAACCAAGCCTTACGCTTTGGGCAATCCTTCTGGAAATGACCAGATTTCCCACAGAAATGGCATTTGTTGCTTTTTGATTCTTTCTTCTGAATGTTGACAGAGGACTCAGCCATCTTTAATGGTCCTTTGCCCTTTCCATGCTTCTTTTGATATTTCTTTCCAGCTCCTTGATGATTCACTAGATGAATGGAGTGATTTCCCTGATTCTTGAGTCGAGTTTCCTCTTGAACTAGCATACCGTGCAGTTCATGCACATTCCACTTATACTTTATAGTGTTATAGTTCATTTGGAAAGGCCCATACTCAAACGGTAATGAACTCAATATGAATTGCACAAGGAAACCATCATCAACTGCCATTCCTAGTGATCTAATTCTTGCTGCAATATTTGTCATTTCAGTGACATGTTCATGCATGGTACGAGAACCATCAAACTTCATGGTGGTTAAAGTACTCATTAATGTCCCTGCAAGAGACTTGTCAGCAGTTTGAGAGCATTCTTCCACAGATTTCATAAAATCCTTAGCACATTCAGTTTTGGGAAGACTTGACTTCATGTTATTTGCTATGCTCATTCGCATAAACATCAAACTTAGTCTGTTTGACTTTTCCCAAGCCTTATAATGGACTTTCTCTTCATTGCTACTATCATCTTTCAACTTGAAGAGCGAGATCAAGATCCAATACACCAAGGTGAAATTGAATTTGTTCACTCCATTCAGAAAAATTCAATCCATTAAAGACCGGAACAACCATAGCTTGAGAATGCAAAGAAATAGGGACAGATACTGCAATTAATACATGCTCAACATTAATACTTTGAGTTATAAATAAACATAAGATTCAGACAGATATACATTCTATGTATACCAATGTTCTCCTTTGGGAGATACATCAATACACAAAACAAACATAATGATGCTATTAACTTCAACATTTATTTGGCATGACATATGCACTAATCAGAAATATTTACTATCTTTGGATATATAAATAAAACTAATAATACACACACATTACCACTATAATCTCCATTAGTTATAAGAACAATTAATCAACCTTTGGGTGATCCAGAAATGCCTTATAACAATGAACTTCAATTTACCCATACATAAACAATTATAAAATTTAGCATCCATACTATGGGTAATTGAAATAATAATTTCATTAACTTGGAATCAAATAAGCATATAAGTTTGACCACTTTGGTGATTAACAAACTTAACATAATTTTAATCCCAAAATTTAATTAAACACGTGAATGTATATTAGTGGCACACCCGTGCTAAGGAACACGGGTTGGCCGTGGTTCTTTCTGCCAGAAGCTATAATTGGCATTGAACCCACATCACCAACATTTAGTTGAATGCCATCTGAGAGTTTCACTTTCTATTTTAAAACCATGAAATGAAGACTTCAAGTAGTCAAATAATTTTCTATATAAACAAAGCCTTTAACGTACGTGGAATGATCTGATTCTTTACCATAATCATGATAATATTATAATATTGTAACGATCAATTTGATTCAAATTGTAAACTAAAAGCACACAATGGTACATAAAATATGTGCAGGTTTTCATTCACATGATTAACGTAACAGTGGTATTCTGCAACAGATATAACAACATATGCAGGGAATTTGAAAATTAAAACACAAACTCATAACAAGCAATGTGTTTTCATTCGTGATTGATGTAAAGGTTTCCATTCAAAGACAATAATTCAATGAACAGAACAATATTGTTCATTAGCGTGAAGAAGGAAACAATTCCTTCGTCAAGAATAAGTGCACTTTATCAAAATCATTAGGTGCAGTAAACACATGTAGCGGAAAACGTAAATAGAAAGAAACTTGAATTCCACAATTAGGGAGAGAAATTAACATTTATGGAGAATCACAAAATTCCATAACCTAACGCTCTGATACCACATGTAAGTTGTAGTTTTCTAGGGTTCACATGCAAAACTACATAAGTAGGATCTTAGAATTCATGATTCTCACATAGGAAGAGACACTAACCTTTATCCATGGTAAATGCAATTCTTCAACACTTGGAAAGACTTGAATGGCAATGAAATCTTTTCTATCTCCTTCCCTTACTTTCTTATGACTCTCTTTATTGATGGGTGGTAGAATCATACTATCATAGGTAGAGACAGGGAATGTTTAATTCCTTCATTATATATATATATTGTTTCCATCAAACAATATATCTCTTCACCAAACAGTATGTACCCTTTTATAAATAAATTCTCTAACTGTCATATTTATTCATTTAAATATAAACTAATAAGTCCTTTCAATTAATTATTAAACCACAATATAATTTATCAGTCTTACATTTCACACAACTGATCAGTACAAGATCAACTTTCTCCTTGGCATTGTGTTGCCCCGAGCCCCTAATGTTGTTGTTCCACCAATGATCCACCGCTTTAAGGAACCCAAACTAATCTTTGACAGCAATTTTGACACTAATTACTTAGTGGGTCTGTATCAATCAATAAAAATATTTTGTAATTTTGTATAATGACTCTCATTATAATTTTTTTACATATTCTAGTTTTTGTAGATGTGTTTGGCATATTCATTGGCATCAGATCTGAGCGCGAGTATGAGAAGGAGTGAAAAGCCACCAAGCTGAATGTTATTGAGTTGGATAATGATGGGTTGTTTGCTCTAACCAATACGTACACAATACAAATGATTTAACTAAGTATTGACTTACATAATTATTTTACTGACTACTCTTTTATTGGATTGACGTATATAAATTTAAAATAACACTTTTTTGGTAATTTTGTGGATGAGCTGATTGCATTTCTTTCGTCTGATGATGTTGACAACGTTATTGTCGTTGTACTGTTTGCGAAGGCAAATTTATTCAACGATGATTATATGAATCCTAAGATAACAGTATTATTATGACATTAATTTTTTAATGTAGTATGCTTTTAGTGTATTCAAACAAAGTTATTGATAAATTAGAAAGTTTTGAAGTTGTTTCCCTTGAGAATAGGTTGTTTGATTGTATAGTAACACAAATATAAATATGCACGAAGCGATTTATTTTCATTGAATGATATTTAACAATTGTTGTTCTTTTCTGTGTTTTCTCTTAAATGGGGTGGTCTACCACAGAATGATAGAGAATAATCTTAATCTCCTGGAAGGTGGTTTGAGCCAATTGCTGAGGGTGGAAAATTTTTTGTATAGGAAGAGTTCGTCTAAGAATCTACATCCAATGGTAGTCTCCACGTAGGATCTTCCACCTCAGTTTCCCGCCTTCCCCGCCCAATATTCGGCCAGTAGAATGCAACCGTGTGGTCCACGTAGGATCTTCCATCCCTTTCATTTATTCACCATTCCTTTCGTTCAGTCACCTTTCCTTTCAATTGACGTCATCAAACATTCAACTGCAGATCCTTGCAACCACGTCATCAAACATAGGTTTTGTGGCTTAAGCATAAAGAAAACGAGGGAGAGAGGGACGAAGGAGGTTAGAGGATAAGGGAGTAAAGTGAAGAATGGAGAGTGAGTGGCAAACAAGGGTTGAGGTGAGAGAGAGCGTCGTCGCGCAGAGACTACGCGCGTGGCGGCGTCGCTCCTCGCAATGCTCTCCCTCTCGACGACACCGTACTCTCCTGTCTCCATCTCATCTAGCTGGTTGTGAAATTGTTTTTGCCGCTTCCAAAGGAGGCCTCTATGTGGTGGTCGTGGAACTTGATGTCCGCCACCACCACCACCATGACACCTTTCACTTGCCACTACTCTTTGATCCAAGAACTGTCATGCAGGTTCCTTTCCTTATTTCTATCTCTTCTGATTATCTTTTGTTTCTCCTACTTTTTTTGAAGTTATTTGTTTGTTTATAGATTCTAGGGGGAATGGAGGTCGAAGATATGATTTTGTGGTGACAAATTACCCATTGTTTTCTGTTATTATTTTTTCCTCTTTTGCTTATGTGATTGTAGGTGAAAATTAATTGGGGGTTATGCTTATATAACAAATGCAAGCGTTGTTGTTCTTAAAAATCTATCCTTACAGTAGATAAATCTTTCTTAGTGTGTGCTTTATCATTAAAGTAGATAAATCTTTCTTAATGTGTGCTTTATCTTAACTTTTCTTTTCTGTTGATTTTTCATCACAAAGTAATTCTGTGCATTCACAGTATGTTAACATCTAGTTGCAATGTGAATTGGAGATTACAAACCCTCCTTTTGAGATTAGCTTTGAAGGATACATGCCAACATCAGAGATACAAGAGGTAAGCATCTGACAGACATCACGTTAAATTGAGTTGTAGCTTGAAACACAAAGTATGCCCAATTTTATTTGCTTCTTGATAGTATGTATTGGTATTTATTCTTTAGTTGTGTGACCTTAACATGCTTAAGTTATGCCCTTTTAGCCAGATACTTCTCTTTCTCCTTTATGGCAGATGTTGTTCTCTTTGATAATTTTTTACTTTCTTAGGGGGCTGCGAATTTATTGATGCATATCTATAGAAAGGAATTCGCTGCCATGTGTGGTTATCTTACTAATGTCGGTGAGGTAAGTTTCTCTTGTCCGAAACTGTGTTTGTCTTCACATTTGTTACCTTAAGGAAATGAATTGTTCCTGAGTGTGATGGACTCTTTTCCAGCAATAATCTTTCTTCACATGCTTACCGGAACTTTGGTTAATGCACCTGGGAAAAAGTGGCGATGCAAGTTCATGTGGATGATAAATAGACCTGGAAATTGCTGTGTTTCTGATGGTTGGGTTGCATTTCGTGGATTGAATGGGCTTTTGGCTGGAGCAGATATGCAATTTGGTGTTTCAAAGTCTTGCTCCAACTATCTTTTTGTCAAGTTTTTGAAGGCTTAGTCTACCAGTTGTTGAAGCTGTTTTTATTTGGTTATGCAGTTCATAGTGACTTGAATAAATTCTAACTATAATATATGAATTATTTTTCTTTGCACAGGTTACTATAATGGAACATTCGAAGAGTGGGGAAAAAAATCCTTCCTACTGTTGCTGTTATTAGCTCTTGCAATACAACTCAATTCTTTCCATGTAGAACAAGGGATCTCTCAAGTAATTTTACAGCTAAATCCACTTATACCTCATTCACTTAAATATCTTATTTTGTAGGAAACTCCTCATCTCATTCTTTGATCAAACCTTCTTTGAAGTCACTTCCAGCAGAGAAACGTCTTCTTAAACCAAGGAGCACACGTGATAAAGCTCCGCTTTTAAATCAAAATCTATATGGTCTACTCCTTATTCATCTATTAATTACATTTTTTGCTCATATATAAGATCACTAAAATGAAATCATGCAACTGGCTAAATTTTTTTTCTTCATTTGGTTGTTTAATCATTTTTACTTTGACATGTGATGCTTACTAGGTAATCCAATGAATTTCAATGCAATGGAAGAGAATGATGTACTTTTCACTTCTACCCAAGAAGCTAATCATCCACAAAGAAATTATAATTCCATGGATTCAACTGTGATAGTTCATAACAAATTAAATTCACGGCTTTCATAACAATGAAAAAGGAACAATGAGGTAAAGATACCTCACTCTCTTTTTTGTGGTGCTCCTTCCTCTTTTGCTCTCCTTTAGGTATATTTACCTCATTGTTCTTTGTGTTTAGATATGTTTTTGACTTTTCCATTATTAATTTTTGATCTTTGAACTTGAAACATGTTTTAAGTCTTACCAATTAAGACCTTATCAGAGTAATTTTAGATTGTAGTTTGGGGGTGTGTGTTTCTTACTTTTTTTATTGGTTTTTATTTCGTTGTCGTTTTGGGGTTGTGTAAAAGAAGTTTGATGTTGTGGAGTTTTATAAACGATTGAGTGGTTCTGAAATATCATGTATGTCAGATAGCTTGACTTTATGCAAGTTATGTGTTTTAGTCAAAATGACTATCAATACAGCAATCTCATTATAAAGTCTATTATCTGTTATGCCCTCATATACCCTCCTTGCACCTCTGTCTCAATCTGCCTACACATGAGATTTTCTTTGACATACAAGCTCCTGTGTTGACAAGAGTGATTGTTTTTACAAATATGTATGCATATTGGAAAGATGTACAGTAGTTGCTTTTCACTCTATGCATGTTTATATTTTTATTTGATTCTTTGTGATGCTTACTCCTTCATCATCTGCTGCATCAGGTTACTCTTAATCAAAATCTCTTGGATAAATGATATTGGGCTCATGACAAACTTGAGGGATATATATACTCCAAAGTTTGCATATGGTTGTGTAGGTTACTCACTAGGGGTTGCCAATCAGTAGAGGAATTATAGATCCATGTCTTGAATAAGGTTGTGTCTTCTATTTCATATTTGAGGAATACACGGATCTATTCTACTGTTATTGGTTTACTAGCAAATGAAAGTCTTGCTGCTGAAGACAACTTACGCTTTCTTACAGCATAGTTGGGGTCACAGTTGTATCTATACAATGGTATGTTCTATTGTTAAAAGTGTTGCTCATTATATTCTTAGGTGGTTTGGTTGCATTGTCTCCATGATGTTTTTATCTACAAAAAGTAAAGGATATTTTTGTTATGCAGCTACATTGGCTGAATGTAGTGTTTAATTTTCTGGTGTTCATGTACTAGCTTCTCGAAGTGCTTTGTTGTTCCTCTTTTGTTATGTAGCTACATTGGTTGAATACATTGTTTCGTGTTCTGGTGTACCTTGGGTTGGAAGAATGTTCTTTTTAAATGGTTGTGGTTAATGTTTGGGTAGGTTTGGTCTCTTTGTATCTCTTTATTTTAATCTTTACACTTTTATTTACTTGCACACTTTAAGCCATATTTTTTTTGCATTTTGCTCTGAGATACTATTGGTCGTGTTGCTGAAAAGAGTGACATTAAAGATAATCAACTCAATGAAAATCTGGCTAAACTGACTAATTTAGTTCTTGAAGATCTAGAGTGAGTTTATTTTCTTACTCTTTCATCCATTTGATTTACAAACATAATTCTATTCTTATTTAACTATTTTATTTTGATTTCTTTTTCATTGCTCCTATAGTTTTTTTAATTAGAATTAGTTTATTTCAGCTATCCAATGTTATCTGTTGTCAATGATTTTAGTGACCTTATTGAACTTAATTACAGAAATGGGTGCTAGACATTAGCTACTACAGTGTGAGTTAACCTTATTTACTTTCTTATTTCTTTTGTTAGTTTTTTCATCTCTTAATTGATTTTTTCTTTTTCTTTTGAAGCAGAACACGTCAAAATTCCCAAAAGCTTTTACAATAACCATTAGAATTTCTTCTCTACAATAATCATTTTGGAAGCAATTTGTGGTTCTACTTTCATGGCCAGTTTTCATCTGAACAGGGTTGGCCAACCATTCTCAAAGACCAACACAACCACCATCACGAAGTCATTAATATGATTAGATATGCTGTTGGATCTGTATTTTATGTTTCTGACTATTTATATTTGCCTCTTTTGATGTGGTATGGATTTATAGTAGCATTGCTAAAACTCTATGTATGGAACTTATGCGTAAGACTAATGTCTATTTAATTTCTACGATCTTTATTATCTCTTACTAAAAAAATTAGACCAGTTTAATTTCTACTGAGCTAATTTTAATACTATAGTGATTACGTAGTTCCTAAAGCTTTGACCTCGTGCATCGCACGGGTCACGGCGCTAGTAGATCTGACTTCCAAATGTACAATTGATGTTTTGAAACGTAATATCAAGGTGGTTAAAGATTAAATAAAAGTAATCCATTTTTAAAGACATTTCATTAAACCTGCCTATTGTCATGACGCATTATTTCATCTCCTTCAATGAAAGCTATGTTTGTTGTGCTTGGAACTATTGACAGTGTTGAGGCTGGAAAAATATTGTGGTATAATGATTGCAATGTTTGCGATCATACTGTTTTTTTTTATTCAAACATGTATTACTGCCATAGTTGTGTTCGCCATGTTGTTTTCGCTACCCGAAGGTATCGTATCAATGTTTGTGTGATCGATGAGACTGTTTCTGCTGTGTTCACAATGTTTGACTGTGATGCATATGTGTTATTGGGTAGCACGTGTGCTGACTTCATCGAGCACGTATCAATTATGTAGTTTCAACTTTTAAAAATGCCTCTCAAACTAATAACATATTTCCTACTATGGGCATAAACGCAACCCAACAAAAGTCAAATAATTTCAAATCATGGTGGTATTCACGTTTATATTGACGTAACACATCATATGGCTACAAATATCATCAACATTGTCACTATTCTTCTATGTGGAGATTAGAGTGTATCAAGAAAATGACATACCAATGTGATCCAGGAGTCATATGGTCATTTTCTTTGCTAGTCCTCAATTTCTCTCAAATGTAATTTGTGTTTGATGAGAAAACATCATGTTTCAGCTCCAACATGGCGTCGATCACATGCATAGTGATCCCAATGATACTTTAGGTGGATATCTTGAAAGCTACGTATTTTGTTTACTCAAATTTTCTCACTGTGCCCAATAAAAAATGGGCCGGCCATTTGGATCTCTATCTCTAAGGCCAAGTTTGTTCTGCAGGATGGGTATCATTTCCGTATTGGAGATGACAATTCATCTTTTTGGTATAGTTCTTGGACTTCTTTTAGGAAGCTTGGCAGTCAAGTGGAGCATGTGGACATTAATGATTTGGATTTGTGCATCAAATATGTTATTCAGGAGAAAAATTGGAACTTAGGTGCTTTGTATCCTTAGCTTCCCCTTCAGATTGTTGAACACATCAACAGGTTACCTGTCAATTTACATCATAGCGTTCCAGACTACTTTACTTGGGATGACGAATTGAGTGGTATTCATTCAGCAAAATAAGGTTACAATTGGCTTGTTACCCATAGAGCTAGTTGATAGGTGCCAATAATACTTACTTTGATTTAAAAGATTGACACTTATTAAATCATTTGATATAAATTTAAATATGTTTTACCTCCCAAAAGAGATTGATTTCACCAAATTTGAATTTAACAATTATAGGCTTAGATTTAGGAGTCTTTGTTGCATTTTAATCCCATTTTGTTGTTTTAAGTATATTAGAATTGATGTGTCAAAAAAAAGTATATTAGAATTGAAGTGGAAAATTGTGAAAAGCATCCAAATAAAGTTCAAAGAAGAAGGAAGAGTAAATTTCATCAAGGAAGAAAAGAAGGCAACTCTCGTCCAGCCAGAATAGGTCTTGTCAAGTAAGATCAACTTTCTTCAAGTGCAGGAAATCCTCTCTTATCCAGCAAGCTAAGTGGTGGTCCAGCAATATGATAGACATAAACTCATCCAATTGGTGGTCCAACAAGATTATTCCTCGTTCAGCAAGACTAGCTTTCTTCATGTCGAGGAAAACTGTTTTGTGAAGGGCTTGTCCAACAACCCTTTTGGTGGTCCAACAACCCTATTACTTCGTTTACCTGAACCACAAGCCGAACCAAACTCTAATACTGAAATTGAACATGAACTTGAATATTTAGGTCAAGTTCATGATTACTCTCTAGTACGCGACAAAAAGCGCTGTGAGATCAAGCCACCAGATAGATATGTGTATGAAGACTTGGTAGCTTATGCACTTCTTACTAGTTCTGGAGATCCGTCTACTTCGAGAGGCTATAGCTAGCGAGGAGAAAGATAAGTGGATGGGTGCTATGGTGGAGGAGATAGAGTCCTTGTATAAAAATGAGACATGGGTTATTGTTCAGCTTCCTAAAGAAAAAAGGGCTATGGGTTGCAAGTGGGTGTACAAGAGAAAACCAGCAGTAACAGAAAAAGAAGGGGAAAGGTTCAAGGCTTGTCTTGTAGCAAAGGGGTACTCACAACAGAAGGGGATTGACTATGATGAGATTTTCTCTCCGGTCGTCAAACATACCTCTATCAGGGCAGTGTTAGCCTTGGTAGCTAGCCGAGACATGCATTTAGAGAAGATGGATGTGAAGACAGCTTTCCTCCATGGTAATCTAGATGAGCAAATTTACTTGGAACAGACAGAGGGTTTCAGTGATACTGGACAGGTCAGACTAGTTTGTAAATTGAAGAGGTCATTGTATGGCCTAAAGCAGTCTCCAAGACAATGGTACAAGCGCTTTGATTCATAAATGCTTTAGATTGGCTACAAAAGGTACAAGCGTTTTAGGAGCCTTGGTGATGGTTCTTTTATTTTCCTGTTACTGTATGTGGATGATATGTTGTTGCTACTAATCATTTACATGACGTAAATTAAATAAACTGAAAATCATGTTGAGAAAGGAGTTTGATATGAAACTCAGGTGTTGCTAAGAAGATTTTTGGGATGGAAATTCACAGGGATAGGAGTGCTAGAAAATTATGACTCTATCAGAAAAGCTATGTTGAAAATGTGCTAGATAGATTTGGCATGAGCGATTTGAAGGCTGTGAGTACTCCATTGGCGAATCACTTTAAGCTCTCATTAGATTAGTGTCCAAAGACAGATGCAGAAGCTGAGTATATGTCAAAAGTTCCTTATGCCAGTGTTGTTGGTTGTTAATGTATGTTATGGTCTGCACTAGACCAAATTTGGCACAAGCTGTAAGTCAAGTGTGCAAGTTTATGTCCAAACCGGGAAAACATCATTCGAAAGCGGTCAAGTGGAGTTTCAGGTACTTAAAGGGTACAACAGGTAATGGTATCATGTTTAGCAGTGAAAGAGGTGATCATTCGGTTGTGGGATATGTTGATTCAAACTATGCTGGTGATATGGATGATGATAGGAGGTCTACAACGGGACATGTCTTTACTCTTGCAGGTGGACCCATCTGCTGGAAATCATCAGTTCAATCCATAGTTGTAATGTCAACAACTGAAGCAGAGTACATGGCAATAGCTGAAGCTGCCAAAGAGGCCTTATGGCTAACATGATTAGTGAAGGAATTGGGTGTTGAGCAATATGGAGTTCAGTTGCATTGTTACAATCAGAGTGACATTTACTTGGCAAAGAATCAAGTAAATCGTGCCAGGACTAAGTATATTGATGTGAGGTTTCACAAGATTAGAGAGCTAATTGCTTACGAACAGATATTACTTGAAAAGGTTCATACTTTAGAGAACAAAGCTGATATGTTGACCAAGCCAGTCACTAGTGACAAGTTAAAGCACTGCTTGGACTTGTTACATGTTTCTCAGTGTAAAGTAGGAGCTCTACCCCCAACACCAAGGATGTGGACGCCATGCAATAAATCTTCATAGGGGTTTGATATTCACCAATGTGGAGATTGTTGAGTATGGCTCATATTGGGCTTGGCCCAAATTGTTTGGGGGTGTGGGGGGCGTTAGCCCGCTACGGTTAGGTTCAGGGGTATTTTTGTAATTTTAACTAAATTATTATAAGTACCTATTGTAACACTGAAACCCTAATTTGATTCAAACAATAAGACAAAACTACAACTGCTCTGTAGTCGCGAACGTAGGCAAAGATTGGTCGAACTGCGTGACCAATATCGTCTCTCCTATTTCCATTCTTCGTTTCTATTATTATTACTTCGTTTGATGTTGATGTTACAACAAGTAGGAAAACTAAATTACAAAGGGCTCGTCCAACAACCAAAGTGGTGGTCTAGCAAGCTGTTTAATGAGGTAGTAATCTGTTAATTTTTTAGCTTCTGCAAAAGAATTCTTTCATTCTTTTTTCACATATTCTAATATTTTGAAAGAGGCACAACATAAAGCATGAACCAAGAAAATAAAGAAGTGGATTTTAATCATAGCGAAGCTTGGAAAACTGGTAACTATTGATTGTTCTTCGTTTCTTTATCTTCTCCTTTGTAAAGTTTCCATGGAAATAGATAGTTAAACCTCTTTTATTGGGATTAGATGTAACTAACTATGTTATCTATGTATGTAAACAGATCTTGAGTTATTTTATATTGAATCTATGTATTGATTTAGTGATTTCATCTCATGCTTAATGCTTGATAGATTGATCACCTATTGAATGTTTTATGATATGATTCAAAGTTGGAAAACTATGTCTTGTATCTGATTTAGTTGAAATCGCATATATTATTCAATATCTAGGGATAGAATTGATGATATAGTCTTGTTACCTAATCTCAACACTATTGTTTACTCAGTTGATTGAGGAATCGTCATTTGTTTAATTCAATAGATTTTTCTACTTTGATTAAGGAATTAACATGTAGGATGAAATGGTAAGATAAATCAATGCTAGGATTTATATAGGATTAATGAAGGATCATATACATACCTCTAAATAGAGTTGATGAAATCTAATTCCAGCACTTTTAAGTATTTGAATCACAACCCCTTTTACATTCCTAGTTTATGTTCTCAAGCAAGCAACAAATCATATCATTTACAATTCACTTTAGCATAAGAATAGTTGAACGACTGGTTAACATTACCAAATCCCTGTGGACACGATACCTGATACAGTGTATGAGGATGATTGTCCCCATGATAATCTGTCTTGGATGTGGATATGGAAGCTTTTTGCTTAAAAAAAATAATTAATTCTTTACTGTGGACAACTTCTCACAATTCTATTCCCACGGCTTCTTTGCTTCATCATCGTGGCATGTTATCCTCTCCTATTTGCAAGCGGTGCAATTCAGTTAATGAGGATATTTTACAAGGTTTTAGAGATTGCACCACTTCTACGCAGTTTTGGAATTCTCTAGAGATTCCTAATCCAGATTTTACACCGAAAATAATGTTCAAAATTGGTTAAAGCTTGGACTGGCTTGCTTGAATCATTCGACCTTCCTTTCGAGCCTTTGGTGGCTTTTGAGAGCTCAAAACTCTAGTTGTATTGTTGATGATGAGCTTCCTTTAATCAAAATCAAGCATAATGTGAGTAATCTTGCAAATTTGATGTCCCTTGCAAATCGACTACAAGAAAACCGCGTATTATTGGTAGATATTTTTTGTTGACGGTTTCGATGGAAATTTGGCATTTTTAGTGGATTTTTCCCTGGTACTTTTTCGGCGGATTTCTAAAATTACCGGCGGATTTTTAAAAAATATTGTGGTAATTAAAAATTCACTCGTAATTAAAAATTCCGTTGGTTAAATTATCTGCGGATTTTGATGTTTTACCGGTGGATTTTGGTGTTTTACCGGCAAATTTTTAAAAAAAATTAAAAAATTTCACTTGTAAAGCCGTTGAAACCGTCTGAGAAAACCTAGAAATAAAACTTTCTCCTACACTCTTTTCATTCTCTTCTACATTTTTTCTTATCTTATCTTTATTTTTCTTTCTCATACTCGCCAATAATTTTAAATTAATATGATTTTAATTCTAAAATGCTGGAATATTTTTTCATCAAACCAGTTATTTATAATTCATAATCCTAGCATAAGATATGTGAAAAAATGTTATTATATAATAATATTAAATACTCCCTCTGTATCAAAATAATAGTCGTTTAACGTTTTTGCACACACATTAAGAAAGACAATAAAGTAATAGACCAACATAGTAATTTTACTAAACTAACCCTAAGACACATATTTAATGCATGAGTATTTTAATGGTCGTTTAAGCAAGAGTGCAAATTATATAATGACGAAAATCTATATTTATTATTGTTTTTATATTTCAACAGATATAAAACTATAGCCTGATGGCAAGCAAGCCTTTTTGCAAAATTAAGGAAGCAAGTTCGATCTATGATATTGACTTTTTAACAAGTTTTTTCTTTATGATTATGAATACTAAAATAAAAAGAAAAGTAAAAAAATGTTGTGCCAAAGAGAACCGAACACAGGACCTTTTCTGTAAATGGGCATCCACTCAACCAGTACACCAAATGACATTATATGGTCTAGTTTGTGTAACATGTTTATATATTTAATTATTATTTTGAAAAAATAGGGGTATTATGGTAAATTCACACTTTTTTGGGTGGGCAGTGGCCTCCCGGGCCCTAGATAAGATCCACCAGTGCTTTCATTCATTCTCATTCTCTCCTACTCCTACATTATTTCTTCTCATACTCGCCTTCATTCTTATTCCTTCTTACTTATTCATTCTCATTCCTCCATTCCTTCTCATTCTCTCCTATATCATCTCTTCTCATATTTCCTTCATTTTTATTCCTTCTTACTTCTTCATTGTTATCCTCTCCTAATTATTTATTATTGAATTAAATATTAAATTAAAAATTCGAAATTTATTCTTTTAAAAAAATTTGTCGTTAATGTTACTGGTGGAAAAATCCATAGGAAATTACCATCTGAAAGTACGCCCGAAAACATTACCTACGAGCGTTTTACCAGCAGCCAAAATCCATCGGTAATGTGCCGACGGATTTTGTGTGTTTCAGACAGATTTTCCGCGCCTGTAATACACGATTTTCTTGCAATGTTCATTGCAGCAACAATACGTCAGTATCTAGATGTGTTACTTGGCATCCCATCAGAGACTTCTCTGTCATCCTTAATGTTGACGTCAGTAGCATGTGCAATCCTGGTCTCTCTGGTTTTGGTGGTCTCCTTAGGCATGGTGATGGTCCCTAGATTCATAGGTTTATGGGCTACATTAATGTGAATAATAATATGTATGCAAAGCTCTTGGCTTTGTTTCTCTTTGGTGTGCTACTCGGATTCGCTTCACGCTCTTTCTTCGGTTGCACCTCCTATCGATTATTGTCATCAGTACGTGTCTATAGTGTACAACATTAAGGATCTTCTCTCTCGAGATTGGACGGTCAGATTTGTTCACGTCTTAAAGGAAGGAAATGCTTGCGCTGATTTCTTGGCCAAGGTTGGAGCAACTTCTTCTTCAACTTGTACCTCTTTTGACTCTCCTCCTTTGGGGCTGGGTGATGCTTCTAGAGTTTATTTCCAGTGTTCCTTATTTCTTTTTGTCTGTGTTTTAACTTCGTTTATATACCCAAAAAAGAATTTTATATTTTTATTTGAAAATAAAAGAACTTTATATATGCCTAAAGACTCATATTTTTTTAATTAGTTATTAGCTTTGTGATGATATCCTATATTTTCTGTTTCTTAATAGATTTCCTTTAAATACGATATTTTACATACCAGTTCACCTCAAATTGTTAATATCTATTTAGTATAATTTTATTTTATTTTTATTCAGTATAATTTGATTTTTTGCTATATAGTTTAATACGTGTCCAAAATAATTAAAATTGATCGAATATAAGTTTTGGCCTATAGACCAACCCATTTATCTCGCAACCTGTAATAAATAGATGGAATATTTTTAAAATTGATTATTTTTAAAAAAAAAATTGATTATTCTTCAAAATAAGTTATAACAAACGGACTCTAAATTTACTTTCTTTTATTTATTACAAAACTTTTAAAAAATGTAAAGTAACATTTTTAAATTTATTAATCATCCCAAGTTATTTTTTTTTGACAATAATCATCCCAAGTTATATATTTTATATTCTGAGTAATTATTGACTTCTTTTGATATTATAATAGTACTACAAAATAAAATAAATTAGAAAAACAATATTAATATTAATTATCTTTTTTTTTGACAAATAATATTAATTATCTTAGATCTCACTAAATAACTATTTTATATTTTTGTTTTCTGTTTTTTTATCTACTCATTTTTATTTAAAGGTATATTTGTGATTTTATATATATATATATATATATATATATATATATATATATATCCTCTCATGTTCTCTCACACCATACCACAAAACAATCATAAATTTTTCTACTAATTCTGTTATTTTCATTTCCATTCTTTTCTCCTGTTCACCTCTAATTTATTTCATTAACCAAACAGACTATTAGTCTCTCTGCAAACATGCAATCGTCACCTCTCTAGGGAAGACAATTGTAGTGCCAAGTTAGCATACTTTTTTTCTTAGAGTTTTCTTTTCCCATGTATGCGTAGTAGAGTGACTAGAGTCCTATATGCCAAGTTCATTTTGGTGCTTAGCATGTTCTGTTTTTCTAATAATTGAGTATTCTTTAGACGAAACTGTTAGAGATTAATTTCTCAAATTGAGTAAAATCATAATGAATGACGAAACTATTTTTCAAGAATTTTAATATTGCCGCATTCTTAAGGTTATATTCGAATTCGGTCAATAAGATATTCTTACGTACATGTTTGACGTTGTATCTCGTTTTGCTGTTAAGCAAATAGAACAAACTATCCAAGTTTCTGAGAATACTCAGACAATCTAACTTTTAAGTAAAAAGGATTTACTTCCTTTCAAAGATTACAATTTTATCCATATTGGATTAATTCAAATTGCTTTTAAGGCCTTAACTTTGTTAGGTTTAAATTCAAGTATTATGGCTTATGTTAGATATGGAAGGTGTAAAGATTTTAAGCCTTCTTTAGCTGCTTTATTAGAGACCAGTCTGTGTCATGGACCAGTCTATTTTGATGTCTCTCCAAATTTAAGTTTATCCTTATCTGACAAGAATCTATCAGATGCTGTACAATTAACTATCCATACCAATGGTTATAATTTTAAACCAGGAAGTGAAATAATAGCAATATGCTATAGAATATATTATAAAGTTCTGAACACGCTTAACCCTAAGGCTAAGCAAATATCTTTTCCAGGAACTACACCTTTAGTCCAAACTAACTTATTAACCTCTAACGTAGCAACAAATAGGTTAATAAGGTGGGAGGAAATAGACTTCCATACAACATGGTCTCTACCCCAGGAAGTAGACCCTGAACCTATCTTAAATAAAGCGGTAGACCAAATCATCCAGAATACTGAAGGAGACATAGAAATAAAATTCAATTCTAAAAGAATTACTAGAATACCTAGAACCCTGTCTTCTAGACATTATGTTAGTAATTTTTACACTACACCCAGTGAGCTTACTAGAAATCCTAGTGGGTCAAACAGAGCTTCTACTTCTCAAATAGGAGAAGAGATAGAGTCTGTAGAACACATAAGAATTAGTGAGAATAAAATTCCACATGGTATTTACCAAAAAACCAATTCCCAGAGTAGACAATCACCTACTCAATCTGAAATGAATTTTGGTATATGATGGACCTAAGCCCAGGAAGTGCTATGAGAGAACTCATCAATGATGAGTTCCAACACGAAAGGTATTTTCAATTTAGAAATTGGTATTTCAAAACCTTTTATTCTCCTGAATTAAATAATTTTAAAAATGTTTATTAGGAAGAGTTAGCTATAACTCAGAATTATATTCCTTTTGTTAAATGGTTTATAGCCTATTTTATTAATAAAATTAACCAAGACATTCTTGTTTTACAATCAAATTCTTGGACAACTATTAATGGAGAGGAAATAATTTCTCTTTTTCCTCCTAAACAAGTGTCATACCCTAATTTTGTCCACCTAGGTTTAAAACCCTAATTTTCCGCAAAAATAAATAAATTGAGAAGTGTGGTTTTATTTTGAAGAGTGAAGAGCATTGTGCATGCATTTTTGGGTTTTAAAAGTCATTCTAGGGCTTTTAAATTCATTGTTAGAGTGAAAATGCATTTGTTGTTAAAAAACAAGGTTTTTAGGGCAAAGGGGTATTTTGGTCATTGTCAAAAATAAGATAATTTCTCATCAAGAATCATTGTGCAATTTTAGAGAAATTTATTTGAGGCAAAACATTTTTGGTCATGTATGTATGTATGCGCATGCATGCATACATTGTGCACAAAATTTCAAAAAAGGATCAAAAGGGAATATTCTACAAAAAGTTCCAAGATGTGATTTTTATGACATTTTTGGTCATGGTGATCACATAAAATGGCATATTCCTAAGATTCCTAGTATGTGGCCTAAATTGGGTGTATTTTTGTACAATTATCCTAAGAAGAATAATCAAAAATGAAGGGATAATGGAATGGTCATATAATAGTACAATAGTACAAGATGACAACTAGCAAAACTTGGTGACCAAGGCCACACCCCCAATGTCGCCTACCACCTCTCTATTCTCTCATTTTGTGTTTTCTCAATGTCCTCAATCCATGTGAGCCTCAATCCTAGCCTTTGATTCAAAATTAAAATCAAATCCTAGAGCACAACTAGTGCACAATGACCTAACTACCCTTAAACCTAATTGCTTTCTATATATACCCTATTAACCTCACCTCACAAAGAAAAGGCTTTTGGCCTCATTTTCACTCACACAACCCTAGCACACAACTCCCTCTCCTAATTCCCTCTCTTGGCCGAAATTATACTACCTTCTTCCTCCATCAATTCTTCACTTCTCCTTCACCAAATCACCATTTTCTCACCTCATTTCCATTCCTACTTCATATATCTTCCTTCTCTCCTAATTTAATTCAAGCTTGCATCATCAAAGGGCATTTTTAAGCAAGCATTTCATGGGTTTCATTGAAGTTTGGTGAAGATTCAAGTTGATTTGTGGTCTTGTTCTTCATATTAGTCATTCCTTAGCTTGGATTTGAGGTAAACTTCTTAAAACCTAGCATCATCTTCAACCTTTTTGCATCAAAATGTAGATATCATGTTTCTAATCTTGCATCCTACCATATTCATGCATTTTAGTGTTGTTATATTGTTGATTTGTTGATTATTGTTGGTGAGAGGTGTCTCAAGCATTTTGACAAACACTGTGGGAGGTTTGGGTGCTTGAGATGCTTCTCACCCTTGAATAAATTGTGATTTATGTTGTTTTCACTATGATCTTGCATTTTTGTTGAATAAAATGATGTGATGCTTCGCAAATCATGATTAGAATTAGGGTTTGTTAATTTTCTTGTGAAATGGGTTTGCAATTGTGATCAAAAACGTTTTCTCAAGTTATTTTGATGTTAATAGATGGTATCTTGCTTGCAAGTCATTGTTATGTTGATGATTGGCAAGAGGACTCACACTTGTGCCTTTGCGCATTTAACTTTAAGTGTTGAGGATTGACTAAAATGATTCAACGCAATTGATTTGATGTTTTGATTGCAAAATATTGTTGCTAATTGATTGTATCTTGCTTGCAAATTGTTATATGTTGATGATTGGCAAGAGGACTCACACTTGTGTCTTTGTGCACTTTACTTTAAGTGTTGAGGATTGCCTAAGATGATTCAACACAACCTTGTGCTTTGATTGTAAACTTTGGTTTGCTTGTTAGTAACTTGTTTGCAAAGTTATTCTATGTTGAGGATTGGCAAGAGGACTCTCACTTGTGCCTAGTGTACTTCACTTTAAGTGATGAGGATTGCCTAAGATGATTCAATTTTCTTTGTGCAATTCTTGTTTGAAAATGCAAATGCTAGTTTTCTAACTTGATTAATCAATTTTGGTTACAAAAATGACTTGTTAATGCCCTCTTTTGGTCACTTTTGGTCTTGCAAATATTCAAACCTATGTTGTTAATTGTGAAATTTGTGATTTGAGAAAAATGAATTTGGGTTTTGGTTCATTTATGATCCACAAATGATCTTGGGTTATGCTAAGTTGGCAAGAGATAGGTTACTTCAACCTTGATGCCTATGCTTGTAAGCATTTAAAAATTCAATTCCCATTTGATGTGCTTGTGAAATGTGAGCAAAAAGGGGTCTATAAACAATTGAATTTGCGCACATGATTGGTCTCCAATGACCTTGATGCATCCTCAAGTTTAATCATGCTTTCTTTGCTCTTTGAGTTTATTGTAAATTGTTGTTTGAAGCTTGTGAAGTTTCGGCAAAAGATAGGTTCATTTAACCTTGATGCACATGCATTTTGCATATTCATGCATTCTTACCTATTCTTGCATCCTTGCCTACTCATGCATTCTTGAATTGAAGCTTGGTACTCCATGCTTGATATACTTGTTTATGTGCTTGTGGTGCATTAAAATGTTGAGTTGGTGTTCACAATTTGCTTGTTTTGATTTCCACCAATTGTTACTCGTTAGTAACTCTCCAAAACTTCAAAACCATGTTGCATACAAAGAACATTTTGTTACTCGTTAGTAACGTTCCAACTTCAAAACATTTTTTTGCATTTACATAATCATTGATAAACAACTTCACTTCTTCTCAAAACAATTTCAAACTATTTTTCACAAATCAAACTTTGTTGAGGATAATGCGAAGCCTTTGCTTGCACGATTGTCAACAATGGGGTGCTAGTGATGATCACTTGGAGTCTTTGCTCAATTGATTATCATGAACACTCATTTTTCAAAAGAACTCTCATTTCACAAATTAAAAACTTTGTTGAGGATAATGCGAAGCCTTTGCTTGCACGATCGTCAATAATGGGATGCTAGTGGTGATCACTCGAAACCTTTGTTGTTTGATCACTGCGAACATTCAATTTTCACAATTAAACAACTAAAAAATAAAAACCTTTTCTCGACAACCGAGAACTACGTAAGCTTTGAATTCTCCATCGCACTGGGAGATACGTAGGAGCGGGTCACATTCCCGTCAAGCACGACAAATGGAAACCATTTTCTTTTCAAAAAAACAAACCCTTTTCCAAAACAAGGCAATTTCTAAAAACAAAACAATTTTCGAAAACAAGAACTACGTTGCTTTGATTCCCTCCCCAGGATACGTAGGCACGGTGCCCTCCCGTCAAGCGCAAAAGATTAAATTTTCCTTAAGTTTTTCCATAAAGTAAGGAGAGATAAAGAGAGATAAAAACAAAACATTTCTTAAATCAACCTTTTAAATCACACGTCAAATCGAGGTTCCCTTTCAGTAGAAAGGATGTGGGGTCTCGTACCTTCCCCATGCATAACCGACCCCCGAACTCAAATCTCGTGGTTCCAAGGACCATTGTCTTTCAAGAAAGGTTTTTTTTCAATGTTTTACCTCTAAAAAAAATATTGGTGGCGACTCCAATTTATGTTGTGCGAAGAGAAATCCCTCCAAAGGATTTTTCGGGGTGCAACAACAAGCAATAACTCTTGGCAAAGATGCTGAAGCCAAAGCTCTTTTTACTCTTCAAAAGGTCGAGCATAATCAAGTCACTATTAGAGAATTAAACTCTATAATAAAATCCCAGAATTATACAAATACTTTCCTTTTATGTTTTGGAGAACAATTTATTTCCCTAGAAAAAGATTTACTGTCTTTGAAGGATTTGATGGAAAAACAAATTGCTCAGCAAAAAATTATTATAGATTAATTGAGCAAAGAAAAATCCACAGAAGTCATCCCGGTTATAAAGCATGTTCCCCTAGTCCAACCTCCTATTTCCATAGAAGGTTTTAAAATGGACAACGATAACACTGAATTCACTCGTATCCTCGAACAAAAGTTGAAGGATTTACGTTTAAATGTTTTGTCTCAGAGAGATACTTCTGAAAATACTTCAGAAATTTCCGAAGATGGTGAAGAGATTGGTAATATTGACGAATTAACTAGGATGTTTAGTAGCCAAAACATTAATAGAGATGTTGAGATTAATCCCATCTATGAGAACAAGTCCTTAGAAAAATATTACTATAAAAGGCCCTCACCTCAAGATTTACTCTTTGAGGAGACTGAACCATATCAGAATTCATATTCTGGAAAATCCATCTATGAATGGAATATTGATGGTTTAAATGATAAACAAATCATAGAAACTGTACATAGAATGATTATGTATTCTGCCGTCTGCAAACAACATGGTAATTTTGATAGCTCTATAGCTTCCTTTATAGCCACTGGCTTTGTCGGCCAATTAAGAGGTTGGTGGGACCATTACCTCACAGATGTTCAAAAACAGGAAATTCTATCTCATAAGAAAGAAGTTAAGCTAGAAACTAGCAGTAGTATCAGTACTACAACCACAGGCGAAGAAGACGCCGTATATACTTTATGTCTTTCTATTCTACAATACTTTGTAGGAACCAATGTCCCAATAGGAGAAAAATTACAAACTCTCCTTCAAAATCTAAGGTGTCCTTCCTTAACCCATTTTAGATGGTACAATTAGATGGTACAAGGATACTTTCTTGTCCAGAGTCTTTCAATTAAGAAACCCTGGTTCCATTCATTGGAAATCCAAATTTGTAGATGGATTACCTTATTTATTTGCTGAAAAAGTTCGGCAATCCTTAAGAACTAAGAATGATGGCATAAACATAAATTATGCTGACCTAACTTATGGCCAAATCATTAGCAGCTGTATTAATGAAGGGTTAGCCTTATGTAATGACATAAAGCTAAAAAACCAACTTAAGAAGCAGAAGCTTTCTGAAAAACACCAATTAGGTGAATTTTGTGAACAGATTGCTTTTGATTTAGATAAACCCCCAGGTTTAAATAAGAAAAAGCAGAGAATAGGAAAGAATAAACCTTATAAAAATTATAAAGATAAGACAAGGGATTTTTATAAAACCCCTAAAAAGAAGAAAAATAGAATAAGGTTTTACAATAAGGAAAGGCCTAGAGAAAAACCCTTTAATCCCAAGGGAAAGAGAAAAGCTAAAAAGCTTAATATAACCTGCCATAAATGTGGCAAAGTTGGCCATTATGCCAACCAATGTTGGACCAAGAAAGCCCTTAACGAGATTAAAGACGAGCAAATAAGAGCTCAATTAGAGAAAGTTTTGTTAATCAATTCTGACTCAAACAGAATCCTCAAACGAAGATGTAGGGGTCATTTATGAGTCCCCAACTGGATCATCTTCCCTAGACAACAATGATTGTCAATGTAATGAATTAAATTACTGGAAATCTATTGTTGACATGAACGGCTTGAATGTTCTCACTGCAGAACAAGATGAGGCCTCAAAGGCTTTAGAGACTATTTCAGATAATAATCTGAAGGGTTAAATATGTTTTTAGTCCCTACAAAATTTCGCTATTTTGTTTTTAGTCCCTATAAAATTTTTCATCGACTTTTAGTCCCTATAAAATTTCAAAATTTCGTTTTTAGTCCCTATAAATGCCAACTAGTGTATATCCATTGAATTTTTGAGTGATGTTTTGCATACATGTTGAGCACATTATAAACATCTCTTCCAGGGACTAAAAATTAAATCTAAACTTTTTAAGTGCAAAAGATTCGATAAACAAATTAAAGGAAATACTAACCTAGAAATCAAATTTTGAGTTTATTTTTTGTGAGGGAGATATTTTTAATATCTTTAACGTGTATGCAAAATATCATTCAAAAATTCTAAAGGTATACACGAGTTTATATTTTATAGGGACTTAAAACAAAATTGTGAAATTTTATAGGGACTAAAAGTTGACGAATTTTTTTATAGGGACTAAAAACAAAATAGTGAAATTTTGTAAGGACTAAAAACATATTTAACCCTAATCTGAAAAGAAAAATGTTGAATTTTCTAATAAAAGAAAATGTTAAAAAGGAATCTCCTTTAATCATAGAAGCACCGTATCAAATTAGTGAAGTGATGTCTAGATTTAGACAGTCCAATATTAGGGAGACACCTGTCTCTATAATAGACTTGAAAAGAGAAATAAATCTCTTAAAATCTGAAATTTCTCAGATTAAAAAAGATAATAATATTTTGTATCAAAGGATAACTCTTTTAGAGAATCCAGAAAAAATAGAAGGAATTTCTTCTAGTGATAACAATTATTTGTCTCTTTTAGATAGAGTGACATCACAAAAATGGTTTGTCAAAGTTACTTTGATGATTAATAAAAATTTTATTTTAGAAAATGAAATTGCCCTTATAGATAGTGGAGCAGATTTAAATTGTATACAGGAAGGGATTATCCCTACTAAATACTTTTCGAAAACATCTCAAGCCTTCACACAGGCTGGAGGCGACAAACTGCAAGTTAAATATAAACTTTCAAATGCCTATGTTTGTAATCAAAATATTTGTTTACCAACATCTTTTATTTTAGTCAAAAATTTGACTCATAGGATTATACTAGGCACCCCTTTTTTGCATAATATCATGCCTATTATAAATATTGATCAAAGTGGAATTACTACTATTATAGATAGTAAAAAAATCGTTTTCAAATTCATTACTGATCCTCATGTCAGAATGTTAAATGAGGTAAAAGATATTCTCCTTAATAAAGAAAAGCAATTATGCTTCCTTAAAGAAGAAGTAGACTTACTTAATATAAGTGAGCAACTTAATAAGGATAATATTAAGAAACAAATCAAAATTATTGAACAACAATTTGTTGCAGATGTTTGCAATGATCTTCCTAATGCTTTCTGGGATAGAAAGCAACATATTATATGCTTGCCCTATGAAGATGGCTTTATTGAAAGTCAAATCCCTACTAAAGCTAGGCCAGCTCAAATGAACAAGGAATACCTTGATTTGTGTAAAAAGGAGATTAACTCTCTTTTAGATAAAGGATTGATTAGAAATTCTAAATCACCTTGGAGCTGTACAGCGTTCTATGTTAATAAAAACGCTGAACAGGAACGAGGAGTTCCTAGACTAGTTATTAATTATAAACCCCTTAATAAGGTACTAAAATGGATCAGGTATCCTATCCCTAATAAAAAAGATCTTTTAGACAGATTAAACGATGCTTTAATCTTTTTAAAATTTGACATGAAGTCAGGTTATTGGCAAATCCAAATAAATGAAGCTGATAAATATAAAACAGCTTTTACTGTACCCTTTGGACATTTCGAATGGAATGTTCTCCCCTTTGGGTTAAAAAATGCCCCTTCTGAGTTTCAAAATATCATGAATGATATTTTTAATCCTTATTCTGAATTCATAATTGTCTACATAGATGATATTTTAATCTTTTCTAAAGATATCGACCAACACATAAAACATTTGAAGATTTTCAAAGGTTTGGTCAAACATAATGGTTTGGTTATTTCTGCCCCAAAGATGAAACTTTTTCAAACAAAAGTCAGATTTCTAGGTCATGAAATAGACCAAGGAACAATTATTCCTATCAGCAGAAGCATAGAATTTGCTTCTAAATTTCCCAATGTTATTTTTGAGAAAAAACAATTACAAAGATTTCTAGGAAGTCTGAATTATATCTCAGACTATTATGAAAATTTAACACAAGATACAACTATTTTATATAATAGGCTTAGGAAAAATCCAAGACCTTGGACAGAGAAACACTCTCAGGCTGTCCAAAGAATTAAGGCCAAAGTGAAATGTTTGCCTTGTTTAAATTTAGCAAGTCCAAATTTTTTAAAGATTGTTGAAACAGATGCCTCAGATTTAGGATATGGTGGTATCTTAAAACAGGTGAATCCTAATAACTCAAAAGAGGATCTTGTAAGATTTACTTCAGGAAAATGGAATCCAACCCAGTCCAAATACTCGACTATTAAAAAAGAAATGCTTTCCATTATAAAATGCATTTCAAAATTCCAAGATGATTTATTAAATCAAAAATTCTTACTCAGAATTGACTGCAGCTCCGCCAAATCTATTATCGAAAAAGATATAAAAAATTTAGTGGCAAAACAAATCATTGCTAGTTGGCAAGCACAATTGTCTGCTTTCGAATTTGATATACAATATATTAAAGGAGAAAATAATTCTCTTGCTAACTATTTGACACGTGAATTTTTGCAGGGAGAATAATAACCTTCCTAGGGAAAACCCTAGGGAAGATGGCAACCCCCAACAAGGGAAGAGGGCGCGGCTACAATAGTCGTGGCCGTAGTGGTCGTGGAGGCAACAATATGCTGCCTTACCAGGAAACAAATATTCCTCTAATAGGGGATTGGACTACGGTCCATTATAACAGAACCAGAAATATGCAGCAATTACCTGCACCCCCAAGGAAAGAATATATACCTTCTTCCTCATCAAGTAAGACAACATCTTACAAAGAGGCGGCAGTCAATGAACCCCCTCAAGAAGTGGCAGAATACTTTGAAAACCTTGTTACCGAAGATATAATGTATATCGAAGATGAAGACATCATTATGACTCCCAATGATGGGTGGTCAATTAAAACAAGATACCTCGAAACAAGAGGATATCTTGGTCTCTATGGCAAGACCAGACCAAATTTAGAAATATTACTAATAGTTACTAAATCAGTAACAATTACACATCATTACCAAAACAACAATCCAGACAGTTTTATAAACTTCAGCAAATGCCATATCAATAAGGTATTGTCACTCAGAGAATGGGGGTTAAATCCTAATGGGGAAAAGGCAATAAAAATTGCCGAAGGAAAATATGTATATTTTAACTATTGGGATTACATCCCGACATTTTCTCTAGCCTTTTACTACCAAAACCCAAAGAATAAGCATTCTTGGTTTTTTAGCATTAATCCAGAAATACTGGAGAAACCTTTACCAAATTGATTTTACAACTGGTGGATAAAATTTGGTCCTTCCTTAGAAATTCTACCAGAAAATATTCTGGACTTATATGGTTCATGGTGCAATCATAGCCCTTAAATTCGGAAGAATGCTTCAAAATTAATAACGGGACAAGGTCCATGTTTGTTTTTTATCAAGTTCCAAATCCCGTGGATATGGAGATGGACTATTACCATAGCCCAAGACAAATCCAATATTCCTACCCTTTGAAGAAATTTCTTCTACAAATGGTGGACTAGAATGGCCACTGATGACCTTCAATATATGGAAGCCAAAATTGAGACAGCCATAGCTGATGACCAATGTAAGATGAAAGAACAGAGTTCTCAAGAACTTTCAATAGCTAATTTAAAAAATTACTTCCAAAAAATCCATCCAAATGAGACAAAAGAACAAATTATGGTCAGAACTCTTGATCATATGAAGAACCAGTTCTTTAAAACTTTTCAATTCAAAAATGAAGCAGTATCGATGAAGACCAGTTCATCGCAGAATTCAATGGACTCAGGTGCCTTTGATTGCCTAGCTGGGGAATCCCAAGCTGAGGAAGACCCTACCCTGGAAGACTTTTGGGACGCCATGATTCAATCAATGACTCAGCAAAACAAAAAAGGACAAGGACAATAGATCAATCGTCAGCCATGACGCCACAAAATCAATAATACATATCCGGCCAAAGAAGGAATCTTCCTTTTAGTCAAAAGAAGCAATAATTTCTGCTTTTACTATTTCCTTTTTAAATTTTGTCGTTTGTCATTATGAATGTGCCTATGGGGCCCACAAAAGCGTACTCGGCATTGATAATGAATTTTGTCGTTTTGTCTACCGGCTACCGAATGTAACAGTAGCATTTTACCGGCTTAAATAGTAAGCCTTTATTTTCTCTATATAAGGCACATCTGCCTCAGTTGTATCATAAGTTTGAAAAATATATAAAATTCTAGTCTTTGTATTTTATGCTCTTTTCGGACAACCTCTTCTCTCCTCAATTAACGAACCTCTAGTCTATATATATTAGACAATTTTAGTGGGGGAGGGGGATGCTAGTTTCCTGAACCCGAGACCTAATGCTTGCACTCCGTGCACTCATTTGGTATCTTTTAGCTCGCCAATTGAGCTACCTGCTAGAGGATTTTTTATTTTGATTATTTTTTTGGTAAATCAAGGTATCCTCTATTAAGGGTATTCAAAACCGAACCAACCCAATTAAAAACTGCAAACTGAATCAACCCAAACAGAAAACTGCAGAAAACAAATATTTATCGGATCTATTCGGTTTTTTTTCAATCAACACACATTTTGATTCGGTCTGCGGTTTTTCTTCCACCTACTAAACCAAACCAAACCGAATCGCAAGTAACATTAACGCTTATTGACTTACACCTTCCTTACTCACTTAGTAGCCCAAATCTAACTACAACCAAACTCTCACTTACTTATTAGCCTAAATTCAATTAATTCATCGACTCAAACCATACTGTTATGTTATATTTATTTAAAAATTATAATAAAACATTTAATTCAAATTCTTTTAAATATGATAATAGCTATTTTAAAAGAATTAAATGAGAGTAATTTATATATATATATATATATATATTATATTTAAGCAGATTTTTTCTTAAATATTTATGTTAGTTGTTTTTTATGTTAGTTTCTTAGAAAAAACCGAACCAACTGAACGAATCCAAACCACACTAGATTGGTTTTGTTCACTTTTTGTCTCAAAAATCGAATCAAATTGTACCGCGAACACCCCTATCCTTCACGAGGACTGTGGAGACTATCCTTTGAGGTATTAGAGATCTATTTAAGAAACCGACTTCTCCCAACAAATATTTTTTCATAGTCACCGACCAAAAATTGAATCTAGGGCCAAATGGTAAGAGATCCGAGTATTTATCATTTGTGCAACATCATGCTATTTTGATTAATTTTGTAAACAATAAAATAGGTTTGTATTAAATGAGTATAAATTCATTTGAATGTTTTTATATGACGACGAGAAGATAGTAGTACTAGTCAAGATTGAAAAAGAGTGAGAATCCGTGTGAAACGTGGACATGGGAAACATGTTGATGAGTTCATGGCAGGTGAGTCGTCCATTTACAAATTGTATAATTGCAAGTACCTTGGTCCATGATTTTCTCCGCCAGACTAATTTGTGATCTCAAATCCTTTATAAAGCACTTTTCTATGTATAAGAAACCAAATTGAGAAATTACAGTACACACTATAAAGGGTAGTATATAGAGACTAGTGCACAACAGTGAAGTGAAGTGATGTTACAAAGAAAGAGAAACTTAATGGGGTAATGGGAACCCCACCTTTCCACCATCACTCTCCTATTTCTTTCTCCCTTTATTAACAGTACTTACACAGTACAAGAGGGTTTGATGACAAGGGAAAAAATGAAGAAGAAAGTTGCAAAAATCATCTTCTTGCAACTATAACAATTAGTAGTTGATTTTTTCCTTTGCTTTGTTTTGTTTTTTTTCTTTTTTTTTTCGTTGATATATATATATATATATATATATATATATATATATATATTGTGATGGAAATAGTGGTTTGCGAGATTTGTGTGGATGAGATCTTCAATCGTTTTCTTCTTTTCTCTGACTCTCATGAAGACATTGATTGACTACTCTTTAAGTCTCTCTCTTCTGCTACTTTGAAACAGTTTCTCTTCCGTGATTTCTGCCTTTGACCAGTAACTCTGGTTTTTCCTTTTATTTTTCTTGGTACTGTTTACGTTTTTAACTCATTTAATTGTTCTTATATAATAACTCCTCACCCATTTTGGTTCCTATATTTTTATTTACCCCTTTCTCTTCTAACTTCCATATTTGGATTTTTTATAGGGTCGCTTTGCGGAACTTTATGAGAACGGTGAAGCAGTAAGATTAAGATGCATATGTAGTTTTTTTGATTTAGATTTTTGCTATGCTAATTGCATTATCTTACATAACTTGTTGACTTAATGAATTTTGCATGATTTTTGCTGTGTTATATCCTTATGATGGGAAAATATTTCTATGAATTTACCTTGTATTTTCTTCTCTAGTAGCTTAGACCTAGGGTTAGGGTTCTTGCAGGAATTTGTTTTTCCATATTCAGATGGCAAATACACCAAATTATTGTTATATAATGTTTAATTTTGGTCAAAATATATTGCTTCACTTGGCAGTGCTCAGCATATTAAAGATCACAGTGTGATTGTGATTTTTGTGCTTATATGATTCCTTCTCCAGAGATCTTCATGTCAGATGTTCAAAAAACTTGAGTTTTTTTGTCAAACCCTCAGACTTGAATAATTGTTAATGATCTTTTGTTATTATCAGAAACTTCTTATTGTTGATGTCCTTGTTTACTATACAATCCTAATTTTCTCACCCCCATTTCTTAACATCCATGTTCTCTTTTATCTCCTTTGTATCCCCCATCAGATGTCTATCTTTCTTACCCCCCCTCCCTCTCTCTCTCTCTCTCTCCTGCACTTCTCACAGTCCATTACATGAATATTTTTCCCCTTATGAATTTGGTTCTTGCTTGGGATCTTGGTTGAATTATTTGCTTGTGGCATCCATGGATGAAATGCTTTATAGTCATAAAAATTTCCCAACACACTAAATATGTAGTGGTTTTGATCAATCTATAGTTGTATGTACTTTTGCAATTATCTTTGAATATTGTCTTAGTTACATATTCATCTTGTTGATTTTAGATCTGAAGAAATATTATTAGTTATAACCTTATTTCTCTCGAATACCATGAGTTTAACTAGTTTAGGCTAGTTTGAGTTGTGATATATATATAATGAGGAATATATAGTTGAAGAGAGCTTCCTTCAGTCCACTCATGGATAGGTAAGGGGTTTGAATTAGCTGCTGACTCATTCATTCAAACGCAATAGAACAAGCTACATGATGAATTTGCTATTGTGAATGTGTGAATGATGCAGGAGCTAAATTTCATCCTTCTCTTGTCTTTGCTTGGACTGAAGGGAGCTCCCTTTGGCTCTTTATATCATTTTTATTTTCAGTTTCATTCATGCCATTGGACGAACTCTTGATTAACCCAAAAGTGTAAGTACTTGTTTTGTGCAGGTGATTTGAGTTAGGCTCCCATAACACTATTGATTTTTGTTGTCAGATTTTATTGATAAGGGATTTGCTTTTGGTAGCTTGATGCACCATACAAGTTTGGTACTAGGTTATTGAAAATCCAGAAATCTGCCTGTTACCAATATGTTCTTCTCTCTCTAAAAAAAATGACAGTGTAATTTGCAAAGAAAAACGTGACATTACCCCGGTTGGACATTAGTATACAAATATGAATTTGTTTAAGGTATTGGTACTTACATATACAATCACATGAGATGGCTTTTACTACAACTTAAGAATCTTTTATGTACTATGTATAGTATTAATTAATTTAGATACATGTATGTAAACTTTACAATATGTTGCCATTATCGCAAATGGTAATGTGGCCCCTTGGTGTCGCATTTTATAATAGAGTATCAGTAGAATAAATAAATAAGAGTGGTTTTACATGCATGGACATGCCATGTTAGGATATGCAAAGTTGAGCTCCAAGTTTCTGACTTGCTGTGATAAATCATCATAAATGGGACACAACGGGTGGGGAGTGTGGCTAGCTGGCTCTGGACTCTCACAGTTGGCTCAGTAATATTATTATTATTACTACCAAGATTGGTTTTGATTGCAGTGTAGATTGAGTGTGTGTGTCGGTCACTGTATTCCTAAACAGAAGCAAAAAGCCAACTTTAGTGGAGAGGGAGCTCCAATACAAGCACACCTGGGGATACCTGATTGTGATGTGTCAAGATCAGGTACTCTTTTTTTATCTTACATAAATAAAAAGAAGATTAAGGAATCAAATCTGGTATCATCACTTTCTTGAAAATGAAAGTGTCGATTGTTGTTGTCTTTTACTTTTCAACAAGTGGGAAACGAAACTATTAATAACGTCAATGTTGATAGACTGAATATACAGGTTGGAACTTGGAACTATGTGTGAATTTACGAGTGGTATATGTTGGTTTGGCTTAAAAAAATCTCAGTTTTGCGGTGTTTGAAATTAAATACTAGTGGACGTGCAACTAGGAGCAGAACTCGAGCATCGTTGTCCGTCAGTGTATTGGGGCCTAGCCAGTGGTTGGAACTTGAAGCTATGACATTCGTTCGTGACAGCCAGCTATTCTTCATTTTTTGCCTTTTTCTTCCTCAATCTCGTCTATGTGCTGCTTCTGTCAGCTTAGTTTCCTCAAAAGCATTCCAATCTCGGTTACACATCTTAATTCTTTTCATAAGTACACTACAACTACAATACAATATCTTGAACTTTGTAACTTGTTGATTACATAAAAAATTAAGCAAAGTTAACCTATAGTTTTTAAGTATGAGGTAGTTTTTTTTTGCTTACATATAAGTCTTGCTTTAGTTCTTTGTTTTGTTTTATAAATGTGATATGTTTTCATACTTGTTTCTAATTAATTGAAGGCAAGTGATCTATGGTTTATACGGATAGGATTTGGACTTTGTGTAGTTAGGGATGGCAAAACAAGCTTGGCCCGCCGGCCCGCCATCCCACTTAGGGGCAGGGCTATCTATACTTCTCAACCCGCTATCCTTTGGCGGGCCACCCAGCCCATCCAATTTTATTGTTGGCTCACGGCATGGTAGGTTGACCCATTTTGCCATCCCTAGGTGAAGTCACCCCTTCCTATCTCTCTCTAACTTTATTTTTCCTCAATTTTTTTAACAAAGCAATCAAAGATTGAAAGTATATGAAAACTAATGTGATGGCTATTATTCTAATGACTGCATTACTCCACAATATGTCTAACTGTTCTCAATCTAGGTCACTAACAAATGAATTTTGCACAACAAAAACAAAGGTGAGAAAAGTGTAGTGACACAAAATAATGACGGGAATTGAGAAGGAAGGACACTTTCAGAGGCGAAAGGCCATGGGGAGATACTGTCTGTGATCGAGCAGAGCAGTAAGAGCTTTCCCCGTCGTCAAATTCCATGTCTACCCGCTCTTCTAGGATTAACTTGTGCATGGGTGAAGTTCTACTTCGGATTCAATCCCTTCAAACAACTTATTCGGTTAGAGGTTTTGGACGAAAGAGTGAAAATCAATCGAATCAAAGACTCTTGTCTAGGTGTGACTGGCTCAATGATCATATGCAATCAAAAATATATGTACGCGCAGGGGAACACTAGGTTGAATAGATAGGAGTTCAGAAACCTTCTCCCGAAGTTATGGGGGTGGTGTGGGGAAGGACTTCTATATCGTACATATACGCGAAGTATATTTAAACCTATTTTTTGTGTAATGACTTAGATAATGTTAAATTGGTTAATAAGTTAAAATATTTATTAAAAATATTCTATTGGTAATTTAGAAAGTTTTTCAGAAAATATTTTAATTACTCTTTTTTAGGTCATTCGTTAATATTTATCTCTTTTTCAAAACGTTCCTTTAACAATAATTAAGGCTTATGTTGTTACAGAGTAGCCATTTTTGGCATATATATAATAGTTTTTTGAGTTTACAAACGGTTACCGGCGGAGATCATCTACCAATAGTAGTAGAATACTGTTATTTAAACATATTTGCATGTGTGTAACTGAACTAACTTATAAACTAATCCAGTTTCTTGATGAGTTCGAGATGCAAGTACAATTGAATTTGAACTGGATCTTTTGCAACGTTACTATATAGTTTTTAATGCCTTTCATGTAATTAAATTATTAGTAGTAAAGTGGATTTTACCTTAACCCTTCTTCATGTTTATTTGTCAGAATCTGTTAATATATTTTATTCTGTTTGTTGAATGTTGATGTCATTCCTATGCAGGACCACTAACCTTCGACTTGTTTATCTAATTTAAAATTATTTGTATCGCAGATGTTGCAAATCTATTTGCACAATCATTTTCTTGGAATAAGTATTTGGCATTTGCTGATAGATTATTGATTTATATAATTCTTGATATGTTCAAACAAAGGGATATATACAAGTTGGCTTTGGAATACTGTTTCTGGATATTAAGCATTCGGCTCGATTTCCCCATATTTTGAAGTTAGTAAGTAGGAAGTAGCAGTTTTTAACACTATATAGGTTATGTTACAAGTTTTTGTATTTTTACTTGCACTTTTAAGTCTTTTACCTTTATATCATTGGCGGTTTAATGTGAATGTGCTTATTTAATTTCCACGCCCATGTTAAGTGGGGTGAATCTTCATTTCATCCGTTCCTAGAATATATAGTCTGGTTGTAAAACATACGTAAGGTCTATGTGGATGCTGAGGGTAGAGTTGGAATATAGTACGCTAGAATTTCCTTTCCTACCCACACCCTCAAGCTCAACCATTTGTGCTAATTACTACTAAGGACTTGTGCAAGCTGTGCTACTGCACAGGGTCCCGACCCAATGACAAATTTTTAGGGCCCAAAATAAAATAAACAAGTTATATAAATATTTATCTGGTTATGTACAACAATTCGATACGACACATAGCTAATTAGAACAGAGCTAAGAATTTGCATCCCGACCAACGCAAGTTCGATCCCCACCAACAAAAAACTAGTGACACCAAGGTTCGAAAAAAAATAGTTGTCGCATCATATTGCTAGTTGTCGCATCACATCCCACTACTTTGCCACTAGGTCAGTCGGAAATCATTATTAATATCATCGACTAAACATTATATATTATTCTAATAATCAATATGATGCGACAACTATTTTTTAATTTATATTTACTTCTTTTATTTGATTATTGGGTATATTCATTGATGATTTTGGCCTCCACAATAAATTATGTAAAACATTGTCATTGAGGGGCCTAATTTGATAAAAATAAGGGCCCCATTTTTCAGAATTGAACAGGGCCCCTTAATTGTTTGGGACGACCCTGTTAAGTACCAAAGACGACACAACATGAGATCATTCCACTAGAGGTGTACATTTGTTGAAAAAGACTCTACCTAGTAGTCACCTCCCTCGCTTGTAGGGGCTATCTTTGTATGAAGTACGTGTGTTGTGTTTCTGCCGTGAAGTCCTAGGTAGCCTCACCATTCTCTCTAGGGGTCTTTAATCCAGGCCTCACTGAGAAATAATTGAGCAAATTTCAAGAAACTGCTAGTTATCTAGGGATTTAGTGGTTGTTTGGATACTCGGTTGAAACACCAATTGAACACATGTCTAGATGGATTTGACCGTGGAAAAATTGCGACAAAATAGAAGCTCCAACAGGTAGCTTCTACGTAGATGTGATTTTGCTACAATTTTATGAATCGTGCCGCAAGACCAAACACTCTATTAGACCACATAGCCACGACGGGGATCCCAAATTTGCTAATTATATTTTGCTATCAAGGAGATATTTGGAGAAATCACAACATCAATTGTAGGAGGAGTATGATGCAGTTTTAGACCAGGAGGAGCTTTTCAGGCGTCAAAAAACTAGGTATGACCGACCGGTTCAGGTTTTGGGATAAAAACACGAGGTTCTAACATTAATAAAAAGACAAAACATAAGTTTCTGCTCGATGAAGAGGAAAATATGATTGTAGATATGAAGGAGCTAAAAAGGGTTGTGTATGTGTGGGACATTTGCATTATAGTTCTTAAATGTATTTTTTTCACAGGAATATATCTATTGCATTTCATTCATAATAAATGTAGCAATACAACTTGGAATTGAAGTAAAAACTTGAGAACAAGACTCAACAACGGCTACCATTGCTAAAGAATGAGCTGCCATGTTCTTAAATGTATTAAAACTATAAAAACATATTTGAATATGCCTTTTTCTAATCCATTTGGTCCTGGAATGCATTTTTGCGAGTCAATTTAGTACTCAAACGTGGCATCTGTTACACAGTTTAATCCCACAAATAACTAACAGATGACACATTCGAAAATATATATTTTTAAAATTTAGATACAATCACGAACTACAGTAAAATCTAATACAAACACACACCTAGTAAGTTGTGTTAGACAAAAAAAACTAGTAATTAATAGCCATCCTGTATAATTATGATTATCAATCATACATTATGTTTGATGGGGATCCATTTCTTTGTCACAATCTAGCATACTCTCTCAGTCTCAAAATATAAAGAACAAAAGCACATGTATCTGAACTAAAATTAGCTCAGATACATATACTTATGGTCTTTATATTTTGGAACGGAGATAGGATTCACTATCCGTGCTATTAATGGCTACCAAGTAAAAACTATTCGTCCTATTAAACCAAATAAGCTGCACACAATTAGCTTAAACAAATTCAAACAAAAAAACTTCACTCGAGTTTTTTGTTCAAACAAATAGGAATAGTTTCAAACTCAAAACATGCCAAGTTTGTCCACAGTAACCAAGCAAAACAATAGAATTCCAGATATAAAAGAAACACATGTCTAACAAAATTCGCAAAACTTTTAGTTTAAATTATCTAAAAATCCCAGTATCATAGCACTGCTCTACCGCAGAGTTAAGTTTAGCCATGCATCATCAGAACCCAAAAGTTGTGAATTAGTCCTTTCTTGTTGGGTTTCAAGAGCACCACCTCCTCCATTATAGTTCATCATCTGATTGTTAACCTGTAGCATTTGTAAAATTAGAAAACCATTAGTTGCCGAAGGAGTGAGTGTCATTACTAAAAAAGTTGGAATAACGATGGAATTTAAGACGAAAAGATTAATTTGTTGAGAGATGAATTTTATTTTTTGTCTCTAAATTTCCGTCGCTATTTTCAGTTTATTTTAATAGTGTGTATGGTGTAGCTGAAGGACTTGATTATCACTTACCTGCATTGGATGCAAGTTATGGTTAAATTCTAATGATGATCTAGGACCGAGAGGGTTCACCCGTCTGGTAACCTGTATTTGCAAGTTAAGAAAATCATTAGTTGTTGGAGGACTGTGTCAGTGTCACTACTAGAAAAAGTAGAAATAGTGACGGAATTTAGAGATGAAGAAATAAAACTGATCTCTAAATTTGGCGGAATTTACCTGCATACGACGAGAGCCATTGTTGTTATATTCTGATGAGTTCATTAGAGCTTGGAAGTCCCCAGGATGATATGGGGTGTTCAAACAAAACAAAGAGGCTTCTGGCTCATTAGAAAACTGATTTGCAGCTTGTGAATTCAAAAGACTCTCACTTGAAGGCATATTCATGCCAAACATGGAGTTCATTGGCCTTGAGTAACCCATAGGATACACAAGTGAAGAGTTTATTAGGTTGTTGTTGTCAAAAATGCTAGGCAATGAGTATTGAGGCCTTTGAGACATAACACCTAGCCTTGAACCATTCATGCTAGACATAATTGGGGTTGCTGGTGGGATTTGAAATGGCCTTGAGAATCTATTACATGATATCGAATTCAAAGGATTCGACTGCAGCTGCGGCCTCAGAATCGGGATCACGCGTGACGGATGAACATAGTTAGGCACATCACTAGAACTACCAGAATTTGACAAAGATGAAGTGTTTTGGTGTCTAATGTGATTAAACACATTCTCAACTCTAGAAGCCATATTTCCATTTAGGGCATAACTAGTAGTATCCATTGTTCCTCTTGCATTTGAACTCTCAACTCCAATCTGATTTTTCCCTTTTTCATCTGTATTGTAAACAGAGTTGTACATAAGTGCAGCTGCATAAGATTGGCAATTGTCATTTATGAACAAACTTTTGCCTCTATCAGTGTTATTCCTAATGTTAACATTGCTAGGAATGGTGTTGTTGGCATTTCTATTTTGGTGAGTAGCAATACCAGGAATAGTCAATGGTTTAGTGGAAATTTGAAGAGGTGGAAAAGGCTTTTGAGAGCTATTTTGTGTGATGGGTTGTTTAAGAGCCTGTGGAGTGAGTTGATGGGTAATTTGAGAGGCTGAAACATTTTGAAGGAGGTTTGGATTTGAAGTGTTTGCATCTTCTAGTTGTTGAGAGTTAAAGGCTTCTATTTTTTTGGCAGCAACACTTTGGGCTGTTGGTCCCAAATCTTTCACAAATCTCAGTAGACTTTCTTTGTAATTACTAGTGCATGTGTTCAGCTGCAATGCCAAAATTCATCAAATTAAGTTTAAGTATCTTGATGGTACAATTATTAAATTGTCCCAAATAGTAAGCATATCTCAACATTCAATTAAGAATAAATCAAAACATAAATAGATAGATAATCATACATATGAGAGGTAATAAGTAATAACTTAGACATACAATAATAACTTTTGACATATTTTTAAGTTATTTTCAGTACTTATTCTAACTAGCTTTTTTTTTTATTTTGAAAATTCTATAGTTTATAAATGAATACCATTACTAGTTAGTTTTTCTAAAAAAAGTTTATGGAATAAGCACAACTAACCACTACTCTTGTTTTTTTTGGTTTCCCACATGTTACGTCTATGAAAACAATCTTGTTCGAGGCACTGTCAGACATTAAATGTGTGCACCTCTCCTAGTGGGGATTCGAACATTGGTTCGCTATTTTGTAGGAGACTAGCCCCTTTTGCTAGGCTCAAGCCCCAATTGACTTGTGTGAAATTGTGAATACTGTTTATAGATCATCAATTAATGTCTTGAGAGAAAAACATAACTTACTTGGAGGTTTGACTTGATACAATTTAGTACTTCCGAAACTAGTGAATTGTTACTTGGGGGCTGATACAAGGCCCTTTTATCAGTTTTAGAAGCCTTGTAACGAGTACCATTTCTCCCTGTTTTAATAAAAGAGGAAAATACAATAAGTAGTTGTTCTCATTTACCATTCAAAACAAATAATAAAGTAGCTGCGTTTAACTAATTCTTCCTATGAGTTTTTACATTAATCATAAATTATTATATTTAAGAAAACAATAATGTTATTTAGTATGGAGAAATTATATGTTTTTATCTCTTGTAACCAAAAAAAAAGTATGGAGAAATTATAAATGAACGAACGAAAGCAAACTGTGTTTTACTTTTTCACAATATAATATCCAAATTTCACCGAAAACAACCCATTTTGTACAATCGAACATTTCTCTTAGGGTATGTTTGAGAGGGTTTTAGGAGGGGAAGGGAGGGTAGGGCATATTTTTCAATTTAAAATTGAGTAAGCTATAAAATGTCTCTAAACATGAATCAAGTGTGATTAGAAATGTTATATTGATATCTATCAATTTGTTCTTTTAATTTTTTAAAATCTCAAATACATATTAAAATATAGACTAATCTTTTTCAAGCCCTCCCCTCCCTTCCCCTCGCAAAACCCTCTCCCAAACATACCCTTAGGTGTGTTTGAATGAGCTATTTTTTGGGAGTAATGTAATTTTTGAGAGCAATTGAAATATTTTTAGTTCAATTGAACTAGAATATTTCAACTCCTTCCAAAAGCACTTCATCCAAATATAGGGTTAAAGAAAATAACAAACCCTGTAAGATAAAACGACGTATAATTGAAAAACATAATTAGAAATTAAAATACTTCACTATGATAGAAAACAAAGAAATGTAATTGGACTATGTATAATAATTTTTTTATTATAAGATGGAGCAATATAACATGAATGTTAGGAACCACATGAAGGTTAAATGAGAAACAAATTTCATACCAGTAGGTTTAGTAGAAGCCCTTACAAGCCGTGGGGTTCCTAGTTTCCTATCACCAGCTGGCTTTTTACATTGTCTCTTATTGAAGCCAACTTTAGAATCAAAATGTTGAGGGTCAGCACTTAGACTCTCAAAAATCTTTATAGCATGGCAACCTATATCTTTAGCCTGGAAGAGTAACGTTTAACAAAACTTAGATTCATTTAAATTTTCATAAAGCATATTCATAATCTACATCTCAAGTAGAAAATAAAAAGAGAAATTCTAAGAATTAATGAAACTTGTATTTAATTTGGTAGCATACCACTTTGTAATATCTTGAGGTTGCAGGATAAGTATTCATCGCGTTGAAGCATATTAGATACACATCACGCTGCACATATAGTTGAAACAGAATTAAACGTCATTTTGGCATGCATTGAGAAAAAGAGAGTTTCACGACAGAATATCAAATAAAGATTGAAATGCTTTTAAGAAAATAAGATAATAATCAGGTGAAATATATTAAATATCCAGGGACATTGAAGCTGTCATTGTTTTAATGACAACATATAACGAACCAAAAAGGTACTCAAGGGATTACAAAAGCACTAGGGGTGCAAGCCTACAACGAGGTAAAACTTCTAAAGTTTTAGCTTTGGATTGTTCAAAAACAATACTATTTGTCATTAGTTTTTATAAAGTAAAATGACCTCATACTATGACAAAATGACAAAATCTAAAGCTTTCAGTTTAAGAAAAAAGGCGTAAACTAAAAATTTGCTTTTGGCTTCAACAACTAAAAATGTTTTTTGGGTCGACGCTGGCCACCGACAGAAAACAAAAGTAGAGTAACACCAAAACACCTGAACCCAAGTAACTAACTAGCCAAAAAAAAACACCAAAATGTAGATAGGACTAAAACTTATTCATACAGTCAATGGAATCGATATTTGTAGAATAAGCATGAGGCCAGATTTACCTTTGCCACAAACTATCTCTAAGACAGAAAAATTATACTGTCTAAAGCCAATCGGAGAAGATTCGACTGTTTTGAATGTCCCATAGGACCTACAAGATCGTACACCACACCGAAGACCATAACACCCTTTTGCTCGACCCACAAAAGAGGAGAAATAAGGATAAAGGGAAAACTGATCTTAGGGAAAAACAAACACACATCTAAGCCATCGAGTAACAACATACCACACCCTAGAAGAGAAGTTGCATTTAACAAAGAGGTGGTGGGTCGACTCTTGCCAATCACCAAAGAAAACACACATAAGCGCCGAGGGGTCAAGAATAATACCCATGCAGAGTAGGTTTGTCCGAGTCGGTACCCTATCCAATATTAGTTGTCAAAAGAAGGCAAATTACCTTAGAAAGGGAATTACTTGTGTAAACCCTACTAAACACTGACACTTGGAAATCTGAAATCTTAGAGACTCTAGACAAGGGGCGTATCAAAACAAATTAAGCCGAGCTAACCATATACAAGTAAGATGGATGTCCCTTCCATATCCACCAACCAAGTTCCACAAAAAGGGAGATAGACTCCAACAGAGAATAGAGTTCCAACATTAATGCCTTCTCCTAAACAAAGAGACGTCTTCTCCATGTAAGACTCTAGACCTTGTTGTTGTCATCGCAACTTCCACAACCCCCACTCATAACCTCAGGAAAGGAAGATACCGAAAAGAGACTTGGAAACTCCAGCCTCCCTATACAAAGAACCATACCAAAAGAGGATAGCAGACCCATCCTCAGTCTTCTTAGTGATCCCCTCCTCAAACTAATCATCCCTTTAGACCCCTTGCACCCTCAACTAAGACAATATCCTTCCATTAAACTGAGAAAATGATGGTATCTTTACATCAGGCGAGAAAGGCACTTGAATAATGGTTGACACATACTTCAAAATCAACACTTAATGCCACAAGGTGTCAGTGCCTATCAAAAGCCTCCATCTCCATGCATCCAACAAACTTAAATTTACCCCCTTCACTCTTGGGTTTGCAGGTATCCACCTCAGTCACCTAAGGAATATGCATACATCCACTAGCCCCTACCAAGAGACTTCAAGGGGTCCCTTTGTTTCAACCTCCTCTTACTACTCACATCCCTTTTGGAATTCCATTCATCAAAACCAAAAGGTAACCTTAGAAGATACACGCTCGTATCCAACCGATCCATATTTTTCATTAAACTTGAAGGATTTCATCATATAATCTAGGAATCACTAGGTAACCGATCGAATCATAAGGTTTCTAGAAGTTCACCTTTATAATCTTACACAGTTTAAGCTTTTTCCTTGCTAGATCTACCACTTCGTTAATCGTTACTACCCAAATCCACTAGTTTGCAATACTTCATAAAAGTTGATTGATTATGTGAGATTATCATATCCATAACGCTACTCTACCTTGCAGCCAACACTTTACCACCAACTTGATACAAAATCGAGCAGGAAAATATGTTTATAGTCGCCCAATGAAAAGGGGGAATCAACCTTGGGGATAAAGGTTAAGAAATAAGCGGAGAAGCATCTTAAAAGCATTCTATTTGAAAAAAATCATCCAAAAGGACCCAATCTATCTTGGCAAATCAAAGGCTATAAGAAGTCAATAAAATTAAGATTAAGACCATGTAGCACCTGAATCTTGTTTCCATCACAAGAGGCAACAACCTCACTTATCTCGCCTATAGAAAAAGGGGATGAAATTGAAGCGCAATAAGCTGATGAAATTAAAATAAAGGAAATACCATCCAAGCATTCATAGTCCTCCTTCAAAAAGTGTTCACTACCAAAAAAAAAAGTGTAACTTTACCCTGAATCCCTATAACATCCTCCACCCAAGACTCACCCACCCACAAAGATGAAATATTATTCTTCCCCTGGATTAATATTTTACGCAAGCATGGAAACACGCGGTATTCGCATCCCCGTGCTTTAGCCATCTGGGTCTAGATATCCAAACCACATTATGCTTACTCTTACTTAAAGATCATATCTTTGAAAAATATCTCTTCTTAAGGATCACTTCCCCCTCCAACAACTTCACCCATTCACATGTCAGATCCATAAGTTTTATCCTCGACCAACAAGTGTATTTTAGTATTAGCATCACCAAATCCCATCCCCAAATTAATACGTAACGATATTGGGACAAGTATCAAACACATTCCACTCTAGCGCCTATTGAGACAATGAATCTACCCAATCCAATGACACTAAAATATGATCCCAACAACTCATTGATATCTCATTTGGTTCGAACCAAGTAAACTTCCGGGTCAAAAGGATTATGTCAAGCAGGGACATATCGTCAATAAATTCATGGAACTCTCTAATTTCTATATTCATGGTACTCTTCTCAAATGTAGTACACACTGAGTTGATGTGCTCCACCCCACACCAGAGATTACCACCAAAACCTTTCCTAGATATAACAACCTTAATCCACATATGCCTTTTATCCGACAAATTTCATTTCAGATAGATATTGACCGTGAAACATTTTATATCTTCCACCGCACACACCAAGAAAACCAAAGTCGCAAAAGTGAAAAAAAAAAGTTTACCTATATGATCTTCACAAATATAAAGGACCCCTTGCAGTACCAACTAATGGAACAACATACCATTTAGAAAACAAGTTACCCCAAATAATAACATAAAGAATTAGAGGAGTACACTATCATTGATCCACCATCCTCGCCTCCTTGTGTTGTTGAGTATTCTGGTTGCGCTTTTCCAAGCTCCACAACTTTTGTAATAAACCTTCATTGCATGTTGTAGAGAGACCTAAAGCTAATCCAAATTACAAAACCAGGGCATTAGAGTTTGGTACTTGTGTTTTTGGATGTGGTGCTATGCTGCTAATTGGAGGTTGAGACCCAAAATCAGTCAACTGCACAAACAACTTAACCCACCATCTACGGACTGTACATGAGCGAACCCCCTTCACCATCAACCAGCCCCGGCCCTCCTTCAGCTACCATCCCCTCATCGTACTCGACCAAGATCAAATTTTGAGCCTTTGGCCCAACCACAGGTAAGATGGATTGAAGAAGAGAATCACCCTCGAGGCCCGCTTTTGTCTCAACGACACTTCCAAATCGTCCTCCTTTACAAAATATGGGAAAAAGCGCACCCCACTAACAGTTCCTTGACTCGAAGTGATACTAGCCGAAAACACACTTTCTTCCAATATTTGCATCCTTCCACAAACTCATGATTCTTCAATTCAAGGAAACACGTAGAAACATAGAAGAATTCCCCAACCAAAGTCTTCTTTCCTTCCTTGAAACTTCCGCTAACTAGGAAGATGGTGCGGCTTACCAGGCCCTTTTCTACTATAGTGTTTGTGAATCCAAATGTGATTAGTTAGTCTCACATCGACTAGGAATGAGTTAAATGAAGGATATATAAGAGAAGTGACTCATATACACATTGTTTAAGTTTTTGAGTGGAGATGTGCCATTCAAATCTCTTGGTGGTACTGGTGATTAGCTCGTTGTTACTCTCAGTGCTCCCCCGGAGTCCCTCAACAAGTGGTATGAAAGTCATAGTTTGGCCTGGTGCATGGGAGAGAGGGAAGTGGATCCTAGTTTGGATCATGTTTTGCGTTGTGGGTGACTCCCACTTGGGGGAGAGAATTATGGGAATTCAAGTGTGAGTATCTAGTCTCACACATCAACTATGAATGAGCTAAATGAAAGGATATATAAGTGAGGTGACCCTTATACCTATTGTATTTTAGGTTTTGGTGGAGATGTGATGTCCAAGTCTCTTGATGGTCCATTAGCTCGTTGTTTCTCCAAATGCTCCCCCGAGCTCCCCAACAACTAGCCACCCTTGGCCAAGCCATGACCGTAAGCGCTCGCTCGTAAGATATAATACATGGTGTATTATACATTATGATATAGAAATTATGTAGAATACATTTTAGTCTATATATAATACAAAAATAAATTTTGCATTAAAAATATTTAAACATGTCATTTTATTTAAATTAATTATCTCATTTTATTTAATACAAATATTTGAACACATAAGATAAAATTTTAAAAATTATACATTTTTTTAAAAATAAAAAAATAAAAAAACATTTTTATACCTTGAACTGTTCGAGGGTTGTATACATGCCGTCGTGAATTTTAGCTCTCATAGTTCCGAAGTCCATTGGCTCATTCACATTAAGGTGGCAATTTTCAACCTTTTCCAGCAATATGCATTAAACATTAATAATTAACAAAGCTTAACTATAATCAATAATAAATAGTTAGTTATTTAGATTATCTACAAGGACAATAGTTTACAAACCGTATCGAAACTAATGGGCTCTCCAAACAGTTCATCTGAGTCTTTCCTGCACACATTTAAACGGCTATCTAGTTATATATTTCAGTGAAAAAATTATAATTATATCCATTTTGATTCATTTAACACAAACAATCATAAGCTTATATGTTTTTTTTTTTACCTTTGTAGGAAATCAAGCACAGATTCCATGACATGCTTGTCTGGCACTCTGTTCAGAGAAGAGACTGCAAGTGCAACAATTGTTATGTTTAAGTCCTAAGAATTAATGGGATAAGCCAAGGTGCAAATACAAAAACTACACGTGCTTTTTGCTATATTATAAGCATACCATTTGTTACCGAAGAAGTACTTTCATCATTAGTAGGTCTTCCTTCTTGAATTGCCTTCAAAATATCATAAAGAATTATAGTAATAAGAAAACTATAGGGACATGCATGCAAAATTGAGAATGACAAGAATAGAGAAATTAACACAACACCTTGAATATAGAGATCAATTGAAAAAATGCTCTATCTTTCCATCCCTTATCTGTTAGACCAAGTTTCTCACCCTCAATAAAATCAACCAAGTGATCATTTCCAGCATCGATTACTGCCTTTCCTTTGTTTTTGGTGTCAATAATCTTTTGCTTTTTAGCAGATGCTAATGCCAACTTCCTTTGTTTTTCTTGTTGCCTTTTCTCTTCCAAAGCAACAATTCTGCTGCTCCTCCTTCTTTCTGTGCTCATTTCTATTTCATCATTGACTCTCTCTCGTTTTTTCCCAGTTCCTCCTACTTGTGTTTTAATAAAAAAATGGAGTAGAAAGAGTTACTCTAATCCGTAAATATATAGAGTCAAAATTCAAAGGACAAAAAATATACTAACCAAAACCATGATATAATGTTCATCAAATCAAAAACAAAACTATAAAATCAAAGCTATAGAATTACTAAAAACTAATTTGTTGTGGATTTAAAGCACAAAAGTAAAATGCATGCATGCAAAAAAAAGTTATACATGTGTTACAATAATTACAACTTTAACAAAGAAAGAGTAAATATATAAATATAATATAAAAGATAACGAAGTACAAGAGTAAGTTAATTTCTCCTAAAGGGTCCAAGGAAAGGTTCTCTCACTCCCTTTCCCAATCAAACACAATACTAAATTAAAAATAAATACTTTACTATAGTGAAAAATATTGTACTTTACTATAAAAATTAAATTGAAAGAGAACGATAGTGTTAAAAACAAGTAATTTGTTGATGTCATGTTTTCAACTAGTTCTACTCATTATTTATTTTTTTGACAAATAGTTCTATTCATTATTAGTCATAATAAAAATCAGCCAATTGAAATTTATCAATGAATTACTAATTGTGCATCCAATTTGTGATCTCTAATTAAGAATTTTTTTTTGAAATAAATAAAAGGAAAATTTGTTTTTGAATCCTTTATCTTAATTTTAAAATTTGATTTTGTTTTTATATTTTCTCTCAACTAAGTCCTTTCAGTCTCAAAGCATTATTAGGTGGCGATTCATGAGCCTTCTACGATGTGAGGGGAAAGAAGGAGCCGAGATGGAGCGGGACAAATTTTTGAGACGACACTGCAAAACTTAGTGAGAAGAATGAGGGAATTTTTAGGATATGTTGAGGGGCATATCAGTAATATGGGTGCGAGAGGTAAAACACATAGAAAACTACGGTAGTTTTTTTTCTAACGGTGTTGAGGGGCATATCAGTAATAGATTTTTTAGGATAGAATCACCGTTATACAAAACTTAGTGAGAAGAACACCGTTATAGCCATATCACGATCATAACAGCAACAAGGTTTTTTTTTAACGGAGTTAAACAAAAACTAAAAAAACTACGCCGGAAATGTTTTGAGATTTAAATAACCTAACTTGTTAGAAAAAAAACTCAAAGGACTAAATCGAAACTTGAAATTAAAAAATAGTTGGCACATTTGACCAAGATACGAAATTGAACTATCCTCTTTCTCATAGATCTGAGTTCAATTCTCCCTGAAGTCGCTAATTGATGCAATCGTTATAGTTGACTGATCGAAATCGTTGAATATAGATCAAACGATTCACGACGTTACTTTAGCAAATCAGAATTCAAAATCCACGATCTAATCTTCATCAAAGAATTGAAATCATTTACTCCCAATTGCATCAAATCAATCTTAATCCCTTGCCCAAAGAACTAAAATGATTGACTCCCAACCCTAATAATTTTCCAAATAAAAAATATTAATTTAAATATTTCAATTAGATAATCATCAAAATACAAGGAATAGGCACACCAATTAGGAGTACTGAGGATTGAAGAGAATACTGTCAATATTTCAAATTTGATCAAGCCGAGATGTTTGGATTCTCTCTAACGCCGCAACTTTTTTCTGGCACTAAAAACAAGTGTAAAAGGAGAGAGAAAATAATAGGACGATGGGTAGTTAATGACGACCGAGAGAAAGAGAGAAAAATTAAAGAGATAGAAAGAAACATAATTGATGTACAAGGTGTAACAGGATGTCTGCAGAAGAGTATCCAATCTCAAGGACATAGATTGTGATGGATGACAAAGGGACACAGACCCTTTGCTGCGGCATCACAATGCTGCGCTAGCGAGATCTGTCCGATCTAGAGAGAGATCACTTCTTCTCTCTCTAGATCCAACAGTCCTTGTTGGCGCAACATGGTGTTGTCGCAGCAAAGGATCCAAGTCCATGACAAAGTGAGAAATCAATTATGACATGAATAAAATTACAAAATCTTAGTCCATGACAAAGTGAGAAATCAATTATGACATGAATAAAATTACAAAATCTTACTTCAAGGAAAAAAATTTATGGGGAGGAGATGATGCATCAGTGAAAAATTTATGTGATGATGCTTCTTTTTTTCTTAGAAATGATATAAATTATATAGCTCAAAATCCAACCAAATTCAAAGTGAAACTGACCAAATGAAGTTGAAGACATACCCATGACAGATACAGCATTAACCTGTGTGAGAGAGGAACAAGAAAGCATATATCAATGGTAATCCATAAGTAAAAGTCACAAGAAATTGAGGGTGAAAGCTAAGAAGTTTACCAAAGCCACTAAGCAAATAGAGTAGGAAGGAGAAGAAGAAACCACTTTTTTTTTGGAAAAGCTCAAAATGTTTTAAGATACATCAACTCTGAAGAATATATATATATATATATATATATATATATATATATATATATATATATATAATTAAAGTTCCCTTTTATGTGATCTCAATACTCCCTACGTTCCTGAACTTTTATACTTTCGGCCTTTTATTTTTATTCCAAAATAATCGTATTTTTAAAAACTCAATGTACAATTCACTAAATTTTTCCAAATATACCATTTATATTTATCGAGTCATTTAAAGTCCCCAAAACATGAATTAATTGTCTCAAGACTCTTTTATTATGACTTCATCTTTTCCAAGACAACTACAAAGGGAAAGATCAGGAACGGATGGAGTATCAACCTAAATGGTTTGTGTCAATGACATGTTCAGGACTAGTATGTGCAAGTGTAACGTATATACCGTCCGTTTTCATTTATAAGCAAATGACGGTTGGACACATATTTTGAGAAAAGTTAAAAAAAGTATTTTTCTTAAATTATCCTTGCATTGATAAAAGATAAAGTAGTGCAATAAAAAATTATGCATCCATAAATGTAAAAATAGTGCAACAAATAAGGGTAAAGTTGGTACATTAAGTGAAAAAAACTTTGACTTGCTTATATTTAGGAACATGATTAAATGGATATTTTTGCTTATAAATGAAAACAGAGTGAGTATTTGACAACTGGTCATTGATTAAAATATTATTTCGACGGTTTCAAGCCAGGTTCTCCAGCGTAGATTAGTCACCAGCAAAGTCAGTAGTGAGTGTTGCTCACAAATAACACTGCAACCAAAAAAAACATATCCACATAAGTTTCATGTACATGGCTACCTCCGATTTGAAATAGTGATGCTTTTTAAATTCACTTATCATTTATTTAGGGGCTTTATTTTTTTATAATGTTCTTCGACCCCACTCTAGTGTCCTAGAGAAAGGAATTTACGGCCTAATTTGGAGTTCGATTGAGAGATAAGTAGAATCTGACACTAAATTATTCTATCGATCAAATTCGAGTACTAACCAAATCTGTCGCATTAGATGGAATGCGCTAACTACTCACCCTCAAATTTGGGGTTATTAAGTGACACCATTAGATAAAAAGAAAGATGTTTTATAATAAGGTAACTTTGAAAAATCAACTATTTTGATACAATTGTTATTTGAATCAATAATTAAATGAGTTATAATTTATTAAAAAATCTACAATGTCATTTTAAAAACGATAGTAATTAAATATATTAAAAATTATATACAAAAAAGTAAACATTTTTTTTGGATATTTTTTAAATTTACTTGAAAATGCTAATAATATGAAATCAAAAAATTTTAAAAGTCAAAAATTTATTTTCGTGAAATTACACGAATGTTTTGGCCAAATAACGATTAAATAAATTTAATTAATAATAAAAATATGTTTCTATTTATGAAATTTAATTTACTTCTTAAGAAACAACAGTTTAAAAATACTTTTGTTGAATATTGAAGCAAGAATTTAAAAAATAACAAATATAATATCAATTTAGTCCTCAAATATCAATTAAATTAGTCCTTATGCAGTAACTTTAGGGAGATTTTAGTCTGCCTTTAGTGACTAGTTTAATTAACCAATAATTGAAGTTTTTTATTGGTCAAATTAAAAAAAAAAATTCACTATTGAAAGAGTAACTAGGTCTCCGTGTTTTTTAAAAAGAATTTTTTAGCCTTAACTCCTAAAAAATCATAATACTGAGGTTTTTTTACATGTGTATAGTGTTAGAGAAGCCAAAATAATAAGTATTTGAATAGTAAAAGATTAAAATTAATTTCAATTATGCGTCTCATATAATTTTACATACTTATTTAAAAATATAGTTGAGATATAGGGGCAACATCTATACTTTTGTGGGGGAACTTTTTTATTAAGGCTACTTAACAAAAATAGTTGAGTTATGCCCCCAATACTATATATATGTATCTGCCATTGTGGTTAATATGATTAATAAGCGAAATTATTGGAAATAAATTTTTAATCGGAATAAAGGATATTTTTGAAAAGTTATTATTGAATATGCTAAATTAGCTTTTTGACAATAATATGCTAAATTAGTTAAGTTTTGCTTATATTATACCCTTAAACTTTTTTATATTTGAGTCCAAATAGTGTAAATCAAATTTTAAAGAAAGTAAGAATGTGAATTCAATAATATAAAAGTTTACAAATTAAAAGTATGACTAAAAAAGAAAACACTATTGGGAAGGACAACTATACGGATTGGTAACGACGGTTAAATGTGGTCTACTAAGTCTCTGGAGTAGATTAGTAACAGACAAAGTCAATATATACTGCATGCCAATAACACGGTAGCCGAAAGAAGTATATATGATTGGAAAAGATATAGAGGAGTTGGGATGGAATCCTCTCCGATTACATGGATTAAAATATTATTAATATATTAATTTCTGTGTGGTCAGTCACTAGTCACTTGATATATGCACCGAGAGTAGCTAACACGATTTTAATGACAAAAGACAACACTACTTATTCTTCATTAATTTACAACTTTTTTTGGTAAACCAAAGTATCCACGGTGATTGTAAACACCAATCCTTCGAGGTATCAGAGATCCTTTTAAAGGTTTCACCTCTCCCAACAAATATTTTTCCATATGCAGGCCAAAGATCGAATCTAGGACCAAATAGTTAAGGGGCCCAACTATCTAACACTTGTATCACATCATGTTGGTAATTTACAGTTTTAATGAAGAGAAATCATCATTAATTTTCATTAATCCATATTTAATTTTGTTTTAATGAAGAGAAAGAATATAAATTTAACTCTAGTTTTATTCATTATTTATACTTTTTTTTGGTTCGAACATTTACTCGCTACCTACGGAGTGTCCCAACGCTTTCAACGAATGACTATATATTTTCCACTTGCTTAGGAGTAAATTTTACGTTGGTCAACACTGAGTTTGTCCACTAGGTGAGTCAAACCCAAGAGCACCAGGTCGATCATCATGTCTCAGGGTAGCAGCTTATATCATTGGGCCAACCATGTTGGTTATTATTATTATTATTATTATTGTTATTGTTATTATTAAATTATTAGTATAATAGTCTTATTCATCATTAATTTTCAGTTAATATATATTTTGAAATAATTAATATTAGCTTGAATATATATGATTTAATCACAAAAATAGAAAAATATGAAAGAAAATCATAGTTTTAAAATAAAGTGATGATTTAATGTTTTGTTACTTTAGAGTTAATTTTTAAATTTAGTCAAAAAGATCTATTTTTATTTTTTGAAATAACCCCCACATTAAATATTCTAATATATTTTTTGAATTTAACAGTATCATTCTCTTTCTTCATAAAGCTTGAATCCTTTGTCAAATTTAAAGAATTATTGGGAATGTGTTGTATTTCATATATAAACTAGTTGTTCTAGGACAACTCACTTTGGGTGTGTTTGTTTGGGGTGAAAGAGGTAAAAGAGAGTCAGGGAAGAAAGAGTAATTTTGGCATGTTTGGTTAAGGAGAGGAATAGGAAAGAGAGAGGGAGGAAAAATTAGTTTAGTGGTTTTTGTAATCTCTCCGTAAGTGGAAAGAATTTGGAGAGAAATGGCTCTTAAAACAAAATTTATTCTTTCTCTTCTAATATTAATGTTACTAGAGTGTTTGACCCGTGCTATGCACGAGTATACTTATCCTATTGAAAATTATATAAAATATTATATTTTGTTTGTTAATTTATGTTTAGATGTTAATGTTTTTATTTATGTCTGTTATACTTATACTTAGAAGTGTCAATTTCTACTTATACGTGGAAATCCCCGTGGAAACTGTGTAGTTTAAAGGTCTAAAGATGGATATTGACCTATGGGGATGAGGGTAGATTACTAAATTCCCTTGAAGACATTGTAGGAAGGGGATAGGGTTTATACCCCTACCCCATATATATATATATATATATATATATATATATATATATATATCCGTGTGTGTATTACTTGTTCAATATTTGTTAATTTCATTTAATATCAAAATATATCATACATACGATGCATACTTAAAACCATATAACAAAAGAATTATTATGAGAAATTTGATAAGAAATGTATCAAAAACTCACATAAATTTTTTTAAAACATTTCCAGAGAGTGAAATCAAACATGAGGAATTACATGACTTGAAAGGGATCAAAAGAGCCTTGAACAAAAACTCAGTGGAGTGAGAGTCATTCACCGGTAGAACAATAATCTAGAGAGACCAATGAAGGTTGGCTCAGTTGTTGGTAAGGAGTTGGCTCATTCCCCTCAACTCCCGCTGCCGATGTGAGGACCTCTTTGGTGGGTGATCTCTATGTACCTCTGTAAGCGCTCAAAAATCCCCGAGGTCTGCCCTGACCTTGTTGAACCCCGAAGCTCAACTCACCTAAACTTTTGTAATAAAAAAGACCAATAATCTAGAGAAAAACGGGTCGCTGAAAGAGCGCAAAAGCAAACCTATACGAAAGCTCCATTCGCTAAGCCAACCCACTATTGTTTACTATTTCTTAGCGCTTTCATTCTTGATTCACAAATATCTGGTTTATCACCCATTGAAGGATAATAGAAAAGAATAGTTCACTTACACAATGAGGACCTATATATACACCGAATAAAATAGAGGATGCAAGTAGTATATAGAAAATGGGCTTCCAAATGTAAATAATAGCGCAATAGCCAATAATCAATGGCTAATATTAATGCGGAGACAAACAAAAGCGTTCATAGCTTTTTTCTAAAGATAATCACTTTTTTGGAATTAGTATATATTAATAAATTTTATATTTGGTTTATAACACTAACTCTTTCAGATATAGATCCCGTTTGTCATAGCCTTTTTCTAAAGATAATCACTTTTATTAATAAAATAATCACTTTTAAAACTTTTCTATCTGTTTTTTTATTGTTTTTTTTATTAAAAATGAAGATCTAAAAATAATCTAAAAATTTATATAAATAAGAATCTGTTTTGTATAGCTTCTCATAAAAGTTATTTTACTTTAAGAATGATTGTTGATTAGCTTCTCATAAAAATTACTTGTATTTTATGTTCGACCTCACGAAACAATGAAGACAAAAATTACTAAGTGTTATGCTTTTCGCTAGCAGCGTTTTCCTTCAAGTTCTCGAGGCTCTGGACCATGTCAGTTAAGAGCAAAAATAACTAATAAAATTCCCTAAATATAAAGTATACTATCACCAATTATGCATGCCTTCCTACACTCAAGATATAGCAACTTTGTTGATACAAAACCATCACTCTCTTTGTCAAAAAAAAAACCATCACTCTCACTATGGATTTATTTTTCGTTAAATGTGAGATAATTATTTTATATCATTTGCCATTCCAAAATGAACATTCGAAATTTATTAAGTATCAAAAAAAGATAAAACAAAGTTAAATAATTCAAAATTAAATTGAAGGAAAACAACAACTACTACTAAAATTATAGGCTAAATATAAGTTATATTTTTCAAACATGATGCATTTATTAACTTTTGGTACAAATAAAGAGACACTCTCATATTTTATTTTGTATCCTTACTTACAAACAATTTTTTTTTGCAAACACAAATAATTCTTGAACCTAGAAATAAATCCTTGCAATCATAAATAATTAACTTGGTATGACTAAGAGAAATGACAAACAACCCAATATATCATCATGACATTCAATTCAAAATTATGAGGAAAATGCTTCAAATCAACCTGAGATGTCATGGTAGTTTGAAATCATTCATATTGCTTATTGGCCACCAAGTATATATTAGGGAAAACCACTCACATTTTAAATAATGAGAATGAATGATGATTGTAAAATTAAATGTTTTTATGAACAATAATAATACTCATGAAATGAGAATATGAGAATATATATAAATACAATTATTGAGATTAGGATTAAGAAAGTACATAAGTTTCCTACTTCATGTTTATGTTAATAATTTCCCAAAATTAAATTGCATACTTATTGTGGGATCCTTAATTTATATTTATTCAAAAAACATCATTAATGCTAATTAATCCATGAGATGACAATTGGAATAACATTTATGGGAGATGATTCTCAAATATAGATTTATTTGACTTTTACATCTTGTTTTGAAGATTCATCTTCCTTAATCGCATTAGCTTCAATAATAACTTCAATGACACGAATCTCTTCATTTTCTTTCACAGACATTCTAATGAGTAGTTGTCTTTCTGAAAATAAATAAATTAACTAACATAAGTTAGTTATTTGCAAATGTTTAATGGGAAAAAACAATAGATTAAAAATAAATATATTTGAATTGCCCATTGAGGGATTGTAGGAATAACACGGGTGCAATGAATATGATCAAGCTAGTAAAACTTGTGTGATCCGTGACAATCACATGAAGATCAAATGTAAGAAATTAGAACGGATATTAGTATTTTAGATATGAGAAGAAAAAAGATTATACTATCAAATATTACAAAAATAGGATTAAGTCATCAATGTATACCCTGAAGTAGAGTTGTGGATGATATTGCATTTACCACACAAAAAATCATTGCTCTCATCAGATTTAGCAATGCCACATTTGCACAATTTGTACCACCATTGAAGTTTGTGAATTGTGAAACAAAAAATATATAATCAGTTATTCAAAATAGAAGTCACAAAAAGATTATGGTTTGGAATATTACTTATTTAGAATGTTGTGGGATCTCCACAAATGTGATGTTTTCATAAATGCCATTTGTACAACAGTATCCATTTAGTAAATGGGTAGTGAAGAAGGAAGAAATACCAATAAAACATACATGTTGAAAATTGTAAAACAAACAAATAAGAACACTTGATTTTACATAGACAAAAGGGTGAAAGAGACATGTATAGATAAATCATTGGCTTGTTGATGGAGCTCACCTAGAGTTAATTTCTATTCAAGAATAAGAAATCATCAACCGTTTGTGCATAAATATCCATTTTAGAGAAAAACGAAAATATGTAAACTTAAGACACACAATTATAAGTACCAATAGACTATTTAAATAAATTTTATTATTATTTCAAATTGGTGGGGAAATTTTCGAATTTCAAATTTTCATATTTTGAGAATGTCATTAATCACTATGTATAATAATAATAATAATTTTTGTAATTGAAAGTTTTTAATTCAAATTGGTTAAGAAAAATCAATTCCATTTTTAATTGATAAATGATAACAATGAATTTTATTTCGAATTTCCTAATATAATGCAATTACATTAATGAGATGCACCATTGTGGGACCAGAAGAAAAGAATTAAATAACAAATTATTGAGAGGTTGACACGTGGAGCAGAATTAATTGAGATGCATTCAGTCGTTGGAAGACAGAGAGGACCATTCATTCGTTGGAAGACTTGTTGAGATCTTGTGTTCTTGAGCAGGGAGGTGCATGGGATACTCACCTTCCGTTGATCGAGTTTACTTACAACAATAGTTACCATTCTAGCATCGGGATGGCACCGTTCGAGGCATTGTATGGTCGGAGATGTAGGACTCCGTTGTGTTGGCATGAATCTGGGGAGAGTATTGTTCTTGGACCCGAGGTTGTTCGAGAGACTACTGAAAAGGTGAAATTGATCCGTGAGAAAATGAAAGCGTCGCAGAGTAGACAGAAGAGCTATCATGATAAGAGAAGGAAGGATTTAGAATTCCAAGCTGGTGATCATGTGTTTTTGAGAGTCACGCCTATGGCTGGTGTTGGGCGTGCATTGAAGACAAAGAAGTTGACTCCTCGTTTCATTGGACCGTATCAGATCACTGAGAGAATTGGTAATGTTGCTTATAGGGTGGCCTTGCCGCCTAATCTTGCGAATTTGCACGATGTATTTCATGTGTCGCAACTTCGGAAGTATATTTCGGATCCGTCCCATGTGATTCCGATGGATGATGTGCATGTGCGGGATAATCTCACTGTGGAGACAATGCCTGTGCGAATTGAAGATCGTGAAGTGAAGACTTTACGTGGCAAAGAGATAAACCTGGTGAAAGTGGTCTGGTTAGGAGCTGCTGGTGAAAGCATGACATGGGAGTTGGAGAGCAAGATGCGAGAGTCCTATCCGAAGCTGTTTGAATCAGGTATGTTTTCGAGGACGAAAGATTCTAAGTGGGGGAGGGTTGTAACACCCCGGAAATAATTTAATTAAAATAGTTGATTGAATTATTAAAATAATTTGGAGGCGGGATATAGATAAATTAAAAGGTTAATATTTTATATGCGTAGGAGGTGAAACGAGTAAAGGAGGTGGTGACGTAGAGAGCCCAGTGTTTACTGAGCCCTCAACTTAAACCCTGGGGGTTTAAGCCAAACCCTCATTCGCAGCAAGCAAAAGAAAAACGAAAGTGAGAGTGAGAGAGAGAGCACGCGGCGCAAAGAGGGAGAGAAGAGGAGGGTTTCGCGAAGAATTTCAAAAGGAGATCGTTCGTGTTGCTGTGGTTTTGTTCGTGTCTCGTTCGTCGTGTTCCGGAGCTTACGTTATTCGAGGTAAGGGTGGGCTTAACCTTGATAATGGGTTGATGATAATTATGTGTGGGTAGTCTAGGGTTTTGTTGAATTGTTCGTGTTGTTGCATATCGTGTTTTCGTTGAGATTGGTGCTTTGATGATTATTGCACGTTATTGTGATTTGTTTCGTTATTTGTTGTTGCGTGATTGTTGTATCACGATGATGGTGTTGTTATTGTTCGTGTTTTTGTTGTTGCTGTGCGTGGTTGATTGTTGTTGTCGCGTTGTCGAATTGTCGTTTTTGTTGTGGTGGTTGCGGTGTCGTTGCCGTTAGGGTTTGGTGTTTGGCAATTTAGCGATTCTGGAAACGATTTGGGTATAGATTCGGTATTTCGGTGACTGGGAACGTTGTATTGACCGAAAAATTATGTGGTTTATTTTTCTGGAAAATAGACTTAATGCTTGTTAATTTGGCACTGGTTTGGGTGCGTTTAGAGTTGTGTAGCTCGAGATATGAATTCCACAAGTTAGAGTAAGATTCTGGAAACAATCTGGACACAGGGTCAGTGTTTTGGTTACCACGTTTTCAGAAGAACTCCTTTTCGAACGAATCCAATTTCTTTGAAAACTAGACAAAATTTTCCCCAGTTTATGCACAAGTTTCATGCAATTTGATTGAGTTTTGGTTACTTTGGAATTGCTTGAATTTGAAGGACAGAAACTGTCCTCTTTTGCAACTAGCCTGTGTGCTTTTCGAAAACTGTACCTATTGGACACTCTCCTTCAAAAACTGAACTTAGGGATGATAACCAGACCCATAGGGCTTTCCAACAAGTATTTATTTGTTGAAATCCGATGTCGTTTGCTATTTTAATTAATTCGCTGAAGTAGGTGCGATGTGCCTAGGCGCTGTGCGCCAGTCTTGTGCGTGGTGTGCGTGCGTTATGTCCGCGTTGTGGAGCCGTCTGGTGTTAATATTTCAGGTGCGGTGCTGGTATGCTCAGGAGAGTTTAGTGGTAGCTGTGATGCTACAACTTGGTGCTATTTTTGGTGAAATCATTTGTTTTGATTTTGGTGATATAGTATTTATTTTAAATACTTGTTATGGTGAGTTGGTGCATAATCATGGTGTCGCATTGTCATATGCATGTTTTGGTGATATAGGCTCTGCCTCTGGTGTTTGTTGGTGATATGCCTGTCGTGGCTCATTTTGGTGATCGGTACCGCATGCATATGCCCACTGGAGGGGTTGCATATCATCCCATTGTCTATGAATGTTATAGTTTTGGTGGTTCACTGTCAAATGGATTTTTCCTTTGGTATCTGTTGCTGTGATATGGTGTAATTGTATTGTGTTGCTGTAGTTACCTGATGCTAGCATATTTTTATCATCTGCTTATTACCTCTGTTAGACTCACCCCTTCTGCTTGGAATGTTGCTCTCATGCGGCAACGCTGCAGGTGATCGCTAGTGCTCGTGGAGGAATTGCTAGGTTTTGCTTCCTCTCTCGTTTGGGTCTGTGTCAGCTCTGATATGTAGCACCGGGGAGTCGTTAGTTATCGTTTTGAACTATTATTTTAGTTATTGGAAATTGTTTTAATTAATTTTGGAGATGTCTTTAATTGTTAATTCTGGAGATGTTTAAACTGGTTAATATTTCCGCTGCTTGGTGATTTCTTTTATATAAATTATTTTGGAGATTTTTTTTGGAATAAATGGTGTTTTTTTTTTGTTAAAATGGTGAAAAATGTAGCGCCCTTCGAGGTGACTCTGATAATTGTCTATTTAGTTGTAATAGTAAAAGGGGGGTGTTACATTAGTGGTATCAGAGCAGTTCGGTCTGTCCGGCCAAGTTGTCGAGTCGTCGAGTCGAGTAACACTTGAGTAATTGTTACTCGTTTCTGATTATAGTTCTGTTGCAGTGTTAGGTTGAGATGGCAGGACGGAACGATGCTGCACTCGCTGCTGCTTTGCAGGCTGTGGCTCAAGCTGTGGAGAATAACCCAGGTGCTGCTGGTGTTGCTGGGTCGCGCAGTTTGGCTACGTTTCAGAGGGAGAATCCTCCTACCTTTAAGGGCAAGTATAACCCTGATGGTGCTTTGGCGTGGCTGAAAGAGATGGAGAGAATCTTTCGTGTTATGGATTGCTCTGAGGCGCAGAAAGTCAGGTATGGTACTCATATGCTGGCAGAGGAGGCTGATGACTGGTGGTTGGAGGTGAGGCAGAGGTTGGCGACTGTGAATGAAGAGGTCACTTGGGCTGTGTTCAGCAGAGAATTTCTGAGAAAGTATTATCCTGAAGATGTCCGTGGGAAGAAAGAGATTGAGTTTCTGGAGCTGAAGCAGGGTAATATGTCGGTGACTGAGTATGCTGCCAAGTTCATTGAATTGGCGAAGTTCTATCCACATTATGGTGAGGCTGGTGCTGAATTCTCCAAATGCATCAAGTTTGAAAATGGGTTGCGGGCTGATATCAAGAAGGCGATAGGGTATCAGAAAATTCGGGTGTTCTCGGAGTTGATTGACAGCTGCAGAATCTTCGAGGAAGACAGTAATGCTCATTCTAGAGTCATGAGGGATAGGCAGAAGAATTTCTCGAGTCGTGGGAAGCCGTATGAGGTTTCAGCTGGTAAGGGCAATCAGAGAACTGCTGTGGGTAAGAGACCTAGTGGGGGAGATGCTGCTGCTAGTGTGGTATGTTACAAGTGTGGTAAACCCGGTCATAAGCGTCCTGACTGTCCAGGTGATGTGAAGAAGTGCTACAAGTGTGGTAAAGAGGGTCATATGGCGTCTAGCTGTGATCGAAAGGATGTGTTATGCTACAACTGTGGTGAGGGTGGTCATATCAGCACTCAGTGTCCTAAACCGAAGAAAGAAAGATCCGTTGGGAAGGTGTTCGCTCTGGCGGGGTCAGATGCAGTGAATGAGATCAGAGGTACATGCTATATTAATAATTCTCCTCTTATTGCTATTATTGATACTGGTGCTACCCATTGTTTTATTGCTACTGCATGTGTTGAGAAATTAGATCTTGTTTTATCTTCTATGTTGAGGGAGATGGTTATCGATACTCCGGCTAAGGGTTCGGTGACTACCTCGGTTGTTTGTGCTAAATGCCCTTTATCGATATTCGGTAATGATTTTCTCGTTGACTTGATTTGTTTGCCGCTGAGCGGAATGGATGTTATTCTAGGTATGGACTGGTTAGTTGATAACCATGTTCATATCAACTGTCATGAAAGGTCTGTGAGTTTCTTTTCTCCTGAAGAGGAAGAGTCTGGTTTGTTGTCTGCTGGTCAGTTGCATAGGGTAATGAGGGAAGACGTCCATTTGTTTTCATTAATGGCGTCGTTGTCTGCTGAGAGCCAAGCGAAGGTTGATGAGTTGCAGGTGGTGCGAGAGTTTTCTGAGGTTTTTCCCGACGAGATTCCGGAAGTACCACCAGAGAGAGAGGTTGAGTTTGCTATTGATCTGGTACCTGATACTAAACCTGTGTCTATGGCACCGTATAGAATGTCTGCATCTGAATTGTCAGAACTGAAGAAGCAACTCGAGGATCTGCTTGAAAAGAAATTTGTGAGGCCAAGTGTGTCGCCGTGGGGAGCTCCAGTGTTGTTGGTGAAAAAGAAAGATGGTAGTATGAGGTTGTGCGTAGACTATCGGCAGCTGAATAAGGTGACTATTAAGAACAAGTATCCGCTTCCGAGGATTGATGACTTAATGGATCAGTTGGTGGGTGCTCAGGTGTTCAGTAAAATAGATTTGAAATCGGGTTATCATCAGATCAAGGTGAAAGACGAAGACATTCAGAAGACAGCTTTCAGAACCCGTTATGGGCATTATGAGTATTCTGTGATGCCTTTCGGTGTGACTAATGCGCCGGGAGTGTTCATGGAGTACATGAATCGTAGCTTTCGTGAGTATCTGGATCGGTTTGTGGTGGTATTCATTGACGACATCCTAATTTATTCTAAGTCAGAAGAGGAGCATGCAGAACATCTGAGATTGGTATTGGAAATTCTGAGGGACAGGAAATTATATGCGAAGCTGTCTAAGTGTGAGTTTTGGTTGAAGGAGGTTAGCTTTCTGGGTCATGTTATTTCGGGGAATGGAATTGCCGTGGATCCGTCTAAGGTTGATGCCGTGTTACAATGGGAGTCTCCGAAGTCAGTTACTGAGATTAGAAGTTTTCTGGGTCTGGCAGGTCACTATAGGAGGTTTATAGAAGGATTTTCGAAGTTGGCACTTCCTTTGACTCAGTTGACTTGCAAGGGTAAAGCTTTCATCTGCGATGACTGTTGTGAAGAGAGCTTCAAAGAATTGAAGAAGAGGTTGACGACGTCTCCTGTTCTGACGTTGCCTAATCCGGAAGAGTCGTTTGTGGTGTATTGTGATGCTTCCAATATGGGGTTGGGAGGTGTGCTTATGCAGAATGGTAAGGTAGTTGCCTATGCGTCGAGACAGTTGAGGACTCATGAGAAGAACTACCCTACCCATGATTTAGAACTTGCTGCAGTTGTGTTCGCGTTGAAAATTTGGAGACATTATCTGTATGGTTCGAGGTTTGAGGTGTTCAGTGATCATAAGGGTTTGCAGTATCTGTTTGATCAGAAAGAGTTGAATATGAGACAGCGCAGATGGTTGGAGTTGCTGAAAGACTATGACTTTAGCTTGAACTATCATCCGGGAAAGGCTAATGTGGTAGCTGACGCTTTAAGTCGAAAGACGTTGCATATGTCAGCAATGATGGTTAGAGAACTCGAATTAATTGAGCAGTTCAGGGATATGAGTTTGGTTTGTGAAGTGACGCCTCAGAGTGTCAGATTGGGGATGTTGAAGATTGATAATGAATTCATGGCTAGCATTCGAGAAGCTCAGAAGTTAGATGTTAAATTAGTTGACCTGATGGTTGGGATTGATCGATCCGAGAATAAAGGCTTTGAGTTGGATGCGCAGAATGTATTGAAGTACCGTGGAAGAATCTGCATTCCTGATGATGAGGAGATGAAAAGAGCAATTTTAGAAGAAGGTCATAGGAGTAAGTTGAGTATCCATCCGGGAGCTACAAAGATGTATCAGGATCTGAAGAAGATGTTTTGGTGGCCTGGTATGAAGCGTGATGTGGCGCAGTTTGTGTATTCCTGCTTGACTTGTCAGAAATCGAAGGTTGAGCATCAGAAGCCTGCTGGGTTGATGCAACCGTTGGAGATTCCGGAATGGAAGTGGGATAGTATTTCTATGGATTTCGTGATAGGGTTACCTAATACTGTGAGGGGGCATGATTCGATTTGGGTGATTGTGGATAGATTGACGAAGTCTGCTCATTTTATTCCTATCAATATCACGTATCCGGTGTCGAGATTGGCAGAGATTTATATTCAGGTGATTGTGAAGTTGCATGGTGTTCCTTTGTGCATTGTGTCTGACAGAGATCCTAGGTTCACTTCTGATTTCTGGAAGAGTTTGCAAGAAGCGTTGGGTTCTAAATTGAGGTTGAGTTCAGCTTATCATCCTCAAACTGATGGGCAGACAGAGAGGACCATTCAGTCGTTGGAAGACTTGTTGAGATCTTGTGTTCTTGAGCAGGGAGGTGCGTGGGATACTCACCTTCCGTTGATCAAGTTTACTTACAACAATAGTTACCATTCTAGCATCGGGATGGCACCGTTCGAGGCATTGTATGGTCGGAGATGTAGGACTCCGTTGTGTTGGCATGAATCTGGGGAGAGTATTGTTCTTGGACCCGAGGTTGTTCGAGAGACTACTGAAAAGGTGAAATTGATCCGTGAGAAAATGAAAGCGTCGCAGAGTAGACAGAAGAGCTATCATGATAAGAGAAGGAAGGATTTAGAATTCCAAGCTGGTGATCATGTGTTTTTGAGAGTCACGCCTATGGCTGGTGTTGGGCGTGCATTGAAGACAAAGAAGTTGACTCCTCGTTTCATTGGACCGTATCAGATCACTGAGAGAATTGGTAATGTTGCTTATAGGGTGGCCTTGCCGCCTAATCTTGCGAATTTGCACGATGTATTTCATGTGTCGCAACTTCGGAAGTATATTTCGGATCCGTCCCATGTGATTCCGATGGATGATGTGCATGTGCGGGATAATCTCACTGTGGAGACAATGCCTGTGCGAATTGAAGATCGTGAAGTGAAGACTTTACGTGGCAAAGAGATAAACCTGGTGAAAGTGGTCTGGTTAGGAGCTGCTGGTGAAAGCATGACATGGGAGTTGGAGAGCAAGATGCGAGAGTCCTATCCGAAGCTGTTTGAATCAGGTATGTTTTCGAGGACGAAAGATTCTAAGTGGGGGAGGGTTGTAACACCCCGGAAATAATTTAATTAAAATAGTTGATTGAATTATTAAAATAATTTGGAGGCGGGATATAGATAAATTAAAAGGTTAATATTTTATATGCGTAGGAGGTGAAACGAGTAAAGGAGGTGGTGACGTAGAGAGCCCAGTGTTTACTGAGCCCTCAACTTAAACCCTGGGGGTTTAAGCCAAACCCTCATTCGCAGCAAGCAAAAGAAAAACGAAAGTGAGAGTGAGAGAGAGAGCACGCGGCGCAAAGAGGGAGAGAAGAGGAGGGTTTCGCGAAGAATTTCAAAAGGAGATCGTTCGTGTTGCTGTGGTTTTGTTCGTGTCTCGTTCGTCGTGTTCCGGAGCTTACGTTATTCGAGGTAAGGGTGGGCTTAACCTTGATAATGGGTTGATGATAATTATGTGTGGGTAGTCTAGGGTTTTTTTGAATTGTTCGTGTTGTTGCATATCGTGTTTTCGTTGAGATTGGTGCTTTGATGATTATTGCACGTTATTGTGATTTGTTTCGTTATTTGTTGTTGCGTGATTGTTGTATCACGATGATGGTGTTGTTATTGTTCGTGTTTTTGTTGTTGCTGTGCGTGGTTGATTGTTGTTGTCGCGTTGTCGAATTGTCGTTTTTGTTGTGGTGGTTGCGGTGTCGTTGCCGTTAGGGGTTGGTGTTTGGCAATTTAGCGATTCTGGACACAGGTTCGGTTTTTCTAAAACTGGCACTGTTTGGTTGATCCAAAAATTATGAGGTTGATTGTTTTTGAAAATAGACTTAACGCCGGTCGTTTTGGCACTGGTTTCGTTAAATTCGGAGTTGTATAGCTCGAGTTATAGGCGATACAAGTTAGGTTAAAATTCTGGAAACGATTTGGGTATAGATTCGGTATTTCGGTGACTGGGAACGTTGTATTGACCGAAAACTTATGTGGTTTATTTTTCTGGAAAATAGACTTAATGCTTGTTAATTTGGCACTGGTTTGGGTGCGTTTAGAGTTGTGTAGCTCGAGATATGAATTCCACAAGTTAGAGTAAGATTCTGGAAACAATCTGGACACAGGGTCAGTGTTTTGGTTACCACGTTTTCAGAAGAACTCCTTTTCGAACGAATCCAATTTCTTTGAAAACTAGACAAAATTTTCCCCAGTTTATGCACAAGTTTCATGCAATTTGATTGAGTTTTGGTTACTTTGGAATTGCTTGAATTTGAAGGACAGAAACTGTCCTCTTTTGCAACTAGCCTGTGTGCTTTTCGAAAACTGTACCTATTGGACACTCTCCTTCAAAAACTGAACTTAGGGATGATAACCAGACCCATAGGGCTTTCCAACAAGTATTTATTTGTTGAAATCCGATGTCGTTTGCTATTTTAATTAATTCGCTGAAGTAGGTGCGATGTGCCTAGGCGCTGTGCGCCAGTCTTGTGCGTGGTGTGCGTGCGTTATGTCCGCGTTGTGGAGCCGTCTGGTGTTAATATTTCAGGTGCGGTGCTGGTATGCTCAGGAGAGTTTAGTGGTAGCTGTGATGCTACAACTTGGTGCTATTTTTGGTGAAATCATTTGTTTTGATTCTGGTGATATAGTATTTATTTTAAATACTTGTTATGGTGAGTTGGTGCATAATCATGGTGTCGCATTGTCATATGCATGTTTTGGTGATATAGGCTCTGCCTCTGGTGTTTGTTGGTGATATGCCCGTCGTGGCTCATTTTGGTGATCGGTACCGCATGCATATGCCCACTGGAGGGGTTGCATATCATCCCATTGTCTATGAATGTTATAATTTTGGTGGTTCACTGTCAAATGGATTTTTCCTTTGGTATCTGGTGCTGTGATATGGTGTAATTGTATTGTGTTGCTGTAGTTACCTGATGCTAGCATATTTTTATCATCTGCTTATTACCTCTGTTAGACTCACCCCTTCTGCTTGGAATGTTGCTCTCATGCGGCAACGCTGCAGGTGATCGCTAGTGCTCGTGGAGGAATTGCTAGGTTTTGCTTCCTCTCTCGTTTGGGTCTGTGTCAGCTCTGATATGTAGCACCGGGGAGTCGTTAGTTATCGTTTTGAACTATTATTTTAGTTATTGGAAATTGTTTTAATTAATTTTGGAGATGTCTTTAATTGTTAATTCTGGAGATGTTTAAACTGGTTAATATTTCCGCTGCTTGGTGATTTCTTTTATATAAATTATTTTGGAGATTTTTTTTGGAATAAATGGTGTTTTTTTTTTGTTAAAATGGTGAAAAATGTAGCGCCCTTCGAGGTGACTCTGATAATTGTCTATTTAGTTGTAATAGTAAAAGGGGGGTGTTACACATAGCTCAGAAGGTGACTCTGATAATTGTCTATAAGATCGTTCTACATCTCATAGCTCAGAAGAGCAACTACTTCTTCCCTGTTTGCTTTTCTTTTCCCTGCTCATCTGTAAAACACCACATAAATAAACAGTGAGATAATAATCTCAGTGAGTTCTTTCGGGACCCCTCATCTTAATCTCTCAGTGTTTTAATTATCTTTTCTCTTGGCTTAGCACAACATCGGACAACCACTACTTGGTTCTCCCGATAAACCCACCCGATAATAGCTATTACCGAGTCAACTTAATCTGAGCCTAGGCTTAGGGCTAATTACTTCCCCTCACTTAGTGTGCTTCTAACTCGGGATCGTCACCCCTTGATATCTTATGCTTAGCTTGACACTTGGGTCGTTTTGTCACTCGACACTAAACTACTCGGTTCATTTCTAAGCCCTAACATATGTTACTTGTTTTGCGTCATAAAATATGTGATATATGACTTAAATTTGTTCAACTATCATTGGGAAGGGTTGAGAAAGGGATTATGGGAGGATTGGAATCAAAAGGAAATAACATTTGAGGTATTTTAAAAAGTTGGACACAAGGTTCGGCCCGGACCGGGCTCCTAGGTGCACAGACTGGGCTTGTCGTAAAAGATTTTTAGCGTGCACAGACTGAGTTGAAAAAAACTCTGCTTTCGTAAAATTGGCTATTCTCGTTGATTCCGATACATATTCCACCCAAATCCTAACTCAACAACAATTCATATCAACACTAGGGCATGCTCAAACACCCAATTCATGCAATCAATCATACCATTAAAACCACATTGTGACATTCAACATGCAATTTATCTTTAATCACAAATTCAACAACTCAACTTCCAATGAACTTTACTACCACTCTAACAATTCAAATTGTACATGTATCACTGGAATTTCAGAATCAACAACATGCCATAACCAAAACATCAAACAAACATGAAATTTCGTGAAGAACTCACCTCAAAATTCAGCTACACAAATCAACAACAAGCAAGAAGTTTCAACTTGAACCCCAAACAAGCTCCTACACTCCCAATTTCAAAAACTAAGCTCCCAACTCCCTTCCAACTCTCTAGATCAACAATGTAGCTTTCCCACACTCTATTTCAGCTCCTAGAATAAACATTCATGATCATCCAAGCTCACTCCAACCCCATGGTCTTGCATGCAATTTGAATTGGCTTCAAATAAAAGATGGAAATGAAGAGAAGTTGTTGCTAATGCTTTTGAAGTTTGATGTTATATTCACTAAGTTTCAGTGATGAGAAAGTGGTTTGAGAGGTTGGGGTTCCATTTCAGTCATGGAAGTTCCAAGATGAGAGTTTGTAATTCTCTCTCTCTCTCTCTCTCTCTCTCTCTCTCTCTCTCTCACTTCTTCTCTCTTTTCTTTTCTTTCTAAAATGAAATGGAATGTGAGGGATAGGATTATTAGCTGAATACAAAGTGAGAGGGAGAGTTTATTTTAAAGATGAAGTTACGGTTTTGCCCTTACTCTAACTGCTCCCACTCTTTACTTATACACTACCCCCATCACATTTAACTTAAACTAGCAAACAAGCACACAAGTAATTCATTTAGTCATTTATAAAATAACTTAAATCACCAACTTTAAACTTAATTGGAATACAATCAAATAAAATCATCTATTAATCTCAAGAATTAAGATTAGCCACTTTGGGGATGTTACAAAAATCACGTCGCACAAGACGACGAACAAAACAAACAACACTGCACTTAGACGATGAAATAAAAAAACCTCAAAACCATGTGAATAACACTTATTTAGATTGGCCCTATTTTTTAGTGAGAGACGCTCCATCTTCTCTCTAACTTTTCTTTTTTTTGTCCTTCTTCATCCATTGGAGGAGGGCGATTGTGGAACATTTTTTGACCCGGAATCACCCCTAGGCATTGGTATGCTTATTCAATAAAATCATATTCATTGAATATTAATTGTTAGACTAAAAGTTGTTATCATATAGATCATTCACATTTTAACATTACTCTCTCTCTCTCTCTCTATATATATATATATATAGACACACACACACACACACACCAAAAGAAGCTTATAGCATTTCATTCATAATCAAAGAAGTAATACAAGTGGGAATACAATAAAAAACATAGGAACTAGCATAAGACCTTGATGCTCTAACTAAAGTATGAGCTACAAGGTTTGCTTGCCTCCTGATAAAACTAACCAACTAATCCTCCCTTGCTAAGGAACTTCTGTATCACTTGAGTCACTCTCTGTGACCTGTGGTTGAGCTTGTGAGTGGCTTTTTGAAGTTGCAAGCTCTGTGTCACTGGCTTGAGTCTCATTATTTTCTGCTACTTGATGACTGCTGCTGCCTGGTTCATCATCATCTAGTACAAGTAGCTCTTGATCAGTATTTGTGACTCCATCCCATTTCCAACCATCTTTTTCAGCAAAAATCACATCTCTGCTAGTTATGATCCTTTTGGTGTTAGGATCAAGGAGCCTATAGGCTTTTGACTCCTCACTAACACCAAGAAGAACACATCTTTTACTCTTGTCATCAAGTTTAGTTCTTTGAGTGTTTGGAACATGAACTTGTCCAACACAACCAAAGATTCTAAAATGATGCACAGAGGGCTTTATCCCACTCCATGCCTCTATAGGAGTCATGTTCTCAACTGCAGTGGTGGGGCTTCATGTTCTCATCTAAGTTGTAAAACCAGTCCTTAATTCCACACATGTGATTACTACAATCCGAGTCAAGGAACCATACCTTGTTCTTGATTGATCTTGGTTTCTAACTGTGTGAATTAACCTCTGGTTCATGAGCCATCAGCAGTAAGGATTCCTCTTCTTCTTCTTCTTCTTCTTCTTCTTCTTCTTCTTCTTCTTCTTCTTCTTCTTCTTCTTCTTCTTCTTCTTCTTCTTCTTCTTCTTCTTCTTCTTCTTCTTCTTCTTCTTCTTCTTCTTCTTCTTCTTCTTCTTCTTCTTCTTCTTCTTCTTCTTCTTCTTCTTCTTCTTCTTCTTCTTCTTCTTCCTCCCAATTAGGGCATTCAGATTGATGATGCCCTAATTTCCTTCTTCTTCTTCTTCTTCTTAATTCACTTTGTCTTCCCAATTAGGGCATTCAGATTGATGATACCCTAATTTCCCACAATTGTAGCATTCAATGTTCTTCTTGTTTGGGGTTTGCCTTCCTCTGCCTCGACCCCCTCGATTTCCACCTCTAACTTCTCCACGCCTCCTTCCTCGCGTGCGTTCTGAACTCGTAGCTTTTAGGGCTTGATCTTCCTCGTTGCTCTTCTAATCATTGATTCTTTGTTTGTGAACCAATAGATAACTTTGCAGTTCATCAACAGTTAGGGTTGAAACGTCACTTGCCAATTCAATAGCGCACACCACATGATTGTATCTTGGTACCATCGTTCGGAGAATCTTTTCCACCACACCTTCTTCGTCAATCTTGGTATCACCTTGCGCTTTCATCTTTCCTACGATTGCGAGTGTTCTGGCGAAATACTCGTTCACACTTTCACTATCTTTCATTGCCAATAGCTCGAATTCCCGTCGCAGTGCCAGTAATTGGGATTTCTTGGTCTTCATTGATCCTTTGTATTTCTGTTTCATAGAATCCCAAATTCCTTTCGATGTGTCTTTGTTAAGGATAGTTTCGATGATTCCTCTCTCAATTGCTTGGAAGAGGTAATTTTTAGCCTTCAAGTCTTTTAACTTTGCTTCCTCGATCACCTTAAGTTGCTCCGGCGTCATCGCCTCTGTGGTTGCCGGAATGCCTCCTTCAACTATGTTCCAGTACTCCTTTGATCGGAGCAAATTCTCCATCAGCATGGCCCAATGATCATAATGGCCATCAAACTTGGGTACATCGGATTGCATGAAGTTCTTCTCTTCTGCCATCGTGATGCTTCGCACGATCGTGTAACATCCCAAAATAATTATTTTGAGTGTCTAATCGATTGAGCAATTTTATTATCCATGATTCTTTGATTTATTTATTATTTTGGTTTAATTAAATGACTAGTGTACAATTGTGTGAATTGTGTAAATTGTGTGTGATTGTTTGGGTAGGAAATAGATATAAGAGGGAATTAGAAGAAAAGGGCGTTTTAGTCATTTTGCGATATTTTTAAGACAACCTCAGCTGACCCACTTAATGCTCACTCTTTTCAATTAAAAACAAAAACACATTGTCACTCTCTCTTTCAGCTAATTCTGAGTTTTAGGATAGAAAGAGAGTGAAGAGAGTAGTGAGAGGCATGAGGAGAAGAGGAAGAAGAAGAGTATAGAATCCAATCAAAACCCCTTTGCATGTAAGTTATTCTTGGTCCATTCTCTTCAGTTTTTCGAGCTCTATCTACTGATATCAGTTTCGAAAGTTCATTCTTCTTTTAGCTCTTTCCACCATTGTTGATATTCAAGCTTTATTTTTGACAAAACTTGAAACTTTGGCTTTGCATGTTGTTTTTCTTGAAAATTTGAGAAGAATCTATCCAAAATCAGAAGTTGTTCTAAGGATTAGAGCTCATTTAAAGGTAGTTCAGTAACTGGAAGTTGGATATCGAATTAGAGTTATTCGGGAGCTTAGGAGTTCGGTTCGTGAGTTTTGAGTTTTAGTTCGTCAAAGTCTCGAATAGTTCGTCAACCGGGTGAGTGTTCTCACTACGTTATATGTTTTAAAATGTAGTGTGTGTATTCTGAATTTACAGCATGAATTGAATTGGTTGCTGAATTTTGGTGATTGGTAGTGTTAAGTGTGCATAATGTTGTGCTGAAATTCTGTTTGGGACTGTTTAACATAGCTTCAGTGTTTTTGTAATTCTGAACGTTCTGTGTGTTAAAAAAATTTAAGGTTTGCTTTCCTGGAAAATAGACACAATTTTCTAAATTTTAGGCACTGAGTTTAGTAAATTTGGATAAATATAACTAGAGAAATTGTAGTCACAAGTCAGATCAAAAATCTGGGACTATACTGGGTGTAGGTTCGGTTATACAGTAACTGGGAACAATCTAGAGGTCCAAAAATTAGGTGGTTCACCTTTTAGAAACTACACTTAATTCTTGTAAAATTGGTACTGGTTTGGTTGTATTTGGAGTTGTGTAGCTTGAGTTATGAGTATACCAAGTTGGGTCAAATTTCTGAAGTTAAACTGAGTATAGGTTCAGTGTTTTGGGTCTTGTGGTCTCAATTGAACTCCGTTTTGAACAATTCTTGTCCCGTTAGAAAGTAGACTCAATTTTATTCTGGTTAGGCTCAAATTTCGTGTCATTTGGTCAAGTTTTGGTCATTTTAGAATTGCTTGAAGTCAGGAGACAGATTCTGTCTAAGTCTGAGAACCATTCTGTCTATTTTTGAAAACTGTACTAATTGGCTCATTATTTTGCAAAACAAAAGTCATTTTCATATAATATACATCCTTAGCTTTCTGTAGTGGGGTCATTTGTTGAATTTCGTTGTCGTTTGGTCGGTCAAATAATTTTCCGAAGTTTATGCATACTTGCTGAAAATTTACTGCACTAATACTGTCTATTGAAATGTATGAATGAATATTTGTTTGCTTAATTTCGATACTATTTACTATGTTAATGAATTGTTGATGGGCTGAAACACTGAATATCGAGTGAGAACCTTTAACGCATTCCAAAATGATTCCGATGATTATGTATATTTATTTTATGATACATAAGTAATTAAGGGATGACGATCCCAGTTATTTAGCATACTTGGTGGAGGGAAGTCATGAGCCCGGAAGCCAAGGCCCCCGCATTATCCCTCATTGGTATGTTGGATTGGGGTTTCCGTGATCTCGTGAGATTTCGTTTCACGGATTGTGCTAAGCCAAAGAAACTTATAAACATGATTTATTGATATAACCGAATTGGAGTTTCCCGGACCAAATGGGAGCTCCCGCATTATTCGGGGTGGAAAGATAATGAGTTTTAAAAGGAACGAATAAGAGGAATCGTAAGGGGTCTCGGAGTCACTCATTGAGATTTGTAATCTCACTGTTGTTGTTTTGTGATTTACAGGTACCAAGTGAAGAAGCAGTTTGAGTTGATTATCATCTAGTAGAGTCTGATGACTGGACATTATGCTTAGTTGTATTTTGTATAATCCTTGTACTTGATCTATGTTGATCAGAGAACTTAGAGGATTTGTTTATCTGCTATGGATTCTATTTTAGTTATCTCGAGTTTGTATTATTACTGACTTGTATTTTGGCATGTTATGGTTCTCGGATCGTGACTTTTTATGCTAGTAGTGGGTTGATCCCGTTATTTTGATTAGTTGTGTGTCGGAATCCATAGTAGTTCGTTATACTCTGATTATCATTGCCTATGTATTGATTGTCGCTTTAATTAGTATTGCGGGGTGTTACATTTTGATCATCTTCTTCGTTGAATTGCTTCTCTTCTTAGATTCTTGCAAGATTCTGTTACGCGCGCTTAACGGTTTCAGTTACAGTTTATCAGGTCCTGGAATATAGCTCGGGTACCATTTGTTGTAACAAAAGTGATTTCAACGAATTGAGTTTCATTGATTATGGCAATGTGCCTCTTATAGTACAACTGAGAGTGTAAGTCAAATGCAACAAAGTGATTACAACAGTAAAGTAAAACAATACAAGTCAATGGCGCTAAATGGGCCAGGCCCTCACAATACAAGAAGGCTCAATTACTAAATGAACCCCATCACAAATATGGATGGATAAGGTAAAATTTAATTTAATTATGGTACAAATCAATATAATAATAATAATAATATTCGATTTAATTTAATTTTTAGAACAATTATGTAGGAGCATCCAGTGCTTAAGTGCTACAACGAGATTCTGATGGATGATGAGCATTCGGGGTAAGCCTTTGTGCAGTTCAAGCTGAAGCCTGTTGTGTCATGTGTGTACAAACTTCAACTTGATAGATCATAGGCTTTTGTATGCTTTCTGATAGCACTTTATTGTAAAACTGAAATGTCATACTCATTCAAATACATCAGTATTAAGCATCGTATTCACGAGGGTTTGGTGATATTATTGTCGTTCAACAAAGTTTTACAATTTTAATTGATGAACATAAGATGTTTTTTGTTTTGTAAACTTAAAATAAAAGTGTAAACAGAATTCTAAAAACAAGTTCAATAAAAGATAAAGCATTGAAGTTGGATTTCACTAACTTTGGCTATAATATCCTATTGATTCAACATATATACTTCAGAACACCAGTTCATCCATTTATATAAACTCCTTAGATAAAGTGAAGTGGGTGCACTGCAAAAAATTCATGTACTAACAACGAGAAATTTTTGGCAGCCATGTAACCGTCGATATTTTTTTGGCGACGTTGATTTTCGTAACGATATTGGTTGTCTGTTGTTGACAATACTGGAAGCCAAAGCTGTCAGAGAAAATTGGGAGATGGACTCTCACATATGTGATAAACTTAGAGATGGAAAATGTCCCCCTCTAAAAGTTCTGTAACTAATTCCGTCACAAAATACTAAAAAGACGTTTAAAGAAGGATTTTGTGAGGAAAGTTATCCCTCATCAACACGAATTTGTTTGATTGGTCGCTGTCCAAAAAACTTGGTCAGGCCCATATCCGGCTTTCTCTTTTCGCTTCCCTCCCAATAACTCTCACTCTCGAGTCTCACCACTTACTCACCAAAACCTCTCACTCGCCACTCACCATCACTATCGCCAAAACCCTCACCATCACTATCGCCGGAACCCTCACCATCACCACTCACCACCCCACTCAGCAAAACCCCCACCATCACCTCTCACCATCGCCACTCACCAAAACCTTTATTTGTAGTTGCAATTTGAAACCACTAGAATAGAACCACCGACACTCACCAAAACCCTAACCGTCGATGTTCTCCTCCTTCTGATCTTCTCACTGCGCAGCGTTCTAGCAAAGGAGCGATTGTTTTGTGGTGTGTATCTCACACTCTCACTCTCCCACTCTCTTTGTTACCATCCCGTTCTCTCTCCCATTTATCCTCTATTCTCTTTCCCCCCTTTCTCCCTTTAATTCTTGCAACATAAGAGCAAATGCGTAAATTATGAAGACTTTTTCTCTAACTGATCCATCTTCATTGGTTCTGCTTCCACCTCAACCTCAAATGAGGATAATCAACAAAAGGATGATGAATTTTGTGATGACTTAGATACAGATCTTCGAAGTGTTTTTTGTTGAATTGCATCGTAAACTACTTATGGTTTTTTGATGTCTTTCGTTAATGTGTTTTGATGTCTCTCATTGATATTTTTGATGGACTAGCATACTTATGGATTATATGGATTTTGGCAACAAACCTTGTTAGTTATATGAAATATGTTTGTATGCAATTTGAAACTTTTATAATATCTATTTTAGAAGACTGTGTGGGATATGTAATAATATATTAGAAAAAGGTAACATGGATCAATCTCTCACTAAGAATAAAAGATAATCCCTTACTAATAAGAGTCAAATTATTATAATGATAAATCCCTTCTTAGTTTTTCTGGAACTATCCCTCGCAATTAGTGACATATTTTTTTTTGGGTTCGGACCATCGTTGGCTATCCTTCGCACTGGCCAACAGCGAGTTTGTCCACTGCGGGAATCGATCCCGGGAGTACCGGGTCGACCCCCCGTGTCCCAGGGCAGATTAAACCACTAGGGCCGCAATTAATGACATATTTTGATTCCTTGCAATTAGTGACAGAATCATTCCCCACAGTCAGTGACAAATATGTTCCTCATAAGTAGCAATGGAAAAATCTGTCACAATTAGTGATGAAAATACCTTCTCATGACCCACCTCACGTCTATTTATTAGCGACATATTCGTATTCCTGTTAGGGATATATTCTGTCACAAATAGTGACAAATATTTAACCCCCTCTCTGAATATTTAGTAACACCGAAATCAGTTACGTCATCACAAAATCTGTCACGATCACAGTTTGTGACGAATTTTGAAAGGTTTGGTGAAGAATTTTCTCTTCTCTAAATATGATTTTTTTCTAGTAGTGTCTAGTTATTACGAGTTTTATATTTAGCAGTTTATACTGTCATTATTGCAAATTTTTCAAACTAATAGTGTTGCTTTTGTATGTCTTTGTAGCTTTCATCAGAGTTTTCGTCCGATAATTCTAGAGTCTCCCATCACAACCAGTGATTAATTAGTTAATATTAAAAATATTTAATTATATATAGTTAGTTATTACCTATTTGTTAATATGATTAGTTTTGTCAAAAAGAAGTTAGTTTGATTAGTAAATTAGTAATTTATATATGTTTCGAAACCTTTAGTGAATATGTTGATCAATATTATTTAGAGTAGTTGCTTTTGTTATGTTGTTTTAGAAATTCATTAGTTAATCATTATTATTAAATAGGAAAAAAATGCATTAGGGGTTTAAGTTATTTAATTGCAACGAATTGAGCCTTTTAGTTTTTTTTTACCATTCAGGTCCCGTAACTTTCATAACGTTTACACTATTAACCCTTTTTCATTTTTGGTTCCAACAAGCTCACGTGATATTAACGGTGGTTATGTGTGAGTAACGGAGACCTACATGCAAACATGTCCAAATAGACTTTTAAATTAATAGTTATATTTTTAATTAATTTTTTATTAAAAATAAAACTCCCAAATTTGAGATGAAAAAGTGTTCTCCTTCATATCATGAACTCAACTTCAAATCTAGGAAGATTTTTAAATTCCGATCTGGAAATTAAACACAAAAATTGTATAAATGATGCTATAGTGGGCACAAAGATTCAGACATGAACATGCCTCTTCCTTCAACTTCAACTTCACACCCTTAAGTTGAACTTTTGTAAGGGGAGTTGAAGACTTTGTGTGTTTTTCAAAGCGAAAACACGAGTTCAACTTGAAGGCGGATTAGATGTCCTTGCAAGGAATGTGTGCATCAACGTATAAAAATGAAGTGAAGTCAAACTTGACTCCTACAATGTGTTCAAACTAAACTATTGGATATGGACCAACCGTGACGAGGTAGCAGTTCCAAGGGTCGATTAACAGCTCGAAGAGAAAATGAGATGTTGCTTCTATTAGCCGCCTAATGAATACAAGATATCAACTATTTGTTGGCGTGTTGCAAGGGATGGTTTCTGACGTTGTCAGAGTGAATGTGTCTTTTGAAGAACAACGATACGATATCGATACAGAAAAACTTTAGAACAAGAAAGCTCAAAGATTTTATAATATTTTGAGCTAGATTAACAAACCATTATTTGAAGGGTCTTAAAACTTGAAATTATCAATGTGTTAGGTTGTTGGATTTTAAGTCTCATTTTAATGTTGTCGAATTATGCATGGAATATATGACCAAAAAGATGTTAGATGCAACATCCAATAAAGGGGGTTTGCCGCAAAGTTATTATGATGTCGAAGATTAGTGTCGACGCTTGGGTTAGATACTAAAATAATTAGTTGTTGTGTGTCTGGTTGCATGTTGTATTATGAAAATGAATTGGCATAAATGACAGTGATTTGGTGGAATGTAAATTATGTCAACAACTATGATATCGTGTCAAGAAGACTGGGACAAGTAGAGGTAAGCCAATTCCAAAAAAAAAAAAGTGATGTTTTATTTGTCGATTGTATCAAGGCTAAATAGAATGTTTGCATCAATTTACGCTATATGTAAAATGACGTGACACTATGCGAATAGAAAAAATTCAGGTGAATCACGTAACTCATATGATGGTGAAGTAGGAAAGCATTTTGGTCGTGTACATCCAGATTTTGCTAACGATCCAGGCAATGTTCGACTTGGTTTTCGCTCTGAGGGATGACACCAGAAGAAGTTTGGAACATAGTTAAGGATATCCCAAAAGTAGAAATCGTAGCTGGAGTTGTTTATGTTGGAACCATATGGATCCATAAACGATGACCCGCGATTATTTTGAAGATAACAAATAGACTAAATTACACCAAAGGTCTTTTAAGTTAACTAATTATAACACGTTGGTCCTTTAAGTTTTTTTCGTACCACTTAGGTCCTTGAAGTTATTAAATTGTAACAAGTTGGTCATTTAAGTTTTTTTCGTACCACTTAGGTCCTTTAAGTTATTTGATTGTAACAATTTGGGGAATTTCAGATCTGAGAAATGTAAGTTATTCGGCCTTTAAAAGTTACAATAATCTCGTACCCTTTTAGGTCCTTTAATTGTGACTTTTAAAGGCCGGATAAATTACATTTCTCATATCTAAAATTATTGTATATATTGTAAAAGGGGGTGCGTTTAGAAAAAAACCACTTTTAGATAGAAAATACAAGAGGTTTTTTTGTAGCAATTAAGGGGTGTGAATAACACACTAGTTTGTTTGGGCTAAACTTTGTCATGTAGCACTTCTATTCACAACAACTCCGTACTAAAGCTTACTTTTTTACAACAAACTTAGGCTCATGCATAAAAAATACCTTTAATGAATAAAAAAATTCTAAACGCATCCCTTCTTTTGGGATTATCTGGTACAACACTATGATACCTTTAATGAATAAAAAATTTCTAAACGCATTCCCCTTTTTTTTGGGATTAACGGGTACGTGTGACCGTAGATTCAGATATTTAGTCACTTGTTATTTACTTTTACCATTCACTCTGTTTTTACCTAAAGTGTACTAGCTGATAGTACTACTACTAGTTGCTATTTTCATTTTAGCATTTTATTTTCATTGAACTACACTCTTCTAGAAGTGTACTACACAAAAGGGATCCAATGATTGTACTATTATATACCATTCACTGAAATTAATGAAAAGTACCAATCATTCCAAAATTATTATCTTCTCCTAGATTCTCTCTAGTACTTTCATTTATCATTCATATTTCGAGCACCATTCTACTCCATTGGAGCTCCAAGTGTGAAGAAGTAAGGATTGTTCCGGAGCTCCCTCCCTTCCAATCCAAATTGGTATCAATTGGTAACAATTAGTATCAAAGCATCATCCTGGCACCATGACAACACGCTCACAATCGCTCGCAGAATTAGACAAGAAACTCGAAGAATCCAACTCTCGTATGGATCGTTTTGAAGAACGAATGGATTCTCGCATTGATGAACTTTGTAATTTGATTCTCACACAGATTCGTCGACCATCATTGGAGAGCATCAACGATCCGCCATTAACGGTGGCACCAAACGAAACTAGGGCTCAACCACTGCCGGTAGTGGTACCGGAAGCAAACCCGCGTGTCCAAAACGAACCACCAGCAGCACTACACTACTCCACTCGCCTATCGAAGGTAGATTTCCCCAAATTTGATAAGAAGAAGGTGAAGGACTGGCTCTATAAGTGCGAGCAGTTCTTTCTACTAGACGAAACCCCTCCAGAATCACGCGTGCGTTTGGCATCTATTCACCTCGAAGGATTGGCTCTTCAATGGCACTTGAATTACATGAGGGGACAATTTGATCAATACCCTACTTGGGTTCAGTATTCTGCGGATGTAAGGCGACAATTTGGTGACTTGTATGAAGATCCTCTGGCCGATTTGATTCAGGTAAAGCACTCCACCTCTACTCAAAATTACATTGATGAATTTGAGCTAGCCCAAACAAAAGTAGCATACTGCCAGAACATGCCCTAAGCATTTTCATTGCTGGTCTTAACCCTACCACCCAACCTCAAGTTAGGATGTTCAATCCTACAACCATTGCTCATGCTGCTAACATTGCTAAGCTGTGTGAGTCTGGTAAACCTAGCCAACCTACATATAAACAGCCTTTCACCCCACACAAACCCCAAACACAAGCTACCAAAAACAACCAAAACCCCATCCTCACCACACCTAATAACCCTAACCAAAAACACTCACCCAACAACACAATTAGACGTTTCTCACAGGCTCAGTTGCAAGAAAGGAGTGCCAAGGGCCTATGTTGGTACTGTGATGAGAATTTTACCCCTGGTCATCAACTTAAACATCATGGTCCTACTCACCAATTGATGCGTATGGAATCTGATGAGGAACCAACAATTGAAGAGACACCTGAAGAACCTTTAGAACCAGTATTAACCCCTGTTGAAGAGCCTAAGCCACCTGTGATATCTCTGCAGGCCGTGACTGGTGTTCCTACTTATCAAACTATGAGAGTGAAAGGGCTATACTGTAAGAAATTGTTGCAAATACTGCTTGACAGTGGCAGTACTCACAATTTTCTTGATTTGGATATGGCTAGGAAGCTTGGATGCCACTTGGAAGCCATGGATAAGCCAATGTCTATCACTGGAGGGTGTGGCAACAAATTTGAGTCCTGGTTTGTTTGTAAGAATTTCACATGGACCATACATAATCAACAGTTTGTGGCTGACATGATAGTACTTCCTTTGGTGAGCTGTGATATATTGGGAGTGCAGTGGTTGAAGTGTTTAGGCCCCATATTATGGGATTTTGAGAGGTTGCAAATAGAGCTCTCGTTGAATGGCAGAAAGATGATCCTACGTGGAGCAAAAAATCCCACTGTGAAGCTCATTTCTAATGAAGCACTTAACTCAGCTGTGAACAAGGAGCAGAGCTTTGCTTCCTACAGTTAGATCAGACAACTCCAAAGTTGATTATTCCTGAATGTTCTGTGCATTATGAAGGTAATTCTGAGCACTTAATTCCTAGAGAGATAACTTTGCTAGTAGAACAATATCACTCTATTTTTGCTGAACCCACTGAACTACCCCCTACAAGACTAGGATTTGATCATAAGATACCTCTTAAGAAGAATACACCTGCTGTCAATTTGAGACCTTATAGGTACTCTATAATCCAGAAGGACATTGTGGATAACCTAGTGGGAGAAATGTTGAAACAAGGAGTGATTCAACATAGTAACAGCCCTTTTGCTTCACCAACTGTCTTAGTTAGAAAGAAGGATGGTTCATGGAGGTTGTGTGTTGACTATAGGAGACCAAATCACTATACCATCAAGGATAGATTTCCTATTCCCTTGATTGAGGACTCGATGGATGAATTAGGGGGAGCTACTGTCTTTTCAAAATTGGATTTGAGGTCAGGGTACCACCAGTTGAGAATGTGTGAAGGGGAAGAGTACAAGACAGGTTTTAAAACACATAGTGGACACTATGAATAAATGGTCATGCCATTTGGGTTGACTAATGCCCCTGCTTCTTTTCAAGCTCTAATGAATCATATATTCCAAGCTTTTCTTCGTAAATTTGTGATTGTATTTTTTGATGACATCCTGGTTTATAGTTCCACCTTACAAGAACATATCTCTCATTTGACACAAGTTTTTGATACTGTGAAGGCTAACCATTTGTTCTTGAACTTTGCCAAGTGCCATTTTGCAACATCTAGAGTTGAATATTTGGGACATTTCATTACTAAAGAAGGAGTTTCTACTGACCCTGAGAAGATTAAAGCTGTGATTCAGTGGCCTGCACCAAAAAATGTCAAGCAGTTAAGAGGGTTCTTGGGCCTTGCTGGCTACTACAGGAGGTTTGTCAAGGATTTTGGCAAGATAGCTAAGCCTCTCACTGACTTATTGAAGAAAGAAGCATTTGATTGGAATGAAACTGCTGCTGTAGCTTTCCAAACTCTGAAAACTGCTCTTACTCACTCCCCTGTGCTCTCCTTGCCTGACTTCTGTAAAGTGTTTGTCTTGGAAACTGATGCATCTTGCAAGACAATCATCCAGTAGCCTACCTCAGCAAGGCTTTGGGTCCTAGACAAAAAAGCTCTATCTATATATGAAAGGGAACTCTTAGCTATCATCTATGCCATACAAAAATGGAGCACCTATCTTGCTCACAAACCCTTCATCATTAAAACAGACCAAAGAAGTATTAAGCACATTTTGGAGCCAAAATTACACACTCCATTTCAACAAGCATGGGTAGCCAAATAGATGGGATATGAATTTGAAATACAATATAAAGAAGGCAAAGAAAACATTGCAGCAGATGCACTCTCCAGAGTTGATGGTGCAGAGTTACTGACTATTGTTGTCAATTCTGAGGAATCTGATCTCCTCCAACAAATCAAGCTCTCTTGGTCTACTGATGTGCAGTTACAGAAACTCATTGCAGAGCTCAAACAGAATCCTTCCTCTCATCCTAAATTCACTTGGCAAGATGACCTTTTGAGAAGAAATGGTAAGCTTGTGGTTGGTGATTCTGTTCCTGTCAGAAGCTTTATTCTACAATGGATGCATGACTCTGCAACTGGGGGTCATTCTGGTAGGGATCACACTGCTGCTAGAATAAAGACTTTATTCTATTGGAGGGGAATGACAAGAGACATCCAAGCTTATGTGCGCAGTTGTACTGTCTGCCAGAGAAATAAACTAGAGCAGGTGGCTTCTCCTGGCTTGTTACAGCCTTTACCTATACCAAACAGAATATGGGAAGCCATTAGTATAGACTTTGTGGAGGGTTTGCCTACTTCTCATGGCAAACAAGTCATCCTGGTGGTTGTTGATCCCCTCAGTAAGTATGCTCATTTCTTGACACTCTCACACCCTTATACTACACTTGATGTAGCCAAACTGTTTATGGATTCTGTATTCAAATTGCATGGATTACCTACATCAATTACTAGTGATAGGGATCCTATCTTCATTAGTGAGTTTTTGAAGGAATTCTTCTCTTTACAAGGAGTATCTTTGAACAAATCAACTGCTTATCATCCTCAAAGTGATGGGCAGACTGAGATTGTTAATAAGGCTTTGGAGACCTATCTTAGATGCATGTGCTCTGAGAAACCTTCTGATTGGTCTGTTTGGTTACCTCTAGCTGAGTGGTGGTATAACACCAACTTTCATTCTTCTATCCAGACAACTCCTTATGAGGTTGTGTATGGACAGACACCTCCTCTGCATTTACCTTACTTACTTGGTGAATCTTCATGCACTTCTGTAGATAGAACTTTGTCTGCAAGGGAGGAGGCCATTAAATTACTCAAGTACCATTTGGAGAGAGCTCAAAATAGAATGTCTTAGCAGAGTAACAAAAGAAGGAGTGATAGGAACTTCAACATTGGTGATTATGTGTTTTTAAAGCTGCAACCTTACAGGCAGTATTCTCTGAGAAATCAGACCTATCACAAGCTGGTTCCTAAGTATTATGGCCCTTATCGTGTGATTGATCGTCTTGGCAAGGTTGCTTACCAGCTGGAGTTGCCTTCTCACGCAGGAATTCACAATGTTTTCCATGTGTCACAGCTTAAGATTTGCCATTCACCTGCTGCTACTGTCATTCACCATCCCCCTGCAAATGTGGTTGTTCCTGTGCGTGGTGAACCAGAAACTGTTTTGGAGAGGAAAATGGTAAAGCGTGGTAATGTTGCTGCCACCAAGGTGCTCATCAAATGGAAAGATTCTCCTCCTGAAGCTGCTACTTGGGAGTACTATTATGACTTGTTGAAAGAGTTCCCCAACTTTCACTCTTGAGGACAAGAGTGGTCTCTAAGGGAGGGGTATTGTGACCGTAGATTCAGATATTTAGTCACTTGTTATTTACTTTTACCATTTACTCTGTTTTTACCTAAAGTGTACTAGCTGATAGTACTACTACTAGTTGCTATTTTCATTTTAGCATTTTATTTTCATTGTACTACACTCTTCTAGAAGTGTACTACACAAAAAGGGATCCAATGATTGTACCAATCATTCCCAAAATTATTATCTTCTCCTAGATTCTCTCTAGTACTTGCATTTATCATTCATATTTCGAGCACCATTCTACTCCATTGGAGCTCCTAGTGTGAAGAAGTAAGGATTGTTCCGAAGCTCCCTCCCTTCCAATCCAAATTGGTATCAATTGGTAACAGTACAATACTAAGTTACTGAAGCATATACGATACCGTAATCTCGTGGCACAATTTTTGCCAAACACCCCTTGCAGAATTTTGAACATTGTGAACTGAACGATTATGCCGCAGTCTTCCTAGCCAAGTCATAGGGACAAAATTCATGCATATAATTCGTACTGCAAGATATCTTCTGTTTGGCATGCCCCAATAATAAGTAAAACGAGGCCCAATCAAATGACAACATTCTTTTTTCTTTTCTTTTAACTATTCCAATTAAACGACAAGTGAAGACAAAAACCCCCCCTTCAGTGATCACTTTATCTTATTTCTCCACCATTCAACTCTCACCATTCATCCCCTGCCTAATTTACAACCAAAACCAATTATAATGAAAAAACCATGGACCTCATTCTCCAATAAACTCTCACATTTTTTTGTGATCAAACATTATTTTTTTATCAACAAAAATGTTGGCCACTTCTAGCTTGGGTTATGGAGGACCAACAAGGTTCAACGTTCAGAAACCAACAAGGAACATCTTCATAGCAAAACAGCATAACACTATGGTGTTAATGATGGGATGGAGAGGAAAACATGGTAATAGTAAGAGAAGTAAAAGGGTAGGAATGGTAAAATGCAGTGGAATTGGATTAGGAGACTTTATAGGAGGAGATTTAGTGAGATTTGATATTGGAAAATGGCTTTCAGATGTTGAAGAACACAAAGCACTTGCAATATATGCTCCTCATGAAGGAGGCTATGAAGGACGTTACTTATCACGTCTTAAACGTCAAGGTTACTATTTTCTTGACCTTTCAGCTCGTGGTCTTGGTGATCCTGAAACTACACTCACTAAGATTCACCCTGTTTGTCCTGTGAGTTTCTCTTTTTTCTTTCAGCTTTTAAAGTTCTTATTATAATAAGTGATTTTTTGGTTGTTTATGATTGGTAGGTAGATATACTAGTTGAGTTTATACTATGATTTTGTCATGAATTCTAGGCTCATTTAGGAAAACAGCCAATAGCAAGATGGTATTTTCCACCAGAAGTTGATTACAGATTGGAAGCATTGCCACCAAATGCCAAAGGATTGGTTGTGTGGATCATTGAAGCCAAGGTGTGTGATTATGCTATCAATATTTGTATTACATTAAGATTAAACTATACCAAAAACTTATTTTAGGTGAATATACATCAAGAATTTTATATTTTATAATGTATATCTGACAAATTTTGCTGTTGTAAATGTTTTGGATTCTTTAGGTTCTCTCCAAAGCAGAACTACAATTTCTTGCTCTACTACCTACACTAAGGCCTAATGTGAGAGTCATAGCGGAATGCGGAAATTGGTAGGATTCTAATGAATGTTTGAATTTACTTTTGGAGAGTTAAAATGTGATTCTGGAAACATAAAATAGATTTTTGCATCTTTGGGTGTTCTTGAATGAAATTGATTTTACCTCTAAAATTGACTCTAACTAGAAGTTGAGTTTTGTAGCATTTGCTTCTAAAATTGATTTTAGTGTTCAACTCACTTTTAAGTGAATTAGTTTAAACATAAATCAATTTACCTTCAACTACTTTTTAGAAACCAATTTCCATCATCATTGAACTAAACACACTACATTTTATATAAGGGATTTTACAATTGTTCTATACTTAATGTTGCTGTTTAATTATAATTATTATCATTATGTTGTAGATTATAATTATAGGTTATTACAACTATGAAATATTACGAAGTAGAAGCTAGTTTCAATTTATGCAGAAAGCTATTGTTCAGAATTATTTCAACATTTTCAGTTTATTTAAGATTTCATTGTTATGTTTATTATGTCACTTAACAGGAGAAAGTTTACGTGGACGCCACTAAAAGAAATTGCAGGACTAACCACTGGTCAAGAAGCTTGAAGATGCAGACTTTTGTCAAGTAGGAAGATGAAGTTCCTTGTAAATAATTAGATTTGTCACAACCATGAGTCTTATATTCTCAAGGTTTAATTTTTTTGTCAAGGCACAAACATTTTCATCAAAGATGATATATAGGAAGTTCTATATCAACAAATTTTTTTGCAATAGATTTGCAATGTGGCATTTTTAGTTGTTTATATAAACTGCCATTAACCTTTTGGAACACGATGTTGTGACTTAAGGTGAGAACAAATTCAATATTTAATATATTTCAATCTTGCAATTTGAGTTGTGCTAACTTAATTGGACGACTCACATATTGATATTGAATCAAATTTACCTTAAAACATGAGTTGACTAGCCTTTTGGTTGCTCTTAGCCAAATGTGAGGATCCCCCAAACTCCTCTGATGACCCATTAATGTCTGCCTAGCAATGTATCGAAAGTGTGCCTAGCAATGTTGGAGACTCAATGGCGCCATGACCCATCAAATGGTATAAGAGCCGATGGTTAAGGCTTGGCTCCCCTTATTGAGTTTAGTCGGATATGATATCCAACATCCGAACACTCGGCATTTTCTAGTTGAGCTTTTACAACATTCAATGTTAACGTTTCAGATATTGAAAAGAAAAAAATTAAAAAGAGACCCAAAGATATTGAAATTTTAATTCTATAATACTCATCATATACTATAGTAGACAACAAACAAAAAACAATTAAAAAGAGACCCAAAGAAGTACAGAGAGACACCATTTAAGGGTTGATTTTACCATTAAGCTATTACAGAAGTGTCCCTCAATCATAGTTGTTGTTTTGTTTTGTACTTACAATTCTTTCTCTCCCCTACCACTTTTCTTTTTTGTCTTTCAACCATAGGTTAGATGATTCTATATTTTTTATTAGTTGAACCACACTAAATTTTGCAGCAGGCTCTTGCTTCTTTCTTGAATTTTTTTCTCATCCTTATTGGCAACCTATCATAAATAATCATAATTCATATCCTTGTAGAATTGATGATCTAAGATGTACATTCAGTTTTTCTCAAATGTATCTCAAAGGGCAAATTTACCTAATATAAACATGAGAAGCAATTGTGATGTTGAAAGGTATGTATGGAATTTTGGTTGCTGATATGTCTTCAAATTTTTGTTCTAAACCAGTTGATATGTCAATTTGGGTTGATTTATACTGGTACTAAAAAATGTGGGTTGCGAGAAGGAGGTCTCGAGTTCAAACTCCGGAAACTAACATTTTCTCACCCCCACTAACATTTGCTTATCACAAAAAAACTCATTCTTTTTTAGCCTTTGTGTGAGGCTTAGAAGTAGCCTACATGTGTATAGTAGAGGATGGCGTAGGGTCTCCTAGGACCAATTTCTTTTGTTTTAAATTATTTATTTTTTTACCTGCCAGTTAATTACTACTACTATTATTATTATTATTATTATTACTATTATTATTATTATTATTATTCAAGTAGACCATTATTTAATTAAATAGCAATGAGCTAGGAGCTGATTTCCCTAATACAGGGGACGTATTTGAAGCTAACAAAAGAAAGATTGGAAAATAAGTGAGGATTAATAACAATACAATCAACCCAACAACAAGACATGGAAAATTAACTTTTCATGATTTTCTTATTTCTTTATATTTTTTTGACAATCAAATCTAATGCATTTCATTAACATAATTCCTCATTTGTTATTATTAAGTTTTTCAAAGTTTAATAATTTTAGATTAACAATACTGAAGTTTCGTACTTAGAAAATAAGCAAAAGAAGTCAGTGGCCTTTGGTGCTAAAGAAAAAGGGATCGCACGCCGTATAAAAAAGATGGTTGAATGTCGTCTGTATAAACACCAATAAGGAAGACAGTACGATAGAGAAAACACCACAAATTATGGTCCAACCAATGAACAACATTTATACAAAAAAGATCCAGTACAATGAAAATTAGTTTGGTCAAAAAAACTATCATCTCCCCACCTCCCCACTTGCAACTTTGCTTTAAGCAACTCTCTGTGCTTGTGCTTGGGTTCGTCGATAAAAAATTGGACATGCAACACGTGTTAATCTCCTCCTCTATGGCTCATTGTTCTTGGTTTTCTCTCCTTAGTATCGCCCCTCTATGCCCTTTTTATTCGTCTTGTACTTGCCTCCTTGTTCTTGATTTTCCTATTCTTAGTCCGGAAGTAAAAAAGAAATATAAGGAGAGGAGAGGGAGAGCAAACTTTGGAAATGCTTAGGTGGAAAAGTAAAAAGAAATAAAATTTTCCAAAGATGTACGGTTTGTCTCGGTAGAGACAATTGCTTACAATTTATGTCTTCTGCCCATTCATCAATGCTGGTATTAGTGTAATAATGTTAATAAGGAACAAAAGAGTCGACACTGCCAAAGAGAAATTGTGATCTGTTCTCTTATTTTTGTTAATCCTCAACCATATCATGTTCCTCTCTTTTATAGTGAGTAGTGTATGCAGTATGCGTTACTGTGATGAGAGAGGAAACCGACTTGGGATTATTTGAGGAGAGGTGTGTCTGGGTGTAGGAGACTGACCCACAGTGTAGTGCTTGGAGCAATAGAAGCATCTCATCTCTGGGTGTAGAGGACTATGTACGAATCAAAGTAAAATGGTTAAAGGACCACTTACGTGCCTCTTGGAATTGATTATAAACACTACAAATATAGTTTTCCATCTTTTCCCCTTATAGATTCTTCTGTTTTCCAACAAGAAATATTGTGTGTAGAGAAGAAATAAGTTAGAAGGAAGGAGGAGCGTGAACTGTAGAATTGGTTTAGTTGAATAAATAAGAAAGGAGGTGGAGGCCGACTATAAGCAGCAATTATTAGAAGATAAAGATGAGAAATGTTTTTAGGGTTCGAAATAATGGGCTTTTTTACTTTCTTTTTTGTCAAGATAATGAGCCTTTTTAATTTTAACTTTAAATAAAAGGGCTTTGGTAAAATAAGCTTCTTCGTCTTAATATTTTTTTGTTAAAAAATTATAACTGATTCAATTTAAATTGGAATTTAGTAAAAATAAAGACTAATATAAAATTATTGAGAATTGTATTCTAATTTAGTGTTCCCTATTTTATTTTTCTAATATAATATTAAGTAAGGCTAAGGATCACTTTGGTAATTTCACAATCAAAAGTAATTTTCATCCAATCTATCCAAACAACAAGAATTGATCAAAATGACTTTTAGCGCAACGTAACCAAACATAAACCATATTACGTTCAACTCATTTTTCTGCAACCATATTATGTTCAACTCACTTTTCTCCAACAAGAATTGTTAGAACAAAAGCGTGCATGGGTGTAGGGGACCATCCGCAGTGGAGTGGTTGGAGCAGCAAAAGCATGCATGGGTGTAGGGACCACGTACAATCCACAGTGGAGTGATAGGAGCAGCAGAATTACCTGGGTGTAGGGACCACAATCCATAATGGAGTGGTTGGAGCAGCAGAAGCGTATATGTGTGTAGAGGACCGACGATTCAAAGTAATGTCGTTAGAGTAGCAGATACGTGCCTATTGAAATCGATTAGAAGATAAAGAGAAGACATGTTTTTAGGGTTTGAGATAATGGGCCTTTTTTAACTTTTTTTTTTGTCAGTATAATGGGACTTTTTAATTTTTACTTTGAATAAATGGGCTTTAGTAAAATACGCTTTTTCATCTTAATATTTTTTTGTTTAAAAATTAGAACTTATTCAATTTAAAATTGAAGTTTAGTACAAATAAAAAATAATATAAAATTATTGAGAATAGTAGTGTTCGCTATTTTAATTTTCTATAATTTTAGATAAGACTAAGAATCACTTTGGTAGTTTCACAATCTATCCAAACAACAAGAATTGATCAAAATGACTTTTAACGCAACATAACCAAACATAAACCATATTACGTTCAACTCACTTTTAACCAAAATCAATTCTCACAAAACCAATACTATCAAAGTAAATACTTGGCTCTATTTTGATCTCATTTTTGTTAGAGTAATTATTAGTAGCTAATAGTGTATTAGTGATGTAATTAAGAGTTAGTTGAGATTAGTTGTTTTACTTTAGTTAACATTTGTAAAAACTCCTATATACTGTATTGCTCTATTCATTCAATACACAATTTTTTCCCTCAGGTTCTAATACTCAACATTTGGCATCAGAGCTCTATTTCTTGGGGCCTAGTGAACAGTGAAACAGAATTGCAATTCTTGAACAAACGACGAACATGGAAAATGCAAACGCAAACGATGGAACTTTCGTTCAACCCTCAATTCCAAAATTCTATGGTCACTATGACCATTGGAGCATGCTTATGGAGAATTTCTTACGATCAAAAGAATATCGGTATCTGATTGAAGAAGGGATTGAAGAACCGACCCAAGGAGCAGTGTTAACTGACGCACATAAGAAACGATTAAATGAATCAAAGCTCAAAGACTTGAAAGCGAAGAATTACTTATTTCAAGCCATTTATAGAGCAATGTTGGAGACGATTCTCAAGAAAGATATGTCAAAGGACATCTGGAAATCTCTAAAGAAGAAGTGCGAAGGAAATGAGTGAAACGATCGATTCTTCAAGCAGCAAGAAAGGATTTTGAAACACTTGAAATGAAATCAAGTGAAACTATCACTGATTACATTTTTAGGGTTATGGCAGTGGCGAACAAGATGAGGATTCATGGGGGAAAGATCGAAGACGTGGTGATTGTAGAGAAAGTTCTCAGATCCATAACTCAGAAATTCCTTTATGTGGTTTGCTCGATCGAGGAATCCAAAGACACCGTCAAGATGTGAATTGATGAACTTCACAGTTCGTTAATTGTGCATGAACAGAAAATTCAAAGATTTCACATGAATCAGGGTGAAAACAAGCTTTGAAGGTTACCACTCAAAAAAGGGGATCTTGGTCAAAAGCCAGAGGCGAAGGAGGTCCTAACTCTATAGTAAGAGGAAGAGGTAGGGGAAGACAGAGTCTTGACACATTTGAATACTATAAATGTAAGAAGCTAGGGCACTATAGAAGCGATTGTCCATAAGTGGATAAGGAAGCAAATTTCGATGAACATGATGACCAAGAGTCGATGGTGTTGATGATGATGGCAGATGGTCCACAAAGCAACAAAGAAGAGGTATGGTTCCTTGATTCAGGTTGTTCTAACCACATGAGTGGAAACAAAGCTTGGTTTATTGAACTGGATGAAACGTTTAAGCGAACTGTTAGATTAGTAAACAACACTAGAATGGTTGTAGCTGGTAAAGGAAAAATTAAATTGGTTGTAAATGGCATGACACACATAGTCTCAGATGTGTTTTATGTTCTTGAACTTAAAAACAATTTGTTGAGTTTAGACCAATTTCACGAAAGAGATATAACAATGTTGTTTAAGTCTAATAGCTGCAAAACATACCACCCTAAGAAAGGATTGTTGTTTGAAAGTAGAATGACAAATAACAGAATGTTTAAACTCATGGCTCAACCCACTCATAAAGAAATAAGCAACAATGGTGACTGCCTATACACTACGCATGACTACATGAAGATGTATCCCATCTATGGCACTGCAGATACGGGCATCTGAGTTTGAAAGGTTTGAATCTGGTGAAAAGCAAAGATATGGTATATATGGGGATTGCCAACATTGTCTGGTGAAAGAAGGATATATATGTGCAGATTGTATGAAAGGCAAGCAACATAGGGATTCAATACCTAAGAAGGGACAATGGAGAGCAAGCAGAAAGTTGGAACTCATTCATGCAGATCTTTGTGGTCCAATCACACCAACATCCAATAGCAATAAGAGGTATTTTCTATGCTTAATTGATGACTTCTCTAGAAAGGCGTGGGTCTATTTTCTAACTGAGAAATCATAATCTTTTAAGCATTTTAAGATGTTTAAAAGTATAGTTGAAAAGGAGACTGACTTGAAGATTAAGTGCCTTAGAACTGATAGAGGAGGTGAGTTTGTGTCCTCTGAGTTCAATAAGTTTTGTTTAGATAATGGAATAAAGAGGCAATTAACAATTGCTTATACACCGCCAACAAAATGGGGTAGTGGAAAGAAAGAACATAACCATAATGAATATGGTAAGATCAACATTGAGTGGAAAGAAAATGCATAAGGCATTATGGCCAGATGCTGTAAACTGGGCCATATATGTACTAAACAGATCCCCCACCTTGGCTACAAAAGACAAAACTCCAGAGGAGGCTTAAGTGGACAAAAACCATCAGTGTCTCACTTGAGGGTATTTGGTTGCCTAACCCATGTCCAGGTCCCTGATGTGAAAAGAAGCAAACGGGATGACAAAAGATGTGAGTGTGTATTACTTGGAATGAGTGATGAATCCAAAGGAAATCGTTTATATGATCCCATTGGAGAGAAAATAATTGTAAGTAGAAACATTGTGTTTGAGAGGAAGATAAACAATGGGATTATGATAAGTGTCACAAGAAAGACGTAGTTGTTGATTTCGATTGGGGTGAGCCGGAAATTGTGGTTAATGAAGAAGGAGAGGACAGTGAAACAAGTGAAGATGAAGATACAAATGTGGTGAATACTGATGCATCAGAATCTACAGTTCCAACTGGTGAAGTTTCGGGAGCCAGCAACACCTCAAAGCAGAATAACAATGGTGAGGGCAGAACCAGAAGACCATCTATTTGGTTGAGAGAATATGATAGCGGTGAAGGTCTCTCAGATGAAGAAGGAGAAGCTAACATGGTGCAAATTGATAATGATCCAGAAACATTTGAAGTGGCTGTCCAAAGTGCCAAATGGAGACAAGCTATGTGTAGCGACCGAAAAATCCGGGAAAAGATTCTTCGAATGTTCAAAAATGAAGCCGCCACCAATGTTTAATTATAATGGCAAACATTAGTAAATCCCTTTGAAATGGATAAGGGTCCTTGAGACAAGAGTTGGGTTCGGGAGTCGGTTATGCATGGGGAATGTGTTAGCACCCCACAGCATCCTTCCTAAGGAAGGTTACCTGCTATTAGTTGTGTAAAAAGAACTTTAATTTGCAAAATGTTTATTTTACCTATTTTATTTTGGATTAAAAGAAATTAAAAGAAAGAGACTTGGTATTTTTGAATTTAGAATTTATTTAGAAAAAAGACTAAAAAAGGTTTTTTATTTTTGCACTTGACAGAGGTGGGCCCCCTCTGCTCCTATGTAGCTCTGGGTAGAACAAAAATTGAGATATAGATGATGTGGCTTCCATTTCCTCTCGTTGAACTTTGCTGAACAAGGCACAAATGAAATCTACAACTCTATCAATCTCATACTTGTCCTCCTTCACCCTCTTTTGTTTGTTTTCCTCTTCTTTTTCCACTAAGTCTTCTTTTTCTTTCTTATCCTCCTCAACAACATTCTTGGCTATCAGAGGCGGTGTTTAGTGGAATATTTCATTACCTTTAGTTTCCACCACAATGGTTTCCCCATGTGTGCTCTTACCAATCACTTCATCACATGTGATGCTCATAGAATCCTCATGTTCCTTGCGACTGGTTTGAGTGTTTGTAGAGAAAGTTTATCCTTGTAGATCATCCAATTTCTTTGATATTTCTCCAAGATGAAAAGTAATATTTCGAACTGAAGTATTAATACTTTCCTGGGTAGAAATGGAAACCTGCATAAGCTCAATCATAGAATCCTCCAATCTTGAGAATGAGGAAACCTTTGTATCCATTGGCTCTGCATTAGAATATTGCATATATTGCATCAGAGATTGTTGATAAGGAGGTTCCCAAAAACTTTTTCATTGATTTTGTTCCCATTCTTGGACATAGTGATAGTTGTTGTAACCATAATCAACCATGGTTTCCTATTTTGGAGAATCTGAAAAAGAACTAGCTAACAAGAGAAATAACTTTGACTAGCAAGAGGGGTTAGTATAAAAACAAAGATTATGTACATAAAAGTATATATACAAATTCACTAAGAGCATAAGATATGTCTCGATGCTCTTAATATTAACTCAAATTCTCGGCAACGACATCAAATTTTGGTAAGACTTTTGCGTGAATTTTGTCTTACAGTCGTCCTAATACTGTGTATCGTATCAGGATCGTATCCACAGGGATTTGGTAATATTAACAAGTCGTTCAACTATTCTTATACTAAAGTGAAGTGAAAAGATAAAGTGATTGTAGTTCGCATAAAAACATAGATTTGGAATGTAAAAGGGGTTGTGATTCAAATACTTAGAAGTATTGGGATTAGATTTCATCAACTCTATCTAGAGGTATGAATATAATCATTCATTAATCCTATATAAATCCTAGTATTTATTTATCTTACCATGTCATCCTACAATGTTAATTCCTTAATCAAAGTAGAAAAGATCTATTGTATTAGGCAAATGATGATTCCTCACTCACTTGAATAAACAATAGCATTAAGATTGGGTAACAAGACTATAGCATTAATGCTATTCCTAGATCTTGAATTATATAGATAGTTTTCCAACTAAATACCATTTCCTAAATCATTCAATAGGTGATCAAACTATCAAAAGCATTAAACATGAGATGAAATCACTAAATCAATACATAGATTAAACATAAAGTCAACAAAGATCAAAGTTCATACATAGATGAGAGATTGACTACATCCAATCCCAATAAAAGAGGTTTAGTTATCCATTTCCATGGGAGCTTTACAAAGATTCAAGAAAGAAATGAAAAACAATCAATAGTTACCACTTTCCCAAGCTTCACTATGATCAAAATCCACTTCTTTGTTGCCTTGGTTCGTGCCCTATGTTCTCTTCTTCTTAAGATTTCAGAATATGTGAAATAGAAGTGAAAGAATCCTTTTATAGTAGTTGAAAAGTGAACAGATCCGTAACCTAATTTAAGGCAGCGTGCTGGACAAGATTCTGTTGCTGGACAAGCCCTTTGCATTTTAGCTTTCCTGCTCATGAAGTAAGGTAGTCTTGCTGGACACCATTTTCTTGCTGGACGAGGGAGGATGTCCTACACTTGATGAGTTTCTGTCTGTCGACTTGCTGGACAAAATAGGCTTGCTGGACGAGAGATGATTTCCTGCACTTGAAGAAAGTTGGTCTTGCTGGACAATAAGTGCATTCTTCTCTTCCTTGATGAACTTTACTCTTCCTTCTTATCTCAACTTTATTTGGATTCTTTTCACACTTCAATTCCACTCTATTTAAACAACAAAAAGGGATTCAAATGCAACAAACCTCTTAAATCTAAATCTATAATTGTTAAATTCAAATTTGGTGAAGTCAAACTCTTTTTGGGGTAAAACATATTCAAATTTATGCCAAATAATTCAATAAGTGCCCATAATTTATATTAAAAAGTAGGTATCTTTGGCACTTATCAAGAATCGTGGGAGAGAGAGAGAGATGATTTCGGACTGAGAAAGAGAGAAAAACTAGGGTGGTTATGGTGTGGTGGTGCGACGATGAAGAGAGAGTGAGAGAGGGTTATGGTGGTGAGAGAAAGAGAGGGACCATGGTTATGGCCACGAGAGGAGTGAGAGAAAAGAAAGAAGGGAAGCGCGATGGTGACGACGGTGAAGAGAGTCAGCATTGGTGCGCCAAGAACGGAGAAGGACTGACGGCGTGTGCGACAGTGATGGACTGATGGCAGAAACACGAAGTTTTTGGGGTATACGACTGGCAGTTCACCAGAGATTGTGACAGGAGGCGGACGTCTATGGCGGCGTTTATGGCCAACGACCACTGTCTATGGTGGTCGGAGTCTAAGGGTAATTAAGTTCCATTCCTTTTTTTTTCGTTTCTTACGTTCCTGCTTCATTATCCTCTCCATTCTCTTCTGTTCAGATTTTGTTTTGCTGCCTATTTTATTTCTAATTTGATTTTTTTTTTCCCTAAACCATTTCCACAAATCTATTTTCATTACTGAACCTATTTCTAATTTTGTATTTAAAAACAGGATACTAAAAAAAACTAATATCTACACTATTCTGTTCATGATACTACATATTTACAGTATCAATATTCATGGTAAAAGCATAAATTGAGTAACCTATTATATTCCTAAAATTACTAAAATCTAAAGAAAACGAAATTGTTTTGACCTACCTCTTTTTCGGCTTCTGAATAATCACTCCTATTGTTTACTGCTTGCAAGTGCTACTACTGCTACTTTCTTTTGACTGCCTCTGGTTGTGGATTTTTTGGTCTTTTGTGATTAGGGTTTTAGTGTGAAATTCTAATCGTTTTATTTGTGTCCTTTTCTGAATTTTTCATGTCTTTATCTGAATCTTTTTTTGTGTCATTTTCGTGTGAATTAAGCCTATTTTATAGGTAAAAATTAGGTTTTTCGCAATAAATTTTGTGATTCTTTGTGATTTTCTTTCCTCTTTTCAATTATCGGGCTTCATGAGAAATCTGGGAGAGCAAGTAGGGCCGCCAAAGGCCCATGGAGCAGCTGCTGATGCTTTTTTTGTTGCATTTTCGTTTTTGACTTTTTTGTATTTTTTTGATTATTTTGTATTATTTTGGATTTGTTATGAATATTTATATTAGTGGATGTCCACTACCCTTCTCCCTCCTTCTCATTATTCTCTAGTGTAGTGGCATTTTAATGTAAACCACTCACTTTCCAATCCCCCACCCTATAAATAGGCTTCACCCTTAAGTGAAAGGATGTACTTGTAAAGAGAAATACAAAGATTACTATATTCTCTCCTTCTCTTCTCATTCTTTTGTTCTGCTTTTTCTATAGTTTTATAACACGTTATCAGCACGACACTCTAACAACTTAAGGTAATATTGGTTCTTGTTTTATATCTTGTTTGTTTTTGTACATGAATGGGATCCGAAAGCACATTTCTTTTGTCCATGCTCAGATTTTCATTTATCATTGACACATATAGGAAAATATGGTCTCTGATTTTCATTTTTCTTTTTTTCTTCTCTCCAAATTTATTGTTTTATTTTACGGTTCATGGTTCATGATTCATGATTTTATGCGACTTTTCTTTCATATGAGATGATTCATGTTTCAATGCCAACGTTTGTTTTTAAGCTTTTATTTATTTTATTTGATGTGTTTAGAATTTTAGTTTTAATTGATTTCGTTGTGTAAATTGTGGCTGTATGTTATGAGTGAAAATCAAGGGTTTTATTTTTATTCTTTTGAAAGTTGTGGTGTAATGTAAAAAGCTACATGCATTTTTCCCTGATTTCAATAGATCTATTGTTGGGAATCGAACTACTGATAGTGATTTTAACTCTTATGGGATGATAAGATTGCAATTGGAATCTAGGGATGAGGATGACCTATATTACTTTTGTTTTGGCTGGCTGTGTATCTAATGATAGTCGTTTAAAAAAAAATGCTTCTATCTCTGCATACATGCTGTAATTGATTTTGATCTATTTTTTCTGTTTTGGTAATTTGTCCACCCGACTTGATCTGCACTTGTAGTGTTCATGTATATTAATAAGTGGATTCATGGAGAGAAAACTTTACATGAAAATTGTTATTTTTACCTATTTTTGATGAATATCTACACATCTGAGAGATTAATCGATAAATGTTTTTATTTTTACTTATCATCTATTTGTGTCCATTTATGTTTAGCTTTTGGTTTTCTTTAGAATTTTATATTTATCTAACTTGCTTAAATTTATCCGAAAACTATGGCTTCATCATTAATCTATTGTCTTACAAATTCATGGGAAAAGACAACCTGACCTTATATTACGTTCTCTGCTACACTCGACAACCAAATAATGAATTTTTGATGAAAAGTCACGAGATTCGTCAAACACTAGTACTGCTTCATTCCCAAAAGAGAATGTTGCAACACATGATCATTATGGGCAAACTCCTGTTTGTGGTCTTGATCCTAATCACAATGAATATTACAAGAATACATATTTATTTTTCACTAGAGTGGAAAAATATTGAAAAGGATTGAGATATCGTCGAGGTCGTACCTGTCGTACGCCAAAGCATTTTTTTGATCTCTATCAACATTCACTTATAAAATAAAGATAAAAAGATTGAGCAAAATTTATCTTATGAAGATGACGGTAATATGGATGTTACTCACTTAGATATTGTTGACTTCTTTATCGATCTTAGTGGAGATATGTATCTCATTGATAACAGAACTACCCATACAATTTTAAAGGATACAAAATAGTTCTCTTATTTATTGAAGTGAAGAACCAATGTTAGTACTATATCTGGCCCTTCAAAAATAATTGAAAAGGCTCCGAAAGAGCTAATATATTATTAAGAAACTTATAATAAGCTTGGAGGCTATTTGACAAAGATATGTTCTCTTCTACTATCTTATAGTTAATCTAACTTATTATCATGTTATGATGTTCTTCCTTATAGCTTTTATTTTATCATGTTAATATTTTATTTAGTTACCATGGTTATCATGTTTTCTATTCTTGATGAATTCCCGAAGAATTCAATATTCAAACATCCTACAAGGATTGCCCAAAGAACTTAATACTGAAGTATATCGTGTTTGTCTATATTCATGATGAATTCTAGAAGAATTTTATCATTCAAGCCTCCCAAATAGATTGCACAAATAACTGAATATTGAAGCATCCTATAGGATTGCTCAAAGTGTGAAAGTTTGTTATATAGTTCTTGAAGAAATCGGAAAAAAAATGTTCAAGCATCCATTAAAGATTGCTCAAAGCCTGATATTTTTTTTCATCGTTTATATTTGAGATATACTTCCTAAAGAACAAATGAAATATGATCGAAATTTGTGATAAGGTTCGTGAAGAACTATAAATCCATTATTCAAGCATCCCTGAAGGATTGTACAAATAACTGTTTCTATGTATAATTGCACAAATGAATCAAGTTTATTATTTTGCTTATCTAAGTTTACACATTGAGAATCCATTGTATTCCCCTAAGTCTCGTAGTAATTTATTAAGTTTCAAAGATATCTGTCTAAATGGATATGATATTAAAATGAGAGACGAAGGAGATATTGAGTATCTTTATATAGCGAGGCATATTTTTGATAAAATAAGTGTAGTGGAAAAACTGTTTGGTTTTTGCTCTTGTTTGTACTACACTTATATCAGTGCAACTGAAGCATATATTGTAAACCAGAAGTTTACAAATCACAAAAATTTCGTTGTTTGGCATAACCGGTTGGGCCATCCTGGGTATATAATGATGCAAAAAATAATTGAAAACTCATGTGGTCATCAATTGAAGAACCAGGAGATTTTTCAATCCAATAAGTTCTCATGTACCTCTTGTTCACAAGGGAAGTTGATAATTAGACCATCGCTAACAAAAGAAATACAAGTGAATCTCTCAATTTTTTTGGGAACGATACATGGTGATATTTGTGGGTTAATACACCCACCATGTGGACCATTTAGATACTTTATGATTTTAATTGACTCATTAACTAAATGGGCACATGTATTTGTTGTCAACTCACAACTAGAAGTTTGGGTATTTATCGTCAACTCACAACTAGAAGTTTGTGAGGTTGTTTGCTACTCTAATGCACTAAGAGTCCATTTTTCTAAATTGTCTAGAAAACATCTGACGAGTATGATAAGTCTATTAGAATTGATATTGGACATAATGTAGCATATGTTCATTCATAAAATGGTCTTGAAGAACCATACTTTAGATGTCTAAAGTTAATTATATGACTGTTACTCATGAGATAAGAACTTCCAATTTCTACTTGGGAACATGCAATTTTGCATGTTATAACATTGATTCGCATCAAGCCAACAAGTTATCACAACTCTTCCCCTTTACATTTGGTTTTTGGTCACGAACCTAATATTTCCCATTTTAATTTTTTTTGGATGTGCAGTGTATGATCCAAATTCTCCGTTCACAATGCACTATGATAGGTCCTCGAAGAATTTTGAGAATATATTGAATATAAATCTCCATGTATAATAAAGTAATTTGAGCCAACAATTGGAGATTTATTTATAGTCCAGTTTGATGATTATTATTTGATGAATTAAATTTCTCAAAATTAGGGGAAGAGAACAAGCAATTGAAAAAGGAGATCAGTAGGAATTAATTATCATTGTCTCATTTTGATTCTCAAACTAAACAATGTGAACTAGAAGTTCAAAAGATAATTCATTTTCAAATCTTAGAAAATCATATACCAAATACATTCACTGATCCAAAGGTGTTACCAAATCATACATATCAGCTGCTAATGCTCCAATAAAATGGATGTCTTTGTTGGACAATTGAATATTGCAAATGAGTCTCAATCGCGCCTGAAGCGTGATAGACGAATCAGTTCCTAAGATAAAAATCCTCGAACAAGGAAAGGAGCTAAAACCAAAGATGGTCCAAGTGAGGATATAGAAACTCTAAAAGAGTCTTCAGACATAATTAACATGTCAGTTCCAGAAGAGCTAATCAGGTACCTGAAAAACTCTGAAATTAAAGAGATCTCAATGAATTATGTCAATAATGAAATACAATGGAACCGAAATGAACTCAACGTTGACGATATTTTCACATAGCGCGAAATGTGATAAATGATAGCGAGGATCATGAACCAAAGTCTACTGAAGATTGTAGGCAAAGTGAGAATTGGCAAAAAATTGAAAGATGAAATTGAAGCAGAATTAAGCTCATTTTACAAGAGTTTTTGGACCTGTATTCCAAACACCTGGAGATGTGAAACCAGATGTTGAATGAGGATGGTGAAATTGTGAGATTCAAAGCTCGACATGTTGCTCAAGGGTGGATGCAAGTACTTTTCAGTACTTAATTAGCCTTGTAGCACATGAAGAGCTCAATTTTCACATTCAAGATACAAGTTATTTGTATGACTCAATTGATAATCATAATTATTTGAAGATCCCTGAAGGATTAATATTCCAATACACACTTTTCGAATTATCACTTAAATTGAATCAATCCCTGCATGAGATACTATAATTTGAACACATATGGTATAATTATCTAAATTTATATTCTAAAGGAGGGATACAAAAGTGACATCACCTACCCATACAGTTTTATTAAATTATTTGCAAAAGAATTTGCCATACCTGATGCCTATATTGATGGCATAAATATTATCAGAACTCCTAAAGAGCTTCCAATAAATAAATAAATAAATAAAAACTATAGACTATTCAAAGAAATAGCTCTAGATGAATGACATCAAATTATATCTGATGGATTTTTGAGGTTGAACCTGTAGGTGACCTCTATATGGAAAATCCTAGAAGGATTCAAGATAAAAGGAAATATCTTTAAATAAATTCTTTTGAGAAAGAAGGTCTCATATTGATCTGCAGAAATTATTTATATTGAGTACATATGAAATATATCAGTCCTGAAGACCATGAAAGCATGCATGCATATTATCCCTTGATATGATAATATTATGTGATAATTAGTAATAATATAGTTTGTAACAAACCAAAATACATTAGAACAAAGTGGGATGCATATTTCATTTTTGACTATCCTAATGAAAAAATCATATTATGTATGTTACACAAATTAACCATGCAGATACAAAGTATTTTTCTGATCTTGATCAAGCCAAATCGCAAGTCAGTTATTAGTACATATGGTGACATTGAAATATCTTTTTGATCTACAAAACAACATATGGTTCTTGCTTCTTCATTTCATACCCAAATGCCAACAATTCAAGAAAGATGTTTTGAAGATAATATTGACCACAAAGCTCCATTAAAAGAGGATACATCACAAATGACAGCGAAATAGATTACTATATATGTACTCTGAGATAAACTCCAGATGTTGAAATTCATGTTCTGAAGTGACGCTTCATTCAGGGGGAGAAAAACTGCACTCTTTTTTCCTTTGCCATGGTTTTGTCCCACTGGGTTTTCCTGGAAAGGTTTTTAACGAGGCAGTTCCCACTGACAGGATATTGTACTCTTTTTCCTTCACTAGATTTTTATCCCACTGGGTTTTTTCTAGTAAGGTTTTAATGAGGCATATCCTCGGTGGACATCCAAGGGAGAGTGTTATGAATATTTATATTAGTGGATGTCCACTACCCTTCTCCCTCCTTCTCATTACTCCCTAGTGTAGTGGCATTTTAATGTAAACCACTCACTTTCCAATCCCCCACCCTATAAATAGGCTTCACCCTTAAGTGAAAGGATGTACTTGTAAAGAGAAATACAAAGATCACTATATTCTCCCCTTCTCTTCTCATTCTTTTGTTCTACTTTTTCTATAGTTTTATAACAGGATTTTTGGACATTTTTAATAATTGTAATACCATAATGATTTTATTTAATATTTTTTATGCTTTTATGATTTCTTTTAACTTAAGTGAACAAAACAAAGTGAAGTTAGGCCAAGACCAAGAACGAAAACCGGGCCTAACCAAATGTGTTAAAATGAGACTCAATTAGAACAAATTACTAACGTTAGGCCCAATTAGAGAAGCGCAGGCCCAAATAAGAACTGTAGGCCCAAATGAATCAAAAAACTAACTCGTAGTGAATTAAACGAATAGTAAAAAACGAAAAGAAAGAAAAAAGAGCAGACAAAATTGGGGTATGACACTATGAATTGCCTCTATTAAAAAGTGAGACATGGGAACTGACAAATTTGCCTGCTGGTTCAAAAACGATTGGTGTGAAATGGGTATACAACCAAGCTCAATGAGCTTGGGGTAGTGGACAAATACAAGGCAAGATTAGTTGGCAAAGGCTATTCTCAATAGCCTGGGATTGATTACACAGAAGTATATGCTTCAGTTAGTAGAATGGATACAATCAGGACAGTCACAACTCTTGCAGAACAAAAGGGGTGGAATTTGTATCAACTTGATGTTAAGTCAGCCTTCATGTATGGAAAGCTGGTTGAAGAGGTATTTGTTGAACAACCAAAAGGATTTGTGAAGAGTGGAGCAAAGGACAAATTCTACAAGCTTCATAAGGCTTTGTATGGGCTAAAACAAGCCCCTAGGGCATGGTTTAGCCGCATAGAAGCTCCCTTTGTACAACAATGGTTCACTGCCAGCAAAAGTGAACAAACCCTGTTTTTGAAATATTTTAAAAATGGAGAAATTCTGATTGTAAGTTTGTGTGTTGATGATTTGGTGTACACTGGAAACAATGAGAACTTAATGGCAGAATTCAAAGAGTCAATAATGAAAGAGTTCTCCATGACAGATTTGGGGAAGATGAAATATTTCCCAGTCATTGAAGCCATTCAATTTGATGAGGGAATTTGGATAGGTCAAAGAAAGTATGCAGAAGATATTTTGAGGAGATTTGAAATGGAAGAATGTAACCATGTGAAAGTGCCTATGGTGCTTGGTTGCAAGCTTGGAGAGGACATTGAAGCTGAGAAGATGGATAGTACCTTGTATAAACAACTAGTGGGCAATCTTATGTATATGACTGCCACTAGACCAAATATAATGCATGTTGTATGTCTCATTAGCAGGTACATGAGTGAGCCAACTCAAGCACATTGGTTAGCATCAAAGAGGATTTTGAGATATCTGCAAGGTACAATGGACTTTGGCATCATGTATAAGAAGGGAGGGAACAATGCTTTGATTGGTTATACTAATAGTGACTATGCTGGTGACCTAGAGGACAGAAAAAGCACATCTGGATATGTCTTTCTGCTGTGCAATGGAGTTGTGGCTTGGGCTTCAAAGAAGAAGACAATTGTCACCCTATATTGTACTGAAGTTGAGTTTGTAGCAGCAAATGCAGTAGCTTGCCAAGCTATTTGGATGAGGAAAATTCTGAAGGAGATTGGACAAACACCAGCTGAGAGTATTCCAATACTGTGTGATAACAGTTCTGCCATCAAATTGTCAAAGAATCCCATCTTGCATGGGCGTAGCAAGCATATAGAAGTCAGATATCACTACATAAGAGAGATGGTGAAGAATGAAGTCATTGAGATGCAGCAGTGTGGCACAAAGGAACAATTAGCAGACCTGTTTACTAAGCCTCAAGTGCTAACAGCTTTGTAAAACTTAGAGAGTAGCTTGGAATTTGTAAAATGCCTGTAATAAACTGATTGTTCATGTATGTAAACAATCAGTTTAAGGGAGGGACTGATTGTTAGAGCAATTAGTAGCTAATAGTGTATTAGTGATGTAATTAGGAGTTAGTTGAGATTAGTTGTTTTACTGTTACAGTAACTGAGTTAGTTATCATGTGTAAAAACTCCTATATATTGTATTGCTCAATTCATTCAATACACAAGTTTTTCCCTCAGTTTCTGATACTCAACAATTTCTTCCTCTATTTTGATTTGAAATTTGAAATTCTCAAACTAACAAAAATGAAAGTTTGGAGGAGAAACTTGTAGAAAAAAGTTGGAGGAAAAAGTTGTTGGTGCCACTGATTGAGGATAATGATTTTTCTACCCCGTCATTGGCTCTTATACCCATCAATTTCATACAACCCCATTTTACCCTTGTAAGTTTTAATTGTTATTAAAAATTAAATTTTTATATAAATAGATAAATCCTGCTTAATATATACTCTACTTTTAAGAATATGTGTATTTATACACCTCAAAACAATGGAACTCTCCGTTTCTCTTAGGGTATGTTTGGGAAGCGAATGGAGGGGAGGACGTATTTTTCAATTCTAAATTGAGGAAGTTTTAAAATATCTCTAAACCTAAATCAAATGTGATTAAAACTGTTATATTGATATCTATCAACTTGTTCTTTTAATTTTTTAAAATCTCAAACACATTTTAAGAAATTGAAAGGATCTCAACCTTTTAGAGTTTAATATTAGGCTTATGTATGTCTCTAAATGCACCGTATGAATTAAGATCAAGATAGATTTTTGGTTACAAAAGATAAATAAAAGAGAAAAAAACACCCAAGCCTAAATTCTCAGGAAGACAACACCATTGACATCATTTGACACATGCTCAAACAACTCATTTGGACAGGATTGCTCAGTTGATTTCGGATCCTCGTGTTGATTTTGAAGTGAAAGTTAGTGATAGGATTGCTCAGTTGATTTCGGATCCTCGTATGGTTTGTTCTGGTTCATGGTGTTTCGTTTCGCTCACCACACAGCTTTGAGGCGTTGAGTTTTGAGTGGTCCCTCTATTTTTTTTGGACTTCGGTTGTTCTGCAGTGTGCGTTGTCTTCCGCTTACGGCGAGATCTGAGGAGGTTTGTGGTACTGGCTACTGGGTGTACTTGACAGGGAACTTGCTGTAGGTAAGTTTTTTGATTGGCTTTTTGAGTGTGCTCTTTTGTTATTTGTGGTGTAAGAATATCTGGTGTGGATATTTTCCATGTGATGGAAACGCTGGCCATTTTGATGAGGGGAACGGCTGGTTTAGGCAACCTTCAATTGATTTTGCTAGAATGCTTTCAATTTCATCTGAAAACAATAATTTTAATTCTCCTGATGTTGTTTTTTGAGGCAATATGGTATGAGAAATTGTGATTGGTCTACTGTTGTTGGCATCAATGGAGTGTTGCATGTTATATGTCAACATTTGAAGGAGGATTATGATGATGAATTTGTGAAAGTGTACTATGACTCTGTCAATTCTTGCCTTTTGGAAATGCCTTGGGATTTGTTTTATGAGTGTTGAAGTTGTGACATTGGTACCATGAAGAATAGCCCCGTTTATGAATAGATTGGATCTCAGTAATGTTGGTGCCATGGATCCTAGAATCAAGTTTCTTGTGACTTTTCTTTAGTTACTCTGCTCTTTGGTTGGCCGAAATGATTTTGTGGAATATGATTGTTATTCTTCTTAGTTTCGGTTCAGCTCAAGTCTTTCACTCTTTTACGGCAACTGATCGTGGATTGCTGGTGTACTGCCATGGTCAAATAATACCTCTTTGGTTTCATTATTGGATCATTGTTGTGATGGTGTAAATTGAAGGGGGTATTACTATTTTTTTGTCGGTGCATAATTGATCCCATCAGCTTGGTCTTGCAACATCCTAGCATGATTTTTTTAATGATGGGCTTGTGTGTTTAGGTGCCAAAGTTTTTTTTTTGTTGGTGTTTTGGTATTTGCCGATTGTGCTAAATGTCCAACAAGGGAGTTTCATGGTAGTGTTGGAAACTAGTGAGTATTCTTGTTGTCACATGCAAAGTTTTCTGGTTTGATTGAAGGCCTTGATGCTGTTACTAATATTTGGAATTAGTTATTCTGAATTTGATTGTTAATTTCATTAGCCTTATTGGCTTGTTTTTCGCTTCTGCTTATAATGGCTGAGCGTGATGCTTCTGCTATATATAAGTGGTTAAGCATTGAGATTTTGCTTCTGTCTTGAGTGATTGAGTACTCTTGATGGTTAAGCGTTGGTGTGCTTCTGCCAAGTGGTTAAACTTTGAGGTATAGTTTCTGTTTGGTGGTTAAGCCTTTGGCCCTATGGGCTTGTTGATGTTTGCTTCTGCCCTATGGTGGTTAAGCTTTTTGGCCTATGTATGGCCTTGTTGATATTTGCTTCTGCCCTATGGTGGTTAAGCATTTTGCTTCCTTCAAGTGATTAAGCCTTGAGTTGTGGTTTTGACTTGATGGTTAAGTGTTGGTTTGTTGCTTCCTCCGAGTAAATAAACCTTGAGTTGTGGTTTCTATTCGATGGTTAAGCTTTTGCTGACTTCTTTGACACTTGGATGGTTATGCCTAAGAGTGGAGTTTGTTGATTCCTTGGAGTGAATGTTGTGGAGACGCTGGAAGAAGCTTGAAGGGACCCGATAGTTGGTCGAAGACTTCTAGGAGCTATGCACCTCAACTGCTACCAATTCAGATTGTTTTTTATTTTACTTGTTTTTATAGTATCTTTGTATTGCTTATCCCAAGCTGGAAATGTTGCGAACACCGTCCAGCTTGCAGGAGGCTGTTAAAATATAGATAGTAAGCCCATTAGTTAGTAGTAAGGCCCATTAATTGGTTAGTATATAAAGTTGATGGTAGACTCATTTATTATCAACTCTTCTCATTTTGTAATTTTCACTATTTCTAATATAAGAGACTTTTAGAGCTTTCCTCTCTAATTTATATGGATATCATATTTTTTTAAGACAGCATAAATTATATTCGCACTTCCGGCAGAACCATAATAACCTTTCAAGAAGTCACCACTCCTATTGCGGACAAGCCCACCATATCCTGCCTTGTCCAAGGAATTTATACTCATAAGTGCTCTATAAACCTCATCTTTTGAAACTGGTCTAATATCCTCCTCTGTCTACTTGCAAAGAGTCTCCTCTTCCTGAAGGGGTTGTATAGTCTCTTGAGAACAAAAAAGATTGTTAAAGAACTTGACTGCTTCATCTCTTAACACCTCAGCCTCAGTACACCACTCTCCTGTGGGTAACTTAAGCCCGTGAATTTTATTGTGCTTTCTTGGAATAATTGTTTGAGCATGGAAAAAAGCTGTGTTTCTACTCCCTAGTTTATGTTAACCGGTTTAATATGTTTTACTGTTAGTTAAATAAGGTGTATTACCATAGTTAGTTAGTGTGGTTAATTGTGTGATTACCACAGTTAGTAATTCTGTTAAAGTCCACTAAATGCTGTTAGTGGTTGTTTCAGTTAGTTAGAAAAACACTGTATATAACAGCTTCTGTATTACATTTCGTTAATCAATGAATCATGGCTTCTTTCAATTCTCTCTTTCTAACCCAGCAAACTGGTATCAGAGCTCTTGCTAGGGCTTGATCCAGAAACCGTTTCGTTACGCGAACTGAGAATTTCAAGAAAAGAAGAAGATCGCAATCGCAATTGCAGAAAATTGATTCAAGAAATAAGAACAATGGCAGAGAAAGATAGAGAGTTCCTTCAACCTTCAGTTCCCAAGTTCGATGGTCACTATGACCATTGGGCATTGCTTATGGAGAACCTTCTTCGTTCGAAGGAGTACTGGAACGTGGTGAGTACGGGGATTCCGGCGACACCTGCGAATGCAACGCCCGGAGCAATTGAAGATCGTTGAAGACGCGAAGTTGAAGGACTTGAAGGCCAAGAATTACTTGTTCCAGGCGATAGAACGTGGAGTAATTGAGACAATTTAGACAAAGAACACATCGAAAGAAATTTGGGATGCAATGAGGCAGAGATTTCAGGGAACGACGAAAGTCAAACGAGCTCAGTTGCAAGCCCTAAGAAAGGAGTATGAGATGCTTCAAATGAAAGATGAAGAAACAGTTGATGAATTCTTTGCTCGAACCCTAGGAGTGGTCAACAAGATGAAGACGCAAGGAGAGAACATGTCTCAACTCTCAGTAGTTGAGAAGATTCTTCGCTCGATGAGTGAGAAATTTGAATACGTGGTATGCTCAATAGAAGAGGCGAATGATGTGAGTACAATGACTATTGAAGAATTACAGAGCAAACTACTTGTTCATGAATCAAGAATGAAGAAGAACCATATCCACAAAGAAGAAGAACAAGCCCTAAAGATTACTACTGGTGGAAGGATTGGCACTAGAGGGCGAGGCAGAGGACGTGGAAGAGGTAGAGGAAGACAATTCCCTGGTAAGGATCAGATTGAATGCTATAAATGTGGTAAATTAGGACATTATAAAAATGAATGTCCTGGTTGGGAAGAATGTGCAAATTATGCTGAGAACTCGAATGAATTTAATGAAGATGAAGAAATTCTCCTAATGACTATAAAAGATCAAGAAGCAAGTGAATCAAGAAATAGATCACTCTGGTTGTGGTTTCTTGATTCAGGTTGCTCCAATCACATGTGTGGAATCCTTGAGTGGTTCACAGATCTAGATCACAATTTTAGGGAATCTGTCAAATTAGGAAATGGAACAAGAATGATAGTTAAGGGAATTGGCACAATTAAATTGAAGATTGAAGGGATGATAATAGTTGTTACAAATGTATATTACATACCTGGTCTTGAGAACAACCTGATAAGTATAGGGCAACTTCAAGAGAAGGGGCATTTGAAGGTTGTGTTTGAAGACAACTTGTGCAAGGTATATCACAAACAGAGGGGACTAGTCATTGTTAGCACTATGACCAAGAATAGAATGTTCATCATCACTAGTCATTTGGTTCCTGTAAATGCAAAGTGCATGAACATTGAACAAGGTGCTTTGTCTCATTTATGGCATTGTAGGTTTGCTCACCTAAGTGAAAAGGGGCTCAACACTTTAGTTCAGAAAAATATGGTGAATGGATTACCTAAACTGCTAGAATCAAACAGAGTTTGTGAAGATTGTCAATTAGGCAAGCAACACAGGGAAGCTTTTCTTAAGGAGAGCACATGGAGAGCAACAAGAGTGCTTGAATTGGTACATTCAGACATTTGTGGGCCAATTTCTCCAGAATCCAACAGCAATAAGAGGTACTTTATAACATTTATAGATGATTTTAGTAGAAAAGGTTGGGTCTATTTCATAAAAGAGAAGTCTAGTGCTCTAGAAATTTTCAAAAGATTCAAAGTGCTTGTTGAAAAGGAGTCTGGTCAACACATTAAGTGTCTTAGAACTGATAGAGGAGGAGAATTTACCTCTCAAGAGTTCAGTGATTTCTGTGTAAATGAAGGGATTAAGAGACAATTGACTGCTGCCTATACCCCACAGCAGAATGGGGTAGCAGAGAGGAGAAATAGGACCATTTTAAACATGGTAAGAAGCATGTTAAGTGAGAAAGAAGTCCCAAAAAGGTGCTGGCCCGAAGCAGTGAACTGGTCCATGTATGTTCTCAACAGAAGTCCCACTTTTGTTGTGAAGGACCATACACCACAAGAGGTGTGGAGTGGTATAAAACCCTCTGTCAGTCACTTTAGGGTATTTGGATGTATTGGTTTTGTGCATATACCTGATGCAAAAAGAAAAAATTTGGATGATAAAAGCATTAAGTGTGTCTTGCTTGGTGTAAGTGAAGAGTCAAAGGCTTATAAATTGTATAATCCATTGACTAAAAAGATAGTTATCAGTAGAGATGTGAGATTTGTTGAAACTGATAAATGGCAGTGGAACAGGAACACTGATACAAACAAAGGCAAAGAAATAGCAGACATTGAAGAACTAGAGGAGACAGCATCAGGACAGGAGAATCATCAAACTGGGGAAACTTCTGGCACAAACACAGATACTAGTGTGACTACTGAAACTACTACTGCAGGTCAACCAAATGCCACTCCAGCAGTGAACACTCATCAGAATAACAACAATGAAGAAGAAAATAATGAAGAAAGGAGGCTAAGAAGGCCACCTGTATGGTGGAATGATTATGATATTGCTAATCATGCAATGCTTGATGATGTGATGCTTAATGAGATGAGTTTAGCAGTTATGAGTACAACAGACCCTACCACATTTGAAGAAGCTAATGTGAATCCCATATGGAAGCTTGCAATGGATGTTGAAATGCAAGCTATTGAAAGAAACAAAACCTGGAAGTTAGTATGCTTACCAAAGAATGCAACTACAATAGGAGTTAAATGGGTTTACAAGACCAAACTGAATGAGGCCGGAGAAATTGAAAAACACAAGGCAAGATTGGTGGCAAAGGGGTATGCACAGAGGTATGGGATAGATTATAATGAAGTGTTTGCACCAGTGGCTAGGTGGGATACAATTAGAGCTGTATTGGCCATAGCAGCCTCAAATAGATGGAAGGTGTATCAGTTAGATGTCAAGAGTGCGTTTTTACATGGTGATTTGCTTGAAGATGTGTATGTATCTCAACCAGATGGATATGTCATAAAAGGAGAAGAGAGTAAAGTCTACAAGTTACACAAAGCCCTCTATGGCTTAAAGTAGGCTCCAAGAACATGGTACAGTAAAATAGAAGGTTATTTTAGCAAAGAAGGTTTCAGGAAATGCCCTCATGAGCATACACTCTTTACTAAAACAGGATCCAACAAAAAAATATTGATAGTAAGTTTGTATGTAGATGATTTAATCTACACAGGGAATGATGAACAAATGTGCAATGAATTCAAGGAGTCCATGAAACTTGAGTTTGAAATGAGTGATTTAGGAAGAATGAAGTTCTTCCTTGGTGTGGAGGTGAATCAAACAGATTCAGGAATCACTATTTCTCGGCAAAAATATGCTAGAGAAGTCCTGGAACGCTTTGGCATGAAAGACTGCAATGCTGTTTCAAACCCTATTGTACCAGGACACAAATTAGCAAAGGATGAAAATGGCAGAGCTGTGAATGTGACAGAGTATAAGCAGATAATAGGCTGCTTGATGTATTTGACTGCTACAAGACCAGACCTGATGTCTGCAGTGTGCTTAACAAGCAGATTTATTGAAAGACCAACTAAAGCTCATATGATAGCTGTCAAAAGAATATTAAGGTACATCCAAGGAACTGTGAACCTAGGAATTTTGTACAGGAAACAACAAGAAGCAGAACTGAACAATAGAGAGTTAATTGGATTCACTGATAGTGACTATGCTGGAGACTGTGATGACAGAAGAAGTACCTCAGGATATGTGTTCATGGTGAATTCTACAGCAGTGAGTTGGGCCTCGAAAAAACAGCCTGTAGTAACACTTTCTACAACAGAAGCAGAGTTCATAGCTGCTGCTTCATGTGCCTGCCAAAGTATCTGGTTGAGAAGAATCTTTGAAGAGTTAGGATCTGAGCAAACTGGTGCAACTGTGATCTATTGTGACAATAACTCCACGATTAAGCTGTCTAAAAATTCTGTGCTTCATGGTAGAAGCAAACACATTGACATTAGATTTCATTTTTTGAGAGACCTATGTAAAGAAGAAAGAATAGAACTGATACATTGCAACTCTGCAAACCAAGTAGCAGACATCATGACTAAGGCACTCAAGTTGGAGACATTTCTGAAGCTAAGGAAGATGCTGGGTTTGGTGAACATTGAAGAGTTGGAAGAACATTGAAGGCTAAGGAGTAATCTGCATTGTTTCATGTACTGCAGATTAGGAGAGGATGTTAACCGGTTTAATATGTTTTACTGTTAGTTAAATAAGGTGTATTACCATAGTTAGTTAGTGTGGTTAATTGTGTGATTACCACAGTTAGTAATTCTGTTAAAGTCCACTAAATGCTGTTAGTGGTTGTTTCAGTTAGTTAGAAAAACACTGTATATAACAGCTTCTGTATTACATTTCGTTAATCAATGAATCATGGCTTCTTTCAATTCTCTCTTTCTAACCCAACAGTTTAACCCAATTTTCTCTTGACTTGTGTGTTTGCAAAAGAATGTCTTCATACTGACGTTGAAGATCCTTGTGCAAGTAATGAAGGCGAGCAGAATCCAGATGCTCCAGAGCTCTTTGAATACCTTTAATTCGCACCTCCAAAGATTTTTTATTAGCAAAAACATTGCCAAACACCTCCTTATTAAATATAAGAGAATCATCTCTTACGTTCTTAAGGGCTCTCGGAATGTTTCCTTTATCCTTGGACCAAGCAGTTTTGACAATATCTCTATAGTCCCCATGAGAACACCAGGCAGCTTGAAATCCAAAAGGCAGCTTGAAATCTATAGTCCCCATGACAATATCTCTATCCTTGGACATTCCAAGAAAGGATGGAAAAATCCTCAAATCCAATCATCATTGATTGTTCCAAGATAAAGAGGAACCCCATTAACATTAACAATGAAGTGGTGTTTCCATGACCATCACATCTTCAATAGGTGGTCTCAGGAACACCTTCAACTTCATCATCCACATTGGATTCAGTGCCTGGATCAGGTGGCACTGGTTCATCTAAGATAAGATGCGAATGTGGTTTGGCCGAACCACCTCTATAGGCGTCGCTGATTTGATTCCAAAAGGGTGTTCATTCACTATGTTGTGACTTGTGTTTTTAGAGCTACATACAATTACCTTGCTACCCATCATTTTTGTGCCTGAAGTGGAGGAACCAATATTAAGTCTGCCACTGCCCGCTTTCATTCTAGTGCTGCCACGGGTCAAAACATTAACATGATGTTTCTTTCTTACTAATTCCATCCGTCCTCTCTTCTTTTGTTTCCACCTAGCTTCAAATTCACCAACATTATTATCCTCTCCGCTTGTCTCAATCCCACCCGCTGCTTTCTCCTCATTAACCATATTAAGAGCAGCGAATTTATTAGACTTTATCACGTCGTTATTCGGTTGTGGTGCATTCAGGTGGTACGTACGTGATTTAGTGGGTTTCTTCAATTTGCTAACTGCCAAATTATGGGAATAGTAATTATCAAGATAGATATTTCAATAATATATGTATATTTATTTAAATTTCTCATAAAAAAATCAATTAGGAAAGAAAAAACCAATTCCATTCATGCAAATTTTGAGGATTGTGATTTTTCTTTTTTTTGTGAATCAGCTACGTGAGATTTGAAGCTTATTATTGCAAAGGCGGATAACATAGATTATCCAAAAGAATCCGGAATCTTGAAAATTAGAAATTCTAAAAGGTTATACTATCCATTGATTAATGAATCTAACATTTTTGTGCATTTGTAATCATTGCAATGTACATATGTGTAACATTGTTTATGTTAATGCATGTCATTGTTTTTTATTAGAAATGTTACTGTTAACAGGTTTTACTATATTCATAAATAGCATTAGAAAGAAATATCCAACGTACATAGAAGGAAAAAAGAGGATCTATATGGTTCAATCAGCAGAATTCATGGATGTTGCAGACTCTGATTTTCTCAGCAATAACAGAGAAACTGAAGATGAAGACTCAGAATTTGAGTCTGTGTTTGAGAAATACTTTGTATTTTCTGCTGCCAAGAACCGATTTTTTGGCCGCAAAAGACCTCTTCATGCTGTCCTAGGCTCTGGAAAATGTATGCTCTTTCTTCTAGTTCTGGTTATGATAAAATTTATGCTAAACTTTAGTTTCTGTCCTTAGTTGCTGATATTATACTGTGGAGAGACAAGTCGATCTCAGCAAGCATTCTCGCCGGCGTAACCTTCATATGGTTTACTTTTAAGATGATGGATTACACCTTGCTTAGTTTCATTTGTGACACTCTCATAATCATATTAGCAGTACTGTTTCTCTGGACTCATTCAACCTCCTTCATTGACATGTGAGTCAGTTTATTTAACTCTATCAGTAATTATTCAATTGTTTAAACATTTTTCTTTTCTTGTTATATTTCTGGCAATAATGTAACTTGTTACTGGTTAATGAATGTTAACTTTCAAGAGATATGTTTAATATCAGTGCTGCAGCCACAAATCTACGTGCCTTGTATTTAAATTTATGTTACTGTAAGAGATCTATAATCATTTCCAGCAAATCATTTTTGACATGGTTTCATCTGCATGACTATGTTCTTCTGTTGGTTAATTGAATGAGTTTATTTATCTCCATCCTTTGATTATTGTTTTTACATTGAGGGATGATGCTATTTTCTTTTCAATACAGATCTCCACCTAAATTATCAGCATTCGTCTTATCTGAAAGGTTGCTTGTTAATACTGCTATTTCAATGACAAAAGTACTTAACCAACCACTCAAAACATTTGGAGTTCTAGCTTCTGGACGAGATTTCAAGAAGTTTCTCTTGGTGACATTGACATTAGGAACTTTCTCAGTTCTTGGGAGTCGGTATACTGCTGCAACTATCATCTACGTAGGTTAGATTGCACTCTCAAATTACAAATAACCTTAGAATGGCCTAATTCACACAGCTATTTATCAATTATCATCATAGTGACTTATAAAGATATTACTGAAGTGCAAGTTAGAATTGTCTAACATGCTCTCTCTTTTGCTTTGTTGTTCTAGTGTCTGTGATATTGCTGACAGTGCCAGCAGTGTATGAAAGGCATCAAGATATTATAGATATCCTTTCTGAGAAGGCAATGCTTGAATTAAATACTCGTTATGCAGAGTTGATGAAGAAGTTCTTCGGAAACTCACAACACTTGAAAGATGGCATTTTAGAATAGAGGTAATGCAAATCCTTTATGGTGTCTTTCCAAATTTATATATACGTCAGGGTGATTTATGTTTTTTTGTTTTTCTAGCTAGGCTGCAATCAAGACGTGCACAAAACAGCATTCAACATCATTGTATTTAGAAGCTGCAGCTGGTTATTCATGTAACATACCCGAGATTCTGTAACCATGAGTATTATCATATTATATATGTTTTAGTTTGTTCAACACATAAAACAGATACATGCCAACAAGAGTTTATATACAGAAGTCTAAGAAAATATACATTTGATATAATTTCTGCATTCTTGACACACGAGATATTTTTGGAAGGAAGGATAATGAACATTTGACTGTCATTCAGGGTGCAGGGTTAGATGACAGCATTTCGCGACTAGCAAATCCACTATTTTTTAGCAGAAAGCAGCCTAGCCATCAGCAAATCTAGTCTTTGCTTGGCAAAGATGACTAACAATTGCTAGAAGTAGACCATAACTGGCAGCAAATCGTAGTTAAAGTATGACACAGGCTTATGGAAAGGATGGAATTAAGAGAACGATTATGGCGTCCAAGAAATGCAGTTCCACCTCAATGAACTAGTCAGAGACTTAGTGGTCCTTCTTTTTCTTCAAAGCATAACTTCATTATAATTACGGAATTTTCAGCATATTTTTGATTGACTTCTTTCAGTGCACAAATGTTTCATAACTAAAACAAGGTTTAAAAAAAACAACACAGTGAAGAAGAGAGAGGAAGTATCAGATTTCTCTAAGGCCAACCTATTTTTGTGTAAGTAAGAGGTATTACAATCTATCAAGCCACAGATGAAATTTATTCAACTATCATTGTGTGCAGTTACGTATACAAATCAAGAACTCTATGGAGGATTGAGAAAATTAACAGACACTGAGGGTAAGATGGCTACCACCAACCCCAAACAGAGACATGCATGCCATACTAGGCCAAGCAATGTGCCGGGCTGTATGTCAAACCTGCGTTCATTACAAAGGGTACAAGAATGCAGAATATGGACCAGCATTCCTCTGTATAAGGAGGCCAAAGCAACCAAGTCTTTAGATATAGGTTGCTTCAGGTTCAGAGTTCTAAGGAGCATTGTATGCCGATACGACAAGTCCTTGTAAGGTTTTAAAGGAAGCCTTATATGCCAATGAATAAAAAGTTTATAAACTGAGTGCATTTGAAATTTGATAGATTCCCTTTGAGCCCTCATACACAAGCAATATATTGTTGCAACACACGCAAACGGAATCTAAAGATCAATCATGACACAAGTGTATCCCTAACTTACAGCAACCATATGAGCCATACACAACATATTTAATCCAAGTGTTTCACCTTTGAAGTCAGATTGTTCAAAGACACAAAATCTAACAACCCGCAGGCCTTCGAGCAACAGAGAGTATGCCAATTTTACCAAAATATCTATACTATACTCATTTGAGACATAAAACAATTCCTAGAACTTCAATTCTAAAGATAACACTTCAACTTAAAAGATACTGCCTTGAAGCGAATTTAGCAAACTTAAACTACATCCAGTTTTACATAACAAAAATCCTTGTAGCGAAAGATCTACTAGAATACTGATTACCAAAATGGAGTAGGAAAAAAATGTCTTTAAGACTTCACCTCTTTCTGTCCAGGGGGTAAGAAGGTTTCCCACCATCCAGATTCATATTTAGGATAAGGTGCCACCCACTTTTCAGGCTTCTCAAACTCCAAATTAGTAGGATTGGAGGCTAACGCTTCTTCTAGGCTCTCAGCTTCAAAGCTTTCTGATAAAACTCGGTCTAGTCTTAACTTCATGAATCTGCCAAAACACACATGCGGAAAGAGTTACCAGTTGTCTGAAACATCAAAAGCTAGCATTTTATGCTATGTTGACAACTTCCACTAGAGCAATTTCGTTGATCATACACATCTTCTTTCTTACATAATTGTTCTAGATTACATTACATTTTTATTTACCTTACAGTCAAAAACTCTGTAGCACCGACACTTAAAATTGAATAGACACTAACGCTCCAATTACTTCCATTTTTCAAATTAATACTAGTGTCTACGTGTCTGTGTCAATGTTGTGTTCGATATATGTGTCTGTGTCGGTGCTTCATAGGTCAAAATCAACTGATGTAGTAGTAGAATTAATCACAGAAAAATGAAGAATTGATGTTCTTACGTGATCCAGGGACCATTGGTTGAGACAAGAGCAACAGCAGGTCTCTTCAACCTGTTAGTAATTTTAGGGAACTTATCCAAGAACTTAGGTTCAATAACAAGCCAGAAATCCTGTTCTTTATTACGCTCTCCAAAGTAACGAAGGCGTTCAAATAACTGTTCTTGGAAATGTTCCTCTTCATCCAGCATAAATTTTGCATTTGCAACAAGAAAATAGTACTTGCTGGCCTCATTCTGAGCAAAGATGAAAAAAGGAAACAAACTAATTACCATCATAAACCAACTCAAAAACTACAACATAAATCCAATGTATGGAAATCATCAAGCAACAAGGGTTATTAACTTATTATTATTATTATTATTTATTAGCATAGTTCAGAAACAGTGAAATAACATTCTAAAACTGCAGTGATAATAAATCAAACATATTAGAGTCATAATGTTCACCACTTGAATTAACTAAAACACACAACCACAAAAACTTAGTACAATGTTAGAGAAAGAATTATCAAACTAGGATGATTAACAGAATTACAAAAATAATGAAGAAATTGTAATGTGGGGATGGAGTGAAAGAAACCTTACCTTGGTGGAAGGAGAATCAGAAGAAGTGAGGTTATCAGAATCAAGAGATGCAACAGCTATGTTAAAAGGAGTTTGTTTGTTGAAGGAAGAGAGTAAAGTGGAATTTTGGTTGGTGGGAGAAAACAAACTCATTGGCAGAGAATGAGTCTTGTTAGAAAGGGTTTGCCTTCTGGTTCCATTGAGACGTTGAGTTTGGGTCTGAGCTAGAATTGTGGTTGATGAACCCAAAGTTAGAGTCCCCACACCGAGCATTGTTCTTCTGATTATGGTGATAAGATAAGCTACAAGAGTTTTCCTGTTTCAAAGTATCTATCTATCTACGAGGTGAGAAAAGGAAGATATAGAAAGAGAAGAAAGTTTGGGAGATGGAAGGAGTGAAGGGAGCTCCCTTCGAAGGATGGCAACTGCCGAGAGGACAATGGGACAAGTTCTTGAGATATCATTCACAACCTTATCTAGTTATCTAAACTATTTATTTTAATTATTTTAATAAACTAACCCACTCTATTTTCACTATATTTTCGAGATCTAAAATATATAAACATATATAGTATTGTTTAAATTTTGAGAAATACATTTTACTATTTTCTAATGTTTTATGAGATTTGACTAAATAATTGTAAGAGACTATTTATAAAGGGTTAAACCTTAGAATGTTTATTAAAAAAAACCTATTTTTACTAATCTGAAATATAAGCAGTGTGTGTGCAATAAAGCTCAAGTTTCAGATAGATAAATCTTACTTACAAAATGATGATACTTATGTTATTGATGGTGAAATTCTATTGGAAGATTTAAAAGTCATTAGAGATATTGTACAGCTGAATCAAAATCAAGTTTTATTATAGGCAAAATTACACCAGGAGTTCTTTAAGTTTTTTTGGTAACAAGTTGGTTTTTTATTTTTTTTTCATATCAATTAAGTCTTTTAAGTTAGTTAACGTGTACACATTACCCATTTTTCATTTTCCATTCTAAACAATCCTAGATGGCATTAACGGCGCTGACATGGCCATGAGAGAGCCTACGTGTCTTTTGTTTTGTAACAATTTGGTCATTTAAAACTACAGTCATGTAACGATTTCGTCCTTAAAATAAAACATAAAAAAATAGAAACATCTTCCTCACCCCTTCACTCTCCCTCACTGCATTCAACTTTTTCATCTTAGTTAGTACGAAAAACAGGGCCAGGTCAGCACACATCAGCATCGTTTGTGCCATATGAGCTTTTTTGCAACTAGAATACAAAAAGGACTAACAGTGTACACGTTATCTAACTTAAAGGACTTAGTTGGTACGAAAAAACATAAATGACCATCTCGTTACAAATAAATAACTTAAAAGACCCCCTTGTGTAATTTTGCCTATATGATATTTAGTCAAGTTATATGACGATACTTATGTTCGTAATGCATGCATGATGTATAAAATGAGTGTTGAAAATATATTAAAAATAAAACTTTAAAATACTTAATTAAGTAAATTACATAACTAATAATTTGAGAGAGAGAGAGAGAGAGAGAGAGAGAATTGATGCAAGTGATTGCGTAAGTCTGATATAGTGTTGACTGGGTGCAAAATTAAGAGCTTGGTGCAAATTATATTTTTAAGGGCTGCAAAATATATTTTTTATGAGGCGGATAGATCTAATTTTATTTTTTAGGGTGTGCGCCTGACTCCCCTGTGCAGTAGTACTGTGCAAGGTTGTCAAACTCCAACATCTTATGTAAACTCGTGGAGCATAGATAGACTTGACTCGTAAACTTGTAAGAGTCTACATACTATCAAAGAAACCAATAAATGTCATATATAGATGATATAAATGTAGGTTAAGACAACAATAATTTAGCATTCGAACTCCACAATTAAGCAAAATGGCAAACCACGATATTAAAGTGTGTTAGCACATTATTACTAGATAAGGTCATCCTACATTCATGACTAAATCATACATAAATTCATAAAAAACACAAGTTATTAAAATGAGATAATTCAAAAAAAGAACTAATTTGACCTAACATTGATAACTTTTCGTTAAATACTTTATTATGCAGTTGAATACGGTAGGAAATAGGTAATTTAACCTAAATAGCTAACATTGACCGATAATTTATATTTTAAAGCCAAAACAAATATAAAATTGTAGACTCGTAAACTCGTATTAAAATCAAGAGTTTACAGATTTTATCAGAGTTTACTTAAACTCATACAAGTTCACGAAAAAGAGAGTTTATCCGCTAATTGACTCGTTTTTGTGATCCAGACTCGTAAATTCATAAGAGTTTAACAACCATGCTACCGTGTTCTAAAAAGATGGTGCCAAAAGGTAGCGATCATATGAATATTATTGTTCTTTAAAATTCTCGCCAACAATTCGATGAAGAGAAAACTACACTGCTATGAGATTAGGGGAAAAAACTAAACATGGGAAAAGGCATACAAAGAGAGCGAAAGAAACAATGATACAAAAGGCATAATACAAATACAACTAAACTTGAGAAAAATCGTAGAATCGATTGTTGCCGATGGATGCATTACCAATCTCAACATTGCCAAGGCGAGGATTAATAATTACTACACAAGTTCAATGTACGCCATGGGTGCATTATCACCCCGCCGAGGTAGGGTTCTTATGATTCTTGTATACCCACCATTTCTTTCACCATAACGTTCTGGAACCTCTGCAAATAAAGCATGAACAATCTGCTTCTCATAGATAAAGCCAAGAGCTTGTCTCCTTTTATGAAGAGAACCATCTTTTGCTAGAGTGATCATTTTATCAACATACTTCCTAATTGCACTAGCCCTTGCTCTGGTGGTCTTGATGCGACCATATTTAAGGAGTTGAGTTGTGAGACCTCGAATAAGTGCCTTACGCTGATCTGGTGGCCTGTTGAGTTTGGGCACTCGCCTTGCATGTCTCATGGCAAAGACACGACCACCATTGCTAATACCGGTAAAACATTGATCAAAGCTGCTAAATTCTGCTCCAAAAAGATAAAATACAGTAGTGAATTCAATGCTAAATTTCAAATGATATGATAATTGGAAATTCGAAAGAACTATTTGAGTATATCTCATGACACAAGCAAATGTACAATTGTTGATAGCTTAGGATATACCCATAAGTTTTTATAAACTCCCCAAAAATAACTTAGGAAAACATATAGAACTTATTCTCATTGCTTATTTGATTCCTATCTATTCCAAATTGAGAACGTACATAGACAGTTAACGTGCATATCCAAACACAAATTTCTTATCAAAATTAAATGCTTAATACATAAGTTTTGATATCAGATGATAAGTAGACTACTGATTAAACACTTAAACACGCTCAATGGGTACATCTGGAGAGAAAATTTCAGACATACACGACATATGATTTGTGCAATCGATCTAATGAGAACATTATCATATTAAGTTTCTCCAATCAATCATTTAAATCTATCAGAGTAAATATACAAAGGATACTATAGTCATTGTCAAGCTATGACCAATTCAAAACAAAAAGGTCACTAATGTAGTAATTGCATTCACTCTAGGAAGGGAAAAGGAGCAGAAAAACAAAAAGGTCCCTAATGTAGTAATTGCCTCTCCCTTGGTTACTATTTACACCGCCCCCTTTGAAGTTGTACAAAGTGTTCTGTGAGGTCCTTTCCTTTTCCCTTCCTCTAGTGTATTAGAGTATTACACATGGATTTATTATTTTCTAAAACAAAAAGGTCATCAACCTTAGTTGCTTTTAAGCAGTTTCTAGCCTCAATTCAAAATTAATTTGGCACTTCAATCTTATTGAGGAGGGGAGTTTAGTCATAGAACTGGCATTAGTCATAAATTAACTTGCCCTCTTACTTCCCATCAAAATGATACTGTTGAAAGAAATCATAGACAAATAACCGAAAAGGGGCTTACTGTCCTTCAAGACCTCTCCACTAATGGGATCACAGCTTTACCCAAACAGTTTTCCTTATTAATAGACTCCACTCTACAACTGTAACCCAATTTTCTTCTCCTTTCCATCCCCTGCACAATACAATTCCAGATTTTACATGTGTTAGGATCATTGGTTGCTCTTGTTTTCCTCTTGTTAGCCCTTACAATAAACACGAGTTGCAGTTAAGGTCTCTTGAAGGTGTCTACCTTGGTACACCACCTCAACATAAGGGTCATAAATGTCTTGATCCAAGTGGCAGAATTAAATTAAGGTTTCCATTTCACTACCTATTTCCTTCTACTCCCAGGAGGCATTCTCAGCCCAGTTTGTTCCTGCCTCTATTCCTTTAGTAACATCTGCAGGGACTTCTGTCAAACTAGTATCTCCACCTTCTGCCACTTCTCCCTCTTCTTCTGGCTCTGCTGCTTCCCTGCTATCCACACCTTCTACTCTTCAGTTAAGCCTTTCCTTTCCCTCTCAATCTGCTTCTCTCCAGTTTATATAATTATAATCTACACTCTATGCTCACTAGAGCTAAAACAGAGAATCTCAAATCAAAAGTTTTTTTTTTCTCTAGTTAAGCCTAAGTCAGGAAAACAGATATGAAGGCTAAGTATCAAGCTTTATTGGCTAATAATACTTGGACTTTAGTAGCCATTACCACCCATAGAATATTTGTGTTTCAACTTTCAAGTTAAGGAAGGAAAACCTTCTTCCCCGTGGCGGACGGATACGCATGTACTCGCATAGTAAAAAATTTCAAAACCTATTTCTAAGCAGCGGCTTCGATTTCTAATATGAAGTGTCAATATTTGTTTAGATACAATAAATAAGTAAATACGCAAAATTGGGTTACAGAATTATAGCAGTGCAACCGGGATTTAGCAACAACAAAAAAAGTGGAGCAGTTAGAGTAGTACCTGAAGATAGAGGACCGAAGAGGGGAAGAGGGCGGAGGCCAGTGTAAGAGGGAAGGAGAGATTTGGTTTTGGAACTCAAAATTCGAAGTTTTGGTGAGGAACGAGCAGTGAAGCGCAATGAGGAAGGGGAGGAGGAAGCGGAAGGAGAAATTGAAGGCAGTGCAGAACGAAGCGAAGACATACTCCACCTGCTGCTATCGGTGGTCGTCGTAGCCATAACTGCAAGATGCGCCATTGTTGCTTCGACCAGAGTGCGGCAATGACAGGATAATAAAGTGGATAAAGATTTCAGAGAGAAAAATAGTGGAGGCGAATTTAGATCTTTTTTGTAAATAAATGTTATTTAATGTAAGTGCCCATTCCCAAACGACTTAATACTATTAGCACCCGTTTTTACTTATACACATCCCCGGAGTATCTTCATCTTTCAAATTTTTCTCCAATAAAACTTAATTAAATGTCTTCACCCAAAAAAACTTAATTAAATTTTCTCATCTTTTACTGTTATGAATAATAAGTTAGTCTTCCACTTCACCTTTTTTTACCAAAATCTTCCGGTTCACCTTAATTTCCATTAGTTAGTTAGTTATTAGTGATCTTTATTTTGATCATTCACTTGCCTACTTGGGTCTTATAAATACGACTCATATTTAGTTATAGACGGACCCACATAGAGTTGAGGGATTCTGTTGAATCCTATGATAAAAAATTCACTTTATCACTTGTCTAGTTTTTTTATACCACCTGAAAATTTTAAATTGCACTAGTAGCCAAAGTTTTGCACTCATTTGCACCAAAGACCCAAATTCCACCGTCTAGTGACTTACATTGAGAGTGATGTATTCAATAACATTAACTCTAAGCTTATTATTCAACGATTTCAGAATATGAAATCACGTAGAGGACAACTATGAGTTGTATAATTTATTTATTTAAATATATTTAAGTTTTTTTTAATTATATTTTTAGCAATGCGTGCGTTTAAAATTTTTGAACCCCACATCCCCGGGTCCTGGGTCTGCCACTGTATTTAGTGTAAGGACACACTTGTGAAGAGAATAATACGAAGACTCCCATCTTCTCTCATTTTCTTGTTCTTCTTCATTCTCTATTTTTGGTTTATTTTCATAACACTTTATCAGCATGAAAGTCTAATATATGATTGATGGCATATCTGTTGGGGGGTCCGGGGGAGCACCGGGAGAACAACCGAGCTATCCAATGAACCGGACCACTAAGAGACTTGGACACCACATCTCCACCCAAAACCTTAAGGTATTAGGTATGTGGGTACCCTCTCTTATATGTCCTTCATATAAGCTCATTCATAGTCGATGTGGGACTAACCACTCACACTTGAATTTTCAACATCTCCCCCCAAGTGTGAGTCATCCACATCACTATACTTGATCCAAACCAGGATCCACTACCCGCTCCCCCACCAAGTCGAACCATGGCTCTGATACCACTTGTTGGGGAGTTCGGGGGAGCACCGGGAGAAACAACGAGTTATCCAATGAACCGGACCACCAAGAGACTTGGACACCACATCTTAACCCAAAACCTTAAAGTGATGTGGGTGACTCACACTTGGGGGGAGATGTTGGAAATTCAAGTGTGAGTGGTTATAAGTCCCAATGTTGAAAATTCAAGTGTGAGTGGTTAGTCCCACATCGACTTTGAATGAGCTTATATGAAGGACATATAAGAGAGGGTACCCATTTACCTGATACCTTAAGGTTTTTGGGTGAAGATGTGGTGTCCAAGTCTCTTGGAGGTCCAAGTTCATTGGATAGCTCGGTGTTCCTCCTGGTGCTCCCCCGGACTCCCCAACAATATCATCTTGAGGATCTATTGCAAGAATTATTTTTCTTCTTCTTCTTCTCACTATCTTTTAATCATGATCTTTTACTATCTTTCAATTGTAATCTTGTTTATGTTTTATATCCCATTTTATCTTTTATCTCATTTTATATTTATTTATCATTGTTGATGAAAAATTTGAAAATTTGTGATACAGTTCCTAAAGAACAATCATTTCATTATTAAAGCATCCCTAAAGGATTGTGGTTTATGAAGATTTATGATATAGTTCTTGAAGAACTTAAAAATTTAATATCCAAGCATCCCTAAAGGATTGCTGATAGTATTACATATTTGATCTTGGTATATCTTTAAAAAATCTTTGAAGTTGTGGAATCTAGTGTGGTTGAGCACAAGAGAAATTGTTGATTGAATATAAGAAATGTCGTCTGAGTAGAACTTTATTTCCCATAAGTGAAAAAGTTATGTATGAAATGTTAAAATAAAATGTCATTAGTATTATTAGATATGACATTTCTTCTTTCTACCAATGATGTAGTGGCTCATGCATTATAGAAATTTACCTTTTTTTCCTACTTATGTTTGAAATTCTTATAAAAATGTTGCAACCAACAACAACGAGAATTTAGCCATTGTGTAGAATTTAAACCATAGTTAAAATTTCAAACCAAACAACATTTAATCACTGTAAAATAGGGAACAATGTTACACAAATAGGAAAAATATAGGATCATGATCACGCATTAAATGTGGAAACAATTGCATACAAAAAAAAAATCACAAAACAAGATGATTGCATTTTTCATTCAGCAATGGTGATTTGTGCATTTTCTGCGTGCACAAGTGATATTTAGTACGAATTTTTTCGTAAAAAGTACACGAAGGTGTCCTGTGCATAGAAACTAGTTGCACAACGTTGCCAGCCGTGAAAATATAAACAAAGGGTGGCACTATTCTAACACTTCGTGTCGTACCAAAAAGTTTTCCCTTTTGCGTATTAGGGTTTTTGCATTCTTTTCTCTAGAAGAAGACAACGATCATTTGGGGTTTCATTTAGGTCGTTTGCTTATTTTCCAATAATTGCCCTCTTTGAGTCCTTTTTAAATCTACTCCAAAAGACATGACATTAATTATTACACTGTCTAGAAAAATAGTAGTACACACGTCACTAAAATAATATGACACGTCATCATCTTAAACGCTTGTCTGTAGACAAAGGCTAATAGAGGGACTAATGTGTCCCAATTTGTAATTATCAGGGATTATAAGATAAATTATTATTTCTTAGAGATAAAAATGTGATCCAACCTTTCGTCCCAAAATGAGTATTTTATAATAAACCATCCAGCCTCTCATGCTACCAAGTCTATCGCTCACGGTCTTCTCACCCCTTTGGTCACCTTTGAATCAATTTTTGAGTTTTTATCTTTTGTGAATGTTGAGCCTTGTACCTAGGCGTAAGTACCTAGATTCTTAAGCACTCACTACCAATTAAGTTATTCATTCTTTAATTAATTTTATTACTTTTTTTGGTTTATTATATTACATTACATTAGCTTATATCAACAAAAAAATTATTACATTACGAAGAAAAATATTTCCATTAAATTTCCTGAATGTCCTAACACTTTCAACGAATGACTGAGCTATGCGCTCGTGCTTAGGAGAATTTCGAACTACTCAACACCAAATTTGTCCACCGCATGAATCAAACCCAAGAACATCGAGTTGATCCCCATGTCCCAGTGTAGTTTATGCCACTGGGCAACATTTCCATTGCATTTATACACGTGTACAATTATTAAACTTATATTAATATTAATAGGCAAAATTACATTACAAGTCTTTTAAGTTATTTAATTGTAACAAGTTGGTTCTTTAAGTTTTTTTCGTACCACTTAGGTCCTTTAAGTTACATATTGTGTACACCTTTAGTCTTTTTTTCATTTTTCTTTACAAAAAACCCAAATTGTTGCGAGACAGATGATACGTAGGCTCCGTCTTGACCGAGTCAGCTCTATTAGTGCCAACTTAGGTTTTTTACAACAAAAATGAAAAAAAGGAGTGTACACATTATGTAACTTAAAAGACCTAAGTAGTACGAAAAAAAACTTAAAGAACCTAAAAATCAACTTGTTACAATTAAATAACTGGTAGAATTTTATGATATTAATATTAATTAAAAAAAACTAGAAAATATTGCTGCAAGCAAATGGTGTTACCGTGCATTGGCCAGATTCCCCATTTGTTTCTGCGACATTCTTCAACAGCGCTTCGAATCCGACCAATCCGCTCTTTCTCCATTAAGGTGAGCGTCGATCACCTCCTTCTATCTGCAATTTTTCCACTTTCCTTCTCCACTCATTTCCCTCCTTTTCTCTCGTTGCAGATGGCTGCGGAAGACTACACTTTTGGACCTTACAAGATACACAATAGTGAAGTGTTCTACTCCACTAATCTCTCTTATGCAATGGTCAACCTTCGTCCTCTTCTCCCTGGTAACAATGCCCATCATATCTTTAAACACTCTTTTTCTGTTTATTGATTGATTTTACTGATTTATTAAAGAAATGTGAAGCTAGTTAACTAGGTTTGTCCCCCACTCACTCAAATAATAAAAATAGTCTTTTTACTGTATTTTTTAATGAAATTGTTGTCTTTTATGGGATTGAAAAAGACCCATTTTGACAATTTAGTTGTTTTTGTCCATTTGCAGGTCATATCCTTTTTATGGGTTTGAATAACACACTGATGGGGTGTGATCGTTGATGCAGTTTTTGTAGTTCAAGACTAAATGAAACTTTTAATTAGGTGAACTTCATACTGTGTTATTGTTTTGGTTTTAAAAGTAGTTACAAGCACAAATACAGCTATATTGAGATTTGTATTGTTGCATAATGTGGTACATAGTTCTTACATATACTGAAACCAGGAAATCAGGCACAGTGTGTTCTGGCACTTCCAGTCTTTGACTGTGAGGAACACATTAGTGTATGTTTGATTGATTTTTCACCAAACATGACTTGATTTTGTATAATTGATTTGATTTAAATTGTGTTTGAAGATACATTTTTTTTTACTCTAAAAACAAGTTTGATGTAAAACTGTGTAAATTTTTCATATGCAGAAACTGCTTTTTATCACTTATAGTCAAATTGAGGTTTGCAGGTATGGTCAATTCCTATTTGAAACAGCCAAACATCTTTCTTTTACACAAAACCACTTGATTTCAAAGGCTGCAAGTCGGTTCGGAAACATGCTATTGGCGAGTCTTTTTATGTAGCTTCTTTATATTATTGTTGGTGTACTTTGGTTTATGTTTTCACCATGGGATGCACTCAGATATTTGTTCCTGATGGATGATACATGTAGCTTATTGTTTGGTGTGCCATATAGGTGATCCATCTTTCTCCTGCATATGTTGTTTGAATATCTTGGAATTGCAGCCAGACTTGACATGTGTATTCGTTTCATGTTCATAGTTGAGTGTTAAAGGTCCTTAAGGATTAGACGTGAAACTTGTTTTATTTTGCATCATGTAAGGTTGTTAGCCTGAATGCAGATGGGTATGAGAATGTTTGACTTAACAGTTTTCACATGTGCTTATCTGTCCGAAACGTGAAGTTAAGCGTTTTGCTGATCTCACTGCCGATGAGACTTCTGATTTATGGCTCACTGCACAAGAAGTTGGTAGGCAGCTTGAGAGCTACCATAAGGCTTCATCACTTACTTTTGCTATCCAAGTAAGATTAAACTGAACCATGCTCATTTAACCATTTATTTTACTTTCTACTTTGCAATAAATACATTCTCCTTAACATTTGAATTTACTTTCTTCTTTAACATCTATATGTTATTTTGGAGTATAAATTAACTGTTCATAGTTCTTTTTTATTTCTAGGCTGTGCACTTTGTGCTGCAAACTCACATTTACAATCATGTCTTTAGTTACACACTCACCTTTTATATTTGCCCAAGTCAAAATCAGATGGATACTAACTTTTTTTTTGCTCCTCTTTTGTTCTAGATGTTTACCTTTTCTTTTGGTGACTCTCATTTATATGCTATGATGTGAACATGTTGATGCTTTCATATATTAGCAATTCAGTAGTTCAAGAATATGATATGTTTAAAAAATTGCTTCCAATGCTAACTATATGTATTGTCTGACTCTTCAATTGTAGTTCATGATAGATATAATTGTTTTAACAAGTATTTAACCCCTTTTTTCCAAGTTACTAAGCATGTGAAGCAAAAGATGAACTTTATGGGTGCATTATACTTTTACTTTGTCCTTGAACAATTGTCCTTTTTCGAATTGTGCCTAAACTTCAGGCTGCAGCTTTTCTAATATTTTGTAATTTGCAAATAAGCTCTTGGGTGAAATTTGAAAACCATCTCCATTATTTAATGTTAAGCAGTTTTCTACTGATAAGATAATCAAATACTAAGATGCGCACTACCTTCGTTGCTTTAGGGGATATTTCAATAGCATTCGAAATTTCTTACTTGTATCTTCAATGCTGTCTGCATGTTATGCTACTTGTATCTCACAAGAATAACTGAATTATCTTTCTGTACTTTAGGATGGGCCCCAAGCAGGACAAACTGTACCTCATGTACACATTCATGTTGTCCCTCGGATCGGTGGTGATTTTGAGAAGAACGACGAAATATACGATGCAGTAAGATAGAATTTTTCTCATGGCTACGCTATTGATTCTAATGTTGTGTTCAAGTTTGATATTTATTCTTCATTTGCTGTTTTTCATTGATTCAGATGGATGAGAAGGAGAGAGAGTTGAAGGAAAAGCTTGATTTGGACAAGGAGAGGAAAGACAGGAGCATTGAAGAGATGTCTCAAGAAGCAAGTGAATACAGAAAACTTTTCTGATAGCATTTTAACTAGCAATAGAAATAGAATTATGTTTGCTTCATGTGAACTCTTGATTTTCCCAGTATAGACAATTAAATGCGCTTCTTTGTACCCTAGAACTTTTTTGCACTGGACCATACAAGTCATACAAAATAGTAATCTTCTGGGAAATTTCTTATTTTTTTGTCTTTGACGTTTTGATTCCTAGAAGAAAAGGGTTCTGATTAATCCAGAGTTCCACCAGAAGGTAAGTAAAGTTGGCCAAGAATTGTTTCAGCTAGTTATCGAACTCAGGTTCTCCCAAAGGATTCATCCTTAACTAAAGCACATGCGCTTAAACCACTTGCGGTCAATTGCAAACTTCTTAAGATTTATGATTACATATTGTAATGAAAAATAGTTGTAAACTCCAATTTCATATATTCCTATTTCCTAATCTTCTTAGTTGCATAATCTACTGCAAGCATGCACCTATTTGATATGGTTACATAAATGCCTACCTAATGTTTTATCTGTAAATAACTGTATGTATAAAAGTCTAAGTGTCTTGTCTTAAAAAATAGTAAAGTCTGAGTTCCATGATATTACTGGGAAATTATAGTTGTCATTTTTCTTCAGAGTTGTTGTTGGTGGAATTGAAGGTCAAGTGTCTTGTCATTTTTCTTTTTTCTTTATGTACTATTAAAAGTTCTATAGGAAAGGCGATTTTGAGATAAAAACAATAACAAGAGGACTATAAATAATAATTCAATGTTGACTGAACCAGCTGTTGACTTAACTAGTTAATCACTCACAGGTTTTTAAATATTTCTACAAAGACTTCTTAAAAAAAGAATGATCAATCAAACAAGGAAATAGAATTTCTATAAGTATCAAAGCAAAACGCAAATTGTAAAGCATCTAGCTACTGGTTGTTCTTGCTCACTCCATTAAGGTAAATAAACAACAATCCGAAGCATCAAATATTAGCTTTGTTATTTGATTTCCTTTATGCATATTGAGAATAAGGTGTTCTTTTCTTCCTTGTGATACAGATGGCTGTTGAATACTATGATTTTGGACCATACAAGATCCACCATACTTCTGTTTTTCATACAACTGATCTTTCTTTTGCCTTTGTCAACCTTCGTCCTGCTGTAACAGGTACATATGTTGCTCCCTCATTTAATCAAAGTCACATGATCCTTTGTTTTTTTTGCTTTTCATTATTCTATGATAGAGGATTTTTTGGTTAATATTGTTGACTTTCCTTTTCCTTTTGCAGGTCATATCCTTATTATGATTGTGAACCACTTGCTTAATGTCTCAAGAATTAAGTTCTTAATTTATTTCTAGAATGTTAACTTGAATTCGTTTAGCTATTTGAACATCTGATTTCTCTCAGGAGAGTTTTGCATTAGAAGTTTTTAACGAGGTTTTATATCCCTTTCTTTTGCTAATTTTTTTTTTGAGTTGACTTAACATTAACCTACATGTACTTATTTGTCCAAAGCGCGAAGTGAAACGTGTGGCTGATCTCACTACTGATGAGAATATTGATTTATGGAACATAGCACAGAAATTTGGTAGGCAACTTGAGACCTATCATAAGGCATCATCACTTACATTTTGTATCCAAGTAAGACAATTGATCAAGAGTTTACTTTGTTTTAATGTGATTGTCTAAGTATTTATGTTGTGTTACAATTTGTTAAGCTAACCAAACCATGTTTCTTAACCATAGGATGGACCACAAGCAGGGCAATCAGTACCTCATGTTCATATCCATATCCTTCCTCGGAAAATTGGTGATTATGAGAACAATGATGACATTTATGAAGATGTATGATGATAATTTGTTTTATTTATTTTTAATAATTTGGTTGTTTTTATGCTGCTAACTCTAACATTATGACTTTGATATGATATTTGTGTGTGGATGATGATGCAGATAAATGAAAAGGAGAAAGAGTTGAAAAGAAAATTAGAAGTGGATATAGAGAGGAAAGATAGGAGCCTTGAAGTAATGGCTCAAGAGGCAGATGAATACAGAAAATTTGTCTTCTGATACTCTTTAAGAGGCATTGAAAAAGATAGGAAAATAAATTACAACAATGAAGCTTTTCACAAATAAAATGATTTCGTTAATTGGATCTCACTTAACTGTCGCATGGCTCTATTATTTTTTTGGTATCGGACCCTCGTGGGCGACTCACGCAGTGTCCCAACGCTATCAACGAAGGACTAATCTGCACTCGCTACTTGGGACTCTTAATCATTTCGCTCGCATGGCTCTATTATGTGTGCTCTGGTTAGAAGTTTTGTGTAAATAAATGTATCATTGTATTTTAATTTAAGTTCTTTTCTTTCTAAGAGCTGGAATAGAATAACCCGATTAAAACATAATCCATGTGACCTTACCTCTATTTATTGCTCAGTCATTTCTCCCATTGGACCACATGAGCTTGCAAAAACATCTTACGATATGTCTATACAGCCATTTTTAACTTATATTAACCGCTAGTGTAAATTATACCTTTTCCAAAATAATATATTTATAGGCTATTAGGCTAAAATATTAATAACAAACTCATCATCCACTAATCTCATTTCCCTCTAGGGAGCAATTATGAATTGTATAATTTATTTATTTATCTATTTAAATATATTAAAATTGTTCTTAATTATATTTTTAGTGATGCGTGTTTTTAAAAAATTGAACCCCCTTAACCACGACACAAGTCTTGGATCCGCCACTATCTACAACAGAATTTATCAATGCATTACAATATCTCAATTTTTAATAAAATAATCATAAATATTTTTAAAAAAATAAATTTAAAATTAATAACCGAACAAAACTTCCGATACAAAATTATACTACGGTTATTATATTCCCTCATAAGACAAAACCATTCTAAGCAACATATACTATGTTTGAAGTTTAGAACTTGAAATCCTCCCCATTTCTCAAAGGAAAATTAAAAGTTCCATTTTAAAACAAATGAACATAGAAGTTTTAAAGGACTTAAAAAACTTAAATAGTTTGATGCCCTTTCGATAATAAAAAAATAGTTTGATGCACAAATCGCGTTCATCTATCTCCTAAGTGGAGTCTTTTGTTTCATTTCTCTTTTCTCATAGGGAGAGAGAGTGTCAATGCCAACTCATATATTTGAAGTTAGCGTTTTTCTTCATGTAATTTCCCTTTCTCACTTCCCGCACTCTCTCACACACTCGATATTTGAAGTAACGTTCTGGCCCACACTGAAAGCCCGATCTAAGCCCATTCCCAGGCCCAATATCTGATGTATGTCTAGTTGAATTGGCGGGAGTGTCAGTGTATTCCTGTAAACCACAACAACAGCACTTGAGCGCGGTTTCGAAGTTGATGACCTTACACTGTTCTTCTTCTTCCTCCTCTATTCACCATGGACACCACGCTCTCCGTTCTCAAGGTAACCCTATTCAACCCCCCTTTACCTTTAAACTCCATTTCCGACTTTTCATTTCCTTATTAAAAAGATGAAAAACGATTGATTCTTCAAAACTGCCAACTTCAGTTCCATCATGTCTTTTCATTTGTTGTTGGAAAACTCTGGCACCCATGTTCTAGTTTTCAGTTTAATCGGTCTGCATTGAAAAAAGTTTGGTTTTTGCTGGATTTTTAGAAAAATAAATGTGTAATGGGAATGTTGTCACTTTGCCCCCATTAACGATGTGTTCATCTATGTTGCATGGGTACGGGTACGGTGCCGGGTGCACGAGCACACCATATAAATGTGATATAAACATGACAAAAAAGTTAGAAAACACAAATAAGTTAAACTTATATCAGAAAAATATACAATGAAATATAAGGAAAACTTATTTATATAGCAAAAATTAGAGAAATAATATACAATGCAGTAGTAAAAGTGTCAATATAATCAAAAAATGAATGAAAAATCTAATTTTTTACTATACAACAAACATATATATTTAATAATATGAAACCACAAATGCGGAACGATAAGTACCCACGAGTACTCAATGTGTACTGGTACCGGGTACGGGTACGGCTCTAATTTTGAAGTACCCATGCTTCAGAGGTGTTCATTAATTTTTAGTATTTGAATGTTATGATATTGTTGAAATGCTGATGTATTTGCAACTGGTATTCAGAATTACTTTGGGTTTTCGGATTTTCGGCCTTATCAGAAAGAGGTTATAGAGAAAATTATTGAGAAAAGGGATTGTGTAGTAGTCATGGCTACCGGCAGTGGCAAGTCCTTGTGGTAAAAAACATCATCACCTCCTTTCACTCTCTCTGTTTTTTCGTCTTCATGAAGCTAAATTCTAGAACTAAACTGTGCGTTTTTTTGCTGTTAAACAGCTATCAGGTACCTCCCTTGGTTGTTAAAAAGACTGGGGTAGTTGTAAGCCCTCTGATATCATTGATGCAAGACCAGGTGAATTAATCCATTATTCTGGATGGATGCATCTTTTTGTTTTACATTTCTATGGTCTCAATGCCTTTTTTGTTTATCTTCAATTAAAGTGACTATCTGATATGGAGGTAATGGGAAAACAGGTAATGGCTTTGAAACAGCGTGGTATCAAGGCTGAATATCTTTCAAGTGCTCAGAAGGATTCCACTGTTCAGGCTAAAGCTGAGCGTGGTCAATTTGATTTGTTATTCATGACTCCTGAGAAGGCATGCACAATTCCTACCAGGTAGAGAGACTAGAGATAAAGCTGTGCACAACCTTCATCTCTGTAGTTTATGGCCTTATTTTAAGTGCATAACTATAATATAGCTTATCAATAGTGCAAAGTGTCATGGAATTAATGTTATCAAAATCGAGATTTTTATCCTAAAATCGTGTGATTTTACTAGTTTACTCTGGTCTTGCGAGTCTAGTTGTATGTAGAAATTGGATTTTGGTAGAATCGTGGCAAAATCGCTGACATCGATTTTGCGATCTAAGTAGTGATGGACCATAGTGCTTGGAGCTGAAGTTGTTTGACCAGGAGGTTGTCGTGTTGCACATCCCTTCATTATGTTCCCGTTTCTGTTTTTGTTCATCCCTTTTCACCAATGTGCGTGGATCGTGGATGTGTGTATTCTACAATGGCATTTCAGTTGAATCATGAATGCAATGCTTCTGGTGTGGTGGTGTTTACTTGTGGTTGAGATGATAATGCTCAAGTATGTTCATGGTTAACTATAAACTGCTACTTCGGTGTAGCTTTTCAGGATTTGATCATTGACCTTAGTCCACACTACAACATGCCTGGTCTAATTATGATCTGCTCTTAAATTTTATCTCATTTATGCAGTTTCTGGTCCAACTTGCTAAAGGTAGGAATTAGTCTTTTTGCTGTTGATGAAGCACATTGTATATCAGAATGGGGTCATGACTTCAGAGTGGAATACAAGCAGTTAGACAAGTTGCGTGGTGTTCTGTTAGATGTTCCTTATATTGGTCTAACTGCAACTGCTACCGAAAAGTAAGCATTTTTCCCTTTGGCTGTTAGTGGAGCATATCATTGCTGTTTTCTGATAGTAATTTTATTTATGCACATTTTGTGCCTCCTTTATCTTGTAACATTTTATTCTCCAACTGTTGTTTATTGATTACAACACTGACAGGCCAGTACAATTAAATTTGTCAATAAACAACAGTTAAAAATAATAACAACATCGAAACAACAACCTTTTCCCATCCCCACCTAGTGAATTTATGTGATGTCTTTTTACAATGCATTACTTCACGATTTGATTTCATTAATGGTACTCTTTAACTTTATTTAGTGAAATGAGATCAACATTACACTCATGTTCATTTCTGTGCCATATGGCCAGGGTTCGATTTGACATCATGAATTCCCTGAAGATGAATAATCCTTACATTTTAGTTGGTTCATTTGATCGGCCAAATCTTTTCTATGGTGTCAAGCTATTTAACCGTGGACAATCTTTTATTGATGAGCTTGTGCAAGAAATTTCAAAAGAAGTTGCTAGTGGTGGTTCAACTATAATTTACTGCACAACAATCAAAGATGTAGAGCAGGTAATGTGCTAGAAATGTTACAAGTGAATCTCAAAATAGTGTCACCACGCTGTTATGTCACTGTCCACTTGAACCCTAAAATAAATAAATTGCTTATCTTGTTCTTGAATAGAAAATAGTATAATTTGACTTTCAATAAAATATGATGTAAGATTGGCATGAGAGTCCATGCACAGTTAATGAGCTATGGTGTAGGTTAATATTTTTTTATTTTATTTTTAGACACAGTAATACAAAGCAGTACTGCATGGTATTATATGGGCTATTTGGTCATCATTTTAATCCTTTGTATAAAATCATAAATCTGTAAAACTCCTAACATTAAAATGCTTTGCTAAATATGCAAGAGGGTAAAAGTCTTGTTAAATTGAAACATCCGCTGAGGATCATTTGTTCCTGACCTTTTACAATATCAGTAATACCTTGTTTTGTACAAAGGCTATTCTCTCTATATTTTATGGGTTTCCGGCCATTGTTTTTATGTACAACTGATGATCTATCTATGTTCTGCCTACCCTCTGGAAATCTTGTTTGGATTTTCCGTTGTCTTAATTCTGTCAGAATGTATGGACTGAAGCCTTTACTTTTGTATTAATTATCTATTGATTTTCTTTTTTTCATAGATATATGGGTCGCTTGTGGAAGCCGGTATTAAGGCTGGAATGTACCATGGCCAAATGGATGGAAAATCTCGAGAGGAGTCTCATAGGTGTGTATTCTGTCTCATATAATTTAAAGAATATGAAATGAATAACCTTTTATCACTGTTGAAGAAGCTTAATGGTTTTTAAGCCCAACTGACTGTATGCTATTTTCTTCAGATTATTTGTTAGAGATGAAATGCAAATAATGGTGGCCACAATTGCCTTTGGCATGGGCATAGATAAACCTAACATTAGAAAAGTGATTCACTATGGCTGCCCTAAGAATCTAGAATCCTATTACCAGGAAAGTGGGCGATGTGGTAGAGATGGTATAGCATCTGTATGTTGGCTTTACTACACAAGAAGTGACTTTGCAAAGGGTGATTTTTATACTGCAGATTTGAAATCGGTATGTATATTTGTATTTATCGAATTTGCTCTTTCCTGATTGCATGCATATTTCCCACATACTATCCCTATTCTTGTAATAACGCATGTGGGTCTCTGATGTTCCAGGAAAACCAAAAAAGAGCTGTTATGAAGTCATTGAGGGATGCTGAACACTATTGTATGGCGGCAACTTGCAGAAGAAAGTTCTTGCTTGAACACTTTGGGGAAACGTATTCAGCTGATAGATGTGGTTTGTCTTTGACTTAGATCCTTTAATACAATTGTACGGTTGTAAAATAAGAACTTAAGCGTATATAATAACCTGCTGCTGTTATTTCATTGACTTCATAGAATTAGGGGAAATTGTATTTAATTCTAACACTATTCCTCAAGTTGGAGCATGTATTTCATTTGCGCCAAATATATATTAGCTAATTTTTGGAGTTGACAAATCTAGTAGTAATCTCACCTGGGGAAAAACGTCTTTGTTGGTTTACTCTATGTTTCTGTCATATCTTGCCTGTAGGAAACTGTGATAACTGCACAGTCTCGAAGAAGCAGCGTGACATGTCTAGAGAAGCATTTCTTCTATTGGCTTGCATTCATTCATGCAAGGGCAATTGGGGCCTTAATATGCCGATTGACATCCTGCGTGGTTCTCGAGTAAGTTGTTCAAAATTAAAACCAGAAAATGTTTTGGTGTCATTTAAAAGTAATTTGTCCAGTTTTTGAGTTCTTTTTTTGGTCCCATTAGTTCCTTGCTCTTTTCATTCTGCACATTTTATCTATTAGTGTTGTGTTTCATTTACAAATAAAATCTTCTGTTGTTAGTTGTTACTGTCACTTCTCTCTGGGTTGGTTTTTCCGCGTCGGTTCTGTTGTGATCTATTTTATTTAGTCCTTTTGGAGCATATGCTTATATAATCCATTTTCATCTAGTTATGCAACAGTTGGTGTTTTAGAAAAAGAAAAAAAACATTGAACTTATAGACAGAGATCAAATCTGGGTGTGATATTTTAGTATTGAAGTTGCAGAAGTCATTTTTTGATGCCCTGATCAAGATCTGATTTATGGGGGGAAATCTGCGAGTTTTTGTTGGTTATAGTTATAGCAATGGGAGGTTACCTAGGTCTGCACAAAGCAGAATTTAAAAGAACATTCAGTGATGGTTCTTTCATAATGATTGACAGTCATGAACTTTGCAGTAAGAAGAATGAAGGAAAGAGAAACACCATCGATATGGATCTTCCATCCACTGATGGATGTTTTATTTCACTTAACACCCTACAAGAGGATACTTTTCCATAACTATGCATTAACAACAATCAAGAACTGGGTTACATTGTACAATAATCTGCTATGTACATGCGCTAATAACTAACACTTGGCTTAATTTAGAAAATGGTCCTTAAAACTTTAAACTATAATAAAGATTACAGTTATTGAATGCACACAAGGCTCTCTTAGCTTAAAATCACATTAACTTTCCTATTGTGTTCAAAAAACTTTAAGTCCTATTTTTCCTGTTATTCTTAGTGATAGTTGAAACCAAAGTGCTTACTGATTAAGATGTGGCATTGTATATGAGCATATTCAAATCCTTAAGTACCAAAACAAATAGACCTTTTATCTAGTTGACACATTTTAATAGCATATTCAGATGTGGCATTGTAGGTAACTGGCTGCTCTATTCTTTTTTCTCGATGTACTCCTAGGGTTTTATTTAGGTTTTCATTCAACCTTGATTTTTGCTTTAAATTTCATCATTATCTTCCTACTGTTGGTAGTTGTATTTACTCATTACTTGCAGGCCAAGAAAATTATCGATTATGAGTTTGACAAGCTTCCGCTTCATGGACTTGGGAAAGCATACCCAGCAAATTGGTGGAAAGACCTTGGACATCAATTGATTTCCCAAGGTATTTTGAGTGGAGATAATTTACCTAGCTGCAGTCATAGCTTATGGTCAAACTGTACCGTCAATTGATGTTCTTGCTTCAGGGATAATTGAATTTGTAGAGCAATTTGCATTGACTACTACTCTGTCTAAATAATCTTCCTTTGCTTTGTAATTTGAACTATTGAATGGAAGTTTTTAAGTGCGTGATTGTTTAGCACTCAATGGGTTTTCGCAGAAGCAAAAAATAATTGTTTTTGAAAAGACACCTCGGAATGTATTTTTTATGCCGTGGGGGCACCGGAAATCTAAAACAATCCGAGCTTAATTTGTGGATTTTACCATTGTGCACCCTAGAAATGATTTTGTGTTGAGATCATGAAATCTTGCTTTGCAATTGCACTTTCTATTTGGCCATGGAGTTAAAGTTCAATTTAGTATTTCCTTATTCACTGATTTTATAGTATTTTATAAGGTCTTGATTATGATGCAAAGGTAGTAAAATATACCAAGTACTTACTAATTTCGGAATCTACATGATTAGATTGCAAGCACTAACTTACAATAGTGAAAACCATGGATGAAAGAGTACCTCTTTCTGTCAGATCATCACCTGATTTTTTTTATGTAGAGGAAAAGGCTAAAGACTTCTTTATTTTCATATATCTTTCTTTGCTTTTTATTTAACCCTATGAGGGAATAGGTCCCTTCTTGCTACTGTCAAGCAGAGTTTTTGACCTGGCATATGATCTGTACTGTAGAAAGAAAAAAGGTTCGAAAAGAAAATTAATTAGCATCTTTTTTTTTGTTTTTAAATGCAATCAATTTTGATGCATTTCTTGTTCTTTCTTTGGCTAATTAAGTCTATTTCTTGCTGCAGTTGATTTTATATATTGCATACTTCGCAATTTACACATAAAAATTATCAGTCTTTTATTTGATACAATTAGTTTAATTACAAGAAAGTTATGAGATTCAAGTTATGATTGACTCCTATTGTTCTTCAGGTTATTTGAAGGAGATTTTCAGTGACACGTACAGAACTTTAAGGTAGGTAGGTTATTGGGTAGATACAGCAATTATTTGAAGTCTATGTACCTTATTGTTATTATTATTTTTCCAATGTCAAAACCCATCTATTATGTGCCTTTAGTTTCTTCGTATTTTGTAATGTTCCAGACTCGAAACTATAATCAGACATAAACTTTATTCTTTCATGAACCAGTGTCAGTTCAAAAGGAGAGCAATTTTTGGATTCTTGTAGACCAGACTATCAACCTCCTTTAGTTTTGTCATTGGTTGGTGAAATGCTTGGAGAGGAGGAAAATAGAAGCACACAAGAATCCAATATTTTAGCCACTTCAGAATCAGAGGGTTCTTCGGAGGTTGTAATGAAGTGGTGTTATGTTTATTCAACTCCTTTTCTTTATTTCTTTCCTTTTCTGCTCAATGAACTTTCTTGAATAAGTGGACAAAAGTCTTACCATTTTCAATTTATTTTGATTTTAAGAAATATTAGCCATATGTCTTCATTTTCCAAATACACTGGCATATGTCAACTCTAAATGTTTGTGTTGCACTTCTCTGCTCAGTCTGAGGGGAAGCTCTACCAAATGCTTTTAGAAGAAAGGTTGAAGCTTGCAAGAAGTGTTGGAACAGCTCCGTAAGTTTCTATTTTATTCTTTTTGACACTTTCAAGACTACCAGTTCTTACTTACATTTCTTTGATCCATAGTTTCTTCACTAAAGCTGTTATACCTTTGTAGATATGCTCTATGTGGTGATCAAACAATCAGAAAAATTGCTTTGACAAGACCATCTTCAAAAGCAAGGCTAGCTAACATCGATGGCGTGAATCAGGTATGTTTGAAGTTATAGGGTTTTTGATAAAAAGGGAAGATAAAGAGTAAAGATTTGAATTATGAATATGGTTTGATAAAAAAATGATTTCAATTTTGATGTACAAAAAGACTAAGCAATAACCCTTATTTATAGTGATGAAAGACTCGATGCTAATCAAATAAGGGAAAAAAACCATGATAGTAACTCTAAAAATATGGAAGTTGTGCTTAACAAAATGACATGGTAGAGGATAGTTTCAAAACACCCTAGAATGATGACATGGTGGAGGACAGAAAAATGGGTAAACAGTCATTTTGGATCCTAAATGTGAGGCGCTGTCATTAATGTATAATGAATTTATGATCTTTTCTAGTATTAATGTACTAGCGCACTTTATTAGCGTGGTTTACTGCTTTGCTTTATTATGGAGTTGGAATGTTGATTTATTGTTGTGTTAAAGTGTTTTATATCATGTATCTATGCCATTTGTAGATTTCTTTAACATTAGGTAATCTCGTAAATCTTACGAGTTTACGAGTCAATTCTATGAATCGAGTTTACTGTAGCTCCATGAGTTTATGTAGACTCTCGAGTTTGACAATCCAAGTTATAGGGTTTTAGATAAGAGGGACGAGAAAGAATGATAGACTCTTGAATATGAATATAGGATGATACAAAAAAAAAAAGACTGAGCCATAATCCTTATCTATACTAATACGGGACTAAAAAATCAAATAAGGAAAGAAAACATGATAATAACCAAGAAATATGGAAACTAATCTTAAGAGATATTCTAAGATAAGAAACTAACCCCGTGAGATAATTTAAGATACGCTAACATAGTATCAAGATATTATATTTTCATGCCTTCTATTAACTCTTTTAAGTATTTTGAAGATTTCTTCAAATTGGACTATCTCTACTGATTCAAGAAGGAAAACTGGGAACTAGGTGAATGGTTTTTTTATTTTTGGTGAGAACAAGGGGCAACGCCCAAAGAAAAAAAGCACTAAAAACCTCGGGGGAACTGTGCAGTATGCCAGTATGAACATGAGTTAAACCTCTAAATAACCAATCTCTTGTCAATACTCGACATAATAATGATTGTAAATCACATCTTGGAGCATGCATGCTGCACAATCAAATATATTTGGCCTGTAAACATGCTTAAGATAACTGAAGCTAAAAAATCTCTTTTTACGTCTTTTTTTTTTGGAAATACTAAACTCTGAACAATCTTGTGCAGCACCTAGTGACAAAATATGGAGATTATTTTCTTCAAGCTATTCAGAAACTGTCACAAGAGCTCAACCTATCATTGGATGGGGAAGCAACTTTGCAAACTAATGAAGTTAGGAGAGTATCTCTGGTAACCCCAGCAACCAACAAATCGAGTAAGTTGGGACCGGCGAAGATTGAAGCATGGAAAATGTGGCATAAAGATGGTCTTTCTATTCAGAACATTGCTGTATGCCTTACTAATCTGTTGTGACTATTAAAGATCTATGATTCACTTGATTTGCTGTATAACTTCCTCCTTTGCCATCACCTGCTTGTAATCTCAGAATCATCCGGGTAGATCAGCTCCTATAAAAGAACAAACTGTTGCTGATTATCTTCTGGAAGCTGCCCAAGAAGGATTACCTTTTGATTGGACTAGATTCTGTGAGATGACAGGACTGACACGAGAGATCAAATCAGAAATTCAGGGTGCTATTGTAAAGGTTGGATCTGTCGATAAGCTGAAGCCTATAAAAAATGAATTGCCAGAAGATGTGAGTTTGAATCTCTTGCCTTTTATTATTTGAGAGTACATCTGTTGATTATTGATGCACGTATATGGTCTAATGAATTTCAATCTACAGCTTTTCTGATTTACATGTTTTTTATTTTCTTGAAATAGATGGTAACATGTACATGTCTAGTCCTTTTGTTTGTAAATTTTGTCTCATACATATCATATTATATGTAATGTAACTTGTTTTCTACTCATTAACCATTAAAATGTGAGTATCACAAAATGCCGATAATATTTTACGGTGATTTTCAATGAAACAATGGAGCTTAAGTAGTTGACCAAGAATACAAGAAACAATGGAGCTTAAGTAGTTGACCAAGAATACAAGCTTGGGTATCACATTGTTCGGTAGCTCCTAGCATATCAGTTATCACTTAAATGAGCTTGAGATTGAACAAATTTTCATGGTGCAGATAAGTTATCTGCACATCAAGACTTTTTTGGCAATGCGAAACTGTGGTGTATCCTTAGAAAGCATTCAATCTGGAGATAACCAGTCTGGGAAAAACGAAATTGTAACTGACGCATCAAATTTGGCAGAGCCTCCTGTAGAAACATGCAACATGGAAGTTAATGAAGTAGTACCTTCTGAACCTGTCAATGGTTGCCAGGTACAGAATCGTCCATTAGCCTGTGAGGAGGAATTCACAAGCAAACGACAGAAAGTCAGTGAAACAGAAGGAGTAAATTCCATTAAATTGGAGGCTACAGAGAGTTCTGTTGTAGAGTGGCTGACGAAACTTGATGAAGGGGTTAGTGAGGACTTGTTTATTTTTCTGATTCAAAGCTTTATGATATATGTCTTTGTGGTATTTATTGTAAGCTGTGTTGCTTACTTGTTGCAGGCTACTTTGAGTGATATTTTGAAGCATTTCAATGGATCCAATGAAGATTCAGTGGTTGAACTGCTAAATTGCCTTGAGAGTGACTTTTCAATTTATAGGAAAAGTAACATGTATAGGGCCATGTAAAGAATTTGATGCACACGGTTTTTATTCGTCGTGTTTGTAGAAAACAGTTGTCAATGATCTATTGCACTATTACTAAATTAGGTGAATGAGCTAAAGTGATTATTGCATAACCAAAGGAAGAGCCATTCTTTTCTTTTTGATGTTGCTAATCAGTGCCCAACGAATTAATCAGTAGAATTTCTTTATTCAAAATTGCAGTATTTTCTTTATATCAACACTTTTTGATACAAAACCATGCAATAAAGTGGCAAATAAAAGAAGCTCAACCATGAATGTTGACATTCCTCTTCCACTTTTCAATGATCTTCTGAAGGGTAACCTCACAATCCCCACCGATGTCTGTGACCTTCTTTGCACACTCTTTAAGTTGAGCTGCTTTGACTTTCAATGATTCATTCTTCATCATCTCTCGTATGGCCTCTCCAATTTCCTCTCCTTTCATTACACGTTCACCAGCCCAACCCCAAGTCTTGTTCCAAATCCCCCACCCACTCATTTCCACTAACCCTGCATTTATCTTCTGATCTCCATGTTGTGGCCAAGCCAAAATCCTCACGCCATTCCACACTGCTTCCATCAAAGAGTTCCATCCACAATGACTCACAAACCCTCCCACAGATCTATGTCCAAGAATCTCACTTTGTTCCACCCATTCCTTAATCACCAAACCCTTCTCCCTCATCTTCTCCACCAACTCAACACCTAACACTTCTTCTAACCCCACTTCTTTTTCTTCCCTATCAACAATCTTATCCTTCACCACCCATAAAAACTTGCATCCACTCCTCATTAACCCATCTCCAATCTCTCTCATTTGTTCCCTTCCCAATGCTGTCCTGCTCCCAAAGCAAATATACACCACTGACCCAATAGGCTGATCATTAAGCCACTTCATTGCTTCCCTTTGACTTTGACTTTGACTTTCCTTCTCAAACTCACATGGCACAAAAGGACCAATGGCATAAACTGGAGGCAATCCTTTCACAACTTTTCCAGCATTAAGTGCCTCTAAAGACTGAGATTCAAGGGCTTCAAAGGTGTTGATGAAAACACCATCTAAGTTTTTGAGGTTTGGACTGTCTTCCATTATAAGGTTTCTAAAGATAGTGTTTGGTTGGAGAAGAATTGGAGGGATAGATGAGAGTGGAATCTCAGCAACATCATCAGATCCTTCTGGTGTGGATGATGATGATGATGATGATGATAAGGATTGAGAGAGAGTGGGGAAGTGAGAGAAGAAAGAGAACATAGCAGCAGAAGAAGTGAACAAGGTGTAGTTAGGGAGAGAAAATGAGCGAGTAACTGGAATGAGAGCAGAAATGAGAAAAATATCAGAAACAAAAGCTGAGAGAGGAGGTGAAAGTGAAGAGATCAAGGGAGAGAGAAGATGGGCAGAGTCACGAAGAGTTTGAACTCGGAGAAAAAAAGGGTCACCAGCTGAAGGTGGTGATGGTTGAAGATGAAAGGGTAAGAGATTGAGTTGAGGGAAAGAAGATTGGAAGCGAGAGAGGAGTTGTGCTTCGGCTAGTGACACTGTGGGAAGAGGAGTTATCACAGTGACTTTGCACTTGTGGTGGAGAAGTAACACAGCTAGTCTCAGAATTGGTGTGAGATGACCCATGCCAGCGCCTGCAAACACAGCGACATGAACACCATCATCAGACATGTCTTAGATTTCTGATTCACTGTCTTGTTGGACTGAGAATGAGATGAGATCCCAGTTTTATAACTCATTCTTTTCAAGAGTTAGGTGAGAAGAGTTAGGTGGGTGACAATTTTAGTGCATCTGTTGACTATTAATGCACCTATATGGTCAGTTAAGGTTTAATGAATTTCAATCTACAGCTTTTCCTTCCTTGTCCCCAACTTTCTGATTTTGGATTTAGTAGATTACTAGTCCTAAGGCCCGTGCGTTGTACGGGGCAGACTAACTATAAGTTAATTACATTAACTAGGATGCTTACCCCGTGCGATGCACGGGGTGGGCTAGGGGCTAATATGGTTGCAATATGTTACTACCGTAAGTGGTATTCAGCTTGATTAGCGTAGTTGAAAGTATGGGTTACTGAACATAATCATTGGTTATAAATGTTACGGTAGTTGGGTGCCACATGAAAATGTATGTATCAAAGATGTTGGACTTAACAATAAATTTGTACAAATTATTGGCAACATATAAGGTTGGAAGTTTCAGGCCATGTGTATATGTAAAAGTTTGGGTTTGTTATATTAGATAAAAATAAAAGTAAGTTGTATTTTTTTGGTTAGATAAAACAGAATATGATTGTAAAGTTTAAAAAAAGCTAATGTAGTGAGATAGTAAATGGGTAGAACTATAATTGATTGCAGTGTTCATTTACAGGAGGGACAGCTAATGTATTGAGATAAATGGATCTGTGTCAAAAGAAATATTTACTGGTTGCCCCAATTTTCTCAAGAATAAAACAAAAAAAAAATGAGTATATTAATATATTAATGGAAACAATAGTACACTGTCGATGGTTCTCATGGGTTCCGTTAAATCCCCTGGAAAATAAATATTACTAGTAATACCTGTATATAAAATTATTTTGAATCCACTGAAATTTCAAATTTGCACTAATATTCTTAAATTTGCACCCAACTTGCACCTAATTTTTAATAAATTCGTCTTATTAATTTCCGTTAAAGACAATTTATAAAACTTTAGAAAGTAATTTAAGCGATATCACATATTTTTACGGACTACTTCCTATTTTCTTATAGTTTAAGACTTAAATAGATAATATCGGATAAACTTAGAGACTAATTTGACAATTTATTCTTAAATAAATTTAGAATTAGATAACTTGATTCCTTAATTTTACTAAATTAAGTGAGGATATTTAAAGAAAAAAAGTAAACATTTCGATGAATCAACATTTTCGGTAATTTTTTTTTGCACCTTTTGACCATGGGGTTCTTGTAATTTGACTTTTGTGGAGTATGAAGAAACTATGGGTTGAGTAGTAGTGGAAGGTTTAAAAGAATTGTAGATTAATTGTTGTTGTACAACTGAAACACAATTTTTTTCAAAAAAAAGCATCTAAAGTCGTGACTGTTGTACATATACGCCGCTGGAATGACTTATGGGAAATGAAAGTACATAAATTATGAGTGTGTATTGAAGATGAGAGGAGGACGGTCTCAGATGTTGGCGTGAGTGCTTGGTTATCATCATACATATTATCAGAGCAGTCCGTATGGGATAAATTTTGGTTGGGATGCGTTGGATTATTATATCCATTAAAAATTTCTAACCTTTTAATGCACTAAAAAAATGTTTTAAGAGGTTTCTTAAATATATGAAAACAAAAATTCTGGAACATTCATAATGATGATATATATTTGCAACATACGATTAGTTCCGCTTGTTCATGAAATATACGATCATTATGGACACACTAATGAGGGATACAATGTTATATTATAAATAGCTGTATTATATCAACAAAGAGCTACACAAAAGAATGCAAGTAAATAGAAATACAAAGTTATCTGCAGCAGGAATCCGCATACAAGCACATTCAAAAGACCATAAACATGTCATATCTTAGATTTGATAAATATATTTTCAGTTTAAAATGGTGAAGGAATGGTCATGGTAATCAGCATCCTTCAGGAGACAATAGATACCACATTCCAATTGGCAGAGGTTCATGTTATGTCGCTGTCCTGTACATTTTTTTAAGATTGTTGAAAGATAAGATCCACATGCATCAGTAAGACGGTTTCCAAATATGTTAAGCACTTCATGTCGAGCAAATAGCACGAAACATTCGCAAATCTTACAGAAATACATGATGTTAATATATTAGTAAATTGGGAATGGATCAAATCAAATGGCATCTTAGTGAAATTTTTGGATCGATACAATACTAAGATGCCATTTGATTTGACTAAGTCTTGCATCGATACAATACTGAAGAATTGAAGAATACTGAATTAACCAAGTCAGATTTGAAAATGCATTCTTCAATATCGTGAATTAACTTAGTCTTGCATCGATACAATACTGGAATTTGACTTGAAAATACTGAAATGGCCTTGGTATGCGTCTGATATAAGATTGAGTGTAATTTTTGGAGATATCTTTCTGTAATGGAAGAAAAAGTGGAACCATCAATTCTAGACATTTTACAAGAAGAAATTTTAGAAACATAGAACTCGGGGAAGAAGACAACAGGCAAAGGATTAAAAGGGTTGCAAGTGGTATCATACCAGAAACAAAGTTTTTGGGCCAAATCTATTGCAATGCAAATCCAGATTAAATCTATTACAAAAGGACTTATTATCAGACTTGGTGAAAGAAATAGACACGAGAATTTAGAACAATTAACATGATACTGTTGAAGAATTCAAAGCAAAAATACCACAAATCAGAAATCATGTACCTAAGAGATTGTGAGAGATGTCAAGCATTACAAATGCCGTTTGGGATTGCAGTGTCATCGACATCATCAGTGTCATCTGAACCAGCAATGTTAAACTGTTTGCCTCTCATGAACATATTATAGGATTGTTCTGAGTATATTTTGGAAGAACCTTGGAGACATTTCTGATAAAGAACCTCGTTTAGGTTCCCACTGTCTGCTTCCCAACACCCTAACATGTTCTCAATTTTGTTCACATCTTGCTTATTCCATCACCTTGTCAACCCACTCTCCTGAAGTGGTTTCTTTGTCGTCTTCGACACAGTTTTGTCCTGGACTATTCACTGGAGGCCAGGGTGGTGAACTTGTTAATATCTCATCAAAATCAAAGCTTTGAGTTTTTTGCTTCAATGTGGTATTTCTCTGAAGCTGCAGAACCAGTTAAAAGTCACATTCAGATTTCAACACGGAATAGCAATTGTCAAACAACTTTTGTAACATTTATTTTTCTTGAGGTGTGACAACTCTATGTGCCCAATTTCACAACAGACTTGTATTCTCTTCAATAAATGTACATGTAAAATCCATGGGATAATTTGCTTCTGCTATACTTCAAACAATTAATGGTCTGTAATATTTCATGCATGAACATTCTCACTGCACCAGTTGGTGGTGAAACTTGAAAACATTCAGCATTAAAAACAATAATGCTTACCAGGAATGTGTAACAGAGCTAATGTAGTGAGATATTTCTGTATCCCCTAAAAGAAATATATCAGAGCTAATGCTTCCCATCAATAAAGAAATATATCACGTAAAAGAAATATAGCAGAGCTAATGTAGTGAGATATTTCTGTAACAGAGCTAATGCTTCCCATCAACATTTATTTAGAGTTTTATCTAACTTTTTGTATCACGTAAAAGAAATATATCAGTTCAAAATCTCATCTACTTCTACCTGCTTACCAGAACAAAAATGAGGCACATCTTTATTAGAATAGATCTGGTACATCTTACTTACGTATAAGATAAGATGAAACAAATTGTATAGACTAATGGGGAAACCAGATAACTTATTTCAATTAAGTAATGCAAGAACTAAGACAACATCTCCCTAATATAATTAAGTAATACAAAAATTAAGAAGACCAAAAGCATACAAACCTTGAAACTACAATCTATCTCTAGAAAGGCCATAACTGCATCTGCTTATAGTGCTTCAGCAGGGGAACTAAGAATGATGTAAAAAACTCCACTATCAAATGTGGAGTAAATCACCTGTATGGCATGTTCCAACAAAGTATAAGAGACGGTAGACATGTTTTCAAATGCTAGTTAACAATTTATCAGTTAAGCTATTGGAGAGCATGAATACTATAATTAAAATGAAAATGGACTCATCAATTCTTCCGTGGAGAGCATGCTAGAAGACAAATTCAGTGTTGTATATATAAAATTGTGAAAATTTTGGCACTACAAAACATAAGAAGACAATAAATGTGTGAACACCAGATACGAAGAATTGATATCGAAGAAACATACCTGGTCTGTCCTTCAAAGCTAATTAATTGGTGCAGCAAAAATTCACCTTGAAAATGATTTTAGGAATAACAATGGGATATTATCGATAATGACGCATTTTTGCCCTCCATTCAAGCTTAGTTAGAATTTGAAACTTCAAAAGAAGGATGTAAGTTGTCAAAAGTTTTGTTAATGTAAAAGCTGCATAGCAATAATAATAATAATGTTTTATGGATCGTGTAATAAGAAATTGGCCTTCTGCACACATTTCCAGAATTATGCACATGGCTTATAGGAATTATTGAAAAAAACACCCATCAAGCTGATATCTTACCCAAGTCAACATCTCCATCTTTACCATATTCAACAACAAATCCATGATGAGAATCAAGGGTTGATCCACCAACGTCTGCAAATAAGACTGAATAACAAACAATGAATTAATAAACTGAACACATGTTAAGAGAACTTTTTTAAAAAATAGCTTCCTAAAATCATTTTGATAGAATCAACATGTTTAATCAAATCACCATGAGATAATGTTAACTAGGCAGTCGCGCGGGTCTGTCCTTCAAAAATTTACCTTCAAAGCTTGAAATGTAATATCCATGTCCGCGATATTAGTAAAGAATCTTCAGACTGAAAAAGGAGGAATAAAAATTAGTAAAGAATTTAAGCCATCAGAAGCAATGATATTACTAATTACTAACTAATTCATTGATCAAAAAGTAAGTCAACAAAACCTGGTGAGGGTCTTCAAGTTGCTCCTAATCTCTAAAATCTTCTTATGCTCATCATCGAACAGACCACTATAAGGATCTAACTCTTCGTCATCGTCGTCGTTTTCGTGAGACTGTGGCGTCGCCGGAGAGGAGGCGCGGTGGCGTTGTTGTCTATCGGGACTAGGACTACGACTGCTTGGTTTCTAAACCAGTTGGAGGTAGGCTTCAAAATCAACATCATTGGTGAAGTCAGTGCCCGACTAATTCAATATCCCCCTAATCTCATCTTCACTATACATCTCTGTAAATGCCTTTAGCTTCATCATTAAAGATGGCAAATCTCCAAATGTAACTTTACCATTCTGAGTTTTAAAAGAGAGAAACTACAACACCAAAAAGAAGAGCCACATAGGTGAAAAATACAAAACATGCAAGACAATCCAAATTTAACATTGAAATAACACTGCCTCAAAATGTAGCAAGACAATCTCTTTAATGAAACACTATTTTGATGACTGAAATGAACTCAAATAACTTTGATTCATACCTTTGTTGAAGCAATCGACGACGAAACCCATAGAAAGAAAGTGTGTGGCCTTCACGAGTCGCGAGCTCCACCATCCTATCGTCGTTCTTCGCGTCAACAACCAGAGCCTTCACGGTGGGCTTCGATCTGATCCTCCCTCTCTCTGCGTATTATCATCTCTCTCCCTCTGGTTTTGGTATCGCTCTCTCTACAAACGTCTTCCTTGAAGCATTGACGGTATTTCACAATTTGATTGTAGAGAGAAGAGAATAGAACAGAGAATTGAGAGAGTGAGATGTGAGTTGGAAGAGAGAAGACAGAACTGAGAGAATGAGATGTGATTGCAAAGGGAGTGGGGAGAGAAGAGAGAACCGAGAGAGAGAACCTAGAGAGAGAAAAGAGAATGCATATAACTTTCAAATTTTCGGGTATAAAACCGACAACATCACATGGGATGGCAGCTAAATTAAAATTAAGCTTTCATGGAGGACTGTTGACAGTACTTTGGCAATGAATATATGGTTGAGAGCAGGGATATGGGTGAGAATGAATGATGAATGTGAGATGGAAACTAAAGAAGGAATGGATTTTGGTTGGAGGGGAATTGAACTAAGTGGTATACGGATGGGTGTTATTTACTTGTTCTGATAGAAAGCCACGGAATTCAAGCCATTGTGCAGGGATATTATGTAGGCCACATTGAATGAGGAAACGAGATTATTAACACTGGATTATAGCCACAACCTACGTTATTGGATGCATGAAAATTTGGATTCCCGCTGGAAGTGCGAAATTCCACGTGAATTGGATTGGTTGCATGGTTATAATCCCGCCCAATCAGCTGCTATGCTAACAGCTTTAATAAGAAGAGATACATTAATTAAAGGAATAAATTATGAAATATGAGTATGATTTAAACATATGAAAATAAATAGTCTTAATCCAAAAGCAAGATAAAAATATAAGACAACACAAATATAAATTGAAACGCGTGGGAAAATGTGGCTGAAGTCCCCATAGGAGAAAACGTTGTAACATGGTACTTGAATATAAAAGAAAGATAAAAATATACTCACCAATTTAAGTATGCTCTAATACTTGTTGGTGCAAAATAACCAAAATAAAAAAGACAACACAAATAGAAAGGAAAACATGTGGGTATCATGCATGGTTGGATGAAAACCAACCAATAAAATAGAAGCAGTTATACAAATTAAGTTGAAGAAAATGATGAGGTTCTATTATAAATATGACTGAAGTTCCTGTAGGTTAACCCATAATTTGAATACAAATAAGACAACCCAATTAGAAAATGAAACACATGGTATCATTTAAGGTTGAATAAAAACCACTAACAAAGACCAACTTATGCAAGGTTGAAAGAAAATGATAGAGTTTTGTTGTAAATATGGATGAAGTTCCCGCGGAAGTAAATGCTGCAAGTTCCCGCGAGAGTAAATGCTGCAACACAGTTCTTTAATATAAATGAAGATAAAAATTATAAACACCAATTTAAATATTGTTTCAATACTTGTTGGTGCGAAATGATCAAAATAAAAAAGACAATACAAATAGAAAGTGAAGCAAGTGGTATCATGTAGGGTTGGATAAAACCACCGATAAAATAGAAATACCTATATAAAAATGTCAAAAAAAAGAGAAACATCTATATAAAATTGGATGAATATGATGTGAGATTCTATTGCAATTACGGCTGAAGTTTCGGTGAAAAAAATTATTTATAATTATAAATTAAATAAGAATATTATAAAATTAAAAAGGAACATTAACAAAGAAAATAAATATAAAAAGAAATTGATTTTGTAACTACTATTTAAATCAAATACTAAAAAGAAAGACTAAAATAAAAATAAAAATATAAATACTAATTTAAGTATGTTTGCAATACCTACTGAAGCGAAATGACCAAAATAAGGGTCATAAAAAACGGGGTCCGTTGGACTACTCATTAAAGAAATAAAGGGGTTGGGGCGAGTAATAACAAAAAAATATAAGTGGAAATGTAAATAACACTAAAATAAGAAGATTAGAATGAAAAATAATAATAGGATCTTAATTATTTAAATTTATGTTTGTAAAATAATTTTTTTCTGAAAAATAATAATAGTACATTAAATACTTTTTTTATTGGGTACAACAATTATTAAAACATTACGAAAAATTAAAGAAATTTATTTAATTTTTTTTTGTTCGGACTATTGTAGGAATCAAACTTCGCACTAGCCAATGTCGTGTTTGCTCACTGCGAGAACTGAATTCGAGTAGATTAAACCACTAAACCAACAGTGTAATTATTTAAATCAGCACTGCTAAATAGTACGGGTAAGAAACATACTAAGAGTTTTTTTAAAAAGGGCAACATCACACAACACACTTAGAGGTTATAAAAAAGCTAAAGTGGTTTTCTGAGGTTTCGTATTCGTGTCGAATATCATTTTCCTATTTAAATTTGTTGATACTAAGAAAAACTATGCAAAAAAAAAAACAAAGGTCAAGTATTTTTTTTCATACTTAGTAAATAATAATAGTATAATATTTTTTGGGTGCTTCAAGGGTGAGGGGACAAATCAAATCCCTCACCGGTGAATCACTAAAATTGACTGTAGGATATTGTGAAAAATGTTATGAGTGGTTAAGATTGAATCAACCAGTATTAAATCTAAACCATTGATGAATTTTTATATTATATCCGATGGTCATATTTAATGGCTCTCCCGTTAAGGATTTGATTTGCTCTCTCACCCTAAAAGCACCCATAATTTTTTTAGAAGACTTTTAAAAATAGCTTAGAAGAATTTTAAAAAACTTGCTAAAATGCGGCACATTCATAAACTTTAGTGCTAGTACTAACTTTATTTAGAAGCATTTGTATTAAATTTTCAAAACAAAAATATTAGCGCAATCACATTTTTAACTATCGACTCCAACCAAATTTGCTTACAAACGATGGAACAACAATCCTTGGGATTAAGTTTGTTTTTTTAAAGTTGTACTTGAAAGACTAAAAATTCAACTTGAGAATTGCGAAGTTTAATTTGACTAACTAATTAAATTAAAAAAAATGAAGGATGTTCTAGTGTAAAAGTGATTGAAGCTCCCGTGGAACCTTCGACCTGATTGTTGAAATTAACAACAATCAGTAAAATCGGTAAAGGTGTGTGTTGCACGCGTGAATGTTAATTGGATCTCAGTACCTCGGGAGATTAGTCTATACAGTTACGTGCGCAAAATACCTTGGTTTACCAAAAAAATGCTATTTACAATTAAGTACTAATTCTAAAATATAAATATAAACAGGAATTTAAGTATGCAAATAAAAGTTGTTTTTGTACGGTTAAAATTTATTCTTAAACAAAAAGTACACAAAAACACCATGAATAATATTTCACTTTACATATTTTGTAATGAAATTTTTTTTTTCGCCTAACTAATTTTGCAAAAACCAACTTTGCATATTTGAACATATATAATTTTTTTCGGACAGAAAATACTCCTTAAAATATTGAAGAGTATGATATGTTGTAAAACACACTGCTTAACGTCACATTTTCATATTGTGTCACAAAATTATTTTTTCTATAGAATTTTAATAACACATTCCATATTAATTAAGTGTAAATATAAAATTTAACGCATAATTAGAGAGAAAGTTTGGCTTTATTTCATTGATTAGAAAAATGTAAAATTATGTTGACTATTATTGATCAGGAAACTATTATTTTTTCAACAACCAAATATGGACGAACTAACATCTCGTGTTTGAATATTTAAAATCATTTATATACTCAAAAGTATCACGAAACACACTGCTTACACCACACTTTACATATATTATCACAAGATTATTTTTTCTATTCATTAAACTGATTATTTAGGAAAAAATTCACGTATTTGAACGTTTTACTTTATGCATCTATATTTTTATAGATTTTAAATATCAAAACATGTAGAATGGAACAAAATAAAAATACAATTAAAATGGAACAAAATAGAATGCACGTTGAACATGGAAAGAAAACAACTTGAAAAAAATTATTGTAAGATTAAAACAAAAATTTATACAATAATAGTAAACTTATAACAATATATAATAGGAATTCAAGAGCATTTGAATGAAATAGTAGGGGTTCTTCAAGCTTAACCAATATACAGGGTTCGAATTTAGAGTTAAACATGCAGCAATGTTAAATATATTGAGGGAAGGCTTTGTCGCCCATTGTGGTTCTACCCGACTCGAGCGATTAGCCACCGCAATAATGCGTAGAGGATACATGATTTATACTTAATAATAATAATAATAATAATAATAGGAAAGAATAAAAGAAAAAATGATGGGGAGAAAAGAAAACCAGAAAGAGAAAATGAAAGAAATGATTGAATGAAATAGTCAACTATATATACAAATATATAAATAAGAAGATAATATTAAAATAATAGGTTGAAGTTCAACATAAGGGCCTACCACACAGCTGTTGTAGGTAGTTATCAAGTGTATGGTTGAATGGGACCTATCACACGTGAAATAATATAATACTAATATATAGCAATATAATAGCCTACAAACAAGTGCATAACAACTGAAATTTTGACTGCAGCAACATATGGGATTTAGTTATAGGATTTTTTTTGTTTTCTTAAAATACTATTTAGTCCGGTTTATAAGATTTTTTTTTACAGATTTAGGTACATTGATTGATGGATGTATCTAGTTAAGATCAAATACATCCAGGGATGGCCCAACACTAAACGAGGCCTAAAGCGGACTCTAAAATGAGACCCTTTTATATTTTATTAATAATATTTCGTAAAAAAAAAATTATTACATTTTTATCTAAATTTGTTAGCTTTTTGTGATGAAAAATCATTTATCTAAATCATTTATGAAATTGCATCAAAATTTGAATGTTGTAAGGAATTTTTTATAATAAATTATTTTTGAGCTTTTTAAGATACACAAAAAATCCAATGTTGTAAGAAAATTTTAATAATGAACTATTTTTATATGTAGAATTCTAGTTGAAATTTAAGCACATAAAAACATCTTAACATAATTATTTAGAAAAGAAAATTTAGTAATTAAACTAACATAAATCAAATAAAGATTTTATATAACAATGACATTTTTTATTGTTCCATGAATAGGAAAAAAAGAGTTGGAGAAGAGAAGATTGAGATATATAACAAGAAGGTAATTATGAGAATAGGAGTCAAGAAAATGGCGCACCTCTTTGTGCTTGAAGTAGAAAGTATTTTTTAATGTAATCAAAAGAAAATTATCACACACAGGGATTGAACCATGCTTATTGTGAATAATGAGGCCCCTTTACACCAAACGAGCTATATAGTTCTGTATGTAACAGTAGAAAAAATTCTTTACTAAGAATACATAACAATAAATTTTGAGGCCCATTTTTTAAGAGGAAAATTTGAGGCCCAAAGCCCTTGCTTTAATTGCTTGGGCCTTAGGCCGGCCTACATCGATTATTCAATAAACTTAAAATTGCGATGCACGGTGTCGTCTAAATCTAGTTTGTGTAAAATATATATTCTTTGTTCTTAGTTTGGACCATTGTTGACTACCCACAAAGTATCTCAATCATTTCAACGAAAGACTAATATCTAGTCATGTTTAGGAGCAAATTTTGCACTAACCAATGTCGAGTTTGCCCATTACGGGAATTGAACCTAGGAGCACCAGGTCAACCTTGTGTCCCAAGGTAGCTCATGCCACTGGGCCAACGGTGTTGTTTTGTAAAATATATACTCTAATAGTTGTGAATAAAAATTAAATTATAACTATACATTCAATAAGAAGATTATAAAATTAAAAAGGAACATGAACAAAGACATTAATATTGAACACTCGTAGATAATAAGAAACAAAAATCTAAAGAATTTTAATAACATAATTCATATTAATCAAATGTAAATATAAAAGTTTAACCAATAATTAGAAAGAAAAAAAAAAGACAACACAACTAGAAAGTGAAACGCGTGTGCATCATGCGGAGTTGGATGAAAACCACCAATAAAATAGAAACAATTATACAAAGTTGAAAGAAGAAAATGGGGGCTTCTATTGTAAATGAGGTTGAAGTTCCCGCGGAATTAATTGCTACAGCGCAATACTCAAATATAAAGGAAATATAAAAGTATAAACACCAATTTAAGTATGTTTGTAATATTTGTCGGTGTGAAACGACAAAAAAAAGAAGCCAACACAAATAGAAAGTGAAACACATGGGTATGGATATCATGTAAGGTTGGATGAAAACCAACAGTAAAATAGAAGCACTTAAACAAAGTTGAAACAATATAATGTGGTTGAAGTTCACACAGGAGTAAATGCCTCGCAAAAATAAACACATGAAAAAAAATGCAATTATAAGGAATAGAAATATAAAAATAATTTGATTTTTTAACGTGGTGAGTTGCATTTAACAAATTTTGACTCGAAATTAATTTCTTTTTCACAAAATTGGTTATTGAGAAACAAACTTCATGTATATGAACAATTAAAGAAAATCGCCAAAACACATAGCTTAGCATTACATCTTACGTATTTTTGCCACAATTTTTTTTGGTTACAAACCGGTTATTAATGAACAAACTTTGCGTATTTGAGCCTCTAGATTTTTTTCTGAATTCTAAAGTACCCCAAAACACAATGCTTAGCGTCCCACTTTACGCATTTTGTCACAGAATTATTTTTTCACTAAACCCGTTAATGAGAAACGAACTTAAAATATTTGAACATTTAAAAAAATTTCTAGCCTTTAAAAGTACCCAAAAAATATTGCTTAGCACTGCGCTTTATGTATTTTGCCACGAAATTATTTTTCTTTTCATCAAACCGGTTATTAAGGAACAAACTTCTCGTATTTGAACAATTGACTTTTTCTGGACTCTAAAGTACCCCAAAATACAGTGTTTAACGTTGCGCTTTACGTATTTTACCATGGAATTATTTTTTCTTTTCATCAAACCGGTTATTGAGGAACGAACATCGCTTATTTATACAGTTGAATTTTTTTAATACCCCAAAACACACTCCTTAGCATCGCACTTTACATATTTTGACAAAGAATCTTTTTTCTTCACCAAACAGTTATTGAGGAACGAACTTAACATATTTCAACATCTAGAACTTTTTCTGGTCTCTAAAGTACCCTAAAACACATTACTTAGCGTCGTATTTTACGTATTTTGTCACAAAATTCATTTTTCCCTCATCAAACTGGTTATTCGGGAACAAACTTCACGTATTTGGATATCTAAAAAATTTTCAGGCCCTAAAGTACCCCAAAAAACTATGCTTAGCGTCGCACGTTACACATTTTGTCACAAAATTATTATTATTTTTCACAAAACCGGCCATTGAGGAACGAACCTCACGTATTTGAATAGTTAAATTTTTTCAGACCCTAAAGTACCTCAAAATATACTGCTTAGCGTCGTACTTTAAGTATTTTGTCACAAAATTAATTTTCATTTTGACCAAACTAGTTATTAAAAACGAGCTTCGCGTATTTGTACATCAAATTTTTTTCCCAAACCTAAAAATACATAAAATATAAAAAAATAGTAATAAATAGGAAAAAAAGGGGGAGGGGTGAGTTTTCCCGCGAGTGCCCGCTGAAGTGCGGGGGCTCACCTATAAGATAAGATGGCTAGTAGTGCCTCTAGATTTACGAAGCTTTTACCATTAATATGCATTTTCCGCTCCTAGAAAGTTGTTAATTACGACCACCACAAAGTCCATGATATAAGAAATAAACTACTACATTATAGAGACTAAAGAATGACATTGAATTTTTTTAAACTAATCTCTGCTCGTGCTTAGGATCAAATTTCGCACTAGCCAATACCAAGTTTATCCACTGCGAGAATCAAACCCGGAAGCACAGGGTCGAGCCTCCGTTTCCCAGAGTAGATTAAGCCACTAGGCCAACAATGTTGGTTAATATTCTTTTTGGTCGAGACCAAGGTATCCACCGCCGAACGCAATGACGAATCCCCTCGCTGGATTGGAGGCACCTCGAAGGATGGGACAACTGGCTCGGAGATTTAAAGTTGCTTCGTATCCAAGGGGAGAATCGAACACTCGACACTTGGTTAAGGGAGGAGATTTAAAGCTGTTAGTTAATATTCTATTCTCATTTAATAAGACGGAAAGTTTAACTTCTTTCTAAAATTATTTTTTCATTAAATGATGATTTATACTTCTAATTAATGACATTATCTTTAATAACACCACTTAAAGAGGAGTAAAATTGAAGTTCATCATTTAATACATCTTAATAGTAGTTTTTGTTTTTATATTTTAGAACAAAAAACACTTTATTTCTTATATTATGTACTTGAGGTAGTACTCATTGATCAACGAAATGGGAGTGTCTCAAAACGGGGAAGGATTATCTACCTTTAACATTCGGTGACTTGGTGTCTTTCTCTCTAGCTTGTCATATACTATGATTTTAATCACCATTCTCTCTCCTAAAATATACTAAAGTTATCAAAGTTACCAAATCCTAAAGGTAGAAAATCTATTTCCATCTCAAAACATAATAACATTCGAAGGTGATTTTCAACAAAACAAATGGGGCTTCAAGTAGTAGTTAACACAGAAACAAAAGCTCGGGTATCAATGTATCATATTGTTCGGTTGCTGATGTACCGAACCTCTGCATAAAATAGTCCACCTTATCAGTTTATGTTTGTGCTACATGGATTAGAAGACCATATTACTCAGTAATAAAAATATGAGATTGTAAGTATTAAATAATAATTGGGAGTTGTTCAAATGTCCTGCAAAAATACTACTAATAAAATATAAACTTCAACTGAAAAATACAGCATTCAACATTGTAGTAATTTAAGAAAACACAGTAAGTTAATTTAAATACTCTTCCATTTCCCTTTCCTAGCAGAATTGATAGGCAAAATATAACGAGCCTAAAATATTCAAAGGGGTAAGGCATAAATCAATTAGAAAGAATAAGTTCTACATAGAACAGCCAGAAAAAAGTTCACTCAGTCACAGTTTCAATTTCAGCTTTCTTGTTATTGGTGATGCCTTCCTCATCAACAGTTCTAAGATCTGGATAGTTTCTATGGTTCAAAGAATGCAACCACAGAGCAACAGTTCCATCCTTATGTTCCGTAGAAGCAATATGAGAATATATGTACTTCATTTTGAACTCCTCAGCTTCTTTCTCATATTCTTTCATTGACACCTCTTCATGGCTATCTTTCCACTTCTGGTTATACGAAGCATAGAAGCACTCATCCAAATATAATCCAACCTCAGGAGCAGTAGGCACATTGATGTTAACGTCCCTATATTAAAGAGGCAAAAATTAATCATATGGGAATCACACTGTTTCAAATAGAAATTTATAGATAACACAAACTAGTGCATAAGCAGTACTCACTTCTGCAGAGCTTTATCGATAAGTGACTCTGGTGCAACGTTTCTCATGATTGCCACTGCAAGCCCCATCATCTTCCGTATCTGATGAAGCATGAAGCTCTGTCCCACAACTTCGCACTTCACAAATTCCATGCCCTCGACAACAAGAGTGGTGTTTGCGTCAAATGAAATTATGAAACGTTGAGCAGCAGGATCCTCAGCTTTTGTTCTGGTGGTGAAGTTATGAAAGTTATGAGTCCCGACATAATAATTCAAAATTTTGTTAAATCTCTCCCTCTCCTTCTCACCATAGCAAAATCCACTTCCTTTGGCAGGTTCATCCTGACTAGAAAGTACAGTCTCAAGACCAGATTTAGAGTTGATGTCTTCAACTGAAACCTTACCCTCATTGCCATTACATGATTCTGCATTTAAATGATCAACATCACCTTTGCTCAAAGAAACCTCCACGGCCTCCGTAGCTCCAGAGCTAAGGACAGCATTGCTGTCTGATGAAATACCAGCCTCAACATCCACAGTTTCTTGTTGCAGATTCTGCCTATTACCAATCAAACCTACTACCTTTCGGCCTCTCTCAGAACACTCTAAACATTTAACAAGCTCATTCTCAGACCCCAAACTAGCCAGGACAGTCTCTCTATCACGATGACAACTTGGATCAAGAGCAAACACGGGGATGAGATAGACATACCTCCTACGGTCACAGAACTTCTTGGCGCTAAAAGAACCTGTCACACGCTTGTAACCAAAGATTCGTATCTGAGAGGGGAGGTTTGAATTAAGGCGGTCAATAAAGCCAGGTGGATCAATATAAAACCGGCCCGAGACAACCTGGCCAACCGCACTAACTCCTTTATCAGTTCTAGATGACCGGGCCCAATCATACCGCATAGGAATTCCACGATCATGATCAGGGACGGCACCAGACACATATAAGGCTTCTTCTAGGTCACCTTCAATGGTCTTTGCACCAGGGTTTTTCTGCATACCCTGATAGCCAACACCGCAGTAAGCAAAGAAAATAGCTATCTTCCGGCGCTTGTATCTTGGTGCCTTAGTGCCTGTAGTATTTGTGCATGCTTCATCATCAGAAGTAGTAGTGGACATCTTCAGCTTCTTGGGCTCTGGCTCTTGTGCAGCTACTAGAGGATGTGGCGGCGGTGGTGATAAACTTGCCGTACTTATATCTGAGTTTTCCATTTTTATAAGTGATAAGAATATGACTTGTACAAGGTAATGTTTTAAAATCTGGAATGTACAACAACCTGAAAATGGGACTGGGTCAAGACTCAATAGTCACTGGCCAGGCCAGAGAACAACTATGGCCAAACCAATTACATCAGCATGATTCCACAAACCTAAACAACACTTTAATTTATCAATAAATACAGAAATTAACAACCTCTATCCTAATTCCTAAGGTTATATATTGCTACAGATGCAATCTCCATCCACTTCAACAATTCTTAATAGATCCGATAAACAAAGAAACAGCAATGTAGAAGCTACTATGAAAACTGAAACGAAAAAACAAAATCAAACAGAGTAACAACGTACCAAAGAAAAAACGAATAGGAAACTGAAATAAAAAAAAAACAAACAGGAAAAACCCTCCCACATAGAAGCCAAATAGAGGAACAAAAACGCACAAAGCATTAGCAACAGAGAAGCCAAAGACAGAGCATCTACAATAGAATAGAGAAGAAAAGCAAAAAGAGGAAAGAAAATGCACAATAACAAAGCACACCTGTCCTGAAGAAAAACGAAAGTCCACAACGAAAAATAGAGTGGCTGTCGCGGTGGCTTGAGCGGAGGTATCGTGCTTGGTCGCCGGCGATGGAGGGTGGTTCGCAGCAAGTTCTGCACTTCTGCTTCGAAGGAGTTCGCGGCAGCAGCTATGGAGTTTGCGTGCCTGGTAGGGGTGCTTCTGGATTTTAAAATTAGGTTTTTTTTTACATAATTAGGGTTATTGTGAATAAAGTGGATGCCTAGGTTAAATGTATGTCATATGTTACACAACTTGAGCCTATAAATAGGACTCATATGTCATTGTAGTTACACTCCTTCAAGAGTAATACAAGAGATATTTCTTCTCTCTCATTTGCTTGTTCTTATTCTTGATCTAGTTTTAGTCCATTTTATAACACGTTATCAGTACATCTCTAAATATCTTAAAGTACTATTCCTTCTTCTTCTTTTTCTTCTTCTTCTTTAAAATTGCGATGATCTTTTGAGCAATAATCTAACAAGAAGGATTAGTAATATTATCATTTTAGTTGCATAGACATTTTATTATCATTTTTCTTTTTACTATGATGAATTCCTAAAGAAATTCATCACTTAAGTAATCCCTGTTGGATTACAATGTTTGTCTACTTTTGATCACCTAAGTAATCCCGGTTGGATTACCATTTATTCTATCATTTTAGTAATCCCTGTTGGATTACTATGTTTGTCTATTTTTGATGAATTCCAGAAGAAATTCATTACTTAAACACCCTAGTAATCCCTGTTGGATTACTATGTCTGTCTATTTTTGATGAATTCCAGAAGAAATTCATCACTTAAGCACCCTAGTAATCCCTGTTGGATTACTATGTTTCTCAAAGCCATACTTGCTTAGTATGAAGAAGGAGTGGGTTACAATTTTCGGTACCACGCTTTTCATTACGCTAATTCTAAGATGATAATTTTTTGTAACTACCATCTAATTTTAAGGTAACTACCATCTAAAATTCAATATTAATTTTTTTTGTAACTTAAAAGCATTCAAGAATTCACTATATATAGTATTTCTTTTTTTTTTCATCTCACTTGATAGTAACGTATGTTACTATATTTCACTAAATATATGGATTAAATTCATTTCATTTATTTTATTATATTATTATTATTATTATTATTATTATTATTATTGTTTATCTAACTTGATTTTAGATTAACTTGAAACAAAGGAAAATACGGGGAAAAGTATTTCTTTATCCTACTCGAATATGCTCCTGGAGTAGCAAAAGTGAGAAAATATTTTCAGAATATTTTGAAAATTTAGTCACAATTGTAATTGAACAAAGGACTTATGAATGATTATAATGTGAAAGATCACATAATGAATTGAACTTTATTCCCAGAAGTGAATAAATTATGTATTGATCAGTACTTTATTCCCTTGTAGGATTGCTTAAAGCATGATTTTTCTTTAGTCATCGTTTAGATGTGAGATATAGTTCTTGAAGAACATATGATCATAATTATGATTTTCTTTGATAACCCTTTATAAAAGCTTATGGCGAGCTCTTGAAGAACATAACATAAAATTTTGTTTCTCCCCTTTGATAATCCTTTACATAACATAAAATTCAATTATCATGATTCATGGTTATTTTTGCAAATAATGATGTAGTAACTCATATACATTATGGCAAAGTTTAATTTTTCTAAATGTAACTTCTCTTTCTACTTACCTTTGGAATTCTAATATTTAATTTCATGAGTGGAAACAATAGAAAGAACATGTGATACGATCAGGTATCTCTTAAAGAATTAGATCTTTTTATGTTCTTATTTTTTTCTCTTGTTTTGATTTTATGTTACCTTAAAAACAAGAAGTTTGCATATGAGTGCAATTAAAATTATGCTATGGTAAACCAGAAGTTTGCTATGCACTTTTAAAAACAAAGTGTTTTAAACCCGAAGTTTAATAGCCTACATGATTTTACTATTTAGTATGTGTTCAATTATATTTTTCTAATGCAAAGATGACGACACATATTAATATTTTTGAAGGACCAGAAGATTCTTCAATATAATAAGTTTTTGTGTCATGTGTTCTTAATGCATATAACTATCAGTAAGTCACATGGTAGAGTGTGCTCTTATTATCAACTTGCAACCAAAATTTTGCAAATGTAATTGAAGGCTCCAGAAGAGCTAATTGTAATTGAAGGTTCCAGAAGAGCTAATTGAAGAATAAAGATTTCACATTGATGTCATACTCTCGAGTCTCATAGAAACTAAATGAGTTTCAAGGATATTCATCTAAGTGGATATACTATATCGAAAAATAAATGAAGAAAATCTTCAATGTCTGTATATCATGAGACTTACTTTAGAAAATACAAATATGTATTAGAAAAAAAATTGTGTTTCTTTTGGTTGATACTAAATGCATATTAGTACAACACATGCTACTTTAAACCTGAAGTTTATGGATTATAATAAGTTTATCGTTGGCAAGACCGGTTGGGCCATCCCGAGTCTACTATGAAGCGAAAAAATAGTTAAGAATTTTAGTGAACATGTATTGAAGAGCCCGTAGATTCTTCAATTCATTAAAATTTTGTGTATTTGTAGTTCCCAAAGGAAGTTGAGAATTTGAAAGAATAAGTCCCTCACATTTCTAAAATGTGTATATGGTGATATTCGTAAACAAATACATCAATTAGATGACCACATATATACTACATATATTTGTCGCCAACTCACAACTAGAAGTTTGTGAGATGGTTTTCTCAACTAATTTGAGTAAAAGGTTATTATGTGAATTATCTTGGAATCATTTGGTAAGAATTGTGCGTATATTAGAGTTTATATTGGACATCACATAGCTATGTTTATTCATAAAATGGTCTTGAAGAACCATGCATTAGACGTCTAAAGTTAATAACATGACCAATTCTTATGAGATCAAAACTTCAATTTCTACATGGGAACATGCAATATTGCAAGCAAAGACATTGATACGCATCAAGCCAACAAGGTATCATAAGTAAGCTCTCCCTTTTGTGATTGATTTTTAGTCAATAATCCAATATCTCTCATCTTAAGTTTTTGGATGTGTTGTGTATGTTCACATTACTACACTACTACACAATAAGAAGTATGCTTAAAGAATGTTGGGAATACATGAGTATATAAATCTCCATCATAAAGTATGTTGAGCCAACAACTGGAGATGTATTTATAGCTAAGTTTTGATGAATTAGTCTTCCCAACATTAGGGGGAGAGACGAGCAGCTGAAAATGATTATTATTTGAAATAAATTATTATTATCTCGTCTTGATCCTCTTACAAACATATGTGAACCAAAAGTTGAAAGGATAACTTATTTGCAAAGTTTAGCAAATTAATCACAGCTGTAGAGCTCCAATAAAAATTGATGTCCCTGATGGACACTCAAACATTGCAAATGAATCTTAACCACGCATGAAGCGTGTAGCATGGTCGGTTCCAAAGAAAAAGAAATCATCCTCAAACAAAGAAAGGAGCTTAAAAGTAAGATGGCTCAAAACAGAATATGGAAACTCTAAAAGAGTAATTTGACATAATTGATTTTTCAAGTTCCAAACGAACTGATCAGGTACCTGAAAAATTCTGAAATTTGTGGAAATAAGATCTCAATAAATTATGTCATGAATGGAAAAAGATGGAACTAAAGTAAAGTCAACGTTGACGATATTTTGATATATTATATAGCGCTAAATATTATAAATTGGAAATGAGGATCATGAACCGAAGTTTATCAAGGACTACAGACAAAGAAATGATTGTGCAACCAGGTTGCATATGAAAAGACGTCATTGAACTCGCTTTGCAAGCTGAAAAGTTTTTCTGCTTGTAGTCTGTACACCAGAAGTTGTAAAGCTACTTAGATACTAGCGATTATTGTGCAAAAAGGAAATGAGAATCGTGAAATAGTAAAGTTTGACAAGGTGTTCAAGAGTATTTGAACAAACCTAACTTGGATTTTGAAAATATATTCACTTGTAGTGGATGCGAGTAAATTTTAATACTATACTAGTCTAGTAGCACATAAAAGACTCAATTCACATATGATTGATGTGTTGCAACTTATTTATATAGTTCATTTGATAGTGATAATTATTTGAAGATCCCCGAAGGATTTAAATTTGTAAGAGCTTGGACCGTAGAGAATATTACTCACCTAAGTTGAATTGGTCTCTTTGTGAGATAAAAAAATTTGGACGCACGTGGTGTAATCATTTCAGTGCATATTCTAAATGAAGAAAATAAAGTTACCTCATTGTCCATATATTCTTATAAAATATTTGGAAATGATTGTGTATATTGATGGCATAAAGAGTATACAAACTCTTGAAGAGCTTCTGAAAGTTAATTGCTTAAATAAAGAGTTTGAGAGGAAATACTTTGGAAGGATAAAGAGTTGTTTGTTGTTACAACTGGAATCTTTAAAGAATGAACTTTTAATGTTTTAAGAAGCTTTTATAGCAAAAGTACTAAAACATTTCAATGTGAAAAATTCACATATGTTTTGCACTCCAATAGTATATGTGAACAAAGATTCGTTTAGACCTCGAGAAAAAGATGAGGAACTACTTGGTCCTGAAGAACCATATCTTAGTGCAATTGGCGCGCTAATCTACCTTGCTAATTATACACGTCCAGATATATCATTTGCTGTTAATTTATTAGCAAGATATAGTTCTTCACCTACACGAAGACATTGGAATGGAGTCAAGCATGTACTTTGTTACCTTCGAGGTACAATGAATATGGGTTTGTTTTATTCAAATAAATCAAAATCAGATTTAACTGGTTATGCAGATTCAGGTTATTTATCTGACCATCATAATGGTAGATCACAAACAGGCTATCTGTTTATATGTGATGATACAGCCATTTCATGGAGGTCTGTAAAACAGACCATAACAGCCACATCATCTAACCGTGCGGAAATTTTAGCACTACATGAAGCAAGTCGGGAATGCATTTGGTTAAGGTCAGTAATTCAACATATACAAGAAACCTGTGGTTAATCTTCTGAGAAAATGATGGCAACAACTATGTATGAAGATAACACTACATGCATAGCTCAATTGAAAGAAGGGTATATTAAAGGAGATAGAACAAAGCATATTTCACCAAAGTTTTTCTTCACTCACAATCTTCAAAGGAATGGTGATATTAACATTCAACAAGGTCGTTCATGTGATAACTTAGTAGATCTTCTAACAAAGTCATTGTCAAGCATAACTTTTGAGCAGCTAATACGGAAGATTGGTCTTCGTCGTCTCAGAGATGATTACATAGTTGAGGGGGAGAAATAAACATGTTCTGCACTCTTTTTTCCTTCACCACGGTTTTGTCCCTATGGGTTTTCCGGTGTAAGGTTTTTAACGAGGCAGCCCTCAAGCAAAGGATGTTGTACTCTTTTCCTTCACTAAGATTTTTCCCACTGGGTTTTTTCTTAGTAAGGTTTTTAATGAGGCATATCCTTAATAGACATCCAAGGGGGAGTATTGTGAATAAAGTGGATGTCTAGGTTAAATGTATGTGGATGTCTAGGTTAAATGTATGTCATATGTTACACAACTTGAGCCTATAAATAGGACTCATATGTCATTGTAGTTACACACCTTCAAGAGTAATACAAGAGATATTTCTTCTTCTCTCATTCTCTCATTTGCTTGTTCTTATTCTTGATCTAGTTTTAGTCCATTTTATAACAAGGGTTTTGTTTTCAGTTTTATTATTTTATTAGTTTATAGTTAAATATTAAATATAATTTTTATATTAAAAAAACAATTGTTTTTTTTTTATAAGCAAAAAATATATTAAAGGGGGTGCAAACGGGCACCCCAACCGGTACATATACAATGGGCCTCATTAAAACCTCTCTGGGCCAAAACCCCATGGGAAAAAGACCCAAGGAGGAAAGAGTACCCCAGGAAGAATGAGGCTAAAATACAATCAAACCGAGTTCATACATAAAATAGGACTACCCCACCAATCAGAGATCGAATGATTACAATTGCGACCCTCTAAACTTATGAACCAAGTCCATGATATAGACTTGACATGGTTAACAACGACCTGCGGATTACAAACACGACCTCTGAACAAAATTGTCCGAAGATGTTTGATTTCATTGAACTAGGGACAAAAATCATCTAGTTACAAAGTACAACCCGATCCAGAAAAAGATTCGAAGTCAAAAGTAAATAACAATAATGCAACCACTTGTGAGAAAGAGGGAAGAAACAGAACGCTCTAGAAGCGAGAGAAAGCAGGGAACCCTAAATTCGGCAAAGAGAACAATAATTCACCACACTATCTCAGAACAAGCAATTATGCTACCCAACCACTCTAGCGACTATGATTACTCCTCGTGAACATCAACAAGACGGATTTGAGAACTATCAAGGCGAAGACCTTTTTGAATGGCGTGAGGAAACCATAATGTTATAACCACTCGGAGGAAGCGATAATGCTATAACCACTCGGAGGAAGCGACAATGGTATAACCACTCGGAGGAAGTGAAAATGCTATAACCACTCGGAGGGAGGGTGTTCCGGCGCCAGAGCTTTGCAACCAAGTGAGCAAGGTGGTTTCCTTATCGAGCTACCCATGTGAAACCACAAGAGGTGAAAACCTAGTATTTAAGGTCTTCACATCATGAACGATATTGGTAAGTCCTCTTAACTCATTCTCACCCTTACTAGCTTTAATATGGTTAAGACTATCTGGTTCTGCAATGACTTGATCACACCCCGGGTTACAGGCAAAGGTTAGCATCGCACGGAGGACGAGAGCTTCAGAGCCGAGGGCATCAAAGGCCACCCCTTGAAAGTTGTTTCCTGCAACGAAATTTCCTTTATAATCTCTTATTATGTAGCCACCAAACATATGACCATATGATGAGATAAAGCTTGCATCTTAGTTGATTTTTAAAACCCCCATTTTGGGGGGGTCTCCACTTGCAGCACAAGCCAGTATTTTGGTTCCACCCTCAGAGAAGTCTCTCTATTGTGACCATTAATAGTGCTTAATTCCTCTCACTTGTGCCTAATCAGTTGGAGAGTACCCATAGGGTTAGGATCTTCCCTTCAAACATCACTTCATTCATGCCCTTCCAAATGCACCAAAGGGCAATACGAACATATGAAAAGGAGAAAAGAGTTTCCTCGGAGTTCTCCATAGCAAAGTCGCAAAATTAGGCCACCACATTTAACGAATAGCTTTGCAATTGCGTTGCTCATGCCCAAACATGCCACATTTGAAGCAAAGACCTTGAAGTCTTTCATATATGAAGTGAACCTATAGCTTATCCAACTCACCCTTTTGCAACCACCTTCAAGACCATAGTGGTTTAGACACATGTATTTGAACCCGAAAAGGTACCATATTGCAAGCAATATCGGTAAAAGCTACATCAAGGCCCCATCTTTGCAAACTCCACAACTTGTTCACAACGAACCAATGAGCCTTCTCAAGCACCTATCCCACAGAATTAATGCTAAGGAAGGTAAAGGGGTATTTGTTACGACCCATATCTGTAATGTGAATTCCCGGATAGGCCCCCCAAGCCTTTAACAGGATAGATTTCGCAGCATTTTTGTTTAAAGGTTTGTCTGATATTATTTTCGCCATAACAACTCTTAATAAATGTTCTTTAATACTTTCAAGTGTGGGAAGAAGATCCTCCGTGAACACCCCTTGTTCATCTTTTGGGATGTTGCTAGAGCTAGACGAAGCCATGGTTCCACACACCAGAACAGATCAGCTTAGAACCAAAAGCAACACGAAAGGGAACACACAGCAAACACACTGACTAGCACCAGAGGATGGCCAAAGCAACCTAGGGCAAAACCAAGCTTGACAAAAGATCAAAAACCCTAATGGGAGCAAACCCTAACAGAGCTCACTAGGGACCCAACATGATTCACTATCACAGTCATCAAATGAAAAGATTAAAAAAAACATTTGTTTATTTAGCGCTTATGCTTATTAGTCCTTCCTTGCGTATCGTGCGTGTGTACCCAGAAAGCGAGTTGTATCTTGAACGTGTCTCTCATGTATCGTGAAAGTCTCTTGTATTTTTTATTTAAAAAATAAAAAAAAAAAGTATCTTGGGTACGTGTCAGGTATAGATACTTGGCCTATTTTGGAGTATCAGGGTTTCTCAAAGAAGCTACAAGGATGTATTATTTTTTGTTATAAGTTACAAATTTCTCACTAATATATTATATGATGTTCATTGTTGATGTCAGTAAAGCTGTAAATTTTTCAAGTAGAAACCTACCAATAGATAAAGGGACACATTGATATATATATATATATATATATATATATATATATATATATAACACATAACGTAGAGAGTGTTCATGAATGATAAAAAAACAGCATAGAAATCACATAAAAATACTTAATCGGAACTCCACATCCATTTTGGAGAGATTGAGCATTGAGTTTTATATATTCAACAAAATGAAAGTGCAAGAGAGGGTATTTGGAAGCGCATTTCATGTGAGGGTATTTTCATATTTTGAGAATATTTGAGGGTTGGGGGTGTCTGAGTAGAGGGGGTTGTAGGAAGTATGTGCCTTAGAAAGTGGTGGCATAGCCCATTACAAGCTTAATCCAACCCAACTTCTCAAGTTTTGTGTTCTCCGCGTTTTGGCGCAGCACCTTCTGTTGCGTCTTCTCTTCTTCTACTTCACTCGAATCACGTTTCAACAGACCAAACGTGATTCCAGCTTGTTTGGATATCGATTCCAGCTCTTCTCCATCGTGCGGCAAGCCTGAAAACTCTCTGTTGAATTGAAGCAGCTCTGGATAGCGTCCACGTCCAACCAGAATCGTTTCTCCCTTGGCTCACAGGTAATTTTTCAACTTTATCCTTCATCACCTACCTTTCACCTACAAGAGAATATAATTACTCATCCATCAATCCATTTTTTTTTTTGCTAAACTCTCATTCCTCCATTCCTTTTTCATCCCCCGCTAATCTTGTGGTAAGTTGTTAAAATTTAATTTTGTTTGATTGTTGGCTATAAGGAAAATAAAGTTTAAAAACTGTAGTCTTCGGTTGTAAAAATATGTTTGTGTAAGATCTGTTTTTAACAATGCCTTTATTGTGTTTGACAAAATGGCTAAATAGGTTTTGATAAGAATGAGTGTGAAAATGAGATTTTGTGTATAATGGGATTGTGTTGTATAATGTTTGAACAATTATCGGCATGAAGAAATAGTCTTAATGTTGTGGCTTAGGAATCAGTCTTAATGTTATGGCTTAGGAATCAGTCTTAATGTTGTGGTTGTATGCTGTAATTTTTTGTGGATGAAAATATAGAAGTAGAAAGTTTGGTTGTCTTGGTAAAGAAGTCTATAGCTGCGAGTGAAGAGGAGTAAGCCGTGTAATTTGGAAAAGATGATGGTAGAGAAAATGTTTCTCTTTGCAATATAAATTTAGTATCAATTGAGACAATAGACATGCATATGATAGGCAAAGAAATTGCTTGTATTGTATGGAAAGGGATGGTGAAGAAACAACTTGAGATGAAGAAATTTTCTGGCTATGTCCTGCAATTTTTTATGTTGGTTTGCAAAAGGCCAATTAAATAGATATCTTGGTGGATAGAGGAGATTGATGTAGCAAGAGAGGATGTAGAATTGGAAAATAATTGTGTTCCAAATTTTAAGGCTTGACAAAAGTAAAGCTGAGATAATTGGCATTTTATTTACATTTACTTTTAAGCATTTTGTCGGTTCAATTGAGTTTGTGATACTGATAGGCCTGCACATGAAAGTAAAAGTTATTTGTTTAGGCTTTTTGAATAGTCAATCCCAACAAAGGGGATTATCCAATTATTTGTTTAGGCTTATAAAGAAATGGCTCGAGTGCTATAAATTGAATTTTGCTAATATGATTATGATTTGAAGTTCAAACATTATAAGGCTGGCTCACATTAATCCAATTTATTCTAAAGCATTTATATTGTAGAATATGGTTAAAGCTCCTATTTATTTATGATTGGTGAAAATTTCTCTTGATGAAAAAAAAATGCATTGACCTGGATTATTTTAAATTCAACTCTCTAATTGTAATTTTAATTTAGATATTTTAAATGCTTATTTAGTATTTTGTTGTCTATTTTATCAAATTCGAAGTTTCTAATGTAATTTTAAGTTGAGATCCATTTTGCTAATTTCACACCTAAAAGCAATTTTGACCCGACCTATCCAAACAACAAGGATAGGCAGAAATCACTTTTCGGTAAAAGCATCCAAACAAAAATCACACCACACTCAACTCACTCTTAATTAAAATCAATTATACAAAATCAATTTTGTCAGAATCAACTATCGTCGCCGCAAAACCAAACACATTTCATAGGACTGATCTTTTTGTTGGCTATTCGACTACTTCATAAAGTTGAGTTGTTTGTATTGATGATCAGCTTCTTTCTTTGTTGGAAGGTTCTATTCGGTTACTATTATCATTGGTATGGTTGTCCTCCCTAATTGGACAATTTTGTTTTCCTCAGTTCAGTAGAGATTGTGTTGTGTAATTGCCATACAGTTAACTGCTTCTTTTATGAACACATTATTTCTGCTTATTAATTGCATGTCTTGTTTGATTTTGACTGTGCATTTCCCAAACACACACTTAGTGTGAATGATTTTTCTAAAGTTGCAATATTTCTATAGAGTTACGAGTACTCATCTTCCTTATTTGCATTAAGCACTTATCCTGATGAAATAAATATTTGTTAATTATTTTGTCATTTATTTGATGTCATCTAGATAACCAGAAAAATAGTTCTCGTTCTATTTTTAATTCTTTTTTTATTTGTTATCTTACAGCTGGAGATGCTCCTTGACTTGCGCTGACCGCTTCAACAACAAAAATTAAAGGATCAGAAAGCATTAATCTGAGTTTTCACTCTTCAATTGTTAAAATTGATTGATAGAGTGATGTCTATTAGAAAACCACCATTCCCTCGTCTCCTCCTTAACAATGTCTCTTGCATGAGAAATGCCCAACAAATTTTGCGTCACGTTAATGTCTCCCTCCATGATGGAGCGGCGCTTGTGCTAACAGGTGCAAATGGTTCGGGAAAGTCAACATTCTTGCGCATGTTAGCTGGCTTTTCTCGTCCTTCTGCAGGTGAAATCCTTTGGAATGGTCACGACATTCAAAAATCGGCAATCTTCCAGCAGTATAGGCTTCAGCTTAACTGGCTCACCCTCAAGGATGCTATAAGTGATTCGTTTACTGTTCTACAGAATATTCAATATTTTGAAGTTCTTGAAGGAAAGGAAGGGAAGTCTTTGCCTGCACTTGAGTTTATGGGACTTGGAAAGATGGCCAATGAAAAGCCAAGGATGCTATCTATGGGGCAGAGGAAAAGAGTGCAACTTGCCAGATTGCTTGCATTGGATCGACCCATATGGTTGCTAGATGAACCTTCAGTTGCATTAGATGATGAAGGTGTAAAGTTGCTTGAGTTTATTATTGCAGAACACAGGAAATATGGTGGAATTGTGATTGTGGCCACTCATTTACCTATCACGATGGAGGATGCCATGCACTTAAGACTGCCACCCAGGTTTCCAAGGAGGATGACTTTTACGGATATGCTTGACCGGTCGGATATTGTTGGTTGATTACTATTTTTATTCAAATTTTACATCATAGATAAGATTATATTGAGTTCTGGAATTGTTAATGTGAAATGTCAATTGTGACATTGCTCCTTAGTCGTCTTTGTATTAAGACTGGTTCTACATGAAGCCTTTGTTCATGTATCTTCTATAAAAAATTTGAGAGTCCCAGAAATACTTTTTTTGTGGGGGATTATGTAAAAATTGAGATCAATGTTTATCTGCCAAATTGAAGAAATAAAATGAGGACTAGAGCTGTCAAAACAGTCCAAGTCCCGTGGCCCAACCCTCTTGACCCCTGAAAAGCCCCACAAAATTTAAGCCTTCTAGTAAGAGCAAACTCCAATGCAAGGATGATAAGTGTGTTGTATACATGACTTTAAGCGGGCCTAGCTTGCCACAATGGATGGGCCATACTTCGTCCAACCCCCCTCTACTCGGTGGACACCCCCAAACCTTAAATATTCCCAAAATACCCTCACGGAGAAAAATCCCCCACACTGCATTTTAACTGGTTCGGCGCACGGTTGGCCGAACCAGTTCGGACGTGGTGCCACCAAACCAGTAAAAAAGGGGGGTGTCTGTGTGTTTGTTTCTGGTTCGGTGGCACCACGTCCGAATCGGTTCGGACGACTGTGCGCCGAACCATCGTTGGATCACAAGACTCATTAATGGCATTTTGATCTTTTCACGCGTGTTAGGGGTGTCCACTGAATAGTTAGGAGGTTGGACGAAGTATGGGCCCAATGGATTTGAAATTTCCAAGTTCTAACACAATTTTGATCCAATGATAGGTTGCTTAAAAAAACTAAACAATGGGACCCTCCAATACCGCTAATGCGCTTGATATTTATTTTACGCATATAATATATACATAGCTTCCGTGTCTAGTTATGCCTTATGCATTTTATATTTTTATTGGTTTTTTTTCCCGCATATTGGGTCTATTTTACACATAATATATAATTAGACGTGATTATTGTTTTTTTTTTTACCTTTTAGGTATAATTCAATTTTTTATGGCTTTGTGATATATAAATATATATAAATTTATACATATCAGTCTATTTTTAGTTGTTCGGGTCATACGGTCCGACCAAAGACCCAGTGACCAAAGACATGCACTGTGGAGCAACTAGATCCGGAACTGGTTGAATAACCTGACATCTGAGTGGTTGGTGACAGCTACGTTCACTAATACCAAAAGTAATTGTACCATCTAGACCCGAAACTGGTTGAATAACCCAACATCTGAGTGGTTGGTGACATCTATGTTCACTAATACCAAAAGTAATTGTACCATCTTCTTTTGGCTAGAGAGAGAAAAACAACAGCACATGGACACCACCCAAATTCGGCAAAAACCCTAGCGACCCCGAGGCCACACTTTTCAATCACATCTTCAACGCAACATCGTTCAACAACCAATTCTCACCCAATTTCACATACATCTTCAAGCTTTGAGAGTGAATCAGCCCCACCATAGTTTGTTTATCATCGAACAGACCTTGCACAATATACTAGCTATCTCAGAGTATAACTTCATCGGTTCAATTCATCAGGTGCATGCAATCCACTCTAATGGCAGATCGGAGAGAGTCCGGTGGGCGAGAGGTCCAATTACCTTGAAGCGGGCCTTTGAAAGCTAGATACGTGATTTCATGGGCTACTGTGTTTCCCTTACGTCTGATCCAGGTAACTCCACTCCTCTCAATGGAAGCTCTAAGCTCATTGATATCATCTACTAGACCTTTGATTTCCTTTGACTTCATATTTCCTCTGCAGTTTTCTACAAGTTTCATTTCCGATTCAAGAAATAAATAAAAAAACAACTTAAATAAATTTAATAAAATGAAAAGAATATTTAACATGGCTTGTAATATAATTTTACCCTTTTAAATAAATAAATTAATAAATTTGGGTTATCACTTTTTTCTATCCTCTCATTTTCTATTCTCTTAAACCAAACCACCAATATTTTCCTTCTACTTTCTACTTACTTTCTTTCCTTTTTTCTTTCCTCTCACTTTCATTTCTAAACCAAACATAACACTCATTTCCAATCCTGTCATGTTCAAGGTCAACCGACCCCTTTCGATTTGGTATGAAATGCTTTTGTACTATCTAACACTGTACTCAATCTTGCTTGGTGACTATGTCTTCCTTGGTTTTTGTGCGTAGGTAGATAGATGGTTTAGCACAGAGTCAATTCTGAGATTTTGGATGCCTGGGCGAAGCATGAAGCCATGATTATGAAATACATGGATTAAATGTCTCTATATTTTAAAAGACGAAAACTAAAAGTTTGGAGTTATGAGAAAATATCGAAAATGTAATTTAGTCTAAATTTACTAGTGTTATTATTATTATTATTATTATTATTAAATAACATGGATTATAAAATACATGGATTAAATGTCTTTAAATTTTAAAAGACGAAAACTAAAAGTTTGGAGTTATGAGAAAATATCGAAAATGTAATTTAGTCTAAAGTTACTAGTGTTATTATTATTATTAAATAGCATATGTGAAATAATTTGTTAGGTATATCTACATGTCAACATTAATCAACTTTATTCAATCTTATTTTGTTTTTTATAAATATATCTCATAAAAAATAAACATAAATTTAAATATTTATTTACATATTTCAAGATACAAAAATATATATTTCTGGAATTTTATCTCTCAAATTAACTATTTATCCTAGTTATTCAATACACAAGTCACACACTAATTTTAATATATAATGAAAGATAGTGAGAATAGAAGAAAGAGTGAGACTAAGCAAGTTAATAAGGTAGAAGAGATGAGTGAATAATGTTTCATAAGGTAGATCGGATTTTTTATCATGTATGAGTATCACGTAACAATCATGCTTGCTATAAGCAAGACTATTGTGTTTTTCTATTTCAAAATTGTTACTAGTTGTCATGTAAACATGCAATTCTAACGTGGTAGTTGTTGTGGTGTAAACATGCAATTCTAATGATAGTTTTTAAAGTAAAAAATAAATGAAGACACAAGGCGACTTGTATGACATTTTAATTAACACGTAATCTGTCAGGCAAAAAACTAACACATAATATGTTAACATTTTTTCAAATTTTGCCAGCCTTTTAAATGATACCTTGATAAGTACTCATAAAACAAGTATGTAAATAAGTCAAAAACAATTTACCAGAATCCTATTATGACATAGAGAATTCAATGATAAGTTGCATATTCGAATTCTTATGCATTTAGCCTATCTCTCACATTGACACGGCTGATTTTGAGATATTGGTATACTGAACGAACCAATATAAAATGATGCCCTTGTAGTTGTAGTCATTTGAATAAAATTCTTGTTGTATTTTTGTTGAAAATCATTAATAATTTGTTCAAAATTAAAGTTTTCTTAAAGAATTATTTTTGATAAAATTGAAGTGAGGCTATTTAATCTAATTTGCGACATTATACATTGCAAATAATTTTTTAAGAATTTCAATTTAGAAAAATATCTTTTTAGTAATGGTAATAGTTAATATTACGTTATACACAGTACATCTACAACTATTAGGAAATCAGTAATTCTCTTAAAAAAAAAATTATATAACTTGATTTTGTTTCGATTGCTAAAATCTATTTAATAATTTTCAATTCTTCAAATATACAAATTATAATCGTAATAACATAAAAAATTTGTTTAAATATGTCTATATACTACTAACCAAAAGAATTTTTGGCGCCCTTAACTAAATGGGGCTGAGGCAGTTGCCCCTCTTGCCCATGCTCAGAGCCACCCCTAGTGTAACAGCAGTAGCCAATAGGTACCTTGGGGTTTTGCTTGGTCCTAGGAGAGGGTACGGGCTTGGCCACTTTGCCTGTACTTTAGCTTACCTCCCTTCCCCCATAAAACCTTGTCATAGACCTCCTTTGTTCCAAAATTTCCCCCTCTACCACTTCTTTATATGAATATAAGGGTGTGTTTAGGAGTTAGGAGGGGAGCAGAAGGGAGGCCATAAGACTAAGAGTGTAAATTTTCTATTGACGGGGAGAAAAATTATCCCCTAAACCCTCTCAAACCCCTCTCCTAGTTTTTTTTGGAGCCCCTCCAAAATCCTCCAAATTTGGAGGGTTTTGAAGGAACTCCAAAAATAAACTATTGGGAAAAACCCAAGTCCCACATTGACTAGAGATATGGTCTCAAAAGACTTTATAAGTGAGAGGCAACCCTCACCTTACAAGCCGGTTTTGTGGGATTGAGTTAGGCCCAAAACCACATTCTAAGATGGTATCAGAGCCTATATATCCTAGATCCTTCGGGCCACCTACCATTATAATCCACGCACCAAGCCCAATAGTGCTAGGCGTGAGGGAGTGTATTGGGAAAAATCCAAGTCCCACATTGACTAGAGAGATATGGTCTCAAAAGATTTTATAAGTGAGAGGCAACCCTCACCTTATAAGCTGGTTTTGTGGGGTTGAGTTAGGCCCAAACCACATTCTACGATAAACTAGGAGATTTGGAGGGGTTTAGAGAATTAGAGCGATAATTTTTCTCTTCATTACTAAAGAAGTTACACTATTAGTCTGATGTCCTCCCCTCCAAACTCCCAAAACACCCTAAAGCCACATATTCAAGATACGTAGACGTATTTTCATCTTTCATTATTCGGTGGCTTTTTATTCCATTCTTAACTGATACTACCTCAGGTCCACAATATAAGAGAAAAAAAGTGAGTTTTGGAGGTCCACAATATAAGAAATAAACACAATTTTCAACGTGTATTAAATGATCAATCCCAAATTTACCCCTATTTAAGTGGTGTAGTTAAGAATGATGTCATTAATTAGGAGTGCAAATCAACATTTAATGAAAAGGGCAATCTAGGAAAGTAGATATACTTTTAGTCTTATTAAATGATAATAGTTGATTTCAATGTTATTCATTGGTATGTGAGATGTTTGGTTTTTTCTCTTATATTGTGGACTCCATGAAATATACTTGATAATGACAATTGACACACCTTTTCATTGACTATTGATGTAAAGGAGAACTCACTCCTAAAAGGCCACTTTAAATAGGAGATCTAACAAAGAAAGGCAGCGCCGCTGGGGGGAGGCTCCCTTCTCACCGCCTCCTCCCCCCTCCCCTCCGACTTCTCTCTACTGTTTCATTCTGATCTCGTAGCTCTCTGATATCGTCGGCCACTGTTACCGCCGCCACTGCGATTCTGTGTTCCTTGGCCATGCTAAGGCTGTGTTGCTCCATCTAGGGAGCCTCTCCCCTCCGCCTCCGACCGCCCTCCACCTCACCACCTGCTCCCTCGTTCACGTCCACATCTGCTTCTTCTTCCATCGCAGATCTGCGTCTATCGAAGGTTTCTGCTGCGTTTGCTGACCCTCCATGCCAGATGAACCCCATGCCTCTATTTCCATTATATGAGCAACTGAAGCACCAACATTTGATGTTCAGGGATCCTGTGGCCGTTTGGCCGACGTTTTATGAGAAAGTTCAGGACTTTCCGTCTTTCTCCCTATGCTTTCTTTGTGATCCTGCCGATTTTCCTATGATTGTTGCTTTTCTCAGTGCTCCGTCTGAAAGTTTGGTTGTGGTGGCGATCTCTGGTGGTTATGATATGGTTATTCGGCCGTGTGTTCTGGGTCCGGTTCTACCATCAGCTCTTCTCCTCTCAACTATGCTCTTCTCATGTGGCTGCCATCTCTGAAGGATCGGTTTCCCTTTGGCCGTTTGGCCTTCATTTTCGGGAAAACTCTGGTCTTACCGCTTTTTCCCCTTAGATTTCTCTGTGAAGCTGGTTCTTGGCGATGGTGGCTGTATTTTCTCCCAGTAGTGGAGTTTGTTGCTCGCTGCGAGGCTGGTTCCGATTGCGGTGGGCTGTGGTGTCATGGAGGGCACTTTGGTACTTTTGGTTGATAGATTTGGAAACCCTTATGGGCTGGTATGTGATGATGAACTGCTGTAATGGCCCATTGGGCCTTGTTCTGTTTTTTATTTTAAGTAATTTCATTCCCTAGGTAGTATAGGGCTTTAGATTAGGCAGATTGAGTCGTAAGTCCCTTGTTGTGCTAAGCCGTTGGGCTTAAATGTTTGAATTGTATTGGGCTGCTGTGCCGTAAGTCCCTTGAATCGCTCAGGTTACTCTGTTCTAAGTTTATGTTGACAATGTATGATTGTACTGGTTTGGGCCTTGCCCGTTTAATGAGAATCAGGCAATTTGGACAACAAAAAAAAAAGGAGATCAACGTCTCTTACCCTGCTTATATTTCAGAAAGCATACAATAGAATTATAAGTTCTAAGAGCGAAAGCATACTTTTCCAATTTACCTTGACTAAGGAAAATCAGTGTTTTTTTTTTTCCAGTTTTTTGCTTACATTAATTTTTTTTACAAGCATTAATTGTTAAGATACAAACCAAGAAACTTGGCGCAAGGCTTAAAACACAATATCAGAGCACATGCAGCTCCACCTAAATTTACATATTAACAATTACAACTGTTGTGACAGCGAATATTCGTAGCAGCTTATGAGAAGTAGTGTCAAAGTACTGTGACTTGAGTTACTCAAATGCAAAATACAATTCTTTGTCTACTTAATCTCTATGCATGCATGCCTCCAGAATTCAAATCAAAATGGGAACAGATGTGCAAATTTAACGTATTCAATCTCAAATGGTACTCTATACATGGCACACAAAACGACCAACAATAACATTTAGGATTCTACTTCCTAGATTGACTGAGTACGAAAAAACAAGTAGTAAGGCATCCTTAGAATGCATTCATTCCACGTCAAGCGCAGATAAGAGACAAAGTCACATTTCAAAATTTTCTTATGATTTTATTTTAGCACAAGGAACAAGACTCATGGTTCTTGAACATAGAACAAATCTGATGTGCACTATTGTGTTACTGAGCAAACCTTAAGACACATCACCTGAGTTGAGTGCAAAAAAAGCGCAACAGTAACGATCATACTCATTGCAAAAGTTCCAATGGTCTCTCTCAAATCTTTAGAATGTTCTATTATGTTGACTAAAGAGTAACAAAGAAACTTGCAACTTGCAACTTAAAGGATTAGATTGACGTACTGCAATCAACAAATGGAAGAAAACACAATGTTTGTGCCTGGTTTTATACATGGTCATGAAAATGAGGAAAATGTGTGTATAAACCATTAAGCAAATACTATAGTTAGTTTTAACTTCCCACCAATGATAAAAACAGGGGGAACATGGTTAACTGTAATATAATATATTTCTAAGGAAAATTTGTAAACCCGCTTGAAAATGCTAATCTCTATGAAAAGCATCTTCGAGATCCACTTCTACACCGCTGCGATTTTTCAATACAGTATTAGCATGTAGACTTGTTTTGCACTTGCACTGGAGCTCCTTGAATCTCTCAATGTCAAATTTCTGCTTCTTACAAAGTTTCCTTTGCCTTGAAAGAAAGAGCCTCTTGAGTAAGTCTTGGTAAGTAGGGTCTCTAGAAGTTACTAAAAAGTAGGCATAGCCTACTACTAATCCAGTGGTTGTGGTAAAAAATGCAATAGGTTCCATCACATCCCACGAAAATTCCCAGAATGTTAGGCGGAAGAACATCCCGACAGTAGTTACACCAAATCCTAGTCCAGACCAGAGGATGCGTCGTACTTGTTTGTGTGCCAACACGTCAATTTCCTCTTTCTCGTCTTGCAGTTTCTTTAACTCCTCCCTTATTGGATCATTCTCAGATGTCAGTGCCAGTGGAACGGCTCTTCGAATCAAATCCACCACCTAGACACAGAAAATTGCCACCAGAAAAAACAGAACCAGTGAATTTAGAAACTTATTCACAATAACATGAGAATCGAAACTCATGTTATTTTAACTCGGCACGAAAGATGGAATCATGCTTGTATATAAAAAGGAATCCACTATAAGGTCTCCATAGAAGCAGACATTGTCCATAAAAAGGAAACCCATCTGCTGGTATATAGCAACAGCTAAAAAACTATCAGACAAGAAGAAAAAAACTATAGTGATGTTGTTAAAATTCCAGAACTAAAAACCAAACTCAAGAGTGTGGTAATATATGTGGTTAGTAGAAGATGAAAAAGCTGAGGTTGAGTGAGTGAAGAAAGCAAGCCAGGGGGAATTTGACACACAGAAAGTGTGGAAATGTAATATAGTTTCATTTCATTCTTATCAATACAATCATATAAATTCAAGCGTGTCAATGAAAAGTGATATTGCAACTAGACTGAGAAGATGCAGCAGAATAATTTGAGCTACAGGTCTTGAAAATTACAATATCTAAACTTAATATATTCTGCTTTCTAGTATTGAAAAATATTATATATGTTTCAAAACTTGATCAGCTTTACTACCTATTATTAGTCGTTACTGTGAATGACGTAGGAGCCCAACACGTGAAGCTATGAATGCAGTTGAAATTCCATACGAAAATCAAATGTAAACCATTAATCGATAGATGAAAGAAACCCAGATGACTCTTGTAATGCAAACAGTAATCTTTCTGCACCCCAAGAGTTTACAAACAAAGAAAAGAAAAGAAAAAAAAGCTCATCTTTCTGCACCCCAAGAGTTTCTTAGTGTCACAATCCAATAGTCCATACATAATGCAGCCCTACATATGTCCCTATTCGAAATGGGATTTGTAAAATAAGAGTCATAAAGGACCCGCTCCCCAAAAAGCAGGAAAAGGGTCAATAAATGACATATTTTTTTAGATATTGTATGTATTCGGCAAAGGAGCGTTAACACTTCAGATTGATGGTGTGTCAGATGCTCGTACGACTAGCATCAGCCACTCCATTCCATTATTCGAATATATAAAATAAAAAATAATTGACCCCACATGTTGATGTTGAGAACACGGCTCCGCCACCTAGCCGACAGTACAATTATTCGACTGGAGTGGCTGTATAAAGGGTCCACCTGGCCGATACTTCCATATTTGGCTGGGTGTGATAAGGGACACACCGACACAGATGAACCAAAATTTTCAATTTTCTTAATGATGATGATCAGGCACAGAGGCAGAAAGGTTTCTCTGGGGGCTGAATAATGAACACAACTGAATAATGAACACAATCAAGAGAAGATAAAAATCATGTAGTGTTGGCTTATCTTAAAATCACTTAGTGAAGATATAGGGAGATTAAAAGAACACTTTGTGGAGCCCACTTTGTCTTTCCCTGCCTCCATCCTAGTCTAGCACCCATGAAAAGTGGAGGTCCCTTTGTCCTCCCCCGGACTTGTGTGGTGCAATCTTGCCACCGGTGGAGACCACTCCTCCCCGCGTTGCGCTTTTGAAAAGATATTATAAACTCTGGCAGGGCCCCCAAAGACATATGTGCAGCTCAACTCCGGTGATGATCAACATCAAATAGTTTTCATCATCTTGTTTTGGAATCTTTTTTTTTGTATAGATTCTATAGAAACAAAATGTTCAACTTGTATAATAATGTCTTTAACTATTTTTGGTGAGACTCATTCTCTTACGAAAAATGCAATGCTTAACAATTTATTTTGATCCAATTATAAATACAGAAATCTTGATTCTCAATTTAGATCGTATATTTATTACACACACTTAAACTTATTCATGTCATCGTGTCTTATATTTTGGACATTACCAATGTCTACGTGTCCGTGTTGTGTCAATGATTACGTGTCCGTGTTGTGTCATGTGCCTAAGTGTCTATGTAGTGTCCTGTAATAGGTTATTATAGGTTTAAATCTTCTCATGCATTTCATGAGCCTCACAACAAGTACAAATTCTACTTTTATGCCAAGCAAGCATAAACAGAAACAATCCTAGCTGGTTGAAAACAAGTAACAAGGAAAACATGGTCATTCGATTCAAATTAAAACAGTTAAAGCTCACCTTATCAGGATGCAGATACACCTTATCCCGAAAGAGGAGAACAACCCCAGCCTCATCAAGAACCCTAGCAAATGCTGCAGCCTCCTCTTGACTCCTTGCAATACCCATGTTCTCACAAGCTTCAAGAAGCTCAGAGTAAGCAATAACTTCCTTTCCTTCCATACCAAGTCTCATCTTGAGTGATTCCACATTCACCAATCTCATAAGCTTCTTAGCCTCAGAGAATGATATGCTATCTTCTATTCCCTTACCATTAGTATCATTGCTGAGATCACTATCCCCAAAGGAATTTGATGATACACCCCTCTTAATCTGGCTCAACATAACTGACAAATATCCAAACCCTTCTCCCCTTCCAGTTCCACCACACAAAGGAGAATCAAAAGGATGAAGCTTTTCCCCATAACTATGATTGACATTAACAATTGTAGACACCCTTTGTCTTAAAGATCCAAAACCGCCACTAGCACACCACCATCTACCCCACATTTTTAATTAATAAACTTGTATAAAAATCGAAACTTTATGTGTAATGATGATGAATAACAGGAAAAATCAGCAGTAGCCAGTAATGTTATCCTATATATTTAAAACCCTTGTTCTAATTTTTAATCTGGAACATTTAAAACCTAAGTGACACTGAACTTGATGCTCACGGTTTCTAAAAGGAACGTCGAATGGTATAGTGGTTTGATATAGAAATAAAGGGAAGAAGAAGAAGAAGAAGAAGAAGAATCTTTGTGTTGCTTTTATTACAATATATATATCCTACCAATAAAAAAGGAAAGACAGGGAAAACCGGAGGGTGAAGGAAAGAGAGGAGAAGCCGAAGCAATAGCAGAAGAGATGTGGAATGTTGACGGAGTTTCCACCACCGTTAGTTTCTAGTGGAGAGTGAGTGAGCAGTAGCTAACGTTGTTGTCAAGTGCGGTAGTTAACGGCGATGCGTGTTAGGCACGTGAGAGGAGAGGGTCCAAGGATGTGGAGTTTTATGTCGACGCGGAGATACGTGCGTTTTCTTTTTGATGTATCTGTCCTTTTTTCTTTTGTGGTCTTTTTCTTGGATTTATAGACCGACATCATGTGGTACTAATACACAAATTTTAAGTGGGAATCACATTCTATTTGAGATCCATTGATTGAACCATCAGCATGTGTCGAGTCTCAAAAATTTTACACTTCTTTTTTGGTACAAGAAAATTTCACACTTCAATGTCGCGTCTTGGAATTAAGAGGATGTGTTGAGTTCTAGTTCTTCAACGGATAATGTCATACATAGCTTGAATTGTGGTTATCACTAGGCCTAGACATCGGGCGGATACGGGCGGGTTTGGGCCCAAAACACCCATCTGGCCCAATCCGCGGGTGCTATTGATAGGCCCAATTTTGCCCTTTTTACGTTTCGATTTGGGCGGGTTCGGGTTTTGGGTTGGGCGGGTGACTCGGGTGGGCCAACATTGGCACAAACTCTGTTTCTGGTTTTTTTTTTCAAAAATATGAGATTAAATGAATTTGGAGGGAGATGAGGTGGAGAGGATGAGGGAGAGGAGTTGGAGATGACTAGTGCGATGTTGTGAGGGAGATGTGAGGAAGGAGATGAGATGCAATGCGATGAGGTCCATGGTGATGGTGGAAATGGTGCTACCTTGCTGCTGCTAGGGTTAGGTTTAAGAGAAATCAGAAAAGGGTGAAGTGAATTGTGAATGTGAAATGAAATTTTTGGTTAGGGTTATGAAGTGGTGTGTTGGACTAATGGACTCTGGTGGTGTGAAACGCAGAAACGCCAAAATGCATTTTTATTTCCCTCGGGTGGGTTCGGGTTTCGTTGGAATTTTTTCCTACACTCGGATCTGACCAAATGAAACCCTCCCAGCCCATTTGTAGCTTCCCCCAAGCTGCGACCTGTTTTTTCGGGCATTGCGGTTTTTTGCGGACTCTCGATCGGGTCACAATTCTTGCCCGGGCCTAGTTTTCACTCCCAAACTAGCTTTTAGGCTATGGTTTTAGAGATTTTAAAATGAGATGAATCAAATGAAATGGGAAAGAATGAAAAAGTTTTTATTTTATTGCTCAGGTATTTTATGACCGAATCTATTGTCTCTGGTTAGTGAAGATAATGAAATGAATTATTATCTTTTTTATTTCACTTTTTATCCTTATTTGAAAAAATTGTTATGTAGTCTTTTTTAATTTTAGGAACACACTAGTAATATGATGATTTTAGAATTAAATCATAAGTCATTTCACCTCAGACACCAAATTTGGTACCAAATTTGAGCCCAAAAACTCAACCATATCTGAAACTCAAGTTTTCTTTCTTTGAAACCCCGTAACTTCAACTCAACCATATATTCATAATGGTAATTCGAAGATTTGTTTACAATTATGACAAGAAAAAGCCAGGGAATTTTAATCTAGAAATGTTTTAACTGTGTGATAACCAGATATAGCTTTGCTTGTTAGTTGTTACCACATAAATCCCACTTCGATGTTTAGCTGGGAACTAAGTTAGATTTTGGTTGAGTAACTTGAGTTTAGAAATGATAGATAGCATTAGATAGTATACTCTAATTGCATTTACTGTATAGTTAGTAACTGTACAGGTTCTGCTTCTGTTAGTCAGTTACACTGATCTTGCTGTAAGCTTAGTCATATAAATACTTTTACACTGAATTCTGTTATTATCAATGAAAACAAAACATTCATTTTACAGTTTAGAAAATCAGAGTTCCAAGAACTCTATTAAGAAAACTTTTCTGAAAGAGAAAATTGGCCAACAAATCACTCATTTGGCCAAGTGTTGCGGTGAGTGCTGCATCTCTGGCTTAATTAAACACATGCTCAAATTTTCAAAATTGTGGTTCCAGACATACTATTCCTATTGAGTGTTTTAAATTATTCTATTTGGGAGCTGGTCTATCTAGTTAACCAAGAATAAGAGCAGTTTGACTTCTCATCTTTTGTAGAATACAATGATTCAGAGTAAAAGTTAATCATAGGACCAAAAAATACTCAATTGATTACCGCCAAATATACAACTGTACTGGACCTTACAAGTATAGTAATTGAAGGTAAAAAATGTTGTTTGCAACTGTGCTGAAGCAATTCCATGGCCATTTCATGCATCAGGTAGAGCACAATCATATGTAGTGGAATCATTTGCTATGTTTTGCTTTTGAAAGTGTTTTGACCATACCCTTGGCAATCTTCCAGAACCAAAATATATTCATCATTGACAACACAGGAGGTACCACAAGCAAGCTGTAGAAACCCAATGGAAAGACCTCCTTGACCTGAAATAGAGGATAAAAAGTTCGGATTTACTAGTATTCGCTAGATTATGATCACAGGGGATCACAGAGAACATGCTCACCTCATCAAAATGGATCCACATGTGGATAAAAAAGTAAATGAATAGGAGAATCCTGGCTATCTGCAGCACAAAATATATAAAGGGTAAAGCATTCCATACTTCCATTACAACCATATGAAATAAGAAATTTAATGTTAGTGACAAAGTTTATAACCCTTGCTTACATCAAAAGACTCAATTTTTCTACTCTTCGTTAAAAAATGAATAGCTCCAACATTTAAAGCATACTATGTGTCAAGAACCAACTATCCCAAAAACTGAAGCTGTTAAGTGAAGGCACATAAAGTAGTTTTATATCTCTAACATGTTGCCTGAAACAGTAGCTCTTTGGCCTTAAAAAGTAGTCAAACATAAGCTCACCCACCTTATAGCTAATTGCTTTCGAATGGGGATGGGAGTGGATGAACTCGAAAGCAATTAGCTATAGAGACTTCAATACCATACCTTGTCAAGAATCAACTATCCTAAAGTTTAATATATTTGATAAAGACACTTAAATGGTTTTATATTAACACTACAGTAGTGTTTGGCACACAAAATAAAATGGACCAACACAACCTGTTTTGCTTTGTTCTTTTTTATTCCAACCATTTTAATTGAACCAAAATGTACCATTTTTCACTTGAAGTCCTGTTCTGTCCTACTTCTAATATGCAATGGTTATCAATAGCAGCCAATACTCTACAGTTGTAGCATTGCGAATTAAAGGTGCGGCCATAGCAGCCACATAGTGGTGCCCATCATGTGCACCTGGATAGGGACCCTCGATAAACCAAAAACACCCTTAAAGGATGTTGCAGATGGGGGATAGGGCTACTTTGGTTGCTATCTACTTGTTGTGATCCTTGTCTTTTGTTGCTATCTACTAGTATGTTTTGCTTAAATACTAAGACATTTTATATATGTAACATATTAGTGTGTTCTGCTATAGCGTTTAGAGTCAGCTCCTCCGCGCCACTTTTGGGATTGATAACTTTATTATGCACCACATATAGAACATGACTCGTATGTTTAGTTTTGTCCTGTTCTAACCTGTTTATCACGTGCCACTTATGTTTCTTAGTGCTACCTATGTTTCCCGCATACATATATCTATCGTTATCAATGTATCATTGATATTTATTTTACATGGCATAATTGACCAGTTTAAATTAATTGAGTTAGTTCTCGTAGAAGCCTACTAAAGATCAAACCACCCAAATCATTTGTGAACGTGCAATATGCGGTAATCATTTTTATCAGAACCCTTCCAATAATGAAAATAAAAAGTACCAATATAAAACTAAACATGGCAACTCCTTCAGGTACTATAATGAAATTATAATTGTGACAAAGAGTATATTAGACAGTACCAACCACCCGAAGAACAATGCAACGCCATTCCAAATGTAGAGTTTGGAACCCTTGAGACCAGCAGTATCCAAGTGCCTGTATATGTAATTAAATTAATCAATCAATGTTGACCAAAGTATATGCAAGCAAATAGATGTCTGAACAACATATTTACCATCTTAAATTTACAAAAGGAGTTGTGCTCTCGGTGAAAAGAACCATGAATATGTAGATCTGTGCTTGACCACTCAGCAGAGATTGGATAATCGAAAACATGGACAGTCCATGGTGCAGAACCTTAAATGAACAAGTCAGTTCACATAACTTAGATATTGATTGAGTTCAATTGTATCATGAAAGTTAACATATGTACAAAAATATATTAAAAATAGTAAGAAAACTTAAAGGCTTTCGTTTGAAAAAGCACTTTATATTTTCATTTCATATTTTCCCTCTTAATTACAAAAAATTCAACATTTTCCCATTTTTGTTACCGGTTTTCAGTTTTATATATGAAATAGTGAAATCAATAGGCGGTAAATAAAAACTAGCTTCTTGCCGTTTCCTATACCAAAATACAAAAAAAGATGAAGGGAAAAAAGTAACATTTTTTAATTGTTGTTCATGTTTCCTTTACAAAACTGAAATCAAAAAACCAAATAGAAACAAGGTGGCAAATTTGTAATTATTAAAAGAGAAAACAGGAAATGAAAAATGAAAATACTTTTTAAAGTAAATAGGCCTTCATATCTTTTTGACTTACATATTCCAGACCTCCTAATGCTGGAAAATGCCAAACAACCATTGCCAGATCTGCTAGAAAATAACCTGTAGAGAACTGTAAAAAGAGGGGAGATACGTGAGAAAAAATGACAAACAAGCCTGCTTGACAATCATTGTTTTAATCATGCCTAAGAATAATGTTACTAACAAGGATAACAGAGATAAGAGATATCAAACAAGAAGAAACAGGCCACTACAAATGCATAACTTCACCAGCATGTGACAATGACATATCTAATTATCGGTGTTGTGTATCTAATTCCCAGTTCCTAATTATCGGTGTTATGTATCTAACTTTGCCTAACAGTTGGCTTGACAATGACATATCTAATTATCGGTCTCAAAATGCACTACTTGTCAAACTAACTCCCAGTTCCTGCCGTTCACAGTGTGCACAACTGATTGAGCACTTGAAGAAGCTTGATAACAGAACTACAAGAAGATTATCCTTCATACTACAATCCATAATAACAAATTTCACCTTCTACTAAACCATAATTTTTCTACTGTATTCAATTTTCAATATTGTAATACCCCAACCATAATCAATTTTAATTGCTCCTCAAATTCACACACATACCTACGATTGGTTTCTTCATCTCCGTACTCAATTTTCCAACTCTTTTATTGTTCAAATTCCAAATTCCCACATAACTAATAAGTTCCCAAATAATATGATGTATTTATTTGTAAATTCAGAAGGTGTTGTGTATCTTTTCTTTTATTAATGGAAAACTTACCCTAAGGACTGATTTCATATTCACAAAACTATCTCTTTTCTGAGAAAAATATATAGCAAAGGATGCCATTGCCAATTGTAAAATACAATCACTTTTTAGGCCTGCATATATCAATCCCCCTAACGTGCATCATTTTTACCTAAGCATGGTTAAAATGTAAACAAACAAAAAAAACTTAAACATCAATTTCAGTCAAACCAAACAAGTCAAATTTTCCTTATATCTTCATCAACCTACCCCCAATACTGAATTTGAGAAAGTAGATGATCTATTAACAACAAGCTCTTCTTGCGAATCACTATTGAAGAGATCTGATAACACCAAGAGGTAAAATGACGCAAAGGATGCAAAAAGTGCATGAAAGGTTGAGAATCCCCTGCATTGCAAAATGCGTTAACAGTTAATGTAAAAGTCAATTGTGGACAAAATCAATACAGACAGAAATCGTCATACAGAGACATTACCGGTTATTCCATTCAACTTTCCCAGAACTGCTCAATTTGTTGTATCCCGTGAATAATAGAGAACTAAAAGTAGCAGTCAATCTATAAACCTTCGAGAGAAAAATTAAAATGGATCAAATTTCAAAATAATTAAATAAAGTGGCCAAAATATGATTAGAACTTCTTTAGCATTACCTACCCATTAAGATAAACTAGTCATACATTCAAGAAGAAGAACAGTAAGGAAATGAAAGAGCACCATGCGCATCTATATAAACCTGGCAGTTAAACTCCAAATCCATTCTTAATTTACCCTCTAAAATAACCAAGACTTCCGGAAAAAAAAAATTTGTAAGAGCTCAATTCTACCTAGAGTAGACCGAGACACAACCAATAAAAATGAAATTCAAAGAGGCTTCCCAGGCTGCTAACTAGTCTCAATCCAATGAGATGGAAAAACCAAAAATCGTTGGAAGTTCAAAATATAAAGTGCATTGGAAGAATCTAAACACCAATGCCAAATATATCATCTTCAATTGTTATGTTGTTGACAAGACAACTTATTTGCATAGCATATTTTGCCAACTAGTAAAGCAGCCAAATGAAAGTTTTCTTTGGGATTATTGTTAAAGGAATGGTGTCATTGTTTATGGGAAAATTATTTTATGAGTTATATAAACGAAATAACAAGACCGAACATATTCTTTGAACTGAAGAAGTCAGCAGAGCACTTCAAAAAAAAATTCTTAAACAAGATTATAAGAGCAAGCATCCTTGCAGTTTCTTTACATGGATAACACAGAACCACACACTTGACCCTCCACCCCAACAAAGCCTTTTCCAGTAATTTCATCACAAAAATGCACAACAATACAAAAGCTCTTGCACCTAATGGGTTTTCTTTTTGCTTTTCTTGTCATAAAACACGTGATACTGAGTTGTATTACTATTATTATAGATAATATCATTATGAAGGAATACCTACTCTCCAAATCACATTCATAGCCTGGAAAAGAATTAATGTCAAAAGACTAGCAGTAATTACTACACTATAGAATGAATTTCATATTCCTTAACTTGCATAATCATCAAATATTAATTTATTCATATATTATATGTTCATTCCATAATCTGATTTATCACTATTTTAGACTTAAAAATCCTAATTTTGTTGCATAAGACCTAATTTTGATTAGTTTCCCAATCCTTAAGAAGCATTTGCAATATATAGAATTCAATGACAAATTGATAAAAACATATCATAGTTAATTTAATCCTTATCAGTACTTACAATAACACAGAAGATGATACCAGTTAAGACAGACACCAGCCATTGAATTTCTTTGGTTTGAGTAGCAAAGTCATAAGAGGAAACACCAGCAAGAAAGACACCAAAAGAAAAAGGAATTCCCATCCAATCTCCTTGTAGAAACTTGAAAATCACAAAATGAAAATAAACTGCATCAACACATAAATACATGAGACTAGCCACCGTCCTAAAAAAAAGTCTGCAAAAGCATATATAGAATAATGGAGGGTGGAAGGAATCTCCATTCAAGAAAGAAACTATAATAAAGAATTTTTGAAATGAATATTCCATAACGTGTGTAATAGAAAGTGGTCATTAATATTTTATTTTGGGGACTTCATATGACTTTCACCACAAGCTTAGGAACCAAACCGTACACAAAAGCATGATAATTAGTTATTGTCAAAAAAAAAAAAGTATTCCTAGTTGAGAAAAATAGTTGGAAAGCAAAACAAAGCCATAAGCAGAAAGAGCAAAGATAATAGGAAAAGGAAAAAGTCGTTGATTATAAAATAAGCAGCCATGAAAAAAAGAAAGAACTGCAGCAATAAGCAGGTATGAAGCAGGAGAAGGGAAATCAGCATTAAGAAAATAATATAATATTTGAAAAATAAATAAAAAGGGCTACCCATAAGAACTAAATGCAGGAATTCAGTTCATGAAAGTGGGGGGTCCATGTTCAAGCTTGAAACTTGAGAGAGAGAGAGAGAGAGAGAGAGAGAGAGAATTAGACATACCTAGAAAATGAGGCAATGGAAGGAAGAGAGTGTAGCGTGTTGAGGGATTTAATTTGAATTAATTTTCAATTTCAACGCAAATATATAGAATAATAAAGTCCGGGTATGTGTATGTGAGTGTAACTGTTAATTATGTGTAATGAATGATTGCTCCATTTATCCGTCTTTTCATCCATTTATCCTACCCGAGAAGGAACTCCAAATATTGACTAGGGCTTTTTTGGTTCACAAAAAGAAAGTGAAAGGAGAGAAAAGGAAAGTAAGAGATAGGAAAGTGGTAGGAAAGAAAGAGAGAGTAAAATAAATGAAATCATTTTTTAGTTGTTTGGTTTAAAGGAAAATGAAAGGAAATGATGATAAAAGTTTTCTCTTCTCTTATTTGGTAGGATAGAAAGTGAGAGCAAAGAAAATTGTATATGTAAAAAATGACAAAATAAACATTTATTAAATAAGCAAACTATTTTTTTTTATTAAAATGTATTAATTTTAGTGTAAGGTTAAATGTGTCATTTACAATAAAAAACTAATATTTTCCCTTCATTTTCTTTCCAAAATGGGGGAAGAGGGGAAACTTGGTATGTGACCCACTAAAACTTTTCTTTTCTTCCTATTTTATAAGGAAATCAAACAAAGGAAAATGACATATTCTTATACTTTTTTTTTCTATTCTCTTTGTTTTCATGGCTGCCAAACAGACTACATTTTTTTAAAACATTTAAATTTTTAAAAAAACTATCTCAATTAGTTTTTATTTGTATTTTAAGGTTATTTTATGCTAATAATATAATCAAATAAATTTTGTTGTTTTAAATAAATTTGTTTGTTTTTTCTGTAATATTTATCATTGTTTATTTTCATAGCCAATAATATAACTGCAAAAACAAGTCATTAATTTAACTTTAAGTTATCAAAATCACAAATAAACAAAACATATTCTCCTTTGAAATAAACAAGTAAAAAGGAATAAAGTGGGTACTAGTATGTAATAAGATTAGAGAAACTACGACAAGGGATTTTTTTTATATAATGAAAAGTTTAGTATGACTGTATGAGGGTGTGACGATCTGGTCTAAGGCAAAGAAAACCTTTGCATTTGTATCTGACATGACTAGTGGAAACTTGAATTTGCAAAATGTCAAATATAAATCATGTTATGCTCTGCTAGGTTAACACCTTAATGTTTGCGACGAGGGAGCTTAGAGCATTTACAAGCCATCATCCCATATTTTTAACTAGGCACTAACACATCATTTGTCTTTACTTAGTATAGCTTAAGCAGATATTCTCTCCAACTCTTGACTTTTAATATAATACTAAATGCATCCCACAACTGACCCAACCAGTGGTAGCAGTGACCACCCTCTAGACAGGATACCATAGGGTTTGTTTTCGCACTCGCAGAGGGATAGCAAAGCGAGTTGACTTGCGCTGCTTTTCGTGACCCGATCAAACAAAATTATGAGGAGACGCGGGCTAGCGAGCTAGTCGGCCATTAAATAAATAAATATAGAAATATGGACTAAAAAGTGAGAGGTTAACCCACCAAAATTATTTAATAATAACTAGAAAAAATAACCAAAAATATTTGTAAACTCAGTGGGTTGGCCAAGCCTGACCCACTTGTGGCCTCGCAGGTTGATTGGTGGCTAGCACCTTGGGCCTAACCCATTTTTCCAACCATATACTCACGTTTGAAAAAAAAAAGTTTTGTATGGGGTGTTGATAGTGATTTTAGTGTCCATCACCATATTATTTGGGCACCTAACTGTTCGTAGCTACACCATTTACCCATCATTTAATTATGAAAAAAAATAAGTAATAAGTTGTGCGTAAAACTTATTGAGTACATTACATTTACCCGTAATATGTTACTTATTAGTTTTTCATAATTAAATTTTAGGCAAAGGGCAATAAAAAAACTTGCAAATCTACTCATTAAATATCATACATGATAGCAGTATTTAGCTATAAATATACATCTAAAGTATTAGTAGTTGAATAATTCACCTATCTGAGATGATTCAGGTCTCTTCTAGCTTAACTAAGGTTTGTGTTTGAATTCGGTCTTTGGAATGCAGCAACGTCAAAAACTTTCGAAAGAGAGTTTTGTCACTCATTGAGGTTTTTATAAGGCTAGAGGAATTAGTCTATATAATTGTGTGCAAAAAATATCCGATTTATTGAAGAAAAGAAAAGTTGAATAGTTCACCCAAATTACAAGTGAATGTACAATTGTCTTCATCAAATGCAAGAATTTAGCTTGCAAACTAAGAATATTTTAATGCATCCTTTTGCTGAAACTTTTGAAAAACTCCCTTGATCATACTTAGGAATTGGATGACGGTAATCATAAGTACTTTTAAGATTGTAGATCACTTTTTTCTCAAAAAAAAAATTGTAGATCTCTTTTAGTTAGTAAAAATAGATTTCACAAAATTATCCAAGCTTATGATGATCACCATGTCTTTTTTTCGTGTAAAGACAAAATGGATCTTCTAATGTATGTTTTTTTGGTCACATATAGCTTCTCTCTGAGTGACTGTTTTTCTCTTCATCAAAGTTGTATAAAGATTCTCAGGATTTACAGAACTTGCTGGTACTTATTAGCTTAAGCTTTTTTAGAGTTGACTCCGGGGTAAGACTATTAAAATCCTAGCTTTAGCCCTCAATTTTGTCTGTTGTATGTCCATGGCTGGATTCGAACTCAAGCATTGATTAAACTGAAAGAGACTTCTACTATCTCATTCAAGTGTTCTTGGATAAAAAACCTCATATATGATCTAGCCTTAATGCCTCAATTAAAAATTTGTTTTAAGTCTCACCCACTAAAAAAGTTTTTTGGGCCAACCCTGAGGCTTTTGAACAACTTCTGATGTTGTTCACATTTGATGTTTTATCATTTTCTTCGGGTTTGTTCGAGTCTAAAGACAGGTTAGAACCTAAAAAATAACCCTATAAAAAAGTTAGGATTGGGTAAGGGACAAGTATAACCTGACACAATATTTGCTTTGATGACCCCTGACTAAATCTATGTTTGGTTAAAAGCGTTGAGGACTTAAACTTGAGTTTGCAATGGTCAAACATTTTTTTTCTACTTTCTATTATCAACCGACCATAGTATGAGCAGTATCGCGATTACTTCGGGTGGTTAGCTTTTCAAACTCTTCGTCTGTTAACAAATCTCCACACTCTATCAACAACCTCATGTGTTGAAATCAATGAAAGACTACTGCCAAAAAAACCAGAAGAGAAGTTCCATCATCAACAATATTATAAGCTATCTAAAGTTCACACGTAAGAAAAGAAACATTTTGCTCGGAGTCTCAAAAGGTTGCTAAAATACTATTGTAATGTTGAAATATTTTAGCATTTTGACATGTCACATACCTACTATTTGATTTGTGCTCATAACTTCGAATGTTCTGCAGAATATTGGTCACATTTTCAATTATGAATCAAATATCAAGCATTTAATCAGCATCCCACATTCCCTGTAACTAAAGACAACTATTCATTTTGATGCTTATAAGACCATAAAAATAAACGTTCCAATTCTTTGTTTTTGAATGAAACTGCATACAATTCAGTATATCCATCTTAAATATTTATTTAAAATGCATGTAACTTGAAGAAAAAAGAAAGAAAATACTTAGAATCAAAAACTCAATAACCTCCTTTTTAAACTCCACTTCTAACAAGTAACAACTGATGCTAAACCTCAGCACACCTCCTAGGAGAATATCCCAGCCTATAATTTTTTGTATCATACAAAATATGAAAATTCTGCTGCATTAAGTTTCCAATAATAGTAAAAGAAGAGTGATGAGGAGTTTCCAAAATTGCCAAACAAACAACTTCATTTGGTTCATAAGGGTAAAAAACATTCTCCACAGGGGAATTCCACACAGCCCCATCAGCAAAAACAATTCCAAACTCAGGCAACTCAACTTCCTTTGCTCCTGATACATTATAACATGTATCCAAAACAGAATCAACTTCAACAATTGGATAATTCACTTCAATCTTCTTCTTAAATGCTTTTTTAATAATATCATAAGCTTTATAAGGAAAAAAAGTCAAAGTAGATCCTGAATCAATAATTGTACCACCAGCACCATCTAATGACCAATACCAAGTTTCTTCAGAAATATCAAGCACTTCTCCACCAACCATAATAGACTTTATTTGAAGATAATAAAATGTATCATCTGGAATTTCTTCTCCAACAAGCAATGAAGTGAAATTCAAATTAGGTTGATTCAAAAGCTCATTATCCTCTCCAAAAATCAATTTGCTGCTACTAGTGTTGCTTAAGAAGTCATCAAGACAATAAGAAAATGAATGTCCATAAATTGATTGAAGCTGTGATGAAAATGAAAGAGATCCTCTTCCAAGTCCTAAAACTCCACCAGCACCATGAAAATATCCTTTATTCCAATGACCACAACCAAACATTATATCCACTACTTGTTTCAAATTTTCCTCCCCATTAGTGAGGTTCACAGTAAATGTTTCTAAAGAAAAATCTCCTGTTGTGTTTGAACCATCTGCATAGTTATAGAAATAAGGACATGTTTGGTTTTCATTTTCAACTTCACATAGCTGTAGAGGGTTAGGGGAAGAAACTAATTGACAGCGCGGATCGTAACAGCTTATGCTCTTGAAAGAACTAGAGCCATTTGGATCATAATAAGGACCATTTTGTTCAAAACAATCATAACAAGGAAGACATTGAATCCAATTAAGATCACTTCCAGTGTCAAGTATTAACCAAACATGTTTAGGTGGTGTGCCTATAAATACATCTATGAAATACTCTCCTGAACCATGAGAGGCACCAGATTCCAATGTTGCCATAATCTTACCTGAAAATTCATCTTTAGAAGTGCTTTCCTGCTTCATTGATATGCTGTTCATGTCCTTTTTCTCTATGACTTTTTGCATTCTGATAAAGTCTCTTATTGTGGATTCCAATAAATGTGCTTTAGGCTCATTTCCATGACTAGTTGGCCTACGCTTTATGTGTAACTTTGTTGATTGTTTATGAGGCTTTGCTGATATACAAGCATCTCCTTCTCCTTCTTCTTCCTTAGTGGTTTTCTTGTGACAAGAATTACTTGAGGATGGCGTGGCGTCGAAGCCAGCCGGATTGGAAATTTTGAAGGTGGTGAGAGTTGGATCATTGTTGTGATCAGTTTGATCATCAACTTCAGTGTATGCCTTGAAACTGAAAAAGAAAAGTGAAAGGAGGAGAAAAATAAGGGAAACTTTGATGACCATTTGTGATGCTATCAGTTTCTTTGGTAGTATAGAGGGATGGAGAATAAGGGAATCAATGTTGTTTTATAGCTGAAAATATCTTTGATTTATAGAATTTAAGACCAGCTGGATAATTGTGGTTATGGTTAATATGCTACTAAAATCAAGGATTTGTCTCTTATAATCTGCTGCTATATATAATATCATTATTATCTGATTTGTCTCTCCTATTATTTGTTGTAATAATCTACACTTACTGCTAGCTGATTATATTTTTCATTTATTGTACAAAATGACAAGGACTTTTATCAAACAAACCTTTGTGAACCAAAGTCGTTTGCATAGTGACTTCATTTACCTAAGACACGGGGTTGACCCGATACTCTTAGGTTCGATTTCCGTAGCGGACAAACTGGATGTTGGCCAGTGCGAAATTTGATTCTAAGCACGAGCAGAGATTAGTCTTTCGTTTAAAGTGTTGGAAAACTCCGCAGGTACTAGCAATGATAAAAAAGAATCAAACCTTGTGAAACCATTTCAGGTAGGTGGTTGAATTAAAAAAATGGATTTAACCAAATTGGATTATTTAATGTGGAATTTTCTAAAGAGAAGAGTCAATTTCCATCTGAAGGTGACTTTGTCTTCTCTAGTAAATTAAAATGATTGAAGAGCAAGTCAACCTTAAAGTAAGAGATAAGATAACTAAATTGCTCTATTGCAAGTGTGGTTCTTGCTGTTGATAATTAAAATGACACATCTTTCTTTTTCCTTTAAGTCGTTTCTGAATTTAAAATTGGTTTATCGTTTATATAAGTTACTAATAAACAGATGAAAAAGTCTTTGACAAATATTGGTAGTACGTACTCATTTTAGGCATGGACAGTGGCTTAAAGATAGAAAACTAAAAGTCACATTCTAAGCCAAAAATATAGGTGTAGCTAGTGGAGTTGGTGCGAATTTTATTTTGCCATTGCATCACCAAAAGCGACTTTTGGCTTTAGTTCACATGGTAACTCAATCCTTTCAGTTTAGGTTGCATTGAAGTTCTTGCAAAATGACAATTGCTTGTTAAGTAAATGTGTACTTACTGTTGGGAAATTTGGCTTGATGTCTTTCTTTATTATATTTACACTATACATGAGTCATTATAGATATTTACAACTAATAATTACATATATTGTATTGTTGGTTTTCTCGCATAAATTAGGAAACTAAATATTTACAATTAAAGATTGAATTATTAACATATAATAGGAAAGAATCAATCCCTAATTAGCCAGAATCAACCCCTCATTTTTCCCCCTCTAATTGATGTGGTTGGTCAGTGAGCATCAATTTACTAATAAGAAACTGATGGCACGAGCGAGCAATAACCTTGGTCAAAATATCCACAACTTGCAATTAAGTGTTGACCTGAGGAAGTGAAATACATGATTATCGTAAGCCTCCCTAATAGAGTGACAATCCACTTCGATATGTTTTGTATGCTCATGAAAAACTGGATTGGCAACAATTTAAATGGCACTCGTATTGTCAGCTTAGAAAGGTGTTGCCTCTGCCCGAGGAAATCTAAGGTCAGCCAAAAGACCCTGAAGCCAAACTACATCAGAATAAGTAGTAGACATGACCTGATACTCAGATTCAGTGGAGTATTTAGAGACTCTTGCTTCCTTCTTACTCTTTTAGGAAATCAATGTAGAGCCAAGAAAGATGCACAAACTCGGGACAGATTGACAAGTATTAGGGCACATTGCCTAATCAACATCATTGTAACTGTTATACCCCAATTTTGTCCGCCCTCTTATTTTATTATTACAATTTTTGTTTTAGCTTGTATATATGTTTCGAGCACGATTGTAAGTAGTAGGTAGTTTGTAGGTCGGCTGAAGTAACACGTGTCAATATAATTAAAGTTTTGTTTAGTACTATTTATTTGACTGGGTCCATTTCTTTTATTTGGGTCTCATTTTAGCGCGTTATTTGGTTGGGCCTGATTTTCTTTCTCGGTGTTGACCCAACTTCACTTTTCTTTTGTTCACTTAATTTAAAATTTAAAATAAAAAATCATAAAATATTAATAAAATAGAATTAATTAAATTAAAATTAATATTACAATTACTAAAAAAATGTCCAAAAAATGCAAAAAAATCAAAAACGAAAATAATTAAAAAAAATAGGCAGTCATCATTCTCTGGGCTTCTCCGGACCTATTCTTGCTCACCAAGCAGGTCCGATAACTGAAAAAGGAAACAAAATCGTTAGTTATAAATTTTTGATTACGTTTTTTCACCTATAAAACAGGACAAATTTTATTAGAAAGGGGGAGAAAAATTAACAGTAAAAAAGATTAGTGGTTCACAGTCAGATCCCTAATCACTCAAGCACGGGTTTGAAATTCTTGGGCAGTGTAAGCAAGGTGATTGGAAAGGAGCAACATAGAGGTTAGTAAACAACTAAAAAGAGTTTTTTTTCAAAAACAAAAGCTTGGAAGCCAGGTTGGTATTTCGGTTACTAGATTCTTTAGTTTTCGAAACAGGTAAATGTGTTTTTACTTAGACTCTGAAACGTTCAAATATGATAGCATGTGTTTTTTTTTCTTCTTTTGCCAAACTGTTGACTTATCGATTACTTAGAAAATATTAGCGTTTATCTATCTCCATGTAATCTGCTTGTATTAGGTTGTGATTATAGGTATAGCATTTTCTTTTAAAAAATAATAATAATAATAACAACAAAAAAACCAAATCTGAGATAACAAAGGGTAGATAAAAGTTAGGAACTATATAGATCAGACTTTAAATATATACAAAGGATAGTTGGTATAAGAACAAAATAGAAGGTATAATCAGATTTAGTATACAAAAAATAAAGAACAGAACTTGTGTCTCCGACCACCATGGACGGTGGTCGTCCTCCCTACGCGCCACCAGCGCCACCCCGTCGCTGCCGTAACAGAACACCGAACCAGCGTTTGTTCCCTCCCCGGCGAGACCCATCATCCTCCGTCGCCGTCCCCTTCTCTCATTGTGGCGCACCAACGCCATTAACCCACAACCACTGTGACCACCGTTTACGTGTGACCACCGTTTACGTGATCGTCGTGGTCACCGTCGCCAAGCAACCCTCTCCGTCGCGTTCACCATCTTCTTCCTTTCTCTCTCTCTCACCAAAAATCTCTCCATTTTTCTCGCAAATCTCCTTTTTTTCCTGAAAATCTCACAGTCTCTCTCTTGGAAGCAAGAGAGAACGGCGCAAGAGGTGAAGAGAAGTTTTTTGGGTTAGCTGAAATAAGTTTCCTTATATACTCTTCCTTTTCCTAATTTATTTTAATTCTAATTTTTAAATAATTAGATTGTTATTTGAACCCCCAGGTTTAATACAACACACTCCCAGCTAAGCCCACATGAATTCGCAGGCAAGCAGAAACTGGACCCCTACTAATTACCCCTCCTTTTTTTTAACAATACAGAACCCCCTGCTGTTAACTGCACCCCCTTATTCTTGTTTTACAACTCATTGTGTTTCGCCTATTTTATCCAATCAAAAATCATTTTCTCGTAAATAAAAAAAATACCTAACACACAAATATTTTCTACCAAGAACTACGTGTGATTTGATTCCCTACCAGGGGATACGTAGGAGCAGAGGGCGGCCGACCTCTGTCAATTGCACTAATAAAACCTTTTTTTTAGTTTTAAAATAATTTCTTTTCTATCTCTCAAAAGTAATTAAAACAACTAATTATTTCCCTAAAGTCTTTTATCTCATTCCAATTTATAAAAAGGGTAAAAATAATATATACTTAAATTAATTTTTGTTTACACATTTAGTTAAAAGGTAACCTCCGTTAGGAAGGATGCCGCAGGGTGCTAATACCTTCCCTGCGCATAATCGACTCCCGAACTCGTAATTTGGTTCGCAAAAGACCCTACAAGGGGATTTATCAATGTTTGCCCCTTTAAACCTAAACCTTGATGGCGGCTTCATCTGACGCCTCGAAGGATCCCTCCTTCGGATTTTTCGGTCGCTACAGTAACCAATCAATTTAGGGGTTGTCCGAGAGGGAAATGATAGTCCTCATTGGGAGGTGTCTTTCAAGTACCGATTTATGGGACAGACAACAACCAAACAAAGATGACGATGTGAATGGATGAACTGACTTGCTTGTTGAATTACCTCACTATTACATGACCGCTGCTTCAGTTGTTGGATTGATGGTTGGTTAGAGCCCGTAATGACCATATTGTTCGGTACCTAGGCTCCTAGTACGGGTGAGCCCGGGGTACAAGATCGAATCGTGCTTCGAAGAGTTGAAGATTGACTTCGGATGGCCCGGGGCAGGCCGTCCCCGCGCCTCGGGTGTGGGGTACCTGGAAGCACTCTGATGCCTAAGTCAGCAAGGGAAGTGGAAAGGCAAGAGTGGAGTGAAAAACGTACCTGGAAGTGAGGGGCCACACTCATATTTACAGACGTGGCGCTGTTGCTGAGCTGTTGGATGTGGGTGCGGACTTCTGAACCGTTGGATGTGATCCTCGCGGGCGTTGGGTTGTCTACGGTGCGGAAATGGGCCTGACCCGACCCTGTGGGCCCAGGGCCCAGTCCGGAAGACATATCATCAACATAGAGAAGTAGAAGAACAATGTCAGTCGACATACAAGGAATGAACATAGATGACTCATATTTAATTTGAGTAAAGAAAAACCCAAGAAGAGTTGAACAGATTTTTTCATACCATGCACTGGAAGTCTGTTTCAAACCATATAATGAGTGTTTGAGCTTGCACACGCATATAGATGATAAAAATAGACTTGGAGGAGGAGTCATATAAATGTCTTATATCAGACCACCATGAAGAAATGCATTTTTTACATCTATTTAGTGAATAAATCATCCATTAGAAACAGCAACAAAGAGCATTTTCACGACACTTCCCATCTTTGCCACAGGCGTAAGCGCTTCATCATAATCATCACATACTCACACTTGTTCCCTTAGGCAACTAGGCCAGCCTCGTAATTGTATAGGGATCCATTAGATTTCAATTTCACATGATACACCCATTTTGCGGCTTATGGGTTTAATATTAGATGGGAAAGAGACAATATCTCATGAAAAATTGTCTTGATGAACTTGGGAGTTCATATTGCTTTGTGTTTATCCAACCGCATCATCAACTACCTGTGAGTAAGATATAGGAATAGAGAGTAGCAATGAGGGAAGTACGTGAGGAGTCATACATTTTCGAGGAGTATCTATCAACCCTTTTATTGTACTCAATAGTGATGTTTTTTAATACAAATAGTCAAATATTCGTGCATTCGAAAGGTCGATCGCGGTTGTGTCTACACATATATTAAAACTACTATGCAATTCCTATGTGATGTAGGGAATTATTTTCAAGTTAATTTATTAATTATGTAAATTTGATTAAGTATCCACACTTATTTTTGGTGAAGTGTACTCTCTAACCTTGAATAAAGTAAAAATGTGAAAATGAAGACAAATTTAAGTCAAATGATATTATGGTTGATATGAATGTCCAAATGAAGCAGAACCCGAAAATTTTAGCCGGGTCGGGTCGTTAGCCCAAGCCCAATAACCACATTCACGAAGAACAAGGCGGGTGAATGAAAAGAGCGGGAGATTTGGCGCCATGTGACTCTTCCTTCCTCGTATAAATCCCAATCCCAATTCCATTCGCTTTCCAGTTTCCGCACAGAATCAAAATGGCTCACTCAAACGGCACCGTTCCAAACTTTTTTCTGAGAGTAAAGAAGCTTTCAGACAAAGCCGTTTTACCTTCTCGTGGTTCCCCTTTCTCCGCCGGTTACGATCTCTCAAGCGCTATCAATACTAAGGTCCCCGCACGAGGAAAGGCTCTAGTCGCCACCGATCTCTCCATAGCAATCCCTGAAGGAACCTACGCTCGTGTTGGTAATTCTCTTCGCTTTCCAATTTTCTCTTAGGGTTTTCCCGCTAAAATATTCTATTTTGACAATAATTTTAATTTTATTTTTGATTTGGGGATTTTGTATTTTTGCAGCGCCACGATCGGGGTTGACATGGAAGCATTCGATTGATGTTGGTGCTGGAGTGATAGATGCTGATTATAGAGGTCCACTTGGTGTGATACTGTTTAACCATTCTGATGTTGATTTTGAAGTGAAAGTTGGTGATAGGATTGCTCAGTTGATTATTGAGAAGATAATTACTCCTGAGGTTTCTGAAGTTCTGGATTTAGATTCTACTGTTAGAGGTGAAGGTGGTTTTGGATCTACTGGGGTTTGATTGGGTAGTAGTTATTCTTCTGCTATTTGTTTTTGTTGTTTCTCTAGGATTTGGATTATGAAGCTGTCTGTGTTAGGAGAATGGCTTTTACCTATTTTGTATATCTTAAATGGCTGCACGTGTCTCTCTCCTTTCTCCTATATACTAGTGTTACTGTTGCCTTTGAGGCTATAAAAATGTCATCTTTGGTTTTCTATTACATCTTGCGCGCTATTTGTTTGTATGATAAAAGTTGGAAATGATGTCTTATTGGAAATCGATGATTGTACAATGATAAAGTTATCTTGTTATTGGAGTGTGGGTAGGGGAAGAGGATATTTTTTTCTTCATTCCTTGGACTCTTTTCTATCTATTTGCAAAGACTTTTGCGATTTTGGGGTAATGTATTGTGATCCTGATGAGAACGCATTTCCGAAAATATGTATGCACTATGCAACTTTGCACTGATGGGAGTTAAGTTTTAGGCATCATACAAAAATTATTGTTATCATGTGATACAGATAATAGGATTTGTATACCTATACAAAGCATGCGGCTATTTGGGTCATCTGTAATCCCTTAGTTAAGTTTGTAAATACACCAATTATGTTTTCATTGCAAAAGGGACTGTTCCCTGTAGATTTCTTATGACCTACCTTGACAGAGATATCTAGCACTTATAAACTATGGAAGATGTCCTAATATCTGACATCACTTTCGCACCAGATGTATTACACCATAACAAGGTTGAGCCATGGATGAAAGAAATAATATTAACTTAAGATTCCAGCAATAGTGCATCAATATTTCGTTTTCCTTCAGGGCCTTTGGTGTACCATGATGACACATAGTCTCCGTAAACTACACCTCGGTATTTAGCAGGTGATGACTCGTTGATTAGTTCGGAAGCAGGGGAGATCTTGAGTGTCTTGGCTGGGTCATGAAATGTTGCCACAGAGAGCCTTGCTCTATCAGGGTTAGTAATTGCTCTATGCACACAGCTCCTGTACTTTCCATTCGTTATAATCTGGGGTCAAAGTAAACCTTGTTAACAACATGAATGAATGAATGATTAATCAAGAAAACTTAAAGACACCACAAATCATCAAAATCCACTGTTGTGCTGCCACATCCTTGAATACTGAATCCCATATTCAAAAAGAGTAGCAGTAATTAATACTTCTAATTCAGGAAGAAACAAATTGTAATTCATAACAGATGGGGCAGATGGCGACACTTCTGTTGCACATTGCAAGTCGCAGCACAAGTATTTTTTCATTACAAATAACCATTAGCACCCCCTCCCAAAATTTAAAAACCAAACTAGAGACATTTGGATCAAGATTCAATTAGTCAACCTCATAGTTGAATCAAGTGATTACAAATTAAATAAGTACCGGATTAGGGAAAAACTAAAAACTAAAATAAAATTCATTTTGACTGGTTCAACTTGGCCAAATTCGCAATTCAAAGCATATCAACCCCAATTCAACCAGTTTTTGGCGGTTCGTTCAAACTATGGTTCATTGTACATCAACAACTGGGTACCAATACAATTGTTCAAATCAAGTTGAATACACGGGTACCCGTTGAATGTAAAGAAAGGTTCTACTAGCTATTATTCCATTGCAATGCACAGTACATGCTGAATATTTTATGCTGTACTCAGGATCATGATTGACATTTATTGGGCTCCAGTTTTATTGGAATTAAGTTTACTTCTCTTATGAAAATAGTAGTTTCATTCTACCTCTTCTTCTATAGTATACCTATGGGATTACAAGTTAATTCTGTCTCTCTTCATTCCATCTCTTGTCATATTTACTATAGAAGAAGAGAGATAGTTTAAAATTCAGGAAGAAAAATAGTATTTACAAAACTCCAATCAATTATACTAGTACGTAAACCATATAAAATAAGAGAGATAGATAAAAATAGATAAATTCCATGCACTTGCTGAAAATTTAATTGTTTGAAAGAAAATTACTTTCCCAAAAAGCTCCTCTGAAGACAAAACTATGAATTTTTACTCCCTGGATGAATGGCAATGCAATAGTGATTCTCCAAAATGCTTGTTCATAGAAAAACAGAATACAATAAATCACATAATCAAGTGACAGATTGTCTTTGTTTACCTCAGTTTGGTCAGCCAAAAGAACAAGAATAGCATCTGATAAGGGCTGCACAGTGACCCACTTATCACCACCATTCTTCAGAACCTGAAGACCTCCCACATCATCTTGAATCAAAAGGGTAATAGCACCCATATCAGAATGTGATTGTAGACCAAGTGTAAGGTCCGGTTGTGGACATGGAGGATAGTAACTAATTGTAATATTCTGGTAGAATTCCCCAACACCATCTTCAATACACGAAGGTTGCAACCCAAGACTCTCCGATATCAAAGCTAGCAACTTTTGCGCCAGAATTTTCATCTCATCACAATACCTCGCCACTGTCTCTCTGTAATTGGAGGGAAAATCTGGCCATCGATTAGGGTTCCGGCGAGAAAGGGGAAAAGTATGATGATCGAAGTAGTCCCTCCAATCGAGTACTTGCTCAACGGCGTCGTTTTGTTCCTTCTCGGAGCTCACCAGCATCCGGCTTCCGTACCCCTCTGATGCGGTGGTGCCGGCGGGACAGGCGTACCGGAGCTTTTCTGGTATGGGGCAATCGTTGAAGAAAGAAAGGCCTGCGCGGCGTACGGCGTCTAGGAGGGTTGCTGGAACGCCGTGGTTGGTGACGTGGAAGGCACCCCATTCTCGGCAGGCTTGCCCAATGGCTTCTCGGGTGGAATCGCGGAGAGTTGGGTCGAACGCGGAGAGGTTGATGACGGGAATGGTGCCATCGGGATCAGGTGGGTTACTGCGACCGGGGCGGTTCTGAGGAGGTTGGATGTATTCGGGTGGGACCCGGGATAAACCCGATTGGATTAGAGATTGTACCCGAATGGGTTCGCCGGTCACTTCCATTGGATAAATAATTGAACAGAACAGAGTCACGGGACAACGAAGACAGAGGAAGGATGCAAAGGTGATGGGCGAAACTGGAAAATTTGATTAAGCTGTTTTTTTATTTTGTAGAGAAATTTTTAATTCACAAGTGATTTTTTTTTCTCTATTTCTATTTGAAATTCAAGTGAGGTTAGGTGACTCTCACCGATCAAATATATATATATATATATATATATATATATATATATATATATATATATATATATATTGTGTCGAGACCAGAGTATCCACCGCCGAACGCAGTGACTAATCTCCTTGCTGAATTGGAGACACTTCGAAGGGTGGGACAGCTGGCCCAGATTTAAAGCTGCTCTGTACCCAAGGCGAGGATCGAACCCTCGACACTTGGTTAAGGGAGGATGAGTCCCAACCGCTCAACCACACTCCCTGGGTTAGTCTGTCACTCATATATGAATCAAATTGATTGTAAGATATCGGCAAAGCCGGAAACTCGTGGCCAACTAGGTTCCCCGGCGTAGATTAGTCACTAGCAAAGCCGGTGGAAACTACGCAACAATGACATGGTAACAAAAAAAATGATTGTAAGATACAATGTAAAATATTATGAATGGTCGAAATTTCATGTTGGTTGATATAATAATCATCTAAAATTATCTTCAATTTTCTAAGTTAATGCATCGGAAGCATCTAGGTCAGGATAATTTTGACAATGGTTTATAACCACTATTTTGTGATAAAGATAGTAATAATATGTGTGAGACAGATATATAGCAATGCACTTATACTTTGAGCACCCAATTTTAGGTCTTAAAGATGTTGAGATCTTGGATACGAGAAAGTGTACATTTATTTTTGGTAACTAATGAAAAACATTGTGAGGTTGACATTGAAGCTATGACGATTCTTTCTACAAACTATCTCTGATTTTTGATAGTGACTTCGAGGAATTGGTTGGGGATTTGCGTGTGAAAAAGGAAAAACATTTAAGAAGAAAGAAGCATCTAAAAAGAACAAGTTTGATGACTCCTCAAGTTGACAAGCATCCTTTGAGCGCAATGGGTACAACCCATATTTTGAGGAATTGAGAGCTCTGGAATCTATGAATGATGAGGGGCCTTCAAAACCAAAGTTTCCTGTGTTGAACGACTCAACTGAGTTTGGCCTAGTTAGCCTACAACTTGGTATGAAATTTGACAACTTGGAAGTTATTAATATGGCAGTTACACACACTACAACACTCCACTTGGAAGGGGGATAAAGTTGAAGAATAATGAAAAAGTCCAAGTTAGGGTTGTTTGTGGAGAAATATTGGATATTGCGACGAACAGCTTGTGATGGTTGGGCAACAAATTTCCCTCGCTTCTATGTTGCGGTATGTATTGCGATGGTTGTCACTAATCGCCTACATTCTTCTACTTAGATCGAGAGGCATCCAATCAAAGAAACAGAAAGAAACGAAGTAGAAGCTTTTTTTCTTCTTTCGACACGTTCTCATTTCATCCCTGTTGTCGTCAAACTCTTAGGTCCTAGTCGTGGGGTCGACTAGAGGTTTGGACAATTTTTGATTCCTCATTTCTTCAAACAATTGCGCCGAGGAGGGAACTCTGCTCCTCGACTGTGGGTATCCCGACTCCTCTAGAAAGGGTCAGTTGAGTGAGAGGGACGCGAGAATTGGATTATACTACTGACTAATGCATAAAGTAAAAATAAAGTGCGGTAAAAGAAGATAAATTGAAATAAACGTAGAGTTTGGTTGATTGGATGTGTGTCTGTACAATTACTCTGTAGATATATATATATATATATATATATATATATATATATATATATATATATATATACACACACACACACACACACACACAAGCTCTCGTCAGCCACTAAGCTAGCCAACATTTGCCTGCCGTTGGATCAATCTAGAATCGACGACTCTCATTGCTTCCTAGGCCCTCAAAGGGGCGGAGTAACTACCCACGATCTCACTGGCACAGTTAGCGGGGTAAGTGCTCGTTGCTCTGTGTTTTCCGGCTTCGCTCTTCCGTTTGATCTTCAACCGCTCCCACGTTCTTCCTTTGTGCCACGTCTTCCTTGCCTTCCAAGCAACGTCTTCCTTGCCTCGACCCTCTAGGTCACTCGGCTGCTCTAGCCTCCTTAGACAATAGCTTAGGCGCCCGAGTCGTCTAGGCCTTGGCACCCTATCGGCTGGGGTCGTTACTCTCCCTCGGCTTAGCCCTTTGGCCCTCAGGCGTAACCCTTCCTCGGGGAGTTTTGTCGTTTAATGTGCCCCGGGGACCTCTTTTGATTTCACTCTATTTGGCAAATAACTATGCCACGTTGCTTGCCTTCACACCGTGATCCTCTTTTCCTTTCTCCTAGCCCTCGGCCTACGACTTAATTATTTTTGGGTGTTAACAATCCCCTAATCTCTGAAAACCATCCCAAACCCTTATTTTCCACGACAAACCCTCCCAGACAATCAATGTTTATGGCAAACCCTCCCAAACCCCTTTGCTATATTCCTTTCCAAAAAAGCCTAAGCTGCATCTAAAGATCCTGCACAAGATCTCTCAACGGTAATCAACGGTAATCCCCGCACGGGTCTATCACTCTCACTTTCTCTTTTTTGTCATTGGGACTGCCTCAATCAAACATCAATTGATGAATTTTGTATTGGGTTTCGTAAAGGACCTAAATGGCCCAAAATTAGTAATGTAAAGGGACTAAATTAGGTTCCTTAAAATTTGACTTACTTATATGGATACATTAACGAGCCTAACAGATACTTCAGCAAACGAACATGACACATAACAATAACGAGAGTAATTTATATACACTAATTGTGTATAGGGATCTTTACACCAACTTCTAATCACATTTCACCATTTAGATATGTTAGATTATTTTCAATTAAAATTAAAAAACTAGAAAATTAGTCAAAGTTACTGCTCATGGGAGGAATGAGGTTAGAAGAACATGGGGAAGTGACATAGTGGTTACTTTGACTTTATTTTGCGTTTTTTTTTTTATTTTAATTGAAAATAATCTGACGTGGCTAAATGGTGAATTGTGATTGGAAGTTGATGTAAAAACCTTTATACACAATTAGTGTATATAAATTAAACTCAAAAAACAATAAACTTTTAGAACAAATTGATTTTACTAAAACAACTTATACTTTTTATTTTTTGAAACAAAAAAATGTTTCAAAAATTATACTTTTTATTTTCAAAATTCAATAATTGAACGGGCGATAATATAATTGCGGTTTTTTTACTTATCCCTGCTACACCAAAACCCAAACTGCCCACACTACACTACCCCTATTCTCCCGGCTGCGCTGCTCTGTGATGATGAACTGAACTCTCTCGCCGATCCCCTTCAGACAACTCAATTCACAATTTTGACCCCCTTTTACTTTCATAATTCCTTATACACTCTCAATTTCCCAATTCAATTTCTTCTCTGTCATTTTTGAGTTCCACAGCCTCAAAAATGGAGAACCTTAACTTAGCCCTAGTATCTTCCCCTAAACCTTTGTTATTGGGACATCCTTCTCCAACAGACGCCACTGCCAGAGACGTTTTCAGAAGAAGAAGGCCCTTCGCTTTTGGGAGGGTCTTCGTTTCTGGTCTCACTCCCTCATCTCATATCACCAGGGCTTCTCTTAATTCTCACCAAAACCCTAAATCTGGTATTTTCATTTGTTCTGCAATTCTCTCTCTTTTTTATCTCTCTATGTAGGTTATGCGTGTCTGTTTTTTTCGGGTGAATTATCTTTTAATGTTATAAATATTATTTCTACTTAGAGGGAAAAATTGTTACTGGACTATGGCGGAGTTCAATGAAATGTATATTATCATTAAATAGTGTAGTGAAAATAGAGCAGTGTGTACACACTATGTTGAGGATTTCAGGGGTTTAAGTTTTTCATGAATCATGAAAACATTTTTGCTTTTAGTTGCAGTACTAGTATAGTATATCTAGTGTTTGTGGAAGGAGGTGAATTGTGAATTTTGGAGCGAGCTTGTGCTCAAGTTTGATTGTATGTAGGTTATGCGTGTCTGTTTTTTTGGGTAAATTATCTTTTGATGTTATAAGTATTATTTCTACTGAGCGGGAAAAATAGTTACTGGACTATGATGGAAGTTCAATGAAATGTATATTATCATTAAATAGTTGTAGTACTAGTATCTATTGTTTGTGGAACGAGGTGAATTGTGAATTTTGGAGCAAGCTTGTGCTCAAGTTTGACTGTATTTTGAATCCATAGTTTGAAATGTATTATGTGTTTGTGCTTTTTTCTGATGCATATTTGTGCTGTGTATCGTTTCCCTCTCTCTTAATTTGTGATTAAACATTATATCCATACAAATTCAATATATTTCAATAATTTTGCACTCATCTCTGAAGAGACATAATTAATACATGTTTGGGATACAGTGCAGGAGAAGCGGACAGTGCCGTTTGCTAGCATTTCTTCAAATAATCAAGAAACAACATCAATTGGAGTTAACCCACAACTAACACCGCCTCCACCTTCAACTGTGTAATTAAGCTGTTTCCTTTACATTATGATTTTCTTTTAATTGTTCTGTATCCTGCTATGTGATGGTCAATCACTTGGGGGTAGGAGATTTTGAAGAGCTTATTTATTTGTTTAAATTTATTGATGGATTTTTCTTCTATGTTCACATTCTTATTTATGTTCGCTATATTTGTAGAGGGTCACCGCTGTTTTGGATTGGTGTTGGTGTTGGGTTTTCTGCACTATTTTCATGGGTGAGAACTGTAGCCAACACTTGACTTTTACATATACTGATGATGCGGTTTTTCTTTGCTGTATGTTTAATAGTTTGATTTTTTATTTTGCAGGTAGCTTCAAGATTAAAGGTGAGTGCCACTTTATTGCAAGGCATATTCTTGTTACTATAAGATATAGGGAGCATATTCAAGTGAGAGGAGTGGTTTATTGTAACAGTGAGATGAACAGATCTTCATCGTTAAATTTTACATGAAGTAACTGATGTTATGTCGAACCTGATTTTTCATGTTTTTTTTTCTGGATTCTTTGTGGAACTGCGAGAACGAACCTTGGAACTTTTCTCTACCTTTTTATACAATTTCAACACTTGTCTTTTAATCTTCTTTCAGAAATATGCAATGCAACAAGCTTTCCAGACAATGATGGGCCAGATGAATTCACAAAACAAGCCATTTGACAGTTCCGCCTTTTCTACTGGATCTCCTTTTCCCTTTCCAATGCCTCCAACACCGGGGCCTGCTTCACGTGCTAGTTCTGCAGGTACTCAATCACAAGCAACTTCCGCATCTCAATCTACTGTCACAGTAGATATACCTGCAACAAAAGTAGATACAGCCCCAGCCACCAATGTTAAGGATGAAGTGGAAGCAAACAACGAACCAAAAAAATCTGGTAACATACAATCTCTGCTTAACACCCATCTCTTTCTTGTTGGATGAGATGTACTACTTGTACAATTAATTAATGACGAGTTTGTTTGCACTATGATATGTATATGTGGTTTTATGAATTTAGGTAAATTAGGTAAATTAAATAAAAGCCATGCCCACACTCTTCAGTTTTACTTTTCAGCCTGGTTATTTGATTTAGTAGAACTGTTACTTCTATTTTTCTTTTCAAAATTGGATTGAAGTTTTGATTGATATAACTCCAGTGATGTGCTAGACAAGGTTACATAATCCGATGTTATGCTGAACTTCAGGTCAATGTGTTTATTTTAATATTTTAAATTTTTCACGGGGACTTTAAATGTATTAGAGGAACTGCAGTAGCAGTTCACTCTCTGTCACTAAATCTCTTTCTCTTGTAACTAACTGATACAATCAGTTATCTACCTCAGTTAATATTCTGTTAGTTATCTCTACCCTAGTTAATAATCAGTAAGTGCAGGTTAGATTCTGGTAGAACTGATGTAACAGAATCTAACCAATCATCCAATACTATATATTGGACCCTCACTGTATCTGCAATTAGAATGTTCAATCAATGAAATTAGTTCAAACACAAACCAGAAATACTCTCTGAAATTCTAAACTTCTTCTAACACAATGATTGTTGTCAATTGGTTTAACCAACCATGGGATATTGCTTCGTTAGTCTTACAATGAATACTATCTTTCAGCTTTCTTATCGTTATTCTTGTTATAATTGCTGGAATGAGTGCATGCCACTGTTTTATTGTTGAGGTCCTGCCTGCCTACGTACATCCTGGCAAGCAGTTATTTTGGCCTAAGTGTTTTTGCGAGTAAGTTACTGTGTATTAACTTTCACAAACTAGAGTGTGTTCTCTAAACAGGCATCAATTGGTTTAGCTTGCCATTGAATGCATCACTAGTTGTTGTATGAATCAATCTGTCTTTTAGCTTCCTTATTCTTTGACTACATGCAAGAATTCACGAGTGCACGTTACCCTATTATTTTCCCAACCTTGCTTGTATGCTAGTTAGTCGGCCTACAACTTTTTAGTGACTAGTCAATCTATTCTTGTTATGGACTATTACAAGCTAGGAAATGGGCCCACACTACTTGCGTATTAAGAAACTAAAATAATGTCAAAATTGGGTTGATGTTGACAAATAAAACCTAAAAAGTTAAGAATGATAAAATAGTGGAAATTGGAAACTGAAAGCAGAATCTTAACTAACTGTTTGAAATGGTTTTATATGAAAATGTTTAAAAAATATTAATTATGAGAAAGGTGTTTTTGAATTTTTTGGGACAAAAAGTGGAATATGAAAACATTCAGGAAATTATCTTTTTAAGTAGCAAAGATGATATCTGATGTAAGAGTATATATTTGTGTGCAAATTGAAACTCTTTCTGCTTTCCTTTCCTAATAAATTTGCTATTACAGCTTTTGTAGATGTTTCTCCAGAAGAAACTTTGCCAAAGAGTCCATTTGAAAACTTTAAAGATGACGAATCAAGCTCATTCACGGAAGCGCAGGCTCCAGCAGAAGTGAGTTTATAAGATTCAAGTCTTTGCTAAAGATGTTTAGCGATTTGTGTTGTCCATAATATGTAATAACATTGAGCATTTATTGAAGGCTTTTCAAAATGGAGCTCCCTCTAACCAGGGTTTTGGTGATTCACCAGGTTCTCAATCTACAGGTAAGTAAACATTTGGTTGAAGTTGTAAATGTTTAAAAAAATTATGCTTTATTGTGGTAAAACCCTGTGTACTGTGTACAGTGATACATTTATTCAACCGTCAATTTCAAGGAAATGCTATGTCATTATTTATTATTTAGACCAGTTCTGTCAAATGAATGAGTTGTTCTTGTTGTTGATTGTTATTATTGTCAACATTGATTTAATCTTGCTATGGTTGAGTTTATGATGAATCATGTGTACTTACTGTTGTCTTTGTACTTTTGTTCTTTACCATGATGCCTTGTCAACTATCATTTACTTTTTGATTAAAAATTGTCATCCCTCGGTTGAAATTGAAACAATGTCATAAATCAAATTGTGAAATTATGAATTGTTCTAAGAAGCATTCTTTTCTAGTTGCATTATACTATGGGGTGCAATTAATTTAAACCTTTTTTTTACGAGGAAACATATATTGTTTGTTTTTGTAATTATTGTTCTTGTGTTGTTGCATTTTAAATGAGCTGCCGTCTGGATTAACCAGCTGTTCCAAATGTGCCCATGTTTGTTTTTATATAGGAAAATCAGTCTTATCAGTGGACGCGTTAGAGAAAATGATGGAGGACCCCACAGTACAGAAGATGGTTTTTCCGTAATATTTGTTCCTTATATCTTAATTATGATTATGCATTTCTAGTGAATGTTTTATTTTTGTGCTGCCATTGTGAATATGGATAAGTTTTAAGCTTTAAGTAGATCCTAGTTTCTGCTTTTGAATATATTGAAAAGGTTCCTTAAATGTTTAGTGTTTTATAATTCTGATCTTAGAGATGTTGATGACAATTACTAGCAGTATCTGTGCTACTCTATTAGAATTTGAAGTAGTTCCATACTTTATTTATTAGTATTGAGCTTCTTTGGAAGTTTGGATGTACCTAAAATTCTCCTGGGGAACTTAATTGTTTCTTTTCCATGCCGTCTTCGGTATTTTGCCTCGGGAGTTTCTAAGGGAAAACTCTGCTTCTGTTCAATTTCTTCCCCTTCCGATTAATTTCATTTATCAAATATATCTCCAAAAGATAGTGTATTAGGTTTGTGCTGCTCTTTTACTTGTTGATCATTTAGTGTCCAGTTTATGTTCCCCCTTATTCTTATTTTCACATACTAAACAGATTTCCTATGTATTTTGCATTGCGTTGCTTGATGAAAAGTTACAGATTGTATGCTTGTTGCTTGATGAAAAGTTACAGATTGTATGCTTGTTGCTTGTTTAAATTTTTAAAATATTTTTTCCATGTCATTCAAAAGAAAGTTCCTTTTTTTGGTATTCTTGCAGCTATTTACCTGAGGAGATGAGGAACCCTTCTACCTTCAAATGTAATTCTCTTAACAAGCAAACACCGAGTTTTGCCCTTACTCTTCTACCTTTACATTTGTTAGCAGTACCTTATAATGGAAGCATTTGTCACTTTCAACTGCAATATAATTTCTACATAACATCTTAATACATTTTTTAAAAAAAAGAACATAATATCTTAATATGATTGTCCGATGGATAGTAGTTGATGTGCTGTTACTGCTTTTAATAGGGATGTTGCAGAATCCTCAGTACCGTCAACAACTTGAAGAAATGCTGTAAGTTCTTCGTATTATTTTTCAGAGCCTCTTTTTTCCACCAATATTTTCACCCGTGGATCCAACTGTTATTTGGAAACAATAAGAGTAAATAAAAGGTTGCTTATGCTATTTTATATACAATTTTTTGTGAATAGGATACAAACTGAAAAGGTGGTATTTTGGTAAGTAAAAGTAAAAAATAGGACATAAAAGCAGTTATATAAAATATCAATCAATGCATTTTCATGAGACCTATAGTAGCAGAACAATGCATTCCACTTGTTTGAGTTTACTAAGGACTGCATTCCATGTCATTGCATTCCCATGAGACCTAAAGTAGCAAAACATTCTATTTCTTATTTGTTATATCCCTCTCAAGTGTCATTCTGCATGCTGCAGTTTGATCTATCAATGCACGTCTTCTTTCTATATATCATCTTCTCTGGTTTATAAAAACTCATCCATTTTTTATCCTACATGTTTGAACTCAGAAACAACATGGGTGGAAGCACTGAATGGGACAGCCGAATGATGGACACCTTAAAAAATTTTGACCTTCATAGTCCTGAAGTTAAGCAACAATTTGGTAAATTTTTCTTTTCTTTTCTTATGCCTCACGTTTTATAAGACAACAAGTCTTTTTTGAGGACTGGATCAGTCTAACAATTGATTGCTTTAGACAATTCAATTTTCGCTTGCCACATTCATTACTCTTGAGAACTATTTTCTTAAGTTTCTTCCATTTTAGGATTTTGTCTGTTTATCCCTCAGCCTTCATTTATCTTCTTACTCAGACCATTGCTTTTGGTTGGTATGAGATATTGATATTTGTTCAAAATAAGAATTTTCAGTGAAGTGATGAAATGCCATGTCAAGTCCATTAAAGAGACGGTTAAGATGGGAGTTTGGTGATAATTCCTTTTTTTCTTCCCCTTGAGGAGGATGTAGCTCTAATATCACCATGTCTTCACAGGAATGACATACCCGCACTTGATGAATATTCTGACTTGTTAGTCACGTTGTCATTCATAAAACCCACCACCTAATTTTGCAAAAGATTAATATTTGTTGTGTTAAACAGCATTTTTTTTTTACTCACTGACTGGGTTTACTAGTCTTTATTTACTGATTTATCCTTATATGCGAGTATACATATGTTATTTTGTTTCTAAGTTTTGTAAATTGAATTTTTTTACAATGATTTAAGTCTTTAATAACAACCATAAAAAAGTCTTTAATAATATCCTCAATATGTTTCCCTTCAGATGTTGTTAATGCTTTAAGTGTAAACCTTTCTTTCCACTTACCCACCTTTTGTATTTTCTGAACATTTTAAATTCACTTTCATCAGATCAAATTGGGCTTTCTCCAGAAGAAGTCATTTCAAAGATTATGGCCAATCCTGATGTTGCAATGGCATTTCAAAATCCTAGAGTTCAAGCTGCTATCATGGATGTATGTTCTATTTTAAGTGTTTTTTTAACCAAATTGACTTGCAAAAGCATCACCCCAGCAAGGTTGGCACCTCAAGTGCTTGATTAATATTTCTCATAAAAACTCTGATTGTATCTTGTTTTGGTTGCAGTGTTCACAGAATCCGCTGAGTATTGCTAAATATCAAAATGATAAGGAGGTATGCCTAATACTTATTCAGTTTGTAAAAATGTAGTCAGTTTCAGATTTATTTTTCTGTTAGTGAATAGCTATCATTGATTTTCAAGGAGATTGTGGCCGGTAGTAATTTCCTTGCAAATCATTGGGTGTGGAACCAATGATGGCTTGGCATTTGGTTCAGATCATTTTCTTTTCACAACATTTGGTTCGGATCTTAATTAACCAAGAATGTCAAGTCTTGGGTTATTTAAAGAGTAGTAGTTATATTTTTCTTTTTGAAGCTAATGAAAACCTTACCTATTGTTGTAGAAATGTTAGCTTGATCCCTGTTAGAAATTTTTAATAATTTAATCAATGACAACTTACAGAGTGGCGAGATGGTTGTTTATTATTTATTTATGAATTGATAACGGAAAAGGGGCTTCTAATTTGTGTCTTTCAAATTTGTTTCCGCGTCGCTATGTTTCCAAGTTGTAAAGCTAATTTCTCTCTTCCCGCGTTTTGTTATGTATTTAAATAATCTATGATCTATAATCTATACTTTTAAATATTTGGATTTTGGCCCTCGTATGTTGAAGCTGATAATAATTTTTACTCTGACCATTTCAGGTCATGGATGTCTTCAACAAAATATCAGAACTCTTCCCTGGAGTGTCAGGTCCACAATGATTCATTTGTTTGTTGCTGTTTGCCGATTAAGTTATTCATGCCTTTCTAGATCAGCAATAAGAAGAAGGAACTGGCAAAACTTTTCTGCTTATACTGCAGGCTCATGGTTCCAGCTCCATTATGACATACAGACAATAGTAACTGTGACTGGTCATGTCTAAATCACTGTTTACATAGTTGGATTTTGCGTTTTGCCAACATAATTGAGATTGTTGTATATTTGATGTTTTAGTTATGTTTTGTTCTTTGAGGCATTACATCTGTAGTATAGTTTTCACTTTCAGTTTTCTTCTCTACTTGTGGTGTGTTCCTAAATTTGGCTAAATTGAGCTTCAATTTGCAGTGACCTAAAAAGAGAAAAACGAATGTGAACGCTTCACATAAGCACTGCATATTCGTGTCAGATAGTCAAATATACTTGATCTAGTGAAACAACAGGATAGTGAGTCAAGGGTACATTGGATATATCGATGATGTATGTTTACATAACGTTGGACTTTGACTGTCCTTGTACTTCACGAACTGTGGTTAGTTGGTAAACGCAGTTCCTAGACGTGACGGACTTGTTGCGACTAATCCAACAACAAATGTTTCATGGTAAATCCTAAATCCTGTTACAGGCGTGTAAAGTCAGTGTATGAATTTGTGTAGACATTGTGGCATAATATAACAAATTTGTAATTATTGCAATACTTTTTTGTTAATCCAATCCAAGCGAATATAACCGTTGCACGACTTTGAATCCTAATAAGAGGGACAGGCTAAAAATGTTACTGTAGTGCTTAGGTCAAATTGGCATATCATTTATTTTATTCTTAAAAGGGGTGTTTCAGAATTGAAGTTAGTGGGGTCAGGTGGATCTGACAACACCACATGACCCTTCAACAGACCCGTGTCTTACATAGTTGCTCCCCCTCCCCTCCCCTCCCCTCCCCTCCTGTCTGTCAATTTTTTTGAAATCTCTCTTTCTCTCTCCTTGTATTAAAGTTAGTAAGTTACAATCTTTTTGTAAAGCAAATTCTTGGGCAGCGTTTGTTGGACACCCCTTTCCCGTTATATTGCATATTGCAATTCAAATCTCTCTCTCTCTCTCTCTCTCTCTATTTGGACCATTGTGGGACTGGGCGCACACCAACCCACACTTCTATTCTGTTTTCTGCAACTATCTATTCAGTAGGCCAAACCTCAAAATTCAATGGGTGCTTGTTTGAGTAAGAAGAAGAAACCTCTTGCAGGAACCAAGTCAGCTACTACAGCACCTGCTTCTACTGTGTTTGAGTGGAAACATCCTTCTGGAAATGGTGTCACTGTGTCCATACCCAGAGTGGAAGCCAAGCCAGAGAAGGAGAACAAGAATGTGCAAGAGAAACATGAATCAGTTCAAGAACATAAAGGGCAAGTGAAAAAGGAGATATTCATCATCAAGCACAGGAAAAGCCATGATTTTGATGCTAGAGAGAGAAATTCCAAAGTCATTTCTGAGAATGATGAACCACAATCAAGTAATGGTGGTGACATTGAAGCAGCTGAGTTAATGCGAATGAAGACTTCAAGCTGTACAAAAGAAGAAGTAGATGCAATTCTCATACATTGTGGTAGACTCAGTAGAAACTCTTCAGGTAAAGCTGCTTCTTTTGGAGAGCGTGGAAGAAGGTTCTCAGGTTCAAAGAGAAGCCAAGATTTTGATAACTGTGACAACATTTCCACTGAGAAAGTCAATACCACTGATAATGATTGGATGGATGTTTCAGAGAAACGGCATCGCCAGTCTCCAAGGTCTCTTTCTGCAGATGGAGAAAGAAGAAGAAGGAGAAGAACACCAAGTAGAGAAAGAGAAGAGAAGCAACGTTCGAGTAGCAGAGAGAGAAGAGTTAGTAGATCTCCTGTAAGAAGATCTTCAGATACCAACACACTTTCCATTGCTAATGCAAGAAATAACACTAAGCCTGGAAAGATGGTATCTGTTCCTGCTACTGTTTCATCACTAGTGATGGATAAGAGTAATAATAATGGTAGTGGTGGAGGAGGAGAATCTGCAGCTGCAGCAACAAGCATTCAAAGGATTACAGTTAGGAGAAATGTTGGTGCAGCATCACCACGTTCTCAATCTCCTGCAAGACCAAATGGGAATGCAGCAAATCAGCAGCAACCATCTCTTAGCCGCAATAACTCAAGGAAAGCAGAACAGTCACCACAGAGAAGAATCCCATTGAGTGAGGTTGAACCTCATTCAACAACTAACAATAACAACAGTAGGGTGCAAAGTAGACCCAAAAAGGAATTTGAAGCAGAAGCAGCTAAGCAGGTATCCGCTCACTGGTATTTTTAGTTCATAATTTGTCTGCAAGAATGAGTTTACATTTATTGTTTAGTAATTTGTACTATTTGTTTAAGTGATTGATGCATGAAGCACCGACACATTCATGTAAACATCGATAATAATTTGAGAAAATGTAAGTGATTCCGTAATCCGTATCGGACGATAAGTGTTGGATACTGAACATGTCTTCAATTTGAAGTGTCGGTGCTGTACTGATGTTTTAGTGGTAAGTTGCTGTCTTGTGACCTAGAGGTCACACACAAGTTCGAATTCTCAAAACAGCTTTTCGTGTACACTTACTTTGTTGTGTTCTTTTCTGTGTACTCATGTATATGATTGTCTATACTTGCCTATGAGAATTTCGTGCTATGTCTCTTTTATGTATGTGATTGATGTATTGTAATGGTATTTTGTCCTTCCGAATGCAGAAACCAAATGGTAGCAGAATTGCATTGGAAAAGTGTGTGGGTGTGAATGGCAAGACAAAAGTGCAGCAAGAGGAAGATATCAACAAAGTGCAATCTTCAATGAATGATCATGTTGTTGTGAAGACAGTGGTACCATCAGGGATTGACAACCCAAAACCCCAGACATTAACAAGAAGCAGATCTTCTAGGCTATCACGAGACTTAGACCTCAACCCTGAATTTCTGTTGATTCCTCCACAGTCCTACACCTCACTACTGCTTGAAGATATCCAGAATTTCCATCAAAAGAACACACCACCTGTTTCACTCCCAGCTTGTGTTACCAGAGCTTGCTCCATCCTTGAAGCTGTTGCTGATCTCAACTCCAATACCAGCTCAAACTTCTCTGGTAGGAATCAACACAATGTTCCATTGAGTACTGCTGCTGCTGCTACTACTACTACTACCAACGATCATGGGAAGAAGGTTCTAAATACCAAGGATCCAATTGTAGAAACTGAGTTGTTTATTTATGATGATGTAATGGAACCAAGTTTACACAAGTATGGTACAGAAGTGAATAAGGGTGGTTCAGACATGGAGGATCAAGAGTCTTCTGGAAGCAACAGCTTCACTGTCAGTAGTGGGAAACGGTGGCGGGGTAATTCTACTTCTTCATGGGAACCCAGTTCTACTGATTCAAAAGATTGCTGGACTTCAAGATTGAACAAATGCAGAGAGGAGGGTCAAAACTCAAAAGAGGTCATTAGATGTGACGTGGATGGAGCAAAGAAAAAATTGAACAACAAAAGGGAGCATGGCAGTGAGATGGGGCGTGGTTGGCTTGGTGGCAATAATGTTCTTCACATGAAACCTGTTGTAACAGCAGCTGCATCCACATATAGATAATGAATGATAAATGAAGTCAACTTCGTCTTGTATCCTAAATACTAACGTGAGTTGGACGTTACTTCTGTTTGGAGTTGCATGCTTTGCAACCAGTTACCACTTAACAAAGGTTCATGTGAACACTTTATGTCATTCTTCTCAATTGTAGAATTTTCTTCAATCTTAAAAGTTAGATTATATTACACCAATGGTTGTGTACCACCTTATATTGCAGATAATATTTAATGCGATACAAAAATTTAGCAGTAACCCGAGAAGTATATTTCATTCATGTGATCAACAATATCACTATAAACAAGACCTGTTATAAAAAAGTCATAATCTATACATTCTTATTTAGGCCCAATGTAACAACACTAAAGCCATCCTATAGAGAAAAAAGAAAACTTTTATGGAAGCAATATCTGTATAAGCCTTATGTTCAAATCAGGTGATGTTTCGAAGCCTGGATGAACAGCTAATCAAAATTGTATTTACACTATAAAGCATCATAGCATGTGCTCAAGATCCCATCACTCAAATTTCCCCTCTCCATGTCCAAACTCGCTTCTTGCATTTCCCAATTTGAGTTCACAGGAAATCTTTCATTGGGTTAATAGGTTGAAAGAACCAGTAAAAAAACTGACTATACAATTCATTCTGATGTGTTTCTGAAGTTAACCATGTATATTGCAGCTATAGTAACAATGGCCCCAACAAGCTGTACAGGTGAGAAGGTCTCACCAAGATATAGAAACCTGAAATACCAAAAGCAAAAATGTGTCATAGGAAAGTCCTCGAGAAAATAAATACCCGAAATTTGACAGAAAACAGGTATACTGCTAGAGAAATGCCATTAGCAGAGTGTACAATACAATCATAACTTTGGTAAATTATGAAGGAAATCACAGGGTTGTTATTCCCAAAAAGGTTAAGTAGTAAAATATTGGAGCTTTTTTTTTGAGTCTCATTAATAACCTTACTGGTAAAGAAGGGCTATATCACCATCATTTGTTATTTTTGATTTCCTTCTCTCATACTTCTAAAAATCTGAAAAAGCTTAAAAATCATCTAACTCTTCCCCATTGAAAGGCAGTCTTACCCAAATATTGAAGCAAACATTGGTGTTAAAAACGTAAGTGAACTGAGCTTGGTCAAGCTACCTGCAGTGCAACACAAGTGCAACATTAACAATAATATGGTGTATTTCTCTCTCTCTCTCTCTCTATATATATATATAAATATATATATATATATGTATATATATATCTACACATACATATATATAATTTAATTATGTACAATTCTTTTCGAAGAACAATAAGAAACTTCAAAACTGCAAGTGTACAAAATAGTTAAAGATGTATCCATAATACAGTGATTACAATGTGGAGGAGGAATTGAACCGTTTTGGATTTAACATGGAAGCTTGAATTTGTATATTTTAAGGATAATAAAAGTGAATTCATTGACAAGGAAAAGAAAGATCATGACACGAGAGATATACAAACCTCTAGTTGCGCTATAAAAGAACACACCATAGCTAACAGCGCTTCCAAAAATAGATGTGTAGAGGAGTGCCAATATGTCATTGGAACTGTACTCTTTAAGACTCCCACTTATAGCAGGGTCATTGTTAAGAATTGCAAATGCCACAAGAGGGAGACCGCCAATAACCATATGCTGCAACAGAAATGGAATGGTAAAGTATTATGTTATGCTTCCAAAGAGTTCTTAAGCCGCAGTATGAATTATGAAATGTTATAAGTTTCCTTCTTTAAACCGCCCTTTCATTTTTTCATATTTTCTTAACTAATTAGATTTTTTTGACAAAATAGAAAGCATGAACGTAACATCTATATAATTATCATTTTACTACTGTCATATAAAAATTTATTCTTAAACTATATGATACGGCAAACACAGCTGCCGAAATAAATATTACTGCAACTATATTCAGGAGATATAAAATAGAGCCCACTATATCTGAATCCATTCCTTTCTGGTTTAAAACCGGTAATGCAAAGAGGCTTGATGACACATCAACACAGTGCAAGAATAAATATAATGAAAAATCTCTATCACTTTTGTAGAATTGAATATTTGCCTGTAGATTTTAAATCGAAAAAAGAATTCCTAGTCATTCAGCTAAGTTTCATAGTGGACCATCATGAACTGGTCGAGTTGGCCTATGGGCCGACTTAGAGGGATACCAGCTCATTTGGCCCATAAGACCTACCTACCAGGAACCTTTCAGAAGGGATTCATATCACCCAATTCGAATTCAAACTACCACCTGATAGCAGCGCATAACCAATTCTTGAATCATTAAAGAACTAAGATTCAATATTATCTTGTCTTCATATCATTATCCACAGAGAACAGACTCCCCTTTCCTAGGAAAAGTCAGTTATGCCTATTACATGAGCTGAAGGCAAGTTACTGATTTACGGGGTTCAGCTTTTGATAGTCACCAACGGTCCGACTTCTACCAGGAATACAGCTATTTTAAAACAGTAATCAACTTGAAATTGACAAATACTTTAGTCAAAATGAGATTTAAAACACACCCATCCAGTAGCCATGATAGGATCAGAGTACTTGGAGACCCAACGAACCATGACAGTGCCAACTGCCATGCTTTGAGCTGCAAGAAGCATCCACCACTCACCACTTCCCCACAATGAGAATTGGCTTTGATCAACTGATAGGGCAGGTAACTGCAACAAAACCAGTAGTGCTTGCATTACTACATAATATTTGGTAAGCCGGGAGGGATTGTATATTTCAAAATTAGAAGTTAAACTAGGTAACTGTATCTCCAGGACGATGCTAACTACTGCAGAAATTATCCTTTTGCATTAGACATACAAGAATTTGATTGCTAATTTTGGGTTGTGCTTAAAAGGTACTGTAATAATTGATTCACTTATTTGTTGGTTAAAATTTAAAATCAAACGCAGAATGAAAGTTTACCTCAAGTAACACAAGTCCTATAACACCAAGCACAAGCCCAGCAGCTCCAACAATTCCAATGGACTCACCAAATAATAAAGCTGCAAGTACAGCCACCGTCAAAGGCTGTGAATCAATAATAACCTGCAATATGTCCATGCTAGACAGTCAAAGCAAGCAACAATTCCTGCTCTTACTCTCAGAATTGTAAAGTAGAATTCAAATCAACACAAAGCTAAACTAGAATCAAATTTCCCTCTAATTCTATTCTATCAAATGGACATACAAACAGCTCTCTATAGAATAATTTCACCAGTCTCAACATAAAACTCAGCCATCCAATGTACAGTAAATAAATAGATTATAATCTCATCTCTAGCAAAGACACAAAATAATAAGTGCTAACATACGCTGCCCAAACCAGCTGAAGTCCTCTGCAACCCTTCTGCGAGAAAGCCCTGTTACATTACATTCTGCCAATGAATCAGCAATGAATATCTATATCTATATACAGTAAAGTAAACAAAGGCGCATTGAGTGAGAAAAGAAACCTGAAAGCAAGCAGCATCGATGACAGCGAAAAGAGCAATAGAAAGCCAAGCCTTGAAGCCAGATGGGAAAGGTCTCCCTCTAGAAGCCGCAAACCCAACGAGAAGAAACCCAGCTGGAATGAGACGAAACGATGCAACAAAGAAAGGACCATACTTTGGAAGTACTTCCTTCATTGCCACCATGGCAGTTCCCCAGAAGAAGAACGGCGACACCAACACCGCTCCTTCCCATAATCCTTCCGCCAGACACAGTGTACTCGCCGGAGATTCATTTTCTTTCTTTGCGTTTGAGTTTTCTTCTTCTAGGAAACACTCCACGTTTTGCCCTGTTCCCACGCAATCCAGAGTGGATGGCGGCGGTGGAGAATTTAGAAACTCAACTTCATTACTGTTGGGGACTGAGTTGCTTTTATTTGCTGTGGTTTTGTTGGAGCATGGAACCCTAAATTTAAGGGAAGATGGAGTGGTGGAAAAGCGAAGAGAGGTTGAAGATGGGAATGAGTTAAGTTGAAATTGAGAAGTGTGAGAGCTGGGAGAGTAGCGGTTGGTGATTACGGAGATGGTGGTGAAGGGAGAGGAGCACCACCACGATGCCATGGCCACGACGGAAGTGAGTGGCTAGAAGCTACTGATAGCAGAGATTTGTGGTGGTTATAACTGCCATGTGCTAAATTCTACCTGCTGACTCATGTCTCTTCATTTATTTTTCTTTTTGTAAACAATTGTTTATTCTTTACATTCTTTGAAGAAAGCTGAAACAAATTTTTTAACTGGATTAGTGACTTAATCTACACCGGAACACGAGGATCAATCTAATGCTCCCGAGTTTAAATCCTATGGTGGATAAATTTGGTGTTGGTTAGTGCAAAATTTGATCACGAGCGAAGATTAGTTTTTCGTTGAAAACTTTGAGACCTCCCTAACATTCTAGTCAAGATCCGCCACCGGGTGATACCCACTCTTTCTACCTTCTATGAAAAATTTGAAAGGATAGTCGATCATGGTAAACTAAATGAAAATACACACCAAAATCCAAAGCCTTTATCGGCACATCACATGAAAACCCAAAGCTTATATGGCTCAAAGCTTAGTTTATGTAAACAAGTAAAAATCCAAAGTTTTTACTTATTCCAAGACAACTATAAAGATCACCAAAGTTTAGTTCTCAAAGAGCAAATAAATTTGGGTTTTTTTATAAAAGCTTTTTTTTTTCTGGGTCTTTACTCTTAAAAAAATCAAAATACTCAATTTTCTCATATGTCTATTTAGTGTTAGAGAAGACCAACATAATAAAAGTTAGACAAATAAAATTGGTATCAATTATTCTCTTGTGTCTCTTATAATTTTGTAAATTCATTTAAAAAATAATTAGTTCATGAGGGCAACACCTACTTTTTTATGGAGGCAAAAAAACTTCATTTTGGTGGGGGCAATTACCCTCATTACCACCTATGCGGATACGCCAATGATACCGTAGGTTTATGAGAAGGAGGTTCGGGGTTCATTTAAACCCTTGAAACTAACGTTTTTCCTACTTTCTAACAATTAACAATTAACATTGCCTATAAAAGAAGTATGTAAAGTGTAAGAAGAAATGTCTAAATCTTCCAGCCTAGATTTGCATTTGCTCGCATTGTTAGGCTGTTTTTTTCATACCCCCTTTGGACATCATACCCCCAAATTGACTAAACTATCAATTTTACCTTGGACTCTTCAAACACATTTCCGGATTTACCTTCTAGAACATTTTTTTTTATTTTTCCGGATACCTCTTAACACGTAATTCCGGAACTCATTTTTTGATTTTTTCCGGATTTACCTATCAGCGCATAATTTCAGAAGGTTTTTAAAAAATTGGCTTTTACCTACGGACAAAACCCGTCACCAAAAGTGATGAAATGCAACTAAAAGACTTCCGGATTTATATTTTGAGATAAATCCGGAATGCATTTTCTTAATTCCGGATCTGGAATTTAAAATAATACATTCTGGATTTATGTCAAAAACATAAACCCGGAACAATTCTATTCAATTTGGAAGTGTTTTAAAAAAAAGTGACTTTTACTTACGGACAAAGACTGTCACTACAAGCTGTTTGACAGAATGCTCACATTTAGTGACAGTTTCTGTCCGTAGGTAAAAGTCAATACTTTTTTAAAAAGTGTTCTGGAAATACCTTTTGGAAGGTCTATATGGAAAAAGTTTTAAAAAGTATTCCGGAAATACCTTTTGGAGGAGAAGGATCCTCTGACATTAGCGCGGGAACTGCCTTGTGTAGTTCCCTTATTGCAAGCCATTGGATCAAACGGACGATCTGAAAACTGCCACGTGGCACTTTTCCCCCCTTCTTTCTCACTGAAACCACGATGAAAACAGAGACACGTTGTCTCTTTGTTGCTGCAGCGCCGTGAGTCACCACCACCCCTTGCGTCTCACCGTCGCCTACTGCCGCCCATCATCACCGCTCCAACGCTGCCTCCGCCACACTTCTCTGCTCTGTCACGACGTTTCGTGGCCGTACGCTGCCGTGTAAGAGAAAATCAAGCGTGTATTACCGACATAAGTGAGAAGAGAAGGAAGAGTGCTGGAAATAAAAAGGGGGAATCAAGCTATTGTTACTGCCAATTGTAATCCAAACATTGCTTGATTTTTCAAGCTATTGTTACTTCCAATTCATGAATCCAATGGAGGACTTGTTCTTCGTTTCCTATCTATGTTGTTGAAGATAAATAGAAATAGAAAACCACATAAAAAGGAACATAAACAGAACTGCTAATTGTTACTGTCAAGTATTATAAAGACTTGAGTTTGTCATACATTGCTTCCCAAAAATAACATAAACAGAACTAGAAAATCACATGAAAATTCCCAAAATGGCCAATCAAAGTATAATTTCTTCAAAAAACTACACATCAAAATTATGCGATTTGTCGAAGCAGCGAGCAACCGTGACGCAGGCAGAAGGCGGTGGCAGCAAGTAATCGTGACAGTGACGGCGACAAGCTATGGTGGTAGCGAGCAAAGCAACGACTACAAACAACGGAAGCAGTGAGGCGGTGAGGAGCAACTTGTGGGTTAAGTTTCAAAGGGTGAGATGAGAAAAGTAAAAAGAAAATATACGTGGCAGTTATTATGAGGCACGATTTGATCCAATGGCTTGCAATAAGGGAACTGCACAAAGAAGTTCCCGGCGCTAATGTCAGAGGATCCTTCTCCCCTTTTGGAAGGTAAATCTGGAAATTCTTAAATTTTTTGGAATTCTTGGTAAGTTTTTGTGAAATTTAAAGGGGTATTTTGGAGTTATTTTGATGATTTTGAGACATCTATGTCGTTAGACGAGTCTATGTTTGAGGACCATCAGCCTCAGCACTATGAGCATTAGGAGGATCAGGGGGATCAGGGGCAGCATTAGGAGGATCAGGAGCCTCCTCTCTTCGCTGATTTAGCACTTCATGTTTGTTCTCGTATACAGAGAGACCCGGTAAGTTGAATTTATTTACGTAGTGTTGTTAGTTTAATTCACACAGTGTTGTTTATTTTATAGGCTTATTTTCTTAATTTATTTTTAATTTAGACATATCAGCGTATTCTGAAAGTTTGGGCCCATGGTAACAAGATTGAGGCTAAGTGGCTGCTCGTAGTTGCGGACATCAGTGCAGATGTTGTTTAAGGATATGCATGGGGGGCAGCTGCACTAGCTTTCTTGTATGACTCGCTGAGCTACGCCTCTTTGGACTTGTTGCAGCAGATAGGAGGGTATGCGAGCCTACTACATGTATTAGTTTTAAATTAATTTATTCCTTTTTTCCGAGTTTGGTTAAATAGTTTTTGATTAACCATGTTGTTTATTTTTGCATTGCAGGCTGGATATTATGGTATTTTCCTAGCCTAGTAGCGAGGAGGCCTGGTGGTGATGTGCGGGACGCACCACTGTGTGGGTTCTGGAGGAAGAAGAAGACTGATTCATTGAAGGTAGAGGAGGCCTGGTGGTGATGTGCGGGACGCACCATTTGGTGCTCTATTTTTTTTGTATGTTCTAGCAACATAACACTGAAGCTGATCCTCAAGCAAATCAGGTCGTGAATCTCCCAGGTTAGACCTTAAGGCTCTATGAGTTTACTATGTGTTTCAAAATCAACATTGTTCTGTTTTTGGATTTCATTTTCAGTTGATATGTTTCCTTTACCAAAAAAAATATGGAAGAAAATATTGTAAAGGATATGTTAGGGTTGTTTGGTTTAGTAAATGATTTATGTTTTCATTTCCTATTTTCAATTTTAATTACAAAAATTATTACTTTATATCAGAATTTTTTTATTTTTCTGAGTAGATTTTATTTTCATATATCTGCACTTGAGGGGGAAATGAAATGTTATTTGATCTTAAACTTTTGCAGCTGGTCACGTTGAAGAAGATCACGAGTACTACTATTGATTAATTGGCTACTTGAAGTTGAAGAAGATTATTATGCCTTGGCTTTCTTTTAATGAAATTTGGGTTGCATTTTAGTTGTAATAATAAAGGAGCTGGTTAAATTTCGTACTGAACCTTATGACATTTTATGTTGGTTTTTTAGTTAAGTATGCTTTGGGCAATTACACAAGTCAAATTTGGTTATTTTTGTCTTTTCTGAATATGCAAAAACATGGCCTTATTGAAAGTGGTATTCCTTATGTGCGTGTTTTCGATTCACTATTTTCTGCCTTCATTTTCACTTGTTTTGATTTCACTGAAGATGCTTCATGGCATGAACCCGAAAAAAAATTGTGTGATAAATTATGTTCTTCCAGTTATGAATATTATTGGATGTCCATTTTCCTTCTCCATTATCTCATCATTATCTTGTGTAGTGGTCTTTGATGGTTGGCTACTCACTTACCAATCTCCACCCTATAAATAGGACTCATCCTCATATGTAAAGATGTATTTGTGAAGAGAATAATACAAAGCTCTAATATTCTCCATCTTTGTTCTTGTTCTTTATATCTTCTCTCATTCTTTTATTCTTTTATTCTACTTTGACTATAGTTTTATAACACGTTATCAGCACGAAGCTCTAACAACTAAGGTAATATTGGTTGTTGCTTGCTCCCAAAGGTAATATTTCATCCATATTCTCTTACTCTTTTGTTTATTCATATGGTGATGATCTGAAAGATTAACATTTGAAACGTTAGATTATGATCCGCTTATGATCAACATTACTTGGTCCGGAGAGCATTAATTATTTATTATGATCCGAAAGATTATGATCAACATCCATCTTTTCTTTTATTTATTGCTTGGTTGCAATATTGTTTTAGTTGTACATCAGATTATTTATTCATAGTGTAAGATATTTGTGTCTATACTAATATGGTAAAATATCATGTCATTACAAATAGTTCATATGCTTGACCTGTACTTATGATGTATACTTGATCTATATCTCATAAGCTTGATCTATATACTTATGAAATAACTTATGTCTATACTTGATTTATACGAATGACAAGTTTTATTTATGATTTATATCTCATAGGCGTTTGTTATTATTTATTTTTTAATGTTTAATCGACCGATTCATTTTGAAAGCAATAAAATGTTAAATCATTATACTATCTACAAAACTTGGTCGATTCAGTTTGAAAGTAACTACCCGATTGCATGTGAACTGTTTGGCTATAATAAACTCTCTCATCTGTTGGATATCGAGTTGTTTGGAGGTTTCTCTCCAGGAAGCCTTAATCAGCTTTTCATTGAATTTATTGAACTCTTTGGTGGCTTCTCTCTAGTATATCCGTATCTGTCGCTATTTATTGGGCTTTTTCTATTCTGGATATGCATACTTTTCACATATTGTATTTCATTTCAATCTCAAAATCCACACATTAAATATGTAGCATTATTCTTCTATTTATAATCTTATCACCTTCTTCCTTTTTTTCTTCTTCCTAGAAATATTACTACTTGATTATGGTGTTGTTATACCTTCCACTAAAAGCCATTGGAATATTATGAGGCTCATCCCACTAGTAATACTCCATTCCCGGAAGTGAATGCAACGACAAGCAAATGAATTTCTGATAAAAATCATGAGACTCGTCCCACTATAATGCTTCATTCTCAGAAGCGAATGTAGCAACACACGATCACTATCGGCAAACCTCTGATCATGGTCTTGATCATAGTCGCAGTGGAAATTACAAGAACATATATTTTCCACTAGAAGTGGAAACGTGTTGTAAAGATTGCAAAAAAAGGGCAGATTAACAAAAATAATGAAAATATTTACTATCATTGTGGAGGCAAAGGTCGTTGAGGTCGTACCTATCGTATGCCAAAACATCTTGTTCATCTCTATCAACAATCACTTAAAATGGAAGATAAAAAGATTAAGACAAATTTATCTTATGAAGATGAGAGTAATATGGATAGTACTCAATTAGATGTTGCTGACTTATTTACCGATCCTGATGGAGATATGACTCTCGTTGATAGCAGAACTATCGACACAATTTTAAAGGAAACCAAATATTTCTCTTATTTAGTGAAATGGGAAACCAATGTTAGTACTATATTTGGCCTATCAAAGATAATTGAAGGCCCCGAAAGAGCTAATCTACTATTATTAAGAAATTTATAATAAGCTTGGAGGTTATTTGACAAAGGTATGTTTTCTACTACTATCTTATAGTTAATCTAACTTATTATTATGTTTATATTTCTTGCATAGAAATTTTATTAAGAATTTTATTTAGCTACCATGGTTATCATGTTTTCTATTCTTGATGAATTCGAGTAGAATTCAACATTCAAACATCCTATAGGATTGCTGTTAGCCTGTAATTTCGACAGGCTAAATTAAATGCAATCAACGCTGTTTGACTTTGGTTTTCTTAGAAGAAGGTGTTGGTTTCAACACAGAAGAGTTGTATCAGAAGGAAAATTCGACAAAGCTTCAGACTTATCAAGAATTGAAGGGTGATATTTCGACGAGAAGAAAATGGGATTCAATGGTAGGTCGAAATCAAGTGCTCGCAGTCGAAGCTCTGACAGTTACCCTAGTCGAAGGCTGAAGCAGTTTTCTTTTTTAAATTCTCTGTACGGTTAGTTAGTTTTAGCGTTTTCCCTCCTTGTATAAATAGTAGTTTTTCATAGGAAAAACGGGTCACAATCTCATTACAGAATTCTCACGCTCTAACTTCCAACACATTACAGAGAAAACGAGCCAAGAGAAGAATGTATGATCTGTGCACCAACTCTCTTTACAATTAATGCAATTTTAATTTGTTTTCTTCTTTGCTTTTCTGCAAATTTTTCTTTGTTTTATTCTCCCTCATTGAGGAAAATTAACGGTTTCGCGCGAGATCGACAGTTATCTTCTGCTTTTTATTTTTAAACTGCAAGAACACGTATAATTTTGGGAAAAACTTTAACACCAATGGTCTTAAGATTTACTAGTTGATCCTGCAAACAGAAGCAATTTCAAACTAGCGGTGTTTACAAAATCCAAGGTAAACAAATTGGCACGCCCAGTGGGACATTTGTGCTAATTTTAAAGTTTTTCATTGAATTCTTAAACTTTGTGTTTGTCTGTGCAAGCAATTAAGGAGTGGTAAACATCTTCCAGAGATGGCACGCTCTAGTACAAGTAATGCTTCTGCATCAAATACACAAAGTACACAAGAACAAGCGTCAGTTAGTGAAGTCAACGCTGCAAATGTCGCAGGCATAACCGTTGCTATGCCTTCTTCGACAACAATGGGAGTAACCGCTATAACTTCTCCCATAATTACTCCTGTGTCAATGATGACCACTACAACATTAACAAATGTTAATACAATGGCTTCTGTGCCACCAATAGTAGGACCAACGAATCCTTTGATGGCAAATCCAATGATTGGAAATATGCCATTTACTATGAGTGGAAGGGCTTTACCGTATGGCATGCCGACAGCATTGATGGCAGGCCTTCAGACAAATTCGTCTACATTTGCAGATAATGCAATTACAGGGTATTCTCCTACTCATAGTTCAACAGAGGGCATCCATAGTCGAAATGCCCAAACTAATCTGACTACAACATCTTTGTTGGCGTTAAGACAACAAATGGATGATAGCAATCATGATATGGTCAATATGTTAACACAACAAATTGGTACTGTGTTTAATCCTTTGATACAAAACACTAATAATAGTTACCAAATGTTGGCAACACAAATGGGAAGAATTGCTGATTTCTTTGGTACTCCACCAGTACATAACCAGCGAATCCCCCAAATCCAAAATGCTAGGCCTGTAGAGATACCTGTAGAAAGGCCTAACAATTCAATTCCTATGAATCAGGGAAACCAAGGACAACAACAAATTGTCGAAGAGCCTATGAGGATAGAGGCAGTCCCTGAAGTTGTGTTGGTGAATAGAAACCAAAATACAGACGAAGTGGTCAAACAAGTGCAACAAAACAATTTTGGAGTACAAAACAATCTGGCTAATATGGTCGAAACTATTTTAGCCCAGAATGGCCTTAATTTAGGTTTACATAGGCCTAATTTTGTGTCGCCCTTGTCAGAATACACCTTACAAACAGAGCTACCTAGGGGGTGGAAAATTCCCAAGTTCACAAAGTTCGCTGGAGAAACCAGTGAATCTACCGTCGAACACGTGGCTCGTTATTTGACTGAGGCTGGCGATCTAGCACATAATGAGAATTTGAGGATGAAGTACTTTCCAAATTCTCTGACTAAGAATGCCTTCACATGGTTCACTACACTGCCTCCAAACTCAATTTTTAATTGGAGTCAATTAGAAAAGGCTTTCCATGAGCAGTTCTATATGGGCCAATGTAAGATTAGTCTTAAAGAACTGGCTAGCGTTCGACGCAAGGGGGCAGAATCTATTGATGATTATCTCAATAGATTTAGATTACTCAAAGCAAGGTGCTTTACCCAAGTGCCTGAGCATGAGTTAGTCGAAATAGCTGCTGGTGGTCTAGATTACACTATAAGAAAGAAACTAGACACACTACATTTAAGAGATATGGCACAATTGGCTGATAGAGTTTGACAAGTCGAAAGACTCGAAGCTGAAAAAGCCAGAACAGGTAGATTCCAAAGTAAGAAAGAAAAGGTTGCTTATGTCGAAGTTAATGACAGTGACCAAGAATACGACATCTCTTATGAAGATGTCGAAGAAGAGGTTAACATTGCAGAACTAAAACCAGGACCTCCTTATGCTTGCAAATTGTTAAAACCTTCTAATGGGAAAAATCCCGTGGAACCTAAGAATGATAAATTTGTCGCAAAAACTTACACTTATGATGTATCTAAATGTGACGAAATATTTGATCTGCTTGTGGCTGATGGTCAAATCTTAGTGCCTAAAGGCCTAAAGATTCCACCACTAGAACAACGACAGAAAAGAGGCTTTTGTAAGTTTCATGGTTTCTTAGGTCATAACACTTCCCGTTGTGTCATTTTCAGGGATTTGGTTCAAAATGCAATCAACGAAGGAAGGCTGAAATTTGGTGACAAATCTAAGCCACCAATGAAGATTGATGCTGATCCCTTGCCAACAGCTGATGCATTGCTGGTTGAAGTTGATCTCAATGTGGTTGAGGTCACAGAGGTGGTTGCTGAAAACGCTAAGGTAGAGAAAGCTGTCGACAAGGTTGATGTCGACAAGGTTGGGCTTAGGATTTACTGGTTGATCCTGCAAACAGAAGCAATTTCAAACTAGCGGTGTTTACCAAAATCCAGGGTAAACAATTGCTCAAAGTGTGAAAGTTTGTTATATAGTTCTTGAAGAACTCGAAAAATGTTCAAGCATCTATTAGAGATTTCTCAAAGCAAGATTTTTTCGTCCTCGCTTAGATTTGAGATATAGTTCCTGAAGAACAAATGGAATATGGTTGTTGATGAAAATTTGTGATACAGAAGAACAACAAATCCATTATTCATGCATCCCTGAAGGATTGCACAAATAACTATTTCTATGTATCATTACACTGCACAAGTGAATCTAGTTTATTATTTTGCTTATCTAAGTTTACACATCGAGAATCCATTGTTTTCGCCTAAGTTTCGTAGAAGTTTATTAAGTTTCAAAGATATCGTTTAAATGGATATCACATTGAAACAATATATGAATATGTTGAATATCTTTATATAATGAGATATATTTCGGATAAAATAAGTGTAGTGGAAAAATTATCTCCTTTTTCTCTGATTTGTACTACACTTATATATGTTCAATTGAAGCATATGTTGTTGTAAACCAGAAGTTTACATATCACAATAATTTTGTTGTTGGCAAGATCGGTTGGACCATCCCAAGTATATAATGATGCGAAAAATGGTTAATTTTTTTAATGTGAACTTCTATTGAAGAGCCAGTAGTTTCTTCAATTTACTAATTTTTGTGTTCACTAGTTCCCAAAAGAAATTGGCAATTTGAGAGAATAAGTCTCTCGAAATTTTAAAACTTATAAAAGGTGATATTTGTAAACAAGTACACTAATCACGTGGACCATTTAGATATTTGTGATCTTAATTGATGTATCAACTATATGGCCACATATATATCGTCAACTCACAACCGGAAGTTTGTGAGATTGTTTGCTCAACTAATTTGAGTAAGAGGTCATTATGTTTTTTTAGATAGGCAAAGTGGTTAGAAATTAGCGTGTTAGTAGTTAGAGGGGAGGGGGGAGGGGGGTTCGAACCCCGTACGCCTACATTTTCGCCAACAATGTCTCTTTCACTCAACCACATGAGCTACCCTTCCGGGAGAGAGGTCATTATGTGAATTACCTTGAAAGCATATGATAAGTGTTGTATGATATTGGACATCACTTAGTATACGTTCATTCATAAAATGGTCTTGAAACCATTCTTTAGAGGTCTAAAGTTAATTCTATGTCCAATACTTATGAGATAAGAACTTCCAATTTTTACTTGGGAACATGCACTTTTGTACGTTGCAATATTGATTCGCATCAGGCCAACAAGTTATCATAACTCCTCTCCTTTACATTTGGTTTTTGGTCACGAACTAATATTTCCCATCTTAGAATTTTTGGATGTGCAGTGTATATTCTAATTTCTCCCAATGCACTATGATGGGTCCTTAAAGAATTTTGGGAATATATATTGGATATAAATCTCCACGTATAATAAAGTATCTTGAGCCAACATCTGGAGACTTGTTTATAATCTAGTTTGATGATTATCATTTGATGAATTAAATTTCCCAATATTATGGGGAGAGAATAAGCAGCTAGAAAAATAAATCAGTTGGAATGAATTATCATTGTCTCATCTTGATCCTCAAACTACACAATGTGAACTAGAAGTTCAAAAGATAATTCATTTGCAAAGCTTAGTAAATAATCTACCAATTATGCTTTCACCGATCCAAAGATGTGACCGAATCATAGATATCAACTGCTAATGCTCCAATAAAATGGATGTCCCTGTTGGACAATCAAATATTGCAAATGTGTCTCAACAACGCTTGAAGCGTAGTAGATCAATCGGTTCCAAAGATAAAAATCCCCGAACAAGAAAAGGAGCTAAAAAGTAAGATGGTCCAAGCGAGGATATAGAAACTCTATAAGAGACTTCAGACATAATTGACATTTTAGTTCCAGAAGAACTGATCAGGTACCTGACAAATTATGAAATTAAAGAGATCTCAATGAATTATGTCAATAATGAAAAATAATAGAATCGAAACGAAGTCAACGTTGACAATGATTTTACATAAAATATAGTGCTAAATGTGATGAATGATAGTGAGGATCATGAACCAAAGTCTATTAAAGATTGTAGACAAAGTGAGAATTGGCAAAAATTGAAAGATGAAATTGAAGCAGAATTAAGCTCATTTTACGAAAGGTTTTGGACCTGTAGTCGAAACACCTGAAGGTGTGAAACCAGATGTTGAATGAGGATGGTGAAATTGTGAGATTCAAAGCTCGACATGTTGCTCAAGCGTGGATGCAAGTACCTTTCAGTACTTAATTAGCCTTGTAGCACATGAATAGCTCAATTTTCACAAGATGAGTGTTGCTACAACTTATTTGTATATATGACTCATTTGGTAGTCATAGATATTTGATGATCCCTGAAGGATTAATATTCCAATACACAATTTTCAAATTCTCACTTAAATTGAATCAATCCCTCCATGAGATAATATAATTTGAACACATGGTATAATCGTCTAAATTTATATTCTAAAGGAGGGATACAAAAGTGACATCACTTGTCCATATGGTTTTATGAAAATATTTGGAAAAGAATTTTCTATAACTGATGTCTATGTTGACGACATAAGTATTATCGGAACTCCTGAAGAGCTTCGAAAAACTATAGACCCTTCAAAGAAAGAACTCTAGATGAATGATATCAAATTATATCTGATGGATTTTTGAGGTTGAACCTGTAGGTGACCTCTATATAGAAAATCCTAGAAGGATTCAAGATAAAAGGAAATATCTTTAACTAAATTCTTTTGAGAAAGAAAGTCTCATATTGATTTACAGAAATTATTTATATTGAGTATATATGAAATATCTCAGTCTTGAAAACTATTAAAGCATGCATGCATGCATATTATCCCTTGATATGATAATATTATGTGATAATTAGTAATAATATAGTTCATAACAAACCAAAATACATTAGAACAAAGTGGGATGCATATTTCATTTTTGACTATTCCAATGAATAAATCATTTTATGTATGTTACACAAATTAACCATGCAGATATAAAGTATTTTTCTATTGTAGATCAAGTTAGATTACAAGTCAGCTATTATCTACATGTGGTGACATTAAAATATCTTTATGATCTATAAAACAATCTATGGTTCTTGCTTATTCATTTCATGTCCAAATGCAAACAATTCAAGCAAGATGTTTTGAAGATTGCTTCTTCATTTCATGCCCAAATGCCAACAATTCAAGCAAGATATTTTGAAGACAATACTGATCACAAAGCTTCATTAAAAAAGGATACATCACAACTGACAGCAGAGTAGATTGCTCCATATGCACTCACGAAGAAACTCCAGATGTTGAAATTAATATACTGAAGTGACACTTCATTCAGGGGATAAAAGCTGCACTCTTTTTTCCTTTGCCATGGTTTTGTCCCACTGGGTTTTCTTGGAAAAGTTTTTAACGAGGCAGTTCCCACTGACAGGATATTGTACTCCTTTTCCTTCACTAGATTTTTATCCCACTGGGTTTTTTCTAGTAAGGTTTTAATGAGGCATATCCTCAATGGACATCCAAGGGGGAGTGTTATGAATATTATTGGTTGTCCATTTCCCTTCTCCATTATCTCATCATTATCTTGTGTAGTGGTCTTTTATGGTTGGCTACTCACTTGCCAATCTCCACCCTATAAATAGGACTCATCCTCATATGTAAAGATGTACTTGTGAAGAGAATAATGCAAAGCTCTAATATTCTCCATCTTTATTCTTGTTCTTTATATCTTCTCTTGTTCTTTTATTCTACTTTGGCTATAGTTTTATAACACTTCCAATAATTTAAATATTTCGGATGTTTATAAAGCATACAACAAAATTGATATTGTAAAATTGATTGTGCAAATTTTATATTGAGTAGTTTTGTTATATGGTAGTTTAACATATTTTTGTTGGGTTGCTTTTTAGGGTGAGAGATTAACTGGGTCTCTCAGTGTATCAGTTAAATTCATTGTAGGATATAATATAAAATGTTATGAATTTGAGATTCATACTAGTTGATATAATCGTAGCTACTCATAAACCTTTACATTAGATCATTCATACTAGTTGGTATAATCGTAGTTACTCATAATGGAGTTTTTATTTTAAAGATAACTAAAAAGAAAATAAAGATAACTAAAAACAAAATAACTTTATGCGAGGAAGAATAACTTTGAGGGAAAAGATTGTTCTCTTGGATTTTTCTTCCATTCGTATAACTTGAATGAATAATGTTAAGGGAGATGATATTAGGGAGATGATAAAGGCTTTTGAAAGAAATTTCAATATTTCTTAGTTAAATTATTATAATTTGTTTTTAACTAAATTCATTAAAATTCCATACACTTCAATTATGTAATATTACGAATATTAACATGTGGAGAAGGGAGGACAAAACATGTAATTAAGCCAAACACTAACATGAAACAGCTTAAGTACATATTCGTGTGTGTTGGATTTTATTTGACGGTGATGTTGGATATATATACTTTCATATAGGTACGAGAGTCAAAGGTTCTACGATCAAACCAATCAACTTATTTCAGTTCATAAATGACAATTGTTCCCAAAAATAAGCTCAGCTAGGGTTTATGGGGTTTGTTCCCTTCTAGGGTTTAAGGTTCCAACGGGTATCTCACTGTTACCATTAGGAAGGTATCATTGACTAGTGTCAATCACATCCACTCATTACAACTCGTTCAGGGGTATGATCTTTGTCCCATCCCCGCTTTGACTGCAGAGAGATTTTCTCTCTTGTGCCCATATCCACGGGGAAAATTCCCCGCCCACGGGGCCCCGAATGGGGCAATCTCCGCAGGGATCCCCACATACGAGTACAGATTGCCACCCCTGATAACATATATTATTAAAATTAGCAAAAGTTAGTAAAATGATGAATCTTTCAAAATGATTTTTAATAAATATATTTACAATTAGTCGAGCGGGTTCAGGGCGGTTATCGATATCCTCATCCTGCTCCCGATCAAAGTGAATTTCTCCATTAAAATTGGATCACGATTGAATGAGTATTTACTGGTCTTTTAATAAATCCAAAAGGTGACATAAATTATGTTACATCATGTTAATAATGCTAATATTAACAACTTAATGTTACAAACATAATTATCATCCATCATATCTTTTACTGTTTTTTAACTGATATCTTTTGATAACAAATGTGATATTATATTCTTTTTATTTGTATAAATTGGGTATCTTCCGCGAGCAACTGCAGAGACTAATTCCTTGAGTCGAGTAGGACCACAATGGGCGGCAAAGCTCTCCCTCAAGAGATTTAACACTACTATATGCCCAAGGCTGGATTCGAATTCAGGACTTTGGTTAAGTTGGAAGAGATCCCTACCATCCAAATGCTCTTGGGTCAAAATTATATTCTTTATTTACACTCTTGGGTCAAATTATAATTTCTTATTGAATATTTATGTTACATGTATTAATTTTTTATAATAGTAAAAAAACACGTATTTGCTCTGTGCATCGCACGTGTTAATATCATATTTCATAGTTCCATATATTTATTTTTTCCAAAAGTTTAATTGAATTTAATATATTAAACTGAATTTTCTCCCCTGCATCGCACGGGTTACATACTAGTGTATATATATATATATATATATATATATATATATATATATATTCAAGAAACATCTCAAAGAGAGATAACAGTAAGCATCATCATCTAGTACATCGAAGACAGTAGAGTTAGAAGCCCGAACAAGTGGTAAAGGAATCAACTAGGATGCATCTAACTAAGGCAATCGACAAGCATATGATGTATTAAGTAAACTTGAAATTCAACAAGCGTCCAATGAGACTCTAACTAAGGCAATCTAACTAAGGTTGTTCTGATCTTAGTAGAAAAGTTCTAGAAAAGTTCTAGAACATATCTAAGATGTTAGAATATATATCCTCTACAACGAGAGTTATATTAGATGAAAATGTAAACCAACTAAGTTATTAAAACGCTTGAGATGATATAAGATTTCAAGTTGTAATACAATCTCAATGAGAGTTAGAATCCTAGGAAATGACATTGTATCGGGCAAATACAAACTCAATCTATTTTTGTGTAATCAGCCCTGTAGTAGCTTTCACTATTGTGAAATAGTTTCACTATTGTGAAATAGTCTGGACTATGGAGTGACAAATAAACACTAGGATGCCTGGAGAGGCTATAATACTCTAGAGCTTGGTGAAGCTCGAAAAAAGAAAACAACTGTTTTTGGTGAAGCTCAAAGAAACAATACACTATAGAGCATGGTGAACTCAAAGAAAGAATACACTATATCTTGGTGAAGCTCGAAGAAAGAATACACTAAATCCTTGTGAGGCTTGAAGAAAAAATACATAGTTCCTCAACGACGGTTGCTAGGAAGTTGAAAACACTAAAGAGGTCCTTTAGTGGTTTAGCCTGAAGAGAAAGATAAAAAGTACTCTAAAGCCTAATTAAACTCGAAGAAACAGTACATGGTTCATCAATGACGGATGGACTAGATGTAGCAACAGTTATTGTGAATTAGGATAAATGTTTATTAGCTTCTCTTGACTCTCTCCTTTATTTACCTTAATTGTTTATCGTTGTATTTTCATAAAGCTATAATAGAAGTGATCGTAAAGTCAATGACGTTAAGCCTAATGATGCACATAACATCTTCTTTATCAAAACTGAAGTATATCAAGGGCAGTCTCAAACAATTCGGAGGTGTTGTTCAAATCTTAAAACATGGGCCCCTAATTATACTTTTATCAAATGAATCACCGAAAATTAAATTACTCATTTTTTTAAAACCATGAAAAACCAAACTATACTAATTAATGTTTTTTTGGGACCCTAAAAAACTTGTAATAGACTGAGACCCTATGCAGTAGCACGACCTGCACTGCAGAAGAATGTGGCAATATATTAGATTACACCGGCTTTAGACAAGCAAGAGAGTTACTCCACTAATCAGAAATCTTTAAAGCTGAACTGCAGCCTTCTATGCTTATAAACCAACTCCAAATTATAGATTTAACATGATTGGCAACCACCTGAGGGTTAAAGATTTAAGCTCTGAAGAGGATATGATTCTTAAGAACCCGAATACACCACGTGACTGCCATCCAAATAAGTTACTTCAATCTACCAGCCTTCTTCCAGTCGTAATCCTACCCAGTTGTGATTAGTATTTCAAATTGTCAGAGAACACTTCCAGAAAAAATAAAATAAATGGAAAGCAGACTCATCTTGCTCAAAACAAAAAGGGCAACACGACCCATGAGGATCCTTAATAATATCCTCGAAATAAGAATATCATCTAAAGCACTTTAAGTATCACCATCCAACCTATCATGCTGCAACCTACTCAGTAAAAGCCGTAACACAACTTAACCGTAAAAGAATGGAGGTTATCAATTCTCCGCTGCCACTTATCTTGTTCGAAATCATCAGGGTGAAAAGGATATAAAATGTCTAAGAGTAAATCACGGTCTTCTCTCTTAGGCAATCAAAGCTCGACACCAATCGAGATTCCATCGTCAAGTGTTGTCAATCCTAAATCCATGATCAACAATACTACAATTTTTAAACTTCTCCAACTAGAAAAGGTTAGGGAAAGTCCTTAATAGTCTCATTGCTAGACCACTTGTGAAGCCAAAAGGAAATCAAATTCCACATACCCAACACTAGTCTAAGTGCAGAAAGCAAAGGCTCTCTACCACAAAGGATTGTTGTCTTCCAAAATTAACAGATCCATTCACCAAAAAGAATTCTTAGAACCACTTGTATACATTCGAGCCCCCGTGACGACATACCTCAAATCACCGTATCAGTGAGAGATAAGTTGTCGCCAACTAGCCTTAATATCATCAATACATCTCGACTTCCACTTGCTCATAATAGCCAAATTGAATGGTTCTAGGTTCTTTACCCCCAAAGCACCATCCTTTTTGGATCTTCAGACCTTGTCCCAAGACACCCAATAAATGGGTCGACACTCTATCCCCCCCGGCCCGCCACAGGAAATCCCTTTGAGTCTTAAGAAGTTCATGGATAAAAATCCTGGGAACCTTTAAAAAAGAGAACATATAGAGCGAAGTACTATTGAAAATAGAGTTTATGAGTGTCACTCTACCCTCGATAGACAAAAGACGTCCACTCAACAACGATAAACTCTTGTTCACCTTATATAGGATCCCAAGTATGTCTTCTTCTAGGATTGGCTCCCACTGGAATACTCTGAAATTTACAAGGAATAGCAATGGAGTTGCAGGACATGAGTTGCACCCGCCTCTAAAAAGCCATCTTCCAAATTAATGCCTTACAAACAGCTCAAGTGGAAATTCACCTTCAACACGAGACAAGTTCGAAGATTCTGAAGCTCTCCTTAATACTCCATAAGTTATCCCAAAATCCCTTTTCAACTAAAATAGTATCATCCGCGAATTGTAACAACGAGAAACTAAAACTTTTATGAACCTTGAACTCAGAAATAACAATCACACACCACTTTTTGAACCATCCTAGTTAAACCCTTGGCCGCAATGAGGAAAAGAAAAGGAGATAAAGGGTCCTCTTGCTTAAGACCCCTATGAATGTGAAAGTCCACAATTGGGCTTCTGTTAGCAAGAACATACATTAATATAGAATAGTGTAGGAAAGATTTAATCCATTTAATCCACACTTCTCCAAATCCCATCCGATCTAGCATGTAATCAAGAAAACCCCAAGAAGCAAAATCATAATCCTTTTCAAAGTCTACCTTAAAAAGCAGGCGTTCTTCTTTCTTCTCTTTGCCAGATCTACCAGCTCATTGACCACTAACACCCCACCCAAAATTTGTCCTCCCGAAAGAAACGCCGATTGACAAGGTGAAATGATCCTAGGTAACACCTTTTTCATTCTACTGGTTAAAACTTTCGCCAAAATTTTATAAATGCACTCAATGAGAAAAATATGATGCTACTCCTTTAATTCTTTAGATTCTCCCTTTTAGGGATAAGTGCTAGAAAATAAGCCGAAATGGCTTTGGCCAACACAACATTAGCATGAAACTCTTCAAAAAAAAAGCTCCATGAAGTTAAGATTGAAACCACAGGGCCCTTGACTTTTATTCCTATCACAACCCCACACTTCTTCTTTCAACTGCTCCTCCGTAAACTGGGCAATAAGATGACAATACTCAATATCACTGATCTTACGAAACTCAATACCACCAAGAATAGGTCTCTGAATAAGAGGTTCAACATAACTAGCTTTAAAAATCTTTTCATTTCTTGTTTCACCTCGTCCACCTCCTTCAACTTCGTCCCATTACTCTTAATGCAAGCATGGAAAAACTTAGTGTTGAGATCCCATTCGCTGATCTAGTTGGTTCTACATTTCTGTTTGATCATACTCTCTTTGATATAAAGATACTTCCAAAAGAATGAAGACACTTCCTTTAACTTAGCCACTTCTTCTATCGAGATCATTCATATCAAAAGCAAGATTGTTAATACTGAGGTCCATCCGACCAAACACTTCAACATTCCAAACATTGAGCTTAGCTTTTTGCAATTTGATTTTTATTTAATCACATATCCATTTTTTCCCTTAACCGAAAATCCTTTCCACCACTGCTCCACTGAGTCATTGAACTCAGGATGATCTAACCAACCATTAAACAAACGAAAAGGCTTTGGACCTGAATCCTTAGAGGACCGATGCAACCAAATAGGACAATGATCTCATATGTCTCTATCACCCACCCACTGACCATCAATCTTCCAAGAAGAAATCAAACCATCAGAGACTAGAAAACGGTCCAATCTGATTCTAGATAAACTATCAGAACAAAACCAAGTGAACCACTTCCCATACAGAGGGACATCCACGAGCTCCATATCTGCAATAAACGAATTAAACTCCGGCATGTTTGTCCTACGCAAATGCGCACTATTACCTTGACATTCTTCAAGAGAAGAAACAACATTAAAGTCGCCCACACCTCTCTTTGATCACCCTGATTTTGCAAAGCAAGAATGGCCTCCCATAACTCTCTTTTCCCTGCACTCGAACCCCGCACATACACATTCACCACATTAACTATAGAATTCTGCCATAAACAGCGCAAACCCAGCACCAACAAAACAACTCTTAACCTTTAAAAAACGGGTTTTCTACATCAAAAAAATACCCACAGGAAAACCCATAGAAGGCTTCACAATCCAATCAAAACCCTGACGCCCCCAAAAACTATGAACCAAAACATCATCAACCATCTCCCTCTTAATTTCTTGAATACAAATAATATCAAAATTACCTCTTTTGATGAGAGAAGTCATATGTCTCCTCTTGGCGCTATCACCCAACCCTCTGATATTTAAGGATACAATATTCATTGAGCACCTTTTTCTTTCTCCCTCAGAAATTTTGCCGCTTCATTTCTAGCTTCCCCAATGGCAATAAAATCAAAATACACAAAATCAGGGCTTACCCCCTCCACCCCCAAAGCGGAAGCAGAATTCCATATATTTTGAGCAACAGCCTTTCGATGAAAAACCCAGAAACAATCATCCTAAATACAGGAATCACCAATAGAACCACCACTCAAAACGGGTCCTTCACATCTCTTGAATGATGCTTGATATTGGGTTTGACCGTTTGACTCCTCTGCAAAACTGTTTGAGAACGCTGCTCGAGCCACCTTCATATGGCAACTTATGCGACTTCCTTATGGCAACTTATGTTCCAATCAACACTAGGATTTGAGTGAAGAAAGCATGCAACACTCCTAGATTTTGGGATTGAAGGGAGATAGTGGAACCTAACAGAAGGAAATAAACCCTAAAAAGAACCCTAGATCGACACCCCATGATTCTTCTAACTCTTACTCGATCAGAATGCGAGCAACACCCATGGCTTTTTTCTTTTCCGTGTTATCATCAGCATACACAAATCCCAAAAGGCTCAACTAAAGAGGAGAAAAAAATCTAAGGACCATGCATGAACTAGAATACCAAAACACTGAACCCACATCAAATGCTCCTTATCAAGCTCCCTTGGCTGCCACATCCCGAGTTTCTTAAACCATTGAGCCATCGAATCTCCCGCCTCCTCAATAAGAGCTTGGATATCATCTTCTTCCCTACCTTCCAAAAGGGTCAAGTTTGCTCCAAGTGGTGTAACCTTCTAGAAAAAACCCCTTGTCTAAAACTCGTGAATAAAATAGGTTTTACCTGAGACAAAACCTCACCGACCATAGCTGCACTAAGATTCGAAACACTCTCAGTAAATCAATAATAAAAATAAGGTTTAAATATGTATATAGTCCCTACAAATATCCCTGTTTTTCGATTTAGTCCCTGCAATTTTTTTTTTTAAATACGTCTCTGCAAAATAACACAATTTTGAATATGTCCCTCCGAAAGTTGGAATTTTAAATACGTCCCAGCAAAATAACTTTTTTTTAAATACGTCCCTACAAAATAACTTTTTTTTAAATACGTCCCTGTAAAATATCACAATTTTTTTTTGTTGAGACGTATTTCAAAAAAAAATTATTTTGTAGGGACATATTTAAAAAAAAGTTATTTTGCAGGGACGTATTTAAAATTCCAACTTCCGGATGGACATATTCCAAAAAAAGTTATTTTGCAGCGGGGTATTTAAAAAAAAAAATTGCATGAGCTAAATCGAAAAATAGAAATATTTGCAGGGACTAAATACATATTTAAACCTAAAAATAAACAGGAACTATTCAGCTTTCCACAAATTCAAAATTTTAACCACCGCCCAAACTCACCACCCCCAACCTCCTTTCTCCCCTTTCTCAATATTCTCTCTGTAATCATTTCTTTTTCTAGTCTCTATTATATTATATTATAGGCTTAAATATATGTTCTGTCCCTGCAAATATCACCATAATCCAGTTATGCCCTGTAAAAAAAACTTTAAAATTGTCCTTGCAAATATAAATCGCTTACGGTTATGCCCCTCGGTCAGCTTCCTATGCAAATATCACTATAATAGAAAAATTAAAGATTTTGACATAATGGGGGATTGAACCCATGAACTTCGTGTAGCATGAACTTCGAATTACCACTAGACTACATGAATACTTTTGAAATTTAGGCCAATAATGAATATATATTATGTACACTATTCATCTTCTTCAATGAAATATGAAGCAATTACCACTAGACCACAACCTTAATTGTGTAATTGTATCCAACTACAACTATATAATACATAATTTGAATTAATTACAAAAAATTAAAAATGAAACAGATCTCAAAAACGAAATTAATCTTCTTCATCATTCCATATTCATCTTCTTCATCGTTCCATAACGAATTTCCAGAATTGAAATCGAAATCGTTTGAATAAAAACCAAACGTTTTTATTGTTTTGAAATCGAAATGGGAACAAAATTAAAAAAAACATATCATCAAATCAGTTTTCAAATTTGTTTTAAACATCAACATAAATTCGCTTTCGTTTTTTGATGATACGGATCTGAAATCAATCACATATTTGGGTGAAATCAAAACGAAATTGAAGCCAAAAACAAAATAAATCATGTATCAGAAACAAAAATGGGAAGAAAAAACGTGGATTCTTCAAAACGAAATAGAATATGGGTGAGAAATTAAAAGAAACGATGAACAATTGAACAAGATGAACAATTGTTTCATTGAAGAAGATGAATAGTGTACGTAATATATATTCATTATTGGCCTAAATTTCACAAGTATTCATGTAATCTAGTGGTAATTGGAAGTGTATGCCACACGAAGGTCATGGTTTCAATCCCCCCTCATGTCAAAATCTTTAATTTTTCTATTATAGTGATATTTGCAGGGGCAGAACATATATTTAAACCTTATATAAATTATTTTTTTTGGAGGGGAAGCTGACCGAGGGGCATAACCGTAAGCGATTTATATTTGCAAGGGTAATTTTAAAGTTTTTTTTTACAGGGGCATAACTGGATTATGGTATTTGCAGGGGCAGAACATATATTTAAGCCTATATTATATGTATTATGTTATTATTTCGATAGCGTGACACCCAAAACTCAACACCCCTAAATTCTTCCTCTAATTCATGGCACGTTTTTTTAAAAAAAAATAGTTGGACAGTTTGGTTAATAGTTTGGACAGTTCGGCTGAAAAAAGTTCTGATTTACAATTTGCTTTCTTAAACAGTTCAGTTAAGAATTAAACTGTGAACCGAACCATTAAGATGGTTCAGTTCGGTTCATGCGAACCGTTAACACAGTTAGGTTTGGTTCGGATGAACCATTTTGCTAGTTCGGTTCAGTTCAGTTTAGTTCTCTTTGTGAACTGAACAGTGAACAACCCTAGCGGCAAACATCGACGATCCTGCCCCATTTTTCACCTTCTCACAGCTTCTTTCAAACTTCAAGGCTCAAGGATTGAAATTTAAAGACTTAGTGGCACTCTCCGGTGGCCACACCATTGGATTTTCAAGGTGCATTTCCTTCAGAGACAGGACCTACAATGACACCAACATGGAGCATAGTTTTTCTTCCTGATCGAGAACTCTTCAAAGGAAAGCTAAACTTTATAATAGTGGTGTTAAAGCTAAGCTGATAACAGTTAGGTTGTTAGATTCGATTTTGCAAACTGAATTGTGTTTCCATTTACTGATTAACTAATAGATATTTATAGGCAAATAAATAGAGTTTTATCCTGTACAAATATAATAATGTATTGCTTATATTTCTAGAGGTTTTTTGTTGACAAGCTCTACTATACACTCTATCTAGCTATAATAGATTACCTACATCCTTAAAATATGGATCACCACGATTCAAAAAACAACACAAAAACAAATAAAACTAACTTCATTAGTTTTTGTAATTTACCTACTAACCATTTGCTTTACTATATCACTCCTATATGAAACAGGTTGAATTGGATTGACTATTTTTTTAAATTTTGTAAGAGACATTTGATATTCATATTATGTACAACATATATTTATAAATAATATTTTGAAGCAACTAACTTCACACCTCGTGTATTCATTTATTAGATATATAGTTAGTTAGAAGTTAACGAGATAGTTCGTTAGTTAGTAGTTAGGGAAATAGTTGGGAGTTAGAAGTGAGTTTGTTATTAGTTGGTACATGCCTATAAATAGGCTTCATGTAATAATTTTAAAAACAACTCTTATCAATTGTATCAATTCCCTTTGATGAATATTAGAGCCTCATAATCTTTTCTTTCTCATCTTTCTATGGATACCATATTCTTCAATATGGTATCAGAGCAAACATGGTATCCACCTTGAACCTAATTCCGCTGCAGGTTCTTTTTCGTTTTATTAGTTTTCTTGTCATTCATTTCCTTTTCTACCTTTCTTATCGTGTTATTTTCTTTTTGCTTCGTGTTCTATGTTTTGTTCTTGAATTTGATATCGCACTTCCGATTTTCCGTTTGCGATTCTTATTTCGTGAGCATCGCATCGCGATTTCTTCTTTTTGATTCTGATTTTGCAATCTCTCTTCTTCTTTGATCTTGATTCAGAATTGCTCATCTTAATCTTGGTTCGATTTCACATTTAATCACTTCAAGATTACGTTACGATTTCGTTTTTGGATCGTTTTCTTTATCTTATTTGTTTTTTAATTCTTGAATCCATTTTGATTCTATTCTTCATCTTCTTCACGCACTCTTCTCGTGCGATTCTGTTTCGCGATTTAATTTCGCATTCGTCATTCTTCTAGATCAGTGTTGTTGCATCGCATTTCTTTATCATTTTTGATTTCGCGATTTGCAACTCCGTTTCCTCATGTGCGATTTGCAATTTCATTTCCTGATTTGCATTTTCATCTTCTTGGTTGATTTGCGACTTCAACCTTCACTTTCTTGATTTCGACTCCCAATTTCTTGAATTTCGATTTCAATTTCTCCGTTTTGTGTTCCGCATTTCCACACATCGCGTTTTGGCGTTCTTTCACGTCGCCCTCTTGCATTCCGCTTCATTGTCCCCCTTTCATTCTGATTCCCAATGATTATGATCTGAAGCGGAGTTCCGATTTCATTTTGGATCATGATATTCCTTTTCTCTTTGCGATTTTGATTTTCTGAAATTGATGTCTCTTCTTGGATCGACTCTTGATCCAGTTTCTATTTTTTGTTTCCGAAACGGAAATTTTCTGCTGCACTCATGGGTTCACATGGCTTAACAAATGGATCTTTATCATGTTCAAATCCATAAAGGCTCTGTCAATGATGATAATGGGTGACTTTATCCCTAGTTTGAGAAGGAAGTATATTCATGAATATATATCTGTTATACTTTTGGTGGTTGGCTTGATCCTAGTTTCAGTGTTGTTGGTGTTGTTATGATTTTTGGTGTCATGTTACTAGTGTACTGCTTTGGAGAATTTGGCATGAAGAAGCAGGCTATGATAATTTTTGCTGCTAGAGATTCACCAGCACAATTAATTGGGATTATATTTGAACCGTTTCAAGAAGCCAAGAAAGATGTTCTTGCGGTTCCTATTGCACCTAATGTTTCTTTGTTCATAAGAATAATCGAGATGAATCTAAAACTAATTTCCTAATATGAATCATTGTAATTTTTCTTTGTTTTGGTGTATCTCTCTATTGTTCATGCCAAGCTAGAAGTGTCGTGAATAACTTCTAGCTTGCGGGGGACTATTAGATATATAGTTAGTTAGAAGTTAAGGAGATAGTTAGTTAGTTAGTTAGGGAAATAATTGGTATTTAGAAGTGAGTTTGTTATTAGTTGGTACATGCCTATAAATAAGCTTCATGTAATCATTTTAGTTACAACTCTTATCAATTGTATCAATTCCGTTTGATGAATATTCGAGCCTCATAATCTTTTCTCTCTTATCTTTCTATGGATACTATATTCTTCAATATCATTGAAGACAAAAAAACTTATCTAAGGTCACAACTATATTCAATGTTAACAAATGCAAAAAAAAAGTTCTTTAATTGCATAAGTTGGTTTCCAACTCAGGCTAATTACCTATTTCAAAGTCATTTAATCTCAGATATGGTGCTGCTGATTGTGGTTTTTGTGGTGATCGCACGGAATCAGAGTCCTATTTGTTCATGAAGTATGAGTTCTCCGATAGATTATGGTACTTAGTTTTTCGGTGACTGTGTTTGGTAGTTGTAACATCCTTAACTTCTAATCGTCATTAACGGTTAGAATTGTAATTCCAAAGATATTCAGAGTTTTGTGGAATATTTTCGACCGAGGGAATTAATTTCGACTCCCAATGACTTGATAAAATTTCCACAATTTTCCTTATTGATACGATAAACTGAAATCATTTTCCAGATAATACTAGAGTCATGAAGTTCGGATCAACAGATCGAGTACATACTTATATTACTTATAAGTATAGTTCAGTACAAAAGGTTCTTCAAAAACATTGAGTTTCCTCCAAAATACATAGTGTTGCTAACTATAGAAAAAATACAATGTTACATAAGTATACATGAGTGTTGTTGAGTCTACAAGTGAAACATCATAATCTTAAGAATCTCAGTTTCCATAAACTTAGTTCCTTGGCTTCAGATAAGCCAGTTTTCCTTGTTAATCTGAAAACTATACAATATGATAAGATGAGATTTCAATAAAATCTTAATGAATTCTTCGTACAACACCTCACTAATACCTTATACGGTGTCTTTTAAGTTTTTAAACAATAGTGCAATCCCCATAAGGAATGATGTCTTGAATAGATATCACTTCTAGCAAAGAACCACCAACTAAAAAATTTAGAAGGGTGCACGAATGGGCCTTAGACTTGGGCTCATGACTTCCCTCTCTAAGTACGCTATATAACCATTCCTATGTGTGGTCTTCTCATCGTTGCTTCTCTGCGTGCTCTTCTTCTGACTACTTCTGTGTGTACTCGTCTCGCCTCTGTGTATTGTGCGAACCCTGAGACCTCCACCATACAGTGTGACGTTGCCGTTTGAGGTAAGGTTTTGAACCTTTCCATGTTTGAATTTTGTGATATATACCCCTAAATCCCAAATCTGTGTAGTGGCTTTCAACTAAAGGTGTGACCCTAAATCTGCCTTGTCTCCCCTAAATCCAAAGCTTCGTAGTTGCTTTCAAACAACAGTTTTGATCTGTACCTGAGCTCGTTGAGTAGTCAAGCCTCGGGGTCTTCAAATCTTATTTGCTTGCTCTGCTGGTCGTCCAATCCTTGGGAAGGCGGGCGGGTGTACCTGCAATTACACTCCAACGCCCAAGTCAGGAGCGAACGAGCAGAGTATCAATACTAGTGAATAGTGTGTACCTGACAATGACGCAATGAATGTTTATATAGTGCTCAGAATTAGCGTATGACCGTTGGATCGTGTACAGCCCCATCAGTGTCGTTGATCTTGCTTCTTGCTCCTTTGCTCACCCTAATGGGCCGTTCTACGTCCTGTGGAGGTAGATTGGGCTTCGGCCCACTCCAGAACAGGTTTTTTGGGGTATTAATTGAAGATCTTCTTGTTGCTTTTAACATTTCCTGGTTAAATTTTATTTAGTGTTATATTAAGATTCTACATGATTTTATTTTACTTTTATTTCTGAATGTTTTATAAACACTATCTTTATAGGTAAGAGTGCCTATTGCAATAGGCAATATTTGGAAGTACTTTGACACCAGAGCTTCTTTTCGGTTTATCCTAGAAAATCGTTAATTTTTTGTACTTAAAAATAGACTTACTGAATGTGATTTTTTTCCAAGTTCATTTTTACATCTATGCAAGGGTATATAGGGTAACAATGTTGGATATGATTCTTTTGAGATAAAAAAGACTTTCATTAGTCATAGAGTGTGGTACTAGACATTATCACAAGAAATACTTATGTGAAACTGAACACCAATTAGAAAACATAAACAAGAAATCATTAATCATATAATGAACATCATTTTAACAAACTTGGCCTTCAATTGAACATTCCAACACATAACAAATTTCAACTTAGTCCAATAATCTTTGCTCTCATTTGTCAACATTTCAACTTTAAACATCAAGAGGATATGGGCACAATGTGGTAGATGTAAAGAATGGGCAATCAAAGTGAAAATTAAGAAGCATACAACATTACTCGGTTTCTTACTTAGGATGAATGATGTTTGTCCAATGCGCATTCCTTTCTCCGCCTTCTAGAAAAGGATCTTGAGATATCTGAAGGTGGCCCCGTGTAGCTCACCCTCAATCCCTGGGGTTTTATAATGACCTTCGAAATAGTGATGGGGGCTCTTTCCCTTTTTACTTTTCTTCACAAGGTCAGAGGTGCCCCTGGACATAGTAGGCCAATAATACCCTACTCTGAGGGCCTCTTTGGCCAAAGCCAGTTACTTCTGCAGGATGACTCCTTGGTGTTGAAATCTTCTTTGATTTGAGAGACCGCCAATACAGGGTTAGTGTTGAGTTCGATCTTCTTTGCGTTGAAATCCCGATCTAGAAGAAGGCCGACCACACATGGTTCATATTCAGCCTAATTGTTGGAGGTCTGAAATGAGAAACCGAGAGAAACTTCAATTACCATACCTTCTTCGTTCTCAAAGATGAGCCTGGCGTTGCTCCCCTTGTTGCTGGTGGAGCCGTCAACATGAAGCTTCCATGTTAAGGCTTCATCCTTAGGTAATTGCGAAGTCAGCTCGACGATGAAGTCTATCAATATCTGAGTCTAAAGGTCCGACCTTGCTTCGTATTTAATACTGAACTCAAACAGTCCTACCGCCCATTTGATTATCCGACCTGCGAGGTCAGGCCTGTGCAATATTTGTCTGATTGACTGGTCTATTCTCACAACCACTTGATGATCTACAAAGTAAGGTCTTAACCTTCTAGTTTCCATCACCAGTGCAAAGTCTACCTTTTAAATCTTCTGGTACCTTGTTTCTCGTAAATTGGTCTGATCAGCACTGCACTAAGTCTTTCCTCGACCACGACCAGGTAGAGGTAAAGTGTCTCCCCCTCTACTGGTCTTGTGATGATCGGTCGTTCCATGAGGATCTGCTTGATCTTGGTAAGGGCGTTCTCACATACTGGGGTCCACTTCAACTCGACCCCTTTCTTGAAGATTTTGAAGAAGGGCAATGATCTATTGGAGGCTTTGGAGACAAACCTTGACAATTCTGCAATCATTCTCGTGAGTTTTTGAACTTCTGCCTTTGAGGTCAGAGGACGCATCTCGGTCACGGGTCTGCACTTGTCCAGGCTAGACTCAATTCCCCGCTAATTCAAGCAAAAGCCGAGGAAATTTACAGCCAGGACCCCGAAGGTGCACTTTTCAGGGTTGAGTCTGAGATTGTTCTTCCTTGCCTTGGCAAAGATTTCAGTGAGGTCGGCCAGATGGCCCTCAACAGTTTTGCTTTTCACAATCATGTCGTCTAGGTAGACCTCCAAAACTCGACCTGTTAGTCTTGGAAGACTTTATTCATCATGCATTGGTAAGTGGCACCGACATTTTTTCACCCAAAGAGCATGACTCCGTAAAAGTAGTTTTCTTTGTTTGTCATAAAAGTTGTTTTCTCCTAGTCATGGGGATACATCGGTAATTGGTCATACCCGGAGTAGACATCCAGAAAGGAGATAAGGCGAAATCCAGAGGCGTTATCTACTAACTTGTGTACACTTGGGACCAGAAATGCATCTTTTGGGCAGGCTTTGTTCCGGTCGGTATAGTCCACACGCATTCTCCATTTGCCATTACTCTTCTTGATGAGGATGATCGGTCGAGAGCCAGGTTGTGTACTTAACCTCTCTGACAAAACCTGTAGAGATAAGGGGAAGATCTTGCACTTGATGTAGCCATTGACATTCTGATACTGCATCACGAGGTCAAATGTATCTATATGATTGTTTGGATCCCATGTACCATCGTACATGCTCAACAGAGGGGGTTTCTCCAATGACCTCGGTACTTTACACTCCGCAATTTCCCGTATGAATGGGCTACATCGGGCTCAAATGGTGTGACCTTGGTAACCTGGGTTGGAGTGCTTCAATGGGCGAGGTGAACAATGCCTTCTACGAGGAGATCTTTCCATGCGGGGAGATCGACTTCATGATGATGATGATCCCTAAGAAGATCTTTGCCTTGGGCTCAAACTCAGGGAGGTTGGAGGAGAGCGAGATTCTCTGCCTCGGCCTCCTCGACGAGGTGGAGATCGGTGTGCGTGATGTTTGTGGACAATTTTTCTCCGAGTACATATATCATCAATCAAAATCAAATTTGCAAAGTTCTAATGATCGAATGAATTAATTTATTTACACATTATCCAACAATCACATAGATTTATTTAGAATTAGTGTACGATTGTCTTAACATTATCATCTCTAAGAAAAGGCACCACATACTACATACAATTGGTATCGTGGAATCAAACAAGAACCAATATTACATACCTTAGGTTGGTAGGACTTGGCCCGTAAGAGCTTCGTGCTGATAACGTGTTATAAAATAATCAAAACTATAGCAAAATAAGAACAAAGGAGAGAAGGAGAGAAGATGAGAGTCTTTTATTTATCTTCACAAGTGTAAGTCTCTATATATAAGGGTGATCCCTATTGTCAATATGGCAAATGAGTAGTCACTCCTAAAATACCACTTACACAAGATAATGGTGGGAGGTGAAGGACAATGGACATCCAATAATAATATTTCAGAACAAATATGGCTTTTTAACCTATTTGTCAAAAAACAAGACAATATGGCTTTTTGCAACCTCATGGAAAATAGATTCCCATGTAATTATTAAAGGTCAATCTAATTAACAACAAATTTAGGTTTATATCATGTGGATCTTTTTCCCATGAGATTAGTATTATTTATTATACCAGATTAAATTAATAGTGACTAACTAACTACCGAGGGCATTTTTTAAAATTACAATACTGAAAAAATGTAATGAAAGTGAGAGGCAGAATGAAGCATAGCAAATTTAAAATAAGTGAGACAATAATGAAGTTTAAGGACTACATGGCTTTTGCTTACTATAAATTACCCACCTCTAAATTACAATTGGCTTCTTAGAGGATATTATATTCAAGAAGGTTCAGTGTGTGAGCATTAGCCAATATTGTTCTTCATGTCTGAAAAATTGCAAAGAGCATAGCAGGCAAGCAAATTAAGGCTTGTGGTGGCATCAATTCCCATCCATTCCTCATTCTTGTTTAATCCTTTTTAGCTGATACTTTATAATTTTGACAGTACCATGAAAGCATCAATATGACAACATTCAGATTCCTCTTCCAAGACCAATCAAAAACTGCCTAAAACAGCACCATTCATACGGGAGATTGCAGAGTGTAAAGTACCGAGGTCATTGGGATCCAGACGAGCATCCTAAAATCAGTGAGACACCTCAAACAAAGTTTGTTTATGAACTAATAGGGATGTTTTTCAAGAAAATCAAATTTATGAAAATCAAGTAGTTTTGGAAGTATAATGATATTTGGAACTAAGAGAATTTTCTTTAAGTAATGAGCATTAGGAGACAGTAAGTTTCGAAAGAACGCAGTGGGATATTTGAATCAAGAGGATTTAGAACTACGAACCAATGAACCTCAGGACACTCAAGGTGTGAGTGATTCTAGTTTCCTAAGACTAACGTTAGGTGATGCATTTTCATGCAAGCATCGATCCCGACGTGGGAGTCTGAGTGAACCTATGGTCGAGCTATCGTACATGAGTCTAGGAACATATAGTGTTGCGCTGTTGTGGTATTTCTTTTAGGTGAACTTCACACCTCATGCATTCATTTTAGACAAAAGAACGTAGAAAAAAGTCACAACTCTAGCATTTTTATTTGTATTTTAGTGATTTTCTGAAAAAACTAATTCCAAGTCAGTATATTTATAATATATTAAATTATAACAAAAACAATAAATATAAGGGTTAAATATGTTTTTGTTCCTTATAAAATTTGGGCCTTTTGTTTTTAGTCCCTAATAAAATTTTCACCGACTTTTAGTCTCTATAAAATTTGGATTTTTTGCTTTTAGTCCCTGAGGACTTTTAATAGCGCTTTTTTGACCTGTTAATAGCCAGTTAAAACTTAGGATGTTACATATTTAACCCATATGTTATACACATAAACGCGCCCACACATAAACTCAATTTGAATTGGACCAATTTGACTTTCAATTTTGAACATGAAAATCAATTCAATTATAATATTAGAATGTTACAAATTATATTATGTTTTCATAAAGACCTATCATGGTGAATATATATGATAATATATTTTAAATATTGTTGAAATAAATTGTGATACTTTAAATGGGTTGCATAACATGAGATAAACACTAATGCAACAGTATTGAAAGCGACACCAATAGCCTTTAAATTTTATTCAAGCATATCATATGATGTAGTAAAGATGGGATGGGATATGACTCGTTTGCATACAAACTAGAAATAAAATAAATATGTGAATCAAGCACATGATTTTCTTTATTTCAAGGTAGTAGGTTGGGCAAATAGTCCCCCATTGGAAGATTGACATATCCAAATGGAATTTCCTCATCCCCATTACCATTGTTCGTCAAGTCCATAGCCCATTGCCTTTGCATGGTGTCAAGATTTATACCCAGTCCTTGTGCATGATCCATCAAGGCCCTTTCTTCATTATTAGCCATTGATGGTGGAAGTGCTGGTATAGGTGCCGCTACATGGACTTGGCTTGGAACAATGACCTGAAAATTCTTATCCAATGTTTCAATCCTTCTACCAACGTCCTTTAAATTCTGGTCAATCAACCAACAAAACGTAGTCTCATCCACAATCTTACCTGCAGCAAGGCATTGAAACATGAACATGGTCATTGCTTTCTCCTTGTTCTCCATCTCTTGTTTCTTTAGCTGCTCTTTCGCCTTCAGAATCCTTTGTTTCAAGAAAGACTCCAGGTCCAACATCTTCCTACTTTTGTCTAGTTCAGACATCATCCTAAATTTCCAGATCATGCTTTGGACTTCCCAAGGGGAAGGCCAAACCTCAGGTTGAGGATCATATGGGCTATACACTATAGCACAAGCGTCAATGCCACAAAGGGTGCTGAGCTCATCCACCTTCTTCAACAAACCCTTCTTCCTTTTGTTGTTGAGTTGTTGACTATGAAAGCTAGTTTCACCTTTGTCCTAGCCATTGAGAGGAAAAAGAAAAATGAAAAGAAGTTCTTTGTTGTGATTTTTCTTTTCATGAAATCCCTTGGAATATATAGACCAATTTTGATACATGTGGTCTATTTTACCGATAATGTTTAGTATTGTGTGGCTAATTGCCAACTGGAATTTTACTATAAAATGACAATTTAATGTCCATCCATTTATGTATGCATCTAAAAAAATCAAGCACTTCTACGACATCCAGGCTGTAAATTTACAACATATTGGTACTTTTTTGAATGTATTGGTAAGAGAGAGTTGGATTTCAAAATTCTTATTCTCATCAAAATCTTGCTCATAAACTTTATAGGTTTTTAAATGATGTTATCATATAGTAGATTGCTAAAATATTATTAACCGTGTGATCAGTAGACATAAAATTTCTTTAGAAATTTCTTTTTTAATGTAAATAAAGGTATAAATGTTTAAGTGGAAAAAAAAGAGTCCTACAAATTAAATATTAATTTTGATATTAATTATTTTATCTATACATAAGTAAATACAATATATCTATCTTAAAACTACAATCAATTAGTGATCCTAACATATTCGGACTAACCTTTTGAAAGATAAAGACAACTCAACAAGATAACGACATAATATACAAGGAAAATCATGAACATAAAGAAAAAACCATCTAGAATTTGGAGATATTTCCATATGTGATCCTAACATATTCGGACTAACCTTTATGTATCAAGTTATTTAAAATATATTGTAATAAATTTTTCTTATAAAGTATAATATCAAAAGAAATCCTTATGCTGCATATCTAAAATCAAGTATTAAAATAAGATTTATCATATCCAAAAGGAAACAATTAATTGTAGAAACAAAAAGTATAATAATTATTCATTAACCATTTAATATTTGAATAAAAAACGTAAATACTAATTAAATATCAATTGAAAAATTATCAAGAAAAAGAAAATTATTGTTTTTACAAAAAGATTCGGCACTAAATTCGAAGAACCGATTCATTGGTTAATTCTCCAATCTCAATCATTGTGTATTTCTGCCACTTACCTATATTTTTCGGATAAGTATAAATTTTTATTAAAAAGAGATTTAGTTCAGCATCATTGCCGCACATTCTCTCCACCTTTTATGAAGGGTTTGAGAGGGCGCCCAATCACATGCTAGGACTAAATGACACAAAAGTACACCAGAGTTTATAGGCGAATTGCAGATTACAATTCTGCCACTTACCAATATTTCTTTCTAAACAAAAGAAAAGGCATTTTTTAAAATTGTGTTTCTCAATGGATAGCATTGTTGTCAATATAAATACAATAGTTAAAAATAATATGAATAAAAATTATATAACCTTTTGATATTACCAAAGGAAATATTTTAACAAGTACAAATAGATGAAAACAATGTTTAGGTAAATTGTACGTCAACGTAAGTAAATATTAAAATATATATTATCAATGATTTTTCTCGTAGATGAAAATAAATTTTTAATTAAGAGAGGAAAAGTTATAGTTTCACTGCATGAAAAAAACTGATATGGTTATTCAGTTCTAACCCGGCCTCAGCAGCATGTTGATTCAGAACTACTTGGATACTTTTTGCAAATTATGTCGAGGCCGCATTACCGTGACTGACCTCGACTTCGGGGGAAACCAGAAGTACCATGAAAGCATCAATATGACAACATTCAGATTCCTCTTCCAAGACCAATCAAAAACTGCCTAAAACAGCACCACTATATCGGATTGCTTCAAAATAACATTTCTGTCCATATGTTTTTGGCTTTAGTGTAATTCTATCCGTGTCTCAGTGTCTCTAGCTACTTTCCAGTCCCCACCATTAAACAAATAACTCCAAATCCAACCTCCTGCACAAAAACAATATCGGCATTTTTTGCATGTAAGTTTTACCAAAGGAAATTCATCAAAGAATTGATATATTGTGACACTCTAACTTATATGTAAGAATGTGAAACCAATAAGCATAAAAAACAACAGATCCTTGTGTATGGCAGAATAGCAACAGAAGAAAATCATCAGATATATGGTAACATTAAACAATCAGCTAGGGAGAGATACAGGGGGGAAAAACCTATCTTATAACAGTAAGAGGCAAAATTATTGTTACTTTTATAAGTTTATATTATTTCATTGGTAGTAATCTACACAGAAACTTAAAAGTGATAGCATTATACGAAATATGATTAAAACAGAAATATGAAACTGAACACATTATACGAGTCCTTCTGTTTTTAATATATCATAGTTAGTGCTGCTTTGACATATGTTGCTTTGACAGTTGCAAGTCACTTCCCACACATAAATCTGGTGCTGATTTCCAACAGGGCCTGTTCCCTCACTTACACAGACTGCATTGACAATTGTAACTTATATCCAGATATAATGAGCAAATTAAAAACAATTTAAAAGAAGTATCTCAAATAGGAATAAAGTATATCCAGTAACATAATTTAAAATGTTAGGGACATTTACAGTTTTAGACCATAAGACGTGAACGTGAGCAGTGGCAAAAAATCACAATGCATTTATGATGGAATTCTTCCGTGTCATAATATGAATTGAAATAATATATTCAAACAAACGATTTTACTCTTAATTCAACCCAAACTATTAAAAAAAAGTGCAAAAAAAGTATGGAGATGTAAATCATAACAGGCTAAAATACATGGAGAGGACGTACAAAATGTACCTATCAAGTCTAGAGAACGGAACCCAAAGAATATAATATTGGAGAGTATATCATAGCCTAAGTGAGCACATAATGAAACCCAATCACAACCTGCACAATGTAGGAGATGACACAGTTAATAGAAGATATTTAACAAGGAAATTATCACAGAAAAAAAATGCCACTTCCATCAAGCAATTGTTCTTTTAGTCAATCAGGTCATTAGTTAGAATTTATAAGGGATTAGAAGGGGGTTGTACTTACTTGCATACAAAATGAAGGGGGCTGAAATTTTGAGTAATATTCAAAAACAATGGAAAACATGTTTCAAGCACACTAATTCCCCCAATAAGGGAAACTATTCAGCAACTCAACATGTTTAAATTTTAACAAAACATCACTTTGCATGAGCATTCACTTACATCACACATTTTTTTGAGCAATGAACCTCAAACACTCTAATTCAATATCTATATATTTGACAAAAAATCATTCACCAATATGTCTGATATTGGTGTTGCAGAGATACTGAGGGGAGATAAAAAGGGTGGAGTGAAGATAAGAAAAAACTTTGAATAATAATTTTTTTGAATAGTCAGAATTAGGAAAAGTATAGATAACAAACTACAAAGCAAAGTTTGATAGTGAGAGAACCATTCATTTTCGAGAGATTGGAGAATGAAACACTAAAGATAATGACATATGCTTGATTGACTTAGAATAATCTTAGTTGGGTAGTTTTCCTTTTGTACCTTACTGAGTGTTGTTGGGTTGTTTCGGGTATGATGTGTTGGTGTGTTGTGGTCTCTTTTTTGTTCCCTTTGTTGGGCTTGTACATTTTCTGTTGTTTGTAATTGTAGTAAAAAAACCATATATCATACAAAATAAGTATAGCGCACAAGACATTCTGAACTAGGCATAAAATCTAATATAGAAAAACTCATAAAACCTACATATCAAAGTGAATTTGTAAGCGTAACTAAAAAAAAGTGAATTTGTAAGTTATGATTCTTGGTAAAATGGTAGTTCAATATCCCCGAATAAATTGAAATTCAAAAGGAGAATCATGAAGTAAGGATTTGAGAAAATTTATCCGAGAGCGCGAAGGATTGAAAAAGCTCTAGCGAAAAGAGTTTGAGAGAGAGTGAGAGGAAAACTCGAGATTGAGAAAAAACAAAACACCATCACAACCCACAAAGACATACAAAATTCACATTGATATATTTAGGATTAAGATTAGTGTTACATGTACATGATTAGGACTAAATCTATATAGTGATGATCAAATATTATATGTAGATTACATGAAGTTATGTTTTTGCGACAGATTCATGAATAGCCAATCTACTCTTTTCAACGTATTAACAATATCAGAAAATTTCTAAAGCAAAGATAGAATTTCAAAAACAATAAGATATAAATGCATGTTTTCACTCACCACACTCTCATAGCTACGACGAGATCTCCCAGCACTGTAGTGAATTTCACTTTTATATGTCCCTGCCAAAAATCAAATTGCGTGTGTTTAAACTGAAAAAACCACAAAAGACTCGATAGAAACTTATAGATGCAAGTGTGGATCAATAGAAACAGGAAAGTAACTTGGAAAGAATAAGTATAGCAACCCAAAGAATATCCGAACGTTTACTCCCATGGCTATTGTATTTATCGGAAGATCCTGTGCAACAAATAAAGTGTCAGTTAAAGTTGTACAAGCAGAGAAGGCTGAGAGTAGGAGACTGCGTAATCAGAAAAAAGAAGCAGAGTAGAACCCGTAACAACACCACCCTTCAAATGCACCAAAAAAGACAAAAAAAATGCAACCTTAAACTTAGTCTCGGAGTTTGAAACCACATCCAGATACAACTTCCCACTTTCAAAACCTTTAACTTTGAATGAGCTTGCATGTCTAGCATGCTCAACACTCTTTAATCAGCAGTATAAGTCGACATTCCTTTAACTATATTCAGTTATTGATGCACATCAGCAGTATAAGTCGACATTCCTTTAACTATATTCAGTTATTCAAGTTTAAACAATTGGGAAAAAAGTATCAAGACCCAAGAGTCAAGACAATAACATAATCTTCACATAAACACCGAAAACCTACCGGCACTGGAATGGGATGTTCATTCTGCAACACTTGCACAAAGTGCTTGCTTCTAGATTTGTCAGCGGCAGGGCAACTATACAAGACCAGCATGTTGTTACCAGCAAAAGGAGCCACAGTGCTACCCTGCCATTTTCTTTTCTGTGGAGGCTTTGGATGGAGCGCCAAAGGTAGCACCTTCTGGATTTTTTTATAATCTGAAGAGAACAGTCATAAACGCACTCTGACACTACTCATCGAAAAAAAAAAACCTAAAAGAAAAGACAATAACGTAAGAAAGAAAGAAACCTAATTCAATATGTATCTATATTTTTGACAAAAAATCATTCACCAATATGTATCTCTGATATTGGAGTTGCAGAGATACTGAGGGGAGATAAAAAGGGTGGAGTGAAGATAAGAAAAAACTTTGAATAATAATTTTTTTGAATAGTCAGAATTAGGAAAAGTATAGATAACAAACTACAAAGCAAAGTTTGATAGTGAGAGAACCATTCATTTTCGAGAGATTGGAGAATGAAACACTAAAGATAATGACATATGCTTGATTGACTTAGAATAATCTGAGTTTGGTTTCTACTTTTGAATCTGCTACTAATTTTGTTATATATATATATATATATATATATATATATTATGTTTTGACTAAGACATAATGAAGGTAAAGGATGCATAATAAAAATGACCTTGTAACCATCAGCTTCACTTTGTATAAGTTGTAGAAAATGAGGTTCCTCACCATCTTCTATCTCTGCAAGAAAAAATATGCAAACGCACGGATAAATGAAAAATGAGAGCAGCTCAGATTTTTATATGGAGGAATCCCCAATTCAAGGAAATGCAATCTCAAATTAAATGAAATCAAAAAACATATTTTAGATAATAGTGATAATGATGAAAGAATGCTATGGTTATACCTGATACACAGATTAGGTCGAGAAGCCTACTTAACAATGCAGAATCAAATATGTACAAATATAAGTGGTCCATACATACATACATACATATATACCACGTCAAAACCAACATCAAGAAAATGCACTGTGAAGAGGAGAAGCTGATAAAGGAGACCTTCTAATTTTGCTGATTTTTATGCCTATAAATTTTGAAAAGTAACAGATCAAGAACACTGAAATTGAACTATCCGAAAGACATTTTTATGCCTCAACCTTCAGTACATAGGCACTTCACACTCAATTAAATTTTGTTTACAACCTACATAGAAAACATGTAATGATGCCTATGTGTACCACACCCAACGCATACCAATATGAACAACAATGTTAGTTATTAGAAGTCTTTTTCTTTCCTTTTGTATTACAACTCAAATAATATATAAATGTATACAAATTATCAATTATCAATTATCAATTGGTGTACTGCAAGATGAATGTTTCTTTGATAATCCATCCAACAAATCAAGCAGAAACAAAATATCACAAAATCCAACACGGTAACAGAAAAAGTCACACATGCTTCCAACCATTTTCAGCCCAAATCAAACTATTAACAAGCAGAAATCAAACCAAATCAAACTATTAACAATTAAAAATCGATCCAAATCAAGCTATCAACAAGCAAAAATTGACCCAAATCAAGTTATTAACACATCAAAAAAAATCCAGAATTATGTTCTTCAAAAAACAATTTGCCAGTGCAAAGGAAGATTTCAAGCAGATTTCAAAACTGAGGATTGACAATTGAGGTTTCTCATGTACAACTCCAAACTCTTGTTCAAACTAAACACGCAAGGAGATGATGAAGTCAACATAGTAGGATAGTTCCATGAACCAGGCTTATCTAAACAAAAAAAAGTTACACGAACCAGAAAACATGGATTATGAAACTGAGCCAGGACCACAACCAGTACTTTGTAAAAGTTTACTCAATCCATTTACTAAAAAAAGTCACCGCAAACTTTATTAACGAGATCATCATACACATGATCGATTTACACAAGCGAGAAGTAAAAATACTCATCTCAAAATCACAAATCCAAATAACGTAAAAAAGAAAGAAGATTGCGTGAGAGAATGCTTACCATTTGACATCGCACAGAGAGAGAGAGAGAGACTGTCTGTGAGATGAAATTACGGTTATGCGAATTATGGGATTTTTTGAGTTTATTGATGACAATTTTGTCAATTCATAACAGTTTACTCCCGAAACCCCTCAAATTGGGGGATGCGAAAATGGACCAGGGTTAGGAAAAATCCCCAAAATAATCCCCTTGTTTTCTTAAACTCCCAAAGAAGGGGTTCCTTCCCCTCCCCTCCCCTCCCCTCCCCTCCCAAACAAGGACTTAAATAAGCTAATGAATTTTATTTCGTGCTCCCTGAAGCTAAAATGCGAGAATTCCATCATAAGACCCCAAGTCACACAGCTTAGTCACCTTTTATCCAAATAAAAATATGCTTAACTTTGATTGTACATCTTGAGAAGTGTTTGTTTTTTTAATGTTAAGTAATGGCATGTTCATACTTTAAGAAAACTTGAAGACTAGATAGGATTCTGCCAGTAAGTATCTTTTGGAGGGAAATTAGAACTACAAGACCTTTGACATTCAACAACACTATTATAGTTCCCACATGCTAACATAACAGTGTATGTTAGCTTCCAGCTAGCAGCACTCTGTTATGGAACCAAGGAGGGACTGGGACAGTGGCCAGTTGATCCTCTATGGGTTATTTTATTGATAAAAGGTAAACAAGATACACAGATGCATACTAGGCACCTCCACTGATTGACTCAATCAGCAACTATAAAACTGGATACAAGATCGATGCCAACCATTGTCATATCCTCTCTTATATATACTAAGAGAATAGAGCATAAGTTGTCAAACTAACTTGGTAACAGTTTTACCAACCTAACCAACAATCTAACAACCCTAACAAAACTAACTAACTGTTTGACAGTTACTAACTGCCCAAACAGATTACAAAACCTACTTAACAATTACAGAATTTATAACGTCCATAAGGATAAAAGTTATTTATTTAATTTATTTGGTTTCCTTGCTCTTATTCCTTCTAGCATAGGTTTTCAAAGGTCTAACAATTCCCTCCCCTTTAGGACTAACCTTGTCCTCAAGGTTGAAGTTGGGGAATTGCTTCTTCAAAGTTGTCTCTGCTTCCCATGTTGCTTCTTCAGCAGGCATATCCTTCCATTTTATCAGAACTTGCTGTACAGGAATTCCTTGCTCTTCTATTTTCCTGCTTTTCAATACTTGCTCTGGTTCATAGATGTCCACATGTCCCTGTAGGTCTGTAGGTAGTGTATCTTCCACTGGATGGTCTCCAACAGCTAATTTTAGTTGAGAGACATGAAAAACAAGGTGTATTCTTGCTGTTTCAGGCAGTTGTAATTTAAAAGCTGCTGTGCCAATCTGCTTAGTAACTAGGAAGGGACCATAGTACCTGGCTGCTATTTTAGGATGCAACCTGGTAGGCATAGATACCTGTCTGTGGGGTCTGATTTTGAGAAACACTTTGTCTCCCACTTTGATTGGTGAAGGTCTTCTGTGAGCATTTGCAAATTTGATCATTTGCTCCTGAGCCTTTTGTAGGTGTGCCTTCAGTTGAATAAGAGCTTCATCTCGTGTCATTAAATCCTGAGCAACAGCCTCAATGCAAGTTTCTCCTGCTACATATTTAGTAATGGCTGGTGGTGGTCGCCCATATACTATTTCAAAAGGTGAGCACTTGGCAGACTTATGGTGGCATGTGTTATACCAGTACTCAGCCCATGGTAAGCAATCTAACCAGCCCTTTGGTTGTTCAGAACAAAAACACCTTAAGTAGGTTTCCAATGTCCTGTTCAGCACCTCAGTTTGCCCATCACTTTGTGGGTGATATGCAGTGCCCATCACTTAGTGTTACATGTACATGATTAGGACTAAATCTATATAGTGATGATCAAATATTATATGTAGATTACATGAAGTTATGTTTTTGCTACAGATTCATGAATAGCCAATCTACTCTTTTCAACATATTAACAATATCAGAAAATTTCTAAAGCAGCGATAGAATTTCAAAAACAATAAGGTATAAATGCATGTTTTCACTCACCACACTCTCATAGCTAAGACGAGATCTCCCAGCACTGTAGTGAATTTCACTTTTATATGTCCCTGCCAAAAATCAAATTGTGTGTTTAAACTGAAAAAACCACAAAAGACTCGATAGAAACTTATAGATGCAAGTGTATAATATGTAAATTACATGAAGTTATGTTTTTGCGACAGATTCATGAATAGCCAATCTACTCTTTTCAACGTATTAACAATATCAGAAAATTTCTAAAGCAAAGATAGAATTTCAAAAACAATAAGATATAAATGCATGTTTTCACTCACCACACTCTCATAGCTACGACGAGATCTCCCAGCACTGTAGTGAATTTCACTTTTATATGTCCCTGCCAAAAATCAAATTGTGTGTGTTTAAACTGAAAAAACCACAAAAGACTCGATAGAAACTTATAGATGCAAGTGTGGATTAATAGAAACAGGAAAGTAACTTGGAAAGAATAAGTATAGCAACCCAAAGAATATCCGAACGTTTACTCCCATGGCTATTGTATTTATCGGAAGATCCTGTGCAACAAATAAAGTGTCAGTTAAAGTTGTACAAGCAGAGAAGGCTGAGATTAGGAGACTGCGTAATCAGAAAAAAGAAGCAGAGTAGAACCCGTAACAACAACACCCTTCAAATGCACCAAAAAAGACAAAAAGAATGCAACCTTAAACTTAGTCTCGGAGTTTGAAACCACATCCAGATACAACTTCCCACTTTCAAAACCTTTAACTTTGAATGAGCTTGCATGTCTAGCATGCTCAACACTCTTTAATCAGCAGTATAAGTCGACATTCCTTTAACTATATTCAGTTATTGATGCACATCAGCAGTATAAGTCGACATTCCTTTAACTATATTCAGTTATTCAAGTTTAAACAACTGGGAAAAAAGTATCAAGACTCAAGAGTCAAGACAATAACATAATCTTCACATAAACACCGAAAACCTACCGGCACTGGAATGGGATGTTCATTCTGCAACACTTGCACAAAGTGCTTGCTTCTAGATTTGTCAGCGGCAGGGCAACTATACAAGACCAGCATGTTGTTACCAGCAAAAGGAGCCACAGTGCTACCCTGCCATTTTCTTTTCTGTGGAGGCTTTGGATGGAGCGCCAAAGGTTGCTCCTTCTGGATTTTTTTATAATCTGAAGAGAACAGTCATAAACGCACTCTGACACTACTCATCGAAAAAAAAACCTAAAAGAAAAGACAATAAAAGTCTCACCAGATCCTTCAAGAAATAAATCAAGCAGACATGAGAATGGGACTACAATTTCAGCATGTGCAAATCGAAGTCTTGCTTTTTCAAAGCTTCCGGGAGGGCGTTTTTCTACGGAAGCAATCAGGAGAGTGGAAATGAGGCAACGGTTCACATATTCAAGAGACGGCCTCCGAAGGAGAAAGAACCATTAGAAGAGTAACAAAAATTCCTTGCTAATTTTGCATTAACTATGATTTCACACAATAAACGTTGACAAAGGTTGCAAATACGTATGCAATGAACACCGTTGTTATATTAAGCAGAAGAGTAATAATCTGATGTTACAAAATGAGTAGTTCAAGAGATTACAGACCTTTAACCAATTTTAAGAAAGTGTTGACAGAGAAATAAAGTAGTTCTCTCAGAAGTTAGCATATGCATATCAAAGCATGGTTTCAGCATATGTCACAGAGTATAAATAATATGGTCCATTTTCTTATAAACGAGGAAATGTCTTAAAGTAGTTCTAGAGCCTGAGATGCATCTTTTACAGTATTACTAAAGAATCCTTAGCTAAATACAATAAATATTTTAGCTCAAAGCTAACAGTTCGATCAAACTATAAAAAGCAGGTAAATGTCGGTGGTTGTCAGATGACATCATGCTAATATATGATTTATCTTAAAAGGCTAATCCATACATAATTTAAACTACCTTCTTTATCCTTAATAGCTTGCTCCATGGATTGAATAACAACTTCATGTAATGGCACTCCCATTCTATCGTTTATCGATTTGCCATAACCCTTCAGAATATACCCCTCCAAGTCGTCTGGTCCACTCAAGCAATGTAATCTACATACACAGATTTTAGCTTTTCGTAAGCAGGCAGCCTGCAATGGCATTGTAAAATGCAGCCATAAGCTGATGTAAAAGTCAAACTATTATGCTGTGCCGACCAAACTAACAAATTTCTTGGCATTCAACACGAGTGTCATCACATCCCTTTTACTACTTCTGTTTTTTTGCAGCCCGTTAACGGCAATACTATCTTCATGAAATATTTTATTTTATTACAAGGATTCAAAACTCAGTTCCCTTATATCATAAGGTAAAAATTGAATGCTTTACCTGGTACTCCCTCCGTTTCAAAATAATGGTCACTTCAGCAACAAAAAAAAAATTGTTCCAAAATGAATGTCGCTTTCGATTTCCAATGCAATATTAATTAATTCTTTCCAATTGTACCCTTTATGTACAGTACTTCCAAAATACTACTTCTACTTTGCACTAATGATAGTGGAAAAGACACCAATAGTTGATGAGGATAATTTGGTAAAATATCTATTCTCTTTCTTCTAATCATTGCATTTCTTAATATGTGTGTAAAAGCCTTAAACGACAATTATTTTGATACGGAGAGAGTATCTTTTTAATTGTATTCACTCTATTTTAATATTAATGGACGTGTAAAGAGGATAATGTCAACCATTAGATAACATATATCATCACAACATCATGACTACAAAAGTACCTCAGCTGGGCTGAAGAGACTACACGTTTGATTTGTTATATCCAACAATGATGCTTGCTGTCAAAACAACCACAATTTGGACAATGGGACAGAAAGAAAGGAAAATACAACATTGGTAAATGATTATACGTGAACTCAAAAGAAGAATACACAGAAAACCAAAAGGAGCTGGGAATACGGAAATGTAATCACCTGTTTACATAAGAACCAGAGAGAAGATGTAACCTGCGCCTGGTAAAATTCGGTCCACAGGGCCCACCTAATGCAGATGTAATCTCATCCAAGATAGGTTCCTTAAGTTTATCAACTGCAGGTTCCTGCCTTTTCCGGAAATGCTGCTCCCGTAACCAAATTATAGAACCATGAAAAAAAGGGTCAGAAAATAAAGCACAGACTACCTTTAAGAACACTGAAGAAAAGCTCACATATTTAACAATAAATAATTAAGTATGGCCTCTTTTAACACAAGTAACTTTCATTCTCGACCTATGATGGCCTTTACATGAGGCGAATTTGGTAATTTCAATTCATTTAAACTATGTTAACTTCTATCGGAGTAGTACGCCAGGACAAGGTTGTAAACAGAAAGCACCTTTCAACAAGTGGAAAATTTTATCACAGAAAGGAACAAAGAAACATGGTCTTTGATAATTTCCCAGTAAAAAAGGTGGTACATGCAGCTTGGGCAATTTTATATAATAATACAAAAATGTAAAAGAAGCATATTAGCAAATAGACATTAAAATGTATGATATTTGCTATAACCTATGACTACATGTAATTGCTTCAAATCAAACAGTTGAATTAGAAGTCCTCCTGAGAAATTAATAATGGCTACAACATACCTTGTGGTTATCACAAAAATCAAAAAATCTCAGTAGGATGTCGCTAGCACGGCTTTCACTTGTAACAGCAAAAGCTCTATGATGCCCAGGTCGAAGACTTCCATTGCCACTGAAAAGCCCCATTCCAAATGCTACAGCACTAGCTGATGCTCGGGGGACCTATTTGCCACAGAAGAGAGATGCCTAAGTTACAATATTTGTAGCTTCCAGATATAAAATGGCAAGCTCGTGTCATAATGTTGCAGTGGCACTGCAACATATCATCATGTCTTAGCATTCATTCCATTAATTCAAAGCAACAGGCAAGCGTTTTCTTTCTTTCTTTGGAACTGAACCAATGCTTCTTGACTAGCCCCAAAAACTATTAGTTAGTCATGTAAATGGAGGAAGCCAGAAATTTTAAACACCAAAATCTACCAAGAAAAAATTGAAATAGACTCACCTGAGTTGCCTTTATGGTATTGATGTTGAAATAGACTCACCTGAGTTGCCTCATCAAACAAACTTGGAAACCCTTCTCTTGTCCTGATTCCAAGTTCATATAATTCTTCCTCTCCTTTGCTAATTAACTCACCGCCCTTAAGCCTTCCTTGCCAAGGAGATTTCCATCCATTCATCAGCATGTGTTTATGAATTCTGTATCAAATTTTGTTGAATTCCAACTTCCCTACTTTTACAACAAGTCAAATTTATAATTAAAATTTGAATTTTTATTTGAGTACTAATCATACCATGTAACGCAATCTCCCCATACGGATGCACGGATATATACTAGTTTATGATTAAGATTTTAGTGTTACACGTACATGATTAGGACTAAATCTATATAGTGATGATCACTAATATAATATGTAAATTACATGAAGTTATGTTTTTGCGACAGATTCATGAATAGCCAATCCACACTCTTCAACATATTAACAATATCAGAAAATTTCTAAAGCAAAGATAGAATTTCAAAAACAATAAGATATAAATGCATGTTTTCACTCACCACACTCTCATAACCAGAGACAATAAAGACATACACATATTCACAAGCTAACACAACAGGTTTTGATAGACTTAGAATTGTAGACACACCCAACAAAATAGCACAGATTCAACAAGTTGCTGAAAATAAAAAATAATATATTAAATAAATATCTTCTCGACTTCTTCAGAAATAAAAATAATAATGTATAATGAAAAGAGAAACAAACAGAGTGAAACCAATAACCCATGTCTCGTTTCGTTTACACAAATAACTCTTCAGTTTGGCCCATCAATGAGCTCTTCTGCAATGCTTGAGTTAGCCTCAGAGGAAATGCTTGTGTGAGGGGCTTTCCACCAACCATTCTTCTCCGCTTTTCCAAATTCACAATTTGCAATATCACTGTTTTCCAACACCGTAATCATTACAAGTAGAGGGATTCTGTGAAGTGGTATTTTTTTCCAAAATTCCAGGACAAACATCCTCAGACCTAACAATATCAATGTCAGAATTTTTGGAGAAATCAATGTCATTTGGAGAAAGTTGAATCTGCGACAATTGTGCACTTGCCACATCCACAACTTTCTCACTGCCGAGAGATGCTTTCTGCAAATTTGGAGGCTGATGCACATTACTTTCTTTGAACAAAGGAAATGATGATTTACCATCAGCAACTTGTGAAGAGATAGATTGGAATAATTTTGAATCATCATCCATGTTGCTTACATACGGTGAGGATATTATGGGAATTCCATCTGCATTTCTATCCATATTTTTACCCTCATTGTGTAGCTTTTGCGTTGAGGTCCCGTCCCTCTGCTTATTATTCTTAACGGCAGATGTCGTTGATGGGATCAAATGCACAAAAAACTTACCTTCTCCTAAATACAGGAGTTGTACATGTGGTATAGATACTAGAAAGTTGGAAAACTTTTTATGGCCATAGAAAGGTTTACCCAAAGGCACATCACACTTTGTCAACTCTGCACGAAGATTTCCAATGGATATCCCATTCGGGTACGAACTCGATATTTTCTTAACCAGCCTAGAAACTGACTCCGGAACTTCACCTGACTTCATGTACGAGGAAGGCTTGAGGAACTTCGCAATTTCTAAAGATGTGGGCTCTGAAGTAGCTGAGAAGGGCTCAAGAGGCACCTTCGAGTCTCCATACCACGAATCAAACGGGCCATCAGGAGGATAGTTGAAATGTTTTCCAGTAAGAACTTCCCCCTTGAGAATCGAAAACCAATTCCACATTATAGTTGTTGCACCGCGGAGAACATCACAAGTCATTCCTGGGCATGCTACCAAGATATTACAGTTCGACATTCTTGCACGGTGTAATATCCATACGCCACTGGCTACATCACCACATATAATAAAGAGGTGAAAGGGTGGAAGATTTACCAAAAAATTCCACCGAAAAATATCAGAGAAAAGATATTCACAGGCCTTCTTCCTCTTTCCGTTCTTCTTCATTTCATCTGCAACAATGTAGTAATAAGTAATTATTATTTGTAAAGATAAAAAATATGACATTGAAAAGATTCTAAGACATGAGACGTAAACAACTTCTATGATTTGTTAGCTGCACCTCCATCTCAAATATGATAATATTGCAAAATAAAATGGCATCGAAGTGGAACTGCTTGTCGCGTGAAAAAGGATTGATTGCACTTCACTCCCCCTAAGGTATTGGTCAAATAAACTTTAGTGCAAGAATTTTTATATCATCCATTTACACCTACAAACTTTCCGAAGCATATGATTCATCCCTTGAACATTCAGAAACATTGCAAATTATTCAGTTTTTTTGCCAAAACTGGGTTGGTCTAAATATAAGGATCAAAACTTGATTTCCAAAAACAATCAAATAGGGGCATCTGCTAGGTTGCGGATAAAAAAAGTGTGAAATTCTAGAAGACTTACGGTCTGAAACCTATGAATCACCTTAGAACCAGCTTAAAAATCTGTTGTGATAACTAAGGAGCAATGTTCATCATTTCAAAAGATAATTCTTGTTAATTAATTTCTAATAAATAAAGAAAAATCAATAGAATCGAAAATGAAGATAGCAAAAGCGACAGGGTAAGAAAAAAGAACCAGTAATGTGGAAGAGATTAATGCCGGTTGAGGAAAGTGCTGTTTGTTCAAACTTTGAAAACTGAGAAACATCGCCATAGGCTTGAATATCAACAGGGCCGTTAATCCCGTTAGCTCTAAGGGCTCCCGTGATTGAAGGTGCTATTTTCAAAACACTAAAGCCGGAAGGAACGCCACAGGAGTCGAAGTCCCACCATACCGAAACCCTGACCTTATCTTCCTCGAGTTGCTTGTAGTTAGGTTGCTGAGAAGGAGAAGAAGAGAACCGAAGCACTGGAAATGGAATACGAAACGAGCGAACATGCGATGATGAAGAGGAACAGCGAGAAGGGAACAACAAGAGGTTTTTCCGAAAAAGAGGAAACATTGTTTGTTGACGGAAAGAGAAGAAAGGAAGAGAGCAATGTGCAGACGACAACAATAGGGTTTGTGTTTGAGTTAGTTCGCGTTTTGTGTTTGAGGTAGATTTTGTACTTATCGATGTTTTAGATAGGCTAAATACCTGTTTTGGTCCTTTATGTTTGGGCAAAGTTTCAGTTTCGTCCTTTATCTTTTTTTTGTTCTGTTTTAGTCCTTTATGTTTGATTTTTGTTTCGGTTTAGTCCCTGACGTTAGTTTAAGTTGACGGACGCCACGCTGACGTGGCGTCCCTTTTCATTAATTGACGTGGCAAGTTTTATATTATTTTATTAAATTAGAATTTACAAATCAGCTAATTCATTTAAACTATTTAAAACAATTAAAACATAAAGGAAAATAATAGAAAACTTAAAAACATCAAATTAAAAAATTGAGAAACCGAAGAACAATTACAAAGTCAAACCACAAAGAATCAAAATTAGAAAGTTTGAAGAACATGGTTGAAGAACAGGGAAGAACATAAGTTGGAGATTTAGAACCCTAAATCAAGCCCCAAAACTCAAAACCCCATCTTCTCCACGAATCCACTGTCCCAAAACTGAAAACCCCATCTTCATCTTCATCTTCATCTTTTTCATTTAATCAATGGCATCTACAAATTCGAATAACTACCCATCTACCCAAACTCAATCTTCACCTATGTGTTTGTGTAATGAAAAATGTGTTGTTCGTACAGTGAAGAGAGAAACCGCAAACAAGGGAAGGAAGTTCTGGGGATGTAGGTATTACATGGTAAGATTAATGGTTGTTGGACGTTGTATTTCACCATTGTTGTAGATCTGAGTTGCAGATCTGGGTTTTCTGAAGAAGCACTATTTGTTTCATTTTCCTCCTCTGCTTTTTTGTTTGGTTTCATTTTAGTCCCTCTGAGTTTTTAAGTTGTTTCGATTTGGTCCCTGACTTTCTTATGTGGTTGATGTATCTTTGTTTGTTTGCACAGTCTGAAGATGATCCTGGATGCGCATATATGAAATGGACTTCAGATCCATGGCCTCCTCAGACACGAAGACAAACACAATATCTAGAGACAGTGGCCAGAGACACGACATGGAAAGAAGGAATGTACAGATTGTGTTCAAAAAGGAATGGAGATAGTTGAACTGAGAAAGACTATTAAGGACATGAAGAAGGATGTAGACTCGTCAAAATATTTGTTGAAAATTGCGTTGTATAGTATTTTCCTTTTGGTGGTAGCTTGTGTAATTCTTATTATCAAATGTGGAAAATCTGTTTAATGATGTAACTTTTGGTGGTATCTTGTAGAACGCTGTTTGAATTATAAATCGTATTTCAATTTCGTGTACATTTGCCGAATGTTTACAACGTTATTGCTGTATGTATAAGTTCAGATTGAGGGACGAAACTGAAACTCTTAAAAAACATAGAGGACAAGACTGAAACATAATAACAAACATTAAGGACCAAAATGAAACCTAGCATACATACTTAATGTCATCATGTCTCTTGGCTAATAATAAACAACCAGCCAATTAAGCAACAAAAAAAGGATTAAACATCCAATCCAAAATACCTATTGGCTATTAATAAACAACCAGCCAATTAAGCAACAAAAAAGGATTAAACATCCACATCCAAAATACCAAGTTTTTACAAAATAAACATAAAGCAAAAGAAACCAACAGACATATTCAATGCCTCTTCCAAGTTGGAAGTTTTGGCCTAAAACTCTTTCTTTGCACAGTAGCAGCAACAACATTAGAAGATCCAGCAAGACCAGTAGAAGATGCAGCAAGACCAGTAGCAGCTCCAGTTTTCCTTTTAGCAACACCAAGCTTTACCCTTTTTGCTTGAGGTCGAGTTTTTGGTTGTGTGGTTGTTTGGCTTGGTTGTGTGGTGGTTTGGCTTGGTTGGGTGGTGGTTTGACTTGGTACATTTTGTGTTTGGGTGGTGGTTTGACTTGGTACATTGGTTGGTTGGTTTGCTTGAGTTGGAGTTGGAGCATTTTTGCAAGATCTTGAGTTGTGTCCAATCTGCCTGCATTTACTACATCTATCAGCCCATCCCTTTCTAGACACATTTTCACTTGCTGTTTGCTTTTCATCTCCATCTTTGTTCCTTGCTTTTTTTGGTCTACCTGTTAAGTAATACATGTTAAATACCTACAATTTAATGATCATTAAAACAGATTTTTGTGAAGTAATACATGTTAACTACCTGGCATTTTTTGTGTGGAGGAGGGAGGATGTCTGGGTATGGGGTGCATTGCCAAAGATTTTCACCATTTGTTGGATAAATAATAGGATGGTAGCATGCTTCATAGGTTGTTTCCCCCCTACATATTCAGTCATTCCTTCACCCTCAAAGTATCCCCCATGATGCAATTGAACTTTCAATTTCTCCATTTAACTGTGACAACAGCAAACAGCAAAAATCATTTAAAAACAAGGACAACAATACTTTACTCAGTGAACCAGGACCACACAATATTAAACAATAGCTATATTCATCAAAAGCCACAACAACACAACACTACAACACCCACAATCAGATACAAACATAAAACAACAACATAGACCCACGAAGAAACCCCACGAACTGAGAAACAACAACAGAGAAACATACAACAACAACAACAGAGAAACCCCACGAAATCAAACTCAAACCCCACGAACCCTAAAAAACTCACGAAGTAGAGAAACCCCATAAATACGATCCCAAAGATACAACAACAACATAGACCCAACAACAAATAGCGAAATCAAACAAAAAATACATGCAGTAACTTTTAAACCCTAACAATCGAAAAACCCATTTATAGAAGTTCTTACCTTAAAATAGTGAAACCCCTTTGCGATTCTGCTTCGTCTTCCTTCCTTTATGCTTCCATTTGCTTCGATTTTGCTTCGTTTCTTCGATTTTGCTTCATTCCCTCAGAAATTTGACTTCGTTTCACTTCGTTTCTGGCTTTCTCTCCTCGCGTTCTCTCCCTTTCTCAGTTTCTGGCTTTTCAGTTCTTCTAACTTTCTAATTTTACAACTCTGATTTTGTGGTTTCTATTTTCTAATTGTTTTTCAATTTCTCAGTTTTTAAATTTCATGTTTTTAAGTTTTCTATTATTTTCAATTTATGTTTCTTAGTTTAATTGTTTTATATCTTTATAAATGAATTAGCTGATGTGTAATTGTTAACTTAATAAAAAAATATAAAACTTGCCACGTCAATTAATGATAAAGGACGCCACGTCAGCAGTTAACTGCCAGCGTGGTGTCCGTCAACTTAAACTAACGTCAGGGACTAAACCGAAACAAAAATCAAACATAAAGGACTAAAACGAAACAAAAAAAGGATAAAGGACGAAACTGAAACTTTGCCCAAACATAAAGGACCAAAACAGGTATTTAGCCTTTTAGATACTAGTCTGATTCACCCATGCCAGCACGGGTCGACATTCATTTGTAACTTAAAAATTGACAATCTTTTTAGGAATTTAAAAAACAGAAGCTGTATATTTAAGTGCATTGTGTGTTGCTTCAAAAAAAGTGCATTGTGTGGGATATTAAATACTATGAACACTATTTAAAATTAAGCTGTTATGTTCTATAATAAATTTAGCAAGATATATTATTAACATATAGTTCCCAGCACGGGTCGACATTCACTTGTAAATTAAAAAGTAACAAAATTTTTTACAAAATTTTAAAATAGAGTTTGTAAGTTGAAGTGGATTGTGTGATATATACTAAATACTCTGGACACGATCCAAAACTAAACTATTATGTTATACAATAATTTGATGTAAATATATTGTTTACATATACTTATAAATATTACATAGCTCTCTTAACATTGATTATTTTTCCCAAAGTATCTATTTAGTCATAAAATTACTTAATTTTATATTAATAACATAATATTAGTTAATTTTATATCCATATAGACATTTAAATACTTAATTTTATATTTAAATTGTTGTGGAACATTTTATATTTAGTTCTATATTTAATTTTATATAATTTATTAGTTGTAAAAAAATATATCTATTACCTTTTAATTGTTTTCTGACTAAAAAGTTTTTGTTAGACATAAAATTCCTATTAGACATTAATAAATCATATTATCATGTGAAGAGGGGTCTTTTTGGTATTTTTTATTTAGTTTAAGGTCACTATAGTAAATTCCCTGGGCCAAAAGATTACTATAATATCAATATAATAATATCAATAGGGTTTTTTTGGGTTTTTTAGAGATGGCAGAAGATATTTTGGTAAATTGACTGAGACTTTATCTCAACTTTCCTTTCTCTCAACCCTACGAACTACAACTTTCACAATTGAATTTTCTCGTCAAACACAGTGACCGGCGCCGTCCAACCATCTTCTCTCCCAATTGATTCCGGTCGACAATGTCTACACACGAAGCATCTTCATCAATTCGTCCGAAATCGCTGCGTAGGAGGGTTTCTCAAGGAACTGATCGCGAAACAATGGCTGAGGTATGGGTTCCCCAATCAGACCTTAATTTGATTAGTTTACAGTTTAGATCCAATCTTCTTTGTGAATTAGTTGTTGATTATGTGATTGTCTTGATGAGAAAAGAAGGGAACCCAAAGGTTGAACAAAATATGTTCTTGTTTCTCAAGAATTAGTAATGAACAGTTGATGAATATGGTATTGATTATGTAATAAGTTGATGAATATGTTATTGATTCTCAAGAAATTGTAATTAGAAACCCTCCTACACTAATGATTTTAGTAATTGTTTGATGAATATGTTATTGATTAAATATACTGAATATGGTACTGATTTTAGTTTTTCTAATATACTGAACCCCAGAACCGTCTGGGGTGAAAACCGGGAATTGAACCGGATAACCGGCTGAAAACCGGGAACCGGACAGGAAACCGGCCAAAAACCGGGGAACCGTGCAGAAAACCGGATTTGGTTTATTTTCCTTAAAAAATGCATGGTATACCAAGTTGATTTTTGAAAAAAAAATGATAAATAATGTTGATTTTTGGTATATGAGATATTTTTTATCATTTTTTATAATTAAATTGATGTAATAAATAAATAAATAATTAAAAAACAAATGTGTACACTAATATTACTATGAGAGTATTTACATTATAGTATCTAATTATCTATGATTGTTGAATATTATAGTTTTATTATGTCATATTATGATTCTTTTTTGTTTTTTATCCTTTATATATTGTAAAAAATATATTAAATAATCTATTTAATTAATTTCGGTTCAACCCCCGATTCAACCGGTTGAACCCAAGAACCCCTGAACCGCTACCTCTTCCGGTTCAATGTCCGGTCCGGTTTTGATTACCTTGGATGTAAGAACTAAAATTCGAACAAAATAACGTGGAAATGTATAAATACGGATAACCCTTTAGAATATTAGTAGATGTAAGGCTAAGGGTTAGGAGTAGTATTACGATGTTGTTGAAATGATGTCGATGATATGCGCCATCAAAGCATACGGGACTTCCTGTAACAATATCAATGATAGCAGACTATTAGTAATTAAAGCTAAACACTTGCTATTGAGTATAAATTATTAAACATAAATAGTACCTCAGCTTGGATGCCAGTATCCAGAAAACCAATATTGACATAATCATACCGTAAAAGAAAATCGTCAAAGAACGACTTGGGAAGTTCCATTATAGAGATCTGTTTTGAAACGATGGATAGTGACTTACTCTATATCTTCTTGTTGTTTGGTGTTGCCAGGTTTTGATTCCAGGAATTATGGCCAAGTCTCTTACAATGGATGGTAAAGGAAGCATTCAAAGAATCCTATTTTCATGGGGTTTTGGTTGGGGACGTGTAAACTAAAGATTAAAGAGATATCAACATTTTATGGTATTTAAATGGTCTGATTATGTTTTTTTTTTTTTGAGATGGTTTGTAATAGCCTATAACAGCTTTCATTAGGGATAACGCTCCCTGATTTAAAGGGATTGAAGAATCAGGCAATTAATTTACATTTCAATGCTAAAGCTTGATCCACTTTTTTAGGGATTTTATTAATTTTGTTATCGTCTAAATAAATGCCAGGGATCCTTTGGCTCCAAGTTAACAAATTGCAGTCGTTGATTATGAGATGCTTTTAATTCTCTGCAGTTTGAGCCTTCCAACAGGCAGCCATAATTTTAATAAACGTCAGCCGTTGATCTTGGAAATGTGGAACTGTGGACAAACCTCAACCGTAGGATATGTGTGTAATGCTGACGTGAAGCCAATGAACAGTGTTCATGCTGATGTGGAGTTTGTCAGAATCTGATGTAATATCTGACGTATTTATGATGTGGACAGTTACATGGACTTTTCCATGGTTTAGTATAATAAAGATATTTGACCAGTTTCTTTACGGTGCACCATGTTTTTATTGCCTTATCTTATGCTGCCTAGCTGTAGTGGGTCTATGGCCTCTGGTTTGCTTTAGGTCGCTGGTTTCTATCCATGCCTTTGCCCGTTGTTTTTTTAGTTTTAATTTTCTCCAAATGGATCACTTACCCCCCACAATTCACTTTAATCCCATTTTATTCGCACACATGGGTACGAGCTCAGAGAGTGTGTGTGTGTGTGAGAGAGAGAGAGACGATCAATTTACTCCAACAGTAACTTTTGTAAAGTTACTCCCTATTCACAGCCGAGCCGATCACTCTAGAAGGTTCGGTCACACATCACTTCCTAGCCGGCACAACTGTCTCTTGGAAGGCAAGGCAAGGCAAGGTACCCGAAGGCCCATGTTTGCCTTAAGAACCGAGGGACTCAACGACATTGTAGACTGAGGGACTCCTAGCTAATTAAATTGATCAAGTTCAAAAAGAGTATATAGCATTAAATCACATGAGTTGATGAAGCATCAAACACTAATCACAACATTCATCATAGATTCATAATTATATCACCATAGTCTTGACTATTAAATGATCTAGCTCTAATGAGCTTTGAAATGACTAAACCGTACCAAAATACCATAAATGAAGTCATGGAAATATCAATTACAATTGAGATCAAAGATAATAGAGAAATACAAAAATTACAAACAATGAGAAGCTCAAAGTAAGCTTCTAGTTTTGTAGATCTACTTTAGAGTCTCTGTACTGTGTCCAAATGAAGAACTATGCTGCAGATTAAGAGTCCCCAGCTTTAGAAATGAGCTTCAGCACTAAAAATGGTGAAAAGGTGGTCGAGCAAGATGATGAACAGTGTTTGGAGGTTGAAAATTGTATTATCTGACCTAGGAACTCGTGGAGGCTGAATTTATGTGCAATATTAGGGTAAAAAGTACCATTAGTTCGCAGTTTGGGCGGGTTAGATGTTTTTGTCAACCCCTAGTTTTTGGTTATAAGACTAGTGCTGGAAGCGATGGTAAAGTGGCTTGGAGACAAACTCATTGGCATCATTCTCGTGCTTTTAGAGGCCCACCCAGTGCCGGATCCAAAATTCCAATAAAGTGTGGGCAAAAAAAGGTGATGGTCAAACAAACAGATGGTGGTTAGTTGACTGTGGTTGAATGGGTCACTATAAATTGCGTGACTCTGTCTCTTTCGAGTCAATGACTATAGTGGTGGGTCAATAATTAAATTGCGCAATGAGTCCAACTCATCTTCACACAATCTCAACTCATATTTTGAAAATCATGTTTCCAAGCAAACATTTTCAAATGATCAGAACACTCAACCACAAATCGGTCATTCGCAATGTTCACTCTGGGTCTTACTCGTTTGATCATTAGAACAAATTTTTCAAGTGGACTATTAGTAGTGACTACTCTGAGTTTACTTGTTTGGTCATTACGAACGCCTTACAAATTTCAAAAACATTCAAATAATAAAAAACACCAACACACAAATATTTTCTACCCAAAAACTACGTAGCCTTTGATTCTCTACCAGGAGATACATAGGAGAAGATGGGGGCCCTCATCTGTCAAGTGAAATAAAAAACCTTTTTTTAGTCTTTTCCAAAACTTTTCTATTTCAGTTCTCAATAAAAAAAATACAAAAACAATTGTCAAAAGAAAAAGACAAAAACAAGTAATTTTATTTCAATCTTTTTCAAATAATTTTTTATTCATAATAAAAGGGAAATAACTATTTTCAAAGTTAATTTTGTTTTGCACAACTAGTCAGAGGTAACCTTTTTCGAAAGGATGTTGTGGGGTGCTTATACCTTCCCCGCACATAATCGACTCCCGAACTCAAAATCTATAAAGGGATTTTTCAATGTTTTTCCTTATAATTAAACATTGATGGCGACTTCATTGAATTGCACAAGAGATCCTCCCGGATTTTTTGGGTGCAACAATATCAATTACATATCTTAAAAGTTCATACGGAATAAAGAAGGAAGAGGAAGACAATCTTTGAATAAAGAAGTTGTTTGTTGTAAATAGTGTTTAGCAATGAAATTTATGTTTGGATTTCATGAAGAAGAATCGATTTTGGCCTCAAAATCGAGTTTAGCTAGAAGCAAGAATTTCAAGCTTCTACGACAGACCTGAATCAGTTTTGAAATTCATATCTAAATGTTGACTAATCTACCCTCTTGGAGTTTTTTTTTATAAGCCAAAATTATATAAATGGGGGTGCAAACGGGCACCCCAACCGTTACTTACACAAGGAGCCTCGTTAAAACCTCATTGGGCCAAAACCCATGGGAAAAAGACTCAAGGATGAAAGAGTACCCCAGGAAGAGTGGGGCAAAAGCCAATTATAATGAATTCATACAATCAGAAGGATTCCCCACCAATCAAATATCTTAAAAGTTGAATTACGACATTCTCTGCTAATAAACCAAGTCCGTGATAAAGACATGAGATGGTTAACAACCACCTATGAATTAAAAACTTGACCTTTGAAAAGAATATGGTTCCGATGTAACCGTATACACCATATGACCGTCATCCAAATCAAATACTTCAATCTATGCGCCTTCTTACCAAATGCAACCCATGAGCTCGAAAATGCTCTACGCCTACTAGAGTATTTGTAGTCACCAATCCCGTCCAATTCTGAATACCAAGCCAAACTAACCTCGAACACCTGTGCAGAAAAGTAGATGTGGAATCGACTCATCTTACTCAAAACAAAAAAGACAACACACCCCATGAGGATCGTTGATAATACCCTTAGAAGTAACAAAAATCACGAGTTTGGAGCTTCCCTAAAAAATCATGAGTTGATAATACCCTCTTGGAGTTGCATCCCCTGACCCGTTACCTTCCTCCCCCTTTTGCAGCACAACACCTCACCCAGTTTTCTTATCAAACCTTCATGAAGAAATTGTGAATAAGGGACATAGTTTTTTATCAAATCTTCTGAGAAGAAATTTAAAAGAAGGACCACCGTTTTTGTATCAAAAGGAAAAGCAGAAGAGGGGGAGGATGACAATTCTGGAAGCAGGAGATTGAATATTATTCTTTTAACTTTTATCTTCAGAAAATATTTTTAAAAATTAAAAAGTATCTATGTTAAAGGGACGAGGCAGAAACATATGGGAATTAAAGGGATATAATCAAAGAAAATTGATGTTGAAGAATAGGAATGGGTTTTGTTTTATTTATTTATTATTTTATCTTCAAAATTATTTTTAAAATTAAAAAGTATATCAGTTAAAATTTTAAATTGAAAAAAATAAGTTTGTCAAAAAATTTGAAAACAAAGAAAAAATAGAAGCAATGATATGTGGGTTAATTGTGGAACTCACTTAAGTACTAAACTTGATATTTCTTGCAACTTAGATATTTTATATGTTAATCAGTTTTTCTAATTTAAATTATATTCTCTAATTATAATTTTAATTTATATTTTATATGTTTATTTATTATTTTTGTTGTCAATTTTTAATTTTGAATATGTAATTTAATTTTAAGTTGATGATTTTGGTAATTTTACACAAAATCGTTTTTAATCTAATCTACCCAAATAATAATTATTGGTGAAAATTACTTTTCGGTAAATGTATCCAAACAAAAATTATGTACGTTCAACTCACTTTTAACCAAACTCAATTCTGCAAACTCAATTCTACCAAACTCAATTCTCATCATTGCAGAACCAAACACACATTTAATGTAAGAAACACAAAGGGATAGACTTCTTACATTAAAGGGACTGTTTGTCTTTAAGGGAGATAAAAGGAGCATGCTTAATTATGATTGTGGTAGTATTTGATTCTTTGCTTTTGTGAAACACAATGGAGCATGCTTAATTATGATCAGTATAGGTGTGGGATTAAAACTGAATCATTATACTATACAACCTATATTTCACTGATTTTCATTGTAATTGGATAAAATTCTGTCTATGCTAACCTCCTCAAAAAGTCTACTATAGTCTCTTTTTTGGTCGAGACCAGGGTATCTATCGCCGAACGCAGTGACTAATCCTCTCGCTAGATTGGAGGCACTTTGAAGGGTGGGACAGCTAGCCCAGGGATTTAAAGTTGCTCCATACCAAGGCGAGGATCGAGCCCTCAACACTTAGTTAAGGGAGGATGAGCCTCAACTGCTCAACCACACCCGTGGGTTGTCTACTAGAGTCCCTAATACAATGCTTTTAAAAACCGAACGGGAGATCAAATTGACGATACCTTCAACCAGGGTATTAATTAGTACGAACTGTTGGAGATATTTCCAAAATATATGGTTGGATAATTCTGTGTTAAAGGTCAAGTAAATATGGCTCTATTTTGATGTCAAAATGAGAGTGATGGTGCAGTGGTCGGGCTTCGAAGTGACTTTATGGGTTTGGGTTCGATTCCTTGTTACGATAATTTTTTGGAAAACAGTTTTATTGTTAATTTTGTAACCCGAAAATAAAATCAAAGTGATGCGTCCAATTGGAATCGAACCCGCAACCCTGTAACGACACAAAAGAACGGTTGCCACAGAACCGACATACTAGATTGTGAAATGGTGTCTATTTAACGGTATATATTCGTTTGATTCGATTGAAACAAACAGATTGAGTTATTTACTTTCACAAAAGACATGTATTGTTCTATAAGAACAAAGATTCTGGAACCAGAAATTAACACACGAATTTAACTTCTCTCCAAAACAAAATCCCATCATTTTTATTATTCTAAATCATCTCTTTACTTCTCTAGTGCAAAGAGTGAGTACAGAGACTTTATTCCGTAAAAGCATTATTGATCGATACGCTTGGTGTGGGTGTGCAGACCATGTCAAGGAACTCCATTGTATCCTGAAGGGGATTCGCTGGTCATCCTATTGCATCCAATCTAGAGTGATTGGTGGGGGTGAATCGAACCTAAAGCTTTGTGTTATACACGCCTTGGAGTCTTGTGCAATGATAAATTCATCTTCTCCTTGTTATTTATTTTACATGTTATTCACAATTAAGTTTTACTAATGATTTTCTATGTTTGGATGTTCTTCTTAGTTGCAGCATTATTCCCACCAACAAATTATTCCAACACGAACAAACAATCGTACTTCAATTAACCAAATTATAGATATGGCCATTTCCCATTCAACTGGTTGAACCAGCTAATTCAATTCGGTTCTTAAAACATTGCCTAATTACATTAGAAGACAAACAGGGTTGGTAGATGCCAGCCAGCCTCTCAAACCAACAGAAAAAGAAAGAAACCTACCTAACAAAAGTGTTTCCCATTTTCTAATGGAATTAGCATATAATAAAAGCTTATTTTAATTTTCTTTCAAACATTTGGCTCCTGCAGAACCAAGAGGGTCTAACATTGAATTAAAAAAGTCAACAGTCTAGAGGGGAATGCGCAGAGATTCCTTCGTTTTAGAGGCAAGAAGTCAAAAAGATAATTTTTCCAAACTAATAGTTGCAATTACAATTAACACTAGGGAATACCCGTGTGTTTCACGGGTTGTTATATAATATTTTAAAAATATTTTATGGAACTTTTATATAATGATATATAAGTTGTTGATATAAAGTATGTACTTTTTTTTTGACAATCGCAATTTTCAAAACACCAAAGGAAAGAGAAGGAAAACGCAAGAAAGCTCCAAGAAGATTGATCATAGTGGATATCAAGCAATTCGCGCAACCAGCAATTCCAAAGTTCGATGGGTTCTACGATCACTGGTCCATGCTCATGGAGAATCTACTGAGATTGAAAGAATATTGGAGTATCGTTGAAAACGGGATTCCGGTGTTGGGCGCAATAGCGACGGCAGAAGAAACCAAGGCGGTAGAGGAAGCGAAGCTCAAGGATCTAAAGGCCAAAAATTACCTTTTCCAATCACTGGAGAGGAATCTTTTGGAGACAATCCTCAAGAAAGACACATCTAAAGACATATGGGACTCGATGAAGCAGAAGTTCCAGGGTTCCACCAAAGTGAAACGGGCGCAATTGCAGACATGGCGCAAGGAATTCGAGATGATTATGATGAAAGAAGGCGAATTGGTGAACGATTTCTTTGCAAGGACACTTGCAATCGTGAACAAAATGAAACAACATGGTGAGAACATTCAAGAATCTGTTGTAGTAGAAAAGATTCTCAGGTCGATGACAGCTAGCTTCAATTATGTGGTGTTCTCCATAGAACAGGCCAACGATGTCACAAAGATGACAATTGATGAGCTTCAGAGTAGCATCTTGGTTCAAGAACAGAGAATGCGAGGCCAGAAGGATGAAGAACAAGCACTGAAGGTTTCCTACGATGGCAGAGGCTCTGCACGTGGAAGGGGACGAAATTCAAGAGGTGGAACAGGAAGAGGCAGGCAATCTTGGAACAAGAAGACTGTTGAATGCTACAAATGCAAAAAGCTAGGCCACTATCAATACGAATGCCCTGATTGGGGGGAGAATGATTACTGTTCCATCCTTTAGCACTCGTAAAAATTTCTTTGATGATTACTGTTCCATCTATACACTGTATATCTGACTAAGTGCCACTTAACAGACTTAACAAATTGCTTAACTATCTAACGGACACTTAACAGAAATCTACTAATTGCAGATACAACTTTTACTAATACAACTACTTTATTACAATTAGACAAATAGCTAACATATTCTCCCTTAAGCTGCATTGCCTCAACACAATCAGCTTAACACCAATCTCAATTATCTGTTCTGAACTTCAGAGTGCAGCATCATTCCAAGCTTCAGCTTCAAATAAGTGTAGGTCTCCAATTTCACAGCCTTTGTCATGATATCTGCAAGTTGTTGCTGTGTAGGGCAGTGAACTAGCTCCAGAGTTCCATCTTTGCTTAGATTTCTCAAGAAGTGAAATCTAACATCGATGTGTTTACTCCTGCCGTGCATTACAGGATTTTTGCTGAGTTTGATAATTGAGCTATTATCACAAAACAGTGTTATTCCATCTTTTTTCTTACTGCCAAGAGCTTCAAGTATCCTGCTAATCCATATAGCCTGGCAAGCACAATAAGAAACAGAGATAAACTCTGCTTCAGTAGTTGACAATGTCACTACTGGCTGTTTTCTAGAGGACCATGAAACAGCTCCTGAACCAAGCATGAAGATGTATCCAGATGTGCTCTTTCTGTCATCAATGTCACCAGCATAGTCACTATCCGAATATGCTACCAATTCCTCCCTTTGATTCCTTCTATAAAAGATTCCTAATTCCAAACTCCCCTTTAAGTATCTTAGGATCCTTTTTGCTGCCATTAAGTGTTTTTCTGTAGGTGTCTCCATGAACCTACTGATAAGACTTACTGAGAAGCTCAAATCGGGTCTAGTGGCTGTGAGATACATTAGGCTACCCACTATTTGCTTATAGTTTGTAGCATCAACAACATTGCTTTCTTCTAACTTGGACAACTTTTGTTCCAGGGATTATTGGATTGTTCACTGTGCTACAATCTTCTATGCCAAACCTTGTAAGGATTTCTTTTGCATACTTAGTTTGACAGATGAATATGCCCTGATCACTCTGAGTAACTTCAACTCCCAAGAAGAACTTCATCTTACCTAAGTCAGACATGTCAAAGTCTCTCTTCATGGAGTTTCTGAATTCATCAATCAACCTGTCACAGTTCCCAGTGTATATTAAGTCGTCCACATAGAGACTTACCACCAAAATCTTACCATTTTCACCATGTTTTATGAATAAAGTGTGTTCATAAGGACATTTAGTGAAGCTTTCCTTTTCAAAATGAGACTCTATTCTACTATACCAAGCTCTTGGAGCTTGCTTAAGGCCATACAAAGCCTTTTTTTAACCTGTATACAAAATGTTCTCCTCCCTTCTTCACAAATCCCTGTGGTTGATCAACATATACAATTTCGTTCAATTCACCATGCAAAAAGGCACTCTTTACATCAAATTGGAACACACTCCATCCTCTAATAGCTGCCAATGCAAGTATACTTCTTATAGTATCGCACCTAGCCACTGGTGCAAAAACCTCATCATAGTCTATGCCATACTCTTTAGAGTATCCTTTAGCCACAAGTCTGGCTTTATGTTTCTCTATTCCTCCATTTTCATTAAACTTGGTCTTGAAGACCCATTTCACTCCAATTTTCTTGCTTTGTGGTGGAAGTTCTGTTAATTCCCATGTCTCATTTTTCTCTATTGCATTTATCTCATTTTTCATAGCTTGTCTCCACACATCTCCTTTTATTGCTTCTTCATAGGTAAGTGGATCACTTGCAGGAGCAAAGATAGCCAAACTTAGCATTTCAGCCTCATCATTTATATAGAAATCATTGTGCCATGCAGGAGGTTGTCTGTTTCTCCTCCCTTGCTCTGTGTCAGATGTTTCTGCTGCTGCATTATTGTCAATTGAGCCCTGTGTCTCACCAGTTGTTGCTATTTCACCTCCTGTGGCTTCATTCTGTTCATTGCCATTGTCTTGAGTCACAATATTTTCTACATTCACCTCTGCAGTCTCCTCCTCTTCATCAAGACCTGCTATTGTAATATCAGTGTTTTCTTGTTGTGATTTCCAATTCCATGTTTCAAACTCAGAATATAGCATCTCTGCTGGTGATAATCTTCTTGTTATTAGGTTCATAGAACCTATATGCTTTGGATTCCTCACTCACACCTAAGAAGATACACTTTGTGCTTTTATCATCTAGCTTCTTCCTGTGAACATCAGGAGTATGCACATGTGCAAGACAGCCAAAAACTCTAAGATGCTTCACTGATGGTTTCTCACCAGACCACACTTCCTCTGGAGTGGCATCTTTTACTGAAAAGTAGGACACCTATTCAACAAATAAACTGTCCAGTTGGCTGCCTCGGGCCAGAATGTCTTAGGTACTCCTTTTGATGATAGCATGCTCCTTACCATGTTGAGGATAGTTCTATTTTTTCTCTCTGCAACTCCATTCTGTTGTGGAGTGTAAGCAGCAGTGAGTTGCCTCTTTATACCTTTCTCTTCACAGAAGGAATCAAACTCTTTGAGTTGCCTCTTTATACCTTTCTCTTCACAGAAGGAATCAAACTCTTTGGAGGTGAACTCACCTCCTCTATCAGTCCTCAAGCATGCAATTTCACAACCTGATTCTTTCTCAACCATTACTTTAAACTTCTTGAAAGTGTCAAAGGCAGCAGATTTCTCAATGAGTAGATACAACCATGTCCTCCTGCTATAGTCATCTATGAAACTGATGAAATATCTCTTGTTCCCATTGGATGTAGGTGCAATAGGGCCACATATGTCTGCATGAATTAATTCCAATTTTCTACTGGCTCTCCAGTTGCTATGTTTAGGGATTGAGTCCCTATGTTGCTTTCCCACCATGCATCCTTCACATACACTTTGTGGTTCCTCGAAACCAGGCAAACCTTTCACCATTTTCTTCTGTGACAAGGTGTTCAGACCTCTAAAACTATGATGCCAGAGTTTATACTCATCTTCCTTACTGACTTGCAAACATTTGGTTGGGGCTATGGATGCAACCACCAAAAACAACCTGTTGGTGGCCATTTTTGAGACCATAAACAGTCCCTTATCATCATTGTGAACACTCGATTTTAACCGGTATTTTTCACTTTTTTCAAAAAAATCACAAAATATCTGCTTTTTGCGTATTTTTGGATTTTGGTGCTAATTATGTCATTTTACTCGCGTTTCTCACTTTTGCATTGTTATTACTCTTTTTTAAACATAAAATAAGTAAAAATATTCTATTTCATATTCCTTCTTCATATGTATAGTTATTTATTTTATTTCTTTTTATCTTTCCTTTTTTACATTACTGTTGTTGTTATTATTATTATTATTATAATTATTATTCTAAAAAATGAAAAAATTAGTTGTCTTAGTTCACATAAGGTTTTTTTTTTCTCTCTTCTTTTTTTTTCACAAAAAATAAAAATCATGAAAAATGAGTTTGGTTGAGGTGTACACCTTATCAAACCCGCAACCCAATTTGAGACGTCTGAGTTGTACAACTTGACGATCTTGAACCCTTTCAAAAAAGTTATAATCAACAAAACAAACAAACATTTTCTTAAAAAGAACTACGTGGCCTTTGATTATCCGCACATGGAGATACGTAGGAGCGGGACTTCCCCGTCAAGCACAAAAAATAAATCTTTTTCCTAAATAATCAATTTTCTTTCTTTAAACACCTATTTTCCTAAAAAATAGGGATTGGCTGAGATGTGACATCTTGTCAAATTCTGGTTTAAGACGCCTGAGTTGTACTACTTGGTGATCTCAAACCCCTTCAAAAAATTAAAATCAACCAACCAACAAACTTTTTCAGGAAGAACTACGTGACTTTTGAATTCCTCATTGCACCAGAGGATACGTAGGAGTAGGGGCCTTCCCCGTCAAGTCAAAATTAAATTTTTCTAAATTAGTCCTGTTGTTTTCTACTATTAAATATTATTTTTGAGTAAAACAAATAACTATGTAATTTATTTGCACATTCAAATTTAAGGTAACCGTCTTAGGATGGATGTACTAGGGGTGTAGTGGAATTTAGAACTCGCCCTTCCCTATGCATAATCGCCTCCCGAATCCAACCTAGTTTTCGTAGACCAATAACTTTTAGTTAGGTTTTTCTCAATTTTTCCTATTTAATAAATTGGGTGGCGACTCCCTTAATTAATCAATATTTGAGCCGTCCACGTCGGGGCCCCAGTCACGACAGATGGCGACTCCACTGGGGATTAGTGAGAGTCAAGCCTGTTATATTTGGATGTGCAGATGATTATAAGGTATGTGCATTTGTTTACCCCTATTTACTTTTTTTTAATCTTTTTTTGTACACATTTATTTTATATTATGCTTGATATAAACCCTAGGCTAGAAGACATTTGATATTATTGTTTGGTTGTTGCTTCTAGTTATTTTGCCTTTACTTATTTTATTAGGATTTGAGGTTTGTATGCTCCCTTCACACACTACACATTCACTATGAGCACACACAGAGTTGAGCTCACACCTGAGCCGCAAAAACACCTAAGTTAGAACGAGGATGAGTGGGACTCATTTTGGATGTACATCCTGTGTGACTTCCATGAATTCCTCATCTAGAGTACGATTCTTTTATGTGGGTATCCACATCTGGGATGTACATCCTGGTGTGTTTAACCTTCTAGAAGAGTACTTGGCTCTAGAAACCTTAAATTTCCATATGTTAGAGCAGCCCACCTTGTGAGTACTCACATTAGAAAGACCTTAGATCCATAGGGCTCAAAGCCCAATAGTATGGGCTAACCAAATTAGGTCACAAAGGGAGCTATTTTTCCTATTATTCTTGGTTTTTTGTTGTTGTACATTCTCTTTCCTCGTTAACACTCATGGTTTATTCTTCTAAAAAAATAAACAACATAAAGATTACATTGCATTTCATGCATACAAAGTATAAAAAAAAAATCATATTGCATTTCATGCATGAGAGGCATAAAAAAAATAATCATATTGCATTTCATACATAAAAAGTATAAAAAAAAACCATAAAAAAAATCCTGTTGCATTTGTAGTACAAAGATAGTGCATTGAAAAGTATAAATTCATTTGCAGTATTCTTTGCATGAGTCCTCAGAAAAAATATATTTCTCTGCATTATCATTCATCATAAATTACATATTTTGCATTATACCATTCAAAAGTATAATTCATTTTTCTTTGCATGATTAAATAAAGCAAACCACATTTTTATTCATCAATCCTCATAGCATATTCCCTTCAAATGGGGCAAAAAACAAAAATTGCATTGCATTTCTTGCATAAAAACATTACATCTTAGGATGAATGCTTGCATACATACCATACCATGACATCTTGTTTGCTTTGACCCATTCTCATGTAGCATAAAATTTTCTTTAAATAAAATAAATAAATAAGGAAGTTTTGAAGTTATTGAATAGAGTAAAGTTAAATTTTCGTGCTTGCGTGAAAATGGATATCAGTCAAGCTTAGATTCATTGGATCATTCTTTTGAAAGTTGTTGAGAAATCACTAGAGGGTTAGAGAAGTAATGTGAGGAAAAAAGGGAGACATAAGGTTGACTATAAGTTCTTGAGAAAAAAAACTTAAAGCGGGGAAAATAGGGGGAAAGGATGATTGTCATTAGCACTTGTTTAATCATGTTGTACAAAGTCAAATAAGCTTGAAACTAAATTAACTTTGTTGAAGCTTTATACTAATGAATTTGCATGGATTTAAAAACCCATTTCCATCCTTCCTCACCCCAAGTTTCCCTTAAAACTGACCCCTTCAAGTTCTTGCCTCAAGTGATAATTCTCAAAGCCCTTTTGGTTGCGTCATTCTAGGATGAACTAGTAAACAAATATCAGATTTTTGAAGGTCCATTTCCCGAACAAAAAAAATGAAAATAATGAAAAAAAAAGAGCAAAGAATTTGTCAAAAGAGTGAATGGTTTTTTTTTTCGAAATTAAAATTTAAAAATTGAGAAATCATGATTCAAAATGAAGAGTGACCATTTTTCTCTATCCCAAGATATATCCCTTGTTGTCCGCCTTTTGAGCCTTTAATTATCTTTCATTAAACCCTGGACAAGTTATAACTCTTATTTATATGAGTTATTTATATTCTTTAGGCTTAAATTAATGTGAGTTCTTAAGTAATTATGTTGTTAAATATGTAAATATGTGTTAAGAAATGTAAAAGAGGGTTAGGAACTGATTTTGTGACAAATTGGCACTTTTGGTGCCCTCTTGTTATTTTTAATGTGTTTGTTCAGTGCTGCAGCATTATGACGCTATAGCGTTTGCGTCCAGTGTGAGCAAGAGAGAGAAAAGCAAAAAGTACAATTTTGGAGCTCAAACTTTATGTCATTTCAACCCATATTTAAAGGATATTTTTGCTGCTGAAATCACCAACCAAAAGACTTTATAGGGACACTTGTCCACTTGCATGTGGAGGCTACTTTGTGGTTGGTAGCTTGTCAAATCACCTTTTTGAGCAAGTTGGCTTTATCTTTGGCAAAGGGTCTTCTTTTCCAACACACTTCATACTTGCTGGTTCAGTTGGAGGGAGATTTTGACACATTCTCCTCTCCATTTTCATTCAAGCTTATTCACAAAAACTCAAAGTAAAAATTCTCCACTTCAATGCTGCGAAGCAGTGCTGTAGCATCATGAGACAGATTTGTGCAAAGGAGTTTGTGTAATGTAACTTCTATGCTATTCTCCTTCTTTTGTATTTTCGGTTATATGAACATGGTTTCCATCATAGTTTGTATATTTCCTTGTTGATGCTTATCATGAGCTAAGCTTTTTGTAGTTGGATGCTTGTAGCTTTGTAATGACTTTTTAGTAGTTCAAATGTAATGTTTTGATGTTTGCATTTTAATCCTTGTGTGGAACTTCTTTCAAACTTATTTTAGAATTGATCAACTAATTATAAGTACATTTGTAAATTCAGAAATGGTTTACAATTTGAACTCAAGGATTAATATGAGTGAGTGGTTGTTTTAAGGACACTTAGAACAACCCATGCTTAAACCTAGACATAGGAAGGCATAGTTCATAGGGTGAACACTGTGGGAGCTTAATATACAGGGGTGAACTTATTTAGAACTTAGACATAAGAGTCTTGTAATGAAACCCTAACGTTAGTGACCGAAAGGCACACATCAAACGATACAGCACCTAATGCTATAGCGTCAGACATTACATTGAATTGTTTTAAAGGATTTACTTAGTGAAAGGCATCCCAACTATCTTTTAATCTAAATTTCTACTTGATCCTTATTTGCTTATTTAAATTCTGTTATTGACAACATTGGTTCTACAACTTGTTATTTTATTTTTCTCTTCATTAATTTGCATTCTAATTAAACTCTAAAATTAACGTCAATCCCTGTGGGTACGATCTCTTACTTTTTCACTTTATTACTTGTTGCGACTGTGTATACTTGGACATACTCTTTTCCACACAACAAGTTTTTGGCGCCGTTCCCGGGGATTGTTAGTTTAATTTTCTTGTTTAATTTTTTTTAGCCAATTAGTGGTAGTTTTTACGTTGGTGTTTTGTTCTCTGTTGTTACAGCATTTAGGTGCTATAGCATCTGTTCAGGTTAAATTCACCAGAATTTCAGTTGGATCCCAAAATAGACAAAAGATTGAGGAAGTTGTGAAGAATTCAAAATCAACAAGGCTTTAGAAGACATAGCAGAGCTGCTACAATGACTGAACATGGTTCTGGTAGAGGTGGCAGAGGTTCAATCACTGATTTTTCTGGTACTCTAAGTGATCCAGCAGACTGGTACAGACAGCAATTCATCAACCTCTCAACCATAGGTATGGCCAATGATAGAGACAGGTCTATGAGGGATTATGTTGTTTTTAACCCTCAAATTGTGCAAGCCAGCATAGTAAGGCCTGTGCTCAATACAAACCATTTTGAATTTAAACCTATGATGTTTCAAATGCTTCAAACAATTGGTCAATTTATTGGTGCACCTATTGAGGACCCACATTTGCATCTAAAACAATTTCTAGAGGTTTGTAGTAATTTTCTCATACTTGGAGTTTCAGAAGATGCTTTTAGACTCAAACTTTTTCCATATTCCTTGAGGGATAGAGCTAAGGCTTGGCTTATGTCATTGGAACCTAACTCTATCCACACTTGGAATGAGATGGCTGAAAAAATTTTGACAAAATATTTTCCACCTATTAAAAATGCCAGGATGAGAAATGAAATTACCTCTTTTAGACAAAAAGAATTTGAATCATTGTTTGAAGCATGGGAAAGATGGAAAGAGTTGTTGAGAAAGTGTCCTCATCATGGGATACCTTATGTTATTCAAATGGAAACCTTCTACAATGGGTTGGAACCACAAACTAGACTCATTCTTGATGCCTCATCTGGTGGGGTGTTACTGAGTTTAACCTATAATGAAGATTGTGAGCTTATAGAGAATATTGCAACCAACAGCTACCAATGGCCCACAGAAAGGGTCAGTGCTCAAAAGAAAATAGCTGAGGTGCATGAAATCAGTGAAGTAACAGTTTTATCTACTCAAATATCATCCCTCACCAATATGCTCAGAAATCTCAGCACTCCCAATGCTACAACACCTACCATGCCACCAGAATTCCCTTCTCAATTTGTTCAAAGACCACCTGCACCAGTGATAGACAACTCCATGGAAACCCTACTGAAAGAGTTTATGGGTTAAACAGATGCCTCTATCAAGAATTTGGAAAATCAACTTGGACAGCTAGCTACAGCTCTTTACCAAAGACCAAGTGGATCATTGTCATCCACTACAGAAGCTTCACTCACCTATGGGATGGAGCATGTCAAAGCTATTTCATTGAGGAGTGGGAAGGATTTGACAAGGCCATCTACTGTAACAGGTGATGGTAGAAAAGAAAAATAAAAAAATTGAAAAAGAAAAAAATACTTCTGATGCTATAGCACCCAACGTTATAGCATCTAATCCTGCACATGTGCCACCACCTAAGCTTGTTCCAGAATACCCTCCTCCTCCTTTTCCACAAAGGTTGAAGCAGGCTCATGAGAGCAAGCAATTTGGTAAATTCTTGGATGTGCTGAAACAACTCCACATCAATGTTCCCTTGTTGGAAGCACTTCAACAAATTCCCAACTATGCAAAGTTTATGAAAGAGGTTCTCACCAAAAAGAGAAGACTAAGGGAATTTGAGAGAGTAGAAGTGACTGGAGAATGCAGCATGATCATGCAGAACAAGATCCCAAGGAAATTGAAGGATCCTGGCAGTTTCACAATACCATGTTCTATTGGTATGTCTTATTGTAGCCGTGCACTATGTGATTTGGAGGCAAGCATCAATTTGATGCCCAAATCCATATTTAAACAGCTTGGTATTGGAACTGCTAGGCCTACCACTATTACCCCTGTGTTAGCAGATAAGTCCATAGCCTATCCTGAGGGGATAATAGAGGATGTGCTTATTAAGGTTGACAAATTTGTTTTTCCTGTGGATTTTGTTGTTCTTGATTTTGATGCAGATAAGGAGGTTCCTATCATTCTTGGGAGACCATTCCTAGCTACTGCCTAGACTTTGATTGATGTCCAGAAGGGAGAATTGACTATGAGAGTCAATGATCAAGATCAGATTAAGTTTAATGTGATGAATGATCTCAAGTCCCCAGATGCAGGAACTGAGGAGTGTTCTTTTGTGTTGTCTCTTGATTCTGTTACTCAAAAACACTTCCACAAGCAAGATGATCACTTGGTCAGGACTCTTGCCAATACTGAAAAAGAAAAGCTTGTGGAAGAAGGTGTGTTACAAGATGAGGATGATGTCAGTGAGAGCTCTAAGGAGAGTGGGGGAGGAAAAGATGGATCATAAAAAGAAAAGAGTGCTAAGGATATTGAGCCTGAGCCAGGCCCTAGAGCAACCCTCAACAAACAAAAAACCCCATCACCCCAATCCCCACCTCACAAAAACCCATCCCCACAATCACCGCCCAAACAACCCATACCACCACCCTCACCACCAAAAGTCATCAAATGCACTCAAGTCATTGCTGAAATCAAACAACCAGAAACCACTCAGCCACCGCAAAGGTCAAAACCAAAAGTTGAAGAAAATCTTGTTGTAACATCTGCTGCCACAACGTCTGCTAAACAAGTGAATGATGCAGCAACTGTTGTGGATATGTTTGATGAAGCCACTGGTGGAACATTCAAGATCAATGGTCAAAGGGTGAAGCACTACTCTGGAGCTCATGTGGTGAGGGACAAGGTCATCATAGAGTTACCAAAACTCTAACATAGGGTGTAGTCTGACTGAGGACTCTTAAACCAAGCGCTACTGGGAGGCAACCCAGGGGTTAACTAACCATTTTGTTTTTTATCTGTTTGTGATGTTGCAGGTTATTGCTTTGAATTGGAGGAGAAGTTCAACTTTTGATGTGATAGCACCTAATGCTGCAGCATCCACTGTTACAACAGCTGAAACTTAACAAGAAAAGAATTGTGTTGTGTTCACCAATCAGTAATTCTTCCCTCTTGTGTGTTTTAGTGTTTAGTATGTGTTTGTTTTTAGTTTGTGACTAAACCTGCTGTGTGTTAGAATTTTAAATTCTGTTTGAGTCAAATGTTTTTATTTTTAGTATTGTGTGTCCAAAAGGTCTCACCCATTAGGAATTGCATGAGCAGTGGGGACACTGCTAGGTCTTAAGTTGGGGGAAGGACCTTATAAATGTCAATGTTATGTTTTGTTTGAACAAAAATGCATGATTAGTTGCAATTTTAAATTTTTCAGTAATAAAAGTTGTACTTGTTGGGCTAAATTTAATGATGATTAAGTGTATATGTGTAGTGTAGCCTTGTTTGATTGATGACTAGTCTTATTGCTGCTGCTACACAAAACTCTAGGCTTAGCAAGGAACTTAATTAGCTAAAGACTATCTGATGCTGAAGTTAGTCCTGGTTAACCAGGGTTTAGTCAAGTTTTTAATAAAAATTGAGAGTAGTTTTTGAAGCTAAGTTTGGGGGTGCATCGGTTATATTAAGGCTAGGTATGAAGATTATAGGATGGTCAGTGCAATAGGCTCACAAAGTATACAAATGTATTGTCAATTGGTCATGTGTATTGTAATTAGCTGCAATTGCCCGAAACAAATGCTGAACTGTTCCAAAAATCCATATAAGAAGAAAAGAAGAAAAAAGAAAGAAAAAAAGAAAAAAAAGAAAGAAATGCAAATAAAAGAGTTCAGTAATGGGGGCATTGTAGCTACATCTGTTCATCACGTCACCTGTGTTATAGCATCCAACGCTATAGCGCTGAGAAATCACCAAATCAATAGTTAGTGCACTGGCCAAAGATCTGAAATGCCTAATCAAGCCCTTTGTTGTGCTTTGAAGCCCCTCATGTCTTATGTGAAGTTGTTAGTCTACTCTTCTTTTTGAAAAATTCTTTGGCTAAACCAAAAGAAGACCACTCTTTCCAAGGCTAGGAGAAATTCTGAACCTGGCTAGGAACTAAACTAAGCTTAGTAGTCACACACTCACAATTGAGCAGTAATGATTCTAGATGTTGTGAAAAGCAATGGTGTGTGTGTGTTGGGTGTGAATCTGAAAGTTTGGCCTAATGATAGCAATTTTGAAAATCTGTTTGATTTAAAGGTGCAACTAGTTTGGTCTTGATATTCAGTTGTTGTTCTGTTTTTATTCAGTTGTTGTCTTTGTCAAGTGTCATTACTTGAGGACAATCAATGGTTTAAGTTTGGGGGTGTGATAACTCTTATTTATATGAGTTATTTATATTCTTTAGGCTTAAATTAATGTGAGTTCTTAAGTAATTATGTTGTTAAATATGAAAATATGTGTTAAGAAATGTAAAAGAGGGTTAGGAACTGATTATGTGACAAATTGGCACTTTTGGTGCCCTCTTGTTATTTTTAATGTGTTTGTTCAGTGCTGCAGCATTATGACGCTATAGCGTTTGCGTCCAGCGTGAGCAAAAGAGAGAAAAGCAAAAAGCACAATTTTGGAGCTCAAACTTTATGTCATTTCAGCCCATATTTAAAGGATATTTTTGCTGTTGAAACCACCAACCAAAAGACTTTATAGGGACACTTGTCCACTTGCATGTGGAGGCTACTTTTTGGTTGGTGGCTTGTCAAATCACCTTTTTGAGCAAGTTGGCTTTATCTTTGACAAATGGTCTTCTTCTCCAACACACTTCATACTTGCTGGTTCAGTTGGAGGGAGATTTTGACACATTCTCCTCTCCATTTTCGTTCAAGCTTATTCACAAAAACTCAAAGTAAAACTTCTGCACTTCAATGCTGCGAAGCAGTGCTGTAGCATCACGAGACAGATTTGTGCAAAGGAGTTTGAGTAGTGTAACTTCTATGCTATTCTCCTTCTTTTGTATTTTCGGTTATATGAACATGGTTTCCATCATAGTTTGTATTTCCTTGTTGACGCTTATCATGAGCTAAGCTTTTTGTAGTTGGATGCTTGTAGCTTTGTAATGACTTTTTAGTAGTTCAAATGTAATGTTTTGATGTTTGCATTTTAATCCTTGTGTGAAACTTCTTTCAAACTTATTTTAGAATTGATCAACTAATTATAAGTACATTTGTAAATTCAGAAATGGTTTACAATTTGAACTCAAGGATTAATATGAGTGAGTGGTTGTTTTAACGCACTTAGAACAACCCATGCTTAAACCTAGACATAGGAAGACATAGTTCATAGGGTGAACACTGTGGGAGCTTAATATACAGGGGTGAACTTATTTAGAACTTAGACATAAGAGTCTTGTGACGAAACCCTGACGTTAGTGACCGAAAGGCACACATCAAACGATACAAAACCCAATGCTATAGCGTCAGACATTAATTGTTTTAAAGGATTTACTTAGTGAAAGGCATTCCAACTATCTTTTAATCTGAATTTCTACTTGATCCTTATTTGCTTATTTAAATTCTGTTATTTACAACATTGGTTCTACAACCTGTTATTTTATTTTTCTCTTCATTAATTTGCATTCTAATTAAACTCTAAAATTAACGTCAATCCCTGTGGGTACAATCTCTTACTTTTTCACTTTATTACTTGTTGTGATTGCGTATACTTGCACATACTCTTTTCCACACAACAACAAGGATCAACACTACATCAGAATTTGATGCATTTAGATTATCAGATGAGTTCCAAAGGTAGAAAATTGATGAGACAGAAATCAGGGGCAATTGAGGAAAAGAAAAAAAGAGAGATTGAAAAAAATGATGACGGATTTTGAAAAAAAATAACGAGAGAATCAGCAATATATAATGTAGAGGCAAAGGCTGAAATGAGAGGAGAAGCAAAAAAAATGCAGGAAAAAAAAAGAGAAACAAAAAAAGAGTAAAAAAAAAGTAGGAAAATGAAGAGGGTCAAATGGACGAGTTTTACAAGAAGGGTGTTGTCATCAAAATAAGCTGAATGTACTAAAGATATTTGATCCATTTTAACTGTGAAACATTCCTTTGAGCCTACTTGTCATTTTTCTTCCATAACTCATACCCGTGAACTCTTTCTTTGAGCATTCCAATCACATTTCTTCCATAACCCATAAACCCTAGCCGTAAAACATTCCTTTCAGCCTACTAATCATTGTTCTTCCATAGCCCATAATCCATACACATAAAACCTTCCTTTGAGCTTACTTATCATTTTTTCTTCCATAACCCATAACCCATAACCCATACCCATAAAACATTTCTTTGAGTCTTCTAATCATTTTTCTTTCATAACCCATAACGTGTAGCCACATTACAAGCCTTTAAAAGTCTGCTCTGATTGATGAATGATTGTTCATTTTCATAATATTAGTTTTGAAATAAATCATTTGCTTCTTTTAAACTTTTCATTGCTCTAAAAAAAATGAAAAAAAGAATGAGGCCCGCTAGACTGAAAACCTGTAAAGGCAATCTAGGCAAAAATTAGGGTTTTGAAAAAATAAATAAATAAATAATAATAAGACAAAGGCCGCTAGACTGAAAACCTACAAAGGCAGTCTAGGCAAAAATTAAGGTACAAAGGGGGAATGAGACTTACAATGTTCATTTGTGTAGTTAACTGGATTTCTCCTACTTATGCCTAACATGAGTCTTCATTGGGGCAGTTTTGTGAATGTAAGCTTGAGAGTCTTAAGAAATCCCGCATTGGGGCAAAACTTTGCAAAACCCTTTTGATGAGTCAAAAGTTTCTTGCTACACCCATGTAGTGTTCTCTCTTGGCAATGTATTTCACCTGGCTAAGAAAGAAATCTTACAAGACCATTCATGAGTCAAAACTTCTTTATACAACAGTGTTGTTTTATATTGAAGAATGTCTGTTGCCACACAGAAGCAAAAACTTTGTAAGACCCATCATGAGTCAAACTTGTATAGTACACCAGTGCATCTTACTTTTGGGGCAATTCCTTTAACTGGGGCAAAAATAATTACATACCCTTCATGGGTCAAACTTTGCTTGCTACACTAGGTAGTCTTCCCTTTGCTTTCACCAATTCCCAATTTGTTTGCAGCAAGTCACTTACCTCAAGTAAAAGAAATGCAAGTCACTTACCTCAAGTAAAAGAAATGCCCAACTAGAGGTTACCATATACCATTTTCCCTTCCAACTTGTGTTGGCTTTGTCTTCCCTAATGTTTTCACCTTAAAAATACCCCTACTTCCAAACCTTCAAAATCAAAACACCAAAAACAGGAAACCAAGAAACACAGAAAAGTCCAGCTCTTAAATACCTATGAGTCCATGCATGCTCATTAAATAATGCTTCAACAATAGTCAACTTGGAATCAATGATATGATTTAGAGAGTTAATGACATTCTATGAGAAGAAAGAAAAAAGAGGGTCAAAGTTGAAGGTGTTTTCCTTTGAAAGGTGGGAAGTGATCATAAAAAGAAAGTCTTAGAAAGCAGCAAGAATGAGGATAACCTTCCATCTGAGGATGAGCTTGATTGGATTCAAATGAAGCATGCACTAAAACAAAATGCTTTTCATTAAAGCTAACTTCCAAGACACGTCAATCACAATTTCAAGGCTCATGCATAACTCACACATCTCATGTCATAGCATACATGCATTTCATGTCAAAGTATGCATTCCATTTCATGACTAGAAGCATGTGAAAATAATCAAAAAAGAAAAGGAATAATCCAAAACAATGCATCCATTGCATTTTACTGCATGCTACCGGTTACGCCCTGGCATCGCACCTTTTATTTTTATGCTACCGGTTACGCCCTGGCATTGTCTTTTAAGTTTTGTGCTACCGGTGACGCCCTGACACTGGATGCTACTGGTTACGCCCTGGCATTGCACCTTTTTATTTTTATGCTACCGGTTATGCCCTGACATTGTCTTTTAAGTTTTGTGCTACTGGTGACGCCCTGACACTGCATGCTACCGGTTACGCCCTGGCATTGCACCTTTTATTTTTATGCTACCGGTTACGCCCTGGCATTGTCTTTTAACTTTTGTGCTACCGGTGACGCCCTGACACTGGATGCTACTGGTTACGCCCTGGCATCGCACCTTTTTATTTTTATGCTACCGGTTACGCCCTGGCATTGTCTTTTAAGTTTTGTGCTACCAGTGACGCCCTGGCACTGCATGCTACCGGTTACGCCCTGACATTGCACCTTTTATTTTTATGCTACCGGTACGCCCTGGCATTGTCTTTTAACTTTTGTGCTACCGGTGACGCCCTGACACTGCATGCTACCGGTTACGCCCTGACATTGCACCTTTTATTTTTATGCTACCGGTTACGCCCTGGGATTGTCTTTTAGTTTTGTGCTACCGGTTACGCCCTGTCATTGCACTATTTTAATTTCATGCTACCGGTTCAGCCCTGACATTGTCTTTTAAATTTCGTGCTATCGATTCAGCCCTGGCATTGTCTTTTATCCAACGGTTAACGAATCCGGAATCACACTTTTACGGTGACAGGTTTGAGAAAAATACCCAAAACTGCAGCTACTTGCCAAGGCAATATCTCTTTCCTTAGACGATGTTTCGACGATCCGAACGGTGAAAATGAAGATATATGTCTCACGAACCTTCTGTCAGAAAATAAAGACGACCCAACGGTTAAAGAATCCGAAATCACACTTTTACGGTGGCTGATTTGAGAAAAACGGAAATTGCTTTTCTATCGTGTTTTTGTCCCACATCGCTTGGGAGAAACAAGAACCATCTAACAATGGGCTATAAAAGAGGTTCAGTGGCGAAGACTTGAGTGGGGAGGTCATTGACGGACTAAGTGATCTTTTGGGCTAGCCTTTGCGGGTCCTTTACACTTGTTCCGGAATGGGCCGAAGCCCATTCCAGCGATTTTACCTGGGCCGGCCCAGCAATAAAGGGGCAAAGGAGCAGAGAGCTGGATCAACGGTCCCGATTGGTCCGTACGAATAGATCCAACGCTTGAGGATCGCCCGCCAGCACTATAATAGCATTAATGGCGTCAGTTGTCAGGTACACACTATTGATTGAGATCTATACTCTGCTCGTTCCCTCCTGACTTGGGCGTTGGAGTGTCTTCGCAGGTACACCCGCCCCCTGAAGTGGAGCTCAGAGCACGACTAAAAGAACATCAGAGATCTGATACCTATGGAACAGCGATCAAGCACACCAGGGGTCAGATCATTTGGCGACCACAATGGGAGCCCGCGCGCTTTCCACCACTCTTACAGATGCCACCTAAGGCACCTCGAGGCCGACCAAAGGCCACAGCTCGTTTACAAAGTGTGGCTGAGATCCCAACTCGACCACCCCCAGCAGGTGTTGAAGGCAACAACACCGTCCCTGCACAGCCGTTCACAGTAGAGCTTCCTGCCGACTTGGTCCAAGAGTTGCGAGAACTACTGCACGACAGAAACCAGGCTCTGAATCGCAATAACGACCGTCTCACGCAATTAGAAGGTCAGATTGCCTCAAGGCGAGCACACACGGCCCCAAAGCAGCACCCTCGTCATGAGGGCTCTTCGGCCGTGCGAGCACGCCCTTCAAGGCATCATCGACCGCCTCCGCGAAGGCAACTGGTCCATCGATCTCCAACCCCGAGGAGGGGACGAGGAGGAGTGGCCACCCCACCAAGAAGGACTCCGTCCACATCTGATTATACTTACTGGCCCGAAGAATCATCAAACGAAGGTTCCTCTCGTGGTTCGACCAGTTCACCTACTCGTTCTCGAAGCCGATCTAACGAGCGATACTCATATCGGTTGAAAGATTATTCCAACGACCACGGTCGTGATGCTAGCTACCCAGAAGAGCGACTGCGCCGTCGAAATAAGAGGGATACCAGCCTTAGACCATATACAAGAGAAATAGATGAGTTTCGCATCCCACGCTCGTTGGAAAAGCCTCTGATCGACCTTAAGATGTACAACGACGTGAAAGATCCGGACGCCCATTTAAAGCACTTTGATATTATGATGAAATATCGCGGAGCGCCTGGACCTGTAAAATGCAAAATCTTTCCCCTTACTCTAGAAGGATCGGCGTTGGAATGGTTCACCGAGCTAAAACCCAACACCATTTCATCTTGGGAGCAGATGGCTAGGGTATTCACCGCCCGTTTTACGACCTCCAGGATCAAACCAAAGTCTCAGGACGTTTTGATCGCCGTCAAACAAGGCCCGCATGAGTCTTTGAGAAGGTATGTCGAAAGATTCAATCGAGAAGCCGATCAAGTCAGAAACTTGGACGATAAACAGAGGTTATTCTTCTTGAGAACGGGCTTTTTGAGAGGAAGTCGTTTCGAAGTGGAGGTGGGACTCCACATTCCCAACGACCTAGAAACGTTCCTAAGGCGCTCCCAAAGGTTCATGAATTATGAGGAGAGAACGACCGCTCTTGAAGCTGCGGAGGCGGGCATGAACCAACACTCGCGATCGGAAAAAGAGATAAAGGCAAAAGAAGAATGCGCCAATAATCGCTCGACCAAGGAAAGTAGGGTCAAGAGATTCGCTGAGCGCACTAAGCTAAACACCTCGTACGCGAACATTCTGGCGGAGTGTGCTAACGCAGAATTCAAAGATGTTAAACCACCAGAACCCCTCGTGCTCAAAGACGGGCAGCGTCCCTCAAAGAAATATTGTAGATATCACAAAAGTAACGGGCATGACACTAACAACTGCATGGCTCTTAAAGATGATGTGGAAGCTCTGATCCGCAGAGGGAAGCTGGCTCAGTACGTGAAAAGGGATCATGTGGAAGCACGAGAAGAGCGGAAGGTTACCCATTCACCTAGAAGGGGAAAAGCAGAAGCAGATGAGACGATCAAAGTCGTAGAAGAGGACAACGAGGAAGAAAGTATAGGCGCCAGGAAGTCGAAGGGAAGACCGGTCGCTATGGTCATATCCGGAGGAATACCCACAGACGCCTCGACTAACAGGTCGATCAAAAGAAGATGGGACGAGATCATGAGCATCGTCTCGACCTCCAGTCCACGGCCTTCTTCCGTACGACCATCCATCTCCTTTGGAGACGAGGACCTCATCGACGGAACGCCCAACTACGAAGTACCTTTGGTGATCGTCGCAGTAATGGCGAACGTGGAAGTTAGGCGAATATTAGTGGACCAAGGTAGTTCAGCAGATATAATATTCGAAGACCTGTTGGACGCATTGAAGATTTCAAAAGACGACCTAAGGCCATACAGAGGAACAGTTCTCACCGGGTTCAATGGTGCCTCGACAACTCCTATAGGACGGTTAGAACTGATGGTGACCTTTGGAAATGATACTGAAGAAAATTCCCTCTTCAGGACTGTCAGAGCGGATTTCATCGTTTTGCCGTGCAAATCGATCTATCAGTGTATCATTGGGCGGCCAACCCTTGCCCGTTTAGAAGCAGTACCATCAACCGTCCATCTGAAGATGAAGTTCTACACCAAGTCTGGGGTGGTCGCAACTGTCCCAGCTGACTTACTGTCCGCAAAGCGAGCATTCCTCCTGGGGCTAAAGGAAAAAGGTAAAAAAGTAGCAAGAGAAATAGAAGCAGCAATGAAAAGCGGCGGACAGGTAAATTTGGCAGATCTTGATGCTCGTTATGACCCAGATAGTGAGGAAGAAGAAGGAGACGACCTTTTGACCAAAGAATTGAAGAACAGAATCAAGCGACCAGAGCCAGATGGAGAATTCTGTCACGTACAACTAGGGGATGACCCAAAGAAAACAATCAAGATTGGAAAGAATCTCTCTCTTGAGACTCAGGACGAGCTCGTCCAGTGCCTAAAAGACCACGAGGATCTATTTGCCTGGAGTGCGGTGGACATGCCCGAAATTCCCCCTCAAGTGGCATGCCATCACTTAGCGGTCAACCCAGGAGCGAAGTGGGTTGCCCAAAAGAGGAGAGTTCAGAAAGAAGAGAAGGCGCGAGCAGCGTCCAAGGCCGTTGATGATTTGCTCGATGCAGGCTTCATAAAAGAAATAAAATACACCACCTGGCTGTCTAATGTCGTCCTGGTAAAGAAGGCAAATGGCAAATGGAGAATGTGCGTAGACTATACTGACCTCAACCGAGCATGCCCGAAGGATGCTTTCCCCGTCCCCAGCGTTGATCGACAGGTCGATAATGCAAGCGGCTACAAGATCTTGTCCTTCCTGGACGCCTATTCTGGGTACAATCAAATTGTCATGCATCCACCAGATCAGGAGAAGACCGCATTCATGACGGACAGGGGAAATTTCCTTTACCGAGTTATGCCTTTTGGACTGAAGAATGCTGGAGCGACCTACCAGCGCATGATGAACAAAGTTTTTCACGATCAGATAGGGAAGATGGCAGAAGTATACTTGGATGATATGATTATCAAAAGCAAGCAAGATCAAACACACATAGACGACTTAAGAGAAGTGTTCAAAGAAGCCAGGAAAAATTCGTTGAGATTCAACCCTGAAAAGTGTACCTTTGGGGTAAGGGCGGGCAAATTTCTTGGATTCTACCTCACCGAAAGAGGGATTGAAGCCAACCCAGACAAATTTCGAGCAGTGACTGAGATGAAGCCACCAACAACCAAGAGAGAAATACAGACACTAAATGGCATGATTGCCGCTCTCTCACGATTTGTGTCCAAAGCCGCAAACAAATCCTTACCTTTATTCAGGCTGTTAAAGAAAGAAATCGCGTTCGATTGGACGCCCGAATGTGACCAAGCCCTCGAACAACTTAAGGCGGCCTTGGCAGAACCACCGATTTTGACCACTCCTAAGCCCGGGGAAACGCTCTATCTTTACTTATCCATTACGGACGAGGCTTTGGCCGCTGTTTTGGTATGAGAAGAAGGAACAAAGGAAAACCCGGTCTACTTCGTTAGTAAGGTACTACAGGGGCCAGAACTTAGATATCAAAAAATTGAGAAATTGGCTTTAGCTCTGGTCGTGTCCGCTCGAAGGTTAAGGCCATATTTTGTAGCCCACCAGGTCGTTCTGCGAACCGACCAACCGATTAGACAGATCCTTTATAGACCTGATCTAGCGGGAAGAATGATCAAGTGGGCTGTAGAATTATCCGAATTTGGAATCAGATACGAACCTAGGTCGACCGTTAAAGGACAAGTCTTGGCCGACTTTATTGCAGAAATGACTACTGGAGCGGAGGACCCAGCCCACGACTTATGGACGCTGCATGTCGATGGGTCGTCCAATGGCAAAGGCAGCGAGGCGGGCTTGATCCTTGAAAACGAGCAAGGAACGACTATCGAGGTCTCCTTGGCTTTCTCTTTTCCAACGTCCAACAATCAGGCTGAATACGAGGCCTGTTTGGCTGGATTATTGCTCGCTCTTGAATTCAATGTGAAGAAGGTAGAACTCCGATCAGACTCGTTGTTAGCAGTATCCCAGATCGAAGACATCTTTTCGGCCAAAGACGAGATCCTCCAGAAGTACCTCGCAAAAGTCAAGGAGTTGATGCAAAAATTCGAATACGCCGAAATCAGGCACATCCCAAGAGCAGAGAACGCTAGGGCAGACATCTTATCCAAGCTCGCAAGTACGAAGAACCCTGGCAACCACAGAAGTGTGATACAAAAAGTTCTATTTCAACCAAGCGTAAGACTGGAAGCCACACTGGGAACAGATGTGTGTAAAATTGACTCAGCTCGAACCTGGATCGACCCCATTTTTAACTACATAAAGGATGGGGAAGAACCTGTGGACCCTAAAGAAGCTGCGCTCATTCGAAAACGAGCAACATCCTACTCGATCATAAACGAGCAACTCTATAGAAGGGGATTCACTATGCCCTTGCTCAAATGCCTACTTCCAACAGAAGCAAACTACGTTCTAAAGGAGATTCACGAAGGCATCTGTGGGAGTCATATAGGTTCGCGAGCGCTGGCAAAAAAGGCATTAAGGGCGGGCTATTATTGGCCGACCATGGATGCGGACGCAAGAGACCTAGTAAAGAAATGTGACAAGTGCCAGAGGCATGCCGACGTTCACAATGCACCTCCAACCGAGCTCAACAGTTTGACCGCCCCATGGCCATTCTCATGGTGGGGTATTGACTTGTTAGGACCTTTCTCACTCGCCCCTGGTCAGTTGAAGTTTCTGATCGTCGCGATTGACTACTTCACCAAGTGGATCGAGGCCGAGCCACTAGCTACGATTACTTCAAGGAATTGCCTCAAGTTCGTCCGAAAGAACATCTTGGTACGGTTTGGAATCCCCGAAGTCATTGTCTCGGACAACGGCACACAGTTCACCGACCGAAACTTTCAAGAAGCCTTAGCGGAACTAGGCGTTAAACAGCGTTTTACGTCAGTCGAACACCCCCAAACGAACGGGCAGGCAGAAGCAGCCAACAGAGTCATCATAAGAGGCCTCAAAAGAAGACTAGATGAAGCTAAAGGAAAGTGGGCAGAAGAACTACCTTCAGTATTATGGGCGTACAGAACAACCCCACACTCAACCACTAGGGAAGCCCCCTTCAAACTGGTCTATGGAACGGATGCGCTGATTCCCGTCGAAATGGGAGAATTAAGCTGGAGAACGAGTAATCCTATGCCGCCGTCAGAAAATGAACAGGCAACCAGAGAAGAACTCGATCTAGTGGAAGAGCTACGGAGTAAGGCTGCCCTCAGGGAAGCGTTAGTGAAATAAGCGATGGCCACAAGACACAACGCCAAGGTCGTTCCTAGAGCCTTCGAGAAAGGGCAGATCGTCCTAAGAAGGGCAGATAATGGCCGAAGAAATGTCGGTCAAGGAAAGCTCGCCCCAAATTGGGAAGGCCCTTACCAAGTGGCGGCCAAGACGGGCAAAGGGGCTTACATCTTGCAGAATGTAGACGGAGGCATCATTCAAAATACTTGGAATGCAGGAAATCTTAGAGATATTTCACTTGAAAGTTTGTAAAAATGTCATGCTATTGCTTGAACAATGAATAAAAAATCAAACGAGCGGGACGCTCTTTTTCCCTACGGGGTTTTTTATCGAGGCCCGCTCGCTCGTCATTTGAATAGCGATGGTGTTTCTTAATTTGTTTCTCTTTAAAAGATGTTGATCGATACAATAACCAATTACCTCTTAAGCGAGTTAAGTTCAAACCGAGTTTGATAAACTGCTTAGGAGGAAACTTAAGCGATCTTAAGTACGAACACACCCGGTAAACGAGCTAAATCTCAAGTAGAAACTTGGTAAGCTGTTTACAGGGATCCCTATGAAGATCGGCCCAACGAGGGCTGAAGCAGAATTATAAGGCCCGTAGGACACGAGCTAAGTAAATCAACTTAGAAACAGTAAAGATAGTTAACATTAAAGTCTGCCCGGAGAAAGCCGGGCTCCAAAAAGCTTAAATGCGATCATAGAGGCGCGCGGGCTCCATAAAGATTACAAGAAAATAATGTACACTTGTTGAAAATACAAAAAAGGGCGAGTCACTCAGGACGGCTGTAGATGACTGTTTCTTCTTGGATGACGTTCTCATGCTCATCTTTCTCCGCAAGACGAACGATTTGGCCGTTCCTCAAAAAATGATCGTTGCTCACGATCTCAGGGTTGATCTCCAAAGAAGGATAGCAATATTGGATCTGAGCAACAGCCTCATCGAAGCAATATTGGATAGCCATGGAATAGTCATGGCCTTCAAGGTTTCCTTCAGACCGACCACCTGCTCCTCCAGCTGATTCACCTTGGCAGATTGCTCGGTCAAACCGGCAGTAGCGGTGGCAAGTTTGGCTTCAGCGTCTACCTTGGCAATTATGGCCGCGTCTCGTTCGGCAGTGACCGACCCAAGTGCATTCTTCGTCGGTAGGAGGGCGACCTCAGCATTCTCAAGCTTTTTCTTGGTACTCTCGAGTTCTGCCCGCAAATCTGTGATATGACCAAGAGCGGACTTATACTTGTCAGTTTTATCCAAGAGGTCACCCTCCAACCATAAGTTTCTATGGAGTAAGCGCATACCTGCTTGACGGCTAGCTTCTTCAGATTTATAATGAGCAAGCTTATGAGAAGCAGCTTGAGCGATTTCTGCAACGAACAGCAGAGGGTCTGCTCGAAGGCGTTCCAAATCTACATCTTTAAGATCGTCCAAATTCAAGGACGACCTCCTCGATGTTTCTCTTCTTTTTTGGGGAGGATCAAGGTCAATCGCAACGGCGTCCACAGGATTCTGAGCCCGATCTCTCTTCTTAGAAGCGGAGTTAGTTCCTTGTTCGCGAACAGGAGGTCTATGATCGCCCTCAGCGTAGAGAGGTTGAGAAGGAGAAGCAAAGGTCACCCTCTTCTGCTTCCTTGACTTTGTCTTGGCCAAAAGGGCTTCAAAGCCTATGCCCGACATTTCAGCTGAAAAGAGAAAGGGTTAGAGGCAAGACGAAGTAAAAACGATCAAAGCTAACGAGCAAAAGAAAAAGTAAAAGCACACCAAGTTTATTTTCAGCTTGCTCAGACGTCCTAAGACTAGCAAATTTGTTGCAAGGAATAACCCCTTCGGGCAGCCAAGTAACCAGGGTCTCTAGCATTCAGATGCTCTCAATATCGTAATCACTCAGCCTCCTCTGATGCCTATAGTGGATGGTGTCGCGGTCATAGTGTGAGTGCGACCAACCTAGAGGGAATTTCATCGAAGTAATATGACCTTCAGCGTCCACAGTTCCCACCATCTCCTTAGCCCGATCATTAATTGGAACGACCCAGAGGAAAGCATGCCTCCAAGGTTTGGCCGATTCACAGAAAGGTTTGAAGAGTCTGACCATGCCCTTTCGCCCTTTCAAAGAAACTTGTTCGCATAGCCTGGGATTACTCTTCATCTCCACGGTACGACTAACATCGAATAGGGAGAAGAAAAGATGACGATTCACTTCCCGGTCAAGAGCGGCCATTATTATCTCGAAGGATTTAACAAGCGCCCAAGCGTTGAAGTGAAGGTGTGAGGGGGCGACCCCAAGGGTTCTCAGAACGCGTCTCTGGAAGAAGGTGAAGGGAGGTCGCACCCTCAAATCTCGGAGAACATTGGTGTACATGATAAATTTTAGGGAGGTCGGGATCATGGCAGCATGCTCGTGAGCCGGCACACCCTCAGCAAGCCATTCCTGGTCGCCATAACCAATTAGCTTAGTAAAAAGCGGCAACATCTCATCACCTGGTTGGAAGACCGAACGCTCGTTGGTTATAGCGGAAGAAATCCACGAGCGCTCATCATCAAGCCTACCCCTCCAATCGTGCTCTTTAGGCAGCACCTCACTGGTCGGAACGGGAGGAGGCGCAGGGTTCACTCGAAGAGATTGAACGGTGTCGACAGTGTTCGACGAGCGACCAGACGATGACGACGTAGAGAGATCGATGGAAGAGAAAGTCTCAGACGGAAGACCGCTCGCACTAGTGCCCCAGAGCGAGCAGCACACTCAGCCATCTGTGCAGATTGACGGCCGGATATCCTCGCAGTCTTTTTTGTTCGCGCCACTACCTTACCCTGCAAGGAGAGGGAAGTCAGGCTCACCCTAAACGATGATTTGCAGAAGGGGGCGACAAGGTCGACCCGAGCCTGACACCCCCTCATCGCTCTACGCAACGAAGAATCAAACTAAAGAAAAACGAGCAAAAAGCGCATACCTGGAGTAGGAGAAAACGTCGGACTCAAGGTAGAAATCTCCTTGATGAGCAAAATCAAGCGACCGGACGAGTGAGATCGCTTGAGTTGGAAGTCGTGCACGGGCGAGCACCTGGCCAGAATAGAACAGTAAACTGTTGTTCGCCTCGAAAGCAAAAGTATGACCGTTTTCAGAGCTTCAGGATAAAGAGTGAAGAATGAGGAGAGGAGGCAGCATATTTATAAGGTTTAGGGAGCAAGCAAGCGAAACGTCGTGACCTTTCACTTGCGCGCGTCTTGAAAAACTGAACCGTCATCATAACTAGGCGCCGCCTTTTCGAATTTCGAGGCACCATTAACAATCCATGAAAGGACGTGAAACTTCGCTTCATGAAGATGCCACGTGTCGCACACTCGGAGCAGGACCTATCACTATTTCGAACGAACGACCAAACAACCTCCTGTCGTAAAGGAGCGAGCATCTGTACGGTCAAGATTCAAGCCTACGCCCGGTCAACGAACGACCTTGGCTTGGGGGGCAACTGTTCCGGAATGGGCCGAAGCCCATTCCAGCGATTTTACCTGGGCCGGCCCAGCAATAAAGGGGAAAAGGAGCAGAGAGCTGGATCAACGGTCCCGATTGGTCCGTACGAATAGATCCAATGCTTGAGGATCGCCCGCCAGCACTATAAAAGCATTAATGGCGTCAGTTGTCAGGTACACACTATTGATTGAGATCTATACTCTGCTCGTTCACTCCTAACTTGGGCGTTGGAGTGTCTTCGCAGGTACACCCGCCCCCTGAAGTGGAGCTCGGAGCACGACTAAAAGAACATCAGAGATCTAATACCTGTGGAACAGCGATCAAGCACACCAGGGGTCAGATCAACACTAAAAGTATGTCTTTGAATAGTTTGTACGTTTTTTGAGCCGGCTTTTCGGTTCTCAAAGCAGTTTTTGCACAAGGCGGTGCTGGGCTCAAAATGGACCTGAGAGGAGTCCGATTCACAGTTGACCTGGTCAGGCTGCTCGGTCGAGTTCGGTATTCATTGCGTTCAACAACTTATGGTTAGTTTTTGTATTTATTTACTTAGGTACATAGTTATTTATTATTTATTTTATTGTTTATTTATTTATTCCTTCTTCATATGTATAGTTATTTATTTTATTTCTTTTTATCTTTCCTTTTTTACATTACTTTTATTATTATTATTTTATTATTATTATTATTATTATTATTATTATTCTAAAAAATGAAAAAATTAGTTGTCTTAGTTCACATAAGTTTTTTTTTCTCTCTTCTTTTTTTTTTCACAAAAATTAAAAATCATGAAAAATGGGTTTGGTTGAGGTGTACACCTTATCAAACCCGCAACCCAATTTGAGACGCCTGAGTTGTACAACTTGACGATCTTGAACCCTTTCAAAAAAAATTAAAATCAACAAAACAAACAAACCTTTTCTTAAAAAGAACTACGTGGCCTTTGATTCTCCGCACATAGAGATATGTAGGAGCGGGGCTTCCCCGTCAAGCACAAAAAATAAATCTTTTTCCTAAATAATCAATTTTCTTTCTTTAAACACCTATTTTCCTAAAAAAATATATAAAAAATAGGAATTGGCTAAGATGTGACATCTTGTCAAATCCTGGTTTAAGACGCCTAAGTTGTACTACTTGGTGATCTCAAACCCCTTCAAAAAATTAAAATCAACCAACCAACAAACTTTTTCAGGAAGAACGACGTGACTTTTGAGTTCCTCATTGCACCAGAAGATACGTAGGAGCGGGGCTTCCTCGTCAAGTCAAAATTAAATTTTTCTAAATTAGTCCCTATTGTTTTCTACTACTAAATATTATTTTTGAGTAAAACAAGTAATTAAGTAATTTATTTGCACATTCAAATTTAAGGTAACCGTCTTAGGACAGATGTATTAGGGGTGTAGTGGAATTTAGTTCTCGCCCTTCCCTAGGCATAATCGACTCCCGAATCCAACCTAGTTTTCGTACACCAATAACTTTTAGTTAGGTTTTTCTCAATTTTTCCTATTTAATAAATTAGGTGGCGACTCCCTTAATTAATCAATTTTTGAGCCGTCCACGTTGGGGCCCCGGTCACGACAATCATGATAAACCTTGCAGACATCATTTTTAAACAACACTGCTAACCCCTTTCGTTGCAATTGCCCTACACTTACGAGATTGTTCTTCAATTCAGGCACATAAAAGATATCAGTGACAATTTGCACAAATCCATTTATTCTCAATTTTATGTTGCCATTTCCCTTAACCTGCATACTATAATTATTTCCTAATTTCACAGTTTCTGTAAATGATTCATCAAGATCAACAAACCAATCCTTTACTCCACACATGTGGTTGCTACATCCATGTTTGCTGGTGTTTTTAGCAAACAATCACTAGTTTTATTAGAGGGTTTGTGAGATCAAACTAGAAAAATCTCAAAGCAATGCCTCTGAATTGCGCATGGTTTTTGTTGAAGAAAACGTAGAAAAAGGGGACGATTTGCAATGATTTAACAGAATCGAAAAGAAAAGAAGCAGTAAATGGTGCGTGAATTGTAAAGAAAAGAAAAACAAATTGCATTGAATCATAAAAATGGTACACGATCACGTACAGCGATTCTTCCACTCGTTTTTCGCTCTGGCTTGGAAGTTAGAGTTTCAGGAATCGGGTGTGTATTGTGATTTGCGACCCCTGTTTCTTCTCAGAAACAGTTATTTATACAAAGGAAAAGAGGGGGAAATTTGAACTAAGTAACTGCCTAGCAATTTGAAAATAAGTAACTGCTCCTACTTTCGACCAAGTAACTGCTCCTACTTTCGACCAAAACCGCTCTATCACGCTTCGACCAACTGCTAGTCTTCAACGCATAACTGCTCTGTTTTCTGTCTGTCGAAAGCCTGTGTCGATTTTCCTCTCTCTTGCTTTTGCTTCCCTGGAAACTTGTCGAGTTTACCTTGCGCATGACCATTTTCTTTGTCGAAATAATATGGTCTTTGTGAAATAAATATAAGTCAGGCCATGTTGACCATCTTTAATGAAGCCTGTCGAAATTACAGGCTAACAAATTGCCCCCCAAAAATGTCTTTTTCGACTGAACTTGAGGATTAAGAAGAGAAAGACATTTTTGAATTCACCATCGAAATAATTTTGCACTTGAGTAAAATAGCTGTATACCTGATGTCACCACTGTTAAGTGTTGTTTCCATATTCAAGCCTTGAACTTGAACAGCCTGTAATTTCGGCAATGTTTTGGCAACTTAAATGCCATGTTTTTACGCTTTCTTTATATTTATTCCAGCGTTATTTTAACTTCGTGCAACGTTGGCTTATACTTTTTCAAGTATTTGCCATTTATACGCAAAATTCTTTCATCAGCGCCAATCTCTTCGACCTCATATGCGCCGTTTGAATAAACTTGTAAAATTTTAAATGGTCCTTCCCAACTTGGGGACCATTTACCAAAGACTCTATCTTTTTTATCCATAGGCAATAGGACCTTCCACACTAGATCACCTGAATTAAAGGCTTTACACTTAACCTTTTTGTTATAAGTTTTAGCTACCCTCTCTTTCTGTCGAATAAGCGTATCTAAAGCTAATAACCTTTCTTCGTCTAAATCAACCAATTCATCAAGCATCATATTCCAATAATAATCAGAGGGAATCTCCCACTGTCTTTGAATTCTTGTTGATTGTAGACAAATTTCAACAGGCAACACTGCATCGTGTCCAAATGTTAGCCTATAAGGAGTAGTGTTGATAGATTCTTTGGGTGAATTTCGACAAGCCCATAATGCTTGATCAAGGGTATTATGCCAATTTTTTGGTTTCTGCCCAACATGTTTTTTAATCAAATTAATAATAACTTTATTGGCAGCTTCTACTTGACCATTGGCTTGCGCATAATATGGTGTCGAAGTTAATAACTTAAAACCAATTTCAGAAGCAAACTCTACCATTTTTCTACCAGTGAAAACTGATCCTTGATCTGTAGTAATGGTTTCTGGAATTCCAAACCTATAAATGATATGATTTTGAATAAACCTTATCACTGCTTCTTGATCAACATTGGCTAAAGGTATAGCTTCAACCCATTTGGTGAAGTAATCAATTCCCACAAGGATATATCTATGGCCCTTCGACGAAGTTGGCTTTATCTCTCCAATCACATCTAGAGCCCAACCTCTAAATGGCCAAGGTTTGACTATGGCATGCAATTCATCTGCAGGTACATGTTGTATCCCAGCATGCTTTTGACACTCTTGGCATCCCTTAGCAAATTCTATGCAATCTTTCAGCATAGTTGGCCAATACATTCCTTGTCGAAATAATAACCACTTCATTTTGTGGCCTACTTGGTGTGAACCACATGCTCCACTATGTGTATCGGAAACTGCTAAATATGCCTCATTTTCACTAAGACATTTTAATAGAACTCCTTCAGGAGTCTTTTTAAACAATTCGTTTCCAATTATCACATAGCTCAAAGCTCTGTATTTTACCTTTTTATTGGTATTTTTTGTGGGATTTTGCAAATATTCCGCAATAGGCCTTCGCCAATCATTATTGGTCATATTGTCAAGAGCAAAAATTTCTGCTAAGTCAAAGTCACCAAAAAATTGACGTTTTTCGACAACGACTAGTTCCTCGTTTGCGTTCGCATCTGTTGCCCCCCCAGTTGTTGGTGTTGACAATATTGACGAAGAATAGTCATTAGAAATGATCTTATCCTTTATTTCAATTAACTCTTCCAGGCTTTGTTTTGAAACTTTATAGCCTGAAGCAATTTGTGCCAATTCATTTGCCACTTGATTATCAATTCGTGGTAAATGTTCTAAGTGAACAGACTCAAATCTTTTTAACAAAGCATTGGCAACAACAAAGTATCTGATAAGGTGCTCTTTAATGCATTTGTACTTTCTTGTCAATTGTTTGACAACCAACTCAGAGTCACCTTTTATTTCGACATGACTTGCCCCCAGCTCAAGTAAAATTTCAAGGCCTACTATTAAAGCCTCATACTCAGCTTCATTATTGGAACAAACATCTCGAATTTTAAACTTATACTTCGTTGGAATGTTAGTAGGAGATATTATTAAAATACCAATCCCAACTCCATGTTTATGGCTTGAACCATCAAAGTACAACCTCCAAGGATATACGTCTACAAAACTTAATGTTTCTTCGACAACAGAATGGTCTACTATGAAATCAGCAACCACTTGTCCTTTAATTGATTTTAGAGGTTGATAAGTTAAGTTGTATTCTGACAAAGCCAAAGCCCATTTACCAATTTGGCTGTGCATTATTGGTTTCGACAGCATATGCTTAATAACATCAAAATGCGAATAAACAGAAACATCAGTTGGTTTTATATATTGCTTTAACTTTGTACACGAAAAATACAAACAAAGGCACAACTTTTCTATAGGAGTGTACCTCGTTTCGGCATCATTTAAGACCCTACTGAGGTAATAAATGGCTCTTTCGACACCACTATCATCCTCTTGTGCTAACATGCTACCTATTGTTCTATCAGAAGCTGCTATATACAATTTGAGCACTTTGTGTTTAATAACAGGCAACAAAGTTGGTGGTTTCATCAAATAAGACTTGATTTCGTCGAAGGCTGCTTGATGCATTGGTTCCCATTTGAACTCTTCTTCCTTCTTCAGTCTTAACAATGGCGAAAAAACTTGTGTTTTGCCACTTAGATTTGATATAAATCTTCGAAGGAAATTGATTTTTCCCAGCAACGACTGAAGCTCCTTTTTGGTCGAAGGGGCCTTCGTTTCCATAATTGCCTTAGTCTTATTTTGATTGATTTCAATGCCTTTTTTGTGCACTATAAAACCCAAGAAATCACCTGCACGTACACAAAAGGCACATTTTAATGGATTTAATTTCAATCCATATTTCCTCATTCTTTCAAAAGAACGGCGAAGATGGTCTAAATGACCACTTTCTGAGGAAGATTTAACCACCACATCATCTATGTATACTTGCATAAAATCATCAATAAAATCATGAAACATAGAATTCATGGCCCTCTGATATGTAGCACCAGCATTCTTTAAGCCAAAGGGCATTACTACCCATTCATAAACACCCAATGCCCCTGGACATCTAAAAGCAGTTTTCGACACATCCTCTTCAGAAATGAAGATTTGATTATACCCAGAATAACCGTCGAGCATACTAAGATAATCAAATCCTGCTGCTGAATCTATTAGCATTTCTGCCACAGGCATTGCGTATTCATCCTTGGGAGATGCATTATTTAAATCCCTAAAATCTATGCAAACTCTAAGAGTCCCATTTTTCTTTATTACAGGAACTATATTGGCTAACCATTCAACATACCTGGCAGTTCTGATGAATTTGTTTCTGAATAGCCTTTCGATTTCCTCTTTGATCTTAGCCAACACTTGAGGAGCAAATCTTCTTGGCACTTGCTTCACTGGTTTCTTCCCTGGTCGAATTGGTAATTGCATTTCCACTACTTCTCGACTTAACCCAGGCATTTCGTCGTAATCCCAAGCAAAGCAGTCTTTGAACTCCCTCAGCAATGTGATGACTTGGGTTTTTAGAGAAGCATCAATATTCGCACTAATATAAGTTGGCCGTTTTATTGAGCCATTTCCCAAATCAACTTCTTCTAACGGGTCTTGAGCTTGCATATGCTTTGCCGAATCTCTAGGATCCTTTTCAAAACCTAATGGATCATCATCATAAATGCAGTCAAGTCTTTCATCTATGACTATGCCATTTTCTTCATGTAACTCACTGGCTTCGACAGCCATTGTTTGTTGAATAATTTCGGCCTCTATAGCCGCTTTAAACTTGTTTTCGGCCATATAAGCCGTAATTTTGTCCCATGCATTGGGCACTGACATAAGAACACTTTCAAGGACTAGTGTTCCACCCCGTTGGTCGAAAAACACCATCAGGATAGACACTATCATCTCCCATTATTTCTCTTTCCCGAACAAAACCATAATTTGGGTCAAGATGAACTGAGGCAAAAACATTATCCGCAGGAACATATGCCTCATTAGAAGATGAACATGGCGCAATCTTCGCCATTTGTTTCTCAAAGTTTTCCTTGGTAACTTGGTTCACATCAGCACGGAAGTAGCTCTGATCGACTTCAACATACTCTACCAAACCATCTTCCTTCCACATTACTAAACGTTGATGCAAAGTTGAAGGGACAGCACCAACTCCATGGATCCACTCTCTACTAAGGAGTAAATTAAAATTCGCTTTAGAGGCTATCACTAAGAACAATGTAGTCCTCTTTATGGAACCAACGATTAAGTCCACCTCAATGGCCCCCAAAGAATGGCCAGTTTTGCCTTCATAGTTGCTTAAGACAATGTTATGTGGCCTGAGGTCAGTATCGAACTTACCAATCTTCTTCAAAAGACCATGTGGCATTAAATTCACTGCAGCTCCACCATCCACTAACACTTTGTTAATTCCAACACCATTGACTTTGGCTTGGACATACAGGGGCTTCAAGTGGTTTTGCATACTCATATCTGGCTTCTCGAAGGTAGCCATTTGGTCTTCGACACAACCATTGTTCATCACATAGTAACACATTGGCTTATGATGAGCCATATCCTCTGTAAAATCTTCTTCAACGTCATTTGGTACTGTGATAACATCGTACTCAAGAGGCAGTATTGACACCACATTGCAAACAACGTCGAAATCATCTTCAGAATCATCAAAATCCGACTCCATGTCTTCATCCATGTCGAAATCAGCATTCTTTTCTTTCACTGTTGACAATGGAGGAAATATTCTTTCAAGAGCAGGCCTTCTTGGCTTTTCTGTTACCACAGCCTTGCCTCTGGCCTTATTTGCTGCACACACATGACTAGCAACATCAGCATTCCTCTTTGTGGCAACTTCAGTTTTGTGAACCTCACTCTTCACCACTATTATGCTGCGTGGAGCTTGATTATTAGCCAAATGACTTGGAACCTGGTTAATGTCAAAGTGTGCCTTCTTCTTCTGTTGTCTTTGGTAACGACGCCACTGTGTTCTAGTCATGGGGTTCTTACCCTTATAGTTATTCTTATAATTAAACTTAACACCATCAGTACCTGGCTTGACAGCTTTAGCACGTTGATTATTGGACACCCACGCTTCAACAGGAGCACTAGCACTTGGGACAAAGGATTTACCTGTTGACAGCTTCAAATACCCTTTTGCTGAGGACTTCTCCTTAGCAAATTGTCGTTTACTTGTTGAAGGTTTTGCTGACATATTAGCCTCATAGCCAGGAAGATCTCCTTTTGCAAAGTCAAATTTTGGCCTGTTGTCAAGCCATTTTCTTTTACGTTGTTGTTGATCCTGATAACCTTCGACCGCTTTAGCTGCTTCTTTGTCGAAGACAGCGCTGCACCTTGGGCAAAGCATAACTTCAGAGTTATTCCACTTACACCGATTGAGGAAATCTATCAATTCTTCCTCAGCCTTTGGATACACAGCATGTATCTTCCCATCATATTCTTTTAGGGTCACTTCCTGTTTCTTACCTTCAGCATACATAAAACCTTTTAATTTTTCGGTGGCAGTCTTGACACACTTAGGGGGGTCTGCCATTTGAGCATCCACCATGCCTACATCAGCTTCGACAGGTTCAGAATACATAGCTTCAGCCTTAGGCAATGGATCAACATCAATCTGCATAGGAGCTTTCATTTTCTTATCAGCAAATTTGAGTCTTCCTTCGTCAACTGCTTTTTGCACAATATCCCTGAAGAGCACACAACGGTCAGTGTTATGTCCCAAAAAATTATGGAACTTACAATAACCCTTTTTCTTTCTTTGGTCAAGAGTTGGTATTTTAAGGCCTTTAGGCACTAATATTTGACCATCAGTTACTAAAAGATCAAAAATTTCATCACATTTAGTAACATCAAAAGTATAAGTCTTAGGCATAAATCTATCATTCTTAGGCTCTACAGGGTTATTCCCATTCGCAGGCTTTAATAATTTACAGGTATAAGGAGGACCAGGCTTAAGTTCAGCCACGTCTATCTCCTCTTCTTCGACATTACTATACGTAACGTCAAATTCTTCTTCGACATATGCCACTTTTTCTTTTTTATGATACCTATTCGACCTAGATTTTTCCTCTCTAAGCCTTTCAACTTGTCGAACTCTATCAGCCAAATGAGCCATATCTCGCAAATGAGATGTGTCTAATTTCTTTCTAATTGAGTAATCAAGGCCACCAGCAGCCATTTCGACGAGCTCATGTTCAGGGACTTGTGTGAAGCAACGAGACTTCAACAGCCTGAATCTGTTTAAGTAATCATCAATAGTTTCAGGCATTTTGCGCCGAACACTAGCCAATTCTTTAAGACTAATTTTCGACTGGCCCATGTAAAACTGTGCATGGAATGCCTTTTCTAATTGCCCCCACGTGAACATAGAACCAGGTGGTAAGGTCGTGAACCAAGTGAAAGCATTTTTAGTTAGAGAATTTGGAAAGTATTTCATCTTCAAATTCTCATTTTGTGCTAAGTCCCCAGCCTCAGTCAAGAAACGAGCAATGTGTTCGACTGTGGACTCATTTGTATCACCACCAAACTTAGTAAACTTGGGAACTTTCCATCCCCTTGGTAACTCAGTTTGTAACACATATTCACATAATGGTGATATGAAGTTAGGCCTTTGTAAACCTATGTTAAGGCCATTTTGCGCCAAAATAGTTTCGACTAAAGCAGCTATATTGTTTTCTGCGCCAACATTGTGTTGTTGTACTTGTCGAACAACTTCATCAGCGTTCTGGTGTCTATTTACCAAAACTACTTCAGGGACGTGGTTTACTGCCCCTTGTAGTTCGCCTACAGTTGTGGACGCTTCGACTGCAACTGCTTCTTGGGGGTTAACTGGCGACGCATTAACCGCAATAATAGGAACGTGCCTATTATTAACCGCTGGAACCCCAAAAAAGTCTGCAATCCTACTCATCTGATTTGCCAACATTTGGTAACTGTTATTGGTATTTTGAATCAATGGATTGAAAACTGTACCAATTTGTTGGGTAAGCATATTAACCATATCGTGATTACTCTCGTCTACTTGCTGTCTTAAGGCCAACAAAGACGTATTGGTTAATGCTGGGGGATTTCGACCAAAAACACTCTCAGAGGAGACATGTGTAGGGGAAAAGGTCGAAATATGTGGCATTCCAGTAGGCATGCCATACATTCCTAGAGGAAATGGGGGTAGATGCACGTTATTCAAACGTGGGTCTAAACCGTTTCCCATTGCCATGTAAGGGCTATGAAGCCCTGCACTTAACGGCAAAGACATAGGCAGAGATGCCATTTCTGACTGCGTTGAACCAACATTAGTCATTGATAATGAAGGAACGGTTATCGACGATGATGGTCCTGCGCTAATGCTTGCAGAATCCATTGTTGTCCCTTGCCCTTGTGAAACCACAGGGTTGGAACTAGATGCATTATTCGTACCAGAACGAACCATTTTACCACTTCTTAAGTGCATACAACAGCGAATACAAATAAGAGAGTACGAAAATGAACAAAATCAAAGGCAAAGTCCCACTGGGCGTGCCAATTTGTTTGCTGGTGTTTTTAGCAAACAATCACTAGTTTTATTAGAGGGTTTGTGAGATCAAACTAGAAAAATCTCAAAGCAATGCCTCTGAATTGCGCATGGTTTTTGTTGAAGAAAACGTAGAAAAAGGGGACGATTTGCAATGATTTAACAGAATCGAAAAGAAAAGAAGCAGTAAATGGTGCGTGAATTGTAAAGAAAAGAAAAACAAATTGCATTGAATCATAAAAATGGTACACGATCACGTACAGCGATTCTTCCACTCGTTTTTCGCTCTGGCTTGGAAGTTAGAGTTTCAGGAATCGGGTGTGTATTGTGATTTGCGACCCCTGTTTCTTCTCAGAAACAGTTATTTATACAAAGGAAAAGAGGGGGAAATTTGAACTAAGTAACTGCCTAGCAATTTGAAAATAAGTAACTGCTCCTACTTTCGACCAAGTAACTGCTCCTACTTTCGACCAAAACCGCTCTATCACGCTTCGACCAACTGCTAGTCTTCAACGCATAACTGCTCTGTTTTCTGTCTGTCGAAAGCCTGTGTCGATTTTCCTCTCTCTTGCTTTTGCTTCCCTGGAAACTTGTCGAGTTTACCTTGCGCATGACCATTTTCTTTGTCGAAATAATATGGTCTTTGTGAAATAAATATAAGTCAGGCCATGTTGACCATCTTTAATGAAGCCTGTCAAAATTACAGGCTAACAATCCACTATCTAAAAACCATATTCTATCTCTATCAGACCTATGCAATTCACTAGAATTATGATAGGTCATGAGAAGTACCTCTTCTTCATCGTTGAAGCCTGCATAGTTGGCATTCTCCCCCCAATCAGGGCATTCGTATTGATAGTGGCCCAGCTTTTTGCATTTGTAGCATTCAAGAGTCTCCTTGTTCCAAGATTGCATGTCTCTTCCTCTTCCACCTCTTGAATTTGTCCCCTTCCAAATGTAGAGCCTCTGCCATCGTAGGAAACCTTCATTGCCTGTTCTTCAACCTTCTGGCCTCGCATTCTCTATTCTTGAACCAAGATACTACTTTGAAGCTCATCAATTGTCATCTTTGTGACATCGTTGGCCTATTCTATGGCGAACACCACGTAATTGAAGCTAGCCGTCATCGACCTGAGAATCTTTTCTACTACAACAGATTCTTGAATGTTCTCACCATGTTGTTTCATTTTGTTCACGATTGCAAGTGTCCTTGCGAAGAAATCGTTCACCAATTCGCCTTCTTTCATCATAATCATCTCGAATTCCTTGCGCCATGTCTGCAATTGCGCCCGTTTCACTTTGGTGGAACCCTGGAACTTCTGCTTCATCGAGTCCCATATGTCTTTAGATGTGTCTTTCTTGAGGATTGTCTCCAAAAGATTCCTCTCCAGTGATTGGAAAAGGTAATTTTTGGCCTTTAGATCCTTGAGCTTCGCTTCCTCTACCGCCTTGGTTTCTTCTGCCGTCGCCGTTGCGCCCAATGCCGGAATCCCGTTTTCAACGATACTCCAATATTCTTTCTATCTCAGTAGATTCTCCATGAGCATGGACAGTGATCATAGAACCCATCGAACTTTGGAACTGCTGGTTGCGCGAATTGCTTGTTATCCGCCATGATCAATCTTCTTGGAGCTTTCTTGCGCTTTCCTTCTCTTTCCTTTGGTGTTGATATAAGTTGTTGATATAAAGTATGTACTTGAAAAATATAGTAGTACATAAATATATTGTTGCATTTTTTTATATTAAAAAATTATTTATTATATCGAAATATTCTTAATAATAGAAGCAGATGATATGGGAAAATACATCATAGAAAAAGAAAATATACTGATCTTTATTATTTTCTTTCTTTGTATTTGATCACAAATTAATAACTCAGTACCTTCGAGGTGCCTCCAATCCAGCAAGGGGATTAGTTACTGCGTTCGACGGTGGATACCCTGGTGTCGACCAAAAAAATTAATAACTTAGTAAATTTAAAATTAAAGTTTAATTAAATAAATTTAGTTTAATTTAAATTTATAAGAAAATAATATAAAAATATATTCTTTTTTAAACCTTTATAACGATATGAAAACGAATTCATGATTTCTCAATACCTATAACTTGAAAGAACATTATTAAAAATACATGATTTCTAAATACCCCTCTTTGTCTACTTCAAAATTGTCAAGTTCATGAAAACCCTTTATCCTTTTTTATGCATTCTTCATTTCCTCGCGAAACTCGCTCCTTTCTTCTACTTTTTTGTTTTTCATTATTAGTGTTTTTTGTCAAAGCTAATTATATTTTATTTCAAAAACAACTTATATGAATTTGGATTAAAAAGGGAAATACATGGTATTGTAATGTTTTTAATTCATAAACCATTATAATTTGTAAATATATTTATTCAACTAATTTAGATTTTTACAGATTCTAAAAATAATATTTCTTTTTAAATAAATATATGATTCCAAAAACTATATTGAGATCTCTCTCTCTCTCTCTCTCTCTCTCTATATATATATATATATATATATATATATATATATAGACACACGCACACAACACATACCTGTAATTCCTTGGTATTTCGGTAGGTGCAAATCCTAGATTGAGTAGTACTTGGAAACCGGTTATAGAGAGGCTGCGTTCTAAACTTGCTTGTTGGAAAGGGGGATATTTATCTATAGGAGGACGGGTGACACTAGTTAATTCGGTCTTGAATAGTTTACCGTTGTATTATTTTTCATTCTATAAGGCGCCTAAGAAGGTTATCAAAGAGTTGATCAAGATTCAATGAGATTTTTTATGGGGTGTTAAAGAAGGGAATCGGGGTGTTTATTGGGCGGCGTGGGATAAGGTGTGTAGACCGAAGAAAGAAGGAGGGCTTGGTATAAAGAACTTGGAAATCTTCAATCCATCTCTCCTTGTTAAATGGAAGTGGCATTTTTTGGTGGATGATAATGCATCGTGGAGGGGCTTGTTGAGTCATAGATATGGTGATCTAAATGCTTTCATGAACAACGATGTTATGAGGGATAACAATAAAGATTCTTTGTGGTGGCGTGATCTTATGCACATTGGAGAAAAGATGATCAATTCCGGTTGGCTTTTTGATTGTATCCGGAGAGTGTTAGGAGAAGGAAATGGAGTTAGCTTTTGGAATCATCAATGGCTTGGTAATCAGCCTTTATCGAAGGCTTTCCCGCTCTTGTATGCAGCTTCTCAACATCAAAATATCTCTGTGGCTGCTGCTGGTTATTGGAATCAAGACCGATGGCAATGGGGTATTATTGAAACTCTTAACGGTAATCACCATCAGAGGGACGAGGAAAACATGTTAAGGGACTTGTACAAGCTGATGTTCAGGTTTTTTCTGCATTATGGAATACCAAGGTGCCTTCTAAAATTAACATTTTTAGAAGGCAATGTAAATGGTACAAACATTACAATTTATATATTCTATAGTAATAGGGTGAAATATTACAAAAATAGGATGTATATTACAAAAAATTTAAAATAAGATATTTAAGAGTGTCAATGGGCAATGTAGCTTTTCATTTCAAATCCATTATAAACGTAGGACCATATACCATCTAAATAAAGATATATTTCATCATATTTTGTTATTATAACCTTTCATTTCACAAATGCATCAAAATGCACTATATTGTTGTAAGCACTTATATACTTTTTATTTGAGTGAGTTTTGTAACTTACATAAATATGATAATAGTTGAAGAAAATGATGATTTTCTTGTTTCTTCTCTTTTTGTGATATAGAAGGGAAGCTTCATAGAAGTGACACCAAAGGTTATGAACACTAAAAAAACATAAGCAAATCATAACATCATACAATTTCCAAAAAGCTATTAAAATTAAATCTTTTTTTAAAGAACAACATTAAAATATACATTATTTCTTTTTGCTTATAACTCTACAAAAAATTGTTGTCTCTATTACATGATTTACTAACTTCTCCAATCTTCATGCCTCTTTATCAACTTCAAAGTTGTCAAAAACATGAAACTCTTTATCCTTTTTGTGCATTCTACATCTTCTCGTGAAATTCTCTCGTTTTTTCTAGTTCTTGCTATAAATTGTCAACTTCATTTTTTGCCCACAACCTCTCCCCTTACCATCCAAAACTGTCTCCTTTAAATAGTCATTTCTTGCTACAAATGACTAAAATCTACCTCTTCCACTCATTTTCTACTAACTCATGAGTTTATTGTCAATTAAGAGAATAATTCATATGAATGTGAAATTCCTCCCTTTTAATGCATAATTGTTACACAAAAAAGAATTTTAAAGGACAACTAATTATTTCTTTTTAAAAAATATATTAATTTTGATTAAAATGGGAAAGACATGTGTATTGTAATATTTTGGATTCATCTAAACTATTATACCAATTATAAGTGTAATAATAGTAATATAATAATATAATTTATTTGTAAATAAATATAAATTTGATTAAACAGTAATCAATTAAAGATATTAAGTAGGATTTGTGGAAAAAAATTAAAACGAAAAAATATGTTAAACTAATATTAAATTTTATACTAATATAATAGGTTATTTTTGTTTTATGTAATTTTATAGCAAATAAAAAATGATACACGTGAAATTCTGAAATATAATTAGTTAAAGAAAGATAAAAATAATTTATCAAAGTATAGAAACTTTTTTTACAAAGGGATTATATAATATTATACTATGGAGAGTATATTTTTTAATTATTATTATCAATCTCCATAAAAAGTATTTTAGTTTAGATTATATCCCAACAAAGGATTTATTGAATCATTTTCTTATCAATATAATAATAGTTATATAATTTTTTTTGGAAAAATAGTTAAATAATATTCCATTAAGAGCATCCTTTAATAAGTTAGTGGTAATTATGTTCTTTCATTATAATTAAAGACTTCTTTATGTCTACATTATAAATAAATATTTTAATCCATAAAAAATCTTGAGAAAAATTGTGGGGCTTCCTTTGGGGTTTGCTTTACATATATAGATAGATAGATAGATAGATATATAGAATATAGATATAGATAGTATTTATACGAAAATGAAAAGAAAAACAAATAGAAATCAAAATTCTTGATCTTAACCATGCATCCCTAGAGTCTAACTTCTTAACGCTGCAAACGGAAAAACAATATGAGGTTACAAAGGTAAATGCTTGAGAAAATCGTTGCTAATTAGAGTCTCACCTCTTAAATCTGCAAATAAAAAACACAATGAAGTTAATGTTCTTCTTCCACAATATGTTTATTCTCTCAAAATGAGATTTGGACCCATACCCATGTAGGGATGTCTATTAAGGGTTCTTTTTTTTTCTTGGTACATTATTAAGGGGTCTATTTCATGCATATAAATAGTTTAGATTAACCGACACAATTAATCATTTTTTGTGAGGATTCAATGAGAATTAAATGATTTTTTTGGAACAAATTCAATGGGAAATGATGCAACGTTTTATTCATATTAATTATAATAATCATTAGATGAAATGAAAAGTTGTTATGAATGTTGCTCTTAAATATTGTTGGAGGAATTTTAACCAAACAAATGAGAAGAATGCAAATAGGTCTTTGAAACTAATTTAGTGAGAAAAAAACGTTTAATGTGTATATACATATTGAAAATAAGATATGTTGAAATAAAAATTGATTCTAACGAATCTTTATTGAAAAGTGAAAATTTAAGGTCAACTATATATATATAATACTAACTCTTATATATATAAATAAAAGGAACATACACATAATTTATTTTATTAAAGTATAGAAACTTGTTTTACATAAGGTTTATATTATATTATATTATATTATATTTTTGTTAATTGTTATTTTCAGTTTCTATATATTTTCATAAGGATTTTCTCATTTAAATATAAAAATAAAAAAGTTAAATAGCAATATTTTACAAAGAGCATTATTTCATAAATTAGTGGCAATTATGTGCTTTCATTGCTTTTAAAAAACAATTTATGTGCTTTCATTAAAATTAAAAGTATTTTTTATGTGTAAATTTTAAATGAATATTTTAATAGATAAAATTCATGAGCATCATTGTGGAGGCTCTTTTGGGGTTTGCTTTACATATATAGATAGATAGATATAAAATTAGAGGGGTCACTTAGTGTTCAAGATTCCTTTATAAATATATATTATATTTTTTAAATGGTATTATTTAGTTGAACATGGATGGTAATATGGAAAGCCTTTTTCCATATTAAACTAAGTAATGACTATTTATTCTCCATATATGATAATTTGTTTTAAAGTTAATACTTGACACTTGAACTTTTCACTAAAAAAGCTCAAGTCTCCTTTACACAAATATATATATATATATATATATATATATATATATATATATATTAAAAATTAAAATTCAACTACCCCAAAGATACAAAAGGTGAATAATAGGTTTTTTCTTTTACAACCTCAAATGAATGCAACGAATGTAAGTTACATTTGGTAATGGCGATTTTTGGGAAGATCCTGCATATCATTGGCAAAGAAAAACCGAAAAATGTCCAAACAATTTTGCTTCCAAATGACATCAAAACTAAACCATAGAACTTGTGCCTCAAAATGAAAATAAGAAAATTTAACAAAACAATTGAATCGAAAAGAAATAAAAAAAAAAGGAGAATATACATGATATATCGAGAGATTAATTGAAATAAAAAATTCTACTACGTCAAAGATCAAAATGAATGTTACACAACCTTAAGGAGAATATAGATGTAGTTTTAAATCCAAATGTCATCACAATTCTAAATCATTAAGCTTATGTCTCAAAGTCCAAATAAAGAAACCTAACAAAACAATTGCACTGGAAAAACAAAGGAGAATATACATGATATATTGAAAGGTTAAAAAAATTCTACTACCTCCATGATACAAAAGCTGAATAGTAGTCTTTTCTTCTAAAATCTCAACGATGTGCAACCAATGATATGCTTTATAGAGCATCTAAAATACACCATAGGCCTAGGAAAAGAAAGTTAAAGAACTATAATCTCTTCAAATTGCATCATTATTTTTGTTATTGCAACAATTAAAACATGGAAAGCCAATCATCTCAAAATAATGTAACAGGTTCTCTCCCTAATAAAATTTCTACTAAAAGTTAACTAATTTCACAAAATAGAAGTTCCGTTTTGTTGAATATATTTTGTCAAACAAAGTTTTTTTTTTTAACGGAAAGTTTGTTTTATATAAAGTGGTTTTGTTTAATATATTAGTTTGTAGGGTTTAAATCTAATACTAAACTAAAACAGCAAAAGAAATTGTATTTAAATGGATTACATTATTTGATATTTTATTCATAACTTCTATATAATTTGATGCATCGGTTTTTTAATATTCACAACCAATGATCATAAATATATATTATTATATTGATTAAATGAATGGCAATTTTTTAGAAATACAACTAATGGAAATGGAATGCATTTATACTTGTAATATGAAAAGTGATTTCATTCACTACAACAGAATTGTTTAAAAAGAGCGCAACATTAGTAGCGCTTTATAAGTGAGCGCTCCTTATTCCCAACACCGCACATACAATAAGTAGCGCTTTGTACACGAGCGCTCCCTATAGCTAAACACGGAGGTTGAATAAGTAGCGTTTAGTACACTTGTCATTTAAAGGAGAAACTAAATTTTGCAAGTCTCTTTTACTATAATATATATATATATATATATATATATATATATATATATGTGTGTGTGGCACATATTAAGTGTTCACGTGGCAATGAAGAGCATTGTGTTACTAGAAATTTAAGAAATAAGAAATAAGAAATATGGCACAAATGGGACTCAAACCTATGACCTGGTGTTGGCATTATCTTACAAATACCATTTAGCTACATGACAACTTGTGAAAATAAAGCCAACCACTACTATTTATTATGTATCTAAATGCTGGGAAATAAAACATACACTGTTTGTCTTCTTCACCCGAAAACTTAGAAACGGGTCGTGATAGACCCGATTTAATCTCTTAATTTAAGAAACGATAATCAACGGTTTTATATTCGTTCGATTTGGAATTCAACCAAAAAAAAGGGAGCCCTAATGTGATTTGTAGAACTATTAATCCATTTTAGAAAATAGGTCAATTTTTTGAAACCGAAAACTGTTGAAAACAGATCCATTTCTCTTGAAATCGTGACTTCAAATATTGGTTAAAAAACTACAAACGAAACTGATTTATGATTTTTTTCGAAGTTTAATTAATTTCAGATCTGTGAGTTTTATGTTGCTGCGAATTCTTTTTTGGGTTTTGTGAGTTTTATGTTGCTGAGATTTGAAATCTGTTCAACAAAGAGACTAGACGGTAGCAATGTTTTTGGAGATGGTGATTGTGTGGGTGGCATGAATTTTAGTTTTTTATAAGGATTGCTAATTGTTTGTTTGCCTGAAAGAGAAACAGTATAGTGAATGGGGATGTCGTTGTTGGTGGTGAATGGTAGAACTATGACGCGCAGAAACTGTACCTTAAACCATGAAATATATACTTGTAGGTAGGTCATTGATCACAAATAGTAATGTGGTTCAGTGCTAAGGAGGTTCATCTTTTACTAGGGGGTGTGTGTTCAAACCTTAGTGGCCACAAAAATCTTTGTTTTTTAAAACTAAGCATTTATTGGTTGCTGATGTGGCGTGGTGACGTGGCATTCTGTTAGTCAAGTCAGCTTTTTTGAATGGAAAGTTAACAGAGGGGCCTAACTAGAAACACTTAATATTTGCAAGGTTTGTTTTAAAACTTTTTTTTTTGCAGGGGGGTAAATCGATTATGGTGATATTTGCAAGGGGTAAATGATATTTAATCTATATATATATATATATATATATTACAGCGGAAAGAACAACATGTTTATCTGGATGGGGTCAGTTCATAAGAACTAGCCTACCACAACATTAATTCAGCCAAGAAAAGTCATAAAAAAGGTTACCTGAATAATAGCAGAAGAATTGAAAAGGGTATCTAAAGCTTTAAAGACTTTATTACAAACTGAGAAGATATGTTACAAGAGGAGGAGTATTACAAGAGAGAATAAGAGAGAGAGAGAGAGAGAGAAGAAGAGGCTTCTGAAGCGTGCCTCTAACTAAGGAGAGAAATGCCTTATATAGGCAAACTAAAGGCTTACTATTTAAGCCGGTAAAAGGGCTACTGTACATTCCGGTAGCCGGTCAAAAACGACAAAAATTCTTTAATGATGCCGGGTACACTAAGTGGGCCCCATAGGCACATCAGGAAAGACTAAAAGACAAAAAAGAAAAGATTATATGGGGGACACCATTATTAGGTGCCTTTGTGACTATTTTTGTCCTTTCCCCTTAATATGCTGAGTCATATTTTGGATCATTGAGTCCCAAAAATCCTCTAGATAAGGCTCTTCTTCTTGGGATTCCCCTGCAAGGCAGTCCATGTCGTTGGGTTCTATTGATCCCTGTGAGGATGTTGACATGTCTTTGACTGGGAATGTGCTGAAAAATTGTGCTTTCATGTGGTCGAGAGTTCTGACCATGACTTCCTCTTCTGATTCTTGGGGGTATTTCTTTTGGAAATAATGTTTTAAATTGGCCATGGATAAATCTTTAAGATTTACATTTTGGAGATCACTATTTCTATCTTCATTGATAGAAGATTTAATTTTATGATTTAAACCTTTTAAATCTTCTGGGTCCATACGAGCCCACCATTTGTAGAAGAAGTTTCTCCTTAATAAGGGGATATTGTACTTGTCCTTGTCAATGGTTATTGACCATCTCCAAATCCAAGGTATCTGGAATTTGATGAAGAAAAGGCAAGGGCATTGTCCTGTAATAAGTTTATTTGAAGCTATTTTAGCAATTAAAGGAGTATTATCACACCATGAATTGTATAAATTCATAAGTTCTTCTGGCAGAATTTCCAAAGATGGACCAAATTTTTGCCACCAATTGTAAAACCAATTTGGCATAGTTTTTGTGATAATATCTGGGTTAATGCTGAAAAACCAAGAATGCTTGTTTTTCGGATTTTGATAATAAAAAGCTTTTGTGAAAGCTTGGATATAATCCCAGTAATTGAAATATGCATAAGAATTTTCAGCAATTTTGATTGCCTTTTCTCCATTTGGATTTAATCCCCATTCTCTTGGAAGGAGAATTTTATTAATGTGGCATTTGCTAAAGTTTATAAAACTTTGAGGGTTGTTGTTCTGATGATGGTGGGTTATAGTTACTGATTCCGTAACCAGCAGTAGAATTTCTAGGTGGGGTCTAGGTTTCCCGTAAAGACCTGGGTATCCTCTAGATTCTAGATACCTTGTCTTAATTGACCATGGGTCTTTGGTTATACTGAGGTCTTCATCATCAATATACATGATGTCCTCAGTAATAGGGTTCTCAAAGTATTCTTGAGCCTGTTCTTGGGAAGGATTAACCATGGCTTCAGCATAAGAGCCAGATTTGGTCCCTGAAGAAGAAGCAATTTCTTCTTTCTTCTGAGGGGCAGGTAATGCCTGCATTCTTCTTTCCCTATTAGGGTAAACTGTTGTCCAATCTCCTAGGAGAGGGGCGCTTGGTTCCTGGTGGTAAGGTAACAAATTGTTACTCCTACCCCTTCCTCTGCCTGGGCCCCCCGGGCCTCTGCCTCTACCCCTATAGGGGCTTGTCATGTCCCTGCAAGAACTCACGAGTTAGAAAATCAGCAAGAGAGTTATTTTCTCCTTTAATATATTCTATATCAAAATCAAATACTGACAATTGGGCTTGCCAGTTGGCAAAAATTTGTTTAGAAACTAAGTTCTTCACGTCTTTTTCAATAATTTGTTTGGCTGAGCTACAGTCAATTCTTAAAAGAAATTTTTGATTTAGGAGATCGTCTTGGAATTTAGAAATGCACTTAATTATGGAGAGCATTTCCTTTTTAATGGTCGAATACTTTATTTGTGTGGGATCCCATTTTCCCGAAGTAAACCTAACCAATACCTCTTTTGAAGTATTTGGGTCAACTTGCTTAAGGATGCCTCCATATCCTATATTTGAGGCATCTGTCTCAATAATCTTAAAAAAATTTTGGTTTGCCAAATTTAGGCAAGGAAGACTCTTGACCCTATGCTTGATATATTTGACGGCTTTGGTATGGGCCTCGGTCCATGGGCTAGCATTTTTCCTAAGCCTGTTATATAAAAGGGCAGTATCTTGTGCTAGATTTTTGTAATAGTCTGAAATATAATTCAGGCTTCCCAAAAATCTTTGTAATTGCTTTTTTTCTAATATTTCATCAGGAAATTTAGAAGCAAATTCTATGCTTCTGCTGATAGGAATGATTTTTCCCTGGTCAATTTCATGACCTAAAAATCTTACTTTAGTTTGGAAAAGCTTCATTTTTGGAGCTGATAAAACTAAGCCATTGTTTTTGACAATATTCTTAAAATTTTTAAGGTGTTTGAAGTGTTGTTCTATAGTTTTTGAAAAAACTAAAACATCATCGATATAGACGATCATGTAATCCGTATAAGGATTAAATATGTCATTCATAATATTTTGGAATTCTGAAGGGGCATTTTTAAGCCCAAAAGGCATAACATTCCATTCATAATGGCCGAATGGAACTGTAAAAGCAGTCTTATGTTTGTCAGATTCATTAATTTGGATCTGCCAATACCCAGATTTCATGTCAAATTTAGAAAAGACTAAAGCTTCGTTTAGTCTGTCTAATAGATCTTTCTTATTAGGTATAGGGTACCTAATCCATTTTAAAACCTTATTAAGGGGCTTGTAGTTGATGACTAATCTGGGAACTCCTCGTTCCTGCTCAGCGTGTTTATTCACATAGAAGGCAGTACAACTCCAAGAAGATTTGGAGGGCCTTATAAGCTTTTTCTCTATGAGAGAACTTATTTCCTTTTTGCAAAGATCAAGATATTCTTGATTCATTTGTGCTGGCCTGGCCTTTGTAGGTATTTGACTTTCATTAAAGTCATCTATATAAGGTAAAGAAACTATATGTTTCTTTCTATTCCAAAAGGCATTTGGAAAATCACTGCAAACCTCGGCTATGAACTGATTTTCTAAGATCTTTATTTGGGTTTTTATATCAGCTTTATTAAGCTGGCTATTAATATTAATAGTATTGATTTCTTCTTTAAGAAAACATAGTTGTTTTTCTTTATTTGTTAAAAGTTCTTTAACTTCATTGATCATCTTAGTATGAGGGTCTGAAATGAATTCGAAAATAATTTCCCTATTTTCTAGAATAGTTGTTATGCCTCTTTGGTCAATATTAATGATAGGCATAATCTGGTGGAGAAAAGGAGTTCCCAATATGATTCTATGGGTTAGATTCTTGACTAAAATAAAAGAAGTAGGAATGCATATTCCTTGGTTACAAATGTAAGCATTTGGCAGTTTGAAATTGATTTTCAATCTATCACCTCCAGCCTGGGTGAGTGACTGAGTGGTTTTTGAAAAATACTTAGTAGGGATAATTCCCTCTTGAATGCAATTTAAATCAGCACCACTATCTACTAGTGCCACTTCGTTTTCTAGGACAAAATCTCTGTCAATAATTAAAGTGATTCTAACAAACCATTTTTGCGAAGTAATTCTATTTAAAATAGAAAGGTAACCTTTTGAAGAAGATTCTGGTTTATCTGGGTTTTCCAACACAGAAACTCTTTCACTTAAAAGGATATTTTCTTTTCTAATTTGGGAAATTTCATTTTTCAAAATGTTAATTTCCCTATGGAGATCATTAACAGAAATTGGTTTTTCCTTAATATTAGACTCATGGAATCTATTAAGGACTTCACTAATTTGGTAAGGTGCCTCTATAATTAGAGGAGTATCTTTCCTGGAATGTTCTTTCATAAGAACTTCTATCATTCTTCTTTTTATGCTTCCATCTTTAATGGAATCCAAGGCCTCTAAGGCTTCATCTTGTTCCTTGGTGAGGACATTTAATCCATTCATGTCTACGATGGATTTCCAATAATTTATCTCATTGCATTGACAATCATTGTTGTCTCCTGATGATGATTCAGTGGATGTCTGAATCATATCTAAATCTTCACTTGTAGATTCTACATCTGTATCTAATTCTGATTCAGAATTGACTAATAAGACTTTCTCTAATTGTGAACGCAATTGTTCATCCTGAATATTATTTAGTGCCTTTTTAGTCCAGCACTGATTGGCATAGTGGCCTATTTTGCCACATTTATGACAAGTAATATCAAGCCTTTTGGCCTTTCTCTTTCCTCTCTTTTGGAAAGGCTTGATCTTATCTCTAGCTTTTTCTGAAAAGATTTTCTTTTTTCTGAAATCTCTCTTTTTACTTTTATAAAAGTTGTTTGTCTTTTTGTTTAGAGATATTCTTTTATCCTTCTTTTTGTCCTCGGGTGATTTACCCAGGTCAAAAGCAAATTGCTCACAGAATTCACCTAACTGGTGTTTTTCTGTTAGCTTTTGCTTTTTCAATTGGTTTCTTAGCTTTATGTCATTGCATAAGGCTAATCCTTCGTTAATACAGCAGCTTATTATTTGCCCATAAGTTAAAATATCATAATTGATATTAATACCATCATTCTGGCTTCTTAGGGTTTGCCTAACTTTTTCTGCAGGGTATAAACTGCGTCTTCTTCCCCAGTGCTTGCAGTAGCACCATCTTCTCTTTTGACTTCTTTTTTATGGGTTAATATTTCCCTCTTTTGGGCTTCTGTGAGATAATGATCCCACCACCCTCTTAACTGGCCTATGAAGCCAGTTGCTATAAATGAAGCAATGGAACTATCAGAGTTCCCATGTTGTTTACAGACTGTGGAATACATAATCATTTTATGTATTAAATCAATAATTTGCTTATCATTTAAGCCATCTATGTTCCATTCATAGATTTGTTTCCCAGAGTATGAGTTTTGGTAGGAATCGTTTTCCTCATATAAAAGATCTTGGGGAGAAGGCCTTTTATAGTAATATTTCTCAACTTGGTGCTGAGTATAGATGGGATTAATTTCTCCGTCCTGATTGGTCTTATTAATATTCTGATTAGCAAACATTTTTGCTAGTTTATCTATCTCTTCATCAGATGCTTCTGACAAGAGTTCCTCAGAGAGAACATTTAAACTTATGTTCTTAAGCTTTTCTTCTAAGATTTTTATAAAATCATTTTTGCTATCCTCAATCTTAAAACCTTCAATTTTAATCGGGGGTTGAACCATAGGTTCTTCCTTAATAATAGGAACAGGGGAAAAATCTTTTAAAATAGTTTTTTGTTGATAAATATGATTTTCAAAAAGATTCTTTAAGGAAGAAATCTTTTCTTCAAGAAGTTTAAATTGATCTCCCATGCAAACCAGAAACATATTTGTATAATTTTGAGACCTAATAATAGAATTTAATTCTTTCAAAGTAACCTGGTCTCGTTCTATTTTTTGAAGACTAATAAAAGCACTTGCTTCAACATTTTCTCCTAAAATAATGTTATTTTTCTTAGGAGGGAAAGCAGAAGAGATTTTCTCTCCTTTTGTTGTTTCGAAGACTATTTCTTGTAAAACATTTATCTCAGAATCTAATCTGTTTACGAAATAGGTAAGAAACCATTTAACAAAAGGCATATAACTTTGTGTTATAGATAAATGATCATAAAAATCGTTTTTTATCATATGTAATTCGGGAATAGAGAAATATTTGAAATACCATTTCCTGAAACTGGTATATTTTTCTGTCATGAACTCATCATTGATGAGTTGTCTCAGATCACTTCCTGGACTAAAGTCCATCAACATGGAAGCTCATATCTGACTGGGTAGGTGATTGCCTACTTCCTGTGTTATAAACACCATGGGGAATATCATTCTTACTAATTCTAATATTTTCTACTGTCTCAATTTCTTCATTAGTTTGGGACACAGAAGGTCTACCTAATATACTTGGAGTAGAATAGAATTCACTCACAGAGTGTCTGGATGATAAGGACCTTGGGATTTTAGTAATCCTATTAGGATTGAATCTAATTTCTATGTCACCCTCAGTATTCTGAGTTATTTGGTCTATTTCCTTATTAAGGATTGGCCTGGGATTTACTTCCTGAGGAAGCGCCCATGTCTCTGGAAGGTCAATTTCTTCCCATTTGATTAACCTATTGGTCGCAACATTTGATGTGAGCAAATTTGTTTGCACCAAAGTTGTTGTTCCTGGGAAAGTGATTTGCTTAGCCTTTGGGTTAAGCGTATTTAAAACTTTATAGTAAACTCTATAGCATATTGCTATGACTTCACTACCTTGCTTATAGTCATACCCATTTGTATGAATATTAAGCTGAAGAGCTTCTGATATATTTTTATCAGATAAGGATAAGCTCAAATTTGGAGCTACTTCGAAATAAACAGGTCCATGGCATAAACTCGTCTCAATTAGGGCAGCTAAGGATTGTTTGAAATTATTGCATCTGCCATCACGGACATAGGCCATAATACTTGAATTTAATCCAAGCAAAGTCAAAGGTTTAAGGGCTATTTGGATTAGCCCAATATGTACAAAATTATAGTCCTTAGAAAAACTTAAGTCCTTTTTATTAAGAAGCCTTATTATTTGGTTATTTTCAGCTATCTGAACTGTTTGTTCTAGCTGTTTAATAGCATATCTTGCTTTAAAGTCAAACATACCAAATTTATATATTTGGTTTGAGGGAACAGAAGGAATAGTCCACTTATTAAGTTGGTCTAGATTATTGGGGAATTCAATTAATTCTTCATTTTTTATTTGATCATTTTGACCACTATAATTACCAACTTCCATAAGGAAAAAGGGGCTAAAAATGTTGTGGATCAGCTTGTCTTAAGATCATAGCCAACAGATAAATACATTAAACTTAACATCAGATAAAATAGATACCTTTTTATACTTCTTTTGTCATCTCTGTAAATGGAAAATCATTTAATCTATCAACCAAACAGGGATAGAAGGAGAAACCCCCTAAACCAGAGATGTAGCTTTGTTATCTAACAAAATTTTCAAGGCTAAATACACGGTCTAATTCATGCCCTCTGACACAAGAGGCTTAATGGACCATAGCCGAAAACACTAGATAACATAGCTAGTTTTTAATCAAAAAACCCAAAGAAGTACGAGCTACAGAAAACTCTTGGTGTAAGTATAAGGGAGATCCATTGCTGGACGTGTCCAATTGGGACACCATACTCCTAGGCTACTGCTCCCAATACTGACTCCCTTGTCAGATCATCGGGGACGGTTCACCTAAAAGAGTAAGATCACATAGCATGTTTCCCAACATGCTTTCCTATACTTACATCCTTGAGTTTAAAGTGGCTCTGATACCATTTTACAGCGGAAAGAACAACATGTTTATCTGGATGGGGTCAGTTCATAAGAACTAGCCTACCATATATATATATAGATTTGTCATAAAAAAGAAGATATATAGATAGATAAGTCAACAATATCTTAATTTTTTTCTCCGCGTTTGACAACTTATTTTTTGTTCATTCTGAAGTTTTTTCTTATTCCTTTGCCTCTAATCTCTTAAGTCTAAAGGTAATTGGATTTTTTTTATTCTTTTTCATGTTTCAGAAGTCTTAACACCCTAATTCACATTTCAATTATGTATCTCAGAAAAATGAAGTGATACTAAAAATGTGCTATTTAGAACAGGGTCTTGATCCAAGATCAACAACTAATCTATTCAGCATCTCAGTATCCATAGGAGAAAAAACAGTGAACAAAGAAGACTGTCTCATACTATGGGCCCGTTTGGATAAACAGTTTATAGCATAAGCACTTATCGTATAAACGCTTATGCATAAGCTATTTATATAATAAACAATAAAATACTGTTAAAACTATTTTTCTATAAGCCATAAGCTGTTTTCATAAGCTATCTAGAGGAGCTTATGCAAATTAGCTGAAAACAACTTATGAACTTATAAGCTGTTTCCATAACTCTCCCAAACAGTTTCATAAGTGTTTATTGCAATAGATAAGCCCAAATAAGTCGATCCAAACGGGCCCTAAGACTTGAAGTAGAATCATCAGCACTACGAGCAAGAAGCAACAACAACGTAGAAAGAGTTCGCCACACAGTATGGGGTTACTTCAGTCAAAGAACAGATCTATTAGTTCAACTAGAAGACTCACACTTGCTCAAACTCAAATCCTCTGAAACTGATAGCATATATATTGGGAAACCAACATGGAAGCCTTAATACAAGATTATAGAATTGTAGAAGGTATTCAAATAGCACATGTTGGGAAGACAAGAGTGTCTTTGTTTAGGTTTGGTTAAGGTCCTGAGACACATTCAAGGACAAGAATGGAAGAAGCGTGGCAAGTTGAAGAGGTAGATTTTAATATTAAAGGATTGTCTATTGTTTGCTTTTTACCTCCTAGTTATTTGAAGAAAGCGCAAGAAGAGTGTGGTGGTGTGGTTTCTAGTAATGCTAAGTTGCCTTATAAGATTCGTTCTGCTTCTTTTAGGATAAGTGGTTCTAAAGTAGCAGCTGTCAACTTGGATGATGATTCATATGTACAAGTGAGAGTGATGAGGATTTGTAAAATCCTACATTTTTGTAAATATAAATGACATTCACTGGTATATGGTTAAGTGTTTGTAGTAGAAGGTATAAATTGTATTAATTGAATTCCTTTCTCCTGACTTCTTTCTCGTTATCAAAATATAGAACTAATATCTGATAACTATTTCATTGCTTTCCAAACTAAGCATCACAATTAACTAATCAACATGCAAGTTAATATAAATAATTTAGGCATATAAGTTTGGACTCTAGTTACATTTCATAAGTTTGTCAAGTTAGTTTATGGAAAAACAACTTATTGAGATATAATTTTTGTTAGTGAGAACTTATGAATTAACATAAAAAATTATTTATCTCTATAAGTCGTTTCCCACAAGCTCAAAAATAAGTTAATCCAAACGGGCCTTTAGAATTGTAAACACACTAACAAAAATAACACCGATCAACAATATAAAATAATATATCAAATAAATATCTTCTCAACTTATACTCAACTATATTGTCAAACAAAAAAAACTTATACTCAACTACCCAATATTCATGAAGTGCAAAATGAAATAAACACAAATAATGCATAATGAAAAGAGAAACAAGAACAGACATAAATGACTAAAACAGGTAACCCATGCCCCGTTTACACTAGGAACACGGTTCCTTTAGTTTTGCAACTTAAAGATCACAAGCCATTTGCACCACGGGTGAGATTGGTCCATCGATGAGCTCTTCTGAACAGCTTTAATTAGCCTGAAAGGAAATGCTTGTAAGGGGCTTTCCTCCAACCCATTTCTTCTCTGCTTTTGCTTTTTCAGGTTCACACTCTGCAATATCACTATTTTCTAACACTGTAATCATTACAAGTAGAGAGATTCTGTGAAGTGGTCTTTTTTTGGAGAATTTCAGGACATTAATCCTCAAGACCGAACGTTGTCATTGTCAAAACTTTTGGAGATATCACTGTCATTTGGAGGAAGTTGAACCTGGGGCAATAGTGCACTGGCCACATCCACAACTTTCTCACCGGCCAGAGATGTTTTCTCCAACTCATTTGGAGGCTGATGCACATTATTTTGCTTCAACAAAGGAAATGATGATTTACCATCCACATATTCCCCAATAAGTTTTCCTTGTGAAAGGTTATATTGGAATGATGTTGAATCATCATCCACACTGCTTACATTTTGTGAAGATGTGGGCTCCTCAAATGAGAAAGGGTTTTCAAGAGGCACCTTCAAGTCTCCATACCACGAATCAAACGGGCCATCAGGAGGATAGTTGAAATGTTTTCCAGTAAGATCCTCCCGCTTGAGCATCGAAGACCACCCCCACATTATAGTTGTAGCACTTCGGAGAATATCAGAACCCCTTCTTGGACATGCAACCAAGATATTATAGTTGTTCATTCTTAACCGGTGCAATATGCCTGAGAAGTCTCTATCGTGTTTATCATCGGATATCAGAAAGTGGTGTTCGGGTGGAGGATGACAGGTAACCCAAGCCCTAAGATCCTGAAGAAGAGCACTATAGGCATCGTTCTTTCCACCTGTAACAATGTAGTTATAAGCCATTACTATTTGAAAAGATAAAAAAGAATATGAAATTGAATGAAACATTTCAACAAGTCCTAACACCGTGTGGTCAAGATTCTAAGACATGAGCAGAAAACAGTTTGTTATGATTTTGTTAGCTGCACCTCCGTCTCAAATATGGTAAATGAAGAATTTTCAGCGCAACCATAAGAACCAAGCTCCATAACAAGCAAAGATACTACCGTTGCTGATTATTTATTTCAATGAATAAAATAGTGGTATATGACTCGCAATTATTATATGCAAAATGAAGTGGAACTGATTGCTACATAAGAAAAGGGATTGATTATATACTTCACTCCATCTAAGGTATTAGTCAAATAAAAAATAGTTGTTTATATCCTCCATTTACACTAACAAACTTTGCAAATAATCTAGTTTTTGCCAAAACAAACTAGTATGGGCGTATGCATAGGTTGCGGATAGAAAAAAGTGTGAAGTGCTAATATAGCATTACCCTTTCTATTACGCTCTGCTCAGAATTGTGTTTCTGTTTTGTGATTCCGTTGTTAAATACGGTTGCAAATTGGCTATATGTAACATTGTAAAAGTACAAAAGAAGATTCAAGATATATTTGCCTGTGTCCTCCGTCCATAAAAATTAGTCACCAGTTAGATTCAGAGCAATGTTTAAGATTTCAATAGTTTATATCTTCTAATAAATAAAGAAAAACGAGAGAACTGAAAATGAAGATAATAACAGTGATAGGTTAGAAAAAATAACCGCCAACGGGGTAGAGGTCCATGCCAGTTGCCCAAAGTATGTTGCGGTCGACCTCAGAAACCTTTGTATAAAACTGATGATAAGCGCGAATACGAATTATACCCTTAATCCCGTTAGCTCTAACGGCTGCCATAATTGAAGGTGCTACATTCCAATAGCTAACCCCAGAAGGCACGCCACAGTTGTCAACGTCCCACCATACCGAAACGCTAGGAGGTTGAGGAGGAGAAGAAGATGATGATGAGAAGTGAATCACTGGAAATCGAATACGAAACGAGTGAACTTGGGATGATGAAGAGGAACAACAAGAAGGGAACAAGAGGTTTTTCCGAAAAAGAGAAAGCATGGTTGAGATCTGAACGGAAATGGAGATTACAGGTCGGTCAATCGAGAATGGTTGATTGAAGAGGAGAAAGGAGAAGAGCAATGTGCGGCTGAGCGCAGAGGAAGGAGGTTTTTAGTCGAAATAAACATGAGTTAGGGTTTTTTTTTTAATCAAATAAGAGTTGGGGTTTGAGTTTGGAGTTTGGGTTTTTAAAGATTTTTTCGTCCAACTCAAATCCATGATTACTAAATCTGTCTATTGGATTTGTCAACTGTGTTTTAGTTTGGTCGGTCTGTTTGTTTTTTTTGAAGGACTGTTACTCTTGTACTTCTTTTTCTTTTTTTTAACAATTCTTGTACAATATACAAGTCGTATGTACCCCACACATACGTATATATATTTGGGGGTGTATATACGACTCTATAATATACAAGTCGTATGTACCCCACACATACGTATATACGACTTTGTGATATTAAAGTCGTATATACGTATGTGTGTGGGTACATACGACTTGTATATTATAAAGTCGGATATACACCCCCATATGTATATACGACTTTCATTTTTAAAAAAAATGATCAAACGGTTCGGATTTGACTTCCAATAGTTTATCAACGGTGTAGATTGCACGGATTAGATCAACGGCTCATATTCATTCACGAATTCTATAAATACCCACCCCCACCCTCATTCATTTCACACCAAAATTTCACTCTCAATTACCTTTCTCACACGTCCAAAATGCATATTTGCTTAACCCAACGGTCTGCTGAGAATAGGCTCTGCGGTATTCATTTTGGGGGCAACATCACGATGAGAGAAGATGGGGTCTACTTTTGGAGTCCGAAGCCGGAGTTATGCCGAATCGACCGCGCCATGGGGTTTGATGGTGTGATGGACAAAGTGTGGGCAAAAGTTCAAGTGCCGCGCAACTCCCGTGACGTCACCAGCATCACCTATCGGAAACCCGATCGTGGAGATGATGGTTGCATTTCGTACTCGTCCATGCCTATCAAGAACGACGAAGACGTGGTGAGCATGTTCGACATTCATGACAGCCTTATGGGGTATAAGCCATTGGAGCTGTACGTGGAAACACAACGGAGCGTGAATGAGATATTACGTCGTCTGCGACCACCACCGGAGTATTAGGATTAGATTTTATATAGTTATGTTTCACATTTTATGTAATTTTGTTTTTATCAAATCAATGAAATGAATGAAGGCTTGTGTACGTGGTGGTTAATAAAATAAAATACTAAACGGATATAAAATAATCAACGAATATAAAATAAAATAGTTCAAAATATAGATCCATAAAGTACAGAAATGTCCTAGATATCAAGCCCTAGCATCTGCATGTACTCAGAAATGCTGGTGTACGTGGTGGTGCCCTGCCGAATATGGCCATGACGAAGGCCATTCCTAACCACATCTGCCAAACCGTGGGCCCACTCCTCAGCTGGTGGTGGTGGTGCCTGTGCTGCTGGTGGTGCTGCAACCCTAAATCTCGGAAGTGACACAGACACATACCACATCAAGTATCTTCGTCCAACCTGACCCATCTCCTCAGCCACACTAGTACCACTAATAATGTCCTACACTAACGGCCAGTAGTGCGCAATCTGAAACATGACGTCTGCATGGGACGGACGACCAGCAATAGGGGTACGTGGGATGCCCTGCACATACCCAAACTGTCGGAGGCACCTGTCAGGCATGTAGCCAACTGTGATGTCTCCCCAACTGATGAAGCCCCGGTACAGTGAAAACATGTCGAACTCTCTATTGCCCCGGAGCCCCTAAAAAGGGCGCCAACAGACATCATCAGTGCTCAGCCCATTAAGCAGCTGCCTATAATATAGGAGCTTTACGTCGTCTGTCTTCTTCTTCCTCCAGCATGCACACAGTGGTCCATCACGTGCAGTACCCGGTCTCCTCTCACACAAGGTAGGAAAATACCACAAAATCCAGGCCTGAAAAACCAAAATGGTTAACTAAAAAACAATTTATAATTAAAAAACAATTGATAACAATGAAAAAGTCGGGTAGTAATCTTGTTGCCAAGTCTAAATTAAACAAATTAACATATTAAATAAATTAACAAATTAAACTAATTAACAAATTAAACAAATTAACAAAATAAATTAAACTTACCGGAGTAGTCAGTATGCGAGAACATACATGAGCCTCTATACTGAAGAGAGGCTGCTGCTGAAACAAATGCTGCTGACACAGCTGCTCATACTGCTGCTACTGAGACATAGACTGGTCCTCAGACCAGACTGAGGAGCCTGAGGAGTCCTCCTCACTCTGATGCCAGTGCTCCTGCTGGCCCTACTCATACTGAAACTCAGGCGCAGGGACCGGGACCTCCTCCTCCGGCTGCTGCGGTCACCTACACCTCTCAAACGCATGTCCAGCAATCCTGTGGTAGGTGCGTGTAGACGGAGCGGGTGTCTCCCCAGCCGAAGACTCCCGTCAATGCCTATGCCTATGGGACACTGCAAAAAAAATGAATTTGTTGAAAAAAACGCAAAATTTAAAAAAAATAGAAAACTCAAATCGTATATAACCTATATACGAATTCCAATCGTATATAGGTATATACGAATTCTAAACGTATATATCTAAAGGGACGTATATACGTGGCGGCGAGGTATATCCGAAGCGAAAAAATGAAGGGAAATCATATATATGTATCACGATGACTTACTAATGTCAAAGTCGTATATACGTGGCGGCGAGGTATATCCGAAGCTAAAAAATGAAGGGAAATCGTATATATGTATCACGATGTATATACAAATTCCTCAAAAATTTCTGATGGTAAAACGTATGTAAGTAAAAAATGGTAAGTGTTTTGTAATTGTAAAAAAAATTTAAGGGTATTTTTGTCTTTTCAAAGGGGGCATGGGGGTATGAGGGAAGGGTGTGGGGGTACAAAAAAAAACCCATCCTTGATTACTAAATCTCCAGTACTAGTAACATATGCACCCACGATCGTCTTTCATCGTACGATTATTATTCAAACTAAAAGTAAAAATATGAAAGCCAAGTGTTCTAAAAATGGAGATAGAACAACAAAAGTTTTGTTGTGGTGGGACAAAATCATAAACTAGTAAAAACAACAAACCACTTAACCGCAAAAAAAATACAACATCTATAAATAATACAATTAGGAATTTAGCTCCATAAATTATCAGCCACATGTCATCTCCTAAGCCTCCCTCCAAGCCAAACAATGCTGATGTGTACCTGCCCTTAATTATTCCAATCCCTGAAAAAAGTATTACATAATTATAGATTTATACTAACAGACATAAATATATATTTATATTATTACATAACGTATACTAACAGACGTAAACATGTATGTTTTTGATCATTCAAAGTCAAACAATAAACGGCAATTCAAATTGGTTTAATAATTGGAATTTCAAATTCAAAATGTATTGAAATAACGATTTTGAATTCAAATAGACAATACTTAATATTTTGACAGCACATACAACATGTTGTTCTTTCATAATTAGGTTCAAATTAAAGACAAATAAATCCAAATAATTACTACTAAAAAAAGTGGAATAATTTGTAACTCTCATTTCTAATTTGTATCTTGCAATAAGAAATTAACCCACCTTAATCCTTTATGTTTAAGTTATTGTTGATTTTTAGATTTAATTTCAAATAAATAATCAATAACAAAGAAAATTGTGACGGCTAATATTCTTGCACAACAATGTCACGCCTCAAAAAACAAAAAATTACTTCTAAAAAAAATTGATATAATTTGTAACTGCCGTTTATAATCTGTATCTTACAATATCAATTTTCCCACCCTTTCTCCTTAATGTTTATGATTTTAAATTCAAATCAATAATCAATAATAAAGAATATACTAACAACTAATATTCCATATTACATAACCAGTCACCAGATTTTCGGCATTCCAAATTCAATTCTTCATTCAGAATAAAAACAAGATTACTGATGTATTGATTTTATATCAGAAATTTCCATATTTGGTATTTTCAAGTCAACCCATTATTTCCTATATAATGCACACTTCATACCTCTAATGTAGCATCCACATACTTGCATCAGTATCACTTCATTATCTGTGCACCTTCACTCCTCATGGCAGCCAGCAATTCCAACGCAATTGATCTCCTTTCTGCTGTTGACAACAGCAGACAAAACTGAAACTTACTTGTGAGATTGGTGAGGTTCTGGAAAGTACCTGATTCATACAACAAACAACTGCCTTTCATCATCGAGATGGTTTAGTGTGCTTTGTTTTCTGTACATATAGTACTACCATAACCATATGTGCTTTTAGTACAATATACAAATATAAGTATTTGACTGTCTGTATACTTTGTCGTATTTTATAGTGATTTTCCATCACTCTAGTTGGAAACGAAAATGCTAACAGCTGTCTTATTCAGGGTACAAAAATTACTGCAACAGTCAAAAAATCCCTGATTTACAAGTTTGAAAAAGAACTATGTGAAGGTGTCGTCTATTACATGAGAAACTTCGAGTTGGAAAATCTCGGCATGTTTCGCTCATCTAATCATAAATGGAGGCTGAATTTTAACAACTTCTTATTTCGGTATTACTGAGATAGAGGGAGAAGAGATCGAGAGCTATAGAGTAGTGAGGGGACCAACACCAACATGTTGAAGAGTAACATCTGTTGAAGACGACAGCGGCACCATCGGCAAGCATTGGCACACCGTCCACTCAGCACCATAGCCCAGTTCCTCCCGTTTTCCAATTTTCTGCTAGCTCTCCTTTCCCTTTTTATGCTTTTTCTCCTTTCTCTTTTTTATGCAGTTTGGGATTTAGGGACTAGATGATTTAATTTTTTTGATTTTTGGGGATATAGGATCTGAAGCGTTGGATCGAACGAAAGAAAATTGAATCAAGCAAATAGTCTACGACATCTATCTTTCTTTCTTTGATAGATAGATCCGAATCCCATGTGTCCGTAGAGCATAGGTATGTAACTATGAATGACAGACACGTTTCTTTCTTTTGATATACACTAACATGCTATCTCACTAGGAAAAAAAATACACTAACACTATATCAATCACAATCTCAACTAATAAACACATACACTATTAGTAAATCAATTGTATCTATCTTATTTGTAGCCAAAAAACGTATCTACCTTATATTATTATTATTATTTTGACAAAATTATATTATTATAATTTTTATTATTATTATTATTATTATTATTATTATTATTATTATTTTAAGACAAATATTTTATTTTATCTTTACAAATCTGATAAGCAGGGTGATACTATCTATATTATTATATCCTTAGTTTATTGTATTTTGATAAATATTCCAATTCTTACAACAAATTTTAGCATGATCACGCTATTATATGGATACTATCCCACACTAACACGTTTCCACTATTTATTTACCTCAACAAATAATAAAAATTTGTCAAAAAAAACAAATAATAAAATATTTTCTATTAGTGAATAAAACAATCATATTTATAAAAACAAAAACAAAAAAAAGCAACCGTTTCTATCTTATGTTCTTTTTAACATTTGTAAAAATTATTTTTATCGATGTATTTATTTTTTGACACAACTACTTTTACTCTAATTTAGACAAATAATAAGTTATTCATTATGTTGTCTACATTTTTTTAATAAAATTACTCTTAATCAAATAAAAATATTTTTTTATAGAATATTAAAAAGTAATTGTTTACCCATGCAGTGCACGGGTCAAGTACACTAGTTTAAATTACAATTCGTTAAAAATTACAATTAAGACAATGAGTAGTGAAATAAATGATAACCAAATCAGCTTATATGGATTAAATGATAACCAAATTTTAGTAAAAACAATTTTATGCTTTAATATGGATTAAATGATAACCAAATCAGCTTATTTTCATTTTGAACTATAGAATGTTCCTACCCCACTTGCTTGAAATATCAGAAAATTAACTTTCAATCAAGTATAAAAATGAATTCAATTTGAGAAATCCTTAATTTTGACAGTAATAAATATTTCTAAGTGGTAAATTTTTGTCCACATAAATAATGACAATGGCTGAATATTAATATTTCTAAGTGGTAACTTTTTGACCACGTAAATAAGGATAAGGACTGAATATTTTAATTTCAATTAATGAATCTTTTTCAATCACATATTATTGCTTTGACAGTTGCAAGTCACTTCCCACACATAAATCTGGTGCTGATTTCCAACTGGGCCTGTTCCCTCACTTACACAGATTGCATTGACAATTGTAACTTATATCCAGATATAATGAGCAAATTAAAAACAATTTAAAAGAACTATCTCAAATAGGAATAAAGTATATCCAGTAACATAATTTAAAATGTTAGGGACATTTACAGTTTTAGACCATAAGACGTGAACGTGAGCAGTGGCAAAAAATCACAATGCATTTATGATGGAATTCTTCCGTGTCATAATATGAATTGAAATAATATATTCAAACAAACGATTTTACTCTTAATTCAACCCAAACTATTAAAAAAAAAGTGCAAAAAAAGTATGAGATGTAAATCATAACAGGCTAAAATACATGGAGAGGACGTACAAAATGTACCTATCAAGTCTAGAGAACGGAAGCCAAAGAATATAATATTGGAGAGTATATCATAGCCTAAGTGAGCACATAATGAAACCCAATCACAACCTGCACAATGTAGGAGATGACACAGTTAATAGAAGATATTTAACAAGGAAATTATCACAGAAAAAAAATGCCACTTCCATCAAGCAATTGTTCTTTTAGTCAATCAGGTCATTAGTTAGAATTTATAAGGGATTAGAAGGGGGTTGTACTTACTTGCATACAAAATGAAGGGGGCTGAAATTTTGAGTAATATTCAAAAACAATGGAAAACATGTTTCAAGCACACTAATTCCCCCAATAAGGGAAACTATTCAGCAACTCAACATGTTTAAATTTTAACAAAACATCACTTTGCATGAGCATTCACTTACATCACACATTTTTTTGAGCAATGAACCTCAAACACTCTAATTCAATATATATCTATATATTTGACAAAAAATCATTCACCAATATGTCTGATATTGGTGTTGCAGAGATACTGAGGGGAGATAAAAAGGGTGGAGTGAAGATAAGAAAAAACTTTGAATAATAATTTTTTGAATAGTCAGAATTAGGAAAAGTATAGATAACAAACTACAAAGCAAAGTTTGATAGTGAGAGAACCATTCATTTTCGAGAGATTGGAGAATGAAACACTAAAGATAATGACATATGCTTGATTGACTTAGAATAATCTTAGTTTGGTTTCTACTTTTGAATCTGCTACTAATTTTGTTATATATATATATATATATATATATTATGTTTTGACTAAGACATAATGAAGGTAAAGGATGCATAATAAAAATGACCTTGTAACCATCAGCTTCACTTTGTATAAGTTGTAGAAAATGAGGTTCCTCACCATCTTCTATCTCTGCAAGAAAAAATATGCAAACGCACGGATAAATGAAAAATGAGAGCAGCTCAGATTTTTATATGGAGGAATCCCCAATTCAAGGAAATGCAATCTCAAATTAAATGAAATCAAAAAACATATTTTAGATAATAGTGATAATGATGAAAGAATGCTATGGTTATACCTGATACACAGATTAGGTCGAGAAGCCTACTTAACAATGCAGAATCAAATATGTACAAATATAAGTGGTCCATACATACATACATACATATATACCACGTCAAAACCAACATCAAGAAAATGCACTGTGAAGAGGAGAAGCTGATAAAGGAGACCTAATTTTGCTGATTTTTATGCCTATAAATTTTGAAAAGTAACAGATCAAGAACACTGAAATTGAACTATCCGAAAGACATTTTTATGCCTCAACCTTCAGTACATAGGCACTTCACACTCAATTAAATTTTGTTTACAACCTACATAGAAAACATGTAATGATGCCTATGTGTACCACACCCAACGCATACCAATATGAACAACAATGTTAGTTATTAGAAGTCTTTTTCTTTCCTTTTGTATTACAACTCAAATAATATATAAATGTATACAAATTATCAATTATCAATTGGTGTACTGCAAGATGAATGTTTCTTTGATAATCCATCCAACAAATTATAACCTAGCAACAACACTTCAAACATCCAAACAAAGCATTAATAGAAAATTCATATGGCCCTATTAGTAAATGACAAACATAAAAACCATATTCAAGGATAAACTACAACACTACTTGCCACTCTTAACAATGGCACTCTTATGGCCCATTCAAAACTGGTTGTTGCCCATGTAGAACAAAACACGGACATTGAATCAAGAATACACATGGTTTTTGCCCATTGAATCAGTAAATAATAACCATGGACTGAAATGCAGAGAAACAAAAAATCACAAGACAAACAAAAAGATAAAACTAACAGCTCAAGCAGAAACAAAATATCACAAAATCCAACACGGTAACAGAAAAAATCACACATGCTTCCAACCATTTTCAGCCCAAATCAAACTATTAACAAGTAGAAATCAAACCAAATCAAACTATTAACAATTAAAAATCGATCCAAATCAAGCTATCAACAAGCAAAAATTGACCCAAATCAAGTTATTAACAAATCAAAAAAAAAATCCAGAATTATGTTCTTCAAAAAACAATTTGCCAGTGCAAAGGAAGATTTCAAGCAGATTTCAAAACTGAGGATTGATAATTGAGGTTTCTCATGTACAACTCCAAACTCTTGTTCAAACTAAACACGCAAGGAGATGATGAAGTCAACATAGTAGGATAGTTCCCTGAACCAGGCTTATCTAAACAAAAAAAAGTTACATGAACCAGAAAACATGGATTATGAAACTGAGCCAGGAGGACCACAACCAGTACTTTGTAAAAGTTTACTCAATCCATCTACTAAAAAAAGTCACCGCAAATTTTATTAACGAGATCATCATACACATGATCGATTTACACAAGCGAGAAGTAAAAATACTCATCTCAAAATCACAAATCCAAATAACGTAAGAAAGAAAGAAGCAGATCGCGTGAGAATGCTTACCGTTTGACATCGCAGAGAGAGAGAGAGAGAGAGAGACTGTCTGTGAGACGAAATTACGGTTATGCGAATTATGGGATTTTTTGAGTTTATTGACGACAATTTTGTCAATTCATAACAGTTTACTCCCCCGAAACGCCTCAAATTGGGGGATGCGAAAATGGACCATCGGGAAGGGTTAGGAAAAATCCCCAAAATAATCCCCTTGTTTTCTTAAACTCCCAAAGAAGGGGTTCCTTCCCCTCCCCTCCCCTCCCCTCCCAAACAAGGACTTAAATAAGCTAATGAATTTTATTTCGTGCTCCCTGAAGCTAAAATGCGAGAATTCCATCATAAGACCCCAAGTCACACAGCTTAGTCACCTTTTATCCAAATAAAAATATGCTCAACTTTGATTGTACATCTTAAGAAGTGTTTGTTTTTTTAATGTTGTTAAGTAATGGCATGTTCATACTTTAAGAAAACTTGAAGACTAGATAGGATTCGGCCAGTAAGTATCTTTTGGAGGGAAATTAGAACTACAAGACCTTTGACATTCAACAACACTATTATAGTTCCCACGTGCTAACATAACAGTGTACATAACTTAAATTATATCAAGTGATGATTTGAAACAAAGAAAAACATGAGAGAACAAACATTAATCGAAGCAAACATAGCAATAAAAATGCTTTGTAACATGTCAGCCAAAAGATATCAACATAGCATTCAGATAGATCAACAAGAACTAAAATTTACCAATTAATATTGCTTCCATCTAAAATGAAAAATTGATGGTGTATCGCAGAATACTTCTATTGTAGACGGTAAAACTACGAACTCTCCATGACCCCATGACATCTAAAATATGAATTCTATATTTGCTAAAAAGGATTATATTCCAGTTACTCCTAAGCTAGTTCCTCTGCCAGCTTCAACTTCAGTTTCTACTTCACTCATCCTCTTTATCCTATAGACCAAAACCAAAGCACACAAAACAAATAAGATGAATGGATACCGAGGAAGGATGGATACCGAGGAGCATCACAAGGATTTGCTACAATGCTCAGCAGAAGCAGAAGGAACCTCCATAAAAGTTATATTGCCATTATCATTTGCCACACAACCAGAAAGCCACTTATATATATTCTGTAAAACTAAAAATAAATTTGTAGATACTACTAAAAACAGAAAATAGAAGTTATTAGAAGATGGAGCATGAAATTTCTAATAAGCAATAAATAGAGAAGAGATGGAAAAAGCTTCTCTAATCTTATATACATGCACTTTCGATCTCTTATACCAAATTCAGCCCTCTCGATCCTAAATCCTATCCTAATAAAAGGAAGAAGCGGCTGGCATAGAAAATACATATTTACAAGTACATAAACAGTTTTGAAAGGGTAATTAGTTAATTTAGAGTGATCAGTATGCAATATATTGGGGAAAATGATTAATGCTATGGTTTATTTAAAGTTGAGGTGTGTAAATTACCTGCAGGAGTCGGACTTCAATTGCAGGTGTTCTAGCAATAGCTCGTGTCATATGCTGTAACCTTTTATGCATAATCTTGGGCCTTCTCAGCATTCATATCCAGTGCATACCTAAGACATTAATTAGATTGACAAATGAACAAGTCATTTCCAAAGCATTGAATTCACTCTGAGTCTACCTAGTGGGAAGGCTATTGAAGTGAAGCCAAAGTCATCTTCAAAATCAGGAAGAGTGACATCTGGGGCATTCAATTCCCAGATAAAAACACTAGCAGTGTTGTAGAATTGCTAGTCTTAGTGTTGGTCCATATAACATCACCCTTTTAAATCCACATTTAGAGCACCAAAATTCTGCAGCCCAAGCTTCTGCAAGCGATTCAAACGCAAGCTCAAGCTTCTGCCAGCAATAAGCAGGCAAGAGTGAGAGTAGCGACACAGTTATAAATTTCTCACACAAAAGAAGCTATAACAATGGAGAGCACATATTTCTTTGGTGTGGAGTTGTGCTAGGTGTGAAGCATTGAGTGTGTCATATGACTGGCGGGCAGGGCCTTTTTTTTCACCATACAACTGTGAAGGCTTTGGAATAGTTTTTGCTACATTGTTGTTTGCACTGTTCTGTGTTTTTGGCTGTTGTGAGCTTAGTTATTAGTTTGGTAGTTTTCCTTTTGTACCTTACTGAGTGTTGTTGGGTTGTTTCGGGTATGATGTGTTGGTGTGTTGCGGTCTCTTTTTTGTTCCCTTTGTTGGGCTTGTACATCTTCTGTTGTTTGTAATTGTAGTAAAAAAACCATATATCATACAACATAAGTATAGTGCACAAGACATTCTGAACTAGGCATAAAATCTAATATAGAAAAACTCATAAAACCTACATATCAAAGTGAATTTGTAAGCGTAACTAAAAAAAGTGAATTTGTAAGTTATGATTCTTGGTAAGTTAAGGATTGAAAAAGCTCTAGCGAAAAGAGTTTGAGAGAGAGTGAGAGGAAAACTCAAGATTGAGAAAAATCAAAACACCATCACAACCCACAAAGACATACAAAATTCACATTGATATATTTAGGATTAAGATTAGTGTTACATGTACATGATTAGGACTAAATCTATATAGTGATGATCAAATATTATATGTAGATTACATGAAGTTATGTTTTTGTGACAGATTCATGAATAGCCAATCTACTCTTTTCAACATATTAACAATATCAGAAAATTTCTAAAGCAGCGATAGAATTTCAAAAACAATAAGGTATAAATGCATGTTTTCACTCACCACACTCTCATAGCTAAGACGAGATCTCCCAGCACTGTAGTGAATTTCACTTTTATATGTCCCTGCCAAAAATCAAATTGTGTGTTTAAACTGAAAAAACCACAAAAGACTCGATAGAAACTTATAGATGCAAGTGTATAATATGTAAATTACATGAAGTTATGTTTTTGCGACAGATTCATGAATAGCCAATCTACTCTTTTCAACGTATTAACAACATCAGAAAATTTCTAAAGCAAAGATAGAATTTCAAAAACAATAAGATATAAATGCATGTTTTCACTCACCACACTCTCATAGCTACGACGAGATCTCCCAGCACTGTAGTGAATTTCACTTTTATATGTCCCTGCCAAAAATCAAATTGTGTGTGTTTAAACTGAAAAAACCACAAAAGACTCGATAGAAACTTATAGATGCAAGTGTGGATTAATAGAAACAGGAAAGTAACTTGGAAAGAATAAGTATAGCAACCCAAAGAATATCCGAACGTTTACTCCCATGGCTATTGTATTTATCGGAAGATCCTGTGCAACAAATAAAGTGTCAGTTAAAGTTGTACAAGCAGAGAAGGCTGAGATTAGGAGACTGCGTAATCAGAAAAAAGCAGAGTAGAACCCGTAACAACAACACCCTTCAAATGCACCAAAAAAGACAAAAAATGCAACCTTAAACTTAGTCTCGGAGTTTGAAACCACATCCAGATACAACTTCCCACTTTCAAAACCTTTAACTTTGAATGAGCTTGCATGTCTAGCATGCTCAACACTCTTTAATCAGCAGTATAAGTCGACATTCCTTAAACTATATTCAGTTATTGATGCACATCAGCAGTATAAGTCGACATTCCTTTAACTATATTCAGTTATTCAAGTTTAAACAATTGGGAAAAAAGTATCAAGACTCAAGAGTCAAGACAATAACATAATCTTCACATAAACCAGTGTTGTCAAATGGTGGTTATGGCGGCGCCATTGTGCTATGGCGTGGCGGAATTTGAGCTGGCCGCCATACAAAAACGGAGATGTGGCGGAATTCCAATGGCAGCGCCATGGCGGGCGCCACAAGGGTAACGTCCGTGGCGGCGTGGCGGTGGAAAGCGGACAAACGAGAGATTTGTGTGTTGTTTGGCCGTTTTACGTGGTTTCTCAGATGGCCATCTATGGCTTCCCTTGTTCAGCCTTTGCTGCGCAACCCGCAAGCAAAAACGCGGGTCAAGAAGACCCGGCTTGTAACCCATTTATTTTTAGGGTTAGTAAAATTTTAAAGTTCAGTAATTTTATTAGGGTAAAAGCTTGTTTTACTGTGAGTAAAAAGTTTCTGTTATTACTTAAATAAAAAATAAAAAATAAACCTTTCAAATCTCCTTCTCTCACACCACACGTCTCACGCTTCTGGTTCTTCTCTCACCCTCGTTTGCGTTACCTTTCTCTCCCAACCTCCTGTTCATTCGCGACGGCGACCACCACCAGCGACGGCGACGGCGCAGCGACCATCACCAGCCAGCGACACCCTCTCTCTTCTCTCTTCCTCGTCTCTCTGTTTCGTCTCTCTTCTTCACTCTGTTATTTTTTTTCCTCTCTGTTCATACTTCCTCTCACTCTATTTTTATTTTCTTAAACTATTTGTTTTTTATTTGTTTTTCATAGTATTCTGTATTTTATTTATTTTTTATTTGTTTTTCAAAGTATTTTGTTCATAGTATTCTGTTTTTTATTTGTTTTTCATAGTATTCTGTTTGTTCCATTTCATTTTGTTGAGTTTGTCTCTCTATTTAGTTTGTAGAATATGTCTCAACCAAATTCCTCATTGCTTTTTATAATTTTGTTGTTATTTTGATGTCTTAGACTTAATTTGAAGTGGTTCTTACTTCTAAGTTGCTTATGACAATTTGATGGAGACTAATTTGAAGTGGTTCTTAATTTTTTAGTGTTTTTTGTATGTGTATTAGCATATATATTTTTAAATTTTTTATAAAAATTGGTCCGCCATGGCGTCCGCCATATGCCGTTACGCCATCCGCCGTATGTTTATGGCGGTTTTTTTGGGTCTCCGCCATAAACCGCCATCCGCTATTGATAACACTGACATAAACACCGAAAACCTACCGGCACTGGAATGGGATGTTCATTCTGCAACACTTGCACAAAGTGCTTGCTTCTAGATCTGTCAGCGGCAGGGCAACTATACAAGACCAGCATGTTGTTACCAGCAAAAGGAGCCACAGTGCTACCCTGCCATTTTCTTTTCTGTGGAGGCTTTGGATGGAGCGCCAAAGGTTGCTCCTTCTGGATTTTTTTATAATCTGAAGAGAACAGTCATAAACGCACTCTGACACTACTCATCGAAAAAAAAACCTAAAAGAAAAGACAATAAAAGTCTCACCAGATCCTTCAAGAAATAAATCAAGCAGACATGAGAATGGGACTACAATTTCAGCATGTGCAAATCGAAGTCTTGCTTTTTCAAAGCTTCCGGGAGGGCGTTCTTCTACGGTAGCAATCAGGAGAGTGGAAATGAGGCAACGGTTCACATATTCAAGAGACGGCCTCCGAAGGAGAAAGAACCATTAGAAGAGTAACAAAAATTCCTTGCTAATTTTGCATTAACTATGATTTCACACAATAAACGTTGACAAAGGTTGCAAATACGTATGCATTGAACACCGTTGTTATATTAAGCAGAAGAGTAATAATCTGATGTTACAAAATGAGTAGTTCAAGAGATTACAGACCTTTAACCAATTTTAAGAAAGTGTTGACAGAGAAATAAATTAGTTCTCTCAGAAGTTAGCATATGCATATCAAAGCATGGTTTCAGCATATGTCACAAAGAGTATAAATAATATGGTCCATTTTCTTATAAACGAGGAAATGTCTTAAAGTAGTTCTAGAGCCTGAGATGCATCTTTTACAGTATTACTAAAGAATCCTTAGCTAAATACAATAAATATTTTAGCTCAAAGCTAACAGTTCGATCAAACTACAAAAAACAGGTAAATGTCGGTGGTTGTCAGATGACATCGTGCTAATATATGATTTATCTTAAAAGGCTAATCCATACATAATTTAAACTACCTTCTTTAGCCTTAATAGCTTGCTCCATGGATTGAATAACAACTTCATGTAATGGCACTCCCATTCTATCGTTTATCGATTTACCCTAACCCTTCAGAATATACCCCTCCAAGTCGTCTGGTCCACTCAAGCAATGTAATCTACATACACAGATTTTAGCTTTTCGTAAGCAGGCAGCCTGTAATGGCATTGTAAAATGCAGCCATAAGCTGATGTAAAAGCCAAACTATTTTGCTGTGCCGACCAAACTAACAAATTTCTTGGCATTCAACACGAGTGTCATCACATCCCTTTTACTACTTCTGTTTTTTTGCAGCCCGTTAACGGCAATACTATCTTCATGAAATATTTTATTTTATTACAAGGATTCAAAACTCGGTTCCCTTATATCATAAGGTAAAAATTGAATGCTTTACCTGGTACTCCCTCCGTTTCAAAATAATGGTCACTTCAGCAAAAAAAAAAATTGTTCCAAAATGAATGTCGCTTTCGATTTCCAATGCAATATTAATTAATTCTTTCCAATTGTACCCTTTATGTACAGTACTTCCAAAATACTACTTCTACACCAATAGTTGATGAGGATAATTTGGTAAAATATCTATTCTCTTTCTTCTAATCATTGCATTTCTTAATATGTGTGTAAAAGCCTTAAACGACAATTATTTTGATAAGGAGAGAGTATCTTTTTAATTGTATTCACTCTATTTTAATATTAATGGACGTGTAAAGAGGATAATGTCAACCATTAGATAACATATATCATCACAACATCATGACTACAAAAGTACCTCAGCTGGGCTGAAGAGACTACACGTTTGATTTGTTATATCCAACAATGATGCTTGCTGTCAAAACAACCACAAATTGGACAATGGGACAGAAAGAAAGGAAAATACGACATTGGTAAATGATTATACGTGAACTCAAAAGAAGAATACACAGAAAACCAAAAGGAGCTGGGAATACAGAAATGTAATCACCTGTTTACATAAGAACCAGAGAGAAGATGTAACCTGCGCCTGGTAAAATTCGGTCCACAGGGCCCACCTAATGCAGATGTAATCTCATCCAAGATAGGTTCCTTAAGTTTATCAACTGCAGGTTCCTGCCTTTTCCGGAAGTGCTGCTCCCGTAACCAAATTATATAAATAGAACCATGAAATAAAGGGTCAGAAAATAAAGCACAGACTACCTTTAAGAACACTGAAGAAAAGCTCACATATTTAACAATAAATAATTAAGTATGGCCTCTTTTAACACAAGTAACTTTCATTCTCGACCTATGATGGCCTTTACATGAGGCGAATTTGGTAATTTCAATTCATTTAAACTATGTTAACTTCTATCGGAGTAGTACGCCAGGACAAGGTTGTAAACAGAAAGCACGTTTCAACGAGTGGAAAATTTTATCACAGAAAGGAACAAAGAAACACGGTCTTTTATAATTTCCTAGTAAAAAACGGTGGTACATGCAGCTTGGGCAATTTTATATAATAATACAAAAATGTAAAAGAAGCATATTAGCAAATAGACATTAAAATGTATGATATTTGCTAACCTATGATTACATGTAATTGCTTCGAATCAAACAGTTAAATTAGAAGTCCTCCTGAGAAATTAATAATGGCTACAACATACCTTGTAGTTATCACAAAAATCTCAGTAGGATGTCGCTAGCACGGCTTTCACTTGTAACAGCAAAAGCTCTATGATGCCCAGGTCGAAGACTTCCATGGCCACTGAAAAACCCCATTCCAAATGCTACAGCACTAGCTGATGCTCAGGGGACCTATTTGCCACAGAATAGAGATGCCTAAGTTACAATATTTGTAGCTTCCAGATATAAAATGGCAGCTCATGTCATAAAGTTGCAGTGGCACTGCAACATATCATCATGTCTTAGCATTCATTCCATTAATTCAAAGCAACAGGCAAGCGTTTTCTTTCTTTCTTTGGAACTGAACCAATGCTTCTTGACTAACCCCAAAAACTATTAGTTAGTTGTGTAAATGGAGGAAGCCAGAAATTTTAAAGACCAAAATCTACCAAGAAAAAATTGAAATAGACTCACCTGAGTTGCCTTTATGGTATAGAAGATAGATAGATATCTGGAAGGTATTCCTCGTCAAACAAACTTGGAAACCTTTCTCTTGTCCTGATTCCAAGTTCATATAATTCTTCCTCTCCTTTGCTAATTAACTCGCCGCCCTTAAGCCTTCCTTGCCAAGGAGATCTCCATCCATTCATCAGCATGTGTTTATGAATTCTGTATCAAATTTTGTTGAATTCCAACCTCCCTACTTTTATAACAAGTCAATTTTATAAGACTGAACTTGTAAAATTTGAATTTTTATTTGAGTACTAATCATACCATGTAATGCAATTACCCCGTACAGATGCACGGATATATTACTAGTTTATGATTAAAGAATTTAGTGTTACACGTACATGATTAGGACTAAATCTATATAGTGATGATCACTAATATAATATGTAAATTACATGAATTTATATTTTTGCGACAGATTCATGAATAGGCAATCAACACTTTTCAACATATTAACAATATCAGAAAATTTCTATAGCAAAGATAGAATTTCAAAAACAATAAGAAATAAATGCATGTTTTCACTAGCCACACTCTCATAACTAGAGACAATACAGACATACACATATTCACAACCTAACACAATAACAGGTTTTGATAGACTTAGAATTGTAGACACACCCACAAAAATAGCACAGATTCAACAAGTTACTGAAAATAAAATAATATATTAAATAAATATCTTCTCGAATTCTTCAGAAATAAAAATAATAACGTATAATGAAAGGAGAAACAAACAGAGTGAAACCGATAACCCATGTCTTGTTTCGTTTACACAAATAACTCTTCAATTTGGCCCATCAATGAGCTCTTCTGAGCTGCTTGAGTTAGCCTCAGAGGAAATGCTTGTGTGAGGGGCTTTCCTCCAACCATTGTTCTCCGCTTTTCCAAATTCACAATTTGCAATATCACTGTTTTCCAACACTGTGTAATCATTACAAGTAGAGGGATTATGTGAAGTGGTCTTTTTTACCAGAATTTCAGGACTTACATCCCCAGACCTAACATTGTCATTGTCAGATGTCATTGATGGGATCAAATGCACACAAATTTTACCGTTGCCTAATTTCAGGAGTTGTACATGTGGTATAGATACTAGAAAGTTGGAAAACTTTTCATGTCCATAGAAGCGTTCACCCAAAGGCAGATCACACTTTGTCAACTTTGCACGAAGATCTCCAATGGAGATCCCATTCGGGTACAATCTTAATATCTTCCTAACCTGCCAAGAAACTGACTCTGGAACTTCACCACCTAACTTTATGTCCGTGGAAGGTTTGTGGATCTCCGTATATTGTGAAGAGGTGAGCTCCTTTGCAGCTGAGAAGGGGTTTTCAAGAGGCACTTTCGAGTCTACATACCATCTAGGAGGATAATTGTTGAAATGTTTTCCAGTAAAATCCCCCTTGAGCATCGAAGACCACGGCCACATTATAGTTGCCCTGCTGCAAAGAACATAGTGGATCTTTGGTGGACATGCAAGCAAGATGTTGTAGCTCTTATCACTTAACTCGCTCACTGTGCCGACGAAGTCAGTGTCTCCATCACCAGATATGAGAAAGAGATGTGCCGGTGGAGGATTTTTGGAAACCCAATCCATAAAATATCTATGGGCATGCTTCCTTCCCCCTGCAACGAATAAATAGTTATAAAAAAAGGACAGATTGCACTTCACTCCATCAAAACTTAGTACAAATTTTTTATATCATCCATTTAAGCGTAAGATTCATACACTGAACATTAATATACATTGCAAATCATCTAGTTATTGCCAAAACACAAACATAGTTTACTGAAAGAGGATGATCAAAAGCATACCAAATTAATGTTTTCCCTTCTCATTTACCAATTACAATTTTCTCAATCATCTTATAACCAACGTAAAAAAAAATATCAAGGAATAATAACGTTGTGTTGTGAATGTGAAAATTAAAGAGCTATGATCAACATTTCAAAAGTTGATTTTGTTAAATTTTTCTAATAAATAAAGAAACACAATAGAGCTGAAAAAATGAAGATAATAATAGTGATAGGGTTAGAAAAAAGAACCGGGAACGTGGAGGAGATCGATGCCGGTCAGGAAAAGTATTTCTTGGTTGATCTGTGAAAACTGAGAAACATCGCCATAGGCTTGAATATCAACAGGGCACTTAATCCCGTGAGTTCTAAGGGCTCCCATAATTGAAGGTGCTATTTTCAAAACACTAAAGCCGGAAGGAACGCCACAGGTGTCGAAGTCCCACCATACCGAAACCCTGACCTTATCTTCCTCGAGTTGCTTGTAGTTAGGTTGCTGAGAAGGAGAAGAAGAAGAGAACCGAAGCACTAGAAATGGAATACGAAACGAGCGAACATGCGATGATGAAGAGGAACAGCGAGAAGGGAACAACAAGAGGTTTTTCCGAAAAAGAGGAAACATTGTTTGTTGACTGAAAGAGAAGAAAGGAAGAGAGCAATGTGCAGACGACAACAATAGGGTTTGTGTTTGAGTTAGTTCGCGTTTTGTGTTTGAGTTAGATTCTGTACTTATGTTTTAGATGTTTGTTTTAGATATATTTGACCGGTTTCTCTACGGTGCACCATGTTTTTATTGCCTTATCTTAGGCTGCCTAGCTGTAGTGTGTGTGTGAGAGAGACGATCACTTACCCCCCACAATTCACTTTAATCCCATTTTATTCGCACTCAAGGGCACGAGCTCAGAGAGTGTGTGTGAGAGAGACGATCAATTTACTCCAACAGTAACTTTTGTAAAGTTACTCCTTATTCACAGCCGAGCCGACCACTCCAGAAGGTTCGGTCACACATCACTTCCTAGCCGACACAATTGTCTCTTGGAAGGCAAGGCAAGGTACCCGAAAGCCCATGTTCGCCTTAAGAACCGAGGGACTCAACGACATTGCAGACTGAGGGACTCCTAGCTAATTAAATTGTTCAAGTTCAAAAAGAGTATATAGCATTAAATCACATGAGTTAATGAAGCATCAAACACTAATCACAACATTCATCATAGATTCATAATCTATAGTCTATAGTAATTACAATTACGAACAAACTATTTTAAGCAACTTATAAAACAAAACTTCTGATTGGTCCAGGTAAAATATTCAATCCTACGTGTCATATTACTATTGGATTCGCATTGACACCTGTCTCTTGAAATTAGAATTGAAATTTTTGGTTAAAATAATTTAAAAATAAACTGAATTAAACAACTTTAAATGTTGTGCCAACAGCATTCCTATAATTCCACCGGCAACAGAATTGCCGTATTAAACTCAATTCAAAATTATCCCATCAATTGATTGCTAATTTATTACCATGGCAATATTGGAAAAAAAAAATCAGAATTTTAAAACATTTACATAACAATAGTAGCCTGGTTTTTGGAATTTGATTAAAAAAATAGAGAGTACGTTATTATGGCCAATCTTTCTTCATAAGTTGCATATCACAATCAGATTTGGTTTGTTACTCTATTACATAGTCATAATTTCCATTAGGAATCGTATTTTTGTAGCCAAAAATAAATTGATCCTACACATAATTGACGCGCGCAGCCAGCAATCACCATTTAATTTTTATTAAACCCTAAACCTGCAACTCCACTGTGCAGTTTCCAGTATAAATACACTGCTCACATAGCAAACACCTGCACACACAAAACGTCTATTATTAACTGCAAAACAAGAAAAAAGGAAACACCGTAACAATGGCCGCTTCCAAATCAAACACTACCACAGTTGCTTCCAACTCAAACACTAACACCGTTGATCTGTTATCTACCATCGACGGCAGGAAGGAAAATCTGAAATTACTTGTCCGTATTGTAAGACTTTGGAAAGTTGTTGAAACCAACAAACCACCACTCTGTATTGAGTTGGTTTTATCTAACACTCAGGTTGTGTTATTATTTTACCCATTTTTGTTATGAATACCGGTGTTATTATGTTATTATTCTTCCTTTCTGTTATGATTTATAATTATACTTTATGATACAAAATAGTGACACTGTATTGCAAATATCGTTATCAGTGTATTGTGTTTGGTCCATATATATTTATATATTTTATCTTACTTTGATCTATCACATTACTATCAATTCACTACAATAGTAATATTAATATTATCTTATTTATGATTTGAATCAAACAGGGTACAAAGATCGGTGCTACCTTGAAAAGATCTCTTTTTTATAAGTTTGAAATAGACCTGTGCGAAGGGGTTTGCTACTACATGTCAAACATGGGTGCTACTGCCAGTCAAGGTGAACATAGATCAACACCTCACTCATGGAAGCTGAACTTCAAAAGGGGATCAATTATCAGGAGGGTTGATGTGGACATGGTCCCTCCTAGCATTTATACTTTCACTGCACCAGACACTATCTGGCTGCCCACTTTTGATAGGAACTATTTAATAGGTAACATATTTTGGAATCCTAACTCACCATTATGCAATTACTTGAACGAGTTTTATGATAAATCACAATAATCTATTGTTCGTGAATTACACACAGATGTCTTAGGAATACTTACTGGTGTGGGTCAGCAGCATCAATATGTCAACAAAGGTGTCCAGTCAACATTAATGGTCATTGAACTGGATAACAGAGGGTAACAACTAATATTACAAACTATTCCAAACATTATTATGAACTTAGATATTCCAAACAGATCTGTTTACCTGTGGTGGAACTTATAGGTACCGATTTAATATCACTCTGTTTGGTGCTTTGGTTGATGAGCTACAATCCTTTCCTTATTGGTGGAAATGCACGCAATGCTGTCATTGTCGTCACTTTTGCTAAACAGATCTTTTTATCTATCTTTGTATATACTTTTATGGTCTGTAGTGCAATGACTCACTACCACGCCTGTGAGTGTGGCAGGTATTTGCTGAGGTTGCGTGTTGTTGACGATACTGATCACACAGTCTTTATAGGTACCGATTTAATATCACTCTGTTTGGTGCTTTGGTTGATGAGCTACAATCCTTTCCTTATTGGTGGAAATGCACGCAATGCTGTCATTGTCGTCACTTTTGCTAAACAGATCTTTTTATCTATCTTTGTATATACTTTTATGGTCTGTAGTGCAATGACTCACTACCACGCCTGTGAGTGTGGCAGGTATTTGCTGAGGTTGCGTGTTGTTGACGATACTGATCACACAGTCTTTATAGGTACCGATTTAATATCACTCTGTTTGGTGCTTTGGTTGATGAGCTACAATCCTTTCCTTATTGGTGGAAATGCACGCAATGCTGTCATTGTCGTCACTTTTGCTAAACAGATCTTTTTATCTATCTTTGTATATACTTTTATGGTCTGTAGTGCAATGACACACTACCATGCTTGTGAGTGTGGCAGGTATTTGCTGAGGTTGCGTGTTGTTGACGATACTGATCACACAGTCTTTGTGTTGTTTGACCGTGATACTACAATACTCATTGGCAGGTCCTGCGCTGAGCTGATAGAATCAACTGAGGTGACGTTATCAACTTACCCCTTAAACACATATCTTCATTATTTATTAACATTTATACATTATTTCGTGATATATATACATTATTAATTAACAGAAATACATTTTAAGCATATATATATATATATATATATATATCCATGTTACCTCTATTGGAATATAAACATACATTAATACATACAATGTATGTAAATAAATCCAAATCCAATTTTAAAAAATTCCAGTCAATTCAGCCAGTTTCTTAGTGTTGTAGTAGGTGCTTACCATTCGAAATTCTAATATGCATGTTTTCATTGCTGAAGCAGGAGCATGACCATGTGCCTGTTGCAGAATGATTATAGTCCAGAATCTACCTATGTGGAATGGCAAAATAAGTGTAAAATGACAAAATCTGCTATCATTCCAAAGAATCGGCTTTTTGTTGCAATGATGGAGATACACCGTTTGTTTAAACGAAATTAATTTATAGTACTTTTCATTTTTATGTCAAGGAAGTATTGTTCTATTGATTCAATCCTAGGTGAAGAAAGTCAAATTCAATTGACTCAGTCTATAAATAGTGAAAAATATTATAGTGAGACGAAAAAAAAGTGAAATATAAGCACAGCGTAAGGTTTCAATCAAGATGCTTCCCATGAAGTTTGGAAGTGGCTAGGAAGCTTCTACATGAAAAATGTACAGCCCAGTCCATTAATTTAGTAGAAGAACATTACGATTTTCACTTAAGGAACTCGTAAGCACCAAATCGTTATATGGTATGTTTACAACAAATCAAACAAACCACCAAAATGGTATGAGGATGCTGATGAAGACAAATTTGTTTATCAACCGGACAAACGAAAATTGAAGTAAAACATCAAACCTGAAGCAAGATGTACAGAAGCGGCATACGCTGGAATGTCTAGGACGTGAATGGAAACATGAGAACTATCAATGTGTGAAGAATCCAAATTCAAATGCTGACATTCTTGCAGTAACGCCCTGCATATTTAGTAGACCCAAAAATAAAAATGAACACTTTTATTCAACAAATTCACTGTGAAGGTATAAGCTCAAGAATGCCTTTTATTATCAATGTGTGATGAATCCAATCAGGGATATCAATAAATACGATAAGATATATAGATACAGCTAAAAGGGAATACCAACACTTGAATTGTGTCCATCGAATTTCCCTCAATTTCAACAATACCATGACAATCGATATCACTGATATCCATCAAACAATCAACCCACCAAAATCTAAGTTTAAAAAAGGCACAATTAAAAGTACAAGATGGCAACATAGATCTAAAGGTAATTGATTATCTATTAGATATTATTGTCACTCATATATTAGATATTTACAACTAATTCTCTCTCTCTCTCTCTCTATATATATTCAATAGATCTGTTGAACTGAAAATCAAGAAAACGACTATAATTAAGAAGACAGCAAATCGAGAGTTTACAACTTACAATAAAAATGGCTATAATCAAGACGACAGACTGTTGGATGCTATTGAAGCTTTTTAGACCACCGATTGCCTCTAGATGTGGAGACGGCGGCGAACGGCGTACCCACCGCGGGACGAAGGTTAGGGATTACAATGTGGAGACGGAGTTCCGATACTCAATAAATTGGATTGTTGATTGTGATTGCTGTGACTAAAACCACCGCTTTCTCCTAGATGTGGAGACGATGGTGGACGGCGTATCCAGGGCAGATTCGGTGGTGGACGGCGTATCCACCGCTTCCTGCTCTTTTTATGTCGAACTAACTTCCTCTTCTTTTTCTTTCACTTTCCTTTCTTTTATCAATTAATTTAATTAATATTACTTTCCTTTCATATTTTAATATTTCCTTTCATAATTAAAATTTCTAATGAACTATCCACAAGGGTGTGCCTTTTTTTTCTCTTTTGAAAATTTCCATGGGAGGTCTATATATTTGGCAACAAACTATTATTTTTATTTTAATAAAATACCAAATACATCCTTTATATTTTATTGAGTAATTTTGCCAAAAAAACCTATTTAGTAATGTCAACTATTTCAATTTTTTGGTATTTTATGTTTCAAGAGAAATGGTACCAACCTTCTTCTCGCTACTTTCCTTCCGACATTCAATTTATCCCACCTAACAAATTATTTTAGCGTCAATAGTTTCTATAGAAATTAAATGTATAATTCAATGTCTTTTACCATACTAATTTTATTACCATTAAAGTATTAAAATTAAATCTTTATGTACCAAAAAATTTTATTAAAATTTTTCAAGTTTATTATAATTACAATTAAAGTATTAAAATTTTATTACCTTTAATATTAACATTTTATTACCTTTAAAGTATTAAAATTTTATTACCATTAATTTTTCAAGTATTGAAATTTTATTACCTTTAAAATAAATTTTATTTACATTAAAGTATTAAAATTTTATTTCCTTTAATTTTTCAAGTTTTTTCAACAAGGATATGTATACCCGTGCATCGCACGGGTCATACGCATTAGTTATATCACCATAGTCTTGACTATTAAATGATCTAGCTCTAATGAGCTTTGACATGACTAAACCGTACCAAAATACCATAAATGAAGTCATGGAAATATCAATTACAGTTGAGATCAAAGATAATAGAGAAATACAGAAATTACAAACAATGAGAAGCTCAAAGTAAGCTTCTAGTTTTGTAGATCTACTTTAGAGTCTCTGTACTGTGTCCAAATGAAGAACTATGCTGCAAATTGCGAGTCCCCAGCTTTAGAAATGAGCTTCAGCACTAAAAATGGTGAAAAGGTGGTCGAGCAAGATGATGAACAGTGCTTCGAGGTTGAAAATTGTACTATCTGACCTAGTAACTCGTGGAGGCTGAATTTATGTGCATTATTAGGGTAAAAAGTACCTTTAGTTCGCATTTTGGGAGGGTCAAATGTTTTTGTCCACCCCTGGTTTTTGGTTATAAGACTAGTGCTGGAAGTGATGGTAAAGTGGCTGGAGACAAACTCATTGGCATCATCCTCGTGCTTTTAGAGGCCCACCCAGTGCCGGATCCGAAATTCCAATAAAGTGAGGACAAAAAAAGGTGATGGTCAAACTTTGAAAACTGAGAAACATCGCCATAGGCTTGAATATCAACAGGGTCGTTAATCCCGTTAACTCTAAGGGCTCCCGTGATTGAAGGTGCTATTTTCAAAACACTAAAGCCGGAAGGAACGCCACAGGTGTCGAAGTCCCACCATACCGAAACCCGACCTTATCTTCCCCGAGTTGCTTGTAGTTAGGTTGCTGAGAAGGAGAAGAAGAAGAGAACCGAAGCACTGGAAATGGAATACGAAACGAGCGAACATGCGATGATGAAGAGGAACAGCGAGAAGGGAACAACAAGAGGTTTTTCCGAAAAAGAGGAAACATTGTTTGTTGACGGAAAGAGAAGAAAGGAAGAGAGCAATGTGCAGACGACAACAATAGGGTTTGTGTTTGAGTTAGTTCGCGTTTTTTTTTTATAAGCATTAATTTGGGATGTAGTGTCCTCGCACAAACCGTGTGCTAACTTTGGACTTTACCGATTCTTTATTGCTCCTGACTCTTACAAAAAAGAGTTAGGTTTAAATATGTTTTTGGTCCCTGCAAATATACCCGTTTTTCAAATATGCCCTTGCAAAATTATTTTTTTAAAATATGTCCCTGCAAAATCAACTCGTTTTTCAAATATGCCAACAAACAGATAAGTTTTCAAATGAGTTGATTTTGCAAGCATATTTTAAAAAACGAGTTGACAAACGAAAAAGATCACTCAGGTTGAAAACTTCTCAATTTTTTTCCACAAGCAAAGGCAAGAGAGTTAATGTTCTAGCCAACAAACAGCCACACACACTCATTTCAATTCTCGAGTCACAACTCACAAGCCTCTCCTTTTTTTTCCTAACTGTTACCCACCTCAACAAACATACTCCTCCCCACATCACAGGACAATATCAAAGAGTTTTTCCGAATATGCAGGGTCAGATTTGAGGTTTAAAAATACCCTTTTCTTGTGGTGTTGGTGCTGGGTAAAGAGGAAGAAGAGGGGAGAAGATATGAGAGAGGAATGAAGAATAAGAGGGGAATGATGAAGATGATGATGATGTGGCATGAGAAAATAAGAATAAAAAAATTAGAAAAGAAAAAAAATGACACATCAGCTCTCCGTTTGCCACCTCAGCATTTTTTAACAGTTGGTTAACGGAAGGGCATTTTTAAAAACGAGTTAATTTTGCAGGGACGTATCTTAAAAAAATAATTTTCCTTTCTACAAGTTTTACTCCTAAATAACCCCCCCAGTATCGTTTGATCTGTACCTGAGCGTGTGAGGTTGAGTGCTCAAGAAACCACATCACACTTGCTTGCTCTGCTGGTTGTGTTCCACGTCAGTGAAAGGAGGGCGGGTGTACCTGCAATGACACTCCAAAGCCCAAGTCAGGAGCGAACGAGCAGAGTAACGCTACTAGTGAATAGTGTGTACCTGACAACTGACGCAATGAATGCTTATATAATGCCAGTGGCTTGCGCGTGGCTGCTAGATTATTGTACAGACCGATCAGGACCGTTGATCTGGTTCCTTGCTCCTTTGCTCATTCTTAATGAGCTGTTCTACTATTCAAGCACTAGATTGGGCTTCGGCCCACTCCAGAACATCGTTCATCATCAACTAGTATGTATCACCCGTGCCAACACGGGTATACATTTCCTTTTAACTTAAATTTTGAAATTGTTGTTTGGGGATTAAAAAAGAGCCAGTTGAATGTTTACGTATATTATGTCAAAAAATTGACTACTTTGGACACCTTAGAAAATAAACCCACCATGACAAATTTTAGTAGGACACGTTTATTAGATTAGATTGTATACTAGAAAATATTATAGTTAAACTAAAAAATCATAGTTTAATATTTTAATATAAAATTTAGTCATCTTTTATTTATTGATATTCAAAAAATAAAATTAAGAATAAAAGATAGCAGTTAGTACATTTTTATTTTTTATTAATATTTTTAATTAAAAAACAAATATAATGTACTCAGACAGCGGAATGGTCCCCGTCCCTATCCTCAACCTCATCCCAGAGTTGACAGCGGGGGAATTATCTCTCTCGTCCCCGTCTCCACATGGAAAACGTTCCCATCGAGATTCCCACGTATAGGTAGAAAGCACTCGTTTAGTCGAGTGTGAGACTGTGAGGGAAGGATGACACAATACATCAATCCATAAGTATACATAACAAATATCATTTGGTCACTCTAAGATCTTCCTCATGATCTTCATCAAACTTCCACCTTGAGTAACATAAAACTTTGCTATCTCCGAATCTTCATCGCAGAGAAAGAGAGTCAGTAAGTTGGAAAAAAGTAGATTAAAAAATATTTTATTACCAGATATTGGGATATTTATTATTACTTATTTAAAAAAGAAATTGTTATATTAAAATATTATGTTTTAATTAAAATTTTCATGTGGCACTCAAACATGAGATGTCACGTCATTTATCTTAGTACCACTTCAACCATTAGTTTGACCAATTTTGGCTAGGGGACCAAAATCGTGAATGAACTAATATAGGGGGACCAAAAATGTAATTAAACCTAAAATATTTGATGTTATAAGTTTGAAAGCAAGATACAAAACGAAATTAGAATATCAATATTAGTATTGCTTATTCCCCATATTTTCTTTTTTAAAAGGGCATTATTCCCCATATCTTATTGCCTATAAAGCTCCATAATTAATGAGGTATAATTTTTTTAAATTGACAATAATTTATGATATTTTATTTTAATATGAACATTATATATATTTTTATTTTATTAAGCCTTATATATTCATTCTATTGCAACATCTATTACTGAATAATTAATACTTTTTTTTTGACAAAAATAATTAATAGTTGGAGAATGGTAAATATTTTACTTAATAATTAATAAAAACATAATGAGGCATTAGATTAAATTTTTTTATCATACGTGCGATATACAATAGTAGTTGGAGATTGGTAAATATTTTACTTAATAATCAATAAAAGCATAATGATGCATTAGATTAGGTTTTTTTTTTATCATATTGTTAGTATCCAACGACTTTGCCAGCGACTAATCTAATTTTGTAAAACAAAAATTAAAAATGGAACGATATATTGCAATCTAATTATTACTACTCACTATTAGGAATAAGATTGAGAGTGATGATAAAAAAAAGATTGAGAGCAAACAAAAGGAATATAGAGCAGCACCGCTTTTCACATCACGCGATAGGGTTTGGGAGAAGTCTCAAATTTAGTGGGATATAGTGACTGTGCAAAGAAAGAACCATAAGTTCAAATTTTATTTTATCTTAGGGTTTCTCTCTTGGTGAAAGCTGTGAAATTGTATCCACGAAATCCTCTTACATTGACGATCGAGACATTGTCTCTAACAGTGTAAGTAATGTTATGGATTATGGTTTGTTGGAAAGTCTTAGCTTAAAACTATGAACGCTATTGAAAATTAAGATTTACGCTTCACCTTAACAACATTTGATTTATGTTTTAACTTTTTAAGCAAGTCCTAATCAGTCATAATCCCTCAAACATGAAATGTTTTCTCAAATATATTCTCGATGAGTCCCTCACATGAACTTTGAAGAGAACCTACCAATGAGGTCAGATATGTTCCTAGGAAAACTCATAGGATTTATATTCAATAAATAAGTATTAGATATTGTTGGATATTCAGTAGTATCCCTATTTAAAACACTAAAAGCTCCTCCGAGAATTCAAGAAGCTATGAGCAAGACTTTTCAATCAGGCTCACTGCATCGTGATTAAACAGAATAAAAGTTGCAAATTCAATATCATATATATAACAAACAGCTTCACAATAACCTGAGATAAATTTATATATGATAGACAGCTTCACAATATCCTAATTGCACTACTATTTATGATAATTTTAATATTTGGATTTGAATAATTGTAGTCACTCTATCCATATCATATCCATCATTGCTTAGTAGTTACTTACACGAACCCAAAATTACTACTTAAAGTAAGTTGAATGCCATGTGCAAATGAAACATAAAATTGAATTCTAGTTTTATATTTTGCAACCCCAACATGTACTAAAATGAAAGTGCAATGCAAAAGACAGAATATTGGTAAATGAAATAAAAAATTTAAAGTCGAAAAGAATGGGGAAAACCAATATGCAATTATAAGAATACTTACGGAAAGAACTCAAAACAGGTTCAGCACCTATGTTGTAACAACCCGGCTACCTTGTTGCTCTTGTGCTTCTGATAGTCTCCATCTTCTCTCGATAGTGGTTCCGGCCGAAAGGATTTTCAAAATTAGTATTGTATTCTTTATTGGATCCACAAAATTAGCATTGTATTCATTACTTGCTGTTTTTGTTTTTTTGGAACAGTCGCTGCAATCAATGTCATTAAAACCGACTCGGTGATCGACCCGAGCAGGTCACTGGATCATTGGGTCAATGGTCGAACCGAGGGGTCACTAATTGACCCGCATGACCCGATATCAATAAATTTGGTATTAAATTAATATGAGAATTAGAAAATGTAAGATATTATAAGTCAATATTTTTAAATTTAATATAATCCTGAATTGAAAACAAATTTGAAAATCAATAAAATTACTCATATTTAATAACATTTTAGTTAATAAATAAGCTAAATTACACCAGAGGTCCTTTAAGTTATTTAATTGTAACAAGTTGGTCTTTTAAGTTTTTTTCGTACCACTTAGGTCCTTTAAGTTACTCAATTGTAACAAGTTTATTCTTTATGTTTTTTTCATACCACTTAGGTCCTTTAAGTTATTCAATTGTAACAAGTTGGTCCTTTATGTTATTTAATTATAACTTTTAAAGGCCAAAAAACTTACATTTTTCAGCCCCAAATTGTTACAATTAAATAACTTAGAAGACCTAAGTGGTACAAAATAACTTAAAGGACCAATTTATTACAATTAAAGAACTTAAAGGACTTAAATGGTACCAAAAGAACTTAAAGGACCAACTTGTTACAATTAAATAACTTAAACGACCTACTGTATAATTTAGCCTAATAAATATATAGAATCTAAAATCTATGGAAAGCGATACAAAATATTTGAGAAAACATGATTGAAGAGAGATTGTCGAGAGAGAGAGATTGAGTCCACAAAATTAGCATTGTTTTCATTACTGGATCCACAAAATTAGCATTGTATTCATTACTTGTTTTTGTTTTTTTTGAAACAATCAGCTGCAATCAATATTATTAAAATTGACCTGGTGATCGCCCAGAGCAGGTCACTAGGTCATTGGGTCAATGGTCAAACCGAGGGGTCACTAATTGACCCGCATGACCCGATATCAATAAATTTGGCGTTAAATTAATATGAGAATTAGAAAATGTAAGATATTATAAGTCAATATTTTTTACTTATATATAATTTTGAATTAAAAAATAAATTTGAAAATCAATAAAATTATTCATATTTAATAACATTCTAGTTAATAAATATAAAGAATCTAAATCTATGGAAAGTGATACAAAATATTAGATGTCAAATATATATGATATATAAATGTAATATATAAGCATTAAAATACATATAAATAAATATAATTAGTAGGTAATAGGTTTTGCTAGAAATAAAAGGAAAAAAAAGGTATATATTGTATAATACGTTTTAGTTACAACAAAATGTGGTTGCTCAAATGGTTAGTGTTGGAAATTGTGGGTTTGAGGAAGGGGGTTCGATCCCTTGATTCTTCATTTTTGAGATATATTTCGAAATTAGTTTTCAATAAAAGCTGAGGTGCCACGTATTTATTTGGAGATGTGTGGCTTTCTCTGATTGGTCCTAGTTGTAAGCCTATGTGGACAAACTCTTGATTGTATTTACTTATGATATGATTACTTATGATTATGATTATGATATGATTACGATTATGATTATGGTATTTATTTGGAGATGTGTGTGGCTTTTTCTGATTGGTCCTAGTTGTAAGCCTAAGTAGACAAACTCTTGATTGTATTTACTTATGATATGATTATGATTATGATTGTAAGCCTATGTGGACAAACTCTTGATTGTATTTACGTATGATTATGATTTAGCAAGGTTGTAGTTCAAAAAGTCTGGACTTGAAACAACATCTTTGCTCAACCATCTCAAGTTTCTACTAAAAATAAACTATAATATTCCATTGAAGTCAATTTGTGTATTTATTGGTGTGAACTTTAAGTAAGAAAAATGGTCCTCTAACAGGGTGATAACTGTTAGTTTTTAATTCAAAACTAAACACTTCCTCAATTGGTAACGGCTGTGTTCAAAAACAGCAAATAGTCGTTAACCTTAGAAAGTAGTTCTAAGTTCAGTTGGAGTTAGTTACAACCTATAACTAACCTAACCAACTCAAAACAAAATTCAGGAATTGTGTATATATAGCCTTATGGCTTTACATTTTGTACATACAATCATACATTTTCAATAGAATTGAAAGAGAAGCATTTTACAGTTTAAAACTTTTAAGTCCTATTCTATTGTTTACCCTATTGTCTTCAATCTCTTCATTTTCCGTATGCTCCTTCTTCCTTGTGTTCCTTGCATAGCTGATTCGTCTTCAACAAGGTGTTGGTGACCTCACAGCAAAGAAAAGAAAAGGTTAGAGGGTGATTTCAGTGACTGAAATCATTAGGAAAGAGAAAGAAGAAAGATTAGATTTGTACCTTTGATTCTAGTGCGTGAATTGAGGGTTGTGGTGTTGAAAAACTCAAGGTGTTCTCAACCATTGTTTGCTCCAGATACATACAGAAAAACATAGAACAAATTAGGGATTTGTTCACCAAAAGAAAAGAAGAAAAATTCCAAAAGATTCAATGTTTTACCTTTGTATACGTGAAGGAATCTCTGTGTGATGGTTGTTGGCCTGAAACATAGAAAATCAAATTAGGGTTTTACTAAGTTTCGCACCAAATCAGTGAATCACAAGCATAGGTCAAGAGAATACCTTTGTTTGTGTTGATTGATACTCACGAAGGTCAGTGTTGTTACATGCGAGAAGAAGAGAAGACATTGAATCAGATTTTGAAACTAGGGTTTCGAAATTAAAAGAAAGAAAGAGGAAATTGAAAGGGGAAAAGGAGTTTACCTTGTTCTTCGTGCTTAATTGAAGCTTCGTCTTCAATCTTGGTGTTGATTTCATCCAGAAATCAACAAAATCTTAAAACCCTAGCAGAGAGTGCTTCTGGGTTTAGAGAGAAAGAGGCGCAGACAAGAATGAAGAGAGAGGAATCTTGCAAAAAGTGATAGAATTTTTTAGGTTTTCACTTATATACCCTGGGTCAAAATTCCGGGTCCTGTGTATCCGACATAGGAACCGAAGAGCTCGGCTTTTTATTTTGGGATTTTTTTTTGTACCCTCACTATTTAACTAAATACCCCCACACGTTTTTTATGGACTAAAATGCCCCTGGGTTGTTTTTTTTCATCGTATTTACCCTAAGTAATGTAAATACGCTTCTTAAAAAACCAATCGTATTTACCTCTTTTCCACTTAAATACGATTATCCCTAAAAATGCTAATCGTATATACCTATGTTGAGGTCAATACGATAGTTTTAAAACAAAACCAGCGTATTTACCTTGGGTTGAGGTAAATACGATTTATATTAAATGCCCAGCATATTTACCTTTGGGTGGGGGTGTATACGCTTTGTAAAAAACAAATCGTATTTACCCTGACCCTAGGTAAATACGATTTGTTAAAATGCAAATCGTATTTACCCTGGATTGAGGTAAATACGATTTGTTTTTTAATAGACGGCCAGATTCACTCCGTTGGTCCAACGGCTATTTTTTCAACAGTGTAGATTGAACGGATAGTATCAACAGTTGATATTCATTCACGATTTATTTAAATACCCACCCCACCCTCATTCATTCCACACCAAAATTTCACTCTCAATTACCTTTCTCACACATCCAAAATGCATATTTGCTTAACCCAATGGTCTGCTGAGAATAGGCTCTACGGTATTCATTTTAGGGGCAACATCACGATGAGAGAAGATAGGGTCTACTTTTGGAGTCCAGAGCCGGAGTTGTGCCGAATCGAGTGCATCATGGGGTTTGATGGTTTGAGGGATAAAGTTTGGTCGAAAGTTCAAGTGGCCGGGGACTCCCGTGACGTCACCAGCATCACCTATCGGAAACCCGCTCGTGGAGATGATGGCCACATTTCCTACTCGTCCATGCCTATCAAGAACGACGAAGACGTGGCGAGCATGTTCGACATTCATGACAACCTTATGAGGTATAGGCCATTAGAGCTGTACGTGGAAACACAGCGGAGCGTGAATGAGATTTTACGTCGTCTGCAACCACCACCGGAGTATTAAGAATAGATTTTATTTTGTTATGTTTCACATTTTATGTAACTTTGTTTTTATCGAATCAATGAAATGAACGAAATCGAAATTTTAATCAAACTCGCAAGAAATAGTAATCAACTAATATAAAATAAAATAAAAGGAGTTCAAACATAAATCCATAAAGTAGTACAGACATAAAGTACAAGCATGGGATGTCTTACTAATCACTATCAGGCTCGAGCATCTGCATCAAATGGTACAGGCGCCTGTATGAGGCGGTGGCCATACCAATATGTCCCTGACGTAGTGCTGCCTGTACCGCATCTATCAAATCCTATACCCACTGAGGATCACGCTGTGGTGGTGCTGCCTCCTCGTCTGCTGGTGGTGGTGGTGCAATCGGCAACAATCTGGGTATGGATACTCTGACGTACCACTCTAAGTAGTCTGCAGCAACCTCATCGAAATCCCGAGCAAGTCTAGTAGTCGCCATCACCTTGCGCACACTCTCCGTAAAGGACGCCAACTGGAAGATGCAACTCGTGGTCGACAGTAATGTGACCTGTCTGAATGAGTGGGGCCAAACCTGTAGCTGTGAACCTCTCCCAAAAATGAACGTACTGGGCATACCCCTGTAGTCTCTTAGCTAGTTTGTTACCATGGTTGTACACCTTAAGCGATCGTGTATAGCTCTGTATTTTAAAAAAAAATTACGCTATGTGAAAATTTACGCTATGTAAAAAAATGAATTCAATTTCGAACACAATGTAAAAAAATAATTCTCACTAACTTGGTTAAGCTGAACACGATAGCAGACATGAGACTCCAGCCTTGTGAATAGAGAAGGATGCTCCTGCTCCGGATTGTCCTGATGGTCCTGCTGATGGTGGTGGTGGTCCTGGTGCTGATAGAGCTGATGGTGGTGCTGCTCCTGATGGAACTGCTGATGGTGCTGAGCCTCACCCATATACTATTCCTCCTCCTCATAAGGGTGGCCCAGCTCATACTAAAACTCGGGGGACTCCGGCTGCGGGATCTCTCTGGCCTCAGCGCGCCTACGCCTAGTGGACGCGTGTCCCGCAACTCTCCGGCGGGTGCGTGTGCTGGGAGCCGTAGACGACGACGCCTGGTCGGTCCGTCGAGAAGAAGACACTGGAAAAAAAACAAGTTAATTAAAAAACAAAAGATGCAAATCGTATTTACCAAAAAAATAGGTAAATACGATGCGAATTTTTTTCTAATCGTATTTATCAACCAAAAAGGTAAATACGCTTACTTGTTTTTTTGCAGTTGGGGAGGAAATCGTATGTAGGTAATTACGATGCGACACTCTGATGGAAATCGTATTTATCTCTCAGGAGGTAAATACGATGAGCTCTGTAATTTGACTGGTCAAATCGTAACCAAGTGAAAAATGGTAAATATTGTGTAAATTAGTAATTTTTTTAGGGGTATTTTGGACTTTTTATTGTAAGCGTGGGGGTATGGAGACAATGGGTGGGGGTACAAAAAAAATCCCTTTTATTTTTTGTACCCTGTGGTGGTTAAGTGGACTGGGACTCTGTTGGGTTGGATATTTTTGTTATTCACACCCTCCCTATCTGTTTGTTGTAATTTCTGCAATTGAACAATTGAAATAGTGAAAAAATCTAACATGGTATCTAAAGAGCTGGTGACAATCCAGGGATAAACAGAACAATTTTTTCTATCTTTGACTTTCCTTAAGGTTTTTTTAATACATGCACAGTGTGAAATTGTGCACGTCACTGTCTACTAACTTCTTATTGTGTTTTCAGTTAGTACAAAGGATGTCTAATAGCGGAATGGACAATCATGTCCCAAAGTTAAATGGGAAAAATTATGATGTGTGGTCAATCCAAATGAGAGTTGTATTGGGATCTCATGGGGTCTTGCACATTGTAAAAAACGGGTTTGACCCATTACTTGAGAATGCAACTACAACATTGAGGAAAGAGTTCATGGAGAATGAACAAAGGGTTGACCCTCATCCATAGAGCTTGTGATGATGCAGACTTTGAAAGGGTTAGGAAGTGTGATACTCCCAAACAGGCTTGGGATGCCCAAAATAAATACTATTGTGGTGCTGCTCCTATTAAAGAGGAGAAGCTGCAAGCCTTGAGGTCTCAATATGAAAGTCTTAAGATGAAGCAAGGTGAATCAGTGACTGACTTCTTCAATAGAGTGAAGAAGATCATAAATGGCATGGCTCTTCAAGGTGAAACACTTGAAGAGAATGTGGTGTGCAAGAAAATTCTTAGGTCTATGACTAAGAAATTTTTTATCGTAACCAACACTATTGAAGAGACAGCCAAAGCCGATGACTTGAAGATAGAAGAACTTCAAGCCAAATTGGAAGCCAAGGAGGTAAGAGTTGACCTCCTTGATGATGATGGAGATTATGAGGACCAGGCAATATTGTTTGCTGCCAAAACCAAAGGGAAGAAGGGCAGCAAAGGAAGCAACAACAAAAAGACCAAATGGTCTAAGGGTAAGGCAGGTAATCCTAACCCTAAAACTGATTCATCTAAAAAGAATAGCAATGCACCTAAAAAGAAAGATAAGTCTAAGGTGCAATGTTATAAGTGTGACAAGATGGGGCACTATGCCACTGAATGTCCCACCAGAAAAGGCTCAAAGCCTAGTGAGCCAGTTTCAGAAGCCAATGTGGCTAAGGAAGACTCTGATTCAGAATCTGATGAATCTGAAAATGTTGCAGTATGATTTTTGATGATCTAGACACAACTGAACCTAGGGAGGATATAATTGTAACTAACATAGAGTTAACACCTTGTCAAAAAAAACATAGAGTTAACACAACAAATTGGCAATGTAGCCTTAGTTGTGACCACCAGTGATGGTAAAACTATCATTGAGATGTGGTACCTGGACTCTGCTTGTTCCAATCACATGACTGGAAACAAACAGTAGCTAGTTGACTATGATCCTACTGTAAAAACTACTATTAGATGTGCTAATGGTAGGTCTGTTATCTCTACGGGTAAAGGGAATATAGAATTTACTAAAGAAGATGGTCAAATAGTTGTAATCCAAGATGTTCTCTATGTTCCAGGGATTAGTTGCAATCCCTGCAGTTAGTTGAAAAAGGTTTTTCAGTATTAATGAAGCACTTAAAACTAAAATTGTTTGATGTTAATGAAAAACTGGTTTTGATCACTTTTCTGGCCACTAATAGGACCTTTAAGACAAGCCTAAGCATGTCTGAAGTTGAATGCCTTAGTGCCACTACTGAATGTGAAAGCACTTTATGGCACAAGAGATATGGCCACCTTCACTATAAGGGTTTAAGTAACCTAAGTACTAAAGGACTAGTTAAGGGGTTACCTAAGATTAATGCACCTAATGAAACATGCACTACATGTTTAATGAGTAAACAGCCTAGGAAAATGTTTAAGAAGGAAATGAAGCATAAATCTAAAGATGTGTTACATGTGGTATATTTTGATCTTTGTGGACCATTGGATACACCATCAATTGGAGGAAACAGGTACTTTATTACCTTTCTGGATGAATAGTCAAGAATGATTTGCGTATATCTACTTAAGGTGAAAAGTGAAGCCTTTAATACTTTCAAAAAATACAAGGCTTTAGTTGAGACTCAAAGTGATAAGAAATTGAAAGTCCCAAGGACTGATGGTGGTGAGTATACCTCAAAAGAGTTTGAGGAATACTGTACCAGTAGTGGTATTTTGCATGAGGTGACCTCACCTCACACCCCACAACATAATAGGATGGCTGAAAGAAGAAATAGAACCATCTTAGAGATGGCCAGAAGTATGGTTAAGTCCAAAGAGCTACCTAAGAGGCTATGGGCAGAAGCTGTTACAACAACAACCTATATCATTAATAGGTGTCCTACCAAAGGTTTGGAAGACAAGGTTCCTGAATGTGTGTGGAGTGGTGATGTACCTTCTGTGTCTCACTTGAAGGTGTTTGGCTCTATTGCTTATAGCCACATACCTGATAGTAAGAGATCTAAATTAGAGGATAAAAATAGACCTCTAATTCTTGTGGGTTACCATCCCACAGGAGCATACAGATTGCTTGATCCTAGTAACAACAAAACAGAGATTTTCAAAGATGTGGTTGTGCTTGAGGATAAGCAATGGAATTGGGATACCTCTGAACAAGTTGGTTCAGTGGAAGAGACAAATCTTATTGGAGCTATGTACATTGAAACAGAACCTACTAATGAAGGTTCCGAGGAAGAAATTGAGCCTCCTGTTCATGAGGCAGATCCTAATCGTCATAATGAGGAGGATAATGACTCAGAACAAGAGTCTGAGCCTGCTGTGCAAGCTTTGCCTGGGACTCAAAGAGTGAGACAACTACCCAGGAAACTTGTAGAGTATGACATGACTATGGATAATGAAGTAAATGAGAATTGTGACCTCATTCACTTTGCAATGATGGTTGATGTTGAGCCAGTTGACTTTAAGGAAGCCTTAAAGTGTAAGGAATGGAATAATGCTATGATAGAGGAACTTGCCTCTATTGAAAAGAATGGTACTTGGAGTTTGACACCTTTGCCTAAAGGGAAAAAGGCAATAAGTGTCAAATGGGTTTTTAAGTTCAAGTTGGACCCCAATGGCAAAATAGTCAAGCATAAAGCAAGACTTGTTGCTAGAGGGTTCCAACAAAAGCAACAGATTGATTTTGAAGAGGTTTTTTCACCAATAGCTAGGCATGAAACCATTAGATTGGTTACCGCCTTATCTTGCAGTGAAAACTGGGACTTACATCATTTAGATGTTAAGTCAGCTTTTCTAAATGGTCCCTTAGAAGAGATAGTATTCATCTCACAACCTCCTGCTTTTAAGAAGAAAGGCCAAGAAAGCCTAGTATGCCTTTTGCATAAGGCACTCTATGGTTTAAAGCAGGCACCTAGGGCTTGGAATAAGAGGATTGACACTTTCTTTGTGGATATAGGATTCACAAAGTGTGTCAATGAGTTTGGTGTCTATGTTAAAGGCACTATGAAATCTGATTTTCTTGTTATATGCTTATATGTGGATGATCTTTTAATTATAGGGAATAATACTAAGGAAACCAACAACTTCAAGGATGCTATGAAGTCTGAGTTTGAAATGACTGATCTGGGCAAGCTGTCTTATTTTCTAGGACTTGAATTCTTACAAGTCCCCGAAGGAATTATTCTACACCAGTTGAAATACACTAAGGAATTACTTGCTAGGTTTGGAATGACAGAGTCAAATCCTGCCATTAATCCTACAAAAGGCTACTTGTGCAAGGGGACCAAAGTTGATCCCACCTACTTCAGGCAGATTGTGGTTTCCCTAAGATACTTTTGCCACAGTAGGCCAGACATCCTATTTGCCACTGGTATGATTAGCAGGTTCATGAGTGAACCTTTGGAAATACATCTTAAAGCTGCTAAAAGGGTTCTAAGGTATATCCAAGGTACTGCTAACTATGGGTTATTTTTTCCTAAGAGAACTAATCAAAAAGGGTATGAACTACTTGGCTATTCAGACAGTGACTAGTGTGGTGTTGTGTTAAAAACACACTTAGAGCAAGTGTACTCTCTCGCAGAAGTAGTATAAAATATATCGTCTCCATAGGGATTAATTAACAAGTACTAAACTAGTCTAGATTTTATATTGTTTAAACAAACAAATAATTGAGTGTTGTAGAAACTAAAATAAAAATAATTAAATAGCGAGAATTAAAATACTAAATTTAATCGATGGAGAGAGGTCTAGGGCCGCGGTTTCACTTGCAAGCTTTGATTCCGCTATGCCTAATTCTACCTGAATTCCCTTGTTTTATTTAATTACCAATCCTTTTACTAAGGCTATTAATCCGTTTTGTCATTCGCGATTAATATTTTTTCCCCTAAATTAAGCCTAGTTTGGTCATGCTAGAATTTAAATTCAGGAAAAGCATAAAGTACAAAAAGATTGAATGATTGGAAGACTAAATTAAAGTTTGGTCATGGATTAATTATAGCCCCAATTATCCTATAGGTCCACCAACTAATTGCAGTACGGTCGCTTATCAACTAATTGATTATGAACATGAAAAGGGTAGCTAATCCTAATTATGTGATAAAAACAATAGGACAATATTAATTGAAATAAAAATAGGAATTCAAATATTAAATTAGAACATAAAAAAGGTCTCTAAGGATGCAAGATCCACCTAAGACCCTAGAAGAGGATTTAGGTATCCATAATAGTCAAGAACAATGAAATAAAAATAAGGTTTATGAATTACAAAAATAAGAATAACCCGGATGTAGAGAAAGTCTTAATCTTTGTCTTCAATCTCCTTATTCTGCTCCAGAGCTCTCTCACGGTGTGAAGAACAGATACCAAAATTCTTCTCTCCCTCCATAGCGTCCGTGCAACTGTCGTTTTTTCTAATTTAGTGTTAGTGCATGCAGTCCTCCCTCTTCACAAGTGAAGACCTCCTTTTATATTAGTTCATTTTCTTTCTCTCCAAGCTAGGGATCAAGTAAAGATTGTTTCCTCTTTTAATTGAAAGATATCTCAATCCCTAAATATTAGGATTTAGATCATTCCTAAATATGTGTTGCTTGTTATCCACTCCATGCCTCTTTCTTTCTCTCCAAGTCACATGTGCATCACTTTTAATTGAAATCTCCAAGAGGATCTTCTTCTTTTTATTACTGTGGGCGTTCTTGCATTAATGGGCTTGGGGTTGGGCTTGCTTTCTTTTATTCTAACATTTCTTCTAATTTCAGCCTACATTTATATTATTTTTATTTTTCTACCTTCCTGCAAATATAGAGTAATTTAAGTCATTTATTTATTTATTTAATCAGTAATAATTACTCTAAAAATAACTCAAAATATCTCTAATAAATGCACTAAATTAGAGTTTATCATGTGGTGACCATATTGACATAAGGAGTACCTCTGGATACTTATTCAAGTTTCAAGGGGTATCTATATCATGGAGCTCAAAGAAACAACAGATTGTTGCTCTAAGCTCATGTGAAGCTGAGTACGTGGTTGCTTGCTGTGCTGCCACACAAGCAGCCTGGTTAGAGGCACTCCTAAAGAAACTAGGTGTATCTCTAACTCAAGGTCCTAAACTGTTAATTGATAACAAGTCTACCTTGTGCCTTGCCAAGAATCCTATGGGGCATGGCAGAACCAAACAAATTGAAACTAGATTCCACTACATTAGGGATCAAGTTACTAAAGGAAAACTAAGTGTGGATTATTGTCCTACAAAAGACCAACAGGCAGATATCTTTACCAAGGCTCCAAAGGGAGAATCCTTTTCAAGGCTAAGGAGGGAAATAGGTTTGGTTGCCTTTTAACCACTAAAAGGCAATCATATCAAAGTCATCTCAAGGGGCTTGTCCTAGGGCTTATTTTTAATGCTATAACCAGGGGCATGTCCTGGAATTCCTTTTTCTTTCCTGTCTTTTAAATTTCTTAGCCTAAGATCTATGTTTTTAGTTTGTGTATTAAGGGAGGATGTTAGTTTTTAATTCAAAACTAAAAACATCCTCAATTGGTAACAGCTATGTTTAAAAACAGCAAATAGTCGTTAACCTTAGAAAGTAGTTCTAAGTTCAGTTGGAGTTAGTTACAACCTGTAACTAACCTAACTAACTCAAAACAGAATTTAGGAGTTGTGTATATATAGCCTTATGGCTTTACATTTTGTACATAAAATCATATATTAATTTTCAATAGAATTGAAAGAGAAGCATTTTACAGTTTAAAACTTCTAAGTCTTATTCTATTGTTTACCCTATTGCCTTCAATCTCTTCATTTTCTGTATGCTCCTTCTTCCTTGTGTTCCTTGCATAGTTGATTCGTCTTCAACAAGGTGTTGGTGACCTCACAACTAAGAAAAGAAAAGGTTAGAGGGTGATTTCAGTGACCGAAATCAACAGGAAAGAGAAAGAAGAAAGATTAGGTTTGTACCTTTGATTCTAGTGCGTGAATTGAGGGTTGTGGTGTTGAAGAACTCATGATGTTCTCAACCATTGTGTGCTCCAAATACATACATAAAAACATAGAACAAATTAGAGATTTGTTCACCAAAAGAAAGAAGAAAAATACCAGAAGATTCAGTGTTTTACCTTTGTATACGTGAAGGAATCTCTGTGTGATGGTTGTTGGCCTGAAACACAAAAAATAAAATTAGGGTTTTACTAAGTTTCGCACCAAATCAGTGAATCACAAGCATAGGTCAAGAGAATACCTTTGTTTGTGTTGATTGATACTCACGAAGGTCAGTGGTGTTACATGCGAGAAGAAGAGAAGACATTGAATCAGATTTCGAAACTAGGGTTTCGAAATTAAAAGAAAGAAAGAGGAAATTGAAAGGGGAAAAGGAGTTTACCTTGTTCTTCGTGCTTAATTGAAGCTTCGTCTTCAATCTTGGTGTTGATTTCATCCATAAATCAACAAAATCTTGAAAACCTAGCAGAGAGTGCTTCTGGGTTTAGAGAGAGAGAGGCGCAGCCAAGAATGAAGAGAGAGGAATCTTGCAAAAAGTGATAGAATTTTTTAAGTTTTCACTTATATACCTTGGGTCAAAATTCCGGGTCCCGTGTATCCAACATAGGATCCGAAGAGCTCCGCTTTTTATTTTTTGTACCCTGTGGCGAGTTAAGTGGACTGGGCCTCTGTTGGGTTGGATATTTTTGTTATTCACACCCTCCCTGTCTGTTTATTGTAATTCCTGCAATTGAACAATTGAAATAGTGAGAAAATCTAACAATAACTGCAGGTTATCATGTATGCACATCCATTGGACGTGGCTCAAAAATTGATGTTGATGTCATTGGTAAGCTCAATTGTACTATCTGTTTGGCAACCATATTTCCCATCTCTAATGTATGGATTTGGCTGGGAATGTCTGTATGCTAAGTTTGACAATTAATACGTGGGTTTTTTTATACCCCCACCCCACCCCTTAGTACCCCCATATACTTCATTAATCCCGAAAATACCCCTCACATAAATACCAAAATTTGACTTTTGCAAGATTCTCTGCTGGGGTCTACTACATCTGAAATCCGATTTACCAAACTGGAAGGTAAATCCAATTAACATTAAATACTCATTTAATAACGTACCAAATAGTCAAATCGGATTTACCAAACTGAAAGATAAATCTGATTTGACCATTTATTTTAGTTTAAAAAGGGAATTTTTGTCCCAGCGGGTCTTCCTAGATCCGATGCGAAATCAGATTTACGTACCCCCAATGTAAATCCCCTTTTTTCATTTAACGAATCAGATTTACATTTTAGGAGCGTAAATCCAATTTTGAAAAATACGTTCCTAAAATGTAAATCCGCTTTTGTATTTTATTATTCTATGTCTAATTTTTGTTCTATTTTTGAAACATATATGGATCCGGAGTCAGGGTCACAGCCGGTTCCTTTCGACTTTGATACTACAGAGTCATTCAAGACGGAGACGGTATATTTATTTACTATTTTTTTAATCATGTTTGATAGATATTTAATTAATTAATTACGTAACATTTTTCTATTTTGTAGATATTTTTTACCCGCGAGGATGTTATTGAGTGGGCGAAAGAAGTTGGGAGACGTATTAGAGTTGCGGTTATCATTGTCAGATCCTGCAAAGGTGGAGGTAAAAGGGGGACTAGAGACAAAGTTATTTTTGGCTGCGAGAAGCAAGGGGATTTCAGTAATTCATCTAGAGTTATCGGGTCTAAGAGAAGAAAGTGCCCATTTAAGTTGAGAGGTAATTGTACAAAATGTGATGGGGGTTGGCGTGTGAAGGTTAGGTGTGGTCTACACACACATGAGTTGCTTACTACCCCAGTCGGGTAGACAGCTTTTGGTCGGTTAAGTAAGCCGCAGAAGGCTATGGTTGATGAGCACACTTCTTTGAACGTTGCCCCGATTGTCTTAATGCTTTAAAGAAAATTTTTCTGGGAAATGTCTTTTCTGTCCCTCAAATATATAGGCAGCGTTACGCCCATAGGTCTTCTAGGAGGGGTCCTAGAATTGACATTCAGGAGCTTTTGAGATTGATTGAGTCCGCAAGTTATTTATGTGGGAGCAGAAAAGTTGGGGGGTCGGATGTGGTAAGTGACATCATATGGGCGCATCACACTTCTATTAAATTATTCTAGTTGTTTCTAAAGGTTCTTATTCTCGACACCACCTACAAGACCAACAAATACAATATACCTCTATTGGAGATTGTAGGAGTCGCTTCAACGGAGTTAACTTTCTTGGTTGCTTTTGCTTATGTTGCACATGAGCTTGGAAATCATTTTACTTGGGCATTGCAGCAACTGAAAGAATTAGTTGACATACACGGGCTTCAACCTCAGGTATTCTTGACTGACAGAGATCTTGGTCTTATGTCTGGTATTCTTGATGTCTTTCCTTCGGCTACAAATTTGTTATGTTCTTGGCGCGTAACTAAAAATGTCAAGGCCAAAATTAAAAAGTTGGTGCACATGGTTAGGCAAGGGGAAGTCCTCTCTCTTTAGCACGATATTATTGATTCTCCTGACGAGTCAGAGTACTCAGCTCGATTGAAGATTTTTGAGGACTCGTGCGTTGATTTGCCCGCTCCAATTAAGTACGTGCATGACTCATGGTTAAAAAAGCATAAGAAAAGATTTATCTTGGCATGGACAAACCGGTTCTCACACTTCGCGAATCAAACCACCAACAGGTATTTTGGCAAACTGTTTTCTTTATTTATGATAGTTTAATATTTTTTGACACGTATTTACTTTATTTATGGTAGTTTAATATTTTTTTGACACGTGTTTAATTTTTTTATGGTAGTTTAATATTTTTTGACACGTGTTTAAGTTTTTTATGCGTGTTTATTGTTGTTATTATTTAAGAGTCGAGTCAGCTCATTGGACATTGAAGAGACATTTGGGTAGTTCTGGAGGAGACTTGTCTAGGTGTTTTCAATCTGTGCATGGAATGCAACTATATTCTTACATGTTTGGGGATGAGAGACTTGCAGTGCTTAGACAAGCATTAACCATTCAACATTTAGGAGATCAGCCTGAGGAAAACTGGTTGAGCTTACCTGAAATAGGTACTTTATAGCTACCAAGTATAATGTGGCCCTAGTTCAATTATCTTTAGGAATGACATTTACTTATCTGCTTTTGAGAGGTACCTATTCTTCCTCTAAGAGTCGCAACATCATATCTATTCTTCAGGCCAGGGGTAACCATTGGGTGCATGCTGCGATCTCGCCTGCCTGTCTGTTGCCTCCAGTTGCTCTGTTATGGTCTCATAAAGCATCAGAGGAATCTCACACATGGTTGGATCCATATACCGGCCGTCTTACCCTATGGCATGTTAACGCTCCGGTCATGCCCCCTCCACTGATGCGCCCACCGTTGTAGACTTACCCGATGATTCAGATGATTTAGATTGACATTTCTTGTATTTATTTTATACCACTTTTTTGTAATTATTTATCCATATTATATATATGTGTGTGTGTAACAAATTATATGTTTAATTTTTGTTACAAGTCGGATTTACCCTGTTACAAGGTAAATCCGCTTTTGAAATTATCAAAGCGGATGTACTCCCACATAAAGGTAAATCCGACTTCTTGGGGTTATAAAGCGGATTTATTTTCCTGAGAGGTAAATCCGCTCTGTGTAATTAACAAAGCAGACTTACCTACTTGAACGAAAATCCGATGGGATTTTTTTTGGAATTATCGGATCTAGGTAAATCCGCCTTTGTGTTTTGTAAAAGCGGATTTACCTGTTCATCAGGTAAATCCGTTTGAGTCAAATTTGTGAGGGCTATTTTGAGGTTTTCTTATTATGTGGGGGTATTTGGTAAAACTGTGGGGGTAAAATAAAACTTAATACATACACCCCTCATATTTCACGCATACCTCAAATTCCTTCCCCCCAAAATATCCCACCCCCTCACTCTCTCCATTTCCCCTTGGCAACTCAAATTCGTCTCATACTAACTAGCAATGTTGATGGTAATATGTCTAAGTATATGTTTGGTCTGGTGTTAGAATTGTTGAACTAGCGGCAGAAATTTACGGTAGATGTGAAGCTACCTTTTGGAGCTTCTTGTTTGTAGTAACGTTCCCACGGTAGGTTTTACTAGGACGTGAGTTTCAAGTTTCAAACTCTAAACCAAACATACACCAAGTCACACTTTTGCTTCATGAATAGTATATGACGAACTCATGAATGATAAAATTATGGAAGCCAAACATCAAAGGTCAAGGCAAAAAAATATATTTTCGGAGGACACAACTTGTCAAAAATAGATTTTCAAACGACAAAATAATACACCTTTAAAAATATTCAAGGTGAGTTCTGTAGTGGATTTTAGTGGTTTGTGCGAAGAGTAGGTTAACGGTGGTTTTCGTTTGTGAATTTTAAAATTGGGGATGAAATTGGGTTTTTTAATTAGTGGAAATGGCGCATATACCCTTTAGGCTCATGAGTAGTCCCACTGAACTTCATTTTATTGCTGCCAAACGAGCGTTGAGGTACATACAAGGGACAATGCACCTTGGAATCATGTACAAGAAGGGAGGAAATGCTAGATTGATTGGGTATACAGACAGTGACTATGCTGGAGACATAGTAGATAGAAAAAGCACTTCTGGCTATGTTTTTCTTCTCAGGGATTGTGTTGTTGCCTAGGCATCTAAAAAGCAACCTATAGTCACACTCTATACTACTAAAGCTGAGTTTGTAGCAGCTTGTGTTGCTGCCTGTCAAGCAATTTGGTTTGGCAAGGTTATGAAGGAGCTAAAGCTGATCAATGAGGGCTGCACTGAGATTCTGTGTGATAACAGCTCTGCAATACAGCTGTCACACAATCCTATTCTCCATGGGAGAAGCTGAGACGACCCTCGTCCTCATCATAGTAACCCTTTACACTTAGTCTCTTAATCTAAAAACGGTTAAATTTAAAACTTTTCATAATTATATAACTTAACATACTTCACATAGATAAAGACATAATTTTAAGAGTTTTACAAAATAGGTGGCAATACTAAAGCCACTCAAATATAAATCAGATTATTACAAACCAGCGGAACATAAAGACATAAAACAAAGCCAACAACATAATTAATATAACGAGACTCGAACGACTGACACACTGGCTAAACAAAACCCAGGTTCTCTTAATTGAGACACCTGACTTCTTCATCATATTGCACCGGTATTCTCGGTGCCTTCGACGTCCATAGTGAACTCCTTTGCTAAATGTGGTTCTTCAATTGAATCTAAGCAATACAACAAATATACAAAAGAAAAACACGTAGGGCTAAGATACTTGTACAAGTCAAAAAAATGGAAAGATACGGTAAAGTTTAATTTAAACATGTCATAAGCATATCAAATAATATTATTTCTTATCTTCCATACTTTATTAATATCTTATTTTCCAGACTCTATCTATTAGTATGTGTAAATACTATATGCTGACTCTGGCCATATCCTGATGCCACTCCCACAGATCGTTAGGAACGCCATCCGACTGTCACCACAGAGTCCTGATTAATAAGATGAGTAAGGCAACAGGTTAGGATGTGGCTAAACAGAATCATATAGAATTGCATATATGTTGTTAGCCACATCTTAACCTGTTGCCTTACTCATCTTATTAATCAGTATTTCGTACTGTCTCCTGCACTACGGTTAAGTATTCGTTCCACTTTATATCTATTTATGACTCTTGGTTCATTTTTCACACCTAAGTTCATTATGAAATCTTAACTTTGTTTATCTTATTACTATTATGAAATAAAGCATGCCTTTCAAACTTTAAGATATCAATAAGATATTTTCTGCAATTCAACAAATAATCACAAATAGTACATAAACACTTTATAATATTTAAACATTCAAGGCACTTGTCAAAAAAATATATTTAAACAGTTAAAACAGTCAATCACAATATTTCAAGCAATCAATCAGTCAATAAATCAAAATATAAAACTTTCTTATGCGTTAACCGGTCATCGACGGCCTAAACTTCATTTAACCTTAGCTCTGAAGAGTTAGTCAAATGATCTTTAGGTATCGCTGAATCTTTAACTCTAGTAGAGCTTGGGTCACTCTACACATATTTAACTTAAAAAACTTTACGCTAACCGTCCCGACGAATACAATATCTTCCCCACCTGAAAATGGCACGAACACAATACTCGCTCCGGTAACCTCGACACGTGCTCGAACACTAACAAAAAGCTACGAACACGACTGTTGATGATTGATGGTTTTGAATGATGGAATGAAAGGATGCTTTGATATCAAAGAGACATGTTACTTAACATACACAAATGAAGCCGAGGGGAAGAGAAGGAACTATTTATTTTCTTGAAATCTCTTCTAAATTGAATGGAGATGTGTGGTTCAACCAGATTGCCTTTTATAGGCATGCAATCTTAATGAACAAATGACAATTGGGTTGTGGTGCAGCATATGGATGGAGAAGAGAAAACATATAGTATATAGTATATGAGAGAATGGAGAGGAATTGAACGGAGAGGGGTTTGTTGGTTTAAGTGGCTTTTATACGCATGGGATATTAGTATCTATTCTCTAAATCCGCTTGTCATTGCGCGCCAATCTTCATTTTTTTTGCTCTCTCTCTTTTTCTTTTTGCTTGAGTTTTTTTTCTTTTATTATACTTCACTTTTTTTATTTTCTTCTTTTTTTAAGATTCTTTTTTGCTTTTATTTGCTTCAGTATTTTTTTGGCTTTTGCTTTTTTTTTTTCTTTTTCATATTTTTAGAGGTACTTAACAGTCTAGAAAAAATTTTAGATGTTTAAATATGTAAATTTCGTTGTTGAAAACTTGATTCGGTGAATAAAAGATTTAATTTCATGACAAAATAGGTAAAGTGAAATGTTAAGCGGTATGTTTTGGGGTACTTTAATTTAGTATTGTGAAATTTTTTTAACTCTTCAAGTACCAAGTTTCTTCGTAAATAACCGGTTTGGTAAAAAACAATAATAAGTTTGTGACAAAATACGTAAAGTGCGATGCTGAAAATATATTTAGGGGTACTTTAGGGTCCCGAAAATTTTTTAGATGTTTAAATACGCAAACTTTGTTCCTCTATAACCTGTTTGATGAAAAACAAAAAACAAATTATCACAAAATACATAAAGTGTGATGCTCGGCATTGTGTTTCAGCGTATTTTAGGATCTAGAAAAAATCTTACATGTCCAAATTGATGTTTTCTTCTTTATTTTGATTATTGCACACCAACGAGTATTAGAAGGATACTTAAATTGTTGTTTAGTTTTAAATCAAACTCAACATGATACCTACGTACGTGCTTCACTTTCTAATTGTGTTGTCTTTTTTTCTCTTTAATTATGGCTTAAGCTTTTATATTTCTGATGAATATAGATAACATTATTAATTTTTTTTAACTTTTTCTTCTTATTATCTGTGTATGTTCAATTCCAATGTCTTTGTTAAAGTTTTGTTTTAATTTACAATTTTTTTATTTAATTTATATTTATAATTTATCTTTTTTCGTGGGAACTTCGGCATCATATACAATAGAACTCCCCAACATTTTCTTTCAACTTTGTATAGGTATTTTTATTTTAATGGTGATTTTTATTTAACCCTGCATGATGTATTTATATACTCACTCCGGACTTAATTATAAAAAAAAAATAACTACCTTTACTCATATTAAAGATAGTAGTTTTATGCATTTAATCTTAATTATACTAAACCATGAATAACTACATGGTCATGTACACATCAGAAATTCAGCGAAATGACATCATCATTACGTCATATCCATGTCAGCTAAACACCCCCCATGAGTGACACATTAGCACCGCATAGATCACCAATGGTTGGGATTCGACTGAAGATCCACATGGACAAAATAAACGACCTAGATTCCTTAAAATTGCGGCTATCATTTTAACGGTCAGGATTAAAACTGTGCAAAAAAACAACTTCCCATGACTCAGCAGCTAAAAAACCATTAATGCGATAATAAATCACCTATACAAACAATTAAAAACAATCCCTATAATTGAGGGTCAAATCGAGGACAATTAATCCCTTACACTATGATACAACATTGCAATAGTCTTCAATTCTCAGTAACTGCACTCCACCCACAGCACTTTGATTCATGGGAAGAGTAATGCTGGATCACATATATATGGATCTTTGTTTGTTACATAGACTGAAATCAAAGTGTGGCAGCTCAGAATTTCATTTGATTCTTACAGTGTATAACATGTATTCAAATGCAAGGGAAAAATGAAACTTAGCGAGCCTAAGTATCATTCATTTTGGAACTGACTTTGGTTAAAGAGAAAATTGTCATTTACAAACATATGTTTAAGTCTAAAAAAAATTATTCCTGGAATTGTAAGACCTGCTTAAACAGTAGCTTCCGGATAAAATACTAGTACAGTAATCCGTGTGGCCTAATTACACTTAGAAACAAACTGGGTTTCATATATTTTTAAAACATAGAGACAGTACTCTATCCACGACCACCGCAAACAACTCCAAGTTACTGCTATTTGAAACAAAGCCAACAAATATTGACAATTTACCCTATATTATTAAAAGACATTCAGTGATAATTTTTCTCCCAAACATAAGTCCCTTGAAGATACAGTGAGCAAACCGCATAACATAGTACAAACCGAAGACAACAATTTTGATTTTTTGTGTTGTGCACCTAATTTACTAATTTGTATTCGTAAGAAGTTAAACATGATTTATAATCTCAAATATCACATGAATAATACCAAAACCCCAAATCCATTTGTTGGAAACCAAACAAAATAAAGCAAATTGTAAATGGGTGTAACAAACCAAGCCTAATTCAAATACATCAGTGTATGCTCAACCGGAAAGTAAAGGGTACTACCAGGTAATGCTTCGTTCTCATGTACCTCGGTGACGGTCACATTAGGCGCTCCACGATTCTCCCCTGTTGATGACTGCCGAAGATTCCGCGAGGAGGATGATCCACTACGGCTCGCCATTGGACCAACGGACCTCTTGCTGACACCGGCCATGCGGTTTTTATATAGATGTGGTCACAAGCTCTGCGACGGCGACGAGAAGATCGAAGACGAAAGCCAGTTATCCAGCGGAGAATTAGGGATTTCGTTTATGGTAATGGTAAGCTGTGTTCAACTTCCCAGTGAATGACGCAAATAACCCCTGTTTTATTTATGTATTGCGTTAATGCCAATCCAGATTTTCCTTTGGTCTGTAAATACTAAAAATCAATGCTCAATTTGTTGGGTTTGGTATCATGAATTATCTAATAATTCTATAACTTAATATGAACCAAATTTTTTTCCTTATTTTAAAAGAAGTATATAAAACTATCATCCATGTTACTATGTTTTGTCTTTTTTCCAATAAGAAAAGAATATGTACAAAATCACAATATTTTCTAATTGTTAAACACTTCATAGATTTTTAATTGTAGAGATTGGAATTTATTAAGACTTTTCCTCTAATCAAATCGTTAAAGTGAATTTACAATGATTAACTCGACATTATAAAAAAATTAAAATCAGTTGTCCTAATGATATAAAAAGAGTAAACACATGTTCTCACAACATAGTAATTTTCTAAAAACATACTTCATTTTACAATAGTATAATTTCTATTGTACGGCAATACCACTTTCATGCAGTCAACGTAGTCGCTACAGATAAATATAACAGTCAGAAGTTTGTTATAGAAATTTTCTTATCTAAGCCTCACCATCCAATCTGGTGAACCTAATGTTATACCATCCTTTTTGGTGTTAATTATGTATATACATATACATATACATAATTAAATCAAACATCAAAATATAAACCTGCCTATTTTTATCATAAAAAAATTAAAAAATTAATTTACAATGAAATGTATACCTGTGCTAAGTTTTTATATTTACATTTGATAAATATGGATTATGTTATTAAAAGTTTTAGACATTTTCTTCCCATTATCTATGGATATTTAATTTCAACGTTTTTTGTCAATATTCTTTTTAATTTTTATAATCTTCTTATTTAATTTATAGCTATAATTTAATTTCAATCCACAATTATTTGACTATATATTTTACAAACCAACATCGATCATTGGTCCACTGGCATAAGCTACCCTGGGACACGGGGTCGACTTAGTGCTCCCGAGTTTGATTCCTGCAGTGGACAGAAAACTGTTGTCTTGAATGATTGGTTTATTAAAGAGGTTTTCCCCTTCCGGTTTTACTTTAATTTTGCTAACTAAAAATTAGTCAACCCCGTGCGTAGCACGGGTCAGGCGGCTAGTTAAATTAAAGAAAGTTGGCAATTTGAAGAAAAACAAGTTGGCAAGTTGTATAGAGGTTAAACAAGTGGAAGGTGATACAATAATTAAATCAAGTTGGCAAGTTGTAAACAAGTGGGGGAGGAGATACAATGTATATAGAAGAGAAAAAAAAACATCTAAGTGAATTGATCTTCATGCCTGTATTTTTTCCCACAAGAGGATATAGTAAAATATTACACCTAAATAGCTAAGGAACTAGGAGTGTACTGTAGGAATTAATCTATCTACAAGAGATGCTTATAACCATGAATATTCTATAGCAGAAAATAAAAGCATACAAGCATGTTTCTATATAATCAAGAACAAAACCATGATCTTGACAACCTTAGGATCTACGACATGTTGATATATCAAGGATTAGATAAATATCTGGATTCATAGCAAAGAAGTAGAGAACGGATCCTGAGAAGAAAGGGTGAGTGATAAACGAGCAACAGCTACTCGTCGGCTTTATGGTTCTTCCTCAACCGGGACTCCTAATGCCTCAGACTCTCTTCAGATGGGGAGAGGAGAGTAAACGTGTGTATTGCGGTTAGTCCGGTATATTGAGGACCATAGCCTACTTATAGTGTGACAGTCTATTAGGGTTCCCATTATCCCTCTAATGGACTATCACTGACATCCACTCATATTGGGCCCATATCAATAATAATTAATTAATTAATTAATTAATTATATCATTAGAAATCCAATATAGCCTTTTACTTATTTTGATCACATATCAATCAAGGCTCCTAACTGATAAATAGCTAATATAATTAATAAAGAATATATGCTCATTATTTATGATATTGGAATAAAATATTCTAACAATCTCCCACTTGGGCAATATATTATACTAATTATATCATAATACTTTAGGCCGGCATCCGAATGCTATTTATCTTTAGATTTCCCTATACAATCTGGTCCACCTCATATATCAACAATGAGACCAACGCGGCTGTCGTCACTAACGTCTTTTGTGACTGTACCCCGATGACCATCATATTAACATACTCGATGACATAGATCAATATGGATGAGTGACGTGAAAATTTCATGCAATGTGATCTCCATGCCTATTTCCAATTGGTCCAACTTAAATCTTTAGTGAGATCAAACTGAAGTTGCTGAAAATGCAAAATATATTTTGCATACAATATGATACAAACATATTTAATAATAACTCAACTTAATTTCTGCAGAAAGTCAAAATAACATAAAGTCTGTATCAATACCAAAATTCTAGAACACAAGGGAAAACAAGAAAAGACTCCCACTAATCTAAGGCAATCTCAAAACCAACACCCATATGAGCAATGTGCTCATGGTAAACTTTAGGTGTCAAGCCTTTGGTTAGTGGGTCTGCTAGCATAAAGTTGGTCCCTATATATTCTATCAAAATTTGTTTCTCTTGAACTCTTTCCTTCACAACAAGATACTTGATGTCGATGAATTTCGACTTTGTGGAACTCATGTTGTTATTAGAGTATAGGACAGCTGCACTATTGTCACAATAAATCTTCAATTGCCTCTTAATGCTTCCAATGATGCTTAGGCCTGAGACAAAATTTCGCAGCCACAAAGCATGATTTGATGCCTCAAAACAGGCCACAAACTCTGCTGCCATGGTTGAAGGAGCCACTAAAGTCTGCTTGACAGACTTCCAGGAGCCCCTCCAGGCAAAAGAAAAATGTAAGCAAATGTGGAACGTCTGCTATTCGGGCATCCCGCAAAATCAGAGTCAGAATATCCAATGACCTCTAAGTTATCTCGCTTCCGATAGGTAAGCATGTAGTTTCTTGTTCTCTTCAAGTAGCGCATCACGCGCTTCACCGCTGTCCAATGTTGCATACCAGGATTACTCAAATATCTACCAAGAACTCCCACTATATATGCTATGTCAGGACGAGTACAAACTTGAGCGTACATAAGACTTCCCACAGTTGAAGCATAAGGAACCTTTTGCATCTCTACCTTTTCAAGATCTGTAGCGGGGCACTGATTGAGACTGAACTTGTCTCCTTTAGCCACGGATGTATCTTCCGGTTTACTATCTTTTCATGAAGAATCTATCCAGAACTGTATTGATATAGCTCCTTTGTGACAATCCCAAGATAACCCGAGAGCGATCTCTAAGTATTTGGATACCCAAGACGAAGGAGGCATCCCCAAGATATTTCATCTCGAAATTCTTCGTGAGAAATCTCATAGTTTCGTGCAATAAGCCTATATCATTACTTGCTAATAGGATATCATCAACATATAATACCAAAAAGATAAATTTACTAGTCCCACTGAACTTTTGGTATACACAATCATCAACCGCATTAGTTTGAAAACCATAAGAGGTAATAACTTGATGAAATTTGTAATACCACTGACGGGAAGCCTATTTAAGGCCATAAATGGATTTCTTAAGTTTGCATACCATAGACTTTGGATCACCTGAAACAAATTTTTCTGGTTGCACCATATAAATTGTTTCGTCAATGTTTCCATTTAGAAAGCAGGTTTCACATCCATCTGATGCAGCTCTAAGTCAAAATGAGCCACTAGGGCCATAATAATCCTGAGAGAGTCTTTCGAAGAAACTGGAGAGAAAGTCTCTTTGTAATCAATGCCTTCCTTTTGAGTGAAGCCTTTGGCGACAAGACGAGCCTTATATCTTTCAATGTTACCCTTGGAATACCTCTTGGTTTTAAATATCCATTTTGCAACCAGTGGGTTTCTTACCTTCAGGTAACTTGACAAGATCCCAAACGCCATTGTCAGGCATTGACTTCATCTCATCCTTCATGGCATCAATCCACTTAAGAGAGTTAGAACTATTGATGGCCTGACTAAAGTTGACTGGATCTTCCTCAGTCAAGCCAATACCTTCCTCATGTTCTTGAAGAATTACAACATAATCATCCGAAATTGCACTTCTCCTCTCTCTAGTGGATCTTCTTACTGGCACCTCTTGAGGTTGTTGAGTTTGAACTTCTGATGGTGCATGAGGAGGAAACTCAGTGTTGGCTTCTTCTTGAGCAATGTTAGGACTAACATTCTCATTTATTTCTGGATCTGTTGCTTGAACAATGACAGGTACTAAGACTTGACCACTGTCAGTAACAGTTTCTTCATCAAAAGCAACACTCCTTATGTTTCCTTCCCCTCCAAACTCAACTTCCTCAAGAAATCTTGCATTTCCCGTTTCAAAAAATGTTCTTGTAGTGGGGTTGTAAAACTTATACCCGCGAGAGTGTTCTGCGTACCCAACAAAATAACAACTAACTGTCTTAGGGTCCAACTTACCTTCATGCGGTCTGTAAGGCTTGGCTTCAGCTGGACACCCCCAAATGTGTATGTGCCTAATGCTGGGCTTTTTTCCAGTCCATAACTCATAAAGGGTCTTAGCGACTACTTTGCTTGGTACTCTATTGAGGATATAAACTGCGGTTTTCAATGCTTCTCCCCAAAGTGACTCTGGTAATGAAGAATTACTAATCAAACTCCTCACCATATCCTTAAGAGTCCAATTTCATCGTTCTGCAACTCCATTCATGCTGGGTTTACCCGGCATTGTGTATTGCAGAACGATTCCACACTCATTGATCCGTCATATCTACCATAGTATTCACTAGGGGTGTTAAAAAACGAACCAAACCAATTGGAAAACCGCAAACCGAACCAAACCAAACCAAAACCGCAAAAAACCGCTTCTAATCGGTTTTGTTCGGTTCTTTTTTTCATTGCACCGCGCGGTTCGGTATGCGGTTTTGATTTCAACAACCGAACCAAACCAAACCGCAAGTAACATTAAGGCTTGTTGAATTACATCCTTCCTTACTAACTTACTAGCCCAAATGCAACTAAAACCCAACTCTCACTCACTTGCTAACCCAAATCCAATTAATTCTTTGACTCACTTACAAACAATCCATATTGTTATGCTATATTTAAAAATTACAATAAAATATTTAATTCAAATTCTTTTAAACATTGTCTTAAAAGAATTAAAATAGAGTAATTTATATACTACATATATTTGAGTAAATTTTTTCTTAAAGATTTATGTTAGCAATTTTTTATGTTACTTAATTTTAACTTTGTTTTAAATTATGTTTTGTCTTGGAAAAAATCGAACCAACCGAACAAATCCAAACCGCATTGGTTTGGTTTGGTTTTATTTTAGGAAGCCAACCGAACCAAACCAAACCGCATGTAATTTTACCTTGATGTTCGGTCCACTTTTTGTCTCAAAACCGAACAAACCGCACCGCGAACACCCCTAGTATTCACAACCACGGTCTGGTTTGACAGCTTTAATTTTCTTCCCTAATTGAAGTTCTACTTCAGCTTTGAAAGACTTGAAAACGTCTAGAGATTGAGACTTCTCATGAATTAAATATAGGTAACCATATCTCGAGTAATCGTCTATGAACGTAATAAAGTACCTTTGCCCATTCCAAGAATTTGTAGGGAAAGGACCACAAATATCTGTATGTTTTAGTTCTAAGACGTCTTTAGCTCTATCGGCACCTAAATTCATTTTGTTCGTTTGTTTCCCCTTAATACACTCTATGCAGACTTGAAAGTCAGACAAATCTAAGGGTCCAAGAATATCCTCCGACACAAGCCTCTGAATTCTCTGTTTAGAGATGTGACCTAAGCGCTTATGCCATAAAGTGGCGGAATTCTCATTTAATTTTCGTTTCGTACCATGTGAACTTATTTGCAATATTTGGTTATAGGAATGCTTAACATCAAGCATATAAAGATTATCAATTAAAGACCCGTAACCAATAATATTTGGACCATAAGAGAGACTAGCTTTGGCATCTTTAAATGAACAATCATAACCAGAATTGTCCAAAACCGAAACTGAAATTAAATTCCGTCTAATTGACGGGCAAACATATGTCTCAAACAAATCCAAATAATAACCAGTCTTTTAAAATAATCTATAAGTTTCTATAGCCTCAACTGCAACTTTAGTGTCATCGCCCACATAGATGAATCTTTTAGCATCACTCGGTGGTCGGCTCCACAGGCAACCCTGCATGGACATACTAATGTGAGTAGTAGCACCAGAATCTACCCACCAAGTATCTTTAGGTACTGAAACTAAATTAACTTCAGAACAAACAAAAGTGAGAGGTTTACCCTTCTTTGCACGCCATGCGACGTATTTAGGACAATCCTTCTTCATATGTCCTGCCTTCTTGCAAAAAAACAAGCTGAGCCCTTATCTAGGTTTTTCTGCTGCTTCTTCTTAGAAGAACCTTCTGCAGTAACATTATTTTTCTTCCTCTTCTTGTGTTGAGAATTTGAAGCCAAATGAGCACTTTCAGCCCTTCCCCTCCGCAGTCTCTCTTCCTCTTGCACACAGTGAGACATAAGCTCATTTAGGGACCATTTGTCCTTCTGAGTGTTATATGTCACCACAAATTGTCCAAATTGTGCAGGAAGAGAGATCAAAACCAAATGCACAATCACATCATCAGGGATGTTCATCTTTAGTGCCTTGAGTTTTGATGCAAGGTTGGACATCTCCAAAATGTACTCCCTTACAGTCCCTTTACCATTATACTTCATAGAGGTAAGTTTGGCCAAATGGCTACTTATCTCAGCCTTATCACTTTTTTCAAATGATTTCTCTATTGATTCCAGGAACTTCTTAGCATTCTCATTCTCAGTAATTGAGCCCCGAAAAACTTCCGGAATTGATTTCTTGATGATCATGAGGCACATTCGGTTGGACCGATCCCATTTCTCAATTTTGAGCTCATAAGAGTTCTCCGAAGTGGGAATGGGTCGTTCCTCCCTCAGTGTCTGGTCTAAGTCCATACATCCGAGAACGATCTCAACAGATTCCTTCCAAGACTTAAAATTCATCCCATTCAGCATAGGGATTTGGTTAATTTGAGTAACAAAACTTGGAGAGCTAGCAACAGCAACTAAAAAAAAGAACAAATAAACATACAATCAACATTAGTAGCACATCAAATTATAAATAATTATTAGATATGCACAAACAACTTTAATTGTGAATTAAAAGACCTATACAAGATACCAAGCGTACCATTAGTCCCCAATCTTTGGATTGCAAAGACTAACTGCAAGCAGTACTCTCAACGCAATAATCAAATATTGGTGATAAATCCTGTCAAACAATGGTTGCCTTTGGGCACCCCAATTGCTCACATGGATAAATAACTTTATAATCACCACACATTTACCATCACATGCATGTTATTATTCGGCCAAGTTGCGCCTTCCTTTGGGTCGACAACAACTGGCATGAATAATTTCACGCTACATCTTTTGTAAATTTAATCAAATTGACCTACGTAACAGAGGTTACTTTGGCAACGTGTTGTTTCGATCAACTCAATTAAAATATACAAGACAATTTTATTAATAATAATATGGGAAAGGGTCTTAATTCACATGTGTCCTACACATAAGCGTAGGAAAAAAAGCTGAATGTACGGTTATGGCCTCCTAAACGCAAAAGAATGAAATTACAAAAAAAGTTACAATTCTTCAGCACAAAATTAGCCTCTCCAAGTGGCGTTCTTTAAAGTGAAAATAAAAAAAATAAAGAGAAAGTCACGGTGCACAGACCGTATTTAATTAAAATCACGACACGCAGGTCGGCCTGAAATAAATAAACGCATAAACAACACTGAAATACTAAGGCCATAACCATACACCACAATACAAATTATTCAATAATAAGGTTGCTGAAATATTATTGAAAATTTCGTAAAATCCAATATTAGTGAGATATGATCTTTATTACCATATATAAAGAGATGTGATCCTGTTATTTATACATTATGGTAACAAATAAATAAAACAAACAAATATGGGTAATATCTGGACTCAATCAAGCAGACATTGACCGAATATAATATAAAATCAAAAAGAATCAATCATGGTCCTAAGTAATAATTTCGAATACAATATTACATATTCTCTTGGATTAAAACCAATATTTATCTCCCATTATATTCGTAAAGAATAAATCAATCGATGTGAACCAAAATTGAACCTTATACAAATTGTGTGAGTACTTTACGTTATAAAACAATGAACAATCAGCCAAAAGAAAAATTGTAGTCATGTGATATAACAAATGAAAGAAAAACAAAGAATTTCACCTATTCACTTTGAAGCCAATAACACAATAAAAAGGTTCAATGACATGTTGTTATTGGAAATTCAGTAAAAGTACGTAACAAAACACATATGATAAAGGAGAACCAAATTATATCACCAAAGTAAATCCCAATAAATCAACATAGAAGACTGCTTTGATACCACTTGTAGGAATTAATCTATCTACAAGACATGCTTATAATCATGAATATTCTATAGTAGAAAATAAAGGCATACAAGCATGTTTCTATATAATCAAGAACAAAACCATGATCTTGACAACCTTAGGATCTACGACATGTTAATATATCAAGGATTAGATAAATACCTGGATTCATAGCAAAGAAGTGGAGAACGGATCCTGAGAAGAAAGGGTGAGTGATAAACGAGCAATCGTCGGTTTTATGGTTCTTCCTCAACCGGGACACCTAATGCCTCAGACTCTCTTCAGATGGGGAGACGAGAATAAACGTGTGTATTGCGGTTAGTCCGGTATATTGTGGACCATAGCCTACTTATAGTGTGACAGTCTATTAGGGTTCCCATTATCCCTCTAATGGGCTATCACTGACATCCACTCATATTGGGCTCATATCAATAATAATTAATTAATTAATTATATAATTAGAAATCCAATATAGCATTTTACTTATTTTGATCACATATCAATCCAGGCTCCTAATTGATAAATAGCTAATATAATTAATAAAAAATATATGCCCATTATTTATGATATTGGAATAAAATATTCCAACATGTACAACTACGGGAAATTTTTGGTCCAATAGGATGCTTCCAGAGCATTTTAGCATATTGGGACATGGTGGGGGTCGATCCGGTTTGCTCCCTGTTGCGCCCGAAAAATCCGGTTTGGGACTTCTCGTTTTGCAACGTGAAAAATAGTAGAGCCGCCACCAATATTTATTTGGGAAAACATCGGAAAAACCCTTTTTTTGGAAAAGCGAGTGGTCTTTCGAAATCAGAGATGTAGGTTCGGGGGTCGGTTACGCATGGGGAAGGTATTAGCATCCCATACGTCCTTTCTACTGAAAGGGAACCATTAACTCGATGTGTGGTTTGACAAAGGTTTGAGTTGAAAGCGATTTGTTCTACTTCTTTTCTTTTCTTTTCTTTTTTTTTATTTGAAAAATCGTTTTATTGAAAACGGAAGACAGGAATATTTTTGTTATCTTTGAAAAGTGGAAACAAAACAAAGATTTTTTTTTAAAAGGGTGCTTGACTGGACGGACCCGCTCCTACGTACCCTCACTGGGTTGAGGGATCAAAGCTACGTAGTTCTCGGCTTTTGCGTCTGAAAACGGCTTAAGAGTTTTTCGCAATTGGGTGAGCGTTTGTGAAGACCGAACAACAACGGTTAGAATGGCCTCACTACTAACTCTTTTTTTGAAAATACAATCATCATTAATGATCCAAACGGCAACAGCGCGAGTGATCATCAATGACAATTTGTTTTATTTAATGGAGGAAGAAAATGTTTTCGCAAAGCAAGGAGCGTTTGAAAATGAGTTTAGAAAATGGGTTTTGGAAAACAAGTAGAACATTATTCAATCAATTCCAAGTCCATAACCAAATGCAACCAAGAGTGAACAAGATTCAAACATACTCACCAATCAAGCAATCATAAACATGTTGATTATTAACCAAGATTAAGCATGCCAATATAATCAAGAGATCCAATTATTAAGGATGCAAGACAAAGCTCTCAAGACAATTGTGTGTGTGTGTGTGAGAATTGCTACGGGACGGGCAACAATCTCAAAGGGGTGCATATACCTTAATGACTCTATGCTACAACCGGAAAAGTAGGCTTACGTCTTCATTAAGAATACATACTAGTGGAAGGAAGGGCACACAATTAAATCAAGTCATTCAAATGGCATCAAGAACAAGTGAACACAATTGATCATAGGCATAGAGTATTCTAGGTTTAATGAATGAACATGTGAGCGATGATACATGATTAAGCAAGCATGTGAATGCATGAGCATACAAGAGAATGCATGAATAAGTATACAAGAGAATGCATGAGCATACAAGAATGCATGAGCATTTATTATGCATGGTATACAAGTATGAGTGAATGTGAGTGCAAGCATGCAAGGTGTCGCATAGATGATGCAAATAAGTGAAATGCAAAGTTTGAAAACGTTTTGAGTAAGAAGTGGTAAAAATGTTTTGGGGTTTTAAATGAGAAGTAGTAAAAGTTTAAAATGCAAATGATTGAAATGTTTTGGGATTTTTTTTATGCAAATTTACAAGTGGTAAAAAGTTTGAGTGAGAAGTTAATGAAATGGTAGAGTAAAAATGCATGAGGTAAATGGTAATTATTTAATGAGATGGTAAAGTAAAAAGGTAAAAGGGTAAAAACACAATTGCACAATTGCATTTATTCACACAAGATCAAAACAACACGTTTTCAAGCACAAAATATGCACAAAAGTGGCCTAAGGCCGAAGCAATGCTAAGCACAAATCACCATCAAATTTCATGCTAAAATTCACAATTAATACATGAAACAATTCACAAGACTAAACCCTAGATCATCATGCCATGTTCTAAAGTAAGCATCAAGCATATCATGTATTTTATTCTTCACAAAATCAAAGAAGTAAAAAGGCAACAAAAACCCTAGGTTTTGAAGCAACAACCCGAGGCACCCAACACCAAAATCAAGCCAAAATTCAACTTAAAATCATGAAATGAACAAAATGAACACAAGAACCCTAAAATCCATGCTATGGCCGAAGCAAAATAGGTAGGAAAACAAGGTTTTATTTCACCAAAATCATGCAAATGAGGTAGAAATGCAATGAATGATGAGAAAACACAAGAATCTTTCCTTCAAGACCAAGGACTCATCTCAAACACCCAAGGCTCCCAATGTCCTTGTCCAATAATGTTTGAAATGAGTCCTCAAAGCCTCTTTCAAGAAGGAAAGAGGAATAGAAGAGAGATTACATGATGAAAATTAAAGAAAATGTAGGGGTTAGTGAGCTTACCTCTAGATCTAGCTAGAAAATGAAGAAGGAAAGAGAATAGAAGCAAGAACACTTGAAGAACACCACAAGAACCTCTTGAACCTTTCGCAAATGCTTGATTCTTGATGGTTTTTGATGAAACTTTGATGATTATGCAAGTTTAGAAGTAGATTTATTGAAAGGATGAAGAATAAACAAGGTTTGATGGTTGATTTTTTGGAAGAATTTTGAAGAAAAGAATATGGGTATGGTGGCTGGTTGCTTCGAAGGAATGAGAGAGAGAGAGGAGAGATTTGGGTGCTAGGGTAAAAAAAAAATGAGTGTCCTCCTCATGGTCTCTTATTTTGGGTTTTATATGAGGTGCAAAATTAAGGGTATATAGGACATTGTGCTTTTGCAAACCATTGAGATTTGAGCTAGAATTTGAATCAAAGGCCAAGATTGCAATGCACATGGATTAGGGACAAGGAGAAAACACAAATGAGTGAGGAATAGCTGGTCATACACAAAAATTATGAGTTTTTGTTGCACAAAATTGTTGAGGGCACCTAGGTCATTCTACACAAAGTTGTAGCCTAGGATTTGATCTAGAATTTTAATCAATGGCTAGGAATACAACTCACATGGATCAAGGGCATGAGGAAACACAAAATGAGGTGAAAATGAGCTGGAAAATTCGGAGCAAATGAGGCCTTGGTGCCCAAGTTTTGCAAGCTTGTCAAGAAAAATAGTACATTTTGTCTTATTGGGGACACTTCCTTATTTTCACCATTTTTGATTATTCTTTTCTAGATAATTCCATAAAAATCATGCCACTTTGGGCCATATCCTAGGAATCAATGATTGGGCCCAAAATTCCATGATATCACCCTTCCCAAAATTGATTTGAGACCTCACCTTGATGGAAATTCCCATTTTGCCCTTTTGCTTAAAATTTGAATTTTATGCCAAAAATCATGCATGCGCGCACAAAAATTCATAACCCAAATCATCTAGATCCAAATAAATTCCTCTGAGATTGAACAATGATTTTTGGTGAGAAATTGCTTAATTTTGGAAATGACCAAAATACCCCTTTTGCCCAAAAAACCCTAATTTTGCTCCAAAAGGCATTCCAATCCTAAAAATGATTTTAAAAGCGCTGAAATGACTTTTAGAACCCAAAAATGCATACTCATAGTTCTTCACATCCTTCAGAATGATGCTTCACTTCATAATTTATTGCTTTTTGTGGAAAATTAAGGTTTTGTTCCAAGCCGGACAAAATTAGGGTATGACACTCCCGGGTTCGATTCCCGCTTACGTCAAATAGGGTGTTGGCCAGTGAAATGATTAAGAGCCCCAAGTAGCGAGTGCAGATTAGTCCTTCATTGATAGCGTTAGGACACTGCGTGGGTCGCCCGCGAGGGTCCGCTACCAAAAAAAAGAGCATTTTAGCATATCCTTTATAGTTAGATATGAATCATTTATGACATAAAAAAAAATATGAAATCTATTAGGCGGTGGGTAATACAACTTGATTCTGATAAATAATAATAATAACAATAATAATAATAAATAATAGTAATAGTAATTATTTTCAACTATATCAGGCAGACCTAGTTAATTAAATTAATATACACACAAAGAAATTTGGAAGTGTTATACCTAGATTTTTATCTAAGTCGTAAATCACACGATTAAAATAAAATCATTTCTAAAACACGTCCTAATAATTATTTAGAAAAAGTGGGGTGTTACATCACCACCCCCTTACAGAAATTTCGTCCGCGAAATTTAATATACCTGCAAAAAGATGCAGATACTGTTGACGGATATTTTCCTCACACTCCCAAGTAGTATCTCCAGTTACATCGTCCTAGATTACCCTTACTAACAGAATATGTTTTCCACGCAGTTCTTTAACCTTACGGTCCGCAATCTGTACAGGTAAAGCCTCGTATTCAAGATTATCTCTCAACTGTATTGACTCAGGCTCAAATTACATGTGATGGATCAGGGTAATATTTACGAAGCTGTGAAACATGAAAGATATCATGGAGATTTGACAAACTGGGTGGCAAAACAATGTGATAGGCTACAGGGCCAATTCGGCGAAGAATCTGAAATGGGCCAATAAACCTAGGAGTAAGCTTTCTAGTCTTAATTGCACGACCAACGCCAGTCTTAGGGGTTACTCTCCGAAAAACATGATCTTCCTCCTGGAATTCTAAAGGTCTCATTCTCATGTTACTATAACTTCTTTGTCTATCTTGTGCAATTTTCATCTTATCTCGTATAAGCTTAACCTGTTCTGTTATTTGTCGCACAAAATCTGATCCAAGAATCTGAGCATCTCCTACCTCAAACCAACACAATGGTGTTCTGCACTTCCTTCCATATAACGCCTCATAGGGTGCCATTCCTATGCTAGAGTGGAAACTATTATTATAGGTAAACTCAATCAAAGGAAGGAAATCATTCCAACTACCTCTATGCTCCAATACACACGCTCTTAGGAGATCTTCTAATGTTTGGATCGTCCTTTCAGACTGACCATCTGTTTGTGGATGATAAGCTGAACTCATCCTTAGTATAGTTCCCATTGCTTCATGTAATTTTTGCCAAAACCTTGAGGTGAACCTAGGGTCTCAATCACTGATTTTCATTTCAGTTAAAAACGGCATTTCATATCGGTACCGATGCAGAAAAAGGAGATATAAAAAATAGAGACTTTTAACATCAGTCGCGGAACTGATGCGAAAAATAGTTTTCATATCGGTTACTCGTAGATCTGTTATAAAAAGTCAATTTTTTATCAAGTATAAGCGTATTTTTGACATCGGGTTTTATGTGAACCGATATTAAAAAAGTACTTTTGGCATCGGTTATCTAGAGGAACAGATATAAAAAGTCTTTTTTAAAATATTTTTTTCCTCAATTGGATATACAGCAAAGCAACAAAATCACAACAAATACAATATTTATATCCAAATACAAAGATCTCAAATTATACTCGATATCCATATCCAAATACAAAAAATGAATCTAATAAACACACTATATATAACACCAAGTTAGGTGGAAAGAAACCTACAAAAACTATCATCTGCACCACAACCAAATATCAAAATATTTTAGCAGAAACTAATCAAACTGTTGCAACTTGAAACCAAGCCAATTAACATCGTAAATCATGTATGCTTCTTCATACAACAAGTTTCTGTTCTAAATACCAATGACTTCTTCACATAATTAAAATTGCTTTAAACATCACATGCATATTATTTACATCACACGCTACTTTAAACTTTAGAAGACGAGAAAAATCAAATAAGATATGTTTCTTTAAAATAGCCAATTATCAAGATCTAGGAGACGTGAAATGGGAAAATTTAGATTCACAAAGTAATTACTATCACTTCCACTTACATGAAACATGTCCCAGTCAGGTTGCATAAATTCTCCAAGGAAAAGTGAGTTATAAGCAACAGATGAAACATGGATGGTGTGGGCACATGCAGGCAACAAATCTAGAAAGTGTTCAAATAAAGACTGGGAATCTAGCATACTTATTATTGTTTATAAATATGAGCTAATCAGGATTCAGAAGCTCAAAAAACTATATTTGTCATATCAGATTTCAAAAAGGATACTAAAACTATTATTTTCATTCCTTTGAGTGATAAAAAAATTTGCCACTCGAGAACTACATAATGGTACTTTATTCAAATACTTTTTCTTAAATAGTTATTCAAGTAAGTCATAAATGGAACAATAGATAGTAATATCCCATAAGAATGACACCCAGCTAGTTTAGGATCCAGAAAAGGGACATAACATAATAAGTTGCAGTGTGCAGCACACTTGATGAGCAACTAAACTTGAGGCCCGTCAAGATGTTTCAAGAATTACCACATCATACTTTTGCAGCTGCAAGATGTCACCAATCACCATAAACAAATAGCATCTCTTATCAGCCACAATATACAAAATATTTTAGCAAAGCAGCAAAAACAGAATAATAGGAATAAAAAAAGATGAATGGAGCAAATAATTGGATACAAAATACCAAATATAGAGCCTCGGCCTTCATTTGAAGCAACTTTTCTGAGTATAAGCTTATTGACAATGCCTTTTTAAGTATTTCTAATGAAAAACCAGCTGCATCAGATGCCCTATACTTTAAAATTTAGCAGCATCATTCATATACTTAACCATTTCCTGTTAACGAGGAATAACACTTACAATATTATGAAAATTGTGAACACCATGCGCGAGCAAACGAGATAAGACAGAAGAGCAAGTTAAAGACCAATTGTAACTGGACTGACTAACAGTAATAACTGATCACGATATAAAGCTGATGTTGAGTTTCCAGTCTTTTTCAATCTGTTAGCTAATGCTTTGAAAAGAATTTTATAAGCAACGTTCATAGGGCAATGGGTGTCCAATCTTTCATAGATAATTGATTTTCACCCTTTGGTAATTAAGTAATATGAGTGTCATTAAGATCGGGGGAAAGCCCCACATTCCAACCAAAAACAACAAGCTCTATATAATTACATACCACACAAATCCCAAAAACGGTGAAAAAAACCAGGATTTAACCATCCGGACCGGGACTTTTATTGGGGTGCATTTGAAAGCATGCTATTTTAAATTCTTCCAACGTAAAAGGAGCAGTCAACATATCATTATCAGCAGCGAATATTATCTACCACTCTAACATAGATACTTACTTTTCTTACAAATAAGGAAGAAAGCACCATAGCTAGCTTAGTTTTTGCTTCTGCCAGCTTACGACTCCTCTCCACATCTCTAACCCCTGCCAGCCTGATATATCACTATTACACTTAGCAATCTCCCTCTTGAATCTCTACGTCTTTCATTATTTGGATAACAATAGAAACAAGTTAACCGCCACTTCCCCATCTCTATATCATTCACTTCAACATTGATAAAATTTTTACCATAGTTCTGTATCTCACAATTAAAGTTCACCTTCCATGAGAGAGCTACTCCACCACTTCTACCTCTACAGTCAACAGCTGGACAATTATCAAAACCTAATGACGAACTCCGAGAGGCCGAGCTGCTGCTTCCATATTTCCTTTTATCCACCCTTAAGTCAGGTCCCTAATGACAAACTCCCTCATCCATTTCCATGGTAAAAAGATTCTCACAGAACCTGTCAGTGTGACCTACAATACCACAGAGAAAACAAAAACTGCCCAGTTTCTCATAGAATGGGTAAACTAAAACTGTTAGAATTCATATTTTTTTCCTTATCGTAAATCGACTTATTAACTGTCAGGCTCATTTGATTCTTATCTGACATGGATACTTTAATTCCAATTTAAGATCAATTGTTGCAAACTCAATAAGCATTTCCACCTCCAATCAAGAATTCATGTGACATGGGTGAATTCATGTGAACGATAGCAAACTGTCATAAAGAGAGAAGAAGCAACAGATAACATACTGAGCAGTCCAATGTGGCTTCATATCTATATACTTAGTCTTAACCCTTGCTAATGGTCTTACACAATATCTATGCTACAAACCATCTCTTTGTGTTGCTAGCCTGCTATGTACATCCATCCTATGACTAATTGGAATTGAAATTTAATTTTATAAAACTAATGAAGCCCTCTGCTAGCTATTTATCTGTCAAACTTTTATATAGACAAGTTCTAAATAACCTTTTATATAGATTTTATAACCTTTAATCCCAATTCTCACTCCAATAAAGACCAAGGTTCTAAATGGAGTTCTGATCCAAGTTGAGGCGATCCGAATTTAATCTTATAAAGGAACTCACTCACAATGGACAATAAACTGTCCTTTTATGTATGGGCAAGGCACATTTCCCATGCTTGCTTGACTTGGATACTCATGTATAAAATATTGCTTCTATTCTCAGTCACTCACTCCAAGAAAGACAAAGGTTCAGCATAAATCATGTGTTCCAAATGCAATAGGTTTAAATTTTACTGTTATTTTAATTTGAATTTATAGTCCCAAATCGAGCGAGGGACGTTTTCAATGACTACTTTGAATAGAGTAAATAATGATTAAGGAATAGAACAGAACTTATAAAACTAATGATTAAGTCTGCTATTGTGACTTCAATATATTCATTTCCACCTAATCAGAATGGATCACTAGACAGAGAAGTTGAAGGGAAATGACTTATCTAAGAGTGAAACATTTACCTTGTGTACATTTGCTCACAAGATGGATTCAAGCAAAACAAAAATCTGTTAATACCATGCTTTTAATAAAAGGAAGGCAAATGCAGAGACAAATTGTGTGCATCTGCATAACTGTCAGTATATTGATTAGCAATAAACTCACCCACAGAGTATAACAACCATGAGTTGAGCCTTTTTAACTTACTCGAAGCAAGTTTTACCAAGTTTCATTTTTTGTTGTTGTTGTTGTTTCCTCAGTAGTCTTTCTCGGGTCAAGACTTTTTAAGCACAGCGTCCTGATCCTGATCTGGAAATACCAATAACAAATTCACATGGCAAGTCACAAATTTACGATTAGGACTTAAATCTCGATTTTCCCAGCCAAAGTCATCTAGGCATGACGATACCATCATTGTGTTGTCATTGCATTAAGGGTAAATACCAATAGGGTCATGAATTACTACTGTGCATAGCATCCCGATTTCACAATACCAATAGCAAATTCCTGCAGCAAATCACATTCTCTGTAAACAATTTATCTTGCTATTAAATTTCCACTCATCCAGACATAGCAACCCAAGCTTTCATTTATTAGGGTCCGATCAGCCTTCAGGGCATAAACCCAACAAGTCAATGCTTTTTAAAATAGCCCATCTATACTCCAAACAAACATAAAACATTCGATATGAGCACATAACTGAACAAAAGTTTGTATTTGTCCACACACACTGTATATCATAAGTTACATCAAATCTACATAAATTTCTAAGAAAACAAGTTTTGTAACAAAGTTCCTTACATGTCTCTATTTCTCTTGATTGTTCATCAATTGCAAGCAGAGTATAATGATAAAAGGCTCAGCAAAAGCATAACGAATTCTTTGCTGACATTTTTGTAAAGTCGATGGCATGAAATCCGAAAAATACATGATATTTCATATGTTGTAAAAATTGACACAAATCCACTAGAAAATGCTTCCTTTCTGTGTATTATAATCAATCTACAAAACATAATGACAGTATCACAGGACATTTTTCCCCCACTTCCTCATCCAAAGCACCCATAGGATGCAAGACCATGACACATTATGTTTGCACCCGCCAAGACAAATCTTATTGCACCACGGTCAACTTGTAACTTCTTCATTATATTTGGATCTGTAAAATTAAAAACAATAATAGAGTCTGCATGCAATAAAAGAAAGGATCAACTACAAATTGCATAATGTCTATCTATGAAACAAGACATAGCAACTCGATTTTCGATAATGAATAAGGGATACGAATATAGCAACCCAATTTCCGATAATGAATAAGGCATACAAATAAGGCATCCTAATATAGCAACGGTTCATTTTCTAGGGTCCAAATAAGCCTTCTAGGTTTGAATAATATTCATATAAAACTGGCATTTAAGGTCATGAATTGAATTCTTGTGCATAGTAGTGTTCCAATTTCACAATACCAATAACACAATCCCACAGCAAATATCATATGATCAAAAAAGAATTGACTTTGCTATTAAATTTCCAGTCATTGAAACATAGCAACACAGTTTTCGACAAAAAATAAGCCATCCAAATATAGCAATCGTTCTTTTTTTAAGGTCCAAAATGAGCCTTCAAGGCTTGAATAATATTCATATAAAAGTTGTGTCTAGGGTCATGAATTTTTGTGCATAGGGTCGTCTCGATTTCACAATACCAACAACAAACTCCTACAACAAATATCATATTCTCAATAAAGAATTGACCTTGCTATAAAATTTCTAATCATCAAGACATAGCAAAACCAATTTCAGACAATGAATAACGCATCCGATATAGCAACCATTTTTTAGGGTCTAAATCAGTTTTGTAGGCTTAACTAATATCCACATAATAGTTGTGTCTAGTCTAGGGTCATGAAATTTTGTGCATAGCGTCCCGATTTCATAATACCAGCAACATATTCCCACGGCAAATATAATTTCTCAATAAAGAATTGATCTTGCTATTAAATTTTCAGTCGTCAAGACATAGCAAACACGATTTCCGACAATAAATAAGGCAACCCGATTTCCGACAACGAATAAGGCAACCCGATTTCCGACAACGAATAAGACATCCCGATTTCCGACAAAGGCATCCCAATTTCCGACAACGAATAAGGCATCCTGATTTCCAACAACGAATAAGGCATTCCGATTTCCGACAATAAATAAGGCAACCCAATTTCCGACAACGAATAAGGCATCCCGATTTCCGACAATAAATAAGACAACCCAATTTCCGACAACAAGTAAGGCATCCCGAGTTCCAACAATGAATAAGGCATCCCGAATTCCGACAATGAATAAGGCATCCCGAATTCCGACAATGAATAAGGCATCCAGATTTTTTACGATGAATAAGGCAACCCAATTTTTGACAATGAATAAAGCAACCCAATTTTTGACAATGAATAAAGCATCCAAATATAGCAATAGTTCATTTTCTAGGGTCCAAACCAGCCTTCTAGGCTTGAATTTTGTTCATATAAAAGTCGTGGGTCATGAATTTTGGTGCATAGTGTCTCAATTTCACAATACCAACAAGTTCCATCGGTAAATATCATATTCTCAATAAAGAATTGATCTTGCTATTAAATTTCCAGTCATCTGACAATGAATAAGGCATCAGTATATAGCAACAGTTCATTTTTTAGGGTTCAAATAAGTCTTCTAGACTTGATTGAATAACAAGATTCTTCTTCTTGAATGAATAATCAAGAATGAGATGTCAATGTTGCAAACAAAACACTGCCCCAAAACAATTGTGCGAAAAAACTGATTTTGGAGACCAAGTGTGTTTGCTCAGTGAAGACAAAATTCCAGTGATATCGAAAATATGAAGAATAAAAAACGGAAAGCGAGAGATATAGTGATCAAATACCGAAGAGCGATAGAATCTTGAAGGCAACAGATGTTGTAAATTTTGTGGTATTTCAAAGTTTCTAAGTGAATTTGGTGAAACAACAATTTATTTATTGATATATTATTATTTTAATTATTTTGAAATAGTTATTTATTTATTTTGTAACCATTACTTATTTATTTCGTAGCCGATGACTATTTATTTCGTAACGGATTTTCTATTTCAATGGTTATGAATTCACTGATGAAGCGTGTCTGCTACATCAGGTATGTGTGAGCCTATAAAAACGCTATCGAGTAGCACTTGAGATATAGGTAAAAAACCGAAAAACACTCCTGGGTTCATCTCCTGTAGAAATACTTTTTCTTTCTTGCCAGTTCGGATTCCTCATTCGTCATTTGTGATTGGGACGAGACCGATTGTATCTCGGGGATTTTGCGCTGTAGAGGCGAATAAATTCTTCAGGACAGCCACCCGGCGCCTACGGTTGTTTTCTCTAACGTTTGTTCATTTCGCAGGTATACTGTTTTGTTGATTTTGTTGCGTAATTCTCTACATTCTGAAGAATTTATCTCTATGGCTGACGCAACCAACAATCTTAAGGATTTATCGTCATGGCGGATTCTTTCGTCTCCATCATGTTCTCTGCGTGATTGCCCGCATCTTTCATTCCGCCGTCACGGGACCTAAAGTCTGAACCTCAAGCTAAAGCTCCATTATACGCTCTCTGCGTGACTAAGTTTGGACTACCCTTCATAGCTTACAATGGGCACTGTCTGCCTCCAGGTCAGTCATCGGACTCTCTCTTTCTCCGTCTCCTGTGAGATCATGTGAACCCTTTGTCCCTTTGTTTTGTTAAAACAATGATGAAATCTCTAGTGGGCGCTTAATTGTTTTTTTTTACTCAATTGACTTTGAGTGCTCCTCTTAATTTTTTTTTTGGGGTCCCTATTTTTAATCAATTGATGGGGTAAGTATTCACCTTCTCATGACTGATAGCTATGCTCCTTTCTGCTTGTTTTTGAAAATGAATACTATTTGCAGCTTGGAGAGAGGCTTAAAAAAATGGAGAACAGCAAGTGTGTTGTTTTTTGAGTGTATAAAGTTTTTTTTGTGCACTTCAAAATTATTCGGAAACACTTTTAGTAGAAATTTTGATATGTTTCTTGACGTGGCTTGTTCTTTCTTCTGGTTTTGATGGATATTTAGTTTTATAATACTCAAGCTAGGTGTCTTCCATGACTAATATGACATTGTCTGGAATTTTTCCTTTCTTTGGTCGTGCTCCATAAACACACTTGTGAGACTTGTCTTCTCTTGTGCTCAAAGTGTTATATTCTGGTACCATTCTTATTTTTCTATTCTCAATGGTACTTGTCCTGTAGACTTAGATAGTTATTACAGTAACACATTAGTGCTTAAAATCTATTGTTGAATTGCAATTGTGTTCTTGCCGATTGAGTAAACGTTGATCACCTGCAATTTATTTTCAATCGTTGATAATTGTGTGTCCTCTCAATTTGGGAATTGGACCCAATAAAATAATATTATAAAATAATATTTTGTTGAATTAGTCTTTGAGAAGATGAAGATTCTAGTCGTGTGTGACTTGTAAGGATTAATGAGGTAGATAGAAATGAAATTCCTTTACCATGCTCACGAAAAAGCTTAGTACAAGTGGTAGAAAATAAAACACCACAGGTACAATTAATTTAAGATGTACCTTGTTTTGAAATGCTCCACAGCTTTCGTGCTCAAGTTTAGCACTAACTTTACTGTAGCAGCAGAAACTGAACGAACAATTAGTGTATAGATTTTGTGTTTTATGGAGTAGTTTTCTGCCACACCTTTTCGTCCATAGTTTTTTTTTGAAAGACTCTTGTTTATTTATTATGGGGTTGCTTGCTATCATATATTTTATATGTTTGGGCGAATATAGGTGCATGTTGAGTTGTAAAGAATATAAATTGATTTTAATAACCCTTTGATTATTTGGTTCATATGTTTGGGATTGATAATAAATACCGTGAGCTGAATTTATGTCAAACTGTTTTTGATTATAATATGCAATATCAAATTCCTTTTGTTGTGTTTCTTTCATGGAGAAAACCCCTATTTGAGCATGGAGGTAAGGTTATTTCAATGTGGAATATAGAAACTCACGACTCAGGAGTAATGGTGACTCAGTGCAGCTTCACGTTCATGCCTTGCTTTTCTATTAACGGCTTGTTCTCCGTTTCCCATATAGTCATAAATTCTGACAGTGGTATGGTTGGTGTTGTTACTATTATTGCTAACATCATTCTTATGAGTTTTCCATGTGGAAAATACATGGAGACCTAAAATGAAGAACTCTACTTGAGCATGGAGGTAAGGTGTATCTCCTTACTATACGAGATCATTAAAATTGTTTAAAGAATGAGATTTTTTTCTCTCTATAACTTGAAATATTTAGAAGTTTGAGGGTATTTTGCTAAAGTTATGTTGCTTGATCCTAAGAAAACAAAAACTTGGTTGTAAAACCTCTGATTGTATTTTCTTTCATCTAATTTTGATGTGAAAGATATGAGTGAGGCAAGTGTAATATTAGGAGTTAGAGTCATTAGGGAAGGTGATAGTATTATACTATCACAGGAACAATATGTTGAGAAACTTCTTAGGAAGTTTGATAACCATAACTCTATCCTATTGAGTACCCCTTATGAAGCTAACTCACGCTTAAAGAAAAATAAAGATGATCCTGTTGACCAACCTCAGTATGCCCAAGTAATTGGGAGCCTAGTGCATTTAATGAACTTTTCTCGACCAGACATTGTGTTCGCAGTCGGTCGTCTGAGTAGGTATACTCATAACCCTGGTCAGGATCATTGGAAGGCAATTGCTCACCTTATGAGGTATTTGAGAGGTACCACAAATTATGGTATTACTTACAGTGGATTTCCCGCAGTATTAGAAGGATACTGTGATGCTAACTGGATATCTGATTCAGATGAGACAAAATCCACGAGTGGTTATATTTTTACACTTGGTGGTGGTGCGGTAACTTGGATGTCAGCCAAACAATCAATAATAGCTAGATCGACTATGGAGTCCGAATTTGTAGCACTAGAGTTGGCTGGTTCTGAAGCTGAATGGTTGAAGAACCTTTTAGCCGGAATTCCTTTGGGAATAAAACCAACACCATCAGTGTCAATTCATTGTGATACTCAGTCGGCAATAGCCGTTGCAAAGAATAAGACCTATAATGGCAAAATCAGACATGTGCAATTGAGACATAATATTGTCAAATGATTAAAAAAAATTTGGAGTAATATCGATCGATTATGAGAAGTTAGAAGTGGATTCGGCCGATCGTCTGACAAAATCCCTTGGGAAGAAAATGATTTGTGAAACATCGAGGGGAACGGGACTTAAGCCAATTTAAATTAAGAAGTGACGGTAACCCAACCTTTGTGATTGGAGATCCCATGAAGAAGGTTCAATGTGGTAAAAACAAGTTGCTTCTTGATATTACTAGCACTGAAAATTAATTCAAGTAATTAATTTTATTATTGTCCCTTCCTATGGTGTTATTGTGATAGTGCTAGTCTGCAGGGTAAATAGGTTAAGCTTAAAGCTTTTAATGATTATCCTAGCCCTTATGGGTGGTGTATGACTTGCAACATACACTTGATGAAATCACCTATATGAGTGTCAAGTGGGGCCGCTTGCATGTGATCCTGGCGAGATCTCTAGAGCACTCATGAAAATCGAGCACGCGCATGGCCTAGTAGCGTAACACCGCGGAAATAGCAAGTAAAACCTCTAACATATATGTGTCTTGGGTTCCATAGCTTGCTAAACCAATTCACTGTATGTTAAGTTTTATCTGTCTAGGATTGGTTCCATAGTTTGCTATACAGCTCCGATGCATTACATCTACGATGTTAACCCATGAAACTTCTTTTCTTTATTTCCTTTTCCAACTTTTGAAATATGTGGGGGATTGTTGTGATTTTATTGATTTTAAGAGATATTTCAAAAGTGAGAAGTCCATTGCTTGGTTTTGGACATACCAAATTTTTATTTACGGATACATTATTTCATAATTATATTTTCGGACTTACTTGAGCTCGACGGTTACAAGAAACCTCTTTTTCTTTATTCACTTCTAAACTTTTGAAATATGTGGGGGATTGTTGTAAATTTTGTGGTATTTCAAAGTTTCTAAGTGAATTTGGTAAAACAATAATTTATTTAAAATAAATTTATTTATTGATATATTATTATTTTAATTATTTTGAAATAGTCACTTATTTATTTTGTAACCGTTACTTATTTATTTCGTAGCCGTTGGTTATTAATTTTATAACAGTTACTTATTTATTTTGTAACTGATATGTATTTATTTCGTAACAGATTTTCTATTTTAATGGTTATGAATTCACTGATGAAGCGTGTCTGCTGCATCAACTATGTGTGAGCCTATAAAAACGCTATCGAGTAGCACTTGAGATATAGGTGAAAAACCGAAAAACACTCCTGGGTTCATCTCCTGTCTGAAATACATTTTCATTCTTGCAAGTTCGGATTCCTCATTCGTTATTTGCGATTGGGACTAGACCGGTTGTATCTCGGGGAATTTGCGCTGTAGAGGCGAATAAATTCTTCAGGACAGCCACCAGGCGCCTCCGGTTGTTTTCTCTGACGTTTTCATTTCACAAGTATACTGTTTTGTTGATTTTGTTGCGTAATTCTCTACAACAGAAACAACACTCGGGACTCTGATCGGTGCATTAGGTTTGAACACCGGAAGGAATCAGACTCACTCGAAGCCTACGATCTTTGCCTAATTCTGCCAGTTTATCAGCGGAAGTGAAAAATCGTGATCTTCGGTCAATTCTCGTTAGATGTCATCGTGATCCCAACTTCAATCGTAAACCTTAGGCAACAGTTCGGATTGATCTTGCGTGGCTTCTTTTGTTACCGTTGAGACAGTGTATATAAAACCCCCAAAACACTATTTGGCGCCAGCGTTATCCGGCGCTCCCTTGTGTTCTGCCTTGCTGCACACATAACTTAAATAGTTAGAGTTTTTTTTTTACCCCCACACCCTTCCCTCATACCCCCACGCCCCATTGAAAAGACCAAAATACCCTTAAAAAAATTTTACAATTATAAAACACTTACCATTTTTTACTTACATACGATTTACCATCTGAAATTTTTGTGGAATTCGCATATACCTCCTGATACATATATACGATTTTCACTTTTTTTTCGCTTCGAATTTACCTCGCAAGCACGTATATACGACTTGGTCAATAGTAAGTCGTATATACCTCTGTTTACATATATACGACTTTGGATTAATTTTTTTAAAAAAAATTTGCGTTTTTTTGAAAAAAATATTTTTTTGTAGTGTCCCATTCCCCTCTCATTTTTTCACAAAATTCACTCAAATTTTGTGAACTTTCCGGAAATACATCAATTTTAACAACTTTCCGGATTTATGGCGTAAATTCAGAAGTGTTTTTTAACCGAATCACGCTTATTTTTTAAAACTGCCAATTCAATTGACAACAGCTTTTTTTTTATCAGGTTTTGGACATTCCATCATGATGGCTCCAAAGACATTTTCAACAGTCATATCCCTCCAAACGGTAATAATCATGGGTTATTTTTTCCTTCTATCATTGCATATTTTTTGTCTTTGTTATTTATTTGAGTCATTGGTGCACAGAGACGTCTTAAGATTCCAAGAGGCTTTTACAGAGACTATCATCAAAGTTTTCCTAATCAACTATGGGTAGAGACGGGCCCTGAGTTACAATATCCTGCCTTTGTTCATGTGGATGCATGTGGTAGTCCTTATCTTGAGACAGATACGGATCGTATTATGGAGGTTCTCGGAGCTGATGGTTTGGTTGGGGGCCCTCAGAGTAGACAAACTCGACTGACCTATTTAAGTTCGAGGGGCGTTTTTACCATTCACTGCCCAATGTCAGCTGAACGCCTTCGCCCAAGACTGATGCGCCGTCAACCAGCACTCTCCAAATTGTGCCCCCTAACAATGAAGATGTCCAGGGATTTATTGAGCATAACTCTATTGATGGGGACCGTTGATAACCCAATAGATTTGTAATAATTAGTTTTTTTAAACATTTCTTTGTTGTTGGATTTGTATGTTTTAAACAGTTGCATTGTTGTTGGATTTCAACTTTCTACGCCGTTAATTACTTCTTTATGGATTTTTAATGTAGCAGGTTTATGCCGGTGCCAGAGGTTCTCTCTGAAGGGAGTGTCTCGAGTGATCCCGATTATCAGGCATTCTTGGCCAACGACTATGACGGGACTGACAATGATACAATAAGTGATGTTGGATCTTCTACCTCTGTTGTATTTTTTTACTATTATCGAAGATTTTACGGTTAAGTTCCATCGTTGCGCGAATATATATATTATATTATTTTATTTGGTACAGAATTATCGAACGGCTAAGATTCCACCGACATATATATCAACACCGTTGATCATCGTTCGAAGTCCCATCCTAACCGTTAAAATTAATACAAATTTTATTATGAAAACAACAAAATTTAATTTTAAAAAAATTAATACAAGTCGTATATATCTAACTGTGGGGGTATATATGACTTGCACTTCAAGGAGTCGTATGTACCCCCACAGTTAGGTATATACGACTTGATAAATAACAAATCGTATATACCTATATACGATTTGAGTATTTATACAGCGTATATACATAGAAGAACGTATATACGAATTCTTTTTTTAAAGGATTTTCGTATTTAAGTATATTAGGGTATATACGACTATGGTTTTATTGAAGTCGTATATACCAAGGATAAGGTATATACGATGTAGGTGAACTTTTGTGAGGGCATTTTTGTCAAAAATATTTATGTGGGGGTAGATGGGAAAACTGTGGGGTAAAAAAAAACCCAAATAGTTATTATGTTTTCAATCTTATCTTATATATAGAAAACAAAAGTACAAGTCGTTTTTGATAGGATTACGGAAATAATTAATTAAAAAGTTATTATTATAATAATAATAATAATATAGGTCAATTCTTTTGACAATAGGTCAATTCTTATTTCCTCCTCATAATTACTTTTAGTGATAGAATAGTTTCTCCAATCCTATTTATAAGAGAACAATATAGTTTTATGTTTATTAAATAACTGATATATTTGATTTATAGCATATACTAATACATCATTTATTTAATACACCTAAATTCCATTTTTCTGTTATAAATAAGACCTGGTAGGTAATACAGAAGCTGATTTCATAGATAGCGAGAGAGAGAGAGTGAGAGCACTAGCGACCATAGTATCAAACAACCACCACCAAGGCAACTTTTTGGTGCACACACACCCTTACCAAAGAAGGAAATGGTGGATTTACTTGCTAAAAATTTGTTCATGCTAGAATTGGAAGGAGAAGATAGACTGAAGCCAAGGTGCTACATTGATGAAGGAGACCTTAAGGAACTATATATTGATTCCATGGAAGGATGTTGTGATTGTTGCTCTGTTGGGGAAAACGATAGAATATGTGTTAAGCTAATTGACTTGTTATTGTTTTTTATCTCTTTAGACAAATAAACTTAGTTGGGGTAGTTAAATAAAATATTAGTATTGGGATAGCTAAATATAAAATATAAGTAATTATTCAAAGACATATATTATTTTTTGCTAGCCAAAACTACCCCATAGTTACGCTACCAATCGCTCCTAGAGTTGCAACAGGAAATAATAGCAAGGAATAGTAATAGAAAAGTAGGAGCAAGGTGTGCAAAAAATATAACTAGAGGTGTCAAAATGCATTTTTCATTGGAGTATTGGTGCAAATTTGTAAATTTAAGGGTGTGCACCTGCACACGCTGAACAGTATGTAGATCCGCCCTTGGATAATGGGACCCTAATAGACTGTCACACTATAAGTAGGTTGTGGTCCCCAATATACCGGACTAACTGCAATATACACGCGTTTACTCTCCTCTCCCCATTTGAAGAGGGCTAAGACATTAGGAGTCCCGGTTGAGGAAGAACCATAAAGCCGACGAGTAGTTGTTGCTTGTTTTCACTCACTCATTCTTCTAAGGATCAGTTTTCCACTTCTTTGCTATGGATTCAGGTATTTATCTATTCCTTGGTATATCAATGTAGCGACCGAAAAATCTGGGTAAGGATTCCTCGAATGTTCAAAAATGAAGCCGCCACCAGTGTTTAGTTTAAGGGCAAACATTGGAAAATCCTATTGGTTCGGATAAGGGTCCTTGAGACCAGATTAGGGTTCGGGAGTCAGTTATGCATAGCGAAGGTGTTAGCACCCCACGACATCATTCCTAAGGAAGGTTGCCTGCTAATTAGTTGTAGGAAAAAATGTTAATTTTCAAAATGTTAATTTTACCCTTTTTATTTTGTAAAAGAAATTTAATGAAATAGACTTGGTGTTTTTTGGGTTAAGAATTTATTTAGAAAAAGACTAAAAAAGGTTTTTTTTATTAGTGCACTTGACAGAGGTGGGCCCACCCTCTGCTCCTACGTATCTCTAGGTAGAGAATCAAAGGCTACGTAGTTCTTGGTAAAAAAAAATTGTTTGTTGGTTGGTGTTTTTTAATATGGGGATTTTAGGACTCTTGAGCTGTGCAACTCATTCATCCTAGAATGATGACTAACCCGTCTGTTCAGTCGACTTAGTCCCCTATTTTGTGAAAAGGATTTTTTGTAGTTCGAAAAATGGTTTGATGTGTGGTGGTTTGATTTTATTAGAATAGGTATTTTAGGACTCCTGAGCTGTGCAGCTCATTCATCCTAGAACGCTGACTAACCCGACTGTACAGTCGACTTAGTCCCCTATTTGTTTTTTTTAAGAGAGATTTATTTATTTCACATGGGAAAATGCAAGTTTGTGAGAGAAATTGCTCGTTCGTAGAAAACATGAAAAATGAACGAAAAGGGGTGTAATAGTAAAAAAGGGAGTGCAAACAGTAGGAAACGGGTTTATATTAATGAAACACGGGTGGTGCATATAATAATCAACTAATAAAATAACATGAAAAGGTTCAAGGTGCATGCTAGTACTTGATAAATAAAAATTTAAAGGGTTTTTTTTTACCCCCACAGCTTACCTATATACCCCCACACGTTTTTTGGACGAAAATACGCCTGTCTTTTTTTTGCCTCAATCGGATTTAGGTTTTGAAGATATAAATACGATTTGTTTTTTACAAATCGTATGTATGTATTGGTGGATACATACGATTAGCCTGTAAAATTTCCAATCGTATTTACCTAGGCTGAGGTAAATACGATAGAAGAAAAAAACCAAAGCGTATTTACCTTGGGGTGAGGTAAATACGATGCAGACAAAATACAAATCGTATTTACCCTAACCCTAGGTAAATACGATTTGTTAAAATACAAATCGTATTTACCCTAAGCCATAGGTAAATACGATTTGTATTTTAATCGATGGCCAGATTTACTCAGCTGGCCTAACAGTGTAGATTGCACGGATAGTATCAAAGGTTGATAATCATTCACGAATTCTATAAATACCCACCCCCACCCTCATTCATTTCACACCAAAATTTCACTCTCAAATACATTTCTCACACATCCAAAATGCAGATTTGCCTAACACAACGGGCCGCTGAGAATAGGCTCTGCGGTATACATTATGGGGGCAACATCACGATGAGAGAAGATGGGGTCTACTTTTGGAGTCTGAAGCCGGCGTTATGCCGAATCGATCGCGCCATGGGGTTTGATGGGTTGAAGGATAAAGTGTGGTTAAAAGTACAAGTGATTGGGGACGACCGCGACGTCACTAGTATCACTTATCGAAAACCCGGTCGTGGAGATGATGGCTGCATTTCCTACTCGTCGATGTCTATCAAGACCGACGAAGACGTGGCGACCATGTTCGACATTCACGACAGGCTTATGGGGTATAAGCCTTTGGAGCTCTACGTGGAAACACAGCGTGAATGAGATTTTACGTCGTTTGCGAGATCCGGAATATTAAGGTTTATTTTGTTATGTTTTATCTTTTATGTAACTTTGTTGTATCGAATCAATGAAATGAATGAAATCAAAATTTTAAGCAAACTCGCAAGAAATAGTAATCAACTGGTATAAAATAAAAGAGTTCAAAAATAAATCCAGAAAGTACAGACATAAAATAAAAGTAATAATATATAATGCCCTAGTCGTCACTCTCTATCTGTAGCATCTGCATCAACTGGTAGAGGCGATTGTACGTCGGAGTGGACATACCAATATGCCCTGCACGAAGCCCCTCCTGTACCGCCTCTATCACACTCTGTACCCAAACTGGATCGCGCTGTGGGGGTGGTGGTGCAGCTACCTGCTCTGGTGGTGGTGGTGCAACCGGCAACAGTCTGGGAATAGATACTCTGACGTACCACTCTAAGTAGTCCGCAGCAAACAGAAGATGTCATCTAAAGTAATGGTCATTTCACCGAATGGTAGGTGAAATGACTAGGTCTCCTGGTGCCACCTCTCAACAAAAGCGGACAGCAGCTCGTGGTCCACAGTAGCATGCCCTGTCAATATGAGGGGGGCCAAACCTGAAGCTGTGAACCTCTCCCAAAACTGGTGGTTCTGCGAATAGAGCAGGAGTTTCTTAGCTAGCTTGTTACCGTGGTTCGTAGCCTTCACTTTACGCTCATAGATTTGTTTTTAAAAAAAATTTTAAAAAATTATGCTGTAAAAAAAGTTGAATTTAAATACAAACACAATGTAAAAAAATAAATTTCACTAACCGGGTTAAGCTGAACACGGTAGCAGACATGATACTCAAGCCCAGTGAATAGAGAATGCTCCTCCTGATCGTGGTGGAACTGTTGCTGAGGCTCGCCCATATGCTGGTCCTCCTCCTCATACGGGTGGTGCTGCTGGCCCGGCTCGTACTCAAACTCTGGGGACTCCGGCTGTGGGGGCTGTCTGACCTCAGCGCGCCTACGCCTAGTGGAGGCGTGTCCCGCAACTCTCCGGCGGGTGCGTGTGTTGGGAGCGGAAGACGACGACGCCTGGTCAGTCTGTCGATAAGAAGACACTGAGAAAAAAAAATAGGTTAGTTACCAAAAATTACAAATCGTATTTACCCTAAAAAGAGGTAAATACGATGCGACATATTGGAGGAAATCGTATGTATCTATTAAAAGGTAAATATGATTTACTTTTTTTTGCAGTTTCTGGAGGTAATCGTATATAGCTAGATATGATGAGAAATTTTGGTGGAAATCGTATGTATCTCCTACGAGGTAAATATGATGCGCTCTGAAATTTGACTGATCAAATCGTATGTAAGTAACAAATGGTAATTGTTTTGTAAATTTGTAAATTTTTTAAAGGTATTTTCGACTTTTCGCTGACTACATGGGGGTATGGAGTCAATCGGGGAGGGGGTAAAAAAACCCAAATTTAAAAGGATACAAATAGAGAAGCAAGAGAGTAGTAGCAGGTTCGAGAGTATAAAGAAAGGAAACGAGTTTTTTATTATTATTATTACATAAAAAAAGAAAAAGAAAATGGAAAGGAGTTAGTGGGATTTCATATATAAAACATAAAAATAAGATAAAAAGCAATAGGAAGAGAGAAGGAATATTTACGTTAAAATTGGGATTGAATTCCCTAAGTGTGTTTGGATGTTGAGAGGAAAGAAAGTGAAAGGAAAGATTGTTGAAGGAATGAAAGTGGGTAGAAAGTAAGTGGAAAGTGAGATAATTTTTTAATTGTTTGATTTGAGTAAAAATAGAGGTTAAAGTGGATTATTTTTTGTGGTGGAGCCCACAAATTTTAATCACTCCCTCCACTTTCTTGTGTTAGCCAAACAATGGAAAGCACGCATTCCGAAAAACTTTCTCTTCCTTTCCAATCTTTCCTTCCACTTTCTCATCAACCTGTTAGCCTGTAATTTCGACAGGCTACATTAAAGATGGTCAACATGGCTTGATTTATATTTATTTCACAAAGACCATATTGTTTCGACAAAGAAAATGGTCGTGTGCAAGGTAAGCTCGACAAGTTTCCAGGGAAGCAAAAGCAAGAGAGAGGAAAATCGACACAGGCTTTCGACAGACAGAAAACAGAGCAGTTATGCGTTGAAAACTAGCAGTTGGTCGAAGCGTGACAGAGCGGTTTCGGTCGAAAGTAGGAGCGGTTATTTGGCCGAAAGTAGGAGCAGTTACTTATTTTCAAATTGTTAGGCAGTTACTTAGTTCGAATTTCCCCCCTTTTTTCCCTTGTATAAATAACTGTTTCTGAGAAGAAACAGGGGTCGCGAAAATCACAATACACACCCGATTCCTGAAACTCTAACTTCCAAGCCAGAGCGAAAAACGAGTGGAAGAATCCCTGTATGTGATCGTGTACCATTTTTATGATTCAATGCAATTTGTTTTTCTTTTTCTTTACAATTCCTGCACCATTTACTGCTTCTTTTCTTTTCAATTCTGTTAATCAATTGCAAATCGTCCCCTTTTCTACATTTTCTGAAACAAAAACTTTTGCAATTCAAAGGCAATTGCTTTGAGATTTTTCTAGTTTGATCTCACAAACCTTCTAATAAAACTAGTGATTGTTTGCTAAAAACACCAGCAAACAAATTGGCACGCCCAGTGGGACTTTGCCTTTGATTTTGTTCATGTTTATACTCTCTTATTTGTATTCGCTGTTGTATGCACTTAAGAAGTGGTAAAATGGTTCGGTCCAGTACGAATAATGCGTCTAGTTCCAACCCTGTGGTTTCACAAGTGCAAGGAACAACAATGGATTCTGCAAACATTAGCGCAGGACCATCATTGTCGATAACCGTTTCTTCATTATCAATGACTAATGTTGGTTCAACGTAGTCAGAAATGGCATCTCTGCCTATGTCTTTGCCGTTAAGTGCAGGGCTTCATAGCCCTTACATGGCAATCGGAAACGGTTTAGACCCACGTTTGAATAACGTGCATCTACCCCCATTTCCTTTGGGAATGTATGGCATGCCTACTGGAATGCCACATATTTCGACCTTTTCCCCTACACATGTCTCTTCTGAGAGCGTATTTGGTCGAAATCCCCCAGCGTTAACCAATACATCTTTGTTGGCCTTAAGACAGCAAGTAGACGAGAGTAATCACGATATGGTGAATATGCTTACCCAACAAATTGGTACAGTTTTCAATCCATTGATTCAAAATACCAATAGCAGTTACCAAATGTTGGCAAATCAGATGAGTAGGATTGCAGACTTCTTTGGGGCTCCAGCGGTTAATAATAGGCAAGTTCCTATTATTGCGGGTAATGCGTCGCCAGTTAACCCCCAAGAAGCAGTTGCAGTCGAAGCGTCGACAGTTGTAGGCGAACTACAAGGGGCAGTAAACCACGTCCCTGAAGTAGTTTTGGTAAATAGACACCAGAACGCTGACGAAGTTGTTCGACAAGTGCAACAACACAATGTTGGCGCAGAAAACAATATAGCTACTTTAGTCGAAACTATTTTGGCGCAAAATGGCCTTAACATAGGTTTACAAAGGCCTAACTTTGTATCACCATTATGTGAATACGTGTTACAAACTGAGTTACCAAGGGGATGGAAAGTTCCCAAGTTTACTAAGTTTGGTGGGGAGACAAATGAGTCCACAGTCGAACACATTGCTCGTTTCTTGACTGAGGCTGGGGACTTAGCACAAAATGAGAATTTGAAGATGAAATATTTTCCAAATTCTCTAACTAAAAATGCTTTCACTTGGTTCACGACCTTACCCCCTGGTTCTATGTTCACATGGGGGCAATTAGAAAAGGCATTCCATGCACAGTTTTACATGGGCCAGTCGAAAATTAGTCTTAAAGAATTGGCTAGTGTTCGGCGCAAAATGCCTGAAACTATTGATGATTACTTAAACAGATTTAGGCTGTTGAAATCTCGTTGCTTCACACAAGTCCCTGAACATGAGCTTGTCGAAATGGCTGCTGGTGGCCTTGATTACTCAATTAGAAAGAAATTAGACACATCTCATTTGCGAGATATGGCTCATTTGGCTGATAGAGTTCGACAAGTTGAAAGGCTTAGAGAGGAAAAATCTAGGTCGAATAGGTATCATAAGAAAGAAAAAGTGGCATATGTCGAAGAAGAATTTGACGTTACATATAGTAATGTCGAAGAAGAGGAGATAGACGTGGCTGAACTTAAGCTTGGTCCTCCTTATACCTGTAAATTATTAAGGCCTGCGAATGGGAATAACCCTGTAGAGCCTAAGAACGATAGATTTATGCCTAAGACTTATACTTTTGATGTTACGAAATGTGATGAAATTTTTTATCTTTTAGTAACTGATGGTCAAATATTAGTGCCTAAAGGCCTTAAAATACCAACTCTTGACCAAAGAAAGAAAAAGGGTTATTGTAAGTTCCATAATTTTTTGGGACATAACACTGACCGTTGTGTGCTCTTCAGGGATATTGTGCAAAAAGCAATTGACGAAGGAAGACTCAAATTTGCTGATAAGAAAATAAAAGCTCCTATGCAGATTGATGTTGATCCATTGCCTAAGGCTGAAGCTATGTACTCTGAACCTGTCGAAGCTGATGTAGGCATGGTGGATGCTCAATTGGCAGACCCTCCTAAGTGTGTCAAGACTGCCACCGAGAAATTAAAAGGTTTTGTGTATGCTGAAGGTAGAAAACAGGAAGTGACCCTAAAAGAATATGATGGGAAGATACATGCTGTGTATCCAAAGGCTGAGGAAGAATTGATAGATTTCCTCAATCGGTGTAAGTGGAATAATTCTGAAGTTATGCTTTGCCCAAGGTGCAGTGCTGTTTTCGATAAAGAAGCAGCTAAAGCTGTCGAAGGTTATCAGGATCAACAACAACGCAAAAGAAAATGGCTTGATAACAGGCCAAAATTCGACTTTGCAAAAGGAGATCTTCCTAGCTATGAGGCTAAGGTGTCAGCAAAGCTTTCAACAAGTAAACGACAATTTGCTAAGGAGAAGTCCTCAGCAAAAGGGTATTTGAAGCTGTCAACAGGTAAATCCTTTGTCCCAAGTGCTAGTGCTCCTGTCGAAGAGTGGGTGCCCAATAATCAACGTGCTAAAGCTGTCAAGCCAGGTACTGATGCTATTAAGTTTAATTATAAGAATAACTATAAGGGTAAGAACCCTACGACTAGAACACAGTGGCGTCATTACCAAAGACAACAGAAGAAGAAGGCACATTTTGACATTAACCAGGTTCCAAGTCATTTGGCTAATAATCAAGTTCCACGCAGCATGATAGTGGCGAAGAGTGAGGTTCACAAAGCTGAAGTTGCCACAAAGAGGAATGCTGATGTTGTTAGTCATGTGTGTGCAGCGAATAAGGCCAAAGGCAAGGCTGTGGTAACAGAAAAGTCAAGAAGGCCTGCTCTTGAAAGAATATTTCCTCCATTGTCAACAGTGAAAGAAAGAAATGCTGATCTCGACATGGATGAAGACATGGAGTCTGATTTTAATGATTCTGAGGATGATTTCGACGTTGTTTGCAATGTGGTATCAATACTGCCTCTGGAGTACGATGTTATCACAGTACCAAATGACGTTGAAGAGGATTTTACAGAGGATATGGCTCATCATAAGCCAATGTGTTATTATGTGATGAACAATGGTTGTGTCGAAGACCAAATGGCTACCTTCGAGAAGCCAGATATGAGTATGCAAAACCACTTGAAACCCCTGTATGTCCAAGCCAAAGTCAATGGTGTTGGGATTAACAAAGTGTTAGTGGATGGTGGAGCTGCAGTGAATTTGATGCCACATGGTCTTTTGAAGAAGATTGGTAAGTTCGATACTGACCTCAGGCCACATAACATTGTCTTAAGCAACTATGAAGGCAAAACTGGCCATTCTTTGGGGGCCATTGAGGTGGACTTAATCGTTGGTTCCATAAAGAGGACTACATTGTTCTTAGTGATAGCCTCTAAAGCGAATTTTAATTTACTCCTTGGTAGAGAGTGGATCCATGGAGTTGGTGCTGTCCCTTCAACTTTGCATCAACGTTTAGTAATGTGGAAGGAAGATGGTTTGGTAGAGTATGTTGAAGCCGATCAGAGCTACTTCCGTGCTGATGTGAACCAAGTTACCAAGGAAAACTTTGAGAAACAAATGGCGAAGATTGCGCCATGTTCATCTTCTAATGAGGCATATGTCCCTGCGGATAATGTTTTTGCCTCAGTTCATCTTGACCCAAATTATGGTTTTGTTTGGGAAAGAGAAATAATGGGAGATGATAGTGTCTATCCTGATGGTGTTTTTCGACCAACGGGGTGGAACACTGGTTCTTGAAAGTGTTCTTATGTCAGTGCCCAATGCATGGGACAAAATTACGGCTTATATGGCCGAAAACAAGTTTAAAGCGGCTATGGAGGCCGAAATTATTCAACAAACAATGGCTGTCGAAGCCAGTGAGTTACATGAAGAAAATGGCATAATCATAGATGAAAAACTTGACTGTATCTATGATAATGATCCATTAGGTTTTGAAAAGGATCCTAGAGATTTGACAAAGCATATGCAAGCTCAAGACCCGTTAGAAGAAGTTGATTTGGGAAATGGCTCAATAAAAAGGCCAACTTATATTAGTGCAAATATTGATGCTTCTCTAAAAATCCAAGTCATCACATTGCTAAGGGAGTTCAAAGATTGCTTTGCTTGGGATTACGACGAAATGCCTGGGTTAAGTCGAGAAGTAGTGGAAATGCAATTACCAATTCGACCAGGGAAGAAACCAGTGAAGCAAGTGCCAAGAAGATTTGCTCCTCAAGTGTTGGCTAAGATCAAAGAGGAAATCGAAAGGCTGTTCAGAAACAAATTCATCAGAACTGCCAGGTATGTCGAATGGTTAGCCAATATAGTTCCTGTAATAAAGAAAAATGGGACTCTTAGAGTTTGCATAGATTTTAGGGATTTAAATAATGCATCTCCCAAAGATGAATACGCAATGCCTGTGGCAGAAATGCTAATAGATTCAGCAGCAGGATTTGATTATCTTAGTATGCTTGATGGTTATTCTGGGTATAATCAAATCTTCATTGCTGAAGAGGATGTGTCAAAAACTGCTTTTAGGTGTCCAGGGGCATTGGGTGTTTATGAATGGGTAGTAATGCCCTTTGGCTTAAAGAATGCTGGTGCTACATATCAGAGGGCCATGAATTCTATGTTTCATGATTTTATTGATGATTTTATGCAAGTATACATAGATGATGTGGTGGTTAAATCTTCCTCAGAAAGTGGTCATTTAGACCATCTTCGCCGTTCTTTTGAAAGAATGAGGAAATATGGATTGAAATTAAATCCATTAAAATGTGCCTTTTGTGTGCGTGCAGGTGATTTCTTGGGTTTTATAGTGCACAAAAAAGGCATTGAAATCAATCAAAATAAGACTAAGGCAATTATGGTAACGAAGGCCCCTTCGACCAAAAAAGAGCTTCAGTCATTGTTGGGAAAAATCAATTTCCTTCGAAGATTTATATCAAATCTAAGTGGCAAAACACAAGTTTTTTCGCCATTATTAAGACTGAAGAAGGAAGAAGAGTTCAAATGGGAACCAATGCATCAAGCAGCCTTCGACGAAATCAAGTCTTATTTGATGAAACCACCAATTTTGTTGCCTATTATTAAACACAAAGTGCTCAAATTGTATATAGCAGCTTCTGATAGAACAATAGGTAGCATGTTAGCACAAGAGGATGATAGTGGTGTCGAAAGAGCCATTTATTACCTCAGTAGGGTCTTAAATGATGCCGAAACGAGGTACTCTCCTATAGAAAAGTTGTGCCTTTGTTTGTATTTTTCGTGTACAAAGTTAAAGCAATATATAAAACCAGCTGATGTTTCTGTTTATTCACATTTTGATGTTATTAAGCATATGCTGTCGAAACCAATAATGCATAGCCGAATTGGTAAATGGGCTTTGGCTTTGTCAGAATACAACTTAACTTATCAACCTCTAAAATCAATTAAAGGACAAGTGGTTGCTGATTTTATAGTAGACCATTCTGTTGTCGAAGAAACATTAAGTTTTGTAGACGTATATCCTTGGAGGTTGTACTTTGATGGCTCAAGCCATAAACATGGAGTTGGGATTGGTATTTTAATAATATCTCCTACTAACATTCCAACGAAGTATAAGTTTAAAATTCGGGATGTTTGTTCCAATAATGAGGCTGAGTATGAGGCTTTAATAGTAGGCCTTGAAATCTTACTTGAGCTGGGGGCAAGTCATGTCGAAATAAAAGGTGACTCTGAGTTGGTTGTCAAACAATTGACAAGAGAGTACAAATGCATTAAAGAGCACCTTATCAGATACTTTGTTGTTGCCAATGCTTTGTTAAAAAGATTTGAGTCTGTTCACTTAGAACATTTACCACGAATTGATAACCAAGTGGCAAATGAATTGGCACAAATTGCTTCAGGCTATAAAGTTTCAAAACAAAGCCTGGAAGAGTTAATCGAAATAAAGGATAAAATCATTTCTGATGACTATGCTTCGTCACTATTGTCAACACCAAGAATTGGGGGGGCAACAAACGCAAACGAGGAACTAGTCGTTGACGAAAAACGTCGATTTTTTGGTGATTTTGACTTGACAGAAATTTTTGCTCTTGACAATATGACCAATAATGATTGGCGAAGGCCTATTGCGGAATATTTGCAAAATCCCACAAGAAATACCAATAAAAAGGTAAAATACAGAGCTTTGAGCTATGTGATAATTGGAAACGAATTGTTTAAAAAGACTCCTGAAGGAGTACTAGTAAAATGTCTTAGTAAGAATGAGGCATATTTAGCAGTCTCTGATACACATAGCGGAGCATGTGGTTCACACCAAGTAGGCCACAAAATGAAGTGGTTATTATTTCGACAAGGAATGTATTGGCCAACTATGCTGAAAGATTGCATAGAATTTGCTAAGGGATGCCAAGAGTGTCAAAAGCATGCTGGGATACAACATGTACCTGCAAATGAATTACATGCCATAGTCAAACCTTGGCCATTTAGAGGTTGGGCTCTAGATGTGATTGGAGAGATAAAGCCAACTTCTTCGAAGGGCCATAGATATATCCTTGTGGGAATTGATTACTTCACCAAATGGGTTGAAGCTATACCTTTAGCCAATGTTGATCAAGAGGCAGTGATAAGGTTTATTCAAAATCATATCATTTATAGGTTTGGAATTCCAGAAACCATTACTACAGATCAAGGATCAGTTTTCACTGGTAAAAAAATGGTAGAGTTTGCTTCTGAAATTGGTTTTAAGTTATTAACTTCGACACCATATTATGCGCAAGCCAATGGTCAAGTAGAAGCTGCCAATAAAGTTATTATTAATTTAATTAAAAAGCATGTAGGGCAGAAGCCAAAAAATTGGCATAATACCCTTGATCAAGCATTATGGGCATGTCGAAATTCACCCAAAGAATCTATCAACACTACTCCTTATAGGCTAACATTTGGACACGATGCAGTGTTGCCTGTTGAAATTTGTCTACAATCAACAAGAATTCAAAGACAGTGGGAGATTCCCTCTGATTATTACTGGAATATGATGCTTGACGAATTGGTTGATTTAGTCGAAGAAAGGTTATTAGCTTTAGATACGCTTATTCGGCAGAAAGAGAGGGTAGCTAAAACTTATAACAAAAAGGTTAAGTCTAAAGCCTTTAATTCAGGTGATCTAGTGTGGAAGGTCCTATTGCCTATGGATAAAAAAGATAGAGTCTTTGGTAAATGGTCCCCAAGTTGGGAAGGACCATTTAAAATTTTGCGAGTTTATTCAAACGGCGCATATGAGGTCGAAGAGATTGGCGCTGATGAAAGAATTTTGCGTATAAATGGCAAATACTTGAAAAAGTATAAGCCAACGTTGCAAGAAGTTAAAATAACGCTGGAATAAATATAAAGAAAGCGTAAAAACATGGCATTTAAGTTGCCAAAACATAGTCAAAGGCCGAATTTACAGGCTGTTCAAGTTCAAGGTTTGAATATGAAGCAATACTTAACAGTGGCGACATCAGGTATACAGTGGTTCTACTCAAGTGCAAAGTCTATTTCGAGGGTGAATTCAAAAATGTTCTTTCTCTTCTTCTACTTCAAGCTCAGTCGAGAAAGACATTTTTGGGGGGCAATTTGTTAGCCTGTAATTTCGACAGGCTACATTAAAGATGGTCAACATGGCTTGATTTATATTTATTTCACAAAGACCATATTGTTTCGACAAAGAAAATGGTCGTGTGCAAGGTAAGCTCGACAAGTTTCCAGGGAAGCAAAAGCAAGAGAGAGGAAAATCGACACAGGCTTTCGACAGACAGAAAACAGAGCAGTTATGCGTTGAAAACTAGCAGTTGGTCGAAGCGTGACAGAGTGGTTTCGGTCGAAAGTAGGAGCGGTTATTTGGCCGAAAGTAGGAGCAGTTACTTATTTTCAAATTGTTAGCAAGTTACTTAGTTCGAATTTCCCCCCTTTTTTCCCTTGTATAAATAACTGTTTCTGAGAAGAAACAGGGGTCGCGAAAATCACAATACACACCCGATTCCTGAAACTCTAACTTCCAAGCCAGAGCGAAAAATGAGTGGAAGAATCCCTGTATGTGATCGTGTACCATTTTTATGATTCAATGCAATTTGTTTTTCTTTTTCTTTACAATTCCTGCACCATTTACTGCTTCTTTTCTTTTCAATTCTGTTAATCAATTGCAAATCGTCCCCTTTTCTACATTTTCTGAAACAAAAACTTTTGCAATTCAAAGGCAATTGCTTTGAGATTTTTCTAGTTTGATCTCACAAACCTTCTAATAAAACTAGTGATTGTTTGCTAAAAACACCAGCAAACACAACCAAACATAGCATAAAAGTCTAAAACCACATTGCTGCTAACAGCAGCGTGAAGAGCTGCAGCAGCAGGGAGAGAATGATGGTGAGATCGGAGGAGGCGAAGCGGAAGTTTGCGACGGCAGCTGTGGTGACTTGCGGTGGTGCGAGGTGAGTTTTTAAAAGTGGTTGCCGGAGGTTATTGCGAAGAGAGAGAGAGAGAGAGAGAGAGAGAGTGCACAGTGGTTTACGGTGGTGCTCCGATGGACATGGCGGCAGAAATGGTGGTGCTGAGATGTAAGTGAATGGCTATGGTGATTGCAGCCATTTTTGGTTGTTTTTCTTCTATTTTGAATTTGAATGGCTATGGTGTTGTTGTTGTTGTTGAATTTGAATTTGAATTTGATGAAAATGGGTTTTGAGGATTTATAAGTAATGGTTGACACTTGGCGTGCTAACGAGAAAGCAGTAAATAAGGATCACTGGGGATCTGAAGGAGCATTAGGGCTCCGAAGGACTGATTAGTCTGAAGGATCGATGCCTTTAAGTGTTGGCATAATGATTTGAAGGTCTAACTCGCACTCGATGCTTGGCGCATTGATTTGAGTTACACTAAATGACCGACGGGGTCTGAGGGGCTGCCCGGGCCTTAATTGACCAAAATGGTCTGATGGAGCGCAAACTAGCTATGGTACTAGTAAAACGGTCTGTTTGAGGGTGGCCTTCGCTCGAGCGGCCGTGAGTGTCAAGATCAGATCTGGAACTGATATGTTGACCACGATGGATTTACGCTATGTCTCAGGCAGACACAACTAATCTGGGATGTCTGATGATCCGTCACGCTCATGGTGACGTAGTGATTTGAAGGTAGAGTTCGAAGCCGTTGCTTTGACGTGTTAATTCGAACTGAACTGAAGGACCGATTTGGTCTTTTGGATCTATGCTAGACTTTGTGCTAACACTGCGATCTAGTGTACGATGTAGGATCAACGCTCTTCGCGTTGACTTAAGAAAAGGAAGTAGATAGGGATCGACACTTGAAGCCGATTGGAAAGAAACATATGTTATATATGTATATGACATGCATGTAATGTATGCACCTGTAATAATTGAATTTGAGTGGAATGACTTTCTCTGTTTGCTGTTTGCTTTTTTTGCTTTTTCTTTTGGATTCTTTTCTTGAATGATGAATACGAATGTGATTATGATGCAAATGTAATGCTTTGATGCAAATGCTATAGTGAATAAAAGGAAGTGCATAAATGCATGGTGCGATCATATGATATGATTGATTGGGATATAGAAACTTTTTTTTTGGGTAGTCATGAGATGCGAGACTTTGGATGCGCGAAGTAGAGGTGAATATTGATCATTCCTTGGAAAAATTAGATTTGATTCAAACTTTGGCATTCTCAAGGTTATTATTTACAGACACTGGTGTGAAAAAAAATCCTTGACTGCATTTGCAAACTCGCTTATTTTGCTCTTCCATTATGATGCCCCATGATGACCGAAGTTTAGGCCCACAAAGTTAACTAAGTAGATTTTCAGTATCACATTATTAGCTTGTGTTATCTCTCTTTGAAACATTGTTTAGTGAAGATGCATAATAGTGCAAATATAAATGAATGAATGAATGAATGAATGAATGAATGAATGAATGAATGAGTAAGTTGATTTGGGGTTCTAGAAATCTGGGGTATGGACATATATGACAGGTGAAAGGATGAAGGACCTGATTATTGCAAAGTCGTGAAAGGTAGGTTCTCCCCAACTCAAGAAATGTGGGACTGCTCCAATTTAGAGTTGACGACGGTGAGCGAATAACTTGCCCATTGTCTAGTGGCAGCAACAGCTAGGGGTATAGAGAAATGATGAATTGAGAATGCATTGACTTTGGAATGAAAGGTGGAAAGCAAGAGATTTTGTCTCAACCCATGGAGTTTGGTACCCCATCTATGACAAGGATAAGGTTGCCCCAACTGGAGTGACATTGTGAGAGAGTTTGTTTAAGATAACGAGTTGATAAATTGCCCCGGTATGGTTTTATGGAGGAGATGGGTGTAGGGTGTACTTCCCTAATCAGGTGGGGTGATGGGTGACAGAATTGCCCCACTTTGCAATGGTAGTTCAAATGGTTGCTTTAAGCGAGGTCGTGAAAGGTGACAGAATTAGGGTAATGGCTATATAGACTGGGTGTGGTATATGAATGGGAAGGACAACAGACAAATTTTCCAAAGCTTAAGTGGAAGAAGTGGTGAAGGGAATGCCCCCACTTTGGATCTGGGTAATGGTCCTAGTACAAACTTTTGACTCTCTTTAAGAGAAATCCCAAAGACTATGATAGTCTTGATTTTTGATATGATGAAAACTTCACTTGGTGATCACTAAAGCTTGTCTCAATATCAAGTCAACTTGAATGAATCTTGGAGTGCAAGCCTTTTAATTTTTTTTTTGAGCAAACATATTGTGAATAGATAAACTTGTTTGTCCTAAAATTGAAACTTTGAGAAAATGAAAGCAATCAGTCATGAGGAGAAATTGTACCAGTAATTAACTTAAGGAAAACCGATCTCCAAACGGTTTGACCCCAAAAAGTCCGATTTAAAAATCGAAACCGGTTCAAACCGGTTTAGAACCGAACCTTATCCGATTTGTGAGAAAAATCGGTTTTTTATGAAAACTATTTCGAGAACTAAACTGGTCCGTATGTTTGATTCTGTTTGGTGCAGTTTATGCACCATGCACACCCCTATATTTCTAGAAGAAACGAGAAAAACTTTTTAAGAATGAAAAGAGCTTACTCGTGTTTTCCGGAAAAGTAAGAGTAAGGTTGAAGAGTTTTGTTATGAAGAGCAAAATGGGAAGTTTGGCAAAATTTGGAGGGGAGGGGGCGGGGCTTCAAAAGCAAAGACCCTGTTGATAAATTTGAAACTAAATAAAGGCTCAATCAAGTTAATGGGTCAGGCTTCTGGTCCAAAATCTAGAAGTAACAAGTAACAACCATTCAAAAACCAATTTTATTTTCGACCAAAAAAAAAATCAATCTTATTTACTTTTTGGAAGTTTGTCCGTATGTGAGAAACTGAGAATCCACCTAGTTGGAATTTAACATATTTATCTAACAAACATCAAGTGAAAATTTGTCTTATGGATCTATAATGAGGAGAAATTTGCTTCTTTGTTTGTGTGTATAATACTAACCAATAACCACTAGTATGTACATAACATGATATTATGAGCTCATGCAGTAACATCAAAAAAGAAGAGAACAAAAGAAGCATTACAAAACAAATCATGCTCAGTTTCTTTTTCCTATAGTACCTTTTTAAATTTTGTTATGACGTGTCGCGTTTGTAATTAATTAAAGTCGAATATCAAAATGGTAAATAACACTTGTAGAAAAATCATTGGAAAATTCCACATCAAGAAAAAGTATAACACACTACAAAAGACAATTTTAAAAGATATATTTTGGGTCAAAAATCGTCATTACAAAGTTAATTAAAATCTCGTTGAGTTCGCGACACGTTGCCAAATCAAAATTGTACCGGTAATTTCACCACTAAAAGACAAAAGAAATCAGCTTTTTATAGTTTTTTTTTTTAAAACTGTATCGGTGACACATTGTCAGCATATATTTATTTTTTAAGAAATTGTTATACTTTTAAAAAAACTGTTTTTCTTTTTAAAAAAAAGTTTCTTTAAACTGTTTTTTAAATAAAAAATATTTTATTCATCATTTTTTTCAGTTTTTTTGTCATAAAAATTAAAAATTTTACCCCTCTTTTACTATAAATAATTACTCACAATTTTATAATTTAGTCAAACTACTAAAATTAATTATTTTTTAGAACGGTCATATTAATCATTTTAGCCATTATCCATTGTGTCAAAAAAAAGACGCAGCTGTAACAAAACTTTAAAATTAACTTTTTTATAAATAACTGAATATGATTAAATTAATATTAAGGCGTATAGAAAAAAATAAGGTAGAATACGTGACAACGGGTGTGGCAATGCGAGAGCTACAACGGGAACAAGAGTGAGAGCGAGAGAGGCAACGAGAGTGCCAATAAAGCTCCAACGTAAGTGCATATTTTAAAAAATCTTATTTCTTTTCTTCATTTTTACTCCATCTAAAATTTATTATTTACAATAATCTATCTATTAAAACTATTAAGATCAATCAATTTAACCACTTTAGTTCCTGGCAATTGCCAGTCTGACAATTAGAAAAAAAAAAATCTATTTAACCACTAAGAATTGTAAAAAAAAAACTTTAGTCACTACCAAATATTACAAAATAACTTACTTTTAATTAAACGAATATGATTTAATTAATATTAAATCAGATAGAAAAATATGAGTTAACATGTTGCAACGGGAGCGACAACGAGAGACTGACAATGAGAGCTGCAACAGGAGTGGCAACGGGGTGGCAACGAGAGAGGTAACGAGAGCGCCAACTGGAGGGCCAACAAGGATGCAAACGGGAGGGCCAACGGGGATGCATATTTTGTCTCTAATGTCCAAATACATTATTATAGATCAATGTAATTCTAATTGTCAATCTCCTTTAATTTCTTCGACTCAATATAATTTGCATTTGTATGTTATATGACATAATACCTATCTCTTTCCAATTTGAATTTCAAATCATATATTTTGGACATTGTTCACAACTTATGAATATCTTCCAAATACTATTATGACATCATGGCAAATGGCAATACACCAACCATACAGTATCACCCGTGCATATGCACGGGTAAAATACTAGTGAAGTATAAGATCATGTATGACCTCTCTGTCCTACTGCTGTTTCGCCTCTCCTTATAGCCGATGCTATGAGGATAGAACATGTTAGACTTTAGTTCTTTTTGTTTCATGTTTCTTTTTAGGTTTAAATATGTATTTAGTCCCTGCAAATATCCCTGTTTTTCGCTTTAGTCCCTGCAATTTTTTTTAAATACGTCCCTGCAAAATAACTTTTTTTGGAATATGCCCTTTCGGAAGTTGGAATTTTAAATACGTCCCTGCAAAATAACTTTTTTTTAAATACTTCTGTTATACCCCAATTTTGTCCGACCTCTTATTATTTCATTGGGCCTATGCTTAGTAATTTGCTACGATTGGGCCTAAGCTTAGTATTTTGGCCCATACTTCGTACACACCCGGAGCTACTCGGTGGACACCCCATAACCACCTTTATTCCAAAAATACCCCTGATTTTAAAATTATTTTTTCCCCCTCTTCTATTCCCTCTCACCCACACACACCCCCTCACTTTCTCATTCTCACAAAAACCCACCCTAGCGCCGAACCCACACACCCTCAACTTCAATCCATCAATTTCGTTCGTTTTCCATCAACAATCAGCGCACATTTCACTCCATCAACCCATAGGTATGTTCCTCCTTCTTCTTGTTCGTGAAATTCCATTATTTGTTGCTATTTTGGGTGGATCGGTGCAGCAGAGTTCGAACTAGTTCGAAGCCGCGTGCGCCGAACCCCCCAAAATTTGAAACTGTTTTGAGTGGTTTGGACCAGCGTGGTCTGAGGGGGTTCGATCATGTGTGCGCCAGTGTGGTTCGAATCTGGCTGCTCCGAACCCACCTGATAGTTGCTGGCAGATGAGTTTTTTTGGCTTTAACTGTGTTTTTTCTTATTTTCAGTATGGCTAACACCAGAGGAGGTGCTCGAGGCCGGGGGCGGGCTGAGGATGAGCTCGAGGCAGAGGAGTAGAGGATTCGTCCCACTGCATCTGGACGACGTGGTATGGAGGCTAGGAATCCTAGACGCATGCGTGGACGCCGTAGTGGACGCAGCAAAGAGATAGAGACGAACTATCAGCCTGCAGTTGATGCTGCAGTTGATGATGAGCAGCCACTGTAGTATGATGACATAGACGCTGATGCTGCTGCTGACTTTGTGGCTGCTCAGATGGAGGGGCCATCTGAGCCTAACTAATCCAGTTCCCATCGGCGTTCCACTTCTCGGCCTTCTACTTCTGCTGCTGTTGCCGATGTTGACGATCCGGAGCCCGACACTGGCATGCTTGAGGCATCCACTTCTACAGGAGGATCATCTTCTTTCCCTTATCCTGGAGGGCCAGAGGATCGAACTGTCCTACATTTATATGGGTCTCACGTTGCTCTGAAATTATGGGACGGTTGGGTAAGTTTTCAAATTTGTTAACAGTTCAAGTTATTAATAAGTCTGATTTGTCTCATGTATCTAATTAATGATTTTTTTTTTAATGAAAAAATGCAGGAGCGTCCTCTGGAGGGGTGATAACTCTATTTTATATAGAAATACGCTTTCAAATCTAAATTATTGTAAGAAACTCAATGTTTATATAGCTACAAATAAAGGGAAAACAAAAGAAAAACAACATCTTTAAATTAGGAACCCATCATCTTTGATTATCATGATTTGTGGCATTTTATGTGTTTGTTCAATTGCTGCAGCAATCATTGCACCTGCACGTGGTCAAGCAACCATTGCACTTGCAATAACAGGAAATAGAAGTTCTGAAGAAAGCAAATACATTGCACCTGCAATGATGCCTACAACTATTGCACCTGCAATACCCAGATGACAATGCACCTGCAATGAGCAGATTCACTGAAGACAGAAGCATTGCACCTGCATCCATTGCACCTGCAATGACCACAACACAGAATGCTCCTGCACTATGATGATGATGTCAGCATGTCAACTTGCAAGTGCAAGTTGTCCAAGTGGATGGCTGCTGCGTCAAGTTCAGCCCCCTTAGACAACAAGTTGCAACTTTTCAAGTACACTTGTCCACACCTTATTGGACCACTCTTCATAGTTGGTGGGACTTCCAATCATGCTTTTTGAAGACAAGTGGAAAAGGGAAACCCTAATCTCAGCTTGGTGACCAAGGCAAGCACTTTTTGGAGCCTATAAATACCTCTCCTCTCCATTGAAGATCATCTCTAAAACATCTCACAACTCTCATATATTTCCATAGAGATCACTTGTTTCATTTATTTTCCTAGTTTTAGTAGATAGTTTCATTTCTTTTTTTAGTTGCAGTACTCAACAAAGCTTGAATTGAAGGAAAGAAAGTGACAACTTCTTCCTTCTCTTCTCGTGGAGTTGTTGTTGGTGTTTTCCATTGTTGAGAGTTATTCTTCTCAACATAAGCTAGGTAGAAGATGCAAAGGGTCTTCATTTGTGTAACACCTATCTCATCTCAATCCTTTCGCATTTTCCTTATTATAAACATGTCTCATTCTGTTTATATGTGCCTTTTTATGTTGAACATGAGCTAAACTCTTTATGGTTGGAATACCTTAACTTTGTAATGAAGCTTTGATAAAGTTATTATGTTATGTTGATGTTCTTGTAATTTAGTTCTTGTGCTATAACTCTTTCAAACTTATTTTGAGATTGATCACTTAGAATAGGTAGGGTCATAAATACAGAAATGGTTTGTGATTTGAACTCAAGAACTAATATGGATAAGTGTTTTAATAAGAGGAAACTTTGTTAAAACCATGCTAAAACTTAGACATAAGATAGCATAGTCCATAGGGTGAATCTGTAAGGGTTTCAAAGACAATGGTGAACTTATTTAGGGCTTAGACATAAGACTTATAACGAAACCCTGAAGATAGTTGCAGAAATGCACAAGTCATTTTATACAGCATCCATTGCAGGTGCAATCATTGCAGAAGCAATGATTGCATGAGCATCATATGTAACATAATGCTTTCAAAGTGAATTTACTTAGAAAAGAGTATTTCAACCATCTCTCTCAATTGAAACACAACATCTTTTACTTGCTTTAATTTACATTCTGTTTGCATACACCATCCTCACATCAACTTAATTTTATTTTACTTTCCTTTTATCACTAGCATTACTATTATTTTAAACTCTTTAAAATTAATCCAATCCCTGTGGGTACGATCTCTACTTATCAGTATATTACTTGTTTAGACTGTGTATACTTGCACATCCTTTTCACACAACAAGTTTTTGGCGCCGTTGCCGGGGATTGCCATTAATTTTTTAGTGTTTAGATTAGTAGTAATAATTTAGTGAGCAATTTTACTCTGGTTGTTTGTTTCTTGTGGTACAACAGTTATTGCACCTGCAGTCATTGCACCAGCAACCATTGCACCTGCAATAGTTGCTCCAACAATAGCCCAAGTTCAACTCACCAGAATTTCAGTTGGATCCTGAGATAGAGAAGAGATTCAGGAGCTTGTAAAGACTTCAACAACAACAAAGAAACAGAGGCAGGGCTAGACACACAATGTCTGAACAAGAAACTGACAGAGGTTCTGGTATGCTCAATATGGGAGTCACAGGTATGTTGAATGATAGAAATAGACCAATGAAAGACTATGCTATGTTTGATCCTCTCACCGACAAAACTTGTGGAAACTGCGCACTAATAATATGTTAACCAAAAAAAGTATTAACAGAAAAAATTATCTCCAAAACTAAACTCAAAGTTATCATTTTATTCTAAATTAAGAACTCCTTCAAATACATATATAAAACAAAGTGAAAATAAAATAAAATTGCACATGTATATAAAAATAGAAAGGTCAAAATCATGTGAGTGGACATGTGTATAAAATTGCAACACCGTATGTTATTGTGCACAATTCTAGCCAATGCATTTTTTTAGCAGAAAGAAGGTTTGATAGTGAGAACGTATTTTAGCCAATGCAGTTTATAGGAAACACATTTTCTAGGGTAATTTGGTAATAATAAAATAGATTTTAAGAGTAAATTTGATAAAAAAATATATTAGACCAACAATAATATTGATATATTAAAGTGTTTAATTAGCATACATTATAGATGTAAAAAAATTACATCATCAATCAATCAAAAACCATATGGTTTGAGCTACTTTTAAGGTATTTGACATAAATTCGAATAGTTTTTTATGAGATATCACTTTGCATTTTGCTGATATTGACTATGTATGTAAATTAACTCTTTGTGTACAATTTTCTTTTTAAATAGTAATTATAGATTATAAATAAACTGCACAAAATAGTTTTTTATTTTGGACTTAGGCACAATATAGTTTTTAATTTTCATTTTTTTGACTAATTTTCTTTCTTTTTTTATTTATTAATAAAATGTTCTCAAAATTATCCAAAATAAAACAAAGTGTAAACGGGTAAATAAACCCTACCTTTATCTTATCGGTCAAGAAAACCCTAACTTTATCTTCCCATCTTTTACCGCACAATCAAACCATGTTTTAGTGCTTCTGAGAAAATAAACGTTCACAAGTCACAGTTTCATCGCAGACTCAATTGACAGTCACTCGTTTGCTTCTGGAAAATGAAGCCACGAAAGCACATGCGTGAAAACGAAAGGAACGAAGACACCAAAAGAGGAAACCACAATCCAAAGGAGCGTGAAACCAAAGAAGACAAGAACAAAGACGGGCTGAGTGATCTTCCAGATTGCATTCTCCTTCACATACTCTCCTTTATAAAGACCAAAGATGCCGACGCAACTTGCATATTATCTACGAGATGGAAGCATCTCCGTACCAAAGACACGCTCAACAACTTGCCGGATTATATTTTGCTTCACATACTCTCGTTTTTGAAAGTCAAAGATGTCGTTCGAACTTGCTTATTGTCTACCAGATGGAAGCGTCTCTGGAGGCGTCTTCCCACTCTTACACTAAGTTCCTCCGACTTTAACAATCACAAGAGTTTCATCAAATTTGTGAATACGGTTCTTCCCACTCTTACACTAAGTTCCTCCGTCAGGTTGAGCCATTTTCTACTTTTAACGTCATCTTTGTTTTCCCCTAAAACAGGATTGAGATTTGGGAGTTTAGAGTATTTTAGATTAATATTGAAGTACTTGGAGTTCTATTCGTGCTTTGTGGACTTGTTTGCTGGAATTAAATTGTTCTATAGTCTATGCAATGTTAAAGTCTTTAGAGTTGCATGTTCTATACTTTTAACGTCATCTTTTTTATTTGTTGATGTTATTTTTTTGTTTAGAAAACAAAGACCATGTTTACTCGTATAAAGAACACTTATTGGTAAAAAAAACTGATTATAGAAAGTGTTAAGTACCAAAAGCCATTTGTGGTGTGTGTTTTAAGATCTGTTTGGATCTTTGGAATAAGTAAGCACATGCCTACTGTCAAAATGTGTTTTGAGAAGATTTTAAAGAAGAAATTTTTAATAATATGACAATGAAATACATGATAACATAGTGTAAAGCATAGTAAATATGTTGGATTATAGCTATGAAAAGATATATTTTGTTTAAAAGACTGGAAATGGACATTGCTAGCTCTCCTGTCTTAACCTTGCTATCAAAAGTCAACAATCTAATGTTGTTCGGTTTGAGTTAGTTGCTGAATTTGTAGTTCAGGTGGATTTCTTATTGTGAATGGTTTATGTTATGGTAAATTTGTAGTTCAGTTTATTGTGAATCTCTCTAGTTTATGTTATGGTCCTGAATTAGTAGTTCAACAAAACCAAACAGTAGCTAATGAAGACCAAAAAATTTAACATTCTAACAACTGGCAGATGAAAGTGGATTTTCCCAACTTGATGAAGCATTGCAATCCTACATATTTGCACAAACAAGCAAAGTGACATTTCTTAGTCTAATTTTAGTTGCAATTTAATCATTGGGCATTGACTAGCATTTCTTTCATTAGAAATAAATGATAGAGAAAATAAACATTTCAATTGTTGTATCAATTCTCAGGTGCATCATTCCATCATGGTATTAAAAGACTAGGAAGTAAATGACAGGAATTAAGGACATAGGTTAAAAGAACAGAAAATAAATGACAGCAAGTAAAGAACTAAATGTGATGCCCTCAAGTGCATCATCTAACAGTTGTATTAATTCTTCCAAATTTTAAATAAGTGAAATGATAGAGAAGATAAACGCATTATATTGGCAACCCGCAAAGATGCTCTTAATTTATCCATGTCATGCCAAATTCAAAACTGTGGGATGAGTTGGAAGATGTTTCCATGAAAGGCATTGCAACTTTTGCAAAAGAAAAGCTTGGAAGTTGAGAACCAAATCAAGATGGTATATAATTGACTACTTATTAACTTCAGTGCCATCATCCTCAATAAGCCACAAACTTAATAACATGCTGGATTTGCATGATTGCATTGATAAGTTGCTACAATTGCCACTAGGGATAAACTCTCTATGTAACTACTAGGGATGTCAACGGGGAGCGGCAGACACGAGTAGTAGTAGTCCCTTGCACCATCAATCAATCAAAAATCATTGTATAAGTGCCTTTTAAAGTATTTGATATAACGGAAAAACTTTATAGTATGAAACAGTTGTAAGAATATGGAAAAGTTGGCGCTTTGTCGTATCACCACACGGACGAAGGGTGTGGTTTTATTAAGGTTATTCGTACAATTATTTTCGTACAATGTAGTGGTGTTATTGACATAAAATCAAACATTTTTTATGACAAATCACTTTGTTGTTGGCTAATGTGATGATGTATATAAATTAATTTTTTCATACAATTTCCTTTTAAAATAGTTATAAATTATAAATAAACCTTCCACACAAAAAAAAATCAAAATAAACAGGCTCAAAATTGTTTAAAATTTTATTTTTGATAAAAAATTATAAATTTCTTAAAATTCATTAAAATAAGACAACGTAATCAATATTCCAATAATTCCATTCCCTTGCTCCAAAAAAAAAGCATTCCATTCACTAAGCCCTTCCTCAATTACCTTTCGTTTTTCCACCGTACCATGAAACTAGGTTTTTAGTTTATTATTACTTTTGGATGCGAAAATCACCGAGAATGAATCTACAAAGACACACGAAGAAGGGAATCAACAATTACAACGAGTGTGAAACCGAAAACAATGACAAGCTGAGTGATCTACCAGATTGCATTCTCCTTCACATACTCTCCCTTTTGAACACCAAAAAAGCTGTTCAAACTTGCATATTATCAACTAGATGGAAACATCTATGGAAGTATCTTCCCACACTTACATTAGGTTTCGACAACTTCAGCGTTCTCGTCAAGGATTTCACTGAATTCGTGAATCAGTTTCTATCTCTTTGCGATTCCTCCACGGCGTTTAACGCTCTTGATATTGAATTTTGGGATCCGACCCTACAGGAAAGGATTCTAAAATATGCCCCTTCACACAATCTTAACCGTTTACGTCTTGATAATATTGATCACTTTCCGCCTTCTTTGTTTTCATGTCGGTATTTGACCTCTCTAGACCTCGCGTTCCGACCTTCTCACCAGATAATATGTCACGACCCACACTCAGGCCATGATCGGCACACAAGCTAAGACTAACTCGTCATAACTTGGCAAGCCTAACTCACTTGTACCGTTAATATCTACAAAAATTTCAGCAGAGTTTCCTCTGTTTTTCAAACATTTCCTAAACAAAATAACCTGCACAATTATGAACTCTATATCCAGAATATAATAACCAAAGTCTTCGTCATAAAACTACAACATTGTCAATATGGTTCAAAATAAGAAGCAGCTATATAATCTTACAAAATTCCTATTTGACCATAGACCATTCTAGCCACAAAAGCTCCTATTCCTATAGCTGCATGGTACTGAAGTCATCAAAACAATAGTCATCGCTTAAGATTAGGCCTACCTAAAATTGCAATAAGTCTTGGGTTGAACAATAGACCCCAAGGACAATCTACTCTGATATCTGCAGATCTGAAAAAAAAAAAAGAAATGATAGAGTGAGTCACAAAGACTCAGTGAGAGCACAATAAACAAAGTGGACATGAAAGAGAAGCAAGGATGGCACGAGTGGTTTTCCATCAAATACGAATTTTGTATAGCACAAAAAATAACACGTGGAGAACAATATCATTTCATATATATATATATATATATATATATATATATATATATATACATATACACAGAAATCATAACATCAAACAGATTCAACACGCCTCATATGAAAAATATTACAAGCAAGATAATCTATTTACTATGTGCACATAGACCACATTATCTCTTCGTCCTGGCAAACGGTAATCATAGGCCGTATTATCTCTTCGTCACGGCAAAACGGTAGTCATAGGCCGTATTATCTCTTTGTCACGGCAAAACGGTACTCACAGGCCGTATTATCTCTTCGTCACGGCAAAACGGTAATCCAAAAGGGCTATGAGCATTTAGCTCATAGGCTGCATTATCTCTTCGTTGCAGCTAACAGTATCCAACAACAACAACCACAACAAAACACATAAAATAGAAATACTTTTTAGCTCATATTTGAGAATAAAATCTATATATGTAAGAAAATTTGTTTACTTCTCCCATAAAGAAAATAAATATATAAAAATTGCCACATTGTAAATTAGCTACTCACTAGTATGAAGAATGAGCTAAATCTCTTTTATTGCCTTCAAGCGGAACCACCAAATTGCTTGCTCTTTCTCACTGCTTTCCTATCTGTGTCACATGCATCATATGCTTTTAATAACTATTTTGCTAGAAAATGAGGTTTTTGTACCAAATTTATGGTTAGGAAGTCGCATGCATCATATGCTTTAATATGTTTTTAATTGAATTAGAATGCTACTAATATGGTTAGGAAGTGTCAAATGTATGGTTCTTCACAGTATTTTAAAGTATATGATTCCATGAAGAAGAAATGATTCTGTTATTATAATTGAGTGAGAATATGTGTGAGCACAATATGCTTATAATGGTGAGAGCAAGCTGTGCATGACATAACTCCTTCAAGTTGGAGGATAGAGAATATTAATCAAACGCTGCTTGAATCTTCTTGCAAATAATGCGCAATCTTCTTGCAAGAGTAATTGGCTAAAAATCAGCAACATGTCCCTAAGAAGAAACTGCTAAAAGACATGTTCAGGCTGGCTTGAATCTTATTGCCGGCTTTAATCTTATTGCAAAACATGTTGCAATCTTTGTCCAAATGCGTTGTCTGCTCTTGAAAAATAGGTTAGCGACAATTTGAAGGGCGCTAAGTTTATCGCAATTCAGAATAGAGGAACCAGTTAGTCTCTAGTGATGATGAATTATAGACTATGTCCTTGGTGGTAACCAAAAAAAATGTAGACTATATCCTTGGCAACTAATTTGGGGTCTATTTTCAACTGTTTTTGCGCTAATTTGATAGCTATTGATCACTTATTTTATTTTTATTTTAGTAGACAATGTCCTTGGCAAAATTTAGTAAATGCTGCTTTAGTGTTGCCTAGTAGCCCCTAGGCGGCTACACAATTTGCCATTGAGTGGTGGTTTTGAGTAGTGGCTACACAATTTGCCGTTGAGTGGTGGTTTTGAGTAGTGGCCATAGTGCTGCAAATAGCGGCCATATAGCACTCGTAGTCGCCGCGCCGCCACTTTGAGTAGTGGCCATAGTGTTGCAAATAGCAACCATATCCTTAAACTATTCTGCACTGTTCCTCTGTCTCTCTCTGCTGCCACTGCTGTGATATCTACCCATTCACAACCACGGCTTGGTCTCTAGGACAGCAAGAGCATTTCTGTATTACGAGATTTAGTCTCTGGGACAGTAGTTGTAATGTTCTATTTTCTGTAATTTGGAGTGACTGAGTCGTGTTTTCTTCCATTTAAATTGGTGTCGTACTTTTCTATCAATGACATAGCCAGCTCAATGCATTGTACTGTAACTGTAATTTATTTTTCCTTCTGATAAAAGGGGTAACTGGTGCTGTTTGTGAGTGTCTAAAGTTATTAGGCTTAACTTTTATCAAGTCTCAATGGATTGGAGAGATCAAAGAATACACAAACCTTTCAAATTATTTGAAAGCTAAGACAACTTTTGGAGCTATATCCTTTGAGCAAGAAATATCTTTTGTTTACTTTTTAATGGGTAGGAAACAGTTGTGATTGTTAGCTTAAGACTCTAGATTACATGCCAGTTTTATATTTGGATTTTACCTCAAATGATTTTGCTAATTAGCATGTTATAGGTTATGTGGATCTTGCTTTGTAAGGATGTTGATTAATTTATGTTCTTGGGTTTATTCATTAGTTTTCCAGGTGTTTGTTAGTAACGGTCATTCGGCGAGTTAGTTAGTTAGCTAGACTGGTATGGTTGGTATAATTATATAAAATGAGGCATGTTGTCTACGAATAAGAGGAGTTGAAAGGGAGAGATATATAGAGAGAAATTAGGTCCTTTGATCTATATATAGAGGCGCTGGCCTTCAAAGTTTTGCAAGTTTGTAGTTGTATTCAGGGAGTCTTTTCCCTTCTCTGTACCAGATTCGGAACACTGTCAAGTCTAACAGTAATTAATGCATTATTATGGTTAATAGTAACAACCTGAATTTGTTAAAGCATTAAGTGTTAGTTGCTGAATTTGGAACTAGAATTTGCAAGAAACAAAATTTATTATCAGTGAGCAATCTAGACCAACAGTGAGTTTAGGCACAACTCAAATTATTTGTGAAATGTGGAATGAAGACCACACTTTGTAAATTGTAATGAACAAATTTTGTGTCAATTTAACATTTCCAGCAAATTATGCCATAAGCTTGTGACTATTAGACAATTGAACAAGAGTAAGGGATCAATTTGTGTGCAATTGTGATGTGAACCATTGCAAAATGAAATAGATGTGAGTCGAAGCTCTACTAACTTCACAATGATATGATCATAGAGGTTAATAAAATAATGACTCTTTTAGTGTATTCTAGAAGGGACTTTTTAGGGATATTCTCTTATTAGTTTGTTAGGTAGCAATGTTATTGTGTAGGTGATGTATCCTCCTTTTATGGTGTGTATCCACTAGCTTATATAAGCATTGTATTGACCCCATAATTGGTATCAAAATGAAACATATTCAAGTCTAATTCCTCTCTTTAACCATTCTTTAGGAGGTATCTCGGTCCTCGAATTCCGAGAACGTATCACACAACTAGGGCAGGAAATGAGTTGAGGTTAGTCGAACTCAGTTTAGTTTGGTTCGACACGATAAGAATCGGCTTAGCTTGCAGCTTAACTCGACTTCGGCATGAATCTTCTTTGTCAAGGCTGCCAAACAAGAGACTACCCGAGCCAACTTCAAGCTTCACTCCTTTAAATTATACAAGAGTTGCAACCATCCAATTAAAATGCCACCTCATGGTAAGACACCTAAGCCTCTAGAGCACCTGCGAGGATAGCAACAGAGACAATATCAAATTATTCTTCATTAGTAGGGTGTGCAAAAAAACCAGTAAACTTAAACCATACCAAAAAACCATACTGCACCACTATAAAAAATCCATACCACTTCATAAAAAATACCACACCTGTCCCATTTAAAAAAAACTTGAATACCGGGAATTGATATTGGAGAACCGGTAATTTACCACAGCTGCATGTTTCTTGATACCACTTCTACGGCTCTTCGCTTATTCCCATCGTTCAAATTGATATCCCACTTGAACCACTATTTTCTTTACTGTAAGCAATTCTTTCACTGCTATTTTATTGCATAAAATACTCTTTTTTGTTTACTTAACTTAAAAGTCGTCTGACATTTCACTATTTTCTGGTTATTATTTTTATTATTTTTAATAATAATATTCTTTTTTTATTTTAATCACAACTATTTGTGGTTTAATCTAGCGGTTAAGATTCCAACAAAAATTAAAAAGTCAACTTGTTTTCCAGAATACCTTAGTTCATGTCTTAACTAATTAAGGATCCATTTTTCATGCCACGTAAGTGATTGTTATTGTGAAGTTTTTTTCACCAAGTGATTGTGAAGTGTTAGTGTGCCACGTCTCTTGTTAGAACGTGAAGCGGTGTGTACCAGTGCTAAGCATACCACTTCCATAGTTTCGGTGTTTTCTTGATACCACTTCTACTCGATGTGTTTTGCAAGCAAACCAATTCTATACCGGTTTTGAACCAATTCCGTACTGTATTGTAAAAAGAAACTGGTTTTTATAAAGCAGTACACCTAAACTGCTCTTTAATAGTGGTGTGGTACGGTGTGGTTTGGTTAATGTACCATGCACACTTCTATTCATTAGCAACCAAAAATAACACATTGCAAGAGATGTCTTCAAACATGCTACTAAGGAACAAAACACTCCCATAAGCATCAGTTTTTGTGATTCAACCGCACTCATACTTTAAGGCATCAAAACCATTTGTATTTTGACAGAACACATCAAGAATTACACATATACTAGATATAACTCATTCAATATAACTTGAAACACTTCAAATTATCTCCAAAACTGCGCACGAATAATATGTTAACCAAAAAAGTATTAACAGGAAAAATTATCTCCAAAACTAAACTCAAAGTTATCATTTTATTCTAAATTAAGAACTCCTTCAAAAATTAAAATAAAACAAAATTGCACATGTATATAAAAATAGAAAGGTCAAAATCTTGTGAGTGGACATTTGTATAAAATTGCAACACCGTATGTTATTGTGCACAATTCTAGCCGATGCATATTTTTAGCAGAAAGAAGGTTTGACAGTGAGAATATATTTTAGGCAATGCAGTTTATAGCAAACCCATTTTCTAGGGTAATTTTGTAATAATAAAATAGATTTTAGGGTAAATTTGATAAAAAGTATATTAGACCAACAGTAATATTGATATATTAAAGTGTTTAATTAGCATACATTATAGTTGTAAAAAAAATTACATCATCAACCAATCAAAAACCATGATTTGAGCGACTTTTAAGGTATTTGACATAAATTCGAATATTTTTTATGACATATCACTTAGCGGTTTGCTAATATTGACTATGTATGTAAATTGACTTTTTGTGTACATTTTTCATTTTAAATAGTTTTTAATTTTCATTTTTTTGACTAATTTTCTTTCTTTTTTTATTTATTATTAATAAAATGTTGTTAAAATTATTCAAAATAAAAGAAAGTGCGTTCCATTCACCTAAACTAAACCCTACCTTTATCTTACTGATCAAAAAAACTCCACTACCTTGTTTTACCGCTCACAATCGAACCCTGTTTTAGTGCTTCTCAGAAAATCAACAACGTTTTGTCCAAAACAAATAAAGAAAATCAACAACGTTCACAATTCACAAGTTCATCGCACACTTAGTTTGACAGTCACCACTTTGCTTCCGAGAAGCGAAAGCGTGAAACCGAACAAGACAACAACAGTGACAAACTGACTGTTCTTCCGGATTGCATTCTCATTCACATACTCTCCTTATTGAACTTCAAAGAAGCGATTCGAACTTCCGTATTGTCTACGAGATGGAAGCATCATCTCTGGAGGAGTCTTCCCACAGAAGACAAGCTCAGCAATTTGCCGGGTTCCGCTTTGTTTCACAGACTCTCCTTTTTGAACGTCAAAGATGCCATTCGAACTTCCTTATTGTCTACCAGATGGAAGCGTCTCTGGACGCGTCTTCCCACTCTTACATTAAGTTCCTATGACTTTAACATTAACAATCCCAAGAGTTTCATCAAATTTGTGAAGAGCTTTATTTCTCTTCGCGATTCCTCCATGCCGCTGAACGCTCTGGATTTCAAACATCGTTACGAGGAACCTTGCCTACTCAACAGAATTGTAACATACGCCGTTTCACACAATGTCAATCGTTTACGTCTTGTTTGCTCTTTCTACCGCTTTCCGCCTTCCTTGTTTTCATGTCCATCTTTGACCTCTCTAGCCCTTGAATGCCTATATGATCATGTAAAATTTCCCAATTCTCTGAATTTTCCTGCTTTAACCTACTTGAAATTAGTCTACTTTTCCTTTTGCAGTGGGAATGACGGTCGGGTTGAGCCCTTTTCCATATTTAACAGGTTGAATACTTTAATCCTTGACCGCTGTAAAGTTCAGGGTGCAAAACCCCTCTACATATCGAGCACCACGATTCTCAATCTCTCTATACATACGGGTTATAATCCCCAAGACTGTTCGAAGATTGAGCTATTTGTTCCAAGTCTGTGTGCTTTTGCTTTTACCAATAATCCTTTTCACAAACTTAGTGTGAGCCATCTTTCTTCAATTAAGCAAGTCAGTATTGATCTACTATGTGAAAAAGACTATCATGTGGAGTCTTCTCGTTGTCTACTCGACTGGTTGAGACAGATTACTGATATCAGATCATTAACCGTAACTCCAAGAACTCTTCGGGTACCACTCTTCTTTAATTACTAAATTTTGTCAAAAAACATTGCATTATGGTACTAATTCACCTCACATCCCTTATTGCTGATCTCTCGTTGATTCCTGACATATTGAAGTTCAAACTCCCTTTCTTGCGTAACATGAAGTCGCTTCAATTAAATCTGAAGTGGGATGCACATAGATTTTACGCCTCATCTTGGAGAGATATAAAGAGGGAGCTAGCAAGTGGCAAGTCATGGAAAGAAGATGCCAATTTACCAGAAGCTATTAAAGCAGAATTGGATCCAAGAATTTCATCTATTATGAATGGAATGATTGACTTTTTGCTTCAAAATTCACCCTCAGCAAAAGTTGACATAGTAAGTGTGAAATGACTATCCAACTTGTTACATAGATATTCTTCTGTTTTTTTTTTGCCTCATGTGTTTATGTTTCCCTCGGTCTATCTAGTTATAACATATTATTATGGGTAAAGGACTACAGCCCTTTAAAGAATGATAGAACTTGTCTGGAATGATGACATAGCATTTCCTTTTTGAAATATCATTATATAACGGGTAGCAGCAGATCGCATTAGTAGTTTCTAACGAAAGTATATTTACAATCATTGTAATCTTTGCTCAGTCTATTGTCTAGGGTATAAGCCGTTCATAATGATTATGTTATAATTTAATGATATTTAGATTAGTGCATGGTAAATTGGTTCTAGGATATTTTTCATATGCAGCTAGTTGCATCCTTATGTGCAGCATCATGGCTTAAGAATCAGGTGGTTTGGTTTGTTATTTCAATGTTTGACATGGTTATGTTAGAGTTGAAATTAAGTTTGGGTAGTATTTTGATTCTGTTGTGATAGTAAAACAATATCCCTAGATAACTATGAAGTAGTCAAGCAATTCGCGGAAAAAATAAGCTAACATACAAGGATCACGTAAAGGGTGTATAGCCAACATTTTGTGATGAAATTCTAGATTGAATGTTGTGATTTTTGATCATTTAATCCTCATTGTTTCAGGTCAAGTTTTCACCTAGGTAGTTGGTAGTCGATGCTATGTTGCTCCTGAAGTTCTCCTCAACCATTATGAAGTGACTTTTCTGATAATTTTGTTGTTTTGGAGTTCAGAAACCCAATAGGGTATATTTGATGCACTATTTAAGGGACATATAGATTTTGACTCGGATCTATGCCCTCTAAAAATGAATAAATTGCTATGTTGTTATATTATAAGTAGAAGTAACTTATTGAATTCTTATATTTAATCCTGATATTGAATTCCTATCTTTTCCCCTCTTCCTATATCTTCCCCTTTCTGGTAGTTGTTTATTCTAATCACTTCATGTTTTGGCTTTTTATGTTGATCTAATCAATTTTAGTGTTGACTGAATATAGTGGACTGGAGTTGAATATACTAATGCCACAACTTCATGTTTGTACAAACAAAATGTGGTTGTTTCATATACTAATTGCATTATACTTTGTGTATATAGAATTATGATGTTGTCTTTAATTTCCTTCCTTCATGGTAATTAAAAAGGTGAAGTCATAATTAAAAAAGAATGGTAGTGATAATGAAGATATGGATCGGATGTGCATTGTATAATTTAAATGAATGTACGACTAGATTAGTAGTATCTTTGATAAGTACTAAATCTTGAAAGTATATGAAAATTTCAAGTATGAACAGGTTGATTTGTGTTCCTATATGTGTCTTTTGTTACAAATTAAGTTTCATTATGTTTGATTTCCTTTGAATTTTCAGAATTTGTAAAATGTTCACAATGGTTAATTTCTGAAAAAGTTCTACACTTCAGGCCTGTTATTTGATTAAACTGTACTCTTATATATTTTTTTTTGGTTTGTAAACTACTCTTATATGAACTTTCTTGTAAAACAAGAAAATATATTTAGGTGTTCCAATATGTGTTGAGGTATTGTACATTAAGATTGGTTGCATTGTGAAAAATTTTACATTGTTAATAAATTTTTCTTGAATTATTGACTTCAAATTTTGATATTGGATCATTTAAATTGTGTTTGTACATGATCGAGCAGACTATCTCTGAGTAAAAGATTCAAAATTTTCTAAAGTCATTTGACCCTCCATTCATAATTTTTATTGACTGCTATAATTACAAAGAAAATGAAATTGAACCGGATGTTTAATAGCCTTTGAATATGTAAGATATAGTTGAAAAGAAGTGATTGAATTAGGAAGTGGCACTATTTGCACGCAGTCTAACCCTTTGGATGGAGTATTTTTAGGGGGGTAACATAATTTTTGGGGGTATTGAACATTTTAGTTCAAAATTTTGAACTAAAATATTCCGAGTATCCCTCAAAAATTATATTATCCTCTAAAATTACCCTATCCAAACACCCTGGGTAATTTCATTTTCGGATTCTCTCACAAAGTGGATAGGTGTAGTGTTGGCCGCAGAACTTTGATAGTTGAATCGGACAAGAAGAGCACCATTGATATGCTCAAAGCTCCGGAGCCTAATTTACTTCCTCACTATAACCTAATTCATAGCAGCATTAAGGAGGTTTTTAAACACCAAGGTTTTTAAACACCAAAATGCCCATATTGTAAGTACAAATTTCTAATAAACGATAATCTCCCACTAACACACCAACACATAGGGGTGGGAATAGGCTGGGCCGAGCTAGGCATTGCTTGGCATGGGTCTGGCCTGCGTTGAAAGTATTAGGCCTGAGCCTGGCCTGTGGCCTATCTAGACCCAATTTTTAGGCCTGACCTGGCCTTTGTGAAAGTCTGGCAAGGCCTGGTAGTCTGTTTAGAAACCTATTTCACAATTTTTTTTACAAAAACCTACGATTTTCAAGTGATGTATGCTTTTTGTAAATAGCAACGAAGCTAATAGATTAATAAAATTTTGTTCTATTTTATATAATTTTAAATATGTCAAAAATGGATGTAATAGTTTAAATTAACATGAAATATTAACAAATTTATGATTTAACATGTAATACAAAATCTAATACATAATAATTATAATACTATTATTATTTATTTTTACTTAAATAGGCCAGCCTGCTAGGCCTAAAAGGCTTTTTCAATAGCCTGTGGCCTGACCTTTTTAGCTAAATAGGCTTTTAAAAAAGCCTAAATAAAAAGTCTGGCCTGGCCTGACATAGGCAGGGCCGTAGGCCCCTGTCGGTCGGCCTGGCATATTCCTACCCTACACATTAACCACCCACCAAGACACTCACATGAAATACGGGAGCGCGCGCGCGCACACACACACACACACACACACACACACACACACACACACACACACACACATATATATATATATATATATATATATATAGGGAGAGTATCAAGTGAGAACTAGTTCTTACCGTGATAAATGAGAACTAATCATTATAACCGTTAGATTAAAATCAACGGTTGAGATTACCTCATTAATTATAGGATGTTGTGTGGTTGTTTCGTTTTTAGTTACAAATCACATGGAGTCTATAATTAAGGAAACAACCACACAACATCTGAGGTAATCTCAACCGTTGATTTTAATCTAACGGTTATAATGATTAGTTCTCATTTATCACGGTAAGAACTAGTTCTCACTTGATCCGCTCCCTATATATATATATATATATATATACACTTGCATTTCCCTCCAAATTTTAAATTAATTTTATTTCAAATGAACTACATTTAGGAATGTCCCCTTTAAGTGGAGCTAGAATAATGTAGGGAGTAAGCAAGAGCGTTTGGATGAAATTGTAAGGGTATCTCTTAGCTTAAATCAAAGGTCATGAGTTTGAATCGACCTTTGAAAATACAGCAGTGTTAAAATTCTTAAAGAAGAACTTTGTTGCTCATTGAGGTCCTGCTCTTGTTTGAGGATGAACCAATGTTAATTTTTTTATTGATATTAGGTTCTAAATTTTTATTACTCATAGTGTTCTTGTTTTATAATTTATGTATGTACTTTTTATCGGGGTTGGTTCTTTGATTTTGGGTGCCTTTAGGTAAACCAGAAAAACGGTGCCTCATAATTTTAAAAATAAATATCCTTAGTTTTTTTTTTTTGAGAAATTAGTTTTAGATAATTTATATTATAATCAAGAACCAGTTTTCATAGGAATCAAAACAAGTTTCTTTAGTCTATATTGTAACCAAAAAAAGTTTCTTTAGTCTATATTGAGACATAGTAAATTGTAAATTCAATTTAGAAATTCTTTTTTCAGTATGCAAAAGTAAAATAAATAATAAATATTTCATAAGTATGTATGGAGAGAAAAAAAATAGAACATCTTCCAAAAACTCAATATAATATATATAGCTTGATTTTGATTAATGTGTTAGAACTTCTAGAACTTTTATTACAAAATTCTCAAAAAAAACTTTTTTTTACTATTAAATTTATTTTTTATCTTAAAATAATACACAGACACACTAAAAATACAAAATTTGGTGAACATTGAAAAATGGAGTCCTGGACAACCGCTCCTCCCGCCCATGGTCCACCACTGCTTTTGATTCCAAGAATGATTGTTGAACTGGGTAACTGAAAAGAAGTATTATCGATTAAAGAAAACGTTTTAATGCCGACTTTTCACTCATAGGCATAGCCAACTTTTTTTTGACAATACTTATAGCCAACTTAAAAACCACTCTATTGTGAGTTTTTTAAGCGTTTAGAAGGACTATTTTACGCTGGTGGTTAAAAGAACTGACGTTAAAAATCCAACTTACTACACCGGTGGAAACATTGTCATATAACCGGCGTTAAATGTCCGACTTAACTGGCGTTGTATCCCTTTATTGTACTATTGTTCGATTTAACTACATTGTCAACATGGTATAGCACAAGCGGTAGATACTTGGACTCCTTAACCATTTGGTTAAGGGTTCGATCTATGGTCGATGAGTATGGAAAAATATCTGGTGTGAGAGGTCGACCCCTTAGATTGATCACATACCTCAGTGATTAGTTTCTGCATAAAAAAAAGGAGACGTTTTTTTTTCAATATTATATATATATATATATTTAATTTTTATCAACTAACCTTAATTTTTAATACAATCAAAACTTATAACTCTATATTTTTGACATACAAAAAACGCAAAGCGTTTGAGATGACCCTCTCTCTTTTCAATTTTTTCGAGAATTCTTGCATTTGAAACGTTTGTGAAATTATGAAAGCAATGAAGCATCTCAATAAACATGAAGCATTGAACATGGCAGGGAAGTGGAATGATGGACGCATGGGAAAGGGGAATGGAATAATGGGCTCATAGAGAGTGTTTATATATATATATATATATGCAGCGAAGGTGTTTCAATTCACACTTAACAAATCATTTCACACCTCAATCCACACACACGGCTTTCTTTTGTTTTAGTTTCAGAAACTTGCTTCTCGGATAATGAAGAGACGAAGGCATCAAAACAGTGAGCGTGAAAATGAAGACAAGAACGTTATGCTGAGCGACTTGCCGGATTGCATTTTGCTTCACATACTCTCTTTTTTGAATGTCAAACATGCCGTTCAAACTTGCTTATTGTCTACCAGATGGAAACATCTCTGGAGGTATCTTCCCACCCTTAATTTAACTTCCTCTGTCTTTGGCAATCTCAATCGTTTCTCCAAATTTGTGTCTCTGATTCTCACTTTTCGGGATTCCTCGACACCACTGAATGCTCTCAAATATGAATATTGAGGTGCTGTGGGTCCTTACATACTCATAAGAATTGTAAGATACGCTGCTTCACACAATGTCAATCATTTACGTATTTCTTGTAATTATGTTCGGTTAAGTCACATTCAGTTTAATCACATTCCGTTTCAACCTTCCTTTTCATGTCGGTCTTTAACTCTCTAGACCTTGGATACCAACATGAACGTGGTAGTAATATTTCCGAATACTCTGAATTTACCAGCATTGACCTACTTGAAACTACACAACTTGTCCTTTTGCGGTGGAAATGATGGTCGCATTGAACCTTTTTCCACTTTTAGCAAGTTGAATACTTTAATCCTTCTTGAATGTCAAGTTACGAGAAGCTGTTAAAGCAGGATTGATTCCAAAATATTCATCCATCATTGATGGAATGGTTGAATTTTTGCTTCAAAACTCACCTTGTGCAAAAGTTGATGTAGTAGTAAGTGTGAAATGAATATCCAACTTGTTATTCTTCAGTTTCTTTTTGCTTAATCTGTTTTTGCTTCACTTATCATCTTGTATAAACTATAAGTCCTTTTTGCGGAGATACCAGACCTGATCAAGTGATACCACCTTCTTTAGTACTAGATTTTGAGTTAATTCCAGCAGGAGAAGATGATGCCTTGAGACCCCCAAGTTCTTTGCTTCCAGTTGCACAAACTTTTGTGTAAAAGAAATAGCGCTTCTCAACATACTATTTAGAGGAATCTACAGGGCTTAGCTTTTGCCAAGAGATTGGATTCAAATCATGGATGCAGTATCACAAAAACACTTTTGTCAAGATGAAACTTTCAATTAGCTAGATAATACAATGAAGGATCTACTCTTGATTTTTACTTCTACATTACTAAAATTAAACTTGTTGATTGATTCTATATTTCTGCAATTAGAAGAAAAAGAATTGATCTTTTGTTGGTACTTAATGGGGATGTTGATATCAAGATGATATATAATTTTCTTCATTTTATCTGTGAAAGGGTTTATTGTAAGTATGGACCATTTGTTAACTCTTCTAATATGTACACTGATACTATTATATTACTAAAAGCAAAAGGGGTTACTGTGCCAATCACTTCTATTCAAAGTGAAGTACGAAAAGGAATTGGTGACAAAAATGTTCTTCTGTGTCTGATGACGATGGTGATGAATGTAACTATTTGTGTTCTTCATTTTCTTGTTCACTATTTTAAGATCTATCAATAATAGTTGTGAAATTTATGTTAAACATCTTGGAGCTGAGATTGGCAACTGGATTGTTCACTTTGAGTTGTGAAAATGTGAAAATAGTTTTTTTTTGACTGAGGCATAAAATAGTTTTTAACTTTTTATTATTTTTTTTAATAAAAAGTTTATAAAATGTTCTTAACATTATCCAAAAAAATAAAATAAAAGAAAGTGCTGCGTTTCATTCACCTAAACGGCAAAACCCTACCTACTGATCAAGAAAACCCTACTAACTACCTTTATCTTCCCTTTGTTTACCGCACACAATGAAACCCTGTTTTAGTGCTTCTGAGAAAATGAAGCGACGAGAAGAGAACGAAGAAGACACAAAAATAGGAAACCACAATTCAAACCAGCATGATGAAACCGAAGAAGACAACAACAATTACAAGCTTAGTGATTTTCCAGATTGCATTCTTCTTCATATACTCTCTTTTATGAACGGCAAAGACGCAGTTCGAACTTGCTTATTGTCAACAAGATGGAAGCATCTTTGGAGGAGTCTTCCCACTCTTACATTAACTTCTAACTTTCCCATGGCTTTCATCAAAATCTCCAGGTCATTCAACTCTTTCGATGTCGAACTTGTGCGTTGTGTGCAGCCGGAGCCTCACGTAGTCAGTAGCATTGCAAGATACGTTGTTTCACAAAATGTCAACCGTTTACGTTTAGGTCTTTCTGGGTTTGATCGATTTCCGTTTTCCTTGTTGTCATGTCGCTCTTTGACGTCTCTAGACATTATGATACTTGGTTTTGGTTCATTACCATTTCTGAATTCTCTGAATTTGCCATCATTAACCTATTTGAAACTATACAAGTTGGACTTTTACAACGGAAACGACGGCCGCGTTGAGCCCTTTTCCACTTTTAACCGGCTGAATACTTTGATCCTTGATTTTTGTGAAGTTCAGGATGCAAAACGCCTCTGCATATCAAGTACTACACTTATCAATCTGTCTATACGTACCGACTATTATCTTCCTGGTCGCCATTTGAAAAATGAGCAATTGGAGCTATTTACTCCAAGTTTGTGTACCTTTTCAATTAGCTGTAATTCTTTTCAGAAACTCTCTGGGAGCCATCTTTCTTCTATTAAACAAGTAAGTATTCTTGTATACGATGAATCCAAGAAGTATCCTGAGAAGAGTAGTTTGGGTATATTCAACTGGTTTGCAGAGATGACGAATATAGAGTCATTGACAGTAACTCCAGAAACTCTTCAGGTACCACCGACGTTGATTTCTTTAATTACTTAATTTTGCCATACAATGCTACTAGTACACCTCTCATCCCTTATTGTTTATTGTTTAGGTTCTCTCATTATATCCTAATATATTGAAGCTCAAACTCACTTCATGGTGTAAATTGAAGTCGCTCAAATTAAGCCTGAACTTGAATTTCTGTAGCCAGAGAAAGGTAAAGATGGAGCTGGCAGGTGGCAAGTCATGGAAAGAAAATGTCAAATTACGAGAAATAATTAAAGCAGAATTTAAACCAATATATTTATCCATATTTGATGGAATGATAGACTTTTTGCTCCAAAACTCACCTTCAGCAAAAGTCGACATCTTGTTAGGGAATTGAATTTAAATTAGTTCGGCTTTCATTTTATTGTTATCTTAATTAGGCCCTTAACCATAGTGTTCATTATGATATTAATTACTAGTAGTCACTATATATATGTAATGTAGTGTCATGAAGACATTTTAGGGCAACTATTCAATGAAGAAGAACTTTAATTTTAGTACTCTAGTTTTTATTTTCAATGCTCTCTTCATTCTTCACGCTAGTGTTATAGCTATTTTCTAGTTTTAGGTAAAAAAAATTCTATCACATCGTAAGTGTGAAATGAATATCCATTTTGTTAAAGAAATATTTTTCGGTTTTCTTTTTGTCTCATCTGTATTTGTTTACCTATATCTATCTGGTTATAACTTATTACAAGATACTCTTACTCACAACATCTTCCTTTATGCTTTAGAGCTGTTGAAATGCTCCTAAGTTGGCTTTCACTTTTGACTCTTCTGTATAATCACAAGGTAGACTACTTGTGGGATCTTGCAATTTCAATATGGATAGGCTAGGTAACTTAATTGTAGTATGGTGAATACTCGTGCAATGTCCGTCGAAATGTTTGTGGTGAATACTCTTGCAATTTCAATTTGTATGATATCTGTTTGCCGTGTGAGATCTCGTTTTTGAAGTGTTAAAGATGTTGACATAAGAATTGGCTTCCTATTTACTTGATGTTGTACTTGATTGATAGCTTGAGACGACCTTCTTGTTTGGCTATGTGTATGTGAAGTTAATTAAAATTCATGGACTTATGTTTTTTTTTTTTTTGGATGTAATTTCCACTTAGGAGTAGTTGTTTAGGCTTTTGACAAATGTACTAGGTGGAAAGATGTGTAACAGTCACTTAGCTAATTTCTTTTAGCTTAACTTTGTGTTGTGGCTATTAACATTTGGTTCAGTTCACTTCAGTTCATGTTTGTGTGAAGGGATACGAAATTGCGCAGGCTATAGGGAAAAAAAGAGAATTGAAAGGTCAAAGATAGATATAAAGTGAAGGATGATCATGTTTGTGTTTCCTGAATTTGTTTGTGTTGATACTTATGATTAACTAGTGATTACCACAATGCCTTCACCACAAACAGAGTTTAAATTGGATGTCATATTTAAAATTATTATTATAAATAGAGTTTAAATTGAATGTCATATAAAATATAATTTAATCTCACTAACCTAGCTTTTTAGGCTTTTAAACAGACTTTCAGACTTTGCCAAACTTTTAAAAGTTAGGTCTGGCCTAAAAGTTGTGCCTACGAGAGGCCATAGGCTACACTCAGGCCTAACACTTTCATTACAATCTAAGCCTAGGCCTTGCAAAGTCCGATTCGGTCCATCCTATTCCCACCCCTACTAACTTGTGGTTACCAATCGACTAATTTGTTTTTAATGATATGCAAATTTTTAATTGGTTGATAGTGTAAACAAATAATATTTATATAAATTAAATCCAATATAGAAACCTTCCAAAAAGAGATTATAAATAAACCGCACAAAATAGTTTTTAATATTCTTTCTTTTTTTTATAAAAGTTTATAAAATGTTGCTCTCCAAAAAATAAAGGCTTAAATACTTGTTACCCCCTTGCAAAATTACCTAATATTCATTTACCCCCTGCAAAATATTTTTTTTGCAAAAAACACCTTGCGAAATATAATAATATCCAATTACCCCCTCTCGTTAATTTTTCTTAACGCTGTTAACTTAAAGTTGACATGGATGCCTTCAGAGGCGGATACATGCATTGGATTATAGGGGCATTTGCCCCCACCAAGGAAAAAATATTTATATACAAATACTTAGTACTCTTTTATTTGCCCCCAATAAATAATTGAGTTGCCCCCATTAATATCTAATTATTCAAATGCACAAGTCCAACTCATTTTAATTCATAATCTAAAGTAAAAAATAGGTTTTGCTTCTAGTAACTACAACGGTTAAAAGATGTTTCGCTGCATTCCGTTTTGTAAAAAATGAAATGGAAAATCATGAGAGATCAATAATTGAATAATTCTCCTGCTACATATGCTAAGAGATAAATTTTTGATAGTATTGGCAATTGAGTACCCTACAAAACTTTTTGAATATGAAAATGCATAGTGTTAGGATCACAGCACCTGGTGTAGCACTGTTCAATGAAACAGTGAACACAAACCAGAACAACGATGAAGTGACTAAATCTTGTAAGATTGAATTCCAGTTTAACAAACTCGAATTGGACTTAATCACGCCCTTGAAAACGATCAAAGAAAATGAATAGAATGAACAATTCAACACTAAATTGAAGAAATCAAATTGTGCAGAAATTGAAATCAAAAACACAACAATTGGTGACGCAGTTCAGCATCCAAGATGGATACCTACATCTGCGGGATCATGCAAACCGCAATGATCCATTTCCATTGATTCTGAATTGAGAACGAAGATACACAATTGTTTGTTACCCCAAAGTGTTTCCCCCTCACTCCCCTTTCCCTGAATTCCCTGTGTTTTTCTCTCCACACAATTCCCAGTCTGATTCCCTTGTCTCAGAGAGAAGATACAATAGCCTTTATATGACTTGCAACTAACTAGTTAGAGAATCAGTTGAAAACCGAATTTCAAACCAGCTTTTCCCGCGAGCCAACCACCAATAACTACCTCTTGAAATAACACAAGCCACGTAGGATAAAAGGGAGTTGAGTCATACTTATGAGACTGCCACATCATCAACAATCTCCACCTTGGCATCTCATTTCCAGAATCAACATTAATGGACCAGAAACCACAATCTGCATAACCCAATTCTCCTGCTTAACCTTGGTCAATGTTAAGCAAGTTCAAGCAATGCTTGAACTTAGATAGAGGGACAACCTTGGTAATGAAATCAGCAGGATTCTGGGATGTGTGCACACTACAACAGATATTGAAAAAAAAGGCGCTAAAATAGGCAGCGTTTATGCTAGAAGCGCTGCTTTTGGCTAAAACACGGAGCAATGGGCAGCGCGTATGAAGCAAGCGCTGCTTTTGGGAAGGACACGCTGCGCAATAGGCAGCGCCTATGCAGCAAGCGCTGCCTTTTGGGTTAGACGCGCTGCGCAATAGGCAGCGCCTATGCAGCAAGCGCTGCCTTTTGGGTTAGATGCGCTGCGCAATAGGCAGCGCCTATGCAGCAAGCGCTGCTTTTTGTGTTTGATGCGCTGCGCAATAGGCAGCGCCTATGCTGCAAGCGCTACCTTTTGGGTAGATGCGTTCTCAATGGGCAGCGCTTATTAGTGAAGCGCTGCCTATTGATGTGTTTTTTTTTTTTTTTTCATTTTTTCCCTCTCAACACATACATTTTTTCGCTCTCAACACATACATTTTCCCTCTCCTCAACACACTAACACTCTCTCAAGCTCTCTTCGTCCTCCTCCTCCTCCTCCTTCTCCTCCATTGGCCTCAAACGGACACACACTCCTCTCAAGCTTTCATCTTTGTCCTCTCAAGCTCTCATTTTCGTTCTCTCAAGCTCTCATTTTCGTGGCTCTCTCCCATTTTCGTTTTCCCAAAGGACATCTCTTCCACACTTCTCCATTTCTTCTCCATTTTCGTGTAAGGTGATTTCTTCCCCATTTTCGTTTCTCTTTCACAAAGTTTAGTATTACTACATGTTGCTCTAGTTATTTTAATGGCATTGGAACATTAGGTTAGATGATTTAAAGGTTATGGTTGATGATTGGTTCTTTAAAATGGTGTTTCTAAACTTTGGGGGAAATGTAGTCTTAGTGTTTGTTGAAATGCCCAAATGAAATGCTTGTTAATTTAATTTGATGTAGGCTTAGTGTTTGTTGAAATGCCCAAATGAAATGGTTGTAAATTTAATTTGATGTAGGCTTAGTGTTTGTTGAGATGTCCAATGCTTGTTAATTTAATGTTGCTTTCGGTTAAGGGATTTTATAAACTTGAATATTTAGGATTGCATGTTGTTTTATTAATTTTAATGGCATTGGAACTTTATGTTAGATGATCAAAGTTGATGCTTATTGATTGGTTTATTGAAAGGGCGAAGTGTTTGTCTTATTTTGTTAATGTCACAAAAATTGATTGTATTTTTGTCTTCCATATTTGTATGATGGTTCTTTAATTAGTAATTTAATTAATGAATTGTTTATAGGAATTGAAAATACTTCCTTCGAGTTCGTGTTGGTTCGTGAGTTCATGTTTGTTCGCTTCATTTGCTAGTGTGTGGTTCGCATTCGTTGAAGTTCATCGTTGCTTCCACTTGTTCAGGTACTTTTGTTGTTTTCTTGTATTTATTATATGAAGAATGACAATATGGAAGACATCAAAGTCTTTGATTTCTTTAGTTAAAAATAGTTGAATGTATTAGCTTCAAAAAAATTGTTCGTTTTGTGTGTTTGTCACCTATAATAGGTTTTTAAGTTATCTTATCAGGAATTTATTATAAATAAATACTGAGAAATTATGGATAGAGAGTGGATGTCTGCCAATCGTCTGTCCAAGGAATATGTTGCTGGAGTGGATTATTTTGTGAAGTGTGCTGTTGAACGTTTAGGGACTTCTAGTAACATGAAGTGTCCTTGTTTGAGTTGTTGTTATGTAAAATCAGTTAATGCAGAGGAGTTGGCAGGACATTTAAAGGGTTACGGAATAGATCAAAGTTACACTTGTTGGACAATGCATGGTGAGGAAAGAGGTGAATCTTCAAATATGGATAATAGTACTGAGAGATGTGCACCGGTTGACACCGAAAGACCTACATTTGAAGGGGGCGAATTTGAAGAGATGGCAAAGGCTGTTGAAGACGATCTTAATGATTGTCCTCAAATGTTTGAGAAATTGATAACGGATGCGGAGACACCGTTGTATTCAGGTTGTACTGAATTCACAAAACTATTGGCTGTGATAAAGTTGTATAACTTGAAAACTTGCCACGGATGGACGGATAAGAGCTTTACGGAATTACTCGCACTGTTGAAAGAAATGTTGCCGAAGGATAATGTGCTCCCTTCTCGGACCTATGATGCAAAACGAATGTTAGGGTCCATTGGGTTGAACTATGAGAAGATACATGCTTGTCCCAATGATTGCATTTTATTTCGGAATGAACATGCCTCGTTAAAGTCGTGTCCTAAATGTAATGCATCGCGATATAAAAAGAAAGAATCTGCTCCAGAAAAGGTGTTGTGGTATTTTCCCATAATTCCTCGATTTAGGCGCATGTACCATAGTTCAGAAGATGCAAAACACTTGACATGGCATGATGATGAAAGGATTAAAGATGGCATGCTACGACACCCGGCAGATTCTCCGCAATGGAAGAAAATTGATATTGATTATCCTGATTTCGGGTTGGATCCAAGAAACCTACGACTTGCATTGTCTGCTGATGGATTTAATCCGCACGGCATTCAGAGTAGCTCCCACAGTACATGGCCCGTGATTTTGGCGATCTATAACTTACCTCCATGGCCCGTGATCAAAAAAATGTATGAAATTAAATTTAACAATTAACTAATCTTTTGTTTTGTAGTGTCCGAAACAACCAAATAACAATGATTGTGGGTATTACGTAATGAGATTTATGAAGGAAATTATTACCCACAATCAAATGGTTATCCCCAGACAGGTATCTTTACAGAACTCTTTTTTATTTTGGTTTAACCATATATTTCAATTCTAATTTTATTTAATTATATAATTTCAGTATTTTCCCGATTGTCGGTGGAAGACATACTCTACTGCACAGATTGATGAGCTTAGAGGAGAGTGGTGCCGTTATGTCTCGCAATTCTTTTGATTTTAGATAGATTGTAATCTTGTAAATTGTTAGAGTTTTATTTGGATACATGCATATGAATTGGTTCATGCATATGTAGGTTGCTAACTTGTTTTAATTTAGATACATATTGTAAGTAGCTTGCTAGTTTTGGATACATGCACTGTCAATTAGTTCATGCATATGTTAGCTGCTAACTTGTTTTAATTTAGATACATATTGTAAGTATCTGGCTAGTTTTGGATACATATTGGTAGAGAGTTTGATTTGGATACATATTAATTTGTTAATATTGTAAGTTGCTAAGTTTTGGATACATATAATAACTTGTTAGCTAGTTTGTTTTGGTTTGTGATCATATTGGTGCATTGGGATATATAACTAGTTTATATATATATATATATGTTGTTAGTATATAATGGATTGGATTGGTATTAATTGGCTGTATATGACCAGGAAATTATCAAATATAAAAAGGAAAGTACAAAAAAACAAGAAAAAAAGGAAAAAAAAAAATTAAACAATGGGCAGCGTTTGGTGGGAGAAGCGCTGCCCATTCACCTAGCGCGTATAGCAATGGGCAGCGCTTGGTAAAGGGAAGCGCTGCCCATTGCTAAATGTGCTAGGTGAATGAGCAGCGCTTGGTGGGGGAAGCGCTGCTCATTCACCAGCAATGGGCAGCGCTTTCCTTTACCAAGCGCTGCCCATTGCTATACGCGCTAGGTGAATGGGCAGCGCTTCTCCCACCAAGCGCTGCTCATTCACCTTACGCGTTTAGAAATGGGCAGCGCTTCCCCTTACCAAACGCTGCCCATTTCTAAACGCGCTAGGTGAATGAACAGCGCTTCTCCCTTCAAACGCTGCCTATGGCTATTAATGAGCAGCGCTTCTCAAACGCTGCCCATTTTTGGGGAGGAATCACCAGCGCCAAATTTAGCAGCGCCCAGAAACGCTGCCCATGGCTAAAAAAAAATGCTGCCCATCCCCAAATCTGTTGTAGTGGCACCTTGTGAATTTGCACTTTTCCTTCTGAAATTACATCCTTAATCCAATGCAACCGTATGTCAACATGCTTTGTTCTCTCATGAAAAGAGTTGTTCTTGCATAGGTGTATTGCACTTTGATTATCACAATACACCTTCACACTATCTTGTTTAACACCAAGTTCATTTGTAAGTTCCCTCAACCACAATGTCTCCTTAACTGCTTCAGTAATGCCAATGTATTCAGCCTCAGTTGTTGAGAGTGCCACCACATGTTGGAGAGAAGCTTTCCAACTGATGGTGTTTCCAAACAAGGTGAATACATAACCAGTTAAAGACCTCCTTTTGTCTCTATCACCAGCAAAATCTGAGTCTACATAGCCTACTACTCCACCTGAATCTTGAGTCTCTTCCTTGTAGCTCAATCCCAATTTTCTGTTCCATTCAAATATCTCAGTATTTGTTTGACAACACTCCAATGTTGTTGTCCAGGATTAGAAAGATATCTGCTGACCAAGCTCAATGCATAGGCTAAGTCAGGCCTAGTGCACACCATGGAGTACATCAAGCTTCCAACTGCACTTGCATAAGGAATCAATTCCATTTGCTTTCGTTCCTCATCAGTCACAGGGCAATCTGACATTGACAATTTGAATTGTGCACCAACAGGTATCTTAGCAGACTTGGCAGTGGTCATGTTGAATCTGCTAAGCACTTTTCTGCCATATCCCTCTTGAGTGATGAGCAGTTCTGATGATCCTTCTTTCCTCTCAATCTCCATTCCTAGGATTTTCTTCGCTTGTCCTAGGTCTTTCATTTCAAACTCCTCTTGAAGGAGAGCTTTTAGCTTCATGATCTCATGCTTATCCTTGCTTGCAATAAGCATATCATCCACATATAGAAGTAAATAGATGTAATTTTCCTTATCTATTTTTCTGTAATACACACAACTATCACAGGAGTTTCTCTTGTACTTTATATCAATCATGTAGCTGTCAAACCTTTTGTACCATTGTCTTGGGGATTGCTTTAATCCATACAATGATCTTTGAAGCAAGAATACATGATCTTTCTTATCAGGTTCTTCAAACCCCTTAGGTTGTGTCATGTAGATCTTTTCTTCCAACACTCCATGAAGGAATGGTGTCTTGACATCCATCTGTTCAAGGCACAGGTTGAATTTTGAGACAAGTGCTAGCAGCACTCTTATAGAACTGTGTTTCACCACAGGAGAGAAGATTTCATTGAAATCCACCCCTTCTCTCTGTGTGTGGCCTTTTGCTACAAGCCTAGCCTTGTACCTAGGAGGATCCTTATCAGAATTACCTTCCTTTACTTTATAGATCCATTTGCATCCAACCAACTTAGCACCAGTTGGTTTCTTAACCAGCTTCCAGGTATGATTTTTATGGAGTGAATCCATTTCTTCTTTCATAGCAGTGTTCCACTCATGATGATTTTTGCTTCTCATTGCTTGCTCATATGAGTTTGGTTCATCATTTGTTACACATGATGAGGTATGAAGTGCATAGGCTGTCATAGACTCATATCCTAGTCTATCTGGAGGTTTAATTACCCTCCTTTCTCTGTCTCTACACAGTAGGTATCCCTGCTCAGTTTCCTCTTGATCAAATTCTGAATCAGTACCATTTCCTAGACCTTGCTCATTATCATTGTCCATACCATCAAGCTCAATTTGAATGTCACATTTCTTCCCTGGTAGCTCCACCTCAACTTGAGTGTCCTGTCTTGGCAGTGTCTCTTCTAGAGTTTCACTATTTTGAGTCAATTCAATTAACTTGGATTCATTGAATGTTACACCTCTACTAATGATACATTTTCTATCATCAGTTGACCATATACTGTAACCTTTTATACCATCAGGATACCCCATGAAATATTCTTTCTTTGCCCTTGGTTCAAGTTTTCCTTCTTTCACATGAAAGTAAGCTGGACATCCAAACACTCTCAGGTTTTGAAGATCAGGAGGTTTATCATTCCATACCTCTTGAGGTGTCTTGTATTCAAGAGCAGTAGAGGGACTTCTATTTATTAGATAACAAGCAGTATGAACTGCCTCTCCCCAAAATGTCTTTGGTAATCTAGCACAAGACAGCATACACCTGACTTTTTCCAACAAAGTTCTGTTGAGTCTCTCTGCTAATCCATTTTGTTGAGGTGTCCCTCTCACTGTGAAGTCCCTGTAGATACCTTGTTCTTTACAATATCTATTAAACTCTTCATTGCAAAATTCTAGACCATTGTCAGTCCTTAGAGCTTTAACCTGAAGACCAGTTTGTGTCTCAACCTTTTTCTTCCAATCAACAAAGGTTTTGAATGCTTCATCTTTTGATTTCAACAAATAGATCCAGACCTTTCTACTGTAATCATCAGTAAATGTGATGAAATATTTGTTACCTCCATGAGTAGGTGTCTTTGATGGTCCCCACAAGTCTGAGTGTATGTAGCCAAGTTTGTCTTCTGTTTTGTGCTTGCCAGTGGCAAACTTAACTCGAGTTTGTTTGCCAATTACACAATGTTCACAGAAATCCAACTTGTGAATTTTGTCTCCACATAGCACACCTTGCTTTTCTAATTCCTTCAAACCTTTCTCACTCATATGGCCCAGTCTTTGATGCCATAGGAGTGACTTGCTATAGGATTTGGTTGCCACAGAAGCTTCTCCAGTATCAGTGCCTCCTTGAAGAATGTACAAGCAATTTTCTTGCCTTGTTCCCTTCATCACTACTCTGGATCCCTTCATGACCTTTAGAATCCCATTTTCTCCTTTGAAGGTAAAACCAGATTTCTCTAATGTACCAAGGGATATTAGTGGCCTTTTGAGCCCCACCACATGCCTTACATTTGTAAGTTTCTTTAGAGTACCATCATTCAGCCTTAGCATCACAGTTCCTATTCCAACCACTTTGCATACCTCATTGTTTCCCATAGTTACCTGGCCTCTAGAATATGGCTTGTATTCTGTGAACCAGTCCCTTCTTGGACACATGTGATAGGAACACGCAGAGTCCAATGCCCAATCTTCATGTGCTACCTTGCCTTTAGCAGCTGCCTCATCACATTCAACATCAGCAGCAACCAAAACTTCACAGTTAAGCCAGTTCTTTGTAGTACTCATATGATAGGAACATGCAGTGTCAAAGAACCAATCTTCATTAGCATGTCCATTACCTTCATCCGTTGTTTCATCGCATTCTGCAACCAATACTTCACAGCTATCATATCCATCTGAAGCAACAGAAGCATCTGCCTTGCTTTCAGTGTCATTGTGTTTCTTATTTTTCCTTTCAGGGCAATCTTTCTTATAATGGCCAACTTTGTGACAAATATAGCATTTATATTTTGTCTTTGACTTAGATCTACCCCTCCCTTTTCCTTTTTCTTCTTTATTTGGGTTTCTTCCCCTAGCTACAAGACTTTCTCCTTGATCAGAATCCTTATTCCCAGACCTCCTTTGAAGTTCTTTTGACATTAGAGCACTTTGAACCTCATCAAATGTAATTGACTCTCTACCATATATCAAAGTATCTGCTAGAATATCATATTCACTAGATAATGACCTGATCAGCAACAAGGCTTGGTCTTCATCCTCTATTTTCACATCAATGTTCTCTAGGTCTAATATCAGTTTATTATATTCATCAATGTGATCACTCATAGACGTACCTGGGTGCATCTTGAATGTATAGAGCTTCTGCTTGAGATATAGCCGATTTGCAAGGGATTTTGTCATGTACAAGCTTTCAAGCTTTGACCAGACAGCAGCAGCGGATTTCTCCTTTAAAATCTCTCTCAAGACTTTGTCAGCTAGGCACAAGATTATCGCACTATATGCTTTCTTCATCTTTTCTTTCTTTTCTTTTTCTGTCAATGTTTCTGGAAGTCTACTTTCTCCTTCCAATGCATCTTCAAGACCTTGTTGCGTAAGAATGGCTTCCATCTTCATTTTCCAAAGTCCAAAATCATTCTTCCCGTTAAACTTTTCAATATTAAACTTTGCCATCTCCATTATTGAACCTCAACGAGGGCTCTTGATACCAGTTGTTAGGATCACAGCACCTGGTGTAGCACTGTTCAATGAAACAGTGAACACAAACCAGAACAACGATGAAGTGACTAAATCTTGTAAGATTGAATTCCAGTTTAACACACTCGAATTGGACTTAATCACGCCCTTGAAAACGATCAAAGAAAATGAATAGAATGAACAATTCAACACTAAATTGAAGAAATCAAATTGTGCAGAAATTGAAATCAAAAACACAACAATTGGTGACGCAGTTCAGCATCCAAGATGGATACCTACATCTGCGGGATCATGCAAACCGCAATGATCCATTTCCATTGATTCTGAATTGAGAACGAAGATACACAATTGTTTGTTACCCCAAAGTGTTTCCCCCACACTCCCCTTTCCCTGAATTCCCTGTGTTTTTCTCTCCACACAATTCCCAGTCTGATTCCCTTGTCTCAGAGAGAAGATACAATAGCCTTTATATGACTTGCAACTAACTAGTTACAGAATCAGTTGAAAACCGAATTTCAAACCAGCTTTTCCCGCGAGCCAACCACCAATAACTACCTCTTGAAATAACACAAGCCACGTAGGATAAAAGGGAGCTGAGTCATACTTATGAGACTGCCACATCATCAACACATAGATAACAAGTGTAATTAGTAAAAGCTTAAATATCTTTTTTGGAGTTTTTTCATCACGTACGTGATCATGTATTTTCTAAAAACTTTTAATATTTTTCTTCTGTAACATATTATACACAAATCATTTTCTTGCCCCCATCGATAGATTTTTCTGGATCCGCCACTGGATGCCTTGCAAGTTTTGGAAAGAAAATGCCAAGTTGCGAGAAACAATTAAAGCAGGATTGGAACCAAAATACTCATACATACTTGATGAAATGATTTACTTTTTACTTCAGAACTCACCCTCAGCAAAAGTTGACATCGTAAGTATGAAATGAATATACAACTTGTTTTTGAGATATTATTTTGTTTGGTTTTTTACTCATCTGTCTTTGTTTCGCTGAATGTCTTTGGTTAAAACTTAGTATCATGGATAAACTACTCTTAATGTAATAGCAGTTGATAATGAGTATGTTATTTAATGATATTTAGATTACTGTGAATTGGTTCTAGGATGTTTTCACTGTAAAAGGTGGGTATTGTATTATTTATGGTTGTTTTAATGTGAGTATTATTTATGACATGAGCTTTAAACTGTGGTGAGGAATTCATCTGCAGCTAGTTGCATCCTTCTGTGCAGCATTATGGAGAGGGTGAATAGAAGTAGGAGCTAAATGCTTTAATTATTGAATACACACACACACACACTCACTATGGTCCCCATTTCATTGTAGCCATAGGCAAATGTAAAGGGTATGATAGAGCTCCTATTGTAAAGGTTTATACAAGAAGGGGTAAAAAGGGATATGTGGCAAAAGGAATTAGGAGTGAAAAGGGAAATAACCAACTAATGATTGCAAAAGGAGGGAATGGGAAATAAGAGAGGTTCCTCTTATCAGCAGGTTTGGTTAGGGTAATATCATCTTGTAAGGAGCATATCTCCATCATTTTACAGCTACATATCAATAGAAATTCACAATCAGCTTGGTTTTGGGTTGATTGCTTCCTTATTTTGCTCTATTCATTCTTCTTTGTTTTTAGTTTCTAACAATCTGTATTTAGTTTCTAATATGGTGTATAGCTAATGTTTTGGGATGTAATTCTAGCTAATGTTAGGTTACCTTTTCCATGAATTGATGATTATGCAGCAGGTAAATTTTTCTTATTCATGCGTAAGAATTTCTTGTTTTGTCCATAGAATAAGAGTCTATCCTTTGGATTACTTACAAATTCTTATTTCAGTTTACTAATTTCTTCTTGTTCCTATAAGTCTATTTGCATAGTTCTCAAGTTCCTACCATTTTTTTTTTGATAGAAGTTCCTACCATATAAATTTGAGCTATTATGATTTGTAATTTACATAGCAGTGCATTATTATACTCTTATATGAACATTTAATCGTTACTTTATTAATTGTGTAAGGATTATAATCTTATGTGATCGTTGTTCATTTAATCCTTCCTTACTCTTGCTCACAGATCAATTGTCCACTTATTTAGTTGGCAGCCCATGGCCCATGCTATTCAGAAACCCAGTTGGGTATATTTGATGCCATTTTGTTGTTTTGAAGTTCTACTGCACTTGCTATTTAAACAAGAACCGTCCTGATATACATAGAAGAAATAGATGTGACTTTGGATTTATATTTTGCTGGATTTTAGTTGCAAATTGCGGCTGAAAGATTTTCATTGAAAAAATTGAATAAACTGCTATGTTGTTTATAAGTAGAAGTAACTTATTGAATTCTTATATTTAATCCTGATATTGAATTCCTATCTTTTCCCCTCTTCCTATATCTATACCTTACTTTGTTCTTGTGATTTCCCCATAAAATTTTAATCTTATGACAAGGATAGAAGGTTAATAAGTTGGCTTGTTGTTAGTTTCTGAGTTAGATATGAGCAGGATAAAGTTTTAGCAACTTATTGTTGTGTAACTAATGTACTCAAAAATCCGCGAGCTACAAATTTGATGCTTTTTTTAATGATAAATTATCTTCACCTCTCAAAACTACCATTTGCATATTATATATTTTGTATTAATGCTAGTTGACCTTATTGGCTACTTATTATTATGCAGCTTGTAGGTTTCATTTATGCACAAAGTAACCTCTCTATATAGGATTACGTATTTGTATTTTGTGTCATTTCAAGATTTTATATATTACTTACGATATATATATATATATATATATATATATATATATATATATATATATATCAAAAGGTGCAATATGGTATCAGCAAAAATTGCAATAATGTGATAGCGGAAGAAGGATCGGGGTTGCAAAGCTATTGCAAGACAGGATAACTAAGAAAACTGGTTATATTTCTAAAAACTTTAAAAACTTCAAAACTTAATTACAGAAGAAGCGAGGTCCCCTTTTATAGGAAAGATAAGGCTTACTATTTAAGCCAGTAAAAAGCTACTATTACATTAGGTAGCCGGTATAAAAGACGACAAACTACATTATTAATGCCGGGTACGCTTTGTGGGCCCCATAGGCACATCAATAATGAAGCAAACGACAAAAGTAAAAATTACAAAGACTTTAATAAAAGCGAATAATTTGCTTTTGTCACGAGGCCGATACCATTATTTCTGGCTTGGCAATAAGTGAATTATTGGCTTGGTGGCAGACACCTTTATGGCTGTCAACACCAATTTACTTTGGATTTTTCCCTTTGGCTTGATGAGTCATTGATTGGATCATTGCGTCCCAGAAATCTTCAGGAGTGGGGTCTTCCTCTGCCTGGGATTCCCCTGCTAAACAGTCAAAAGCATTTGAATCCATTGATCCTTGGGATGAGCTGGTCTTCATCGGTACAGCTTCGTTTTTGACTGGGAATGTCTTGAAAAACTGATTTTTCATATGGTCTAGAGTCCTAACCATTATTTCTTCTTCTGATTCATTTGGGTGCCTTTTTTGAAAATAAACTTTCAAATTGGTTATTGAAAGTTGTTGGGAGTCTGGTTTATTGGCTCCATTACTTTTGTCTTCAGCTATGGCTGTTTCAACTTTGGCTTCCATGATTTGGATGTCTTCAGTACTCATTTTACTCCACCATTTATAGAAGAAATTCCTTCTTAAAACTGGGATGTTAAATTTATCCTTGGATACTATAATAGTCCATCTCCAAATCCATGAAATTTGGAATTTAATAAAATATAGGCAAGGACATTGTCCAGTGATTAATTTGTTGGATGCTACCTTTAAGATTAAAGGACTATTAATGCACCAATTATCATATAAATCTAGTAAATCTTCAGGTAAAATTTCTAAGGAAGGGCCAAATTTTGACCACCAGTGGTAAAACCAATTTGGTACAGGCTTATTAAGTACTTCTGGATTAATGCTAAAGAACCAAGAATGCTTGTTCTTAGGATTTTGATAGTAGAATGCCAATGAAAAGGCTTGGATATAATCCCAATAATTAAAGTAAATATATTTTCCTTCAGCAATTTTTATTGCCTTTTCTCCATTTGGATTTAATCCCCATTCTCTGGGTAGAAGGATCTTATTGATATGGCATTTACTGAAGTTTATGAAACTTTCAAGGTTATTGTTCTGATAATGGTGTGTAATAGTTACTGATTCAGTAACTGATAATAATATTTCAAGATTGGGTCTGGATTTTCCATAAAGTCCAAGATATCCTCTATTCTCGAGATATCTTGTCTTGATTGACCACCCATCATTAGGGGTCATACTGGTATCTTCATCATCAATGAACATGATTTCTTTTGTGGTAGGATTTTCGAAATATTCTGTTACCTCTTGGGGAGAGTCATTGACTGCTGCCTCTTTGTAAGATGTTGTCTTACTTGTTGAGGAAGAAGGTATATCTTCTTTCCTTGGTGGTGCAGGCAATTGCTGCATATTCCTTGTTCTGTTATGGTAGACAGTAACCCAATCCCCTATTAGAGGAATGTTTGGTTCTTGGTAAGGTAGCATATTGCTACTCCTACCTCCACGGCCACGGCCATAACCGCGTCCTCTTCCCCTATTAGGGGTCATCATTCTCCCTGCAAGAATTTACGTGTCAAATAGTCAGCAAGGGAATTATTTTCCCCTTTAATATATTGTATATCAAATTCAAAAGTAGACAATTGAGCTTGCCAGCTAGCAAAGATCTGTTTTGCTACTAAATTTTTGACATCTTTCTCAATAATTGATTTGGCAGAACTACAATCAATTCTAAGAAGAAATTTTTGATTTAGTAAATCATTTTGAAACTTGGAAATACATTTTATAATAGAAAGCATTTCTTTCTTAATAGTTGAATATTTTGACTGAGTCGGGTTCCATTTACCCGAAGTAAATCTTACTAGAACTTCCTTAGAGCTCTCAGGATTGACTTGTTTTAAGATACCTCCATAGCCTAAATTTGAAGCATCAGTTTCAACAATTTTAAAATATTTAGGGTTTGCTAAATTTAGACAAGGTAAACATTTTACCTTATTTTTTATTCTTTGGACAGCCTGGGAGTGCTTATCTGTCCATGGTCCTGGATTCTTCCTAAGCCTTTTATATAATATGGCTGTATCCTTGGCTAAATTCTCATAATAATCTGAAATATAATTTAAACTTCCTAAAAACCTTTGAAGTTGCTTCTTTTCATAAATATCATTGGGAAAATTTGAAGCAAATTCTATGCTTCTGTTGATAGGAACAATTGTTCCTTGGTCTATTTCATGACCTAAAAATCTGATTTTGGTTTGAAATAATTTCATCTTCGGAGCTGATATAACCAACCCATTATGTTTTACTAGACCTTTGAAGGTTTTTAGATGTTTCACATGCTGATCTATAGATCTAGAGAAAATTAAAACATCATCAATATAAACTATTATATATTCAGAATATGGGTTGAAAATATCATTCATGATATTCTGGAACTCAGAAGGGGCATTTTTTAGCCCAAAAGGAAGAACATTCCATTCAAAATGTCCAAAGGGCACTGTGAAGGCTGTTTTATACTTATCAGCTTCATTGATTTGGATCTGCCAATAGCCTGATTTCATATCGAATTTAGAAAAAACTAAGGCATCGCTTAGCCTGTCTAGTAGATCTTTTTTATTTGGAATAGGGTACCTAATCCATTTCAGAACTTTATTAAGGGGTTTGTAATTTATAACTAACCTGGGAGCCCCTCGTTCTCGTTCAGCATTCTTGTTGACATAGAACGCTGTACAACTCCATGAGGACTTAGAATTTCTAATTAACCCTTTTTCTAAAAGAGAACTTATCTCTTTCTTACACAAATCGAGATATTCTCTGTTCATTTGGGCAGGCCTAGCTTTAGTAGGAATCTGACTTTCATTAAAATCATCTAGGTAGGGCAAAGTTATAACATGCTGTTTTCTATTCCAGAAAGCATTAGGTAGATCATTGCATACTTCAGAGAGGAATTGCTGCTCTATTATTCTGATTTGTTTCTTAACATCGTTTTTATCAAGCTGCTCACCTATATTAAGTGAGTCTAATTCATCTTTGAGAAAACACAATTGTTTTTCTTTGTTTAGAAGAATATCTTTAACCTCATTTAACATCCTTGTATGGGGATCAATAATAAACTCAAACAAGATTTTCTTGTTATCAATAATAGTAGTGATACCTTTTTGATCCAAATTTGCTATGGGCATAATATTATGCAAGAAAGGGGTCCCTAATATTATCCTATGGGTCAAATTTTTGACTAGAATAAAGGACGTTGGTAAACAACAATTTTGGTTACAAATGTATGCACTAGAAAGTTTATACCTAACATGTAGTTTGTCTCCTCCAGCCTGAGTAAGGGCTTGAGAGGTTTTTTAAAAGTATTTTGTGGGGATTATTCCCTCTTGAATGCAATTGAGATCTGCCACACTATCAATAAGAGCAATCTCATTTTCCAAAATAAAACTTCTATTAATAACTAAAGTTATTTGCACAAACCATTTCTGTGAGGTTACGCGATCTAAAAGAGATAAATACTTATTATCACTATCAGATGGGGTTTTTTCTACCTCTCCCTGGTTTTCTAGCAGAGTTATTCTCTGTGATAGGATATTATTATCTTTTTTGATTTGAGAAATGTCACTTTTTAAGAGACTTATTTCTCTTTTTAAGTCCATAGTGGAAACAGGGGTTTCTCTGACATGGGACTGCCTGAATCTAGACATTACCTCACTTATTTGATAAGGTGCTTCTATGACCAAAGGGGATTCTTTTTTAGAATTCTCCTTGATAAGGACATCTATCATTTTTCTTTTCAGACTATTATCTGAAATTAATTCTAAAGCCTTTAAGGCTTCGTCCTGCTCAGCAGTTAAGACATTTAACCCATTCATATCTACAATGGACTTCCAGTAATTTAATTCATTACATTGACAATTATTATTGTCTGGAGAAGATGAATCAGAAGAGGATTCATAAATGATTCCTATATCTTCACTTGAAGATTCTAATTCTGACTCAGAATTAACTAATAAAACCTTTTCTAACTGAGCTCGCAATTGCTCGTCTTTAATCTCATTAAGGGCCTTTTTGGTCCAACATCGATTGGCATAATGACCAACCTTACCGCACTTATGGCAGGTTATATCTAGCTTCTTGGCTTTTCTTTTTCCTTTTAATTGGAAGGTTTTTTCTCTAGACTTATTCCTATTAAAGAATCTTCTTTTATTTTTCTTTTTATAAGGAGATTTATAGAAATCCTTTGAATTATCCTTAAGATCCTTATAGGGTTTATTTCTTCCTATTTTTTGTTTTTTCTTGCTAATTCCGGGGGGTTTGTCTATATCAAAAGCAAATTGTTCGCAGAATTCACCCAACTGGTGTTTTTCAGAAAGTTTCTGTTTCTTCAACTGGTTTTTCAGTTTTATGTCATTACACAAAGCTAATCCTTCATTAATACAACTACTAATAATTTGACCATAAGTTAGGTCAGCATAGTTAATATTTATTCCATCATTCTTAATTCTTAAAGACTGACGGACTTTTTTAGCATATAAGTAAGGTAATCCATCCACAAATTTGGATTTCCAGTGAATAGAGTTAGGGTTATTTAATTGAAAAACCCTTGATAAGAAAGTATCTTTATACCATCTAAAATGGGTTAAAGAAGGACATCTTAAATTTTGAAGAAGAGTTTGTAATTTCTCTCCTATGGGAATATTGGTTCCTACAAAATGTTGTAAGATAGAAAGACATAAGGTATACACAGCATCTTCTTCACTAGTGGCAGAAGTAATAGTGCTAGTACCTTCTTCAATTTTAATTTCTTTCTTATGAGAAAGAATTTCTTTCTTTTGAATATCTGTGAGATAGTGATCCCACCAGCCTCTTAATTGGCCAACAAAACCAGTAGCTATAAATGAGGCTATAGAACTATCGAAATTCCCATGCTGTTTACAAACAGTGGAATACATAATCATCCTATGTATTGTGTCTATTATTTGTTTATCATTTAAACCATCAATATTCCATTCATAAATGGACTTTCCAGAATAGGAATTTTGAAAAAGGTTCATTTTCTTCAAAAAGTAAATCCTGCGGCGAAGGCCTTTTGTAATAGTATTTCTCTAAAGATTTATTAGTATATATAGGGTTAATCCCTATATCTTTATTAATATCTTGATTGCTAAACATTCTAGCTAGTTCGTCAATATTACCTATGTCTTCACTTTCTTCGGAGATTTCTGAAGTATTTCCTGAAGTATCTCTTTGAGATAGGACATTTAAACGTAGATCCTTTAATTTCTGTTCGAGGATACGAGTAAATTCATTATTATTATTATCCATTTTAAAACCTTCTATCGATATAGGAGGCTGGATGATGGGGGTTTCAGTAACTATGGGAATAGTTTCTGCTTCTTTTCCCCTGCCCAATTGTTCCAAAATTAACTTTTGTTAAGCAATTTGCTTCTCGGCTAACTCCTTCAGGTACAATAGGTCCTTTTCCAAGGAGACAAATTGTTCCCCTAAACACATAAGAAAAGTATTAGTATAATTTTGGGACCTAATTATGGAGTTTAACTCTAATGGTAATCTGGTTTTGTTCTACCTTTTGTAAGGTAACGAAAGCTTTGGCTTCAGCATTCTGGCCAAGAGTTATGGTTTGTTTGGGAGGAAAAGGAGAAATTATTTTATCTCCATCCACAGTCTGCCAGGAGTTTGATTGTAGGACAAGAATTTCTTTATTAATCTTATTAATAAAATAAGTTATAAACCATTTAACAAAGGGAACATAATTTTGTGTCATGGTCAGTTCTTCATAGTAATCATCCTTAAACTTATTTAGTTCAGGAGAAGAAAAATTCTTGAAATACCACTTTCTAAATTGGTAGTACCTTTGGTGTTGGAACTCATCATTAATGAGTTCTCTCATGCTACTTCCTGGAGATAAATCCATCAATGAGTTCTTGCATAATATTATGCCCATAGTAAATGTGGATCAAAAAGGTATCACTACTATTATTGATAACAAGAAAATCTTGTTTGAGTTTATTACTGATCCCCATACAAGGATGTTAAATGAGGTTAAAGATATTCTTCTCAACAAAGAAAAACAATTGTGTTTTCTCAAAGATGAATTAGACTCACTTAATATAGGTGAGCAGCTTGATAAAACGATGTTAAGAAACAAATCAGAATTATAGAGCAGCAATTCCTCTCTGAAGTATGTAATGATCTACCTAATGCTTTCTGGAATAGAAAGCAGCATGTTATAACTTTGCCCTACCTAGATGATTTTAATGAAAGTCAGATTCCTACCACTACAACATTTTGACCCTACGGCAACGCTTGAAAACCGTTTTAGAAAGCCAAAAAACCGTTGTCTTACCTTTAGGCAACGGTTTTGAAACCGTTGTTCTTGCCGGCGTTGCCTAAACTAATGGCAACGGTTTTTTGTACCCAAAGGCAACACACACCGAAAACCGTTGCCATTGACAACTAGAACGCAACGGTTTTGATTTCAACTCTATGGCAACAGTCATAAAGCGTTGCCAGTTATGCCAACATTTAAAAATCGTTGCCTTTTGGGCAACACATATAAACCATTGTCAGTTATAACAACACAGGAAAACTGTTGCCTAATATTTTCAAAATTACACACAAAAACTGTTCTGTTTGGTAGAGGAAAACCATTGCTGTCATAGGCAACACACAAAAAAATCGTTGCTTTTTATTTTAAAAATCCGTGTGAACGGTATAATACCGTTGCTACTAATGAAAACCCCAAAAAACCATCCAATTATGATGTGAAATCACTCAGGTCTATAGCATCACAACAAACTTCTTAATTCTAATCATTTAAAAAAAACATTACTATTGTACCTAAAATAAAACAATTTAAGAGAAACGTCGATAATTGTCATTATAAACCAAAAAAGTACAAAAAAGTAATTTGCTACTTCAAGTATTTAATGTATCTTAAACGACATAATTAGTTTATCCTTATATTGCAAAAAGCATTGTTTGATTTCCAAAGTAAAACTCCAGGAGTCTTCAACACATGTCTTCATAGTGTCCTTCATCCAAGCCATCAAGACCTTCATCTATAACTTCATCCAAGCCACCAAGACCTTCATCGATCTATAACTTCATCCAAGCAAATAATAAGTAATATCCACCATCCTGCTAGTGTATATCAACAATTGTACCTTACTTTTACAACAATATATGCAATAATACCTGCTAATTAAATTGTGTAAAATTCTGGGGTCAGCCCACATCTAAAACAACAGATCAATATAACAGATTGTGTTTTTAGTATTTTCAATTGCACCTTTAAAATTAATTCATCTAATCAACAACAGATCAATACCATATTGCAACTTTGGGAATTATGGTAGAGACTAGAGAGAGACTATATACTCTAAAATTGGCATAACAGATTGTGTTTTAAGTTCTCTCGGCTAGTACTATAACAGATCAATATAACAGATGCTATAATCTAAAAGGGGTCTATTTAACAAAGATATACAAATCAAAACTAAATATTTAATTAATCTAGTACTCAACTTTCACCAACAGCATTAGATAAATATAACAGATTGTGTTTTTAGTATTTTCAATTGCAACTTCAAAATTAATTCATCTATAATCAACAACAGATCAATACCATATTGCAACTTTAGGAATTACTATGATAGAGAGAGACTATATACTCTAAAGTTGGTATAACATATTGTGTTTTTAGTTCTCTAGGCTAGTACTATAACAGATCAATATAACAGATGCTTTAATCTAAAAGGGGTCTATTTAACAAAGATATACAAATCAAAACAAAATATTTCATTAATCAAGTACTCAACTTTCACCAACAACAATCCAAATGCAGATTACAACATCAGACCACAATATGTATTTGATGACCCAACACTTTCCCTGAAAATAACTCAGAAAGACAAACTTAGCAATCAAAGTTCAAAGACAAACAAAGGAGATACCAATAAAGTGACTCTTAATTTCCCTATGAGTTTCGGGGGCATGTGTTGATGTTGAAGAACGTGGAGCACTATTAGCATCAGGTAGAGTTGAAAACAAAGCTGCCAAAGCCTCCACATTCAACTTTGAGTTACTTTGATCTAATACGGTCTTTACTAGAAGTTGAAATTTGATCTAGCGTATTTAAAAAGCAATAATTGTTAAAGATAAACGTTATTATATTTGAAAAGATAAATTCATTAAATAAAACTTACAGTGGTATCATTTGTTTCTTGGTTCCATTGCTTTCCTTTCTTACTTTGTCGTCTTTCAATGAACAACTCAACTTGAGAAGGAGGCTCTCCATCCTCACTACTTGCACACTACCAAGAAAATAAGGTCATTATCACAAATACATAATGAAAAGAACTATAAACACTACAATTATAGTTATAATTATAATATAATACATAGGCATAGGCATAGGCATAATGAAAAGAACGTGATCTTACCCTTTGCTACTTAAACAAATTAGACTCATAGTCAACAAGAATAGGCACTTACATACAAACATCAGAGAAACACTTCGAAAAATACAAATTGAACGTGGAATCAAACTAAAAAACAATGTTCACACAAGCCTCAATCTTCACACAATCTAAATGTTTGTTCAAGAAAAAAGGTCGGAGTGTTCTGAGTTGCTTTATCAAGCCTATCATATAATTCTTGTGCTTATCGTTTTGTTACAATCCACGAACCAAAAGGGAATCTACTCACCAAGATGCTAAATTCTGGACACCTCACAACACTGCCACAACCAGCTATGTTTCTAGAAATACTTCAAGTAAATAAACTAGCCTTTTACTAAACAAACAAGTAAATAAAACGTATTACTACTAGTTGCTGCAAAATGTAACGAGGCTCAGTAGCTTGGTATAATACTAGGGTAGACTTTTCTATTTGAAGTGAAGAGGAAATTCTGTAAAATCAAAACCTAACATTCTTATCCAAATATAGTTAAGCACACATGAGTTTTATTTTAACTGAAAACTCGTTAAGCACACATCAGAAAGAAGAATCGAATAGAAAAACCTCAGGCTTTGGGTCACGATGCACCATACCTTGAAGATGATAAAAGGCAACTACACTTAGAATCTGCAAAACTATAAATTTCGCATCCTCCTCTTTATCCTTCCTCCCCTACAAGAGAATCAAACATCTTTCAATCAAACAATACTATTGCGCAACCCTAGAGATACAACTACAGAGAGAGAAGCAAACCTGATTTCCTGTCGCGCTGAAGGAGAGTACGAGTTTGAGGACTGGTTGCGTGAAATCCTTGTTCGCTGAGGATGAGTTTTTGCTTGCGTGAAATCCTATTTCGCTGAAGAAGGGGATTTCTGATTTAAGAGGTAGGAAGGGAGAGAGGGTTCGATGGAATTTCTCACAAATTTGAGTTTAGGGTTTGAGGGTTTCTTTGATCTTTGGAATTTTGATTTCTTTGATGTGGGTTATTTTTTTTGACAAAAAAGATTTTTGAGTTTTGGGTTTACACCAAAAATTTGGGAATTAAGAACGCGGACATTATGTAGCCCCTTTTTTTACATTTTTAATAATTCTAACATATGACAACGTTTTTTTCTGCATTGGCTAAAAATCAACTAAAAAACCGTTGCTGTTGACTTTTAGGGAACGGTTTTTAACCGTTGTCAATAAGATTTAACTAAAAATAAATGAATCAACAACGGATGCAAAAAACCGTTGTCGTTGCTTTCTAAGGCAACGGTTTTTTGGGCATTGGAATTTTAGGCGTTGCCGTAGGGTCAAAATGTTGTAGTGTACTAAAGCTAGGCCTGCCCAAATGAACAGAGAATATCTCGATTTGTGTAAGAAAGAGATAAGTTCTCTTTTAGAAAAAGGGTTAATTAGAAATTCTAAGTCCTCATGGAGTTGTACAGCGTTCTATGTCAACAAGAATGCTGAACGAGAACGAGGGGTTCCCAGGTTAGTTATAAATTACAAACCCCTTAATAAAGTTCTGAAATGGATTAGGTACCCTATTCCAAATAAAAAAGATCTACTAGACAGGCTAAGCGATGCCTTAGTTTTTTCTAAATTCGATATGAAATCAGGTTATTGGCAGATCCAAATCAATGAAGCTGATAAGTATAAAACAGCCTTCACAGTGCCCTTTGGACATTTTGAATGGAATGTTCTTCCTTTTGGGCTAAAAAATGCCCATTCTGAGTTCCAGAATATCATGAATGATATTTTCAACCCATATTCTGAATATATAATAGTTTATATTGATGATGTTTTAATTTTCTCTAGATCTATAGATCAGCATGTGAAACATCTAAAAACCTTCAAAGGTCTAGTAAAACATAATGGGTTGGTTATATCAGCTCCGAAGATGAAATTATTTCAAACCAAAATCAGATTTTTAGGTCATGAAATAGACCAAGGAACAATTGTTCCTATCAACAGAAGCATAGAATTTGCTTCAAATTTTCCCAATGATATTTATGAAAAGAAGCAACTTCAAAGGTTTTTAGGAAGTTTAAATTATATTTCAGATTATTATGAGAATTTAGCCAAGGATACAGCCATATTATATAAAAGGCTTAGGAAGAATCCAGGACCATGGACAGATAAGCACTCCCAGGCTGTCCAAAGAATAAAAAATAAGGTAAAATGTTTACCTTGTCTAAATTTAGCAAACCCTAAATATTTTAAAATTGTTGAAACTGATGCTTCAAATTTAGGCTATGGAGGTATCTTAAAACAAGTCAATCCTGAGAGCTCTAAGGAAGTTCTAGTAAGATTTACTTCGGGTAAATGGAACCCGACTCAGTCAAAATATTCAACTATTAAGAAAGAAATGCTTTCTATTATAAAATGTATTTCCAAGTTTCAAAATGATTTACTAAATCAAAAATTTCTTCTTAGAATTGATTGTAGTTCTGCCAAATCAATTATTGAGAAAGATGTCAAAAATTTAGTAGCAAAACAGATCTTTGCTAGCTGGCAAGCTCAATTGTCTACTTTTGAATTTGATATACAATATATTAAAGGGGAAAATAATTCCCTTGCTGACTATTTGACACGTAAATTCTTGCAGGGAGAATGATGACCCCTAATAGGGGAAGAGGACGCGGTTATGGCCGTGGCCGTGGAGGTAGGAGTAGCAATATGCTACCTTACCAAGAACCAAACATTCCTCTAATAGGGGATTGGACTACTATCTACCATAACAGAACAAGGAATATGCAGCAATTGCCTGCACCACCAAGGAAAGAAGATATACCTTCTTCCTCAACAAGTAAGACAACATCTTACAAAGAGGCAGCAGTCAATGACTCTCCCCAAGAGGTAACAGAATATTTCGAAAATCCTACCACAAAAGAAATCATGTTCATTGATGATGAAGATACCAGTATGACCCCTAATGATGGGTGGTCAATCAAGACAAGATATCTCGAGAATAGAGGATATCCTGGACTTTATGGAAAATTCCAGACCCAATCTTGAAATATTATTATCAGTTACTGAATCAGTAACTATTACACACCATTATCAGAACAATAACCCTGAAAGTTTCATAAACTTCAGTAAATGCCATATCAATAAGATCCTTCTACCCAGAGTGGGGATTAAATCCAAATGGAGAAAAGGCAATAAAAATTGCTGAAGGAAAATATATTTACTTTAATTATTGGGATTATATCCAAGCCTTTTCATTGGCATTCTACTATCAAAATCCTAAGAACAAGCATTCTTGGTTCTTTAGCATTAATCCAGAAGTACTTAATAAGCCTGTACCAAATTGGTTTTACCACTGGTGGTCAAAATTTGGCCCTTCCTTAGAAATTTTACCTGAAGATTTACTAGATTTATATGATAATTGGTGCATTAATAGTCCTTTAATCTTAAAGGTAGCATCCAACAAATTAATCACTGGACAATGTCCTTGCCTATATTTTATTAAATTCCAAATTCCATGGATTTGGAGATGGACTATTACAGTATCCAAGGATAAATTTAACATCCCAGTTTTAAGAAGGAATTTCTTCTATAAATGGTGGAGTAAAATGAGTACTGAAGACATCCAAATCATGGAAGCCAAAGTTGAAACAGCCATAGCTGAAGACAAAAGTAATGGAGCCAATAAACCAGACTCCCAACAACTTTCAATAACCGATTTAAAAGATTATTTTCAAAAAAGGCACCCAAATGAATCAGAAGAAGAAATAATGGTTAGGACTCTAGACCATATGAAAAATCAGTTTTTCAAGACATTCCCAGTCAAAAACGAAGCTGTACCGATGAAGACCAGCTCATCCCAAGGATCAATGGATTCAAATGCTTTTGACTGGTTAGCAGGGGAATCCCAGGCAGAGGAAGACCCCACTCCAAAAGATTTCTGGGACGCAATGATCCAATCAATGACTCATCAAGCCAAAGGGAAAAATCCAAAGTAAATTGGTGTTGACAGCCATAAAGGTGTCTGCCACCAAGCCAATAATTCACTTATTGCCAAGCCAGAAATAATGTTGTCGGCCTCGTGACAAAAGCAAAATATTCGCTTTTATTAAAGTCTTTGTAACTTTTACTTTTGTCGTTTGCTTCATTACTGATGTGCCTATGGGGCCCACAAAGCGTACCCGGCATTAATAATGTAGTTTGTCGTCTTTTATACCGGCTACCTAATGTAATAGTAGCTTTTTACCGGCTTAAATAGTAAGCCTTATCTTCCCTATAAAAGGGGGACCTCGCTTCTTCTGTAATTAAGTTTTGAAGTTTTTAAGTTTTTAGAAATATAATCAATTTTCTTAGTTATCCTATCTTGCAATAGCTCTGCAACCCCGATCCTTCTTCCGCTGTCACATTATTGCACCTTTTGGCTTATATATATATATATATATATAGTGGCGGACTTAGGACCTGAGGTTAGAGGGTGCAAAAATTTTCAAACACTCATCACTAAAAATAATATATATAAATAAATAACAGATTCACAACTTGTGCTAATAGCACTAACAATTCTTAAAAACAAATTGAATAGCACTAAAAGAATCAATATATTTACAAAATAAAGAACAAATCAATTAAAACTAAATAGACTAACATAATCAAAATAAATTAAATACCACTAACACAAATTACAAATTAACTAAATAATAGTAACACAAATTACCAATTAAATAGTATTAATAGAATCAAAATATGATATTAAGAACAAAAATCGATTCAATGAGAGAGAAAAACTTTTTTTAAATAAAATGTGTGAGAGTGATATATTAGAGTGGTATAAAACTAGGAACTTTGGTGCAAAATTAAGAACTTGATTGCAAAAAATATATTTTAGGGAATGCAAAAATATTTTTTCTTAAAGATGGGTGTTAATATTATTTTTTTCAGGGGGTTCGCCTGAACCCTCTCAAATACACGTAGATCCGCCACTATAATACCATGATGATATTTGCGAACAAAAATGATAAAGAAAGGAAAGGTATAATTATATAATAATACCATGATGATATGTGTGAACTATCTCTGGTTGCATACATTGAAACAAATAAAATAACGTTGAATCAAATATTGAATGATAATTGCCATGAGAGCCCCATGGCTCGAAAACTCTTTACCTTACTTTCCCTTATTACGGAAAAACCAGAAGGTTACAACTTTTGAAATATCCACTTGCTTGGTCCTCAAGTTTATCAAGCGCTTTTATTCTTCATCAGCTCTTCAACTTAAGCATTTTATTAACCCTGAGATTGATCGTTGCTTCCGTTTGGACTCTTTCTATGCGTCTCTTATTGATAACTCTACCCACAAGAGACACCTTAATCAAATACATAACCAGTTAGTTGTCTTTGGATTGCAGCATAATGGGTTGCTCATGACCAAATTGGTTAATGGGAGTTCAAATCTTGGACAAATTTGTTATGCACGTAAGATGTTTGATAATTTTACTCACCCGGATGTTTATATGTGGAATGCTATTATAAGGAGTTATTCGAGGAGCAGTATGTATAGGAACACTGTTCAAATGTATAGAGGAATGAGACTGGCAGGGGTGCTACCAGATGGATTCACTTTCCCTTATGTACTTAAAGCTTGTACTGAGTTGTTAGATTTTGGTTTGAGTTGCATAGTTCACGGACAGATAATCATGCATGGATTTGGGTTGGATGCGTTTGTGCAGAATGGACTTGTGGCATTGTATGCTAAATGTGGTCACATTGGTATGGCAAAAGTGGTGTTTGATAGGTTATATGATAGAACAATTGTTTCGTGGACTTCCATCATTTCTGGATATGCACAGAATGGGGAACCTCTTGAAGCATTGAGGATTTTCAGTCAAATGAGAAAAACTGAGGTGAAACCGGATTGGATAGTTTTGGTAAGCATTCTGAGAGCTTATACTGATGTTGATGACCTGGGGCAAGGAATGTCTCTTCATGGATGTGTCATCAAAATGGGTCTTGAAAACGAGTCTGATTTGCTTATCTCACTTACAGCATTCTATGCAAAATGTGGGCTGGTAACAGTTGCAAGATTGTTCTTTGATCAAATGAACACGCCTAATGTGATTATGTGGAATGCGATGATGTCTGGCTATGCAAAGAACGGTCATGCTGAGGAGGCAGTAGATCTATTTCGTGATATGATTTCAGGAAATATCGAACCAGATTGTGTCACTATAAGGTCTGCAGTTATAGCTTGCGCACAAGTTGGTTCCTTCAAATTAGCACAATGGATGGATGACTATGTTAGTGTGAGTAAATATGGAGGTGACATTTTTGTAAACACAACCCTCATTGATATGTATGCAAAATGTGGAAGTGTAGAATCTGCTCGCGTGGTATTTGATCGCGCCTCTTATAAAGATGTTGTTATGTGGAGTGCCATGATAATGGGGTATGGATTGCATGGTCAAGGCTGGGAAGCCATTAATCTTTACCATGTAATGAAGCAAGAAGGGGTATTCCCAAATGATGTCACCTTTATTGGGCTTCTCACAGCATGTAGTCATTCTGGCCTTGTAAAAGAGGGATGGGAGCTATTCCATTGCATGAGAGACTTTGGAATTCATCCACGCAATGAGCATTATTCTTGTGTGGTTGATCTCTTGGGCCGTGCGGGTTATCTAGATAATGTTTTCGCTTTTATCATGAAAATGCCAGTTGAACCTGGTGTAAGTGTAAGGGGAGCACTTCTGAGTGCTTGCAAGATCCATCGTCATGTAACATTTGGAGAATATGCTGCAAAGAATCTTTTTTCATTAGATCCATATAATACAAGGCACTACGTACAACTCTCAAATCTCTATCCTTCCTCCCGAATGTGGGAGAGTGTTGCACATGTTCGGGTTCTGATGAAGGAGAAAGGGTTGAGTAAGGACCTTGGTTACAGTGTTATTGAAATCAATGGAAAGCTACAATCATTTAATGTAGGGGACATGTCACATCCGAAGTCTAAGGAAATTTTTGAGGAGCTTCAGAGATTAGAAAGAAGGTTAAAGGAGGTTGCGTTTGTCCCACATACAGAATCTGTTTTACATGATCTGGATTCTGAAGAGAAGGAAGAGAATCTTTGTATTCATAGTGAGAGGATATCAGTTGCTTATGGGCTTATTAGTACTGCACCTGGAACTACACTTAGAATAACAAAGAATCTTAGAGCACGTATAAACTGTCATTCAGCAATAAAGCTTATATCAAAGCTTGTTGAAAGGGAGATAATTATAAGGGATGCAAATCGGTTTCACCATTTTAAGGATGGTTTGTGTTAGTGTGGAGACTATTGGTGAGAAAGAGCGACTGAAGTCTCTGAACCTCAAACTGGTTGTCACTTCACCAAAATTGTCTGCTTTCGAGTTTTGTGAAATAGCATACTGAGCCGGAATCTTTGGCAGTAACTTTTCCTCAAAATTAATAGAGTCAGTATGTATAATTAGGTGCTTACTCAGATTTCTTATAAATAAACCATGTAGTTAGTTGTCTGCTGATATGCATCATGCTGATAATGACTTACATTTTGTTATTTGGACAGGAGGATTTTTTTCGTGATAAAACTGTTAAGAGGGTTTATGCACAAAGGGCCCAAATGGTTGAAACCAGGGAAGATATTTGTTGGGGATTTTCAAAGGTAATATTGCTTTTGCTACCTTGCTTGTTGATGATAACACGGTTGTTGAAAGAGGAACGTTTTGCAGTTCATGAGCAAACAACGAGAGAAATATTGTCCCCTTGACCATGGTATAATAAACCAAAATGAAGAGATTTTGCTGTTAGAAATAGGTAATATTTCTTCTATGTATAAGTCGCTATGTTGCCTGTTTCAACTTTGTTACTATTTTATTAATTGGTATTCTAGTTTTTATAGATATAAAATGTCTATAACCTGTCTTTCCTTGCATTTGACTGACTTCTTGTAGTTACAATTTAAGACAAATATCTCAAATTTACAATTATACTGTTTCACCAAGCAGTTATTATGCTTTCTCTTATTTTTAATTATGATTTTCATTAGAATTCCATTTTTGTTATCATCATTAATTGTCATAGTCTTACACAATCATTGTGTTGGCTTGGTGGCAAGGAGCAACTTACCTACTTGCACCAGATTGAGGAATCGAGGTATTGATTGCACCTTCAATTGTGTTGTTTGCAAAAATGGTTCAGAATGAGCATGACACCTCCTTAAGCATGCACCTTGCTGTTAATAGTTGGAACAAAGCAAATTTGATAAATATTATTGCCTAACAAATGGGCCTATACTAGGGTTTCACAAAATTAAGGTTCAGGCTAGCTAAAAGTATAAACAAAGAATAGCATGAGCTTTTTATTTTGATACTTATATGGAAATTCATAATAACTAGAAATGATAAGATTTGGATTGATAAAATTTGTATTATTTCTCTTGTTGTAGCTAACACGCGCAAAAAGATTGACGAGGAGGAAATTGAAGCTGATGGTGCTAATTACCAGTTTGAAATGATGAGATGTCTGAAGGATGGTACCAGTCTAATTTACTTGGCTCCTATCAAACTGTGGAGTTGATTGAGACCTTTATGAACTACCAGGAGAATATTAGACGCTGTGTTTGCATAATATATGATCCATCAAGGTCGGAACAAGGTGTCCTAGCTCTCAAGGTCTTGAAGCTTTCTGACTCGTTTATGGAACTCTATCGTAGCAATAACTTCACTGGAGAGAAATTGAGGGAGAATAACTTATCATGGGTGGATATCTTTGACGAAATACCTATCAAAGTCTCAAATTCTGCTCTTACCAGTGCCTTCATGACAGAGCTGGAACAAGAAACACCAGTCACGCAGTGTGATTATGATCGATTGCAATTGTCTACCAGTTCATTAATGGAGAGAAATATGTAATTTTTGATCGAGTGCATGGATGATTTGTCACTAGAACAACAAAAGTTTCAATTCTACTATCGAAGCTTGTCTCGTCAGCAGGCTCAACAGCAAGCATGGCTTCAAAAGAGAAGGGCGGAGAACATGGCACGCAAAGCTTCTGGAGAGGAGCCTTTGCCTGAGGAAGATCCTTCAAACCCCATTTTCAAACTGCTCCCAGAGCTGTCACGGTTGGAGAGCTTCCTTATAACAAGTCAAATTTCCAACTACTTCAACCAAATCAATGGGGTTTCGGGACAAAGCTTTAACAGACTCTATTTGATGAAGGCTTTGCTTGAGGAATGAAAGGCGAATTTTGTTGATCTATCTTATGCATGCTTTGATGATTCAATTTCTTTTCCATATAGGATGAGAATTTTATGGCGAATTTGGTAGTATATCAGGATTATTGGTTCGCATTTTTTATGATCCCAGTCAATTGTGAGCAGTGTAATCTGTTATTTAGAGAAGATACGTGACTTGAAGTGCTACTTGGGTTAATTATTTTTGGATCTCATCTATAATATCTGGGTTTCATTACGAAATGCAACAACTATTTTCAATCAAAAAATAATAATAGACCCTTTCTAACTCATCTTTTGAGGATCCAACTATGTTTAATATGTGGTCTGCTCCATTAGAGGGTATGTTTTTTTTTTCTTCTGATAAGGGTATGTTGAAATGTAGTAATGTGGATTCAACACTTTTTATGGAAATTGTTGCACAAGTATGAGAAATGTGTATGAAGAGTCAAGCTGGTTCCAATATGAGTATTCAAAAAGTCCCACAAAAAAAAGTATTCAAAAAGGATGAGTACTAAGAATAGAGAATGGATCCGCAAAAAAAGTTGGGAATGGATTCTCTCAAGCGAATTTATTATCATATATAATCTCAACAATTGATTAAAAAGCAATTGAGGGAAACTTTATGTCTCCTTAGTTAAGAAATAGGGATGAGATGGTAATTTATTATTTTCGAATTAAATTGGGGGGGAAGCAAAATGGTGGTAATCAATGGAATGGAAGGGAATGCATTCCATCACTTACCATTCCATTCCATCACTTTTTTAAATATCCAAACAATGGAACATTAATTCATTCCACTCCATTCCATTTCATCCCATATCACCAATCCAAACTTACCCTTAGCACATACAAAAGAGAAAAAAGATATTTTATGGTTTAGGTTTGACACTTGATAATTGACACTTAACAATATAAACACTTATTAATATAAGTAGACTTCGGTATTTATTTTTAGGCTAAAATATGTTTTATGTCCTTGCAAATATGTTTGTTTTTTAAATTTACCCTTACAAAATTATTTTTTTAAAAAAAAAATAATTTTGCAAGGGTAAATTTGAAAAACAAGCAAATTTAAATAATTTTGCAAGGGTATATTTAAAAAAAAAAGTAATTTTGCAAGGGTAAATTTAAAAAAAATAATTTTGCAAGGGTATATTTAAATTTTTTTTTTAAATATACCCTTGCAAAATGGCGCAGTTTTAAATATACCCTTCCGTTAGTCTACTGTTACAAAAATTCATATATGCACGGGCCTCTTTAAAAGAAACTCATATTTGCAAGGGTCTTTTTAAGAAAATTAATATTTGCAAGGGCTTTTTTGAAAAAAATCGTATATGCAGAAGGTGTAATCCTAATTTTTAAAGAGGCCCTAACGAAGGAATGACAACACAAGGGCATTTTTAAAACCAAAAACATATTGCAAGGGTATATTTAAAAAATAATAATTTTGCAAGGGTAAATTGAAAAACAAGCATATTTGGAAGAGCATAAAACATATTTTAGCCTTATTTTTATGAATCTCATTTAAAACTTTAACTTCATCACCTAAATTACCACAATCTCATTTACTCCCTTAGGTCCCTTTTATTAGAAAACTGTTGGTGCATTTTTTCTTCTAATTATAAATAAAAAAAGATACATTTTTCAACACATATTAATTTCTAAAATTTCTTTTATACCTTATTTAATATGAGATGGTGGGTATAACAAATTTAGTACTAGAAATATATTTGAAATAACACGTTAACTTTATCACATTTAATAAATTTATTGTTCTTGATGATTTTTGTGTAATATTGAAGATTAGAAACATATATAGTAATATTTTTGAAAATTTTGGCACAAGATTAAAAAAGTCAATTTTTGCTTAAATTTTAGTCCTTAGGTAGTGAGTAAATCTTACTATTATTTTAGCATTTAACATTAAATTGTTAACATTAATTAATTATTAAACATCAATTACAATTTTGTTGAATTAGAAGCGATATTACTTAACTCAGGGTGTGGTTGAGCGGTTGGGGCTCATCCTCCCTTAACCAAGTGTTGAGGGTTCGATCCTCGCATTGGGTACGGAGAAGCTTTAAATCCTGCGTTCGGCGGTGGATACCCTAGTCTCGACCAAAAAAAGAAGCGATATTACTCCCTCAAACCTCACTCACTTTTACTAAATTGAATGTTTATCCTTATTCGAATCATCACACTATACAACGTCAAAACATTTAATCTTACCATTACACTCAACGTGGCAAACCACTAGTTGCGATGGACTTAGTTTCATGCCCCACGCATTTCAACGGTCGAGATAGTCCAGGTGCCACACCCATCGATGAAAACAATACCGTAGGTGATGCCGCGTGTACGATGATACAAGTCTCGAAAATTTTTTAACGTACGAAGTTCTGCACTATATTTTTGATCCACGTTCACTTTACTTGTGATCTCTAAACCCCATTCCTAATCAGTAATCACCATCAGGATTCAATATAAGAATTCAAATAAGTTAATTTTACTTATAATATATAAGATTTTTTTTAAATGAAAATCTTTCATAAAAAATATCGCTATAGAAGAATTACAATCTTTCATTTCAGTTGCATAGCAATTTATTCATTTTTTTAAAATGAAAATCTTTCAGCCACAATTTGCAACTAAAATGCAGCAAAATATAAATCCATAGTAACTACTCCAATAGAAAAAAGATCTATTTCTTTTCATATCAGAACAATTCTGGCTTATATAGCGAGTGCAGTAGCAAAAAAGATCTATTTGTTTATATATAAAAATTCATAGTTCTTGTTTATCCCTTGCTCATATCAAACTCAAAATAACAATGAGCCAACTTATTAACCTTGTATCTTTGTCAGAAGATTAAAAATTTATGGGAAATCACAAGAATAAAGTAATGTATAGATATAGCAATATCAATATCAAGATTAAATATAAGAATTCAATGTATAGATAGGGATTCAATATCAAGATTAAATATAAGAATTCAATGTATAGATAAACGAAAATCTTTTTCAGCCACAATCTCCAACCAAAATCCAGCATAATATAAATCCACAGTGACTACTTAAATAGGAAAAACATCAATTTCTATGCATATCAGGACGGTTCTTGCTTATATAGCAAAAATGCATCAGAAAAAAAGTGGATAAACATCCATAAAACTTTACGGTTAGTCAACCACTTTGAAGGCCGAGATCACAAAATGTTTCTAATAAGAACTTTTCAACTATCATATACTAGGTGTTAGCCTGTAATTTCGACAGGCTTTATTGAAAATGGTTAACAAGGCCTGACTTATATTCCGACAAAGACCAAATTATTTCGACAGAGAAAATGGTCATGCGCAAGGTAAATTCGACAAGCTTCCGGGGAAGCAAAAGTAAGAGAGAGGAAAATGGACACAAGCTTTCGACAGACAGAAAACAGAGCAGTTATGCGCTGAAGAACTAGCAGTTGGTCGAAGCGTGATGAAGCGGTTCTTGTCGAAAGTAGAAGTAGCAGTTATTAATTTTCAAATTTCTAGGCAATTACTTGGTTCAGTTTTTCCCCATCTTTTCCTTTGTATAAATAGTAGTTTCTGAGAAGAAACAGGGGTCGCAAATCACAATACAAAATCCGATTCCTGAAACTCTAACTTCCAAGCCAGAGCGAAAAACGAGTGGAAGAATCGTTGTACGTGATCGTGTACCACTTTTACAATTCAATGCAATTTATTTGTCTTTTCTTTACAATTCATGCACCATTTACTGCTTCTTTTCTTTTCAATTCTGTTAATCATTGCAAATCGTCCCCTTTTCTACATTTTCTGAAACAAAAATTACGCGCAATTCAAAGGCAATTGCTTTGAGATTTTTCTAGTTTGATCTCACAAACCTTCTAATAAAACTAGTGATTGTTTGCTAAAAACACCAGCAAACAAATTGGCACGCCCAGTGGGACTTTGCCTTTGATTTTGTTCATTTTCGTACTCTCTTATTTGTATTCGCTGTTGTATGCACTTAAGAAGTGGTAAAATGGTTCGTTCCAGTACGAATAATGCGTCTAGTTTCAACCCTGTGGTTTCACAAGGGCAAGGAACAACAATGGATTCTGCGAGCATTAGCGCAGGACCATCATCGTCAACAACTGTTCCTTCATTATCAATGACTAATGTTGGTTCAACGCAGTCAGAAATGGCATCTTTGCCTATGTCTTTGCCGTTAAGTGCAGGGCTTCATAGCCCTTACATGGCAATGGGGAACGGTTTAGACCCACGTTTGAATAACGTGCATCTACCCCCATTTCCTTTGGGAATGTATGGCATGCCTACTGGAATGCCACATATTTCGACCTTTTCCCCTACACATGTCTCTTCCGAGAGTGTATTTGGTCGGAATCCCCCAGCATTAACCAATACGTCTTTGTTGGCCTTAAGACAGCAAGTAGACGAGAGTAATCACGATATGGTTAATATGCTTACCCAACAAATTGGTACAGTTTTCAATCCATTGATTCAAAATACCAATAACAGTTACCAAATGTTGGCAAATCAGATGAGTAGGATTGCAGATTTCTTTGGGGCTCCAGCGGTTAATAATAGGCAAGTTCCTATTATTGCGGGTAATGCGTTGCCAGTTAACCCCCAAGAAGCAGTTGCAGTCGAAGCGTCCACAATTGTAGGCGAACTACAAGGGGCAGTAAACCACGTCCCTGAAGTAGTTTTGGTAAATAGACACCAGAACGCTGATGAAGTTGTTCGACAAGTGCAACAACACAATGTCGGCGCTGAAAACAATATAGCTACTTTAGTCGAAACTATTTTGGCGCAAAATGGCCTTAACAGGTTTACAAAGGCCTAACTTCGTATCACCATTATGTGAATACGTATTACAAACTGAGTTACCAAGGGGATGGAAAGTTCCCAAGTTTACTAAGTTTGGTGGTGATACAAATGAGTCCACAGTCGAACACATTGCTCGTTTCCTGACTGAGGCTGGGGACTTAGCACAAAATGAGAATTTGAAGATGAAATACTTTCCAAATTCTCTAACTAAAAATGCTTTCACTTGGTTCACGACCTTACCCCCGGTTCTATGTTCACATGGGGGCAATTAGAAAAGGCATTCCATGCACAGTTTTACATGGGCCAGTCGAAAATTAGTCTTAAAGAATTGGCTAGTGTTCGGCGCAAAATGCCTGAAACTATTGATGATTACTTAAACAGATTTAGGCTGTTGAAATCTCGTTGCTTCACACAAGTCCCTGAACATGAGCTTGTCGAAATGGCTGCTGGTGGCCTTGATTACTCAATTAGAAAGAAATTAGACACATCTCATTTGAGAGATATGGCTCAATTGGCTGATAGAGTTCGACAAGTTGAAAGGCTTAGAGAAGAAAAATCTAGGTCGAATAGGTATCATAAAAAAGAAAAAGTGGCATATGTCGAAGAAGAATTCGACGTTACATATGGTAATGTCGAAGAAGAGGAGATAGACGTGGCTGAACTTAAGCCTGGTCCTCCTTATACCTGTAAATTATTAAGGCCTGCGAATGGGAATAACCCTGTAGAGCCTAAGAATGATAGATTTATGCCTAAGACTTATACTTTTGATGTTACTAAATGTGATGAAATTTTTGATCTTTTAGTAACTGATGGTCAAATATTAGTGCCTAAAGGCCTTAAAATACCAACTCTTGACCAAAGAAAGAAAAAGGGTTATTGTAAGTTCCATAATTTTTTGGGACATAACACTGACCGTTGTGTGCTTTTCAGGGATATTGTGCAAAAAGCAGTTGACGAAGGAAGACTCAAATTTGCTGATAAGAAAATGAAAGCTCCTATGCAGATTGATGTTGATCCATTGCCTAAGGCTGAAGCTATGTATTCTGAACCTGTCGAAGCTGATGTAGGCATGGTGGATGCTCAAATGGCAGACCCTCCTAAGTGTGTCAAGACTGCCACCAAAAAATTAAAAGGTTTTATGTATGCTGAGGGTAAGAAACAGGAAGTGACCCTAAAAGAATATGATGGGAAGATACATGCTGTGTATCCAAAGGCTGAGGAAGAATTGATAGATTTCCTCAATCGGTGTAAGTGGAATAACTCTGAAGTTATGCTTTGCCCAAGATGCAGCGCTGTCTTCGACAAAGAAGCAGCCAAAGCTGTCGAAGGTTATCAGGATCAACAACAACGTAAAAGAAAATGGCTTGATAACAGGCCGAAATTTGACTTTGCAAAAGGAGATCTTCCTGGCTATAAGGCTAATGTGTCAACAAAGCCTTCAACAAGCAAACGACAATTTGCTAAGGAGAAGTCCTCAGCGAAAGGGTATTTGAAGCTGTCAACAAATAAATCCTTTGTCCCAAGTGCTAGTGCTCCTGTCGAAGCGTGGATGCCCAATAATCAACGTGCTAAAGCTGTCAAGCTAGGTACTGATGCTGCTAAGTTTAATTATAAGAATAACTATAAGGGTAAGAACCCCATGACTAGAACACAGTGGCGTCGTTACCAAAGACAACAGAAGAAGAAGGCACACTTTGACATTAACAAGGTTCCAAGTCATTTGGCTAATAACCATGTTCCACGCAGTACGATTGACATTAATCAAGTTCCACGCAGCATAATAGTGGCGAAGAGTGAGGTTCACAAAGCTGAAGTCGCCACAAAGAAGAATGCTGATGTTGCTAGTCATGTGTGTGCAGCAAATAAGGCCAAAGGCAAGGCTGTGGTAACAGAAAAGCCAAGAAGGCCTGCTTTTGAAAGAATATTTCCTCCATTGTCAACAGTGAAAGAAAAGAATGCTGATTTCGACATGGATGAAGACATGGAGTCTGATTTTGATGATTCTGAAGATGATTTCGATGTTGTTTGCAATGTGGTATCAATACTGCCTCTTGAGTACGATGTTATCACAGTACCAAATGATGTTGAAGAGGATTTTACAGAGGATATGGCTCATCATAAGCCAATGTGTTACTATGTGATGAACAATGGTTGTGTCGAAGACCAAATGGCTACCTTTGAGAAGCCAGATATGAGTATGCAAAACTACTTGAAACCCCTGTATGTCCAAGCCAAAGTCAATGGTGTTGGAATTAACAAAGTGTTAGTGGATGGTGGAGCTGCAGTGAATTTAATGCCACATGGTCTTTTGAAGAAGATTGGTAAGTTCGACACTGACCTTAGGCCACATAACATTGTCTTAAGCAACTATGAAGGCAAAACTGGCCATTCTTTGGGGGCCATTGAGGTGGACTTAATCGTTGGTTCCATAAAGAGGACTACATTGTTCTTAGTGATAGCCTCTAAAGCGAATTTTAATTTACTCCTTGGTAGAGAGTGGATCCATGGAGTTGGTGTTGTCCCTTCAACTTTGCATCAACGTTTAGTAATGTGGAAGGAAGATGGTTTGGTAGAGTATGTTGAAGACGATCAGAGCTACTTCCGTGCTGATGTGAACCAAATTACCAAGGAAAATTTTGAGAAACAAATGGCGAAGATTGCGCCATGTTCATCTTCTAATGAGGCATATGTTCCTGCGGATAATGTTCTTGCCTCAGTTCATCTTGACCCAAATTATGGTTTTGTTTGGGAAAGAGAAATAATGGGAGATGATAGTGTTTATCCTGATGGTGTTCTTCGACCAACGGGGTGGAACACTGGTTCTTGAAAATGTTCTTATGTCAGTGCCCAATGCATGGGACAAAATTACGGCTTATATGGCCGAAAACAAGTTTAAAGCGGCTATAGAGGCCGAAATTATTCAACAAACAATGGCTGTCGAAGCCAGTGAGTTACATGAAGAAAATGGCATAGTCATAGATGAAAGACTTGACTGTATTTATGATGATGATCCATTAGGTTTTGAAAAGGATCCTAGAGAGATTCGACAAAGCATATGCAAGCTCAAGACCCGTTAGAAGAAGTTGATTTGGGAAATGGCTCAATAAAACGGCCAACTTATATTAGTGCAAATATTGATGCTTCTCTAAAAACCCAAGTCATCACATTGCTAAGGGAGTTCAAAGACTGCTTTGCTTGGGATTACGACGAAATGCCTGGGTTAAGTCGAGAAGTAGTGGAAATGCAATTACCAATTCGACCAGGGAAGAAACCAGTGAAGCAAGTGCCAAGAAGATTTGCTCCTCAAGTGTTGGTTAAGATCAAAGAGGAAATCGAAAGGCTATTCAGAAACAAATTCATCAGAACTGCCAGGTATGTCGAATGGTTAGCCAATATAGTTCCTGTAATAAAGAAAAATGGGACTCTTAGAGTTTGCATAGACTTTAGGGATTTGAATAATGCAACTCCCAAGGATGAATACGCAATGCCTGTGGCAGAAATGCTAATAGATTCAGCAGCAGGATTTGATTATCTTAGTATGCTCGATGGTTATTCTGGGTATAATCAAATCTTCATTGCCGAAGAGGACGTGTCGAAAACTGCTTTTAGATGTCCAGGGGCATTGGGTGTTTATGAATGGGTAGTAATGCCCTTTGGCTTAAAGAATGCTGGTGCTACATATCAGAGGGCAATGAATTCTATGTTTCATGATTTTATTGATGATTTTATGCAAGTATACATAGATGATGTGGTGGTTAAGTCTTCCTCAGAAAGTGGTCATTTAGACCATCTTCGCCGTTCTTTTGAAAGAATGAGGAAATATGGATTGAAAATAAATCCATTAAAATGTGCCTTTTGTGTACGTGCAGGTGATTTCTTGGGTTTTATAGTGCACAAAAAAGGCATTGAAATCAATCAAAATAAGACTAAGGCAATTATGGAAACGAAGGCCCCTTCGACCAAAAAGGAGCTTCAGTCGTTGCTGGGAAAAATCAATTTCCTTCGAAGATTTATATCAAATCTAAGTGGCAAAACACAAGTTTTTTCGCCATTGTTAAGACTGAAGAAGGAAGAAGAGTTCAAATGGGAACCAATGCATCAAGCAGCCTTCGACGAAATCAAGTCTTATTTGATGAAACCACCAATTTTGTTGCCTGTTATTAAACACAAAGTGCTCAAATTGTATATAGCAGCTTCTGATAGAACAATAGGTAGCATGTTAGCACAAGAGGATGATAGTGGTGTCGAAAGAGCCATTTATTACCTCAGTAGGGTCTTAATGGATGCCGAAACGAGGTACACTCCTATAGAAAAGTTGTGCCTTTGTTTGTATTTCTCGTGTACAAAGTTGAAGCAATATATAAAACCAGCTGATGTTTCTGTTTATTCGCATTTTGATGTTATTAAGCATATGCTGTCGAAACCAATAATGCATAGCCGAATTGGTAAATGGGCTTTGGCTTTGTCAGAATACAACTTAACTTATCAACCTCTAAAATCAATTAAAGGACAAGTGGTTGCTGATTTTATAGTAGACCATTCTGTTGTCGAAGAAACATTAAGTTTTGTAGACGTATATCCTTGGAGGTTGTACTTTGATGGTTCAAGCCATAAACATGGAGTTGGGATTGGTATTTTAATAATATCTCCTACTAACATTCCAACGAAGTATAAGTTTAAAATTCGAGATGCTTGCTCCAATAATGAAGCTGAGTATGAGGCTTTAATAGTAGGCCTTGAAATTTTACTTGAGCTGGGGGCAAGTCATGTCGAAATAAAAGGTGACTCTGAGTTGGTTGTCAAACAATTGACAAAAGAGTACAAATGCATTAAAGAGCACCTTATCAGATACTTTGTTGTTGCCAATGCTTTGTTAAAAAGATTTGAGTCTGTTCACTTAGAACATTTACCACGAATTGATAATCAAGTGGCAAATGAATTGGCACAAGTTGCTTCAGGTTATAAAGTTTCAAAACAAAGCCTGGAAGAGTTAATTGAAATAAAGGATAAAATCATTTCTAATGACTATTCTTCGTCACTATTGTCAACACCAAAAACTGGGGGGGCAACAAACGCAAACGAGGAACTAGTCGTTGTCGAAAAACGTCAATTTTTTGGTGACTTTGACTTAGCAGAAATTTTTGCTCTTGACAATATGACCAATAATGATTGGCGAAGGCCTATTGTGGAATATTTGCAAAATCCCACAAGAAATACCAATAAAAAGGTAAAATACAGAGCTTTGAGCTATGTGATAATTGGAAACGAATTGTTTAAAAAGACTCCTGAAGGAGTACTATTAAAATGTCTTAGTGAAAATGAGGCATATTTAGCAGTTTCTGATACACATAGTGGAGCATGTGGTTCACACCAAGTAGGCCATAAAATGAAGTGGTTATTATTTCGACAAGGAATGTATTGGCCAACTATGCTGAAAGATTGCATAGAATTTGCTAAGGGATGCCAAGAGTGTCAAAAGCATGCTGGGATACAACATGTACCTGCAAATGAATTGCATGCCATAGTCAAACCTTGGCCATTTAGAGGTTGGGCTCTAGATGTGATTGGAGAGATAAAGCCAACTTCGTCGAAGGGCCATAGATATATCCTTGTGGGAATTGATTACTTCACCAAATGGGTTGAAGCTATACCTTTAGCCAATGTTGATCAAGAAGCAATGATAAGGTTTATTCAAAATCATATCATTTATAGGTTTGGAATTCCAGAAACCATTACTACAGATCAGGGATCAGTTTTCACTGGTAGAAAAATGGTAGAGTTTGCTTCTGAAAATGGTTTTAAGTTATTAACTTCGACACCATATTATGCGCAAGCCAATGGACAAGTAGAAGCTGCCAATAAAGTTATTATTAATTTGATTAAAAAGCATGTTGGGCAGAAACCCAAAAATTGGCATAATACCCTTGATCAAGCATTATGGGCTTGTCGAAATTCACCCAAAAAATCTATCAACACTACTCCTTATAGGCTAACATTTGGACACGATGCAGTGTTGCCTGTTGAAATTTGTCTACAATCAACAAGAATTCAAAGACAGTGGGAGATTCCCTCTGATTATTATTGGAATATGATGCTTGATGAATTGGTTGATTTAGACGAAGAAAGGTTATTAGCTTTAGATATGCTTATTCGACAGAAAGAGAGGGTAGCTAAAACTTATAACAAAAAGGTTAAGTTTAAAGCCTTTGATTCAGGTGATCTAGTGTGGAAGGTCCTATTGCCTATGGATAAAAAAGATAGAGTCTTTGGTAAATGGTCCCCAAGTTGGGAAGGACCATTTAAAATTTTACAAGTTTATTCAAACGGCGCATATGAGGTCAAAGAGATTGGCGCTGATGAAAGAATTTTGCGTATAAATGGCAAATACTTGAAAAAGTATAAGCCAACGTTGCAAGAAGTTAAAATAACGCTGGAATAAATATAAAGAAAGCGTAAAAACATGGCATTTAAGTTGCCAAAACATTGTCGAAAGCACAGAATAAGAATTGCTCAAGAATAAAATGGAAGAAATTTCATTATAATGTTGCCAAGTTACATGTGCCAAAGGAGGCATTTGTGAATTACATAGTGCCGAAAGGGTAAATAAACTAGGCATAAATAAAACGCTGAATTGCAGTTGGTCTTTTACGACCAAGTAACTTCTCTTTTGGGTGGTCTTCTTCGACCACGTTGACGCTTCCCGTCGCTCGGGGGGTCATTCCTTCGTCTGCGCGTTAGGCTTGTAAGCCTTTCAACTGGGCGTTTCCTTGCTTGGTAAACCTCAGGAAGCCCTTCAGAGAGGAGATATTGATGTGAAGAGAATGGGGAGAAACCCTCTAAGCTTCCCCAAGGAAGACAGTCATCATCAAGGCAAAACACCTGATGAATCTTCCTGCTCCCACTTTGAGTCTCCCGCATAAACTCAGAAAGTTGCAAGATCAAGAGACATGAAGGAAAAAAAGGAGCAAAGCCATAATTCGCAGAGATCAAAAACCATCACTTTGAACCTCCCGGCAACCTCACTGCAATTATGAGAGATGAGGTTACGCGGAAGACTCAAAGCAAAGGGAATGATCCTGGAACGGGAAAGGAAAAGAGGAAAAATCATGGAGTGGTGAAGATGAGAAACAAAACTCTTCTATTTATAAGGAGAAGTATGAAAGAGCGTCAGTTGGTTACGATTTTGGCGTTCCGAAAAGTGAGGCATCACTTTAATTACGACGTTAGTAACGTAACGGAAAATGGTGGAACCATTCAAAGTTAAAACAGAGAATCAGTGAACATAGTCAAAGGCCGAAATTACAGGCTGTTAAAGTTCAAGGTTTGAATATGGATTATTGATGGCAACTTATGAGGTAAAAGAAGTGGAAGGCCACGTAATACACCAATATAGGAGTAACGTCAACAACACTTAACAGTGGTGACATCAGGTATACAGCTATTTTACTCAAGTGCAAAGTCTATTTCGATGGTGAATTCAAAAATGTTCTTTCTCTTCTTCCTCCTCAAGTTCAGTCGAAAAAGACATTTTTGGGGGGCAATTTGTTAGCCTGTAATTTCGACAGGCTTCATTGAAAATGGTTAACAAGGCCTGACTTATATTCCGACAAAGACCAAATTATTTCGACAGAGAAAATGGTCATGCGCAAGGTAAATTCGACAAGCTTCCGGGGAAGCAAAAGCAAGAGAGAGGAAAATGGACACAAGCTTTCGACAGACAGAAAACAGAGCAGTTATGCGCTGAAGAACTAGCAGTTGGTCGAAGCGTGATGAAGCGGTTCTTGTCGAAAGTAGGAGTAGCAGTTATTAATTTTCAAATTTCTAGGCAGTTACTTGGTTCAGTTTTTCCCCCTCTTTTCCTTTGTATAAATAGTAGTTTCTGAGAAGAAACAGGGGTCGCAAATCACAATACACAATCCGATTCCTGAAACTCTAACTTCCAAGCCAGAGCGAAAAACGAGTGGAAGAATCGCTGTACGTGATCGTGTACCACTTTTACAATTCAATGCAATTTATTTGTCTTTTCTTTACAATTCATGTACCATTTACTGCTTCTTTTCTTTTCAATTCTGTTAATCATTGCAAATCGTCCCCTTTTCTACATTTTCTGAAACAAAAATTACGCGCAATTCAAAAGCAATTGCTTTGAGATTTTTCTAGTTTGATCTCACAAACCTTCTAATAAAACTAGTGATTGTTTGCTAAAAACACCAGCAAACACTAGGTAGAGGCTTTTCCACTTTCAAATGATTGAGGAAAACTTTGGGAGCAACATCAACATAGCATGGGTTGCCAACTACTTAATTTTATACTCGACCTGCCACAAAAATTAAGGAAGATTAAATGAACAAATATCACAATGCTCATATAAAAGTATAATGAACTGTTATGTTAGTTAGGACTTATAAACAATACCCACTTACAGTGAAAAATATCCTAGAACCAATTCACCACTGATCTAAATATCATTAAATTATAACATACTCATTACTTAGTACTTACTGCTTAAAACCTGTAAGTGGTACCAAAAGGGTAGTGAATGAATCAAATCAAATAAAACTACTTACAAATTTGTCATAAATTAAAGCGGAATGCAAACATAATAAAACAGATGAGGCAAAAATCAAACTAAAAAATATCTCTTGAAAATGTTGCACTTACTATCTCAAACTCTGCCGATGGTGAGTTTTGAAGCAAAAAATCAACTATTCCTTCAGGTATGTGTAAATATGGTTCAAAATGTGCTTCCATTTCTCTCTCCTTAATCATGGATAATACAAGTTGGTCCTGTAACACTTGTACCTTGAGCGACTTCAAGTTATACCAAGCAGGGGACTTGACGTTCAATAAATCAGGAATTAAGGAGAGAACTTGAGAAATGAGGAACAAATTTAGACCAATTTAATGTAATTCAAGTCCTATAAATTTGACAAAATTTAACAAAAACAGAAGAAGTTAAAGTTGGAACTTGTAGAGTAGCCGCAGATACGGTAAGCGATGTAATATTCACAAAACGTAGCCAATTGAGTAGACTCAAAGGAGAGTGACAATCAAAAAGAAACGAAGCTACATCAATGCTGACTTCTTTAATAGAATTAAGAGAGCTCCCATAAAGTTTCCGAAAACGGTCACCACCAGTAAAAGTAAAGGAACAAAGATTTGGAGCAGATAGCTCCATTGAATATTAGCTTCGATAAATAAAAGTCAAATCCAATTTTACAGACAGATTGAGAAGTGTGGTACTTGATATGCAGAGGGTTTCTGCACCCTGAATTAAGATGTCGCCAAGGATCAAAGTATTCAACCTTTTAAAAATGGAAAAGGGCTCTACTCGGCCGTCTTTTGCACCAGAAAAGGCAAAGAAGCGTAATTTCAAGTAGGTTAATGCTGGCAAATTTTACTAAATTTTCTATGTCACAATTTGGATACCAAATGTCTAGAGAGGTCAATGACTGACATGAAAACAAAGAAGGGGGAAACTGACGAAGACAATAAAAAAGATTTAAACTATTGATATTGTGTGAAACGGCATATGTTACTACCGTTTCGAGTAGGTCAGGTTTTACTTCAGACCCGCCGTGAAAATCGAGAACTTTTACCGGCTCAGAGGCATCACGAAGAGAGAGAGTCTGATTCACAAATTCAGTAAAACCTTCTGATGTCGTAAAGTAATAGGATCCTAATGTAAGTGTGGCGAGATGCTTCCAGAGATTTTTCCATCTTGTTGACACTAAGCAAGTTGCGACGGCATCTTTGGTCTGCAAAAAGGAGAGTATGTGAAGAAGAATGGAATCTGGAAGATCTCTCAGCCTGTCATTGTTGTTGTGTTCTTCTGTTTCACGCTCCTTTGAAATGTGGCTTCCTGAGTCTTCTTTTTCATGTGCGTTCTTTCGTCGCTTCATGTTTTTCAGAAGTGAGTTCCCGAAACTGAACGGGTCGGGTCGATTAAGGTGTAAGACCTTTTTCAGCGGTGATTTTCTGAGTGAATGAACCGAGAAATTAGAAATATTAGGTTAAAGACTACAAGAAAGGAAGGTTCTGAATTTTCTTTTTTGAAAAGAAAAAAAATATTCTCAATATTGATTATTCTTTTTTATGAAAGTTAGGTCAAAAAGAAAAAAGAAAGTTATTGGTCAAAAAAAAAGAAAAAAGAAAGTTAATAAATATTTTATTCAACGTGTATTAGATTCGGTCGGATTTTAAAAGATTTTGAAAAACATTTTTAGGTAAGACAATATTGTGATATTTAATTAGGATTTTTAAATAATATAAAAAATTATGTAGTATTTAATTAGGATTTTTAAAGTTTTTAAAAAAATATCAAATCTGGTGATATTAGTTTGAGATTTTTTTACAACTTAAAAAACTCTCTCAGTATTCAAAAATATGTAGATTTTGAGAGATTATTTTACTAGGTAGATATTGTGGAATTTTTTAGTACAATATCTGTTCCGGACTAGCCAGAAGGCCCAAGTCCATCTTTGGGTCCTTAGTCGACCCATTTAATTGAGCATGGCTCCAATGCAACTCAGCGCGACGAGCAACCCCCATAGGCAATCTGTACCTCTCGGGCATCAACAACTGAAAAACACTTGGTCGATTTAACGTCAAAGGACACACCTAACATCTATAAATAAGGTCCACCCTGCAGAAAAAGGTACACTATTTATTCTCTACTTCACTCTGAAATTCCCCCATACTGACTTGAGCATCAAAGTTGCTTTGCAGATACCACCCCCAGCATTGACTCTGAGGCTCGACTCGAGCAGGAGCCCTGTTTCATGTCGAACACGGATCCACCCGAGCCAGACGAGGTACAAATCACAATCTATAACTATTACACCCATAAAAGACACATATAGGAAGTCTAATCAACCGGTTTATACTTGAAATTTTCATATACTTTCAAGATTTAGTACTTATCAAAGATACTACTAATCTAGTCGTACATTCATTTAAATTATATAATACACATCCGATCCATATCTTCATTATCTCTACCACTCTTTTTTAATTATGACTTCACCTTTTTAATTACCATGAAGGAAGGAAATTAAAGACAACATCATAATTCTATATTATACACAGAGTATAATCATGCAATTAGTACATGAAACCACCACATTTTGTTTGTACAAACATGAAGTTGGGGCATTAGTATATTCAAACTCAGTCCACTATATTCAGAGAACACTAAAATGTATGAGACCATTGAGAAAGAATTCAATACAATCAATTTCAGTTACATTTCATGAGAACAATGTTGCTACTTGCTACCAGTGTAGAAGTATATTAATAGCAACTCACTTTGTGGATATGACATTAAAATATATAAATCCCGTAAAATTAGGATAAGAAAAAGAAAATAGGAACGATAAGCTAGTAACTAACACGCGAGAAAATTAAAAAAAAAAAATCTTAAAATGTCGTTCAGGGTTTTCCAGAGAATAACGGACAACAAAAGAAAATAACGTCGCAGGGAGCATAAACAACAATGGAAGCATCCTATATATCCAATATCCAAAGACCATTTAAACCAATTGACACCGCAACCTTCAAATTAAACAAAAGGATCAAACACAGGACCAAAAAACATTCGGATATATAAATCATGTAAAAGTAAAAGAAACGAAACAAAATACTAACGATAATTGAGTAAAATGCAGGAATATAAAATGTCTTAAACATATGTAGCTAGTTGAAAGAATTACGGAGTAAGGGCCCTTCTCACCTCCTACGAGTCGTCCGGCGGAAAAGACTTTATGAATGGAGTAAAAGAACTTGGGATCGTCGATCTCTTCCTTAAAGATTGGGATGAGTCGATGTCGGTCGATGGTGTGAAAACACTTCCTGATGTCGAATTCCAAAAACCAGCGAGAGGTTCCCCACTCTTCTTTGATCCGTCTTAGGGCCGAGTAGCGGCCTCGACCCGAGCGGAAGTGCGATGTGTCTGGAAACTCGGGATCATAAATGGATCGTAACTACTCTCATCCCCAGCCCTGGAAGTGAGTTCGGGTTTAGCAAGCTTTTGAAGAACCTATCGTAACCCATTCCCCATCTGGGGAACGTAAAGCCAAGCCTGGTAGCGTTGTGTAAAACAATTCTTTTTCGGTAGCAAGCGCAAGTCAAGCGGTGGAAACGAATTCCATTGAAAGGTGTCAGCCAAAGGATTCCTTGTCGAAGGGAAACTATGTATCTCAGAAAGTGAAACCAATAGGCTAAGAAGGAGAAAACCGTACACTACCACTAAGAGTAAGAAGCCTATAATCTAATTGCAGGAGTCTTTCCTTCAGTCTCAGAATGTGAGGGCTTCCTTATATAAATATATTCCTTTTTTGTACTAAAAAAAATGCTTGGCTTTCTCTCCCTCTTGATGTCTTGTCGGCCTAACCTAGGAGTGATCTTTACCGGAAAGAGAGTAGCGGCGCTCTCTTCGCATCCTTTTACTTTCCATGCTTCGTGAAGGGCTCACTTTCGATCAAGGTCATTTATGCCAGCTCTGGTTCCCGGCAAAGAATGGATGAGCGCTCATGAGTTCCCACTATCGAATCATCTCAGTTCCTATTCCGGGCATTGAAAGCTGAAATCAAAAGACATCAAGGCCTAAGTCAGACAATGATGATCTTCTCTTAAAATAGCAAGAATAGCTGGTGGAGGACTCTGCACCCAGTAAGGTCGACACTTTCAGTCAGGAAGATGCTTTGCCACCCAATCAGCCGAAGCATTGGCTAACCTGTTCACCCTTTATACCGACCAGCTGTGGTGGGACGAGTTGCTGCACATCACTAACAAAGCATATATATGAAAAGATATAGATATAGAAAGCGTCACCCTCTGATGGCTTCCTAGCGGCCTGATCCAGTCAGGTAACGAATGCAGCCCTGTCATCTTTTAGAAATCTTCCCTTTCCTATAATAAGTATTCTAGCCTCGCATCTTATAAGGGTGGTCTCCTTACGTTCAAAGACTAACAATCCTAAGGGTCAGATCGAATCCCTATTTGAAAGGCTATATCTTTCTATTATCGGCTGGATGCTATCGGAGAGAGAGCAATGGGAAGTTCAGTCAAAAGCATTTCCCGCGCACTCAATTCAGCAAGACGAATAATTTCTCTTTCTATACGCAATTTCAGAAAAAAGGAAAAAAACATATAGAGAGCCGAAAAGGACAGATGTTATATATATATATATATATATATATATATATATATATATATATATATATATATATATATATATATATATATATATATATATATATATATATATATATTAGGAGCAATAAGCATGAGATTGCGCCTTAGACGTTTTATTGGATTATTTGAGAATTTTATTGTCTACCAATTTCATATAAAAGAAGAGGTGCCAAGGAATCAAGGGAAGTAGCACCTATGGAACAGAGAGCTGAAAGAAAGCCGGGCAGGACAGTTCATTCAGTTAAGTACGAGAGAAGACGTCCAGTGCTTATAGTTCCATGTCTTAGAGTGATTGCAGATTAGCGGCTTAATGCTAGATTGGATCAGATGGTACAATGAGTGGAAGTATGCGGAAAAGTTCTTAAAATGACAAAAGGAATGGAGAAGATCCTATAACTAGAATATATAGCCGGGGCTCTGAGACGAGGATTGATTGGAAAGTTTGCACTACGAGACCTAATTTACTGCTTGACCATTCAAAGACTTCGACGGATAGACGTTATGCTTACGCCCTTGCCTTTCTATAGGGAACAGTTAAGTTATACCACCATCCAATATGAAAAGAAGACTGGCTGAGGTAATAAAATGAAAAAAAGTCTTTCCTTTTTAGCTGCTTGAAATAGATTATATTAGATTAGACTAATATTAATTTATTATTTGAATTGGGCTATAACACGATAAAAATAAAGACACTCTTTTTCTTCGTGACCCATAGTCTTCCATTCCGATATGAGTATTCTATCAAAAAAGCATCACCCTCCATAGCTTTTTTGATAGAATAATTTCTATATCTATAAGCACTGGACTCGGGCTTTTTAAGGGAAGCACTTCGTTCCACTCGTTCTGGACATACTCTAAACTCCTAACAAGAGAAAGAAGGAAAACAAGGAGTAAACAAGAGCTACAACAACTAGAGTGTCAAGGCCAGGAGGAGGCAAGGGAAGTTTCTTTTGCGAATCAAGCCCCTCAACTTATCCGCTTATCGGAAAGAGCAGGGACCTACTACCTACAGGCAGAGACAGGACAGCAAACTTATGGGCACCTTTTAGTTTTGTAAGTAATATCTATTCTTTGCTCGTGAAGTCTACGAAGCGAGTCTTCACTGGGGAGATAGCGACCTCTTCAACTCCACTACTACTACCTGTACTCAATCAAGTACAAGTAACAAAAAAAAAGTAGGTCTTTTTCTTTTTGGAAGCGAAGCGACCTAGTCGAGCTATTGTCAAGTTAAGCAGTTCCTCTTGTCGAGCTAGACTCTACTCACGCTATAGTCGAGGAAAGCTCGCGCGTTATTCGTGTTAAGCTGTCGAGTTAACTAGACTCGAGGAACTAATCCTTTAGGTTTAGGCAACTCCTCCTCTCTGAGAAGAGGACACTTACTTAGTTCAGTGCAACAACAAAAGAAAGGACCCTAACCCCTCTAGATCCCTTTTGGGGGGAAGATCAAACTCTTTAACTCAATCTACTACTACTGTTCTCACTCATTGACATAAGTAAAAGCTACCAGTTCCTTACTCAAAGAACTCGTACCGGTACTCTTGAGTTCACAACCCTAAAAACCTTAGATTGGAGTAGAAACACGATCCTACTAATTACGTAGAACCATGAACCATCGATCGAGTGAGTTCGAGGTGGTTCATGCTTTCTATATAAGTCGTTGTACGCTAAGGAAAAGGTTGTAACCATGCGTCATGCGTGCCGTAAGCGGGCTCTGGTGGGGGAACCCGTAGGAAGGGGGGACGAGCCACCGAATTCACATCAGAAATCGCCATAACACAAACGAAATATTGAATTGCGTATAGAAACAAAACGAACCACTTCTATTCTCGGAGCTGAGGTATATGAAGAATGGCTTTTTGGTCCCTTTCGTCCAGTGGTTAGGACATCGTCTTTTCATGTCGAAGACACGGGTTCGATTCCCGTAAGGGATGGCTACTCTTTCCCGGCCGCTTTCAGTTAGTGTTCATTGCTGAGTTATCGCTCGCTATCTGGCTGGAAAAGGTGGTCCGGAAGCTTGATCTCTCCCAGCAAGCAAGACGAGATCACCACTTCTCTCAGTAATGGACTTCGTGACCCATAGTCTTCCATTCCGATATGAGTATTCCGATATGAGTATTCGTGACTGGATCCCGTTAACGGAGTTCTATGTCTGGCTTTCGGTTTTGCAATCTAGCTCGGAAACATCCCGCGTGAAGTCCGTACCACAAGCTGTACGTTCAGCGATTCTGATATCAAGCTGATGACGCAAGAAAGGATAGCTTCTTTACAATGAAGATAGTCCCAGACCTTCCATAGCTTTTTCATTCTGCCTGGAAGGCATTGGAAGTTGTCTGCGAGTCCTGATAGAAGACCCTGTCCCTGCCAACTCACTTGAGAGTGCTCTGAGCTCCTTCTCCCCTCTCTTTGAACTACCTCTGGAAATAGCAAAAAGAAGAGATGCTTTCACACTTGCTTCCAAACTCCCCAGCTACCTAGCTACCAGACTCCTGCTCCTAACTCATCAGTGAGATCTTCCCAGATCTATAGATTCCTTTCCCGTTGGCTAGTTATTGAGCTATTGAGTTTTCCTTAACAAAAGGAAGCTTCTTAGTTTCGGATGTTCTATTAGAGTTAGAAAGAGAGATGATCAAAGCTCTGACTAGCTCAGACTTGGAATTCAAGGAGTGACAACAGCTGATGATAGGTCTAGAGATCTTTTGCCTTGAGAACTTCTAGGTGAGGGGGTTGAGTACCTCTCTTACTAGTTCCTACTTCGCTTCCAGAATGTAGCTTCATCTAGCAGTTGGAGCTAGTTGCCTCTTCACCTGACCCTACTCCACTTGACTTTCATTTCATGTTCTCCTTGTATCTAAGAAGCATCCAGGGTAGCCTCAGAAGTTGAGCTAGCCCACCTTCCCCTTCCTTTTGGCACTTCTCTATGAACAGCGTAGTCCCCCACTCAACTAACCTAACTAAGAGCACTCTCCCTTCCTTCATTACCGGTGACAAGAAGTTCACAGCTCAACCCAGGAAAGCTTCCACCATGATCCGGCTAAGACCCTCTACCCACCTATCCATTTTGGAGGTAGGCGGCTTGGCTTAGCCAAAGTCCCCTCTCCAAGAAGGAGCTGCTTTCTCGACTCTCCAAGCCCTCTCTTCCTTTGAAATCTGGCGGCCTACTCATTGTGATGCAAAGAAAGATTGGCAGGGATACGCTCCTATGTGCACTTGTATTTGAGAGATCTTCCTTCCTTGAACGCCTGCTTCTCACGCTTTCAAGAGAGACCGGAATGCTACTCTTTGCCCCGCTAGCTTCCTTTACTGGATAAGAGAAATTGCCTAGACTCTCTCAGTTGCTGCTTACTCCTTCTTCTTGACCCCTCGTGGACGGAGGATTCATTCGAGTAGCCCAGGACATTGGACAGATAGATGTTTTGCCTTGAAGCATAAGATACAGGATCTCCGTGAACCTTCTCAAGTTCCAAGCCCAGCCAGCCAAATCTCATTCTTCATCCCCTCCCGCAGTAGTAGTCATGCAGGACCCTCGGGTCTACGCCCTCTTTGGCATCGGCGATTGAAAGAGAGTAGGAGCGCAACCTTCCATCTATATCTATAGGCGGCAATGGTGCTGGTAAGCATGGTCACTGTATCGGCGGCCGGCGCTCCGCGTTCTATCTGGGTTCCGCTCTGACGTGCGCCCCACCTCACATAGAAGAAGGGGAACCCCTTCCATAGAAGAAGCAAGCCGTGTGGGTGAGAGGGGATTGAATCATTCATTCATCAGATACGTCTTCTTCCGTGATCCATTTCATGTAAACTCTAATTAGTTATCAAAAGGCCTACTTTACAAACAAAGGGAAGGTCGTTTCCCGGGAACCTTGCAACCTTGCGGTTCCCAGTAACCGGCCGCATCAGCCCGGTTACCTTCGTCACCGTCGGTTCCCGCAACCAAGCCATTTTTTTATTTATTTATTTTTATTATGTCTTTCTGAAGGGCTTGCGGTTCATTACACCAAAGGCTTTCAGTGAACTATTGAAGCTATCGAGAGCAAAGTGGTCTTACTAAAAAAAGTCAATAAGCAACCAGTTCCGTTCCAAGTGACATGGCTTTTCACTATTCCTTATTCCTTTCCAGAGAAGCTCATCCAGCCCAGCGGATCCATTGTTTATGCGGCAGTGCGATGCTGCTGAAAAACGGAAGCCGGGGAAAACTCCAAACAAAAAAGGGCCTTCTTCTTCCTTATATTTATTATATATAAGTTTGAGAAAGGGGCACCCCTAGCCCCTAAATTACAAGCTAGCGCGCAACGGCTTTTCAGCCGTTGTTGCTTTTTTTTTTTCATATTTCATTTTTCTTTCTACCCATAGCATAGGTCGGCTTCGTGCAGATAGATGTTTGCCGGGGGAGATTGGTGCTTCTGAGGTATGCCCTTCCGGTGGGTTTTTATATTATCTGTCTATACCATCCAGTGCCCGCACTGTGTCAGAAAATCTTCGTCTTCGATCTCTCTTCGCAACGCAATAAAGAAGTCTAACAGTTTCTCTCGGCATCTGTCTTTTAAGTCATTGATCTCATATCTATAAGCAGGGGGGTCTGCGTTCACTATTAAGCCTACGCCCGTCCATTCCTTTCAAGCCCCGCCCTTAGACTCGTTACGCTTAACGCCCACTTACTTCAAGACTCGTTGGCTCCGCGTCGGTCGGAACCCGGTTTGAGAACCTTCTCTCATAGATTCCTTTCACCAAGTCATCGCCAGCAATCAGCTCTTATCCCTTGGTGTGGTGTCAAAGGGCGAGTTCCTTTCTTGTCTTGCCCAAAAACTTGCTTTATTCTCATTGGAGGGAGAAAGACTCTCCCGCGGCAAGGTTTTACACATAGGGCCAGCCAGCTGCTTTCTTTATCTCGCTTGCGTCCGTCTAGCGCCTTTCTTTCGGTTGGGGTCCGTCCCGGCCGGGGCTTAGGACCGCTTGGGTTCTATTTTTCTCGAAGGCAGTCAACGTGTCAGCCATTCCTCTCCCATTAGACTTGTCATTATCTTGACAAAAAAAATTTCTTTATAGTGCATCAACCCTTTGATGACTCTTGACTCCAATATCTTGGCAAAAACGCTGCACCAAAGATTCCCCTATGTAGTATATTGAGATGGACTAGATAGCCTCAAAACACCATCTTCTCCAGCAGGAGGACTTGACTCAAAATCTATGGTAGTAACCATTGTGTGGTGGGTCTGGCATCAACTGACAAAAATAACAACATTAAGTCTATAAACTTTTATAAACTTTCCATACATGAACCGAAACAAACTCATCATTTCAAGCTACCAGTCAAGTACAACATCAAGTAAATAGGAAGTTAATTCTTATGTCAACATCATTAATACTTAAACAGATATCATACAAATGAAAAGAAAATAGGAAGCAGGAAGTTAATGAGACTATGAGAGACTTGCAAGGAGACCATTCCAAAACTCATTAACCTACCAATCTGTCAAACTAACACACACATAGTCAACTATTCTGTCATAAAATAAAACTAGACTTCAATCACAACAACGAAAAAACAGAAACTTTTTTGGGGAATATTGCAGGAGTATTCACCAAAATACATTGATATTACTCAGCAAATCCTCTTGATACAATGCAACATTAAATAGAAAGAAATAAGGAACCAATTCATTCACCACTAATCTAAACATCATTTAATTATAACATGCTCATTATGAATTGCTTATACCATAAACAATAGACTGAGCAAAGATTACAATGATTGGAAATATACTTTCATTAGATACTACTAATGATATTTCAGAGAAGAAATGTGATGTCAACATTCCAGACATGTTCTATCATTCTTTAAACGCGTGAGGCAAAAAGAAAACGGAGGAATATCTATTTAACAAGTTGGATATTCATTTCACACTTACTATGTCAATTTTTGCATTGGGTGAATTTTGAAGCAAAAAGTCAATCATTCCATCAATAATAGATGAATATTTTGGATGCAATCGTGCTTTAATAGCTTCTGGTAAATTGGCATTTTCTTTCCATGACTTGTCACTTGCTAGCTCCGTCTTTATATCTCTCCAAGATGAGGCGTAAAATCTATGTGCATCCCACTTTAGATTTAATTGAAGCAACTTCATGTTACACAAGAAAGGGAGTTTGAGCTTCAATATATCAGGAATCAACGAGAGAGCCTAAGCAGTAAGGGATGTGAGATGAATTAGTAGCATTTTAATGCGATGTTTTTTTGACAAAATTTAGTAATTAAAGAAGAGTGGTACCTGAAGAGTTCTTGGAGTTACGGTTAATGATCTGATATCAGTAATCTCTCTCAACCAGTCGAGTAGACAACGAGAAGACTCCACATGATAGTCTTTTTCACATAGTAGATCAATACTTACTTGCTTAATTGAAGAAAGATGGCTCACACTAAGTTTGTGAAAACGATTATTGGTAAAAGCAAAAGTACACAGACTTGGAGCAAATAGCTCAATATTCGAACAATCTTGGGGATTATAACCCGTATGTATAGAGAGATTGAGAATCGTGGTACTTGAAATGTAGAGGTGATTTGCACCCTGAACTTTACAGCGGTCAAGGATTAAAGTATTCAACCTATTAAATGTGGAAAAGGGCTCAACCCGACCGTCATTCCCACTGCAAAAGGAGAAGTAGACTAATTTCAAGTAGGTTAAAGCAGGAAAATTCAGAGAATTGGGAAATTTTACACGGGTAAATAGGCATTCAAGGTCTAGAGAGGTCAAAGACGGACATGAAAACAAGGAAGGCGGAAAGCGGTAGAAAGAACAAACAAGACGTAAACGATTGACATTGTGTGAAATGGCGTATGTTACAATTCTGTTGAGTAGGCAAGGTTCCTCGTAACGATGTTTGAAATCCAGAGCGTTCAACGGTGTGGAGGAATCGCGAAGAGAAAGAAAGCTCTTCACAAATTTGATGAAACTCTTGGGATTGTTAACGTTAAAGTCATAAGAACTTAATGTAAGAGTGGGAAGACGCTTCCAGAGACGCTTCCATTTGGTAGACAATAAGGAAGTTCGAATGGCATCTTTGAGTTTCAAAAAGGAGAGTATGTGAAACAAAGCGGAATCCGGCAAGTTGCTAAGCTTGTCTTCAGTGGGAAGACTCCTCCAGAGATGATGCTTCCATCTCGTAGACAATAAGGAAGTTCGAATCGCTTCTTTGAAGTTCAATAGGGAGAGTATGTGAAGGAGAATGTAATCAGGAAGATCACTCAGCTTGTCACTGTTGTTGTCTTCTTCAGTTTCACGCTTTCGCTTCATTGGAACCTGTTGTGAACGTTGATTTTCTGAGGAACACTAAAACAGGGTTTGATTGTGCGGTAGGGTTTTACCCGTTTAGGTGAACGCACTTTGTTTTATTTTGGATAATTTTAAGAACATTTTATTATTAATAAAAAAAGAAAGAAAATTAGTAAAAAAAAATGAAACTTAAAAACTATTTTGTGCCTGAGACAAAAAAAAAACTATTTTGTGCAGTTTATTTATAATCTATAATAACTATTTATTTAAAAATAAAATTGTACACAAAAAGTTAATTTATGGTCAATATTAGCAAACCACTAAGTGATATGTCATAAAAAATATTCGAGTTTATGTCAAATACCTTGGTTTTTGATTGGTTGATGATGTAATTTTTTTTACAACTATAATGTATGCTAACTAAACATTTGAACATATCAATATTACTGTTGGTCTAATATATTTTTTATCAAATTTAACCTTTAAAACAATCTATTTTATTATTACAAAATTACCCTAGAAAATGTGTTTCCTATAAACTGTATTGCCTAAAATACGTTCTCACTATGAAACCTTCTTTCTGCTAAAAAAATGCATTGGCTAGAATTGTGCACAATAACATAAGGTGTTGCAATTTTATACACATGTCCACTCACATGATTTTGACCTTTCTATTTTTATATACATGTGCAATTTTATTTTATTTTCACTTTGTTTTATATATGCATTTGAAGGAGTTCTTAATTTAGAATAAAATGATAACTTTGAGTTTAGTTTTGGAGATAATTTTTTCTGTTAATACTTTTTTGATTAACATACTCTTGGTGCTCAGTTTCCACAAGTTTTGTCGGTGACTAATTTACGTGGGGTAACCTGGCTGGCCACACATATACCCTACTTTGCCGGTCTGTGTAGTTCTCTTCTCCCAACAGAGTTTTTGCCACACCCAAAAACCTGAGACCTTGGGAGGGAATTCAAGCTTAACTATGACTTAGACAAACCCTTGTTGGTTTTTTTGTTAACTAGTATTGAGAACCCGTGCAGTGCACGGGAAGAAATTCGTTGAAAAAAATAAATGTTACTTAGATTTACAACTGGTTGTGTTAAATTGTTAAGGAGCATGTAGCTAGTAAACAACGGTATCGCGTTTGCCGACTTCCTATATAGAAATTGTTTCCAGTATCGAAAGATGAAATCTTATCATAAGTGTAATTTTAGATAAGTCAAGTGAATCACATGTACCTAATTTACATTTACAATTTCTTTGGTAGATACCAATTATGTTGTTATTATTCTAAATATAACAAATCCTAGTTGGATAGTTTAATTTGAAATAGCTTTATTAAAAAACCATTTAAAATTAGAATTAGAATTTTGCTAAATTGTAGAGACCGTATATTGCATGCTAAACATTAATTTGGACGAAATTGATAATATTAAGTAGGTCAGAAAACTTCAAAATGAAAGAAAATTTGTAGCAGAAAAATTAACATAAGTACACATGATAAAAAATACAAAAGATAAGAATAAGATTCATCATAAATTCAAAGTCGACACAAAATAAAGATTTATTATTTTTTGCTTTAATAAAAAAAGCATAATGATATATATATATATATATACATTTTTTGTTTAAAATACTTATTCTAAATATTTGAGTTAGATTTTAATATGCATTTACCAATAACTTTTTTAATTAATTTTACTCTATACTCAGCTTTAAGATATACCTAAAATGCACACAAAACACTATCCAAAACAGAAACAAATTTGGAATAGTAAAATATAAATGATATAAAATATGTAATGTGGGAATACCATATTTTGACAGGCACAATTCGTGACAAAATATTTTGAATGCAAATTAAGGTACATTATTTACTTTTTCAGAAGTATAGTGTCTATACAATTTCAACGATTTTTTTTGACAAAACAATTTCAACTATTAAAATTATATTAGTTCCACATAATTTTCACCAATGCTCTTATGATCACCACCCAAAATTGAAAACTTGCAGGTTGTATTTGAAACAACCTCATTTTGGAAGACAAATTTACAAACATGATCGATCATATATGGCACATAGAAAAATGAAATATATATAACAACACCTTTCACTCTCATAAACTCAAATACTCCAATGATAAACTACCGAATTTATTATTTTGATAATGGTCAAAATATAGTTATTGCAATATGTGCATCTTCTCATTTAACTTGTATATTCATCCATGCATGAATGAATGCCAAAAGTTTATAATCAATGGGGTCTTTAACAAAGACATGTGGTAGATATGTGAAAGGCATGAGAAAGGAGGGAGGGAGAGGTATGCGAATAGAGAGAGTGTGTGGGAAGAAAATTGGATAAACTGGGTGGATAGGAGAAAAAGTGGTCATAGTATGTAAATTTCAAAATTTGAAAACTGAAAATTCAAATTGTTTCCCTCTCCTATTGGTTTGTAGTGTATAAGCCTAAAGTAGTAAAGAAAATAATACTATAAAATAGGTTATTTGTGAGAGGCTTTGTGTAGTTGACATGTGTTAAAAAGTTCCTTTAAAGTAGGTTGCATGTGTATAATAGGGGATAGGGGATATGGAAACATAGTCGCATTCACATTACAACTACCGATCAATTGTCATAAAAGAATAAGAAGGAATGACCGATCAATTAATTGTAATAATGCAGTTAGAGCAACTCCAACAAAGGTTTCAAAACTAAAGATCGCGAACGTGGTAGAGCTTACAAACTCATTAATTCATAGATCGCTGTTGGAGTGAGCAAAGTATGTAGGATTGCAATGCTTCATCAAGTTGGACAAATTAACTTTCCAAAATAAAGTAGACTAAAATTAGTAGTTTTTTAAGTAAAAGAAGATATATGCATATGCACATGAAAGTGATCGATGAGTTGCTTTAATGAGAAGAGAATGTAGAAAACAGAGAAGGGATTTTTTTTTGGTGAACAAAAACAGAGAAGGGATTAATAAAAAAAACACTCACACATTAGCTATAGCTTTAAGGAACAAGCGACTGATGAGTTGCTTCAGAGAATGTCAAAGAGTGAAGTGGAGAGGATGAGAAATAGGCTTAAAACATGCAGCCACCCATCAAAAAGAAGAGCGGGAAATTTCGCCAAATAAAATAAATCTTTAAATTATATTCTTAGTGTCTTATTTAGTTCATGAATGCAAACAAAGTATGGATGAGGAATAATGTTGCATTCTTCAAATGAACCAATTAAAGCTATATTCATAAATGCAATATTGAAGAAATCCAATCTGCAATTTGTCAAAAGCCTATGTGAACCAATAGTATTATATAACATATTCAGATATGTTCAAAATGCACCGTACAATATTTCAAGCAAAGATTAGGAAATTTGTGCCTATTAGCAAACATTTTAAAAAAGGTATAATTATGTGAAGAGAACCAGAAACTCATTCTAACGGACAAACAAATGAAAATATCACAGTAGGGAGCATCCTAAAGTCCTAAACAACAATGTAAAGACTGAAAGAAAATATAATATCTCCAATTCTTTTTTATTCGAAAATTGGATATAGGAGACCATTTAAACCAATTGACACCATGGCCTCCAAATTAAACAAAAGATCAAACACATGACCAAAAAATATTCAAATATATAAATCCCGTAAAAGTAAAATAAAAGGAAAAAAATAGGAACGATAATTTAGTAAAATGCAATAATATAAAATACTACATCTTAAACATATCTAGCTAGTTGAAAAATTTATCTTAACAAAAGTTTTTCTTTATAGGGCATCATCCTTTTGAGGACTCTTGATTCCAATATCATGGCAAACAAGCCGCACTGAAGATTCTTCTAAATAGTACATTGAGAAGGACTAATTCTTTTATGCAGAAGTTTCGGTGGCAATTGCAAGCAAAGAACTAGACAGCCTCAAAACATCATGTTCTCCGACACTCGACTCAAAATCTATTACTTACAGATGTTAGTACCCATTGGATCGTTCTGGTATCAACTGAAACAATAACAACATCAAGTTCGTGAATTTTTATAAACTTCCAATACATGAACAAAAACAAGCAGCTCATTTCAAGTAACCAGCCAAGAACAACATCAAGTAAATAGGAAGACAATTCTTATGTCAAGTTGTCGACATCTTTAGTACTTCAAAGACAATATTTTAGTCAATATATCATTCTGTCAAAGTAAAACATATATAGTCAACATTCTATAAAAGACCATTCCAAAACTAATTAACATATCATTCTGTCAAAATGACACATATATATATAGTCAACATTCTATAAAATTAGTAAGTAGTACAATTTTTTTTTGAAACAAAACAAAACTACTACCAATCCTGTCTTAAAACTATACTTAAATCATATTTTTGGAGGATATTGCAAAAGTATTCACCATAATACATTTATATTACTCAACCAATCCTCCTGATACAATGCCACATTCAATCAAAAGAAAGAGGGAGCCTAAAAGCCTGGCACAAAACAGAAGAGCAAAGAAAAAAGGAAAAAAAGAAGAACAAACATCACTTATTGGGTATAGCCATGCCACGGTGGTTTCTAATCCTGTCTTAACTCATAGGATACAAAGTTAACTAGGAAAAAGGACAGGATATGTTTATTTCTAATTCTAAATATGTCATGTTAGTTTATTTGGATTTTGCAGAACACTTTGCAATCATGGATGGGATACGAGGGTCTCAGAAATTCATAATCATTTGAGCTTATCTAATTTAAATAAAGGATGTTGTTGGTTCCTTATTGGAATTGCAATATCCTACAAGTTGTCTGGCTAGTGATATCTATGTAAGAGTAAAAAGCAAAAGCTGTCTTAGGAATATCTCCACAACTCCAAAGATGGTGTGAATAAGAGTGTCCTGCATTTAAGTTAGTATACATGTACAAATTGTTGCTCTTCCTAGGAGACTTGTAGTTTATCCATGATAATAAATAAAACCAGGAAGACCGAGTAAAACACAAACAGATGAGGCAAAAACCATACAGAAAAATATCTCTTGAAAATGCTGGATATTCATCTCAACTTACTAGGTCAACTTTTGTTGAAGGTGAGTTTTGAAGCAAAAAGTCTAACATTCCATCAGGTATGTATGAATATGGTTTCGTTCGCGCTTTAATCGCTTCTCGTAACTTAGCATCTTCGTTCCATGACATACCACCTTCTAACACATTCCACCGGCTAGTATATTTTTGATAATAGTACAGTTCTACTTTGAGTGAATTCAAGTTATACCAAGAAGGGGGCTTGCCGTTCATTAAATCGGGAACTAAGCAGAGAAGCTAAGAAATGAAGAACAAAAACTTAATATAATGCAAGTCATATATTTTTGATAAAATAAACTTTAATAAAAGAAGTTGAGGTTGGAACCTTAAGAGCACCTCCGGTTATTCTCAGCGATTTGATATTCACAAGTTCCAATAGCCAATCAAGTAGAATCAAAGGATAGTCAGCACGGATAGAAACCAACATAGGTATATGAAGGCTAACTTGTTTAATAGAAGAAAGAGAGCTCCCATATAGTTTCAGTGAAGGTAAACCAATAAAATCAAATGCACAAAGATTTGGAGCAGATAAATCAATTTTCAAATAGTGACCGATCCAGGTATCTATAGACAGATTGAGAAGCGTGGTACTTGAGATGCAGAGGGTTTGTGGTGCATCTGGAACTTTACAATTGTGAAGGATTAAAGTATTCAACCTATTAAAATTGGAAAAGGGTTCGGCGTAGCCGTCACTTCCACAACAAAAGGAGAAGTAGCGTAGTTTCAAGCAAGTTAATGCGGGAAAATTCAGAGAATTCGGAAATATTATTTTGCGACTAGGTGGAAACTCGAGGTCTAGAGAGGTCAAAGACGGACATGAAAACAAGAATTTCGGAAAGTGGTCAATATTATAAGAAAGACGTAAACGGTTGAGATTGTGTGAAATGGTGTATACGATTCTATTGAGAAGAGGAGAAATTGGGTAGTGCAGGGGATCGATGACATCCCAAAGTTCAATATTAAGACCGTTCAACGCAGTGGAGGAATCGCGGAGAGACAAAAACTGATTCACGAAATCGGTGAAATCCTTGACTATTCGCTTCTTGAATCCGAAATGCCAGAATATTTGTGAAGAGGTCGTGAAGTTGTCGGAACTTAAGTTAAGTGTGGGAAGAAACTTCCAGAGATGTTTCCATGTTGTTGATAATATGCAAGTTCGAACTGCTTCTTTGGCGTTCAAGAATGAGAGTATGTGAAGGAGAATGCAATCTGGAAAATCACTCAGCATGTCGTCTTTGTTGTCTTCTTCGGTATAATCACTCGCGTGCATTTGTTGTATCTTCATTCTCTCAGAAACAAGATTCCGAAACTGATGAAGCAAAGTGGTGACTGTTAATTGAGTGTGTGAATTGTGAACGGTGATTTTCGTATCGGATTAATCAAAGATTAAAAACCCAAAACCCTATAACTTGGGTGTGGAACAAGGAAACATAGAGAATTGAGTGTGTGACTAAAGACCTATATAACTTGTGAACGACGGAAACCCTAATTTGATTATTGATAAAGGGTGAAGTAATTACTATTGATTATTGATTATTTATTTAAAAATAATTTTAAGAAAATTATAAACTATTTTGTGGTTAGTTTTTTTTTTTGACAATTTTGTGCTCGGAGATGACAATGAATCAATAGAAATAAATAAAGGCTTTCTTTTGAAAATTATAAACTATTTTGTGCTTGGAGTTTTTTTAGTTGTGTCATGTTAATTCATTTCTTAAGGAAAAAAAAGTTTTGAACGTCAATAGAATTATTTCTTTTTAATTATGATTTTACATTAATGCAGATTTCATCTATTTTGAATTGAATATTAGAATTTGATTTTTGTCTTTATTTCAAGATTAGGTTAAATTCAAATTTTTTAAGGTTTTATTGAGTCAATTGGAACTAAAATCCTATAAATTCAATCCATTTTATGAAATAAAGAGAGTTTAATTTGGAGTAAAATTTAGAGATATGTTTCTCTTAAATTCTGAGTCTTTCTTAGATATTATCGGCTTGTTGTGGGTCTATGTTGTTCATCCCAACTAATTATCAATCGGAATCTCCAAAGTCGGTTGTGGCATCTTCGTAGCCTGTCTAAAAACTATGTAGCATTTGAATTCTCTATCACGCCAGAAACTACGTGTAATTCTTGATGTGTTCTGTCAAAATGCAAATGGTTTTGATGCCTTAAAATATGAGTGCCGGTTGAATCACAAAAACTGATGCTTATGGGAGTGTTTTGTTCATTTGTTTAATTAGTAGCATGTTCGAAGACATCTCTTGCAATGTGTTATTTTTGGTTGCTAATGAAGAATAATTTGAACTTGTCTCTGTTGCTATCCCTCTAGAGGCTTAGGTGTCTTACCATGAGGTGGCATTTTAATTGTATGGATGCAAGTCTTGCCTAATTGAAAGAAGTGGAGCTTGTAGTAGGCTAAGGGAGTCTCTTGTTTGGCAGCCTTTACAAAGAAGATTCATGTCAAATTCGAGCCGATTCTTATCGAATCAAGCCGAGCTCAATCGAGTTCGACTCGACTGGACTCATTTCGAGCCCTAGTTGTGAAGTTAGTAGAGCTTTGACTCACATCTATTTCATTTTGCAATGGTTCACATCACAATTGCACACGAATTGATCACTTAGTCTTGTTCAATTGTCTAATAGTCACAAGCTTATGGCATAATTTGCTGGAAATGTTTAGATTGACACAAAATTTGTTCATTACAAGGAATTTGTTCATTACACATAATTTGCTGGAAATGTTTAGAAAGGAATTTGACACATAATTTCACAAATAATTTGAGTTGTGCCTAAACTCACTGTTGGTCTAGATTGCCCATTGATAATAAATTTTGTTTCTTGCAAGGAATTTAGCATTTGGAGATAAGCTAATATGATTGGAGCAAGTTCTAGTTCCAAATTCAGCCACTAACACTTAATGCTTTAACAAATTCAGGCTGTTACTATTAACCGTACTAATGCATTAATTATTGTTAGACAATGAGAGTGTTCCGAATCTGGTATAGAGAAGGGAAAAGACTCCCCGAATACAGCTACAAACTTGCAAAACTTTGAAGGCCAGCACCTCTATATATAGATCAAAGGACCTAATTTCTCTCAAATGACAAGATATCTCTGCCTTTCAACTCCTCCTCTTGTTCGTAGGCAACATGCCTCATTTTATATAATTATACCAACCATACCAGTCTAGCTAACTAACTAACTCGTCGACTAACCGTTACTAACAAACACCTAGCAAACTAATGAATAAACGAAAGAACATAAATTAATCAACATCCTTACAAAGCAAGATCCACATAACCTATAACATCCTAATTAGCAAAATCATTTGAGGTAAAATCCAAAATATTAAACTGACATGTCATCTAGAGTCTTAAGCAAACAATCACAACTGTTTCCTACCCATTAAGAAGTAAACAAAAGATATTGCTTGCTCAAAAACAGTTGAAAATAGACCCCAAATTAGTTGCCAAGGATATAGTCTATATTTTTTTTGGTTACCCACCAAGGACATAGTCTATAATTCATCATCACTAGAGGCTTACTTGTTCCTCTATTCTGAATTGTGATAAACTTAGCGCTCTTCAAATTGTCGCTAACCCATTTTTCAAGAGCAGACAACGCATTTGGACAAAGATTGCAACATTATTTGCAATAAGATTCAAGCTGGCCTAACATGTCTTTTACCAGTTTCTTCTTAGGGACATGTTGCTGATTTTTAGCCAATTACTCTTGTGATAGTGCATCCACAATTTGATTCAAATCTCTTGGTAAAAGCAAAGCATTGCAGATTCCTCTAGATAATATGTTGAGAAGCGCCATTTCTTTTATGTCGAAGTTTATGTGGCAACAAGAAGCAAAGAACTTGAGAGCCTCAAGGCAGCATCTTCTCCAGTAGGTATTAACTCAAAGTCTAGTACTAAAGAAGGCAGCAACCACTGAGCGGGTCTGGTATCATAAGAAAAAAAACTAAATTAAGTCCATGTACAACTTCAAGAAAATAATATGTCAATCCTTATATCAATATCTTAAATACTTTAAACACAAAATCTGATAAACCAAACAGAATCAACAAATAAGAATCAGAAGTTAATGAGGGTCTGCCTGGGAGACCATTCTAAAACTCATAAACCTATTACTCAGACACTTTTACCAAACAGAAACTTTGGGTGAAGATTGCAGGACTATTACTCAGAGAATCCCACAAATTGTTTGTCTTGTGTTTACAATGAAAGAGTGAAAGCACAATCCAACTTATAAGCATCTAAAACAACTCTAAAGGAAAAAAGAGAATGTTATGATTAAGAGTGGCTTGCAACAATGTTAGTAGACATGTATAAATTTTTTCTCTGCAAAAGAGACTTATAGTTTATCCATGATAATAATTGAAGCAAAAATAGATTAGGTATAAAGAAGAGTAAAGAATACATATTTAACAAGTTGAAAATTCATTTCAAACTTACTACTACATCAACTTTTGCAGAAGGTGAGTTTTGAAGCAAAAATTCAATCATTCTTTCAATAATGGATGAATGTTTTGGCATCAATCCTGCTTTAATAGATTCTCGTAACTTGGCATTTTCTTTCCATGACTTGCCACCTGCAAGCTTCATCTTTACATCTCTCCAAGATGACGGGGAAAATAAATAAGCATCCGAGCTCACATTTAATTGAAGTAATTTCAACTTACATAAGGAAGGGAGTCTGAGCTTCAATATATCAGTAACTAACGAGAGAGCCTAAACAATAAGGAACGAGAGGCAAATTAGTAACAGTTTAATGCAATGCTTTTTGACAAAATTTAGAAAATAAAGAAGTTAAGGTTGGTACCTTAAGAGTTGTTGGATATACGGTCAACGATTCAATATTAGTCATCTCTATCAACCAGTTGAATATACACATACCCTCACTAGCTAAAGGATAGTGCGAAACAAGACTGGCTTGTTTAATAGAAGAAAGATGGCTCCCAGAAAGTTTTTGAAAAGAATTGCATGTAACAACAAAGGTACACAGACTTGGAGCAAATAGCTCAATACTTGAATAATAACAATTATAGGAATGTATAGACAGGTTGAGAAGCGTGGTACTTGATATGCAAAGGGGTTTTGCATCCTAAACTCTACAATGGTCAAGGATTAAAGTATTCAACTTGTTAAAAGTAGAAAAAGGTTCAATGTGACCGTCATTTCCACTGCAAAAGGACAAACAGTGTAGTTTCAAGTAGGTCAATGCTGGTAAATTCAGAGTATTCGGAAACATTACTCGAAGATATTGGTATCCCAGTTCTAGAGAGGTCAAAGACTGACATGAAAAGGTGGAAGCGGAATGTGATTAAACTGAATGTGATTTAACTGAACAGATTTACAAGAAATACGTAAATGATTGACATTGTGTGAAGCGGCATATCTTACAATTCTTATGAGTATGTAAGGATCCACAGTACCTCGATGTTCATATTTGAGAGCATTCAATGGTGTCGAGGAATCGCGAAAAGTGAGAATCTTAGGCACGAATTTTGAGAAACACTTGAGAATTTTAAAATTAGAGGAAGATAAATTAAGGGTGGGAAGACGCCTCCAGAGATGTTTCCATCGGGTAGACAATAAGCAAGTTTGAACGGCATCTTTGGCGTTCGAAAAGGAGAGTATATGAAGCAAAATGCAATCCGGCAAGTCGCTCAACATGTCTTTGTTGTCTTGGTTTTCAAGCTCACTTGTTTTGATGCCTCCTTCTCTTCATTATCTCAGAAGATTGATTGAGGTGTGAACTGCTATTATGCGGGAAGGGAATAAGTAAATAGCTTTCATAACAAAAACCTATTTTCTAGGCGTAACTCACCTTTTTTCTAATCTTAACTTTTTTTAATCTTATCTTTTAACTATCTTTTTTTATCTTATATCCTATAATAAAGAAACACCGTTGAGATTTATTTAAAGTAATCCTATTTTTTTCCTATATTTTTGGTTCAAAAAAATGTAATCCTATTTTATCTTATATTTATTTATTTATTGGACCTTTGTAGAAAATGCTACAACTCTTTTTTTGTCAAGAAAATGCTACAACTTTATTTCCCAATTTCATATAAGATCGAAATGGATTTAAATATCATTTAAAAATTAGTTTTGGTTGTTTTGATAATTAAGGTTAGCTTTTATCAAAAAAAAATTAAGGTTCTATGACAGAGTTACATATGAAAATGTTTCTTCAGGTTATTTAGTTGAAAAAGTTTTTATTGGATATGTGGCCTTTCTTAAAGAAAAGTTTTTACTGAGTCTATATTTTGTCTAAAAAGATATAGTCTCTATTGTCAAATCAATTTTTTTATATTTAGTTTTGTCTGTAAATATAGTATTTTTTAAGATTCAATTTTTTAAGATATAGTTTATATTTAGTTTTGTCTGTAAATATGTTGTTTGAGTGGGGGCTGGTGCGCAACCAAGTAGGTGTTGCTGATGCTGACTTTTCTTTGCAGCAGCCACGGGTTGAACAGTGGATTAAACCGCCAGCAAGTAGCTACAAGTGCAATGTCGATGCGGTGTTATTTGCAAGTGAGAACAAGTATGGTTTGGGCATTTGTATTCGTGACTCCACGGGCTCTTTCTACAAAGGTAAATCAATGTGGTTTAATGGCTCTCCAACACCACAAGAAGCAGAAGCGATGGGTCTTTGGCAAACTTTGCTTTGGTTGCGAGATTTGGGCATGTCTTCAATTACCATAGAGCTGGACTGTTTACCAGTTGTAAATGGTTTGAAGACAAACCTTCAATCAAAAACAGAATTTGGCATGCTAATGTCTTCTTGTAGAAACTTTTTATCTAGATTTCAAAGCTTTCAAGTTAGCTTTATCCGGAGACAAGCAAATCTTGCCGCTCATACATTAGCGAGAGCATCAAGATTTAATCCTTGTTCCCATGTTATTGATTTGATTCCAACTTGTATTGAGACTATTATTTATAATGAAATGAGATAAGTTTGTTTTTGTCAAAAAAAAAAAGATTCAATTTTGGTACCCCTAATATTTTAGTCAAACTCCGCCACTCCGACTTTCATCCGATACACTTGACATATTATAAATCCTTCCATCAGTGTATTTCTCTCAAAAAAATAGCCTCAAGCTAAGATTTTGGACATTGCATTCTCTTAATTTTTCATCTAGCATTGTTATAAGCTTTTTGACAAACTCCATGTCAATCTTGGTGCTATTGCTGCAAAGGAATTAGGAATAATTAACTTGTTAATAGGATTGTCAATAAAGAAATGAAATAGTTATTTTTAAAAGAGTTAAATATAATAGTTGTTATTACTGACCTAAATGTAATGTATTGATTCAGTGTTCTACTTCATTTTCAATATCAAAGATGTAGAAGGTTTCAATAGACTGATACCAAAATGTAACATCCCAAATTTGTAGTCGACAAAAACAAATTCAAGATATTACCTATAGCTATTCAGAGGTGCACTTCTACGGATTCAAAAATACATAACTGATAAATCAATTATGAACAACCGGAAATATCAATTTTCGTTAAAACTTTATTTACATAAACAAATCCTCAAAGATTCATATAATTCCAGTCATTACAAAAACTCACTAATCCAAGTGCATAAATCCTAAACTTAAACTCGGTCATAACCCGATATCTAATACCGAGTACCCATCATGACCCGTGAACTTCCTCAACATGATAGCCCCAAGCAGCTAGGGTCTTGAACTTCCTGAACATTTAGACTTTATACCTGTGGATCTGAAAAACAGTCAACAATAAACAGTGAGATTACAAATCTCAATGAGTGACTCCGAGACCCCTTACGGTTCCTCTCATTCGTTCCTTTTAAGATGCATTATCTTTCCATTCCGAATAATGCGGGAGCTCCCATTAATATGAGAACTCCAATTCGGTTATATTAATAAATGATTTTATCATTTTCTTTGGCTTAGCACAATCCGTGAAACGAAATCTCACGAGATCACGGAAACCCCAATCCAACATACCAATGAGGGATAATGCGGGGGCCTTGGCTTCCAGGCTCATGACTTCCCTCCACCAAGTATGCTAAATAACTCGGAGTCGTCACCCCGTTAATACATTATTAATCACTGAACAATATTACACATGTTCAGGAATTCCGTTTAAAACCATTTAAGGGTTCCCACTCGTTTATACTACATTCCGATCAACACATAATTCAATTAATTAACTCAAGTGACAAATTATCATCCACCACACATAAACATCAGCATATATCATACATTTCAATAAACATTCTAGGTGCAGTAAGTTTTCAGCAGTGGTACATGAATTTCGACAATTTCTTTAACATAGCAAACGATATCGGAATTAGACAAACAAATATTCATCGGAAACCTTAGAGTGTCTAGTTTCTGGATATAATTGTTATTTATTTGTTTACGTAGCCAAAAAGTACAGTTTTTCAAAACAAAGCGTAGGGATCCAGAAACAGGACAGCAACTGTTGCCCAACTTGTAACTCCGTTTTCATATTGAATTTTCAAACAAATTAAGAAAACCAAGTGCCCAAATTGAATCAAAACGAGTCTACTTTCCAATGAAATAGAAATCATTTCAAACGGTGTCCTACCTAAGTCACTACAAGCAAAACACCGAACCTATACCCAAAACTGTCTCAGATTTTTGACTCAAATTGCAACCAGAAATTCTCCCATCATACTTACCCAAATTGATTAAACTCAGTGCCTAATTTGTGGCAAATTGTGTCTAGTTTCCAGACAAACAAACCATACGATTTTTGGACACACAGGAAATTCGCAATCACATAAACACTGGCTCTGATACCAAACAGTCCCAAACAGAGTTTCTCACTTCCCGTTCACTCGTGTCGCGTCCGAACTGAAACTAAACCCACTTCCAAATTCGATGGTTGCTTTGACTTTTATCTCTTACGGAGTCCCAAGCTCTCAGTTGATTATATTTGTTTGCTGAAAAACTTGGATCGGCAGGTCTCTTTCATTCACTCTCTTCAGGAAAAAAATCAATGTGCAGATTGGTTACTAAGCAAGGTTCCATGATAGACTCCAGTGTTCATATGTGGCCTCATTACCCTGCTGCTAATTCTACCATTCTCCTAGCCGATGCTATGGGGATAGAGAGGATTAGACCATAGTTTTTGTTTTTTATTTTTCAGTTGTATAAAAAAAATATCAAAGATGTAGAATTGGACATACTTTAGGGTATGTTTGGGAGGAGTTATAAATATTTAAATGAATGAAAGTCATTGTTAGAGAAGTTATTTAATGATGAAATGGTACATATTGTTTGGTGAAGAGATATATTGTTTGATGCAAACAAAAATATTTAGTGAAGGAAATTAAACATTCCTTATCCCGACCTATGATAATATGATTCTACCACTCATTAATAAAGAGAGTCATAAGAAAGTAAGGGAAGGAGATAGAAAAGATTCGTGACCATTGATGCATATAATTGATATAATGAAAACCATTTTAGTCCTATATATTGACATAACTAATGGACGAGATAACGATATGATATATCCAATGTTTAAACCATATTCCAAAATAAATAAATAAATGTAAGGACCACAAGGGTTCAAACCAGCATAGCCTGCCTATGTTCAACATTTGTTGTGCACCAAAACTGCATACGTCTAATTATTTTTTTTCAAATGTCCTAACTTAATTTACTAAAATTAAGAAGCCAAGTTATTTAACTCCAAATTTATTTAAGAGTAAATCGCCAAATTAGTCTCTAAGTTTACCTGTCATTACCTATTTAAGTTCTAAAGTATAGGAAAGTAAGAAGTTGTTCGTAAAAATATATGATATCGGTAAAATTACTTTCTAAAGTTTTATAAATGGTCTCTTACGGAGATTAATACGACAGATTTATTAAAAATTGAGTGCAAATTTAAAGATATGTTTCCAAATTCAAAATTTCAGTAGTTCAAAATAATTTTATATAGGAATACTAGTACTAACATTTTTCCTCAGGGGACTAAATTCCTCCGTAAACAATGTAGGTCTGTCACTGCCTGATACAAAGTTAACATGAAGAAAATAAAATAGCAAAATATAAAATAACAATTGAACCAGATTCAAGTTTTAGGGTGTTAATTGGTAATGGGCTGCATATGCAAACTCAAGGGTGGATTCATGAGTTGTGTCTACAAGTATATGAGTTGTGTCTTAAACATATCTAGCTAGTTGAAAACTTATCCAAAATAGTTCTCATTATAGTGCATCAATCCTTTGAGAACCATTGATTCCAATAAATTGGCAAAACACTGCAGATTCTCTAGATAGTATGTTGAGAAGGGTTGTTTCTTCTATGCGGGTAAAGTTTTACTTGGAGTGGTAAGTCATGGAAATGAAATGCAAAGTTGCAAGAAGCCATTATAGCTTTGGAACCCATAAGCATCCATAGCTGATGGAGTAATTGACTTTTTGATTCAAAAGTCACTTTGTGCAAATGTTGACATAGTAAGTGTGAAATGAATATCCAACACTTTAAAAAGATATTAGTTTGCTGCCAAAAGAATAAAAGTGTGCAATCGGATCCCCTGCTGATATAGCATCAACTTGCATCCACAATGTAATTTGTCTCCACACCTCCTGTGTTAATGGACAATTGCAAAATAAATGCCCCACAAGATGCTCTATATATAGAGCTCGTAATGAGTTCAACAAACTAACTTATTACTAACTAGTCCTTAATAGAATTTCAAAACTCCTAACCAACTATTATTTTTAATAATTAAAAAAGAAAAAGCGAACCCACAATGTAAGCAACTTTTTCTTTTTCTTTTATGAAAAGGGCCTAATTTACAAGTGCCTTATCCAAAATGTTTCAAATTTCTTATCAATGATAGTCAGCAATGCTCAGTCATACTAATAAACAAAACCACAAATACTAAAAGCAACAAAACAAGGGATACCATAGCAACTACACGATGACGTCTGCAATGGAAGTCGGGGAACAATTTGTAAGTAACTTATCGAGAGCACAACGAAAGAACACTAGCCACTAGCCAGTGCTTGTTCATGCGTTGGGAGCACAAAGAAAGAACAATAGCCAGTGTTGGTTCTTTTTCCTCATCACTGCCGGTCCTGAGTATTTCAACAACAGAAGACATGCATAGTTTAGTTTCAGTATCAGACACCCTACCAATCTTCACTATCACAAAGGTTTTTCAATATACTTATACAGTCTCTTATGTTTTTTTGGTGAAAACTTATACCATCTCTTAAAAGGGCAATGTTTCAAATTTCATAACTATGGTTCTAGCAAGTTTCTTATCCAATGTTTCAAATTTCTTATCAATGACAATCACCAATGCTCAATCATTCTAATAAACAAAACCACAAATACTAACTGTAACAACAGAATGACTTCTACAATGGAAGCCGGGAAACAATTTGTAAGTAACCTATCAAAGGGACAAAAAAAACAAGTAGCACATAATTGTAGCTATTGACTCTATGTCTATGTTTTTTGTTGTTGTATATCCAGATAAATACTCAAGTCTCTTTTTTGAACACTCGTATTTTTCTCTTGTTGGTGAGTGTCATTTCTCTAAACTAGATGTTCCCGGTGTGGCTCTCATCCATAGGGTTATGTATGAGTCTCACAAGTCTCGCCCTTACGTAGATAATCCTCAGTTTGGTTTTGCATCATATGTTTCTGTTTCACTTAATCTCCTTGGTTACTACTTAATTGTTTCTGGTTTACTAATAATCTGGGCATATGAAAACTATGTGTGAAAATGGATCGTTGTTTGGTAACTATGCCAATTTGAAATTGGGATTGGAATATTGTTTTGAAGAACTGGGAACTCTATTTGTTGCTAGTAGCTAGTGGATTTATAGAAAATATCAACTAAAATCAACTAGATCAACATGAAAGGCCAAAACATGAAGTGATTAGAATAAACAACTACCATAAAGGAAGAAGATTATATTGAAAAACAGAGAAAGGATTAATTAAAGGAACAAGCGACAAATGAGTTGCTTCAAATAATGTCAAAGAGAGTGAAGGGAAGATATAGGAAGAGGGGGGAAGATATGAATTCAATATCACGATTAAATATTAGAATTCAACAAGTTACTTATACTTATAATATAATAGCTCATATAATAAGAGAATGATGCACTGCTTGTATTTAAGGACTTATAAGAACTTAGTGTAGAAAACTACTAGGAACAAGAAAAAATTAGGATTTTGGAACAAATCATTAGTATTGTCATCTAGTAAATCGAAATAAGAATTTGTAAGCAATCATAAGAAGTAATTCTTTTTTTTCCTGGAGAAAACAAGAAATTTCACATTCAAGAATCACTTTACAGGTAACTTTATACATAAAATTGAAAATTCATCTTCGTATCCACTTTTTAGGACCAAATCTTCATATCCACTTGGCAGCATAACTATGAAATATTTATGCATATACACATACACATAATATAAAAGGAACATGTTATATAAGCAAGTATCTGTAAATACATATACAGTGAGAAGTAAACAGAAATTCAATACACCTATTTCTCTTACCACATTGAACCTTGCACACCAGGCAACATAATACCAAATGTTTCTAATAAGTAGTTTCCCACTATAATATATATTAGAGGATTTTCCACTATGAAATATTAGAGGGCATTGATCCGAGTCAAAATCTATATGTCCCTTAAATAGTGCATCAAATATACCTACTGAATTTCTTAACTCCAAAACAACAAAATTATCAGTAAAGTCACAAATGCATGACAGAAGATCAAGAGTGTTGGCAGTGACATCTACTTCTGGTCCATAATGGTTGAGGAGAACTTCGGGAGCAACATAGCATCGGCTACCAACTACATAGGTTAAAACTTGACCTGAAACAATGAGGATTAAATGAACAATAATCACAATGGAAGAGGTGTGTATACAACATTCTCATTCGTATCACAACAGAATCATAATACCACTCAACCTTAATTCTAATTCTAACATAACCATGTCAAACATTGAAATACCAAACCACTTGATTCTTAAGCCAACCTCGCTGCTCCATTTTCAATGTTAATTCCATCGATGGGTTTTCATAGTCTCTAATTGTCTATCATCATCTTGAAACCATTTATCAGACTATACACTATACACTAATGAGAGAAATTTTTAAATTTTGTCTACTAGAAACTAACATGTCAGTCCTTATAATAATAGTTTATTTTCAATTTTGTCCCTATAAGTTTCTAATCAGTCCTCAAAATCTCAAACATTTTTGAAACCAGCAGCCTGAAGGTCAGGCTCTTTTATTTCACACCTTTCAATAATTTAGAGCATTTGGCTCCTACTTCTACTCACCCTCTCCATGATGCAACTAGCTCCATAAATAATACTCACATTAAAACAGCGATAAATAATACCCAACTTTATCGGTGAAAGTATCCTAGAACCAATTCACACTAAGCTAAATATCATTAAATAACATGCTCATTATGAAGAATGGAAGAATATCTCTATACAAGTTGTATATCATTTCATACTTACGATGTCAACTTTTGCTGAGGGTGAGTTCTGAAGTAAAAAGTCAACCATTCCATCCATAATGGATGAATTTCTTGGAGTCAATATTGCTTTAATAGCTTCTGGTAACTTCGGATTTTCTTTCCATGACTTGGCACGTGCTAACTCCATCTTTATAACTCTCTGAGATGAGGTGAAATATCTATCCGACTCCGAGCTTAGATTTAATAGAAGTGACTTCATGTTACACAAGAAAGGGAGCTTATGCTTCAATATATCAGGAATAAAGGAGAGAGCCTAAGCAATAAGAGATGTGAGGTGAATTAGTACCAATTTAATGCAAGGTTTTTTTGACAAAATTTAGCAATTAAAGAAGTACGAGTGGTACATACCAGAAGAGTTCTTGGAGTTAAAGTCAATGATTTGATTTCAGTAATTTCTTTCAACCAGTCGAGTAGGCATAAAGAATTCTCCACAGAATAGTCAATTTCAAATAGTATATCAATTGTGATATGTTTAATTGAAGAAAGATCGCTCACATTGAGTTTGTGAAAAGGATTACCGGTAAAAGCAAAAGTACACAGATTTGGAGCAAATAGCACAATATTCAAACAGTGTTGAGTACCCCAATTCTGTATAGAGAGATCGAGAATGGTGGTACTTGATATGCATAGGGGTTTTGCATCCTGAACTCTACAATCACAAAGAATTAAAGTATTTAATTTGTTAAAAGTGGAAAAAGGCTCAACCTTACCATCATTTCCGCTGCAAAAGGAGAAGAAGTGTAGTTTCAAATAGGTGAGCATCGGTAAATTCAGAGAATCGGGAAATATAACACGAATATTTGATTTTGGGTGTCCAAGGTCTAGAGAGGTCAAAGACCGACATGAAAACAAAGAAAGCGGAAACGGAATGTTTCCAATAGGACAAGAAAGACGTAAACTATTGACATTGTGCGAAACGGATGTTACAATTTTTTTGAGTAGGAGAGCTTTGAGGATACGTTGACATTCGAAATCCAGAGCGTTCAACTGGGTGGAGGAATCACGAAGAGCCAGAAACGTATTCACGAAATTGGTGAAACTCCTGCGACTGTGAAAGTCAGAGGCACTTAATGTAAGTTTGGGAAGATGCTTCCAAAGATTTTTCCATCTTGGTGAAACTAAGCTAGTTCGAATTGCGTCTTTGACGTTCAGAAAGGAGAGTATAAGAAGAAGAATGCAATCTGGAAAAACACTAAGCTTGTCATTGTTGTTGTCTTCTTCGGTTTCACGCTCGTTTGGATTGTGGTTTCCTCTTTTCGTGTCTTCGATTTCACGCGTGTGCTTTCGTCGCTTCATTTTCTAACTGTCAATTGAGTGTGAGCATTGTGAAGGGTGATCTTCTCAGAAGCGCTAAAAACCCTAGTTTGAAAGATAAAAGGTAGGTGAAAGGAACGCCCGGGATATACTTTTTTTATTATTATTTTGGAGAATTTTAAGATATTTTTATAAAAAAGAAAGAAAACTAAAAACAATTTTGTTCCTGAGTAAAAAAAAAAACTATTTTTTTGCAGTTTATGTATAATCCTTTACAGGAAGGTTTGTTTATAATCTATGTATATTTAAAAAGTAAATTGAATACAAAAGGTTAATTTTTTTTTTATTCCTATAAAAGGTTAATTTACATAAATAGTCGATATTAGCCCGTTGCAAAGTGATACGTCATAAAAAAATATTGGATTTCATGTCAAATACCTTAAAAGCCGCTCAAATCATGGTTTTTGATTGGTTGATGGTGTAATTTTTTTTAGTATTAGTTGTTGTTGTGGAACGTCGTTTGCTGCAAAGAATAGATAATGCAGCCTATGAGTTAAATGCTCATAGTCTATGTGTTTGTCGTTTGCTGCAACGAAGAGATAATGCGGCCTACAAGTTAAATGCTCATAGTCTATGTGTTTACCGTTTGCTGCAACAAAGAGAGGATGCGGCCCATTAGTGAAATGCTTATAGCCCTTTTAGAGACAATATGGTCTGTGATTGCCGTTTGCCACAATGAAGAGATAATGTGGTCTATGTGCACAATATAATAAGTTGTCTTGCTTATGATATCTGTGATATACGCGCATAAAATTTTACTAAGACCTTTTTATGCAAAGTGTTTCTTGTCCTATATTTTGTTGTTTTTCTTCGTCTTTATTTGAGAATTGTTTTTAAATGAAAAACACTTCTGTGTGATCTATACTTTCTATGTTGTATAGGATTTTCCATATCTCGCACACGGATATGGATGAAAACATCAAATAAAATTGTTTTTTATATATATTCTTTGTTACTGAGTTGTAAAACTCACTATGTTTGGGGTGGTGTTTTCAGGTAACAGATAACATCAGAAAACTGAAGAGTATATCTGAATTGCTCGTCACCCGTCCAATGTAGAGTGTCGGTAACCGGATCACAATTAGAGTCAGATTTTTATTATTAGCTAGGTCGGTTATGTAAAACTAGATTTTATTTATTGTGTACAATTTGAAAGTATATATATTTTTTAAATGAATCCTTACAAAGTCGTGTTATGTCGAATATTTGGTAGTAATACCTTAGGAAATCTAGGGTGTTACAATATATTATGAGAGCAGTTAGACCCTCTCAGATTGTGAGTTTATGAGTCTATAGTGATCCAGCTAAGGTTGTCAAAAGTTAGTGTTTCGTGGTAGTCTATTTATTCTTTTGAAGTTCTTTGAACAAATTGTTGAGGCTGGCCACCTCAACGGGTTGTCCAATGAATGTAGAAGAATAATTACTCACAAGAAATGACGCGTACCAAATTTAGATAACATGATTTTAAGACTAATTTTCTTGAAAATGAAAAGTTAATTTTAAATTACATGCTATTGTAATTGCTCTTTGATTAAAAGGGTGTTCGTGCTGGAAATTTATTTATTCATGTATGATTACTAACGGAGAAATATCAAGTAACAGGAAATTATTTCAAAACTAGTTTTTTTTTTGTTATATGTAAATTAATTATTGTGCATTGGAGGTTATTTTTCTGAATTTTCTTTGTGTCTTATGCACCTTGATGAGATAATGTCTATTATGAGGAAGCATGTTTTGCACTTCCTTAGTTTGATTTTGCGATGGTTGATCTTTATGTGTTTTCTTATGGATAATAATAAGTGCACTAATTCACTAGTGGAGTGTGTTTTTAATAACTATATTCAATAGCTATCTCAACAAGTGGAGTGTGTTTTTAATAACTCACTATCAGCAAACTTCAAGGTTTACTTCAAGATAGCTATTGGATTAGAATGCACTTACGTAATTGTTTACAATAACTATATTCAATATTTTTTATTATGTGGCATGATGCTGCAATGGCTGCTTTCTGGAATGAGACATTACATAGAAAATAAGACTTAATTGCAAAAGAAGATGCTTTGTGAAAACCCTCTTAATTTTTGCATGAACAAACATGTTTGTGGTTCTTTGGTTTTGGAGAAATAGGTTTCCAGGTTGTGGTGAAAAAATGTCTTTCTGTGCTTTGTTTGGTTCTGTTGTGTTCTGTGTGAGGAGGTTATTTGTTTTTTTTTTTTATGGCTTAGTGTTGGATTGTTTAGGGAAAGAGATTCATCTTTTTGTCTTGTTGTCGATGTAGCTATTTTTTTTGCAGATTAAAGATTGTGGATGTGGTACAGGCACCCACAAAGCATCGGCTTTGAGGATCAGATCAATTCCTGTAGGAGGAAGACCGTAAATGGACCAAGGATTCACTGAATTTGCTCCAAGTTTGGCGAGAAAATCCGCTGCTGAGTTTCCTTCCCTAAGGGTGTGAGTAATTATGACATTCCAGTGCAAAACTAGCAAATCTTTAATACTCTGGATGATGGAAGCATATTGATGAAATCGTGATAACGTCAAATTGGTCAAATTAAAAGTCATCAAGGAATCTGAGTAACAAACCAAATCCCTGATGCCATTCTCAAAAGCTAAGCCAATACCTTTGTAGATCGCCATTAGCTCAGGGAAGAGGTTGTCATGCTGCCCAAGAAAACCAGAAAAACCGACAATCCAATCTCCCTCTCCATTTTTGATTAAGCCACCCATTCCTGCACTCCCGTGATTTCCAAAACTGCTACCATCAACATTAAGAAGATACATTTGATCTCTCCTAGGATGCTAAGAGACAAGGCAAATAGTACTGTCATTTGGTACCTGTTTAAAAGAAGCAGCGATAAATAATGCTGAATGATTACTGATTGTGCCATCTTTGAGCCACTTAAAAACACACTATCAGCAAACTTCAAGGTTTCATATTACTTAAACTAAGGAAGTGCAAAACATGTGAAACCTACTTATGCACTAATTCACTAGTGGAGTGTGTTTTTAAATGATGGTTGATACTGATTGTGGCCAATTCACTAATTCCAGAGTATTAAAGATTTGCTAGTTTTGCACTGGAATGCCATAATTACTCACACCCTTAGGGAAGGAAACTCAGCAGCGGATTTTCTCGCCAAACTTGGAGCAAATTCAGTGAATCCTTGGTCCATTTACGGTCTACAGGAATTGATCTGATCCTCAAAGCCGATGCTTTGTGGGTGCCTGTACCACATCCACAATCTTTAATCTGCAAAAAAAGTAGCTACATCGACACCAAGACAAAAAGATGAATCTCTTTCCCTAAACAATCCAACACTAAGCCATAAAAAAAAAAACAAATAACCTCCTCACACAGAACACAACAGAACCAAACAAAGCACAGAAAGACATTTTTTCACCACAACCTGGAAACCTATTTCTCCAAAACCAAAGAACCACAAACATGTTGGTTCATGCAAAAATTAAGAGGGTTTTCACAAAGCATCTTCTTTTGCAATTAAGTCTTATTTTCTATGTAATGTCTCATTCCAGAAAGCAGCCATTGCAGCATCATGCCACATAATAAAAAATACTGAATATAGTTATTGTAAACAATTACATAAGTGCATTCTAATCCAATAGCTAAAGAACCAATCAAGGAGAGGAAGCAATAGAGTGGTTTTTAAGTCGGTTATAAGTGAAAAGATGACGTTAAAACATGTTCTTTAATCAATAATACTTCAGTTACCCAATTCAACAATCATTCTTGGAATCAAAAGCAGTGGTGGAGCAGAGACCATGGGCGGGAGGAGCGTCCAGGACTCCGTTTTTCAAGGTTCATCAAATTTTGTATTTTTAGCGTGTGTATTATTTTATTATATAAAAATTATAAATTTAATAGTAAATAAAAGGTTGTATAAAAGGGTTTTTTTGAGAGAATTGTAATAAAAGCTCTAGAAGTTCTAACACATTAATCAAAATCAAGCTATATTATATCCTGTGGTGGTTGTTATTCTGGGTTCCTAACACATGACTCCTAAAGCAATTATATACATTGAACATTTTTGCTGCCTCTCTTTTTTTGGAATATGATAACAAATTAGTGCAATAAAATCAGGCAACTAACACTGGGAGAGCTTGTGTGACTGTGAGCAAATTAATTGCAGATGTAATTTTGTACACAAGAAAAGTATGATTAATACCCAGAAATGCTTCTGACTTCAAAATTTATTCAAGAATTGTTACACTGCACATCACTATTTAACAACCTAATTGAAAGTTTATCTTGACGAAAGTGATTTTGTGATAGTGCGTCCACAATTTGATTCAAATCTCTTGGCAAAAGCAAAGCACTGCAGATTCCTCTAGATAGTATGTTGAGAAGCGCCATTTCTTTTATGTCGAAGTTTATGCGGCAACAAGAAGCAAAGAACTTGAGAGCCTCAAGGCAGCATCTTCTCCAGTAGGTATTAACTCAGTCTAGTACTAAAGACGGCAATAACCACTGAGTGGGTCTGGTATCATAAGAAAGAAAAAAATTATATCAAGTCCATGTACAACTTCAAGAAAATAATATGCCAATCCTTATATCAATATCTTAAATACTTTAAACACAAAATCTGATAAACCAAACAGAAACAACAAATAAGAATCAGAAGTTAATGAGTGTCTGGCTGGGAGACCATTCTAAAACTCATAAACCTATTACTCAAACACTTTTACCAAGTAGAAACTTTGGGGGAAGATTGCAGGACTATTACTCAGAGAGTCCCACAAGTTGTTTGTCTTGGGTTTACAATGAAAGAGTGAAAGCACAATTCAACTTATAAGCATCTAAAACAACTCTAAAGGAAAAAAGAGAATGTTATGATTAAGAGTGGCTTGCAACAATGTTGGTATACATGAATAAATTTTTTCTCTGCAAAAGGGACTTATAGTTTATCTATGATAATAAGTGAAGCAAAAATAGATTAGGCATAAAGAAGAGTAAAGAATACATATTTAACAAGTTGAAAATTGATTTCAAACTTACTACTACATCAACTTTTGCAAATGGTGAGTTTTGAAGCAAAAATTCAATCATTCTTTCAATAATGGATGAATAATTTGGCATCAATCCTGCTTTAATAGCTTCTTGTAATTTGACATTTTCTTTCCATGACTTTGCCTGTAACACCCTATTTTTCACATGACATATCTACCACGTATTCAGCATAGCACAAGAGATTTTGAGGAATTCATATAGAAAACAAAATTAAATTTGTCCTTTCAAATTGTACATGTAAAATAATCTAGCTTTGCATAACTACCTTAGTCAATAACACAATTCCTTAAATCTAGGACTCTGATTGTGATCCGGCGACTGACACTCTACATTGGACTACTGATGAGCAATCCGGATATACTCTTCAGCTTTCCAATGCTATTTGTTACCTGAAAACATCACCCCAAACATAGTGAGTTTTACAACTCAGTAACAAAGAATATACAAAAAAAATTACTTGATGTTTCCAGCCATATCCGTGTGCGAGATATGGAAAATCCTCTCTGCAACATGGAAAGTATAAACCACATACAAATATTTTTCACTCAAATGCAGTTCTCAAATAATAGCGAAAGAAACACAATATAGAACAAGAATCACATTACATAAAAGAACACAATAAATTTTCATGCGCGTATATCCTAAATATCATAAACAAAACACTTATATACTATGTGCACATAGACCACATTATCTCTTCGTCGTGGCAAACGGTAATCATAGGCCGTATTATCTCTTCCTCACGGCAAAACGGAAATCAGAGGCCGTATTATCTCTTCGTCACGGCAAAAACGGTAATCACATGTCGTATTATCTCTTCGTCACGGCAAAACGGTAATCACATGCCGTATTATCTCTTCGTCACGGCAAAACGGTAACTGAGCATTTAGCTCATAGGCTGCATTATCTCTTCGTTGCAGCTAACGGCCTTCCACAACAATAACACTTCGAATACATCAAAATAAATGTTTCCACTTCATAGATTAGCTACTTACATAGTACTATATATAATTCATGTAACAATCATGTTTGGTCAGGATTTAAAACGGAATCCATTCTACACAATTCAAATACCATTGTCTCATAACCACCTAAGCAGAATTAATTTTTATTCAAGCAACTTCGAACTAGACTTCTCCACTAATACTTTTCCAAACTTAATACTTCCAATTCATAAAAGGTAGATAATAATGTATATTTTCTAATAGCACAAGAATTGATCAAATCCAGTAATTGTACAATAAGTTATAGCAATAATACTACAACCAAAATACAAAATTTATGTTCTTACTAGAACTTGCTATTCAGTTTCAGAATCAAATTCTTAATAAAAAGAAGTCATTTCAGAGTCTATTTTGTATAAAATTTTGTCTACTCTCCAACGGTTCGGAAATCCTTTCAATAGGAGCTTTGTGGAGAACAATACCAACAACATATCAAAAACGATTTTTGAGGACAGCAGTCGGTATAAATTAGGAATAAAATATCAAATGAATTCGAATAATTTTTCCTATTTTTCTAGAGATAGCCAGGTCACTTACTAAAGTAATGCAATTGGTCCCATATCAATATCCAAAGCCAATAATTCGAGAAAAATCGCACACTAGGACTGGTTTATGCAGTATTTTTCAGAAATTCAAAATCACTCACATACAACTATAAATCATCCTTATCTTTATCTAAATATGCAAGTACCCCTAGAATTCAACTTATGTTTTACCTTGCTCAACTACTAACTCAAAACAAATAAAAAAAAATTCACTTCATTCATATACACACTCAAAATCCACAAGTAACAAGTAAATGTTCCAAATAAACATATAACAATTCACACACCACTTCTAACAAACACTTTGTAGGCAATCCAACAACTCAATTTCCTCTAACACACATACAACACACTTTTCAATTCCAATCATTCATAATATCATAAAATCATTCATCAAATTAAATAGAAACCTAAGCACACTCTAAGAGAGGTTTTGAAGGGGATTCTTTGTTACCTATTGCTCATTAGAAGCTTTAGGATGAAAACCCCCAATTTCTGAAATGGAACCCTAGCCATCTTCTATGGAAGTTGCTTCCTAAGCTTCTACCTCCATCTCCTTTCTTCAATAGCTTGAATCTTGGGTTGAAAAAGCTTCTTTCTTCAAGCTCCACCTTGTATTTCAATCTCCCTCTCTCTCCCGTTTTTCTTTTCTCCATCTTTTTCTTCTTTCTTCTTTTCTCTCGTTCTTTCTCTTCTGTTTCTAGTTTCTTCCACTTTTTTTTTTTAAACGTGAAACAATAGGGAAAGAGAGTGAGGGAAAGTGAGGGTGCTAGGGTGGGTTGTGAGCAAGTGTGGTGTATGGTGAGATGTAAGGCAAGATTTGTTAAAATACTATTACTCAATGAGCCTTTATTTAATTATTCTAATTTACTCTTTGGTCCTAACAAGAACCTCAAATAAATTAGTCAATTATATACTAGTCATAATAAATTAGTCCCACATTTTCTTAGTCCTTGGGTAAAATTACTATTCTACCCCTAATATCTAGATTTGCTCTAAATCACCAAATTAAGGGAATTTTGGGATATTACATTGCCACCTGCAAGCTCCATCGTTATATCTCTCCAAGATGACGGGAGAATAAATAAGCATCGGTGCTCACATTTAATTGAAGTGACTTCAACTTACATAAGAAAGGGAGTCTGAGCTTCAATATATCAGTAACTAACGAGAGAGCCTAAACAATAAGGGATGAGAGGCAAATTAGTAACAGTTCAATGCAATGATTTTTGACAAAATTTAGAAAATAAAGATGTTAAGGTTGGTACCTTTAGAGTTGTTGGATATATGGTCAACGATTCAATATTAGTCTTCTCTATCAACGAGTTGAGTATATGCATACCATCAGTAGTCACAGGATACATATCTTGACGTAATAGCAAAGGTACACAGACTTGGTGCAAATAGCTCAATATTCGAATTACGCCGTTTATAACTATTATAACTTGTATAAGTATAACTATTATAACCTATATGTATAGATATATTGAGAAGCATGGTACTTGATATGCAAAGAGGTTGTTGTGTATCCGGAATTTTGCACCAGAGAAGGGTTAAAGTATTCAGCTTTTTAAAAGTGGAATAAGGTTCAATGCGACCATCATTTCCAATGCAAAAGGACAAGTTGTGTAGTTTCAAGTAGGTTAATGCTGGCAAATTGAGAGAAAGAGAATTCGGAAATATTATGTGGGAATACTCTGGGCTACATTGGTCTAGAGATGTCAAAGAGCCGCATGAAAAGGAAGGTGGAAACGGAAAGTGATTACTATGACAAGAAAGACGTAAATGATTGACATTGTGTGAAGCAGCGTATCATACAATTCTTATGAGTAGGTTAGGCTCCACAGTACCACGGCGTTCGAAATCAAGAGTATCGAGTGCCATGGAGGAATCACGAAGAGATAGTATCTGAGTCACAAATTTGGAGAAACACTTGAGAGTCCTAAAATGAGAGGAACTTAAATTAAGGGTGGGAAGACGCCTCCAGAGATGTTTCCATCTGGTAGACAATAAGCAAGTTTGAACAGCATAATTAGCGTTCAAAAAGGAGAGTATGTGAAGTAAAATGCAATCCGGCAAGTCGCTCAAAATGTCTTTGTTGTCTTGGTTTTCAAGCTCACTGTTTTGATGCCTCCTTTTCTTCATGCTTATTTGGTTATTATGAGAGTAAACAGCTTTCATATTTCCGAGATTTATTTAACTAACGCCACAACCCTAACAAAAGCCTATTTTCTAGGCGTAACGTATCTTTTTTTAATCTTATAACTATCTTTTTTTTGTCTTATCTTTTTTTGGTACAATTTTTTTTATCTTATCTTATAAATCTCAATGGTGTTCTTTTTATTATATGATTTTTTTATCTTATTTTATAATAAAAAAAACCATTGAGATTTATTTAAAGTAATCCTATTTTTTTCCTATATTTTTGGAATCCTATTTTATCTTATTCATGGAAAGTTAGCATGAAAATAGGAAGTTGAATAAACTAGGAAAAACTCACAGGAGGTTAGTGGGTAAAGAGATTAGCATAAAAATGGGATTGGCTAACCAATCACAGCACTTCGTGGGAAATTCCACGAGAACTTCCTCGTCAGATTTTGCATTTTCCTATTAATATTATTAATACCGAATGCTTCTTCCGATTATTTAGTTGAAAAAGTTTTTATTGGATATGTGGCCTTTTTTAAAGAAAAGTTTTTTACTGAGTATTTTGTCTAAAGAGATGTAGTCTCTATTGTCAAATCAATTTTTTATATTTAGTTTTATAGGTAAATATAGTATTTCTTTAGTATACTATTTTGGAACCCCTAATATTTTACTCAAGTTCCGCTACTCCGACTTTCCCGATACACTTAGCATATTATAAATCCTTTCATCGGTATTCCTCTAAAAAATTAGCCTCAAGCTAAGATTTTGAACATTGCATTCTCTTAATTTTTCCTTGCCATTTGAAAATATTGTGCATGCATTTTGTGTTCATCTAGCATTGTTACAAGCTTTTTCACAAACTCCATGTCAATCTTGGTGTTTATCAATTCAGTATAAGTTGAGACAAGGTACAAGGATCAGGTACGAGGAAGGTATTTATAGAGGTAAAATGTGAAAATAATAGAATAGAAGTTGGGGTACAATAATAGATAGGGTCAAATTCTATGTCTTTCATTCACCAAAAAAAAAATTCTATGTCTTTCCAATATGCATGAAGCTGGTATGCTTGCAACTTGAGGACTCAACAATGTTAATTTGCGTTGGTTCTTTTCCATTACATTGCATATATACTTTCTTTATAGCTACACATTCTGCACCCAAGTGAATGGTACAACTTACTACAATCCTTGGCTAATGTGCAGCTAGGCATTACAGATAGACTTTTATCACATAAACTTAAAGGAGGGAGGGAAGCATATAATGTAAAACCAACTTGCATTTTTAAAAACATAATGATGGAGAAAGAAATAAAAATAAATAACAGTGAAAGAGACAAAAATTAACTGAGCAGAAAGGAGGAGGGGAAGAACTGATTGGGCATTGGATAATGCAGCGAAGTGATGAAGAACACGAGCAGGGAAAGAACGTGATTGGGCATTGGATACTGCTGCGAGGACGCGCAGAGCAAACAAGAGGGGAAAACTGTAAACTAACTCAATGAATGATTAACGAAACGGTTAACTGCATTAACTAACTTTGTGAAAGGTTACAGAGAGTATTAATTAATACAATTGCTAACCAATTGGGCCTAGTCAGCACATTACACAAGGGGCTTGCTACATACCGAGACACTTAAGGCCCAATACAAACAAAACTACTAATTACAGACTACAAATCCTCCCTTAAACTGAATATGCATACATTTCAGTTTAAAGCACAGTAGCACTTAAGAACAAAACAAATAACAATGAAGTACAACAGATACAAAAAACTGCAGAGGAACAATCAATGTGGCAATTTGCACCAGTGCACAGGAGCAACAAGCATTGCATCAATGCAACAGTGGTTCAATCGTGTGTGCACATTCCAAGTCCCTTTCTTAGTTTGATGAAGCTTCCATTCTTGATTGGCTTTGTCAACAGGTCTGCTAATTGATCATGAGTGCTACAAAACTTCATTTCAATCTTGCCTTCCTTGCACAAGTTTCTGAGAAAATGAAATCTCACATCAATATGCTTCGTTCTACCGTGCATAACAGGATTCTTGGATAGCTTGATAGTTGAGCTATTGTCATAAAACACAGTTAAACACTTGTCTTGTTTTACACATAGCTCCTCAAGAATCCTTTGAAGCCAAATACCTTGACAAACACAATATGCAGCTGCTACAAACTCTGCTTCTGTTGAAGAGAGAGTGACAATTGGTTGCTTTTTAGAGCACCATGAGACAGCACCAGACCCCATCATAAACACAAAACCAGTGGTAGACTTCCTATCTTCAAGGTCTCCCTCATAATCACTGTCACAATAAGCAACTAGGCTTTACTTCTTTTCTGTCTTGTAGTGAATTCCTAAGTCAAGAGTTCCCTTCAAGTATCTCAAAATGCGCTTAGCAGCAATGAGATGCTTCTCTGCAGGTTTATCCATGAACCTGCTTATCATGCTAACAGCATACATGATATCAGGCCTGCTAGCATTTAAATACATGAGGCTTCCCACAATTTGCTTATATTGTGTGGAATCCACTAGTTTGTCTTCAATGTCTCGAGTCAATTTCTCACCACAAGCTACTGGATTGTAAACTGGTTTGCAATCTTGCAACCCAAATCTATTCAGAACCTCTCCAGCATATCTTCTGTGTTATAAAGATTCCTTGTTCATCTTGAGTCACTTCTACCCCCAAAAAATGTCTCATTTTGCCCAAGTCACTCATGTCAAACACCTCTTTCATGGCTTCCTTGAAGGCATTGATCACACTAGAGTTGTTGCCAGTGAGAGAAGATCATCCACATACAAACTTATGATGATAATGTCTGTCATTCACTACTTTGGTGAACAATGTGTGCTCATGGTCACATCTTTTGAATCCTTCAGTGGCAAAATAGGAATCAATCTTGCTATACCAAGCTCTTGGAGCTTGCTTCAAGCCATATAAGGCTTTCTTCAATTGATATACCTTCCCTTCACTCCCCTTCTTTTCATATCCTTCGGGTTGGTCTACATAGACAACTTCAGTTAGTTCACCATGTAAGAAGGCACTTCTTACATCTAGCTTGTAAACACTCTAGCTTTGTTGAGCAGCAATTGACAAAATGCACCTGATGGTATCCCATCTTGCAACTGGGGCAAATACCTCAGAATAATCTATGCCATATTGTTGAGCATAGCCCTTTGCAACCAACCTAGCCTTATACTTTTCAACTCCACCAACTTCATTATACTTTGTTTTGTAAATCCACTTAACACCAATTGTTTTGACTCCATGAGGAAGATCAACCAATTTCCATGTGTTATTCTTTTCTATGGATTGCAACTCACTGTCCATGGCCTTTCTCCACCTGCTATGCTTCACTACTTCCCCATAAGTTATAGGATCAGAGAAGTTTTCAAACACAGCAAAGCTGTGAATGTTCTCTCCTTCCTTCAAGTTGTCTTCCTTATCAAGTTTGCCAAGCATAATGAATTCATCAAAATGAGCTGGATTTCTGACAATTCTTCCTAATCTAGTGGTGACAGCAGCATTGTCATTGGTTTCTGTGCCTTCCAGTGGCTCCTCATTTGCATTATTGTGATGATCAGTAGCATTTGAGTGATTCTCAGTTTCACTCTGCAAGTTGGTTTGAGTTGCTCCACCTTCATTGTTGTCAGCTTCATTTATGTTTCTTTTCTCTTCTTCATCAGAGTTGCACATCACATTTCCTTCTCCTTCATTATTTTCCCACTTCCAAGTCTCATGCTCATCAAAAACAACATCCTTGCTAATCATAATCTTCTTCTTAACTGGGTCATAGAGCCTGTATGCTTTAGACTCTTCACTGGTGCCCAAAAATATGCACTTCAGACTCTTGTTGTCAAGCTTCTTCCTTTGTACATCAAGAATATGCATATGTGCTATGCATCCAAACACTCTCAAGTGTCTCACAGAAGGTTTTCTCTCACTCCATGCCCCTTCAGGTGTCATGTCTTTGAGTGCAACTGTAGGACATCTATTCAACAAGTAAAATGACCACCTGACAGCCTCAGGCCAGAATTGTTTAGGCAACTTGGCTTCACTTAACATGCTCCTCACCATGTTCATAACTGTACGATTCTTTCTCTCAGCAATTCCATTTTGTTGTGGAGTATAAGCTGCTGTAAGTTGCCTTCTAATTCCATTTTCACTACAGAAATCATCAAACTTTTTGGAATTAAATTCCCCACCTCTATCAGTCCTCAAACAACTGATAACACAGGTAGTTTCCTTTTCAATCATCACTTTGAACTTCTTAAAAATGTCTAGTGCAGCAGATTTTTCTTTAATGAAATATACCCAAGCCTTTCTAGTGTAATCATCAATGAAACTAATGAAATACCTTTTCTGACTGTTTGATTCAGGTGTGATTGGTTCACAAATGTCAGAATGCACCAGCTCCAATCTCCTAGAAGCCCTCCATTTGCTTTGTTTGGACATTGCATCTCTGTGTTGTTTTCCTATGAGACAATTTGTGCAAGGCTTCATTGGTTCTTTGAGAGTAGGCAATCCATCCACCATTTGCTTTTGTTTGAGCAACATCAAACCATTTGTGCTGAGATGACCATACCTCCTATGCCATAACTCAGACACATCCTCTTCACTGACTTGAAAGCACTTAAGTGTCACATAGGATCCCACAATGGTGAACATTCTGTTGCTTGACATCTGAGAGTTTATCACTAGCCCTTTCTCCTTGTGATAAACCTTGCAAGCATCTTCTTCAAATACAACTTAGACCTCTTTGTTGCAGTTGACCAATGCTTAATAGATTGTTCTTTAATTCGGGTATCCAATACACTTCAAAGATCACTTGTATCCTCCCTTCAATTCTGATCTTGATGGTGCCCTTTCCCATCACATTAAGCCTCATATTATTTCCAAGTTTAACAGTTTCTCTGAAGTTTTCATCTAATTCAACAAACCAATCCTTGCAACCACACATGTGGTTGCTACACCCTGAGTCAAGGAACCAGCAATCAAAACAACTAGATTGACTAATTGCATCATATGCCATGAGTAGCAGATCTTCATTGTGCTCAATATCAGGTTGACAGAGGTGATTTCTTTCATCAGTTACCATTAGAAGAACCTCTTCTTCATCTTCAAAGTCAGCACTAGCATAATTTGCATTCTTGTCATCAAGATTTGGACATTCATTTCTATAATGTCCCATCTTTCCACATCTATAGCATTCAATGTTTTCTTTTGAGAATTGCCCTCCTCTTCCCCTAACAAAATGACTTCTGGTTTCTTTACTCAACAATGCAGTGAGCCTTTCCATCTCGAGGAAATCATCCATGAGATTGAATTCAGTTGAGGGGAGGGGGCTTTATGATTTTTTTCAGTATCATTTTTATATTTAAATCAATAAAGTTCTGTAATAAACACAGATGAACCATTAGTCAGAATGGCTTGGTTCATATTCATTCTTCTCCCATCCTCCTAATTTATGCATATCACTTTCAACTGCAAGTAGCCTGTCTCCACTATCTGACATGCTACCTGTGAAGGACTCAACATAAACTGCAAGTAGCCTGTTATCATTCACATAAAGCTTTTCATGAGTCACGACTTCCAGTCTAGGGCACTCAGATTCCAGCTTAGCAACCTTCTTGATGCTCTCCAAATGTTTCTTACTAGCCGTTTCAGCAGCTTGGGAACATAAATTCCTTTCAGCAATCCTAATTTCTAGTTCCTCGAGTCGAGATTGTAGCTCAAGTTGAAGACCCAAATTCTCTTTCTCCACAGCCTCAAGTCTCTGGCTGAGATCAGAACGAATTGACCCTGAACTCAAAGTAGAGATGAGTTTAAATGAGTGCCAAATGCAGCCTCAGACATCAGAGAGTCGGAACCAACCAACAAAATGGCTCTTAGAGCATCAAGCTTAATTATAAAATTACATTCACGAGACATTCATGAGCATAAGAGAACCAGTAAGGTTTAATAACAAAAAAGTGTAAAAGCAATATTTTAACAAAAATGAATAAACTTAACAACAATTAAGATATTCATGCACCTATACGTAATTTCATTTACATTAAGATCACCAAAAATTGTTGTTGTAATGGTAGACAATGCCCCCAATACATCTTAATAGAGTAAACTACCATTATAATCCCTAAAACTGTAAGCAATTTAGTTCTTAATAATGTAAGGTATTAACTGTAATGAAGACAAGTTGGTGAAGAAAAGCATATAAAACATATAAATGTGAAGTTGAACATATAAAACATGCTAAAAGGTCCTTTAACATTGTTGGCAAGGAGATAAAGAATGTATGTAAATGTGAAAATTGGACTGCATATGACAGCAAATACTTCATGATGGTGAGAATAAACTTAGTTTACTTTGTATAGGAAAGGGGGAATCATAGTCATCAATATGGAAAAATGAAGAATTTGTATTGTATGAAATGACAACAAATTGGTTCCCAATGGTAAAATTGCTTACCAATAGTAATATTTACGAAATGTAATCATGAATGAGATTATTTTATCCACTACTAAATATATCCGTATATATCACCCTGATCATGATATGATAAACTTGACGTAGTTAAACAAAAATAATCTTGTGCATCCTGCAAATGCAGCTATTTGAAGGCAAGTAAGTAGAACTTCATCCTACCAAGAGATATTTGAATTCCTATCCTGTGATCCCCGATATAGAAATTAGACCTTTAATTTTCATTTTTTTAGCAACTAAACTCATAATACTACCTAGTACATTTGTCAAAAGAAATTAGCTAAGTGACTGCTTCCGCCTAGTACATTTGTCAAAAGCCCAGATAAGTTAACAATGTTGCTGGTTCCTTACTGAAATCCTCTCATGTATCTTAGCAATTTTGCTTGTTTTCAAAATATCATTGTTACAATTTAAGACATATATGTTAGCCTTTGAGGAACCTTTGAGGAACATGCAGACTGATGAGTTGCTTCAGAGAGTGGTGAATGAAGAGCATGAGAAATATGCTTAAAAGAAGCATCCATCCATCATTCAAAAATTCAAAAAATGCAAGAAATTTCGCCAAATAAATTTAAACATTAAATTATATCTTTAGTGTTAATAGTAGAAGTAAACTAAAAGGAGCAAGCACGTGACACAGAAACATTCAAATATATATATTCGATAGAAGTAAACTAAAAGTAAAAAAAAAAAAGACACGATAGTTTAGTAAAAAGCAGGAAAATAATATATATTGCTATCTAGCTAATTGAAAGTTTTATCTCAACAAAATTGTTTTTTGATGATGCATCCACGACTTGATTCCAATCCCTTTACAAAAGCTAAGCACAGGAAATTCCTTTGGATAGCATGTTGAGAAGCACTATATCTTTTATGCAGAAGCTTTTCTCCGCCAATTGGAAGCAAAGAACTTGAGAGGCTCCAACCATCATCTAACTCAAACTCTAGTACTAAAGAAGGTAGTAACCACTCAATGGGTCTGGCATCATAAGAAAAAAACAATATTAAATCCATGTACAACTTCAAGAAAATAATATGTCAATCATTATATCAATGTTTTTAATACTTTAAACACAAAATCTGATAAACCAAATAGAATCAACAAATGAAAAGAAAATTGAGGAAGTCGGAAATTAATGAGAGTCTGGCATGATGAAAGGATTTCAACTGGTAAGGAAAGGAAATGAAGAGCAATTGAATCAAGATAGGTATTATTTCTTTCTGGTTTTGAGTTCCAGCAAACACACTAGAGTATATTCTAGGGTACTCCAATTCCCTCCAATTACAACTGAGTATTCAACTCATTTGCTACCTATCCTATTCTACCTTATATAGACTGATTGATACACATAACAACCCTATGAGTTTGTTATGACAGTTACATTTATTCTGTTATGACAGTTAGTATCCTATCGTACAATCTAATTTATTTATTTCTCCTAACATATACTCTTTTTACTGTTGGACGCCTATCAATACTCCCCCCTAAGACTTTCACCTTGTCCTCAAGGGGAAAATCAGGGAAAAGTTGTTGCAGCTTGTCTACCAGCTCCCAGGAGTTGTCACATGGAGGCAATTGTGCCCATTTGATGAGGACTTCAGCTGCTCCCTGTGTATTGTACCTCAGATCCAGTATGTCTTCAATAGCAGGCTCCATTGTCCAGTCCTCTGTTAGGGTAGTAGGTAGTTGTTGAGCAGTATAGTTACTAGGGACAGCCTTCTTTAGCCTGCTGATGTGGAAAACAGGATGGATTTTGTACTCTTTGGGCAGAGCTAACTTGTATGCGACAACTCCTATTTGCTCAGTCACTTGATAGGGTCCATAGTATCTTGGGCTGAGCTTCTCATTCCTTCTTGCAGCTAAGGAATGCCACTTGTAGGGTCTGGCTTTAAGATAGACCCAATCCCCTATCTCAAGTGTAACATCTCTTCTATGCTTGTCGGCCTGTTTTTTCATTCTCTGCTGGGCTTGTGTCAAATTCTGATGTAGCTGTTCGAGCAAAGCATCCCTTTCTTCATACAACGAGTTAACCTCCTCCACTGTAGAGGGGATAGATGGGCCTTTGATGATAGGACTGGGTTCTCTGCCATAGAGTGCCTTGAAAGGTGTCATGCCCAATGAAACATTGTAGTTGGTGTTAAACCAAAGTTCTGCCCAACAGATCCATTTGGTCCAAGACCTGGGTTTCTCACCCACAAAGCATCTCAAGTACACTTCCAAACATCTGTTAACCACCTCTGTTTGTCCATCAGTTTGAGGATGGAAAGAGGTGCTGTATTTGAGCTTGGTACCTGCCAATTTGAACAGTTCTTTCCAAAAATGACTTAGGAAAATTGCATCCCTATCTGAGACAATCGATTCTGGGAACCCATGGAGCCTCACAATCTCTGCACAAAAAATGGCTGCCACCTCTTTAGCATCATAGGGGTGACCTAAGAGGATAAAATGTGCATACTTGGACAATCTGTCCACTACCACCAACACTGTATCTTTCTTCCCTATCCTTGGAAGACCACCCACGAAGTCCATGGAAATGTCAGACCATACTCTAGTAGGAATGGGGAGGGGTTGCAATAGTCCTGCAGGCTTTAAAGTGTCAATTTTGTTCTGTTGACATGCATGACATTTGGAGATGAAATCCCTTATATCTTGCTTCATACCTTCCCAATAAAAAACTGCATTAATTCTTTTGTATGTTCTGAAGAACCCAGAGTGTCCCCCTTGCAAGGAAGAGTGGAATTCCTCAAGTATCTTAGGAATGTGTGGGAAAGTGCGAGGTAAAACCAAGCTGTTGTTTTTGAATAAGAGGCCACCTCTGATAGCCAATGAGGGGTGTGCTGTAGGATTGATAGAAGCTTGCTGCAGAGCTGTTTGAATGGACTGATCCTCAGTGATTTCTTTTTCCCAAGCCTCCCAATCCTGCAAGGATACTTTGGAGAGGGCAGCAAACATCATTTGCCTAGATAAGGCATCTGCTACCTTATTGGAATTACCTGGTTTGTATTGGACTGAGAAGTCTAATCCCAGCAGCTTGGAAGTCCACTTCACCTGTTCTCCTCCCAAAAGATTCTGGTCCGTGATGAATTGGAGGCTCTGCTGATCAGTTCTAACCACAAAGTGTTGACCCAACAAGTAATGTCTCCACTTTTGGATGGCTAGAACAATAGCCATGAGCTCTCTCTCATAGGCAGATTTTTGTTGAGCTCTTGGAGACAATTTCTGACTAAAGTAGGAGATTGGTTTCTCATCTTGCATTAGAACTGCCCCCACCCCTTTTCTAGAGGCATCCGTTTCTAAGACAAATGTTTTAGAAAAATCTGGCATTGAGAGTACAGGAATGGTAGTCATGGCCTGCTTCAATGCAATGAAGGCATTTTCAGCTTCTATGCTCCATATGAATTTGTCTTTCTTAAGAAGGTCAGTGAGAGGTCTAGCCATTATGCCATAACCTTTGACAAATCTACGATAGTACCCTGTGAGACCTAAAAATCCTGAGTCCCTTGATGTCTTTGGGAGCAGGCCACTCTGTCATAGCACTAACCTTGAGTGGATCAGCTGAAACCCCCTGGGCAGAAACTACATGCCCCAGATATTCCACCCTAGGCACTGCAAAGTCACATGTTTTCTTATTGAGGACCAGTTGATTGTCGTGCAAGGCTTCAAATACCAATTTCAAGTGACTAGCATGTGTCAATGTGTCCCTACTGTAAATGAGGATATCATCAAAAAAAACCAAAACAAACTTCCTCATAAATGGCCTGAGTACTTCATTCATCAAGGCTTGGAAGGTGGAGGGTGCATTGGTCAATCCAAAGGGCATCACTAGATATTCATAGTGACCCTCATGTGTACGAAATGCTGTCTTTGGGATGTCTTCTAGCTTCATTCGAATCTGATGATAGCCAGATTTAAGATCCAGTTTGGAAAAAAAATTTGCACCATGGAGCTCATCCAGCAGCTCATCAATTAGAGGAATAGGAAATTTGTTGGGTATGGTCAGCCTGTTTAGTGCCCTGTAATCCACACAAAATCTCCAACTACCGTCTTTTTTTTTCACTAGTATGATGGGACTGGAATAAGGGCTAGTGCTAGGTCTGATTACCCCTGCCTTCAACATATCAGCCACCAATTTTTCAATTTCGTTTTTCTGGTTGTGAGGGTACCTGTAGGGTCTAAGGTTTGGGATATTTGCTCCCTCTTTTAACACAATGGCATGGTCTTGGGGTCTAGGAGGGGGTAGTCCTTCCGTCTCTCTAAATATAGAGTCAAATTCCAGAAGCACAGTAGAAATTACCTCTGGTAGTGGCTTCGCAGGCTCTGTCTCCAACTGTAGCTCTCTGCACTCAATCATCACATCTAGTTCTGGCTCTTCCAGCTCTTTACACATTTTCTTTGCTGATATCTCTTCCTTAGAGAGTGTAGGGTCCCCCTTCAGGCAGTGTACCTTCCCTTCCTGCTTGATCCTCAATGTCATATTCCTGAAATTTGCTTTAACATCTCCAAGTCTTTCTAACTAATCCAAACCTAGTACCAAGTCTTCTCCATCCAATGGGAAGATGAAGAAGTCAGCATTGACATTCAGACCCTGTAAAATCAGACGAATTCCCTTACAAACTCCCCTAGCCATAATTCTGTGGCCATTCCCCACCTTGACCCAGTATGGAGGAGTATCTTCCACCTGCAAATTCATGATAGCCACCAACTTGTTGGACACAAAACTGTGAGTAGCCCCACAATCAATCAAGACTGCAATTCTCTGTCCATTTATCTCACCCCATAACATAAATGATCTCTTAGAGGATAAACCAGCCATGCTATATAGATGCAAGCTCTTCAAATCCCCTTCCCACACAATTTCCTCTTCTTCTTGACCACTGTTCTCCTCTTCTACCCCTTCTTCAATGATCATCATCTTCAATTGCTTATTCTTGCATACATGTGAGGGTGTGTATCTCTCCTCACAAGTGAAACACAAGCCCTTCTTTCTCCGTTCTTGAATCTCATCATTGTTGAAATTTTTGGGGACACCCACCTTGCCACTCTTATTCCCTTGTTCACTAGGTTTTGCAGCGTTATTATTCTCAGTATTGTTCTTGCTCTGTGGATCATCTCTCCACCCTTTGAAACCACCAAAATTTCTGTTTGGTTGGGTTGCTTTTCCCACACCACTGTTATTCAAAGTTTTACCCGTTGGCCCCAACTTTTCTTCTGCCAACAAGGCCACATCCATCATCTCCGCTAAGTCCTTAGGCCTATGTAGACGGACCTCAGCCCGTATGTCATCCCTCAACCCATTGGAGAACATTCCCAAGAAGAGTTCTTTATCTTGCGTCTTAACATGCCCAGAAATGGTTTCAAATTTACGCCTGTATTCCTTCACCGTGCCCTCCTGTTTCAGCCCGATCAGAACTTCAAACGCGTTTGCGACCACCGTTCCCTGAAAACGGCGTAGTAACGCGTCTTTGAAATCTTCCCAGCTTGCGCCGTCATTGCAAGATTCCCACCATTGCATCCACGAGAGTGCCTCGCCCTCCATCGCCATTAGCGTCGCGTCCATTCTTTCTGCGTCATCGATCTTGCGCACCTTGTAGTAACGCTCGATCTTGCTTAACCAACCCGGTGCATCTTCGCCGTTAAAAATGGGTAATTCCACCTTGCGAAGCTTTCGCTCCCCGTCGCCACCACTTTCGCCCCCATTGTCGCCGGAGATTGCCACCAGTGTCTTTGGCGGCGGCGATTTCACCTTCTCCGTCATGAGCCCTTGTATCGCCGCGAGAATCTCATCCTTCGCTTTCTGGATAGCTTCATCTGTATGCTGTTTGTTACAAACCTCCGCTTCTTGAAGACGTTTTTCGAGATCATCCATGGCTGATGCGTCGTTCTTCTTTCGTACCATATAGATTCCAATGGATCGTCACTTGCTTTGATACCAGTTGAAAGGATTTCAACTGGTAAGGAAAGGAAATGAAGAGCAATTGAATCAAGATAGGTATTATTTCTTTTTGGTTTTGAGTTCCAGCAAACACACTAGAGTATATTCTAGGGTACTCCAATTCCCTCCAATTACAACTGAGTATTCAACTCATTTGCTACCTATCCTATTCTGCCTTATATAGACTGATTGATACACATAACAACCCTATGAGTTTGTTATGACAGTTACATGTATTCTGTTATGACTGTTAGTATCCTATCATACAATCTAATTTATTTATTTCTCCTAACATATACTCTTTTTACTGTTGGACGCCTATCACATGAAGACCATTCTAAAACTCATAAACCTACAATGAAATAACGTAAAAGAGTTAGACATACTATAGTAATCAACACTCTATAAAACCAGAAAGTGGTACCAAAAGGTAACTAAATTAAACAAAACAAAACTACTTGCAATCCTATTATAAAACCAGACTGCAAACATACTTAAAAAGAAAAAAGCAGAAACTTTTTGGGAACATTGCAGGGCTATTACTCAGACAGTCCCACAAGTTATTCTTCTTGTGTTTGCAATGGAAGAGTGAAAAACACAGACCTACTTAGTAGCACGTAAAACAACTCAAAAGCAAAAAAGACAACGTTATGATTAAGAGTCGCTTGAAAACAATGTTATAAAAAAATTTTGTGCAAAGGGGACTTATAGTTTATCCATGATAGTTAGTGAAGCAAAAACAGACAGAAGAATAGCTATTTGACAAGTTGTATATTCATTTCACACTTACAAGTACATCTACTTTTGCAGATGGTGAATTTTGAAGCAAAAATTCAATCATTCGATCAATAATGGATGAATATTTTGGCATCAATCCTGCTTTAATAGCTTCTCGCAACTTGGCATTTTCTATCCAAGACTTGCCACCTACAAGCTCCATCTTTATATCTCTCCATGATGACGGGGAAAATCCATAAGCATCCGAGCTCACATTTAATTGAAGTGACTTCAAGTTACACAAGGAAGGGAGTCTGAGCTTATATTTATTAATAACTAACGAGAGAGCCTAAACAATAAGGTATGAGAGGCAAATTAGCAGGAGTTTTATATAATGCTTTTTGACAAAATTTAGCAATTAAAGAAGTTAATGTTAGTACCTTAAGAGTATTTGGACATACAGTCAATGATTCAATGTCAGTCATCTCTACCAACCAATTGAGTATACCCATAGCCATAGTAGTCTTCACAGGATACATAACTTGACGTATAACAAGACTGACTTGTTTAATAGAAGAAAGATGGCTCCTAGAGATTTTTAGAAAAGAATTACATGTAACACTAAAGGTACACAGACTTGGAGCAAATAGCTCAACATTCGAATAACCTCCACTATAACCCTTATAACCCGTATGTATAGATAGATTGAGAAGTGTAGTACTTGATATGCAAAGGGTACGTTGTTGTGGATCCACGGGTTCATCCAGAAGTCTACATTTGAGAATGATTAAAGTATTCAACTTGTTAAAAGTGGAAAAGGGTTCAACATGACCATCATTTCGACAGCGAAAGGACATTTTGCGTAGTTTCAAGTAGGTTAATGCTGGTAAATTAAGAGTTTTCGGAAATAGTACTAAACACTTTTGGCATCCAAGTTCTAGAGAGGTCAAAGAGCGACATGAATAGGAAGGTGGAAACGGACTGAGATCAATACTAAGAGAATCATAAGAAATACATAAACGATTGACATTGTGTGAAGCTGCGTATCTTAAAATTCTTATAAGTATGTAAGGATCAGCAGTACCTCGATGTTCATATTCGAGAGCATTCAGTTGCGAAGTCATGGAATCGCGTAAAGAGAGAATCAGATACACGAATTTCGTGAAACACTTGAGATTGCTAAAATGCTCGGAACTTAAATTAAGGGTGGGAATATGCCTCCAAAGATGTTTCCATCTCGTGGACAATAAGCAATGAACCGTACCTTGAGATGATCTGCGGAGACGGATGGTCTGCGGAGACGGTCAAAGGACAGATCGTCTGATACTGTAGGCTGAGGAAGACCTGAACACGCGGAGGGTGTACCTGCAAGAACACTCTGACGCCCAAGTCAGCTATATCGAGCTACAGTAATATCTAGTGAATATTCGAATGAATTGCGTACCTGACATCTGGTGACTGGAGGTATTTATAGTTAATAGTCTGGATCGTTGGCGTCGGATAGCCCATTTGCGATGGGGGCCCAAGTATCAGTGGAACTGACCACTTCGTTATTGGGCTGGTTGGTTAATTAGTTGTCGGATCAGGCCAAGCGAAGCTGGCCCTTCCCTTGCTGGGTTGGATCGTTGCTACTGGATTGGGCTTGACGACTGGCCCAGTCCAGAATAGTTGCCCCCCAAGCCAAGGTCGATCGCTGAGCGGGCGTAGGCTTGATACGCAGTCCTGCTGGTCGTGCTCGATCAGTAGTTTGATAAGTCTTGCCCCCAGTTCACGACTTGTGAATTTTCGGCGGTTGATATCGTATCGGATCGCCCGATAATTGATAGACACTCTCCTGGTCGTCCGATCCGTTGAATATTTCAAATATAACAAATATTTTTAACAAAATAAAATTTTTTTGTTGGGCATATTTTCGTGGGCCTATATATATGAGAGTGTGGGAGTCTTTTCTTCTTTCATTCCAACCACTCATTCTCGAAAACTTCAATTTCCTCTTCCAAACAAAAAGGGGCGACCGGCTCTCCTCTTTGGCGCAATCGAAAAGGGGCGACCCGCTCTCCTCCTTGGCGCAATCGAAAAGGGGCGATCCTCTTGGTGCTGACGGGAAGGAGGGCGACCTGCTGTGACGCGTTTTTGGTCATGCGCGCCCTCCATTGTGCGCGACTCTGCTGGGCGATCCTGCGACGGTGCGATCTGATGGAAGATTGGGAGCGAGGGCGACCTGCTCCAATCCCTGTGAGAGGCGACCAGCGGAGGAGGCGACTTATCTAACCGAAAGGGGGCGACCCGAAGAAGAAGAAGAGGCGACTTGCACGCTCACGAACGGGGCGACCTGAAGAGGAAGAAAAGGGGCGACCCGTTGTTAGGAAAGGGGCGACCCGTTTTTCTTCAAAAAAGGGGCGACCTGACTCTAGAGTAGGAGGCGACGTTGTGCTTCACGGAAAGGAGGCGACCTGATTCCCTCCTTACTCAAGGTCAGTTCCTTTCCCTTCTTCTCTCCTTATCGTTATCTGGTTGTAAGTTCTTTATTTTTATTCACATTAGATCTCGCGGACCGCTATCTTACTTTGGTTCCTCGGATTTGCCATGAACGTTATATTGTATAAGTTCTGATATCTGTTGGTGTATGATCTACAGGTTGTGTCTAACGGTGGGCGACTTTCCCTTCTGACAATCCGTATCACGGGTGATCACTATCACAAGCGACCACACTGTTTTACTCTAGGTATTTTCCTTATAGCTTTACCACCTTCGTTTCGTAATTGCGAGGTGAGCGTGGTATTGATGCGGTAACGTAGAAATTTGATTTCTTGTCTTTTACGCCTTTTGAAGATTTCGAGGGTGATCTTACCTCTCTCCAACTTTGTGATTCGATCTTTCGGGTTCTTCGACTTTCTGTCAAGGTACACGGCCTCAAACTTCATTGCTGGAAATTGATGAAGATAGTTGTTTATGTGGCCTTAATTATAAGTTGATCACTTCGTTTTTCTTTGAGTCTGATCAATCCCTTTATTTTCATATCCAGTGAGTTGTCTTGACCATCCTAGGAGGTGACTTGGTCTTCTTTATCGGCAACTCTTGATCCAAAGGTATTCTCTCTTGCATCCGTATTTATTCTTTTTGTTGTGTTTATCTTTGGTTTGGCGGGGAGGGACGATCAGGCTTGGGGTGAGACAATCGCCCCTCATCCGCAAGCCTAAGTACTCGTTTAACGAGTGATCGCCCCTTCCTGCAGGTTTGCATCGTGGCGAGGACCAAGCAAACTCGACGCAAGTCTCCATCCTCCGATCCTCACGTTGCTCGAGTTGCTACCTCGAAAAAGGGGAGATCTCCCGAGATGTCAGATGGTGAGGGGGATACGAGCTCTTCTGAGTCTGGCCCTTCTTCCGAGTCTCTTGCCCATTCTACGGGGGATAGGTCGTCCGGCTCTTCTTCCTAGAGTGCAGAGTCGTCTAAACCCGCCAGGCTCAGGTCATCCTTCGGGGGTCAAACGGTCATTGATTATTCTTGGGTTTCTTCCACCATTCTGAATGAAGTATCAAAAGTGAGAAAAAGGGAGTTGGATTTGGCGGCCCAGTGCGTGAGCAATGACGACCAGGAGTGGCAGGTCGAGAGCATGGGAATTGGTGAGCACATTGCTACCTTCCCAATGGAGCTGAAGTTCACTATGTACATGAGGGTTCTCAACATCATGAATATATGACCACCCTTTACTCCCTTTGAGCGCAGGGTCCTTCGTTTCTTGGATGTCGCCCCATCACAACTGCATCCCAACTCTTGGGGCTTCGTCAAGGTATTTGAAGTTCTGTTAGGCGAGCTGAAGAGGCCGGTTTCTCAGAAGCTCTTCTTCACTATCTTTGATACTAACCGGCGTGGAGAGAAGCATAGTCACAAAACTAGGTGGGAGTTTCTCAGTTTGAAGGCTGTTACCGGTTTCAAACTTTTTGTACCTTATATGGATTCTGTGAAGAAGTGGAAGAGCAAGTTTCTTTGGGTTGCCTCGACCAGCCGTGGCGATCAAGACTTGGTGGGATATCTAAACGACTACGGGGAGGCCATTGATTTCGTATTTCCTATTTCTTGGTCACCGTGACACTACCTTCAGGAGCCACATACTTACCGGTTCACCTTAAAGCAGCTGGGTGCTACTGATAGAGAGAACTTGAGATTGCTCAGGAATTTGGCCTCCCACTTACCCTCTAGAGAGAAACTGATTCCCTGCAAGCCACTTGTTCTATCTGACTCCCCCGACAAGTTGGCTGCAGCCTTAGGTCGGCTGGCTTTCTTATTCGTGCATTAGTTTTTATCCATGTGTAATGGTCTCGTTTGTTTTCTTTTGACTGTCTTATCACTTATTTGCCGCCTTGCTTGTTTTCTAACAACTGTTTGTTTTCTTGCAGACGAGACGCAGGTGGACAGTTGACTTTTGCTGAGCTAGTTGCTGGTGCCAGACAGGGGCCTCCGAAGCGCAAAACATCGGTTCGTGCTGAGGATTCTACCCCTATTCCTTCCCCACCACCTCTCGAGACGCATCCACAAACTCCTCTGGTGGATCCACATCCCGGGGGCGACCCTGAAGGTCCTCAGAAAACAAAGAGGAGGCGGGCTGATGATGTTGCATCTGATGGAGCGGTCCACCATTCCGCGGGCGTACCTGATCAACCTGGGAAGAAAAAGCATGGTCGTGGCAAGTCTCCTAGGGTGATGTTGGACCAGTTGGGTACTGCTTACCGTGATCGCTTCATGGAAGACCCTATCGACACTGCTATTGACTTTTTGAAGGCTGCTTCCAAGCAGCTGAAGAGGACTCAGAATGAGGAGGACGAATGGTTTGCAGGTAAATTCTTTTGGCTTAGCTTGACCGGTCAACATATCTTGCTTTTGGATTTCCTTACATTACTTCTTTCTTTTTGCAGAGTTGACGGCGAAGAGGGATAAGGCTTTGGATCAAGCAAAGAGAGCTAGAGATGCCCTGGAGGGATCTGAGAGGAAGGCTAACATGTTGAAGGAAGAACTGAAAAAGCTGAAGTCCGCCAGAGAGGTTTCTGAAGCTAAGATGAAGGAAGAGCTGCAAGAGCTGAAGTTGGCCAAGGAGGCTTCTGAGGCTAAGATGAGGGAAGAGTTCGAGAAGTCGGTTTCCACGCTCAAAGATGAGGTCGAAGAGATGAAGAAAGAGAGAGATGAGAATGAGAAGGTATTGGAGGAGGCTAAAGATTGGGGTGACAAGGTCACACGTGATGCCGTTGAGATTGTAAAGGATCAGATTGCTAATGCTCTGAAGCAAGTCCAGCTTCGTTATCCCGAGGTGGTGGTTGACACGACTGTTTTTGATCCCAATCATGTCCTCCTAGGTAATCAGATTGTGAAGCCCACCGGCAGGCCTGATGGGACCAACCTGGTTATCTATCAGTGGCCATGAGGGTGGTTGGGTCTTTCTTACACATCCTTTTGTAGTTCTGATATTACTTTACCCTGATTCACGCTTTAATTTTCTAGCTTTGGAGTTTATCTGATTTGGTTGTAACCCACATTCGGTGTGTTCCTACTCCGACACTTTGTTGCATGGTTTATTTTGCCTAAACTCTTTGCGCATGTATGATACTCAAACTCTTTGACGATATATTTGACATGTTCGATATGCGTTCTCGTCCTTCGAAACGTTTGTTACATGGGCAATGTAACACCCTGGGTAGAGCCTTTTCTTTCTAGTAGGATACCCAGCTGTGCACTCATGATCTTCTCTCCCCCCCATGAGAGTTTTTGCCTTCCGTGGGAATCGAACATGTACCCTAGGGGCTTAAGTACAAGTTCAATGCATTCCCACTACCAATTGAACTACTAGCTCAATTGGTAGTGGGAATGCATTGAACTTGTACTTAAGCCCCTAGGGTACATGTTCGATTCCCACGGAAGGCAAAAACTCTCATGGGGGGGAGAGAAGATCATGAGTGCACAGCTGGGTATCCTACTAGAAAGAAAAGGCTCTGCCCAGGGTGTTACAAAAAAAGCCTCGTCCCCTTGTCACTTTCTAAGATTAGACCTGCCCCACTGCCCTTGCTGTTAGACAAGCCATCCACGTGCAATATCCAAAGAGGATGCATCGGGTTTTCAGGGATGGGAGTCATCTCAGCTACAAAGTCGGTCAACACTTGAGCCTTGATGGCTGATCTTGCCTCATACTTTATTCCAAATTCTGACAATTCAACTGCCCACTTGATCATCCTGCCAGCCAGGTCAGGTCGGTGTAAGATTTGTCTGATGGGCTGGTCAGTCCGTAAGACGACCTGATGAGCCACAAAATAAGGTCTTAGTCTTTGAGCAGCCACAATAAGCGCCAACGCCAGCTTCTCAATCTTTTGATATCTTAACTCTGCCCCCTGAAATGCTTTGTTGACAAAGTATACAGGATTTTGGTTGGATCCTGCCTCTCGTAGCAATACTGCCGACAATGCCTCGTCAGTGATGGAGAGATATAGGTAAAGTGTTTACCCTTGCTCTGGTGTGGTTAGTATTGGAGGTTGCAGTAGAGCTGTCTTCAACTGATCGAGAGCCTGTTCACACTCAGGCGTCCACTGAAACTTAACTTCTTTCTTCAGCAACTTGAACAGGGGAAGAGACTTATTCGCAGCTTTGGCTATGAAACGCGAGAGAGCGGCCACCATCCCATTTAGATTTTGTATTTCGTTTTTAGTGGTGGGCGACCTCATCTCCGTTACCGCCCTACATTTGTCCGGATTGGCCTCGATTCCCCTCTCTGTGAGGTAGAAGCCTAAAAACTTGCCTGCTCTGACTCCGAAAGTGCATTTCTTAGGGTTGAACCTGAGGGAGTTTTTTCGAGCTTCTGCAAACACTTTTCTCAGGTATTCCACATGTCTTGGATCCTCCCTGCTCTTAACTATCATGTCGTCTAAGTATACTTCCCCAACCTTGCCTATCTGCTCCCGGAAAACTTTGTTCATCATTCGCTGGTAAGTCGCACCAGCATTTTTCAATCCAAAGGGCATGACCCGGTAACAGTAATTGCCCTTATCTGTCATAAAAGCTATTTTTTCTTGGTCAGGTGGGTGCATGGCGATTTGGTTGTAGCCCGAGTATGCATCTAGAAACGACAACAATCGGAACCCACTCGCATTGTCGACCAGTCTATCCACGCTGGGCACTGGGAATGCGTCTCTTGGGCATGCTTTGTTAAGGTCCGTATAATCCACGCACATCCGCCATTTACCGTTTGCTTTCTTTACTAGGACTACGTTGGACAGCCAGGTCGTATACTTGATCTCTTTGATGAATCCTGCTTCGATGAGGTCGTCAACTGCCTTGGCTGCGGCCTGCGACTTCTCTTCTTTCTGCACCCGTCGTCGCTGAACAACCCATCTTGCCTCAGGATCTACGGCCAAGTGGTGGCAAGCGACCTCTGGGGGAATTCCAGGCATATCCGCTGCACTCCACGCAAATAAGTCGGCGTGTTCTTTCAAGCATAGTATCAGTTGATCTTTCATGCTAGTGGGGAGATCGCTTCCTATCCCGATTGTCTTTTCCGGGCCGTCCCCCAACTGTACATGCATAAATTCTCCATCTGGTTCTGGCCTTTTTATCCTCTTCTTGAGTTCCCTGGTCAGGAGGTCGTCCCCCTCTTCTTCTTCACTGTCAGGGTCGTACCTGGTGTCCAGGTCGGCCACATTAACTTGTTCTCCTTCTTTCATTATATCTTCTATTTCCTTTCTTACTTGTTCACCCTGCTCCTTGAGACCTAGGAAGAATGCTCGTTTTGCTGAAAGTAGATCAGCTGAACTGTTGCTATCTCCCCTTCCCTAGTGTAAAATTTCATCTTCAGGTGGACAGTAGATGGGACTGCCTCCAGTCGTGCTAGTGTTGGACGGCCGATGAGGCATTGGTAGACCGACTTACATGGCAGCACTATGAAGTCCGTCCTTACCATCCTGCACAAGGGTCTCTCCACGGTGTCATCCCCGAAAGTGACCATTAACTCAATACGTCTGATCGGGGTGGTGGTCGTCCCATTGAACCCGGTTAGGACTGTTCCCCTGTAAGGTCTCAAGTCTTCTATCGCTATTTTCAGAACCTCCAGGAGATCTTCAAAAATAATATCTGCAGAACTTCCCTGATCGACCAGGATTCTCTTGACTTCCATGTTGGCCATGACTGCAGACACGACCAGTGGTACTTCGTGATTGGGCGTCCCATCTAGGAGGTCCTCGTCCCCAAATGAGATAGGTGGTCTCTTAGTGAGGATCCTTGGGGTGGACGTTGAGGCGACGCTCAGGATCTGATCCCATCTTCTCTTCATACTCTTATTTGTCTCCCTCCTATCGGTGGGAAGACCTCCCATGATCACCATCGCCACGAGTCTTCCCTTAGACTTTCTCGTATCTAAGGCTTCATCAGACCCATCCTCTTCTCTTATCTTAGCTACCTCATTAGCTGGTGCTTTTCCCTTTCTAGGTGACCGGACGAGCTTCATGTCGTCCCTTCCGTTAGACTGGTCTTTCTTCACGTATTGGGACAGCTTGCCTTTTCTAATCAACTCTTCGATGTCATCCTTAAGGGCCATGCAATCGTTGGTTTCATGCCCGTTGCTCTTGTGGTAGCGACAGTATTTTTTAGATGGGCGCTGCCCTTCCTTTAAGACGAGAGGTTCTGGTCTTCTTACCTCCCTGAGTTCCGCGTTTGCACATTCCGTCAGGATCTTTGCTTACGAGGTGTTAAGTTTTGTCCGGTCAGCGAACTTCCTGATCTTGGGATCTCTCTGCTGCGCGGTCTGGTCTATCCACTGTCTCTGGTCGCGCTCTTCGCGAGGTTGTCTGTTCATCTCTGCTTCGGCAGCTTCTATGGCCATTGTTTTTTCTTCGTAATTCATAAACCTCTGAGACCTTCGGAGGAAGGTTTCTAAGTCCCTTGGTATGTGTAGGCCAACCTCGACCTCAAATCTACTCCCTCGAAGAAGTCCTGTTCTTAGGAAATACAACCTTTGGTTATCATCCAGGTTCCTCACCTGGTCTGCCTCCCGATTGAACCGCTCTACATAACTCCGAAGAGATTCATGGGGCCCATGCCGGATTGCGATCAAGACATCCTGAGATTTAGGCTTTATTCTTGATGTTGTGAAACGCGCAATCCCAAGAAGAGATAGTGTTTGGGCGTAGCTCGGTGAACCACTCCAAGGCTGATCCTTCCAATGTTAAGGGGAAGATCTTGCATTTGACAGGCCCTGATGCCCCCTATATTGCATCATAACGTCGAGGTGCTTCAGATGGGCGTCGGGATCTTGCACGCCGCTATACATTTTGAGCCCGGAAGGGGGTTTTCGTAAAGAGCGTGGGATAGGGTACTCGTCTATCCTTCTGGTGAACGGACCCAAACCCGTGTGCGTTGCACCTCTGCGAGGTCTTCCTCCTTCCGGTTCGTTTCTTGGTCGGTTACGCGGGCGTGTTTCGTAAGAGCGACTACGCGATCGATGGCGGCGTGGAGGCGTTTCATAGGATTGGTTGTGTGATCGAGTGGGCGAGCCGCGTGATCCGGATGAATCATACGAGGATTCCTGTGGCGAAGATTCCTCCGGCCAGTAAGTGTAATCTTAAGCGGAGGGTGTGATGATCGGCGGGGTTAGTCCTCCTCCTCGTCCCCTTCGGCGGGGTGGAGATCTGTGGACCAGGTGTCTTCTAGGAGGCGAGCGGTGTCTCCTAGACAGGTTGTCCCGACGATGAAGTTCGGGTGCAGTATTCGCTCGTCTGGATGTCACCTGATCTTCCATCTAAGTGATGAGGTCGTTCTGTCGGGCGATCTGCCGGTCTTGGTTTCGCAGTTGTTCCCTGAGCTCCTGAACCAAGTCTGCCGGAAGGGTGACGTTGACCTGCTGGGTCTTGCCTGGATGGGAACCAGGGGCGACGACCTCAGCGTTGGTCATCGTTCCTCCCAGTGCGAAGGGTGGACAGACTGGTATCGAGGCCACCGTCGACTGTGGTCTGCCACGAGTTGCTTTTGCCTTTGGAGGCATTTGAAATGTTGGTTGGATAGTAGGATCTCCCACTGTGGTCGCCAATGAACCGTACCTTGGGATGATCTGCAGAGACGGATGGTCTGCGGAGACGGTCAAGGGACGGATCGTCTGATACTGTAGGCTGAGGAAGACCTGAACGCGCGGAGGGTGTACCTGCAAGAACACTCTGACGCCCAAGTCAGCTATATCGAGCTATAGTAATATCTAGTGAATATTCGAATGAATTGCGTACCTGACATCTGGTGACTGGAGGTATTTATAGTGAATAGTCTGGATCGTTGGCGTCGGATAGCCCATTTGCGATGGAGGCCCAAGTATCAGTGGAACTGACGACTTCGTTATTGGGCTGGTTGGTTAATTGTCGGATCAGGCCAAGCGAAGCTGGCCCTTCCCTAGCTGGGTTGGATCGTTGCTACTGGATTGGGCCTGACGACTGGCCCAGTCCAGAACAAGCAAGTTTGAACGGCATATTTGGCATCCAAAAAGGAGAGTATGTGAAGCAAAATGCAATCGGGCAAGTTGCTCAGTATGTCTTTGTTGTCTTCATTTCCACACTCCTTGCGTTGATGCCTCCTTCTCTTCATTATTTCTGAACCCTAACAAACTTTTCCAGCGCAAGACACCGTGATCTCAAACCATTTGTTTGTTTACCTTTGTGCAGAAAATCCGTTCTCAACCATTCAGTTGTATACCATACTTGGTCAAAAAAAAAAGTTGTATTCCCTACTTAATAACCTATCTTTTTTTCCTTATAATAAAAAGTCTGATGTGATAGTTTATGTAGGGTATACAAAGTCAAAAAAAAGGAGGCATACAAATAGGATCTTAACCTATCCTTTTTTTTCTTATAATAATCAGGATAGAGAGTCCTTTTTTAACTTTCTTGAAAGGGATCTTTTTTTTTTTTGACAAAATCCTATTTTATTTTACCCTTTTTGTTTGACATTATTTATTTGACGCGAATTCTTTATTTCCCAATTTCATGTAAGATCGAAATGGATTTTAATATAACTTAAAAATTAGTTTCGGTTGTTTTAAAAATTGTTAGCTTTGGGAAAAATTTAATAAATTAAGGTTAGCTTTATAAAAAGATAAATTAAGGTTCGTGGATACCTAAAAAGCAAATATCAAAATGTTTACCAACATCATATAACACAAGTGGTAGATACTTGAGTATTTGGTCAAGGTGCCATCCCTCGCCGGTATGTATGAAAATATACCTGGTGGGAGAGAGGTCAACCATTTAAATGGATTTTTATACTTCGAGGGATTAATCTCTGCAGTTGCACGTGCAAGAAATACCTTAGTTTTCAAAAAAAAAAAAGTAAATAGGAAGAAAGTAAAATAACAAAAAAATAATATTAAAAAAATCTCCTTTGAAGGAATACAATAATGAATTCATATATATTTTAAAAATACTACTTTTGAAGTCATTTCTTCCTACTTGATACTTCATTGTTGGTAAGTACACATGAATAAATTTCCAACACAAGCAATCTTTCAGTTAAAAGCAATTATAATAGTATATATGTAATTTCAATTTACCTTTTACTTTCAAGGAAAACTGGACTTAAACTCATATTATTTTAAGTTGGGAAGCGTTATTTCTTCTCGATTCATTAAACAACTTGTTGAGCTGGTCATCCTTAAGACCTTGATCAACAGACTTCGAAGGATAAATATACTACAAAATACTAATGATAGACATCCTAAGCCAGATCACTCCTAGACATGTACCTCACAGTTTTATAAGATCGAACTGCTTTGATACCATATCATGACACCCTAAATTTCATAAGAAATAACTACCAAGTATTCAGCATAACACATGAACTTCTAACGATTCATTTAGAAGAATTTAATTTACTTTCAAATTATATATACAAAATAAAAATCTAGCTTTACATAACGACCTTAGTCAATAATAAAATCCTTCAAATCTAGGTCTCTGATTGTGATCTAGTATGCTCCAGGTTGAACTGTTGATGAGCAATCTAGATAAACTACTCAGCTTTTCAATGCTATTTGTTCACCTGGAAACATCACCCCCAAACATAGTGAATTTTGTAACTCAGTAACATAGAATATATAAATAAAATAGTTTTATTTGATGTTTCCAGCCATATCCATGTGCGAACATAGAAAATACAGATCATGCACAAATGTTTTTCATTTGAATTTGAATACAGTTCTAAGATAATAAGAAAGAAGTAACATATAGGACAAAATCACTTTTCATGCATATACATCATTCATTTATCCTAAAACCATGTAGGAGTTACCCATTACCCAAACATGCAACAAATTAAATTTCTAAGCACACTCTATTAGAGGTTTTGAAAGGGATTCTATACTTCCTCAAAGCTAAGAGAAAGAATCCAAATTTTGATTTCAGTTTCATCTTTCATGTGAAAACCTTAGCTTTTATCTTCTCCATCAAACCTCTCTCTTTCTCACCCTTCTTTTTTTTTGTTTCTTTTCAAGCTTTCATGTTCTCTCTTTCTGTCTTTCTTTTCTTTCTTCTTTTCCCGTTGCTTCTTTCTATTTCTAGTTCCTTCTTTTTTTCCTTTTAGCGTGAACAAGGAAAATAAGGGAGTAAGTGAGGGAAGGTGGGGGTGCTGGGGTGGTTTGTGACCAAAAGTGCAGTGTATGATGGAGTTGAAGACAATATTTATTAAAATATTACTCAATGACCTCTTATTTAATTATTTTAATTTACTCTTTGGTACTAACAAGAACCTCAAATAAATTAATCAATTAAATACTACTCATAATTAAATAGCCCTACATTTTCTTAGTCTTTGGGTAAAATTACTATTACACCCCTAAAGAAAGAAAAACAAGATGCAATCAAACCCTTGGTGTTTGACACACAAGATTTGGTTAAAAGTAGAAATATTGAACTATGGTTACTGAACTACAATTTTTAGGCATAAGGTCAGACTTGGCATCAGACATGATTTTATAAATACATTAAACAGAAACCCTTGTCCTCATTATTTGGGTTATCTCTCACAATTTTGGCCAAGAATTCCAACATGCCTACAAACAGAAAATCAAGTAGGGATAGCTTCATATTGTAAACTGATGAGTTGCTTCAGAGAACCTCAAAGAGAGCAGTGAATGAACAGCATGAGTAATATGCTTAAAACAAGCAGCCATCCATCATTCAAAAATTCAAAAACCACAAGCACAATTTCCTTCCAATCTAGCTATCTAGTAAAATGCAGAAATATAATATTTATTGCTAACTACCTAATTGAAAGTTTATCTTGACAATGTGATTCAAATCTCTTGGCAAAAGCAAAGCACTGCAAATTCCTCTATAGGTAATATGTTGAGAAGCGCCAATTCTTTTATGTCAAAGTTTTTGTGGCAACAAGAAGCAAAGAACTTGAAAGCCTCAAGGCAGCATCTTCTCCGGTAGTAATTAACTCAAAGTATATTAAGTCCATGTACAACTTCAAGAAAATAATATGCCAATCCTTATACCAATATCCTAAATACTTTAGACACAAAATCTGATAAACCAAACAGAATCAACAAATAAGAATCAGAAGTTAAGGGTCTGGTTGGGAGACCATTCTAAAACTCATAAACCTATTACTCAGACGCTTTTACCAAGCAGAAATTTTGGGGGAACATTGCAGGACTATTACTCAGAGACTCCCACAAGTTGTCTGTCTTGTGTTTACAATGAAAGAGTGAAAGCACAATCCAACTTATAAGCATCTAAAACAACTCTAAAGCAAAAAACGAGAATGTTATGATTAAGAGTGGTTTGCAACAATGTTAGTATACGTGTATAAATTTTCTCTCTGCAAAAGGGGCTTATAGTTTATCCATGATAATAAGTGAAGCAAAAATAGATTAGGAAGAAAGAACACTGAAGAATACATATTTAACAAGTTGAATATTCATTTCAAACTTACTACTACATCAACTTTTGCAGATGGTGAGTTTTTAAGCAAAAATTCAATCATTCTTTCAATAATGGATGAATATTTAGGCATCAATCCTGCTTTAGTAGCTTCTCGTAACTTGACATTTTCTTTCCATGACTTGCCACCTGCAAGCTCCATCTTTATATTTCTCCAAGATGACGGGGAAAATATATAAGCATCCGAGCTCACATTTAATTGAAGTGATTTCAACTTACATAAGGAAGGGAGTCTGAGCTTCAATATATCAGTAACTAACGAGAGAGCCTAAACAATAAGGGATGAGAGGCAAATGAGTAGCAATTTAATGAAATGCTTTTTGACAAAATTTAGAAAATAAAGAATTTAAGATTGGTACCTTAAGAGTTGTTGGATATACCGTCAACGATTCAATATTAGACATCTCTATCAACCAATTGAGTATATGCATACCATCAATAGTCACAGGATACATTTGTTGACGTAAAACAAGTCTGGCTTGTTTAATAGAAGAAAGATGGCTCCCAGAAAGTTTCGGAAAAGAATTACATGTAATAGCAAAGGTACATAGACTTGGAGCAAATAGCTCAATATTCGAAATACGTTGATTATAACTATTATAACCTAGATTTATAGATAGATTGAGAAGCGTGGTACTTGATATGCAAAGAGGCTGTTGTGGAATTCTGCATCCGAGAAGGATTAAAGTATTCAACTTGTTAAAAGTGGAAAAAGGTTCAATGCAACCATCATTTCCACTGCAAAAGGACAAGTTGTGTAGTTTCAAGTAGGTTAATGCTGGCAAATTGAGAGAAAAAGAATTTGGAAATATCATGTGGGAATACGTTGGACTACATAGGTCTAGAGAGGTCAAAGAGCCGCATGAAAAGGAAGGAAAGGGAAAGTAATTACTGTCGCAAGAAAGACGTAAATGATTGACATTGTGTGAAGCGGCGTATCTTAAAATTCTTATGAGTAGGTAAGGCTCCACAATACCTTCACGTTCGAAATCGAGAGTATCGAGTGCCATGGAGGAATCACGAAGTGATAGCATCCGAGTCACAGATTTCGAGAAACACTTGAGAGTCTTAAAATGAGAGGAACATAAATTAAGGGTGGGAAGACGCCTCCAAAGATGTTTCCATCTGGTAGACAATAAGCAAGTTTGAATGACATATTTGGTGTTCAAAAAGGACAGTAGCAAAATGCAATCGGGTAAGTCGCTAAGCATATCTTTGTTGTCTTGGTTTTCAAGCTCACTGTTTTGATGTCCTCTTTTCTTCATTATCTCAGAAGCAAGATTGATTCAGAAACTAAAACAAAGCTATGAGTGGTGATTTCCCCTTCTCTGTCGTGTTCAGTGCTTCATGAGAATAAACAACTTTCATAATGGTGTAGTTATAACGTTGGCCGGCAGCAGCAGCAGCGTCTGCTGGCTGATGCGCGCGTTGGTTGGCAGAAACTGAGCGTTGGAAGGCTCAAATGCAACATCGATGGTGCTATATTTGATTAAGATAATTGGTGCGGGATTGGAGTTTGTGTTAGGGACCATACGGGTTCTTTCTTGGCTGCAAAAACTATGTGGATTGAAGGTTCTTTATCACCTCCGGAGATTGAAGCTCTCGGTTTGTTGGAGGCTCTTCGTTGGTTACCCCTCTTGGGTCTTGACAACATCGATGTTGAGCTTGATTGCATGCAAGTTGTGGACGCGGTCAAAGGAAAACTCAGGCTTCCCACGGAATTTGGAGTGCTTGTTTCTACTTGTCGAGACACTCTTTTACATTTTTAAAACTGCTCTCTCAATTTTGTTCGGCGACAAGCCAATTGTGTTGCTCACACCTTAGCGAGGGCGGCACAATCCTATGCTAGTCACCATGTTCACTATTCAATTCCATTATGTATTTCAACTATTTTGATTAATGAAATGGCGTGAGTTTATTCCGTTCGAAAAAATAATAATTTGGAGAGCCATAACACACGTTTTTAACGCCACAACCTTAGCAAAAGCCTATTTTCTAGGGAGCCAACAACTATTTTCTAGGCGTAACCTATCTTTTTTTATCTTATCTTATTACTATCTTTTTTTATCTCATATCATAATAAAAAGGTTTAAATATGTTTTTGTCCCTGCAAATATGATATATTTTGATTTTAGTCCCTATAAATTTTTGTTTTAAAAATGTCCCTGTAAAAACACACGTTTTGATTTAAATCCTTCTCTTACTAACTTCGTTTGTAAAATGTTAAACTGATATAATATATCCAACTTGGATTAAACATGACATGTGTGCCCTAAATCTCTTAATCCCTAAATTCCCAAATCCAAAATTCTATTTCAACCTTCAATTCAACGGCACCACCACCTTCTGATCTCAATTCCCTCTCATACCTCTCTCTACGTTACCCCACCATCAGATGTCTCTTTATTTTAACACTATCATCCACCAAATCAAAGTTTCTACCATTTGAAGAAGAGGAATATGCTATTAAAGAACCACTTTCTGTTGTTGTTTGTTGTTGTTGAGCATTGGAAGCAAGAAGTGGTGGGATAGAGTACTTTTGTAGAAATCTGTTTGGCATGAAAGCAATAGTGTGAGGGTTGGAAGAGGAGGCAATCTGTTTGATAAGTGGGTTTATCTCTCTATAGTTGGGATTGTGTTTGGTGAAGATGGAGAAGAGATGGATTATGGTGAAGATGAAGAGAAGAGAAGGGATGTTGGGTTAGGTGAGGAAGAGTCGATGGATAATGAAAATGGGCAAGGTTAAGAGATGGGATGGTGACTCAGCAATCTAAAATTAATTAAAATAAAAATTAATGAGTTGGCTAAGAGCATCTTTAAAGGAGATCAACTAAATGAGTTGCTTAAGTTATTTTTTTGTGGGCCCAATGTGCCATTTAGGATTTAAGCATTTCTTAGTTGACTCAACTGGTTTTTACTCCAATAGGGTGGGTTGCTTATAAGGAACTATACATGACCCCACATTTATATATTTTTTATTTTTATTTAATTTTTATTTAAATTTAACCTTTTTGACTTTTTTTAGATTTTTTTTTACTTTTATTTAATTTCCACTAACCCGTAACCCAGGGGTGTGGTTGAGCGGTTGGAGCTCATCCTCCCTTAACCAAGTGTCGAGGGTTCGATCCTCGCCTTGGGTACGGAGCATCTTTAAATCCCTGGGCTAGCTGTCCCACCCTTCAAGGTGCCTTCAATCAAGCGAGGGAATTAGTCACTGCGTTCGACGGTGGATACCCTCGAAAACAAAACAAAAATTCCACTAACCCGTAACCATAGGCGTGCCCCTGCAAATTGAAGAGTGCAATATACTCTCATTTGTTATATCAACATGAATAAATATATTGCTTGAAAAATATAAGCCACAAATTCATCCTCATTTTCTCTGCCATTCTCGAGAACCTTCTCCCCTCATTTTTCTTTCTTTTTTTCTTCAACCCATTTGCTCTAAGTCCCTTCTCTCCTCTTCCCAGCTCACCCCTCATCCAGAATATTAATGTTTAAGCTTATTTTCTTATCCAAATACAATATTAGCTTCATCATCTTCTTCTTGATTTACCAGTTTCAGTTTATGTAATATGAGATTGTGGCTAAAAAAAATTCCTCAGATCCATGCAAATCTTCTTCTGAAGTTTTTGATTCTAAAAAGTTTCAATTTTGTAAATTGTATTTCCAGTTTTTCTACTATGTGAACTGTTGGTTTTCTCTCAATTCCTGTTACTGTGTTCAACGAAGTTTTCGCTGTTATTGAAGGTGTTGAAAAAGTCGAAAAAAATTATGTAGTTTGAATTTTTGTAATTTTTTGTAATTAAAAAATTGATTTTTTTCAAGATAATTCCCATAGTCACCGATTCCTATATTGTCACCGGCTACTAAATATAGGCAACCCTCACCTCCAGGTCGGCTTCGTTTATCGCTGGTTTTCTATTGTAGACGCTTCTTATAGTTGCTGAGTGTTTTAAGCACCCAGCGCTAAACATACTCTAAGCTGAGTTGAAGGACTTATTTAAAAAAGTTTGATTTTACAGTGACTTTTTTAAAACAAAAAATTTTACAGGGACTAAAATCAAAACACCTCATGTTTGCAGGGACCAAAAACATATTTAAGCCTAATAAGAAACACCGTTGAGATTTATTTAAAGTAATCTTATTTTTTCATATATCTTTGGTTAAAAAAAGTAATCCTATTTTATCTTATTTATTTTTATATGACCTTTGTTGAAAATACTACAACTTTATTTCCCAATTTCATATAAGATCGAAATGAATTTAAATATTGTTTGAAAATTAGTTTTGTAGAACCAAAAAATTAGTTTTGGTTGTCTTAAAAATTAAGGTTAGCTGATACCTAAAAATTAAATATAAATCAAATAAAATAACAAAAGTATACCAAAAGTGTTAGAATATATTTTCCATATCAATTAGTATTTATATATTATGTTAGAATATCTGATATGATTTTCCATATCAATTAGTATTTATTAGTATCAATTAGATTTATTGAGTCTTAAATGTAACTGATTCCTATTTCTATTATAAATAGATGTGAGTGTGCTCTATTATAGACACACAGAGACAATCACAAAATTAGTTGTCTTAAAAATTAAGGTTAGCTTTTATCAAAAAAAAATTAAGGTTGGCTGATACCTAAAAATTAAATATAAATAAAATAAAATAACAAAAGTATTATTGAATAAAACTTCTTCGGTTATCAACTTGCCTTACATGTTAATATGAGATTGGTTTGGGCAGTAAGTTAAGATATAAGATCGATCTAACAGATTTCTGTTGAGATGCAACTGAATCTCAAATGTATTTCATTAATTGTAGATTCAATTACAATTGGTATTTATATGAGAGTTACAATGTGTAACTGAGTTTGTTACTCAATGCAATTACAACTGTACAATATACATTTTACCTTTATAATCCCTATTATCCACCCCCCCAAACCCAAAGTGGGAGGAGCATGCTTGACAACTTTGAGTTTAAATCTCATATCAGTAAAGAGGGTAGTGGGGAGAGCCTTTCTAAAGGCATTTGTTATCTGAAAGGAACCTGGAACATGTTGCATTGTGAGTTCCTTGACTGCCACTTTTTCTCTTACAAAGTCCATGTCAAGCTCTAGATGCTTGGTCCTTCCATGAAGAATAGGATTGTGTGAGAGAGCTGCTGCACTAAGATTGTCACATAGCATAATTGGTGACTGTGGCAACTCACTAGTGCAAAAAAGGGATTTAAAGTCAGGCAAATTGGACTTTTTAAGTCGGGCTGGTGCCCGACTTTTATTAAGGTGACTTCGTATGTCAGGAGATTTATAGTCGGGAGTCAGCCCGACTTCATAAGTACGTTATTAAGTCAGCTCGATTTACTATGGGAGTTTTGTTGTACAAGCCTAAGAGTTGAGCGACTTAAAAAGATGTGAGCCAATTAAATTTTGTTATTTTAATTACAAGTTTGCCACTACGTCTAGTTTTTAAGTCGGACATATGAGCGCCTAACTTTAAAAGCCTAATTATTTTCCGGATTTTGCACTAGTGACTTGGAGTTCAACAAGAAGAGACTACACCCACAGCGAATCAGCAATAGCATTAGCAATGCTGCGGTAGTCTGCCTCTGCACTAGAACGGGCAAGATTGTTGAAAAACAGATAAATGATTAATTAAAAATACACTCACATTAACTGCAGCTTTAAGGAACGAGGAACTTACGGGTGGCTTCAGAGAATGTCAAAGAGAGTAAAGTGGAGAGCATGAGAAATAAACTTAAAACAAGCAAATACCCTAATGCAATGCAAGATTGTGAACTAGGTAAGGTATAATGATGGTGAATAGAACAAGCAACACGCTCTAACGGACAATCGAATGAAAATAACATAACATGGAGCATAAACAACCATGGAAGAATCCTAAACAACCATGTTAAAGACTATATAATATATCCAATTGTTTTCTATCTGAAAATCGGATATTGGAGACCATTTAAACCAATTGACACCATGGCCTCCAAATTAAACAAAAAGATCAAGCACATGAACAAAAAACATTCAAATATATAAATCCCGTAATAGTAAAATAAAAGAAACAAAATCATTGCAGTGCATCAATCCTTTGAGGACTCTTGATTCCAATATCTTGGCAAGAGTGTTTCCCTAAAGACTGCTTTAGATAGTATGTTGAGAAGGACTATTTCTGTTACGTGGGAGTTTCTGTGGCAATTGCAAGCAAAGAACTAGAGGGTCTCATGACATCATCTTCTCCAACAACACTTGCCTCAAAATCTATTAGTCACAGATAGTAATAGCCATAGGGTGGGTCTGGTATCAACTGTAAAAAATAACAACATTAAATCCACGATTTTTTTATTAACTTCCATACATGAACCAAAACAAGCAAGTCATTTCAAGTTACCCCCGTCAAGTACAACATCAAGTAAATAGGAAGCCAATTCTTATGTCAACATCTTTAATACTTCAAGAACATCTTTAATACTTCAAGGACAATATCTTACACACCAAACAAATATAATACAAAATGACAAGGAAATAGAAAGCTGGAAATTAATTAAAGACTAGCAGGGAGACTATTCCAAAACTCATTAACCTATCATTCTGTCAAACCGGAAAACATATAGACAACATTTTATGAAGCTAGTAAGTAACACTAACAATTCTGTCAAATAAAACAAAACTAACAATCTTGTCATAAAATTAGACTGCAATCATAATAATGAATAACCAGAAACTTTTTGGAGGATATTGCAGGAGCATTCACCATAATACATTGATATTACACAGCCAATCCTCTTGATACCATGCAACATTAAATCGAGAGAGAGAACTTAAATGCTAAGTACAATATGGAAGAGCGATGGAAAAAAGAAAGAAAGAAAGAGGAAGAACAAAAGTTACCTGTTGGTTTCTAATCATGCAGAGAAAAGAATAAAAAAATAAGGATGAGTAGGGAAATATGTCTCTAATCATGCCCATACCCTGTTGGTTTCTAATCCTGCCTTAACCCACAGGAAAATAATTTAATTACTTATATCTAATTCTAGTTATGTCATGTTAGTTTATTTGGATTTTGCGGAATACTTTGCAATCATGGATGTGAAATGAGGGTCTGAGCAATTCAAAATCATAACTTATATAATTTAATTAAAGGATGTTGCTAGTTCCTTTTTGGAATTGCAATATCACACAAGTTGTCTAGCTTGTGATTACTATGAAAGAGTAAAAAGTAAAAACCATCTTAGAAATACCTCAACACCACCAATGCATAAAGGAATGTGTTGTTAATAAGAGTATCCAACAATCATGTTAGTATACATGTAAAAATTGTTTCTCTACCCAAGACATTTGTAGTTTATCCATGATAATAAACAAATTAGGCAAAAACCAAACTGAATAGTATATTTTCAAGATGGTTGGATATTCATTTCACACTTACTACGTCAACTTTTGTTGATGGTGAGTTCTGAAGCAAAAAGTCTATCATCCCATCAGGTATGAAAGAATATGGATCCAATCGTGCTTTAATTGCTTCACGTAACTTGGCATTTTCTTTCCATGACTTACCACCTACTAGCTCATAATTGACATCTCTCCGTCTCATCATGGATAATATATATGTACGTGGGTACAATTTTACTTTGAGTGACTTCAAGTTATACCAAGAAGGGGGCTTGACCTTCAATAAATCAAGAACTAATGAGAGATCCTAAGAAATGAGAAACGAATTAGGACCAATTTAATATAATGCAAGCCAAACATTTTTGACAAAACAATAAAAGATGTTAAAATTGGAACCTGGAGAGTATTTGCAAGTATTGTCAGTGATTTGATATTCTCAAGTTCAAGTAGCCAATTGAGTAGAATCAAAAGATTGTTTGAAGTTGCGATATATACCTCAATACTGACTTGTTTAATAGAAGAATGAGAGCTCCCACAGAGTTTCAGAATAGGTGTACCATTACCCGTAAAAGTAAAAGTACAAAGATTTGGAGTAGATAGCTTAACTTTCGAATTGCTTCGATTATGATAACCCGAATGTATAGACAGATTGAGAAGCGTGGTACTTGATATGCAAAGGGGTTGTTGTGGGTTCGGAATTGTGCATTCGTGTAGGATCAAAGTATTCAACCTTTTAAAAGTGGAAAAGGGTTCGACGCAACCGTCACTTTCACAGCAAAAGGACAAGTAGCATAGTTTTAAGTCGGTTAATGCCGGCAAATTTAGAGAATTGGGAAATATTATTGAGGGATAATCTTTGATCCCAAGGTCTAGAGAGGTCAAAGAGTGACATGAAAACAAGGAAGGTGGAAAGTGATAATTATGATAAGAAAGACGTAAACGGTTAACATTGTGTGAAACGGCGTATCTTACAATTCTATTGAGTAGGCGGGGCTCCACGGTACCCCAATTTTTGAAATCGAGAACATTTATTGTCGTGGAGTTATCGCGAAGAGATAGAATCTGATTCACGAATTTCGTGAAACCCTTGCGTGTTGTGAAGTCAATGGAATTGAAGGTAAGAGTGGGAAGATGCTTCCAGAGATGCTTCCATCTTGTTGACAATAAGCAAGTTCGAACCGCATCTTTGGCGTTCAAAAAGGTGAGTATGTGAAGCAAAATGCAATCGGGCAAGTCGCTAAGTGTGTCGTTGTTGTCTTCGTTTTTACGTGCGTGCCTTAATGGCTTCTTAATTTTCTTAGAAGCAAGTTTCCGAAACTGAAGGAAAGCGTGTGAGACTTGTGAGCGGTGATTTTGGCATCGGAGTAAAAGCCGTGGTTTGATCGTGCGGTGGAACAGGGAAAGAGAAGGTTTGTTTTTTGACATTGGAAAGATAAGGTTGGGGATAGAGAGAATGGAACGCTTGATATGATTATTACTTGAGTTGTGCTGAGATCCGATTATTTGCTCTGTGATGCTTTCTTTCCCAGCCAGCTGCAGAGTTTGTTTGTTGTTCATCTTATTATCTAATGAAATGATGACAAGTGGAATGTTAGTTAAGGGTTAAAAACCTATGTTGCATGGATACGGGTACGGTACCGGTACCGGCACCGAGTACGTCGTTTTTCAAAAAATCAGGGTACGGGTACGTAACATAAATTTGCTATAAAACATGACTAAAAGATAGAAAATACAAATAAATAGCCCATATAACAGAAAAATATACAATGAAACTAGGGGAAGGCCCTGCGTTGCACGGGTTGTCATAATATGTTTTATTAAATGTTTTGAAGTTTATATATAAAAATATATCAAATTTTACTATAAATCATGTATAGTAAAAATATAATATAAAAAATTGATCCATTTTCTGTTTAAAATTTATTTATTTTAGTCATTATTCTAATGTTGTATAGTGATGAGTTTATCTACAATAAAAAATTATTTTAAAAATAATATTTATTTCAAAAAATTGATTATTTTTTCTAATTTTTTTATATAAATTCTTCAACTTCATTTTTTTCTAATTTTTTTAAGATAACAAAATTTTCAATTGCAACTTCCGAACTGAAAATAATTTTTTTTATATAACATACAATCTAAATAAACATGAGATCAATATTTAATACAAATATTTCCTCTAAAAAAGGGATTAGAGAAAATATTTCATTACAATTTATACTTGATATCTTTATTTATTTAAAAACACAAATGATTGTTTTTTTTGACCAAGCACAAATGATTGTTTAACATGGGAAAGTTGATGGAAGAAACTCATATCGACAGTAATTGCATATTAATAGTGATGGAAATATTTTTTGTCTAGCATATATGGATGAACAATAGGTTCATAATAAATATCGGTAAACTAAGGTTAATAAAAAATAATAGTAGTTACCCGAAAAAAAAAACATTTCGAGAACAAACTGCAAATAATACTCAAATTTGATGTTCAAAGGGGGATATGTTTCTATATGATAATGTTCCAGCAAATGGAATTTTAACCACTGTGACATTTAAAACTAAGCAACTGAGAAGAATGCAAAGGGATGTTCAAGTTAATTTAAATAAAAGCCAATACAGAACTATAATGTATATTTATATTCAATTTTTTTATATTCAACTAAACAAATATGTTATAATCAAATTTGATGTTTACAAATAGAAATAATGAATTTATGAATTAATTAGTCTTTTCCCTCTTGGATAACTTTCTACCAATGGCCTCTTCGTAAATATCAAGATCACTCCCTTCTCTCACAAATTATGTTTATTGGAAGATGAATCAATGAATAACATAAAAGATCAAAACCATTAGAAAAAACATATCAAATAGAAAGACTGTGAATAAATACTAATTTTTCAGATATTTATTAAGAAATAAGGAGAAGTTTAAAAGTCCTTAATTAGTAAATTGCCTAAACTCCCAAATTGTTTTGAGACATAAAATTTCCGTTTTCTAATTAAAAAATTATACAAACAATTAATTTATATCTAAATGTTATAGTGAATGACTAAAAAATTATAAATTTTAATTAACTTCTTTTATAATTTTTTTAATCGGTAAATATATCAATTTGAATATTAATATAATTTTTTGTTGTTTTGGAAAATAATTTGAAAGGATACAGTGTTAATTAATAATTATAATAATGTGATATTTAATACCCATATAATTGGATGTCATAAATCTTGAGTGGATATTAGTTATAAATAAAATAAGAATATTGTGATTTAAATTGAAAAAATAAATGAAAATGATGTGGAACATTGTGGAGGCTCTAAAAAAGCTTCCTTTAGTAATTTACTAGGGGATAATCCCGTGCGTGCACGGGTTTATACAAATATTTGTTTTTTTACACAATAAATATTTATTAAAAAACATGTTAAAGATATAATTTAAATATGTATAATTAGAAAGAAAGAAAGAACAATTTTTATACAATTTATTTAGATATTAATTTTTAAACATACATAGAGAAAATGAAAATGAATTTAATATAATGTAGTTTAGTATTATATGATGTTTATAAATATTATAAGGACTATAAACATTGTTATGATATTAGTAGAAGGACAAAAAATTAAGGAACTTAGATTATTTACCATTTTCATATTACTGTTTTCAAATTACGATAGATTATTATTCACTTCTGACTTGCAAGTCCAAATTAGGCAGCACTTATGTTTTCTAATTTAGAGTAAGTTGGATATAATCTTGGGATTCTTATTTAATTAATTGTTTATTTATATTTATTCAGAATTTTCTAAATAACCATCACCTAAAAAATATGATATTTTACTTCTATAAAAAAAATAATTAAAGAAAATGTGTGAATGAAAATAGTGCTCAATATATTTTGTTTACATATAAACCCAAAGCTTGGTTTTAAGAGTAAATATATTTATTAAATTTATTTTCATGCTAGAGAAATATCTCATTGAAAACAATAAACAACATTATTTATTTATAAATGTTAAAATTGTTTAACGTGTGGAAGTTGAAGGAGAAAATCATAATGATAGTGATTGGATATAAATAATAATGAAAATATTATTTGTTTAAAAACATTATGACAATAAAAATAGTATTTTATTTGTTTAGAAACAAAAACGATGGTTTAACTTGTGAAATTTTAAGGATGAAACAAATAAGAATATTTTACTTCTAACATAAAAACATATTGGAATAAGATGACTATGTTATATTTAGAAAGTGATCATAATATTTTGTCTAAGAGTTTAAAAGAGATTGCATCTATAAGGTGCCACTCACATTTGCTTTTCTCTTATAGTTTTATTCTATTTTTATTTTCTTCTTCCAAATTTCAGTTACATCCTATAATATTATTACATTAAGTTTGGATAAACTTTAATAAAATAAGTTAATGATTGTGTATGATAAAACATAAATCATAGAAATTAGAACGTCACTACTTTTCTTTATTTTTTCACCAATTAAAATTATTTATTAAAAATTAATTAAAACAAAAATTGAAATTCAAAATAAGAGTGATAATAGATAATATAGATTAACATGAAAGTTTAAAAGAGAAAACAATGTAAAACAATTCTTTATTTTTATTGTTTATAATGATATGAAAAAATATATGGTATTGTTCACAGTATGAAACAAAATGTTTATTTAATATAATGGATTTTTTTATACAACTTATAATTTAAATAAGCTAAAATAAGAGTAAATATATAATTCTTGTAAACAAATTGCAACTTATAAATTGGAATTTTTATTTGTTGTTTTTAAGTAAAACACTATTCTTATTTTTAATCAATGATCTTAGGTGTGAATTTGTAAAGAAAAATATTAAGTAGAATACTATTATGAAAGGATTCGCTTTAAAGGATCAATTTACTTCACAAATAGATCATAATACGTTATATTGTAGTGAGATTAAATAGCACATAAGTTTTATTTGAGTGGGTTTTGTAACTTACATAACTAAGATAATTTTTGCAGAAAGTGATGTTTTTCTTGTGTTTTCTCCCTTTTTGTGATATAGAGGGAGAGTTTCCTTGAAGTGACACCAAATGTTGTGTCTCTTGTGCGTTTTACCACCTGCTTTTACAAAATGATATTATATACATTTTCTTTGATTCGTGCACTCGATTTAAAGACCAACAAATGCACTATCTCTTAAGAAAAAAATAGTCTTATTTTAGTCATGAACATAAATTGATTAACATTTTCTTTCGGCGAAAAAATTGATGAACATTGAAGTAACATATATATATATATATATAAGCAAATCATTTAGACCTAGGGCATCATACAATTTCACCAAAACTTAAAGTTAAACATTTTTCTAAAGAACAATACTAAAATATACATGATTTTTCAATGCCTATAACTTTACAAAAAAAATTGTTGTCTTCGTTGCATGATTCACTAATTGATCCAAATTTATCATCATGCTTCTTTGTCTAATTCAAAATTGTCAAGAACATGAAACCCTTTACCTTTTTGTGCATTCTATCTCTTCTCTCAAAACTCTCCTTTCTTCTACTTCTTGTTTTTCATTACGAACTTTTTTGTCAAAATCTCTTCACTCACCATCCAAAATTCTCTCCTATAAATAGTCATATTTCTTCCTATAATTGAGTAAAACTCTTCCTATTCCACTCATATTCTAATAACTCCTAAGTTTATTGTCAATTAAAAAATAATTCATATGAATGTGAAACCCCTCCATTTCAAATGCATAATTGTTACATAAAAAAGAATTTTAAAGGTCAACTAATTTAGATTTTTACCCAATTCTAATAATAATAATAATAATAATATAACTTCTTTGTTATTAAATATATAATTTCTCTATATTATATTATATTATATTATTCATAACTATATTGTTAATTGTTATTATAGTTTCAGTATTCTCATTAGAAAATATCATTTTGATAACAATATGAAAACCATTAAATTTAAAAAATGATAATAATCTAATTTCTTTACAATGAGATGAAAAGTTTACTTGTAACCTACAATTACTTTTCAGTTTTATTTTTTCAGTTTTAATAACTTATTGCCACCCTTAATGAATATTTTTTTCATTCACATAATGTCACTACTTGTAATTCGTTTTATACCCAACCACCAACTATCTTATGAGCAAAACAAAGAGTCATTTTAACTCATATTGATTATTATTATTATTATTATTATTATTATTATTATTATTAATAAAATAGGTTTACAATTAAAGTAACTAAACTAATTCATTATAGTTAATAATATATAGTGTGAAATATTTGATATTTAATTATTAATGTAATATAATATAAAATGAACATTATATATATATATATATAAATAAAAGATGAAGCTTCCATTACATTTCGTTATAGTTATATTAAATAAATTCTTTAAAAGAAAAATGCATATGTATTGTTAAACTCATCTAAACTATTACAATTAGTAGAGATTTCGAATAAAACTAATCTATCAATTTAGAAAAAATAAAATGAAAAGATAAGGTCATATTTAATAATTATTGGTAAAGTGATATTTCATTTTAAATATGTTGGATGACATATACAAATAATAGTTGAAGATATACTCAAATCCAAAAAAATGTAGTTGTTTCCGTTTACACACTATAAAATTATGATGAATACATGAAACTTGAAACCTCTAATAATTTCAATACCTAATCAACAATCAATAAAAGCTTACAAATAATAGACAAATTTACATTCAAAATTTGAGAACTCCAATGACTTTCTTCAAGCTTGAATATTAGTGATGTAAAAACCAGAAAAATTACATAAGTGAAGTAACAACCAAACAAAAGTGATGTTAAAAAGGAAAAGATAAATGGTGACCTCTCTTCCTTATTTTTTAGGTATTTATAGTATATAAGAAAGAAGACTTCTTGTCAAAGAAAGAAGACTTAAAGTGATAGAAAATGAAAAGATTGTAACCACACTCTATGAAAAACTAAGAATATAATAGTTAGTAATAATCATAATAATAATTTAGAGACACCAAAAGGTAACCAAAATCAAAATATCAAGTAATGAGTTAATATTAATTAGTAAGGGAAAAAGTTCTTAAAATAAAAAAAAATAATAAGTGAAGAAAAGCTCACAATTCAAGAGTCAAGCTTCTTGTACTTATTTATATTTTTTTTTGACAAAATGTACTTATTTATATTATATATATAGAATTATCAAAATATAGAGTTGTGTGTTTTACATAGAATTTCTATTATATTATATTACCAATATAAATATAGAGTTGTGTGTTCTACAAAATATGGAAAAATCGTATAACCTATAAAATTAGAAGCATTCATTCACAATTTTCCAATTATGACATATTGTTTAGCAAACCAATTTAAACGTATGAAATAGATGAAGTTGATAGAATGGAATATAAGAAGTTGAGCACCATATGAATATTTTTTTAAGTTACAATTATCATTTAATAAGTTAGTGTGTAATTATTTTTTAACTATATCTACGTAAGAGCTACAATTAAAGTCTTCTATTTAAATAATAAATCTATATTATTTTGAATAAAAGTGATGTGGAGCATTGTGGAGGCTCCAAAAAAGCTTCCTTTAGTAATTTATATAGATATAAACGGAAATGGAAGGAGCTGCTCAATGTAGCCTCGACCTCGGTCCCACCAACCCCCTCAGACCGACCCCCTTTGTCCTTCGGAGATGAAGACCTTCTTGATGGAAAACCTAACAAACACGTACCTGTAACATCCTTAGTTCCGTTAATTTCGACTTACGAAATTAACGAGTGATTTGTTATTCGAGTGGATAATAATTCAAGTCTCGGATACCAACTTGTGATCAAAGTAATATTTAATTTCTCAATTATAGGATTTAATTGCATTATTGTTTAAACTATGTGTTTGTGTGTGATTGTTTTGGGTAGAATTAGAGTTAAGTGGGAATTAGAGCATTAAGGGCAATTTAGTCTTTTCTCCACTTAAGTAACTCACCCCTTAGCTCACAAACACTAAAACCAACCAAACACTCTCACTTTCATCAAAAATCTGAAACCAAGTGAAAGAAAAACAGAAAAATAGAGAGTGAGAGAAGAGAGAGTGGGCGTGAGAGAGAGAAGAGGAAGAAGAGAAGAAAGAATTCACATCTTGGCTTGCATGTAGGTAAACTCTACTTCATTCTCCTCCATTTTTCGTTCTCTTTTCAATGGTACTAATTTCAAGAGCTGAATCTCTCTATATCTCATTTCACCATTGATGAATATCCAAGCCCAAATGGAGAAGAAAATGGAGTTTTGACAAGTTCAAGGCTTGCATTGTTCTATTGAAGTTGGTGAAAGAGTGGAACTGAAGATATAGTGTGAGTGTGAGCTATTTGGAAGCGAGTTCAACAAAATTTCTGCTTGAAACCCGTTTTGAACCATCTCTGGTAATTCTTTCATAACTCTCGGTACAGACTTCCCGTGAAGTTCATTTTTGTTTCTTCAGAAAATAGACACAAAACCCTTCAATTTTGGCACAAGAACCACTTGATTTGACTTAGTATTGAGGGAGAAAACTTAGTTACAAGTTTCACTTTTATAACAGTAACGATTTTGCTTCAGCAACATTGTTTTAGCCATGACTCCCTGAATACTCATCATATCGGTGTGGGATATGAACCATTAGAAAATAGGCAAAATTACCTACACATTAGGCACTGGTTTGAATGGTTTTGGTTAGAAATTGAATAAGTTATGCTCATCCCAAAACTGCTTACAGATGCTGTCCAAAAACAATCCGGTTTGGGTAGAGCTTGATCGCGTCTTCCGTTGTTCGAATTGTTCGTCGCTCCGGGTGAGTGAACTCACCACGAATTTGTGTTCTATATGATTTCATGTGTGTTAATGTTGTGGTGTGATATTCGGTTCTAAAATAAATCGTGTTATTTTTCGAAATTCGGAACTTTACGGTTTTTCGGTGTTTTTGCTTATACAAAAATTCTGATCATATGTGCATGTGAGATTGAGTTGATTGTACATGTAAATTGCTTGAATTGGTTGTTAGTATATCTGTTTGTGTGTTGGAAATGGTTTGGGCAAGTATTGGAACGAACGGAATAGCCAATTTCGCGAAAATGAGACAAATTTTCAAAGTTGTCAAATGTGCACGATCGGGCCCGAACTTCTGTCCCCATTTTTAAAAATCACCTTAAGCTACTCCTTTAGGTTCCAAATCTTTGCTAATCCATTCCTAAATACTTCCTAAGGTTTATTGACTTGAAATACCATGAATTTGCATTATGTTTATGTACGGTGGATGATAACTTGTCACTTGAATTCGTTAATTGAATTATGTGTTGACCGGAATGTCGTATAAACGAGTGGGAACCCATAAATGGTTTTAAATGGATTTCCTGAACATGTGTCATATTGTTCAGTGATTAATAAGGTATTAACGGGGTGACGACTCCGAGTTATTTAGCATACTTGGTGGAGGGAAGTCATGAGCCCAGAAGCCAAGGCCCTGGCATTATCCTTCAGTGATTGTCGGATTGGGGTTTCTGTTGAAATCGAGTGATTTGGTTTCTCGGATTGTGCTAAGTCAAGTGAAAAGATAAGACAATTAAAATGTACAACCGAATTGGGGTTTCTCTGATAAAAGGGTGCTCTAGCATTATTCGGCATAAACTTTAGATATTAAAAAGAGAACGAATGAGAGGAACCGTAAGGGGTCTCGGAGTCACTCATTGAGATTTGTAATCTCACTGTTTATTGTTGATTGTTTTTCAGATACGCAGGTAAAGTCTAAGGATTATTCAGGAAGTTCAGGACCCTAACTGCTTGGGGCTATGATTTTGAGGAAGTTCACGGGTCATGATGGGTACTCGGTATTAGATATCGGGTTATGGCCGAGTTTAAGTTTAGGATTAATGCACTTGGATTAGTGAGTTTTTGTAATGACTGGAATTATATGAATCTTTGTGGATTTGTTTATGTATCAAAATATAAAGTTTTAACGAAAATTGAAAATTCCAGTTGTTCATAATTGATTTATCAATTATGAAATTTTTGAATCCGTAGAAGTGCATCTCTGAATGGCTAAAGGAAATATCTCAAATTTGTTTTTGTCGACTACAAATATGGGATGTTACATTTTTTTTTGTAACACCCTGGGCCCTTTTCTGACTTAGTAGGCTACCCACAAGTGTACATCATGACCTTCTCTACCCCCCATGTAGAGTTTTTGCCTTCCGTGGGAATCGAACATGTACCCTAGGGGCTTAAGTACAAGTTCAATGCATTCCCACTACCAATTGAGCTACTAGCCCAATTGAGCTACTAGCCCAATTGAGCTACTAGTCCAATTGGTAGTGGGAATGCATTGAACTTGTACTTAAGCCCCTAGGGTACATGTTCGATTCCCACGGAAGGCAAAAACTCTACATGGGGGGTAGAGAAGGTCATGATGTACACTTGTGGGTAGCCTACTAAGTTAGAAAAGGGCCCAGGGTGTTACAAAAACCAAGCTAAAAAAACCAATTGTTAGTCAACAGGTATTCCACATAAAGGAAGAAAGGGTCAATATAGCTAACCTGCAGGCTCAAAAAAATTAGCTTGTGTTGGAGGTCTATTAGGATTAACTGTAACACGTGTTTCCCAAACTTGCAGATTTCCATCCTTAGATAGAGTTACAAGCAAACGCAACATGGGGAGCCAAGTAACAGATTTTATTGGTTGCGAACCAACTTGTTTTCTGAAATTTCAATAATAAAATGTCAGATCTAACCAAAATAACATACATAAACCTAAATTTCTAAAGATGACTGCAACATAATAATAAATACAAAACTACAAGGTCTCAGTCTGGGAATTAGTAAAGCTAGATCATAAGTAACTACACTCACATTCCAATCATACTTGGTCTCTCAGTTGATACATCCCATGCCAGAAGTGTACCATGTCGATCCCCAACAAAAATCCATTCCAGAGTTGGATGAAATGCAAATGCACCAGCCCCAGCAAGCTTGATGTTGATGGTGGTGTCAACTGAATGGAAAATGTTATATTAAATAATACTGCAGATACAATTTTTAAAAACGAAAAAAAAAAACATATCAACAAGAATGTGTGGGAAACATCTCACGTTGTAGTGTGTAATGAACAGCATAGGTGTGAATGTTATATGCTCGAATCAAACCTTCTGCATAAGCAACATACTGGGATGGGAAAACAATGTCAGGGGTTGAAGTATATAACTAACAGAAGACACTCAACTCAAGATATGTTATGGCAGAAATAATCATCTCATGAACTTCAGCGAAAATGAAATCATGATAAGAAGTACATTGAACACATTACCAGTACAGGGAGGCGTGGATGACAAGCAAGATTTACAATAGGCTTCTTCACGTCTGACTTGATTTTTGTGGATGACAAGTAACACCCCGCAATATCATTTAAAGCGGCAGTCAACACATAGGCAATAATAATCAGAGTATAAAGAACTACTATGGATTCAGACACACAACTAATCAAAATAGCGGGTCAACCCACTAATAGCATAAAAAGTCTCGATCCGAGAACCATACATGCCAAAATACAAGTCAGTAATCATACAAACTCGAGATAACTAAAATAGAATCCATAGCAGATAAACAAATCCTCTAAGATCCGATCAACATAGATCAAGTACAAGGATTTACAAAATACAACTAAGCATAATGTCCAGTCATCAGACTCTACTAGATGGCAATCAACTCAAACCGCTTCTTCACTTGGTACCTGTAAATCACAAAACAACAATAGTGAGATTACAAATCTCAATGAGTGACTCCGAGACCCCTTACGGTTCCTCTCATTCGTTCTCTTTTAGTTATCTTAATTATTTTGAAGATCGGCTCGAGAGACCAAATCACTCAATCTCTACGAGCCCTCTAATCCGGCAATCATTGCACGAATCGTTGTATTTCCATAAAAATCATTTTCCTTTTATCTTTGGCTTAGCATAATCCGTGAAATGAAATGAGATCACGGAAACCCCAATCCAACATAGCCATGAGGGATAATGCCAGGGCCTTGGCTTCTGGGCTCATGACTTCCCTCCACCAAGTATGCTAAATAACTCGGAGTCGTCACCCCGTTAATACATTATTAATCACTGAACAATATTACACATGTTCAGGAAATCCATTTAAAACATTTAGGGGTCACAGAACAATATTACACATGTTCCGGTCATCACTTTAAAACCATTTATGGGTTCCCACTCGTTTATACGACATTCCGATCAACACATAATTCAATTAACGCATTCAAATGACCAGTTATCATCTACCATGCATAAACATTAGCATATATCATACATTTCAATAAACATTCTAGATGCAGTAAGTTTTCAGCAGTGGTATGTGAACTTCGACAATTTCTTTAACATAGCAAACGATATCGGAATTAGACAAACAAAAATTCATTGGAAACCTTAGAGTGTCTAGTTTCTGGAAAAACAACCCATACAATTTTTGGACACACAGAAAATTCGCAATCACATAAACACTGAATATATGCCAAACAGTTCCAAACAGAGTTTCTCGCTTCCCGTTCACTCGTGTCGCGTCCAAACCGAAACTAAACTCACTTCCAGCAATCCAAATCATTCAAACAGATATTCTAACACATATTTTACATACAATCATGGCATAATTTCATCAGTTTCACCAAAGCACATTCGAGCCATTAAAATTCAAACCGAGACATTTTCAAAAACCGTAAAATCATTAGTTTCGTAAAATTCACAATTTCATTCAAACTAAACCATCTACCACAGTAATATTCACATTCAAACACCTAAATACACGATGTGGTGAGAACACTCACCCGGTTGACGACTAGTCGAGACTTTTCGCGAACCGGAAACCATAACTTCACGAACTAAGCTCCCTAACACCTCCAACCACTTCCAACCCCGAAAACCCAGCTACCCAAAGCGAACCACAGCCCTCTAATCTTCTCCTACTGAGATGAACTTTGAAAATCACTCTTGGAACCTTCTTACCATTTCAAAAGAGCTCACTTTGCAAAATGGAAGTGAAACCCTCTTTTATTTTTCTCAAACCCGATTTAATAGAGAAATGTGAGATTATGATTGAACTAGATTCAGCTATTGATGTTGGTATAAATGGAAAGAGGATTAGGAATGGAGAAGAATGGTGGTGGAATTTTGAGCATGCATCAAGAAATGAGGGAGAACCCTCCTCTTCTTCTTCCTCTCTCTTTTTCTCTCGTGACTCCTCTCCTTCTCTCTTCTCTTGTGTTTTTTTTTTTTTTCTGTTTTTCTTTTTGTGACTTGTTTGTGTCTTATTTTGGGTTTTGTGTTTTAGTTATTGCATTTTAATTTTTCAAGTTGGGTTCAGGTGAAGGTAAGTGAGTGTGTGAAGCAATTTGAACCCCAACTCCCCTTATTTCACTAATTATACTCAAACTCTCATTTTGTTTCATTTTTACCCCCCACTCTTAAGTCACCCAATTAAGTATATATCACTAAATTCAATCAAATAAACAATCAAACATAAAACATATTTAATATATTTGCTTAATCACTAACCGCTCCAAACTAATTATTTTGGGATGTTACAATACCACTCCTAGTCATAGCCTTGATTGCAAATAAGGAGGTGAGGAGAATCCTAGTAGACCAAGGGAGCTCATCTGATATCATCTTCCTCGACCTTTTTGAAAGAATGGGGATCTATAAAGAGGACATCGTTACCGAGGGTCGGGACTATCATTGGATCGACTTTGGGGAGGCTCGGAGCAGTTACCTCAACCAGTCACCTAAAAATGAAGTTCCATTCCCTCTGCAACAAGGTAATTACCCTAAACTCGGACCTAGAATCCGCTTCAAGGTGCTTTTTCCTATGGACAAAAGTGGAGAGAAAAGCTCAAGAAAAGGAAGGGGTTCCCCCTATTGAGAGCCAAACAAAAAAGAAGGTCAAGGGCCAATCTGTCGAGGTAAATGTAACTGACTTGGATGCAAGATACGATCCTGACAGCTCGAAAGACAAAGATGATGACGATTTGGCCAGAGAGCTTAAGTGAAGAATGAGAAGACCAAAGCCAGATGGGGAATCTTTCGAGGTACAACTTGGAGACGATCCCACCAAAATGGTCGAGATTGGAGATGATCTCTCCGAGGAGGTAAAAATCGACCTAGCCCAGTGTTTAAAAGATCATGCTGATCTTTTTGCATAGTCGACAAAAGATATGCCCGAAATTCCGCCAGAAGTCGCTTGTCACCAACTCACCGTCAATCCGGATGCAAAGTGGGTCACTCAAAGAAAAAGAGTACAAAGTGGAGAGAAGGCTGTGGCCGCCGCAAAAGCTGTTGAAGTTTTGATCAAGGCAAACTTCTTACTAAAAAACAAATGTTTAACATTAAATATAAAAAATGATAAAATTTAGTCTTAATTTGATATTTTAATATTTAAAAAGTATAAAGGGAAGAATAAAAATATAAAAATTAGCACAATTTAATATTTTATTAATATTTTTATTTAAAATCACATATTAAAAGACTAAAAAATCTATAACTTAGAATATAAGATATTTCTATAATAAGAACATTTATGTAATATATTCGGGGGCGGGGTCAGTGCGGGGTGGGGGATATGAACCCCGTCCCCATCCCCAAGTTGACTGCGGGGGGATTTTCTCCCCCATCCCCGTCCCTACGGGGAAAAATTCCCCGCCCACGGGCCCCAAACAGGGCAATCCCCGCGACAAATATGTTATAATCAAATTTGATGTTTACAAATAGAAATAATGAATTTATGAATTAATTAGTCTTTTCCCTCTTGTCAAAAAAACTTTCTACCAATGGCCTCTTCGTAAATATAAAGATCACTCCCTCCTCTCACAAATTATGTTTATTGGAAGATGAATCAATGAATAACATAAAAGATCAAAACCATTAGAAAAAACATATCAAATAGAAAGACTGTGAATAAATACTTCTTTAGCATAGACCAAAGTTATTAAGGATAGAAATACCCAAATTTTTATTAAATAATTCTTTAGCAAAGACTGTGAAGAAAATTCATAACAACGTCTGAATTCCAGTTCAACCATGCAATCAAGAATTACAATGAATCAATAGTTGAAAATATACTCCAATTCAATAAGAGATAATTGTTTTTTGATTACAGAATATGAAAATAAGATCATAAACCTAAAACCTATAACAATTTTAAAACTAAATCAACAATCATAATAGCTTAAGAAAGATAAATTGCCATTAAAAAATTTGAAACTCCAACTATTGCAATGCCTTCCTTCAAGCCTGGGTATTAGTGATGTAACCACCATAAAACGTACATAAGTGATGTAGCAGGGGAAAAAAGAGTTGTAAAACATGAAAACATAAGTGGTGAACCTTCTTCTCAATTTTTTAGGTATTTATAGTATATTTGAAAGAATACTTGAAGCCAAGAAAAATGAAAAGATTCTAATCAATGTCTATTAAAATCTAAATTTAATAGTTCATAATTAATACTAATCAAAATAATAATTTAGAGACACCAAAAGGCAACAAAAATCCAAACATAAAGTGGTGAATAAAAAATGGGATAATTTATTTTTTGAATAAAAGGGGAAAGAGGAACAATTTAAAAATTAAGCTTATTGTAGTTTTATATAGATAGATAATACGGATAAATGTTTTAAAACTATGTTAACATAAATTTTATGAATATATATATATATATATATATATAATCGAAATGGTAAAAATAAATATATAAATTTATTTGTTATATATATATATATATTTAAAAATAATGTGGCTATTTGTTTAAGTGGTCTACGTAGGAAAATTTATTAAGATTTAAGATAATTGAAACTTGCATTCGTGCAATTAAAAAATTGGATAGGTAGGTGTGATGATTTCACTTCCCTCATGATATGAAACTAATTTTTCAGATATTTAATAAGAAATAAGGAGAAGTTTAAAAGTCCTTAATTAGTAAATTGCCTAAACTCCCAAATTGTTTTGAGACATAAAATTTCCGTTTTCTAATTAAAAAATTATACAAACGATTAATTTATATCTAAATGTTATAGTGATTGACTAAAAAATTATAAATTTTAGTTAACTTCTTTTATAATTTTTTTAATCGGTAAAAATATCAATTTGAATATTAATATAAATTTTTTGTTGTTTTGGAAAATAATTTGAAAGGATACAGTGTTATTTAATAATTATAATAATGTGATATTTAATACCCATAATTGGATGTCATAAATCTTGAGTGGATATTAGTTATAAATAAAATAAGAATATTGAGATTTAAATTGAAAAAATAAATGAAAATGATGTGGAGCATTGTGGAGGCTCTAAAAAAGCTTCCTTTAGAAGCTAATAGACTATGAAGCTAATAGGTTAGTGAGATTAAATTATATTTTATACTAGTGGGGAAAGACGGGTCCGTCTTTCATGTGTTGGTGGTGTGTTAGTGGATGATTATTATTATTATTATTAAAATTAGAAATAGAAATGTGATGGTGTGTTAATGGGTAGTTTCTGTTCTGCACTGGGCCACAAGGCCCAATCAGCAATTGACATGGATTGGCCCAATCAGTTTGGTCCATATCCACTATCTGCAAGGCCCAATCTAACCTAGATATTTGAAGGGCTCAGATCAACTCACTCAATCCAACGACTCACAAATGGGCACGCTTCCCTATAAATACCAACTCATATTGCCATAATTAGGTACACTCTCATTCCTTGCTAAATCACTCACCTACTCTCAATACTAACTTGGGCGTCGGAGTGGCTTCGCAGGTCCCCCTCCCGGGCGCTCGTTGATATCAAGCCATACCGCAAGAGACCACCAACGCAGTCCGCACAATACTGCTAGGTACAGTTCATTGGCGACCACAGTGGGAGACCTCTACCTTTCACACCATTCCTACACTTAGATATTTTTCTCTTGCACTCACATGGCTCCAAGAGGCAGACCACGCGTGAAAAGTGTTGCTGTGCCTCCACCCCAGCTTGAAGGCACTCCTGAGGGCAATGTCGTCACCCACGAGGACACCCCTGTTCAAGCTGCGCAAGAAGTTCCCCCGTCGGGAGGGGTTCACCCACCGGATGTCAACCAACTGTTGGACCTTCTGGCCAACCGCACTCAGACTATGCTGCTACAAGAGGCACGCCTTAGGCAAATTGAGAGGCGTGTGGCCTCTATGCCCGAGCAACCTCCTCCTCTGTGGGGAACTCCCCCCCAAACGACTGTGGTATCGAGACCCAGACCCCGTCGTTCCCCCCTCGAAGGCGTCATGTTCATCGTTCACCACTTAGGAGGAAGCATGTGCATCTCTCCTCACCTCGGCGTAGGAGGCGTCAGGGATCCGAATTACCGAGGGCGACTCCTTCCTCTTTGGATGGGACTTATCAGCCTGATGACACCCACTCCAAAGTGTCTTCACGTGACTCCTCTAATTCGCAAAACAGGTCAAGGAGCAAGGCTGAGATTCACAAGAGTCGTCGTAGAAGATCGCCATCGAGGAGATCTCCCGACAAGCACAGATACCAAGATTTTGACTTCCAAGATGTCTCGCCTCGCAATTCAAGGAGGTTTGCGGATGAAGGACCCTTCACTCGAAGGGTGGAGGAATGCCCAATTCCAAGGACTTTGGAAAAACTCCCAACACTAAAGATGTACGATGGAACCGGAGATCCGGACCGGCACTTGGCTCACTTTTCACTCATGATGCGCTATAGAGGCGCTCGAGAGCCTATTCATTGTAAGATCTTCCCTCTCACCCTCGAGGATACCGCATTAGATTGGTTCCAAGAGCTGAAGCCAAACTCCATCTCTTCATGGGGGCAACTGGCAAGACTGTTAACGGCTCGTTTCACCGCCTCCCATCTGAAGCCAAAATCTGAGGAAGTGCTGAGGGCTGTCAGACAGCGGGAAGGTGAAACACTTAGAGAATACATTGAGCGTTTCAATAAGGAAGCTTCATGTGTTCGGAACTTGGAAGATAAGCAAAGACTGTTTTGGATGAAAGATGGCCTCAGGCAAGGAAGTCTTTTCGAAATTGATGTGGGAATCAACAAGCCAAGGGACTTGGCAGAATTTCTCCAGAAGTCACAAAAGTACATGGATTATGAAGAGAACAAGATGGCTTACCGCGAGGCAGCCAAAGATGGTGATGATAAGGGTAATACCAGAGAAACTCGGCAGCGAAAGGACTCAGGAGGAGAACGTCGTGAGGCAAAACCACGACGGTTTGCCGAGCACACTCTGCTCAACCAATCTCGGGCCAAAATCCTGGCTGAATGCGCCAATGCTGAGTTTAAGAATGTTAAGAGGCCAGAGCCTTTAGTGCTGAAGGAAGGCCAAAATCCTTCAAGGAAGTGGTATCGATACCATCGAAGTGGAGGTCACGATACCAATGGTTGTCTAGCCCTGAAAGAGGACATTGAGGAATTGATTCAGAAGGGTAAACTCTTGCAATATGTGAAAAAAGATGGAGAGCCCAATGACTCGCGCAAGAGGCCCCGTTCACTTGAGAGAAGATCCAAGTCCCCTCGAAAGGGAAAGGCCGTAGCTAGTGAGGTGGTCAAAGCAGACAGAGATAACGACACTGAATCCTCAGAGCGGGAGGACACTCGGAAAGCAAAAGGAAGGCCGGTGGCTATGGTCATTCACGGGACCAACCCCCCTTGACGATTGGGGATCAAACAAGTCTATGAAGAGAACTTGGAAGGAAATTATGAATGTAGCATCAACATCAACCATTAGGGAAGGACCAGCTAGACCACCCATATCCTTTGATGATAAGGATTTGTTGGATGGGAGACCAAACAAACACATTCCATTGCTGATTTCGGCTATCATGGCAAATATTGAAGTGAAGAGAATCCTGGTTGACCAGGGGAGCTCGGTGGACATTATTTTCGAAGATTTGCTGCAAGTCCTGAATATCTCCCCCAAAGATATGACTCCTTACCGTGGAAAGGACCTCACAGGATTCAATGGAGCAAAAACCAAGCCACTTGGGCATTTAGAGCTGATGGTCACCTATGGAGACCCCGATGGTGAGCAACCGCTATTCAGAACTGTGAAGACAGCCTTCCTAGTCCTCCCGTGCAAATCTGTTTACCAATGCATTATCGGGAGGCCGACACTAGGCAGACTGGAGGCGGTAACATCAACGGTCCACCTAAAGATGAAGTTCTACAGTTTGGAAAACAAGGTCGTGACCCTTTAAGCAGACTTGGGCGCAGCACGGAGATGCTTCTTCATGAGCTATAAGGATGAAAATGAAATTGCTAAAGTGAAAAACCCGATCAATAAGTCAAGGAAAGGGGCTGAGGTGAACTTGGCAGATCTGGATGCTAGATATGATCCTGACAGCGAGGAAGAGGAGGAGGATTCCGCCCTCACTAAAGAGCTCAAAAAGCGCATGAAGAGACCTGAGCCAGATGGCGAATTCATCTCCATCCAATTGGGGGAAGACCCTGCTAAGACTGTCAAGATAGGCTCTGACCTCCCTGAGGATGTCAAAGAGCAACTCATCAAATACTTGAAGGAGAATGCTGATCTCTTTGCCTGGTCCGCAGCTGACATGCCAGGAATACCACGCGAGGTAGCATGCCACCACCTTGCTGTTAATCCTAACACGAAGTGGGTGGCTCAGAAAAGAAGAGTCCAGAGAGGAGAGAAGGCCGAAGCCGCTGCTAGGGCTGTCAAAGACCTTATAGAGGCAAATTTTGTAAAAGAAATTAAGTACACCACTTGGTTGTCCAATGTAGTCCTTGTTGAGAAATCTAATGGAAAATGGAGGATGTGTGTTGATTATACTGATCTTAATAAGGCATGTCCAAAGGACGCCTTCCCCGTTCCCCGTGTAGACAAATTAGTTGACAGCGCCTCAGGTTTTCGTTTATTATCTTTTATGGACGCATACTCAGGATATAACCAGATCCCGATGTACCCGCCTGATCAAGAGAAAACGGCATTCATGACGGAGCAAGGAAATTATTGCTACCGCGTAATGCCTTTTGGGCTTAAGAATGTCGGAGCAACTTATCAAAGAATGATGAATAAAGTGTTTAAAAATCAAATCGGCCGAGTAATCGAAGTATATCTCGACGATATGATAGTAAAAAGTAAGAATGACCTAGATCATCTTAAAGATATAAATGAAGTGTTCTCAGAAATTCGAAAGAACAATATGCGATTGAACCCAGAAAAGTGTACATTTGGGGTTCTAGCAGGGAAGTTCCTTGGTTTCTATCTCACTGAGAGAGGTATTGAGGCCAACCTTGACAAGTGCAGGGCTGTGACCGAAATGACTTCACCAACCACAAAGACAGAAATTCAAAAACTCACGGGCATGATTGCAGCGCTGTCCCGTTTCATTTCACAGGCAGCTCTCAAATCCCTACCGCTGTTTAAGCTTTTAAAGAAAGATACGGTCTTCGAATGGACCGCCGAGCAGGAGCAGGCGCTAAGTCTTTTAAAACAAATCATCTCTGAACCACCTATCCTAACCCGACCAGAGGTCGGAGAGACCCTGTATTTTTACCTCGCTGTGGCCGACGAAGCGCTAAGTGCAGTACTCGTCAGAGAGACCGACACTGGCCAAAGGCCGGTGTATTTTGTAAGTAAGGCATTACAAGGACCCGAGTTGAGATACCAGAAGGTGGAAAAGGTCGCTTTGGCCCTAGTAATCGCAGCCCGGCGCCTGAGGCCATACTTCGTAGCACATCAAGTAGTGGTTCGAACCAACCAACCTATCAGGCAAATAATTCATCGTCCCGATCTGGCTGGAAGGATGATTAAATGGGCAGTCGAGCTCTCAGAATTTGGAATCAAATATGAGACGAGACCAGCCATGAAGGCTCAGGTGTTAGCAGACTTTGTAGCCGAAATGACATCATCCCATGAAGGTAATATGGAAACATCATGGATCCTCCACGTGGATGGATCCTCAAACAGCAAAGGAAGTGGAGCGGGCTTGATACTTGAAAACTCCGAAGGACTAATGGTAGAAGTATCCCTCTCATTCTCGTTCTCCACGTCAAATAATCAAGCAGAATATGAAGCTTGCATAGCTGGCCTACAATTGGCCAAGGACTTCGGAGCTACCCAAGTTGAACTTCACACAGATTCACTTCTGGTGGTCTCCCAGATAAATGCAGCGTATGGTGCCTACGACCCGGTGCTACAGAAGTATCTAGCTAGAGTGCGCGAACTCCTAGGACTATTCAAGAAGGCGGAAGTAAAACATGTACCTAGGGGAGAGAATACTAGAGCAGACATCCACGCCTCTATTAAAGTGTGTCGAAGGAGACGAAGCAGACTATGTCCTGGCAGAAATCCACGAGGGAATCTACGGACAGCACCTAGGAGGACGAGCCTTGGCGGCAAAAGCTCTTAGAGCAGGCTACTACGCCTACCATGAATGAAGATTCGCAAAATTACGTCAAGAAATGTGACAAATGTCAAAGACACGCTGATGTGCACGTTGCACCTTCTTCCGATTTGAAGTACCTGAGTGCTCCTTGGCCATTTTCCTGGTGGGGGATCGACCTCTTAGGTCCTTTCCTCCCCGGCCCAAGTCAAGTGAAATACTTGATAGTCGCAGTGGACTACTTCACAAAATGGATTGAAGCCGAACCACTGGCCAGCTTAACAGCAAAAAATTGTATTAAGTTTTTCAAAAAGAACATCATGACTAGGTTCGGCATACCAGAAGTAATCATCACCGACAACGGCACGCAATTCACAGACAAAGGGTTCAGACAACTCATGAAGGAGCTTAATATCAAGCATCGCTTCACCTCAGTAGAGCACCCACAAACCAACGGGCAGGCAGAGGCTGCTAACAGGGTAATCCTGCGAGGATTGCGAAGAAGACTTGACGAAGCAAAAGGGTGCTGGCCAGAAGTGCTACCTTATGTTTTGTGGGCTTACAGAACCACCCCACACTCATCTACTTCAGAATCACCATTCCGATTGGCTTACGGAATAGAGGCAGTCATACCTGTCGAGATTGGGCAGCTGAGTTGGAGAACCAAAAGCCCAAGTCCCCCGCAAACCAATGAGCAAAAGCTCCGAGAGGAGTTGGACTTCGTGGATGAAGTAAGAAACCAAGCAGCGTTGAAAGAGGCAGTAATCAAACAACGGATGGCCACGAGGTATAACACCAAAGTGGTGCGAAGAACCTTGGAGGTCGGTGATCTAGACCTACGAAGAGCGGGCGTGGGTCTAAAGAATGCATCCCAAGGGAAGTTAGCCCCCAACTGGGAGGGGCCCTACAAAATTGTCGCCGAAACTGAAAAAGGAGCTTTCAAGCTAGAGACTTTGAATAAAGATCCAATCCCTAGGACTTGGAATACTGACAAGTTGAAAAAGTTTATTGTGTAAATTCATGTAACGGCTTGAGCCATCAAGTGTTAAAGTATTCAGTTGAATGAAATCTTATGTTTGCTTGAAGAATGTTATTTTCCAATGTTTACCATTATTCGCCGGGTTAAAAAGCCCTTATCCTAACGATAAAGACCAGGGACTAGCTGAACGACGAAAAACCTGATGGTAAAAAAGGGGCCGGCATGAGATCGACGCTGCGATCCTGTGCGCTTCCTTATAAACCAAGGCGCGAGTAAGCATACTCGCCGCGCGAAGCGACTTCAAACGTGTCACAACCTCTGATGGTCAAGTTAGATTTAGACCGAGTTCTGATAAACTGTCCTCGGAGGATACATAAGTATAAGGCAAACGAAATCTGATCGCGTGACACTATTTGAAATCTCTAGACGCCGCTGCACCTCAAAGAGGGTGAATAAGAGTTTTAAACTACGCCTGCGTCCCAAGACCCGTAACACCAACTCAAAACACTTGATAAAGCACCATGAGTTTGGATGCAATTGTGAAGGAGCTATCCCGAGCTGCTTCAGAACGGAGAGTTGGAATGAAGTGAAGAACGGGGAATAATAGGGTGAAACATCATGAATTTTCGACCCGAAGGAATACAACAAACTCTATCATCCGGATCGACCGCCTCTAACCGCCAGTGGTCCCCAAGCACATCCTCACAAAGACTTGAAGGTAAACTCTTACCGGGAGTATAGAAACTCCTGGTGGACCGAACACTATGAGCGACCCAGTAATAGTTGGTCCCATCAACCTCCACCACTTCCAACTCGAACCGACGCTCGTCATCCATGTACTCATCATCGGAAGAAGTAACGGGATAGCCAGGTACTACCCCTTCTACACAAGGCGTTATTTCTGACCGAGGAACTACGATTGTGGGACCAGGGTAGGCCGCGTTCACGCGAGCGGTCGACTTGGTTCTCCCCATCTCTCAGAACCTGCAGGAAAGGGGCGAAACAAGTGGTCGCGTGTTAGAAAATAACTTGTTATCAAACCCCCCTTCCTGAGGTTGAAGGACAAGGCATAGAAGATAAAAATAACTAAGTTAAGAAGAATTACCAGTTTGACAAGCAGGTAATACAAAAATATCGATGAGAATGAATCACCGTTCGAAACCTGAAAAATTAAAGTGCGAAAGAAATTCATGAGAATTAGAACTACCAAAAAGCCACGAGGCCCCAATACGAGAAATAAACTAAGTGTTAAAAATACACGCACGAAGCACAAAGGGGGCGTCGCACGAGCGCGCGAAGGAAGGCCCCATAACACGGCAACCTGCCGGTTTGCAGGGGGTGCCCACGGGAGATGACAGATATTGGATTAATGTCATACTATCTTGGCATTGAGGTAAAGCAAAAGGAAGATGGAATATTCATTTCACAACAAAGATATGCGAAGGAGATGCTGAAAAAGTTCAAGATGGATAGTTGCAATCCAATCAGCACACCAGTAGAGTGTAAAATGAAATTATCAAAGTACGACGAAGCAGTAAAGGTGAACCCTACAAATTTCAAGAGTATGGTTGGGAGTTTGCGGTATCTGACATGCACAAGACCTGACATTTTGTATGCTACTGGACTCATCAGTCGATACATGGAGAATCCGACCACAACTCATCTCAAGGCTGCAAAAAGAATTCTTCGCTATATCAAAGGAACATTGGACTTCGGCTTATGCTTTTCATCAAATAATAATTATAAGCTTGTTGGTTACAGTGACAGTGATTGGGGTGGAGATGGAGATGATCGGAAGAGTACTCGCGGTTTTGTGTTCTTCATGGGAAACACAGCTTTCACTTGGATGTCAAAGAAACAACCGATAGTCACACTTTCAACTTGCGAAGCAGAATATGTAGCAGCCACATCATGTGTTTGCCATGCAGTCTGGCTCAGAAATTTGTTAAAGGAGTTGGGGATGTCGCAAGAAGAGCCGACCAAGATCTTTGCGGATAATAAGTCAGCTATAGCTCTAGCAAAGAATCCAGTCTTCCATGATCGGAGCAAACATATTGATACTCGCTACCACTATATAAGGGAGTGCATAGCAAGAAAGGATGTGCAAGTCGAATATGTGAAGTCTCAAGACCAAGTTGCTGACATCTTCACAAAACCCCTCAAGCATGAAGACTTTATCAAGTTGCGAAGCCTACTTGGAATGACAAATCAAGTTTAAGAGGGGGTGTTGGAGAGTAAACTTGATTTGGCCCATTGGACTAATCAAGTGTTAGGCCCATTTGGCTTTAGTGTTTTAGTTTATAGAAAATTCTAGAGAGTAGTAGAGAAATGTAGAAATGAAATATGTAATATTAAATAAGTAGTTGAGAGAAGTGTGTAGAACTCTCTCACTTGAAGTGTGTAGAATATTCTCTAGATTGATGTAGAACTCTCCCTTGGAGCCTATAAATAGGGGAGAGCTAGTCATTTGTAAACTAAGCAAAAACAAGTAAGCAAGTTAGCAAATAAACATCAAGTTCTAAAGAGCAAAGTATCCTCTCATTTTAAGAAACCATAGTCTCCTCTTCCCTTCCTCCCAAAGTCTTCCTAAAACCATTCTACTTTCCAACACAAAACACTCCCATAAGCATCAGTTTTTGTGATTCAACCGGCACTCATACTTTAAGGCATCAAAACCATTTGTATTTTGACAGAACACATCAAGAATTACACATATACTAGATATAACTCATTCAATATAACTTGAAACACTTCAAATTATCTCCAAAACTGCGCACGAATAATATGTTAACCAAAAAAGTATTAACAGGAAAAATTATCTCCAAAACTAAACTCAAAGTTATCATTTTATTCTAAATTAAGAACTCCTTCAAAAGTTAAAATAAAACAAAATTGCACATGTATATAAAAATAGAAAGGTCAAAATCTTGTGAGTGGACATGTGTATAAAATTGCAACACCGTATGTTATTGTGCACAATTCTAGCCGATGCATATTTTTAGCAGAAAGAAGGTTTGACAGTGAGAATATATTTTAGGCAATGCAGTTTATAGGAAACCCATTTTCTAGGGTAATTTTGTAATAATAAAATAGATTTTAGGGTAAATTTGATAAAAAGTATATTAGACCAACAGTAATATTGATATATTAAAGTGTTTAATTAGCATACATTATAGTTGTAAAAAAAATTACATCATCAACCAATCAAAAACCATGATTTGAGCGACTTTTAAGGTATTTGACATAAATTCGAATATTTTTTATGACATATCACTTAGCGGTTTGCTAATATTGACTATGTATGTAACTTGACTTTTTGTGTACATTTTTCATTTTAAATAGTTTTTAATTTTCATTTTTTTGACTAATTTTCTTTCTTTTTTTATTTATTATTAATAAAATGTTGTTAAAATTATCCAAAATAAAAGAAAGTGCGTTCCATTCACCTAAACTAAACCCTACCTTTATCTTACTGATCAAAAAAACTCCACTACCTTGTTTTACCACACACAATCGAACCCTGTTTTAGTGCTTCTCAGAAAATCAACAACGTTTTGTCCAAAACAAATAAAGAAATCAACAACGTTCACAATTCACAGGTTCATCGCACACTTAGTTTGACAGTCACCACTTTGCTTCCGAGAAAATGAAGCGAAAGCGTGAAACCGAACAAGACAACAACAGTGACAAGCTGACTGTTCTTCTGGATTGCATTCTCATTCACATACTCTCCCTATTGAACTTCAAAGAAGCGATTCGAACTTCCGTATTGTCTACGAGATGGAAGCATCATCTCTGGAGGAGTCTTCCCACGGAAGACAAGCTCAGCAATTTGCCGGATTCCGCTTTGTTTCACATACTCTCCTTTTTGAACGTCAAAGATGCCATTCGAACTTCCTTATTGTCTACCAGATGGAAGCGTCTCTGGACGCGTCTTCCCACTCTTACATTAAGTTCCTATGACTTTAACATTAACAATCCCAAGAGTTTCATCAAATTTGTGAAGTGCTTTATTTCTCTTCGCGATTCCTCCATGCCGTTGAACGCTCTAGATTTCAAACATCGTTACGAGGAACCTTGCCTACTCAACAGAATTGTAACATACGCCGTTTCACACAATGTCAATCGTTTACGTCTTGTTTGCTCTTTCTACCGCTTTCCGCCTTCCTTGTTTTCATGTCCATCTTTGACCTCTCTAGCCCTTGAATGCCTATATGATCATGTAAAATTTCCCAATTCTCTGAATTTTCCTGCTTTAACCTACTTGAAATTAGTCTACTTCTCCTTTTGCAGTGGGAATGACGGTCGGGTTGAGCCCTTTTCCATATTTAACAGGTTGAATACTTTAATCCTTGACCGTTGTAAAGTTCAGGGTGCAAAACCCCCCTCTACATATCAAGCACCACGATTCTCAATCTCTCTATACATACGGGTTATAATCCCCAAGACTGTTCGAAGATTGAGCTATTTGTTCCAAGTCTGTGTGCTTTTGCTTTTACCAATAATCCTTTTCACAAACTTAGTGTGAGCCATCTTTCTTCAATTAAGCAAGTCAGTATTGATCTACTATGTGAAAAAGACTATCATGTGGAGTCTTCTCGTTGTCCACTCGACTGGTTGAGAGAGATTACTGATATCAGATCATTAACCGTAACTCCAAGAACTCTTCGGGTACCACTCTTCTTTAATTACTAAATTTTGTCAAAAAACATTGCATTATGGTACTAATTCACCTCACATCCCTTATTGCTGATCTCTCGTTGATTCCTGACATATTGAAGTTCAAACTCCCTTTCTTGCGTAACATGAAGTCGCTTCAATTAAATCTGAAGTGGGATGCACATAGATTTTACGCCTCATCTTGGAGAGATATAAAGAGGGAGCTAGCAAGTGGCAAGTCATGGAAAGAAGATGCCAATTTACCAGAAGCTATTAAAGCAGAATTGGATCCAAGAATTTCATCTATTATGAATGGAATGATTGACTTTTTGCTTCAAAATTCACCCTCAGCAAAAGTTGACATAGTAAGTGTGAAATGACTATCCAACTTGTTACATAGATATTGTTCTGTTTTTTTTTTGCCTCATGTGTTTATGTTTCCCTCGGTCTATCTAGTTATAACATATTATTATGGGTAAAGGACTACAGCCCTTTAAAGAATGATAGAACTTGTCTGGAATGATGACATAGCATTTCCTTTTTGAAATATCATTATATAACGGGTAGCAGCAGATCGCATTAGTAGTTTCTAACGAAAGTATATTTACAATCATTGTAATCTTTGCTCAGTCTATTGTCTAGGGTATAAGCCGTTCATAATGAGTATGTTATAATTTAATGATATTTAGATTAGTGGTAAATTGGTTCTAGGATATTTTTCATATGCAGCTAGTTGCATCCTTATGTGCAGCATCATGGCTTAAGAATCAGGTGGTTTGGTTTGTTATTTCAATGTTTGACATGGTTATGTTAGAGTTGAAATTAAGTTTGGGTAGTATTTTGATTCTGTTGTGATAGTAAAACAATATCCCTAGATAACTATGAAGTAGTCAAGCAATTCGCGGAAAAAATAAGCTAACATACAAGGATCACGTAAAGGGTGTATAGCCAACATTTTGTGATGAAATTCTAGATTGAATGTTGTGATTTTTGATCATTTAATCCTCATTGTTTCAGGTCAAGTTTTCACCTATGTAGTTGGTAGTCGATGCTATGTTGCTCCTGAAGTTCTCCTCAACCATTATGAAGTGACTTTTCTGATAATTTTGTTGTTTTGGAGTTCAGAAACCCAATAGGGTATATTTGATGCACTATTTAAGGGACATATAGATTTTGACTCGGATCTATGCCCTCTAAAAATGAATAAATTGCTATGTTGTTATATTTTAAGTAGAAGTAACTTATTGAATTCTTATATTTAATCCTGATATTGAATTCCTATCTTTTCCCCTCTTCCTATATCTTCCCCTTTCTGGTAGTTGTTTATTCTAATCACTACATGTTTTGGCTTTTTATGTTGATCTAACCAATTTTAGTGTTGACTGAATATAGTGTACTGGAGTTGAATATACTAATGCCACAACTTCATGTTTGTACAAACAAAATGTGGTGGTTTCATATACTAATTGCATTATACTTTGTGTATATAGAATTATGATGTTGTCTTTAATTTCCTTCCTTCGTGGTAATTAAAAAGGTGAAGTCATAATTAAAAAAGAATGGTAGTGATAATGAAGATATGGATCGGATGTGTATTGTATAATTTAAATGAATGTACGACTAGATTAGTAGTATCTTTGATAAGTACTAAATCTTGAAAGTATATGAAAATTTCAAGTATGAACAGGTTGATTTGTGTTCCTATATGTGTCTTTTGTTACAAATTAAGTTTCATTATGTTTGATTTCATTTGAATTTTCAGAATTTGTAAAATGTTCACAATGGTTAATTTCTGAAAAAGTTCTACACTTCAGGCCTGTTATTTGATTAAACTGTACTCTTATATTTTTTTTTTGGTTTGTAAACTACTCTTATATGAACTTTCTTGTAAAACAAGAAAATATATTTAGGTGTTCCAATATGTGTTGAGGTATTGTACATTAAGATTGGTTGCATTGTGACAAATTTTACATTGTTAATAAATTTTTCTTGAATTATTGACTTCAAATTTTGATATTGGATCATTTAAATTGTGTTTGTACATGATCGAGCAGACTATCTCTGAGTAAAAGATTCAAAATTTTCTAAAGTCATTTGACCCTCCATTCATAATTTTTATTGACTGCTATAATTACAAAGAAAATGAAATTGAACCGGATGTTTAATAGCCTTTGAATATGTAAGATATAGTTGAAAAGAAGTGATTGAATTAGGAAGTGGCAGTATTTGCACACAGTCTAACCATTTGGATGGAGTATTTTTAGGGGGGTAACATAATTTTTGGGGGGTATTGAAACATTTTAGTTCAAAATTTTGAACTAAAATATTCCGAGTATCCCTCAAAAATTATATTACCCTCTAAAATTACCCTATCCAAACACCCAGGGTAATTTCATTTTCGGATTCTCTCACAAAGTGGATAGGTGTAGTGTTGGCCGCAGAACTTTGATAGTTGAATCGGACAAGAAGAGCACCATTGATATGCTCAAAGCTCCGGAGCCTAATTTACTTCCTCACTATAACCTAATTCATAGCACCATTAAGAAGGTTTTTAAACACCAAGGTTTTTAAACACCAAAATTCCCATATTGTAAGTACAAATTTCTAATAAACGATAATCTCCCACTAACACACCAACACATAGGGGTGGGAATAGGCTGGCCCGAGCTAGGCATTGCTTGACATGGGTCTGGCCTGCGTTGAAAGTATTAGGCCTGAGCCTGGCCTGTGGCCTATCTAGACCCAACTTTTAGGCCTGACTTGGCATTTGTGAAAGTCTGGTAAGGCCTGGTAGTCTGTTTAGAAACCTATTTCACAATTTTTTTTACAAAAACCTACGATTTTTAAGTGATGTATGCTTTTTGTAAATAGCAAAGAAGCTAATAGATTAATAAAATTTTGTTCTATTTTATATAACTTTAAATATGTCAAAAATGGATGTAATAGTTTAAATTAACATGAAATATTAACAAATTTATGATTTAACATGAAATACAAAATCTAATACATAATAATTATAATACTATTATTATTTATTTTTACTTAAATAGGCCAGCCTGCTAGGCCTAAAAGGCTTTTTCAATAGCCTGTGGCCTGGCCTTTTTAGCTAAATAGGCTTTTAAAAAAGCCTAAATAAAAAGTCTGGCCTGGCCTGACATAGGCAGGGCCGTAGGCCCCTGTCAGTCGGCCTGGCATATTCCTACCCTACACATTAACCACCCACCAACACACTCACATGAAATACGGGAACGCGCCCACACACACACACACACACACACACACACACACACACACACACACACATATATATATATAGGGAGAGTATCAAGTGAGAACTAATTCTTACTGTGATAAATGAGAACTAATCATTATAACCGTTAGATTAAAATCAACGGTTGAGATTACCTCATTAATTATAGGATGTTGTGTGGTTGTTTCGTTTTTAGTTACAAATCACATGGAGTCTATAATTAAGGAAACAACCACACAACATCTGAGGTAATCTCAACCGTTGATTTTAATCTAACGGTTATAATGATTAGTTCTCATTTATCACGGTAAGAACTAGTTCTCACTTGATACGCTCCCTATATATATATATATATACACATACTTGCATTTCCCTCCAAATTTTAAATTAATTTTATTTCAAATGAACTACATTTAGGAATGTCCCCTTTAAGTGGAGCTAGAATAATGTAGGGAGTAAGCAAGAGCGTTTGGATGAAATTGTAAGGGTATCTCTTAGCTTAAACCAAAGGTCATGAGTTTGAATCGACCTTTGAAAATACAGCAGTGTTAAAACTCTTAGAGAAGAACTTTGTCGCTCATTGAGGTCCGGCTCCTGTTTGAGGATGAACCAATGTTAATTTTTTTATTGATATTAGGTTCTAAATTTTTATTACTCATAGTGTCCTTGTTTTATAATTTATGGATGTACTTTTTATCGGGGTTGGTTCTTTGATTTTGGGTGCCATTAGGTAAACCAGAAAAACGGTGCCTCATAATTTTAAAAATAAATATCCTCAGTTTTTTTTTTGAGAAATTAGTTATAGATAATTTATATTATAATCAAGAACCAGTTTTCATAGGAATCAAAACAAGTTTCTTTAGTCTATATTGTAACCAAAAAAAGTTTCTTTAGTCTATATTGAGACATAGTAAATTGTAAATTCAATTTAGAAATTCTTTTTTCAGTATGCAAAAGTAAAATAAATAATAAATATTTCATAAGTATGTATGGAGAGAAAAAAAATCGAACATCTTCCAAAAACTCAATATAATATATATAGCTTGATTTTGATTAATGTGTTAGAACTTCTAGAACTTTTATTACAAAATTCTCAAAAAAAACTTTTTTTTACTATTAAATTTATTTTATATCTTAAAATAATACACAGACACACTAAAAATACAAAATTTGGTGAACCTTGAAAAATGGAGTCTTGGACAACCGCTCCTCCCGCCCATGGTCCACCACTGCTTTTGATTCCAAGAATGATTGTTGAACTGGGTAACTGAAAAGAAGTATTATCGATTAAAGAAAACGTTTTAATGCCGACTTTTCACTCATAGGCATAGCCAACTTTTTTTTGACAATACTTATAGCCAACTTAAAAACTACTCTATTGTGAGTTTTTTAAGCGTTTAGAAGGACTATTTTACGCTGGTGGTTAAAAGAACTGACGTTAAAAATCCAACTTACTACATCGGTGGAAACTACATTGTCATATAACCGGCGTTAAATGTCCGACTTAACTGGCGTTGTATCCCTTTATTGTACTATTGTTCGATTTAACTACATTGTCAACATGGTATAGCACAAGCGGTAGATACTTGGACTTCTTAACCATTTGGTTAAGGGTTCGATCTATGGTCGATGCGTATGAAAACATATCTGGTGTGAGAGGTCGACCCCTTAGATGGATCACATACCTCAGTGATTAGTTTCTGCAGTTGCGCGCAGGGATACCTAAAAAGAAAGGAGACGTTTTTTTTCTTCAATATTATATATATATATATATATATATATATATATATATATATATATATTTAATTTTTATCAACTAACCTTAATTTTTAATACAATCAAAACTTATAACTCTATATTTTTGACATACAAAAAACGCAAAGCGTTTGAGATGACCCTCTCTCTTTTCAATTTTTTCGAGAATTCTTGCATTTGAAACGTTTGTGAAATTATGAAAGCAATGAAGCATCTCAATAAACATGAAGCATTGAACATGGCAGGGAAGTGGAATGCTGGACGCATGGGAAAGGGGAATGGAATAATGGGCTCATAGAGAGTGTTTATATATATGCAGCGAAGGTGTTTCAATTCACACTTAACACATCATTTCACACCTCAATCCACACACACGGCTTTCTTTTGTTTTAGTTTCAGAAACTTGCTTCTCGGATAATGAAGAGACGAAGGCATCAAAACAGTGAGCGTGAAAATGAAGACAAGAACGTTATGCTGAGCGACTTGCCGGATTGCATTTTGCTTCACATACTCTCTTTTTTGAATGCCAAACATGCCGTTCAAACTTGCTTATTGTTTACCAGATGGAAACATCTCTGGAGGTATCTTCCCACCCTTAATTTAACTTCCTCTGTCTTTGGCAATCTCAATCGTTTCTCCAAATTTGTGTCTCTGATTCTCACTTTTCGGGATTCCTCGACACCACTGAATGCTCTCAAATATGAATATCGAGGTGCTGTGGATCCTTACATACTCATAAGAATTGTAAGATACGCTGCTTCACACAATGTCAATCATTTACGTATTTCTTGTAATTATGTTCGGTTAAGTCACATTCCGTTTCAACCTTCCTTTTCATGTCGGTCTTTAACTCTCTAGACCTTGGATACCAACATGAACGTGGTGTAGTAATATTTCCGAATACTCTGAATTTACCAGCATTGACCTACTTGAAACTACACAACTTGTCCTTTTGTGGTGGAAATGATGGTTGCATTGAACCTTTTTCCACTTTTAGCAAGTTGAATACTTTAATCCTTCTTGAATGTAGAGTTATGGATGCACAACAACCCCTTTGCATATCAAGTACCTCGCTTTTCAATCTGTCTATACATCCCTATGAATTTTATGGACGAACTTCGAATATTGAGCTATTTGCTCCAAGTCTGTGTACCATTGCTGTTACATGTATTTCATTTCCAAAACTCTCTGGAAGCCACCTTTCTTCTATTAAACAAGTCAGTCTTGTTTTACGTTGCTATCACGTGGAGACTACAATGGGTATGGGTATACTTAATTGGTTGATAGATATGATTGATATTGAATCATTGACTGTATGTCGAACAACTATTGAGGTACCAATCTTAACTTCTTTATTTGCAGAATTTTGTCAAAAAAGCATTGCATTAAACTACTATTAATCTACCTCTCATCGCTTATCGTTTAGGCTCTCTCGTTAGTTCCTGATATATTGAAGCTCAGACTCCATTCCTTGTGTAAGTTGAAGTTACTTCAATTAAAAGTGAGATCTGATGCTTATGGATTTTCCCCGTCATCTTGGAGAGATATAAAGATGGAGATAAAGATGGAGCTTGCAGGTGGAAAGTCATGGAAAGAAAATGTCAAGTTACGAGAAGCTGTTAAAGCAGGATTGATTCCAAAATATTCATCCATCATTGATGGAATGGTTGAATTTTTGCTTCAAAACTCACCTTGTGCAAAAGTTGATGTAGTAGTAAGTGTGAAATGAATATCCAACTTGTTATTCTTCAGTTTCTTTTTGCTTAATCTGTTTTTGCTTCACTTATCATCTTGTATAAACTATAAGTCCTTTTTGCGGAGATACCAGACCTGATCAAGTGATACCACCTTCTTTAGTACTAGATTTTGAGTTAATTCCAGCAGGAGAAGATGATGCCTTGAGACCCCCAAGTTCTTTGCTTCCAGTTGCACAAACTTTTGTGTAAAAGAAATAGCGCTTCTCAACATACTATTTAGAGGAATCTACAGGGCTTAGCTTTTGCCAAGAGATTGGATTCAAATCATGGATGCAGTATCACAAAAACACTTTTGTCAAGATGAAACTTTCAATTAGCTAGATAATACAATGAAGGATCTACTCTTGATTTTTACTTCTACATTACTAAAATTAAACTTGTTGATTGATTCTATATTTCTGCAATTAGAAGAAAAAGAATTGATCTTTTGTTGGTACTTAATGGGGATGTTGATATCAAGATGATATATAATTTTCTTCATTTTATCTGTGAAAGGGTTTATTGTAAGTATGGACCATTTGTTAACTCTTCTAATATGTACACTGATACTATTATATTACTAAAAGCAAAAGGGGTTACTGTGCCAATCACTTCTATTCAAAGTGAAGTACGAAAAGGAATTGGTGACAAAAATGTTCTTCTGTGTCTGATGACGATGGTGATGAATGTAACTATTTGTGTTCTTCATTTTCTTGTTCACTATTTTAAGATCTATCAATAATAGTTGTGAAATTTATGTTAAACATCTTGGAGCTGAGATTGGCAACTGGATTGTTCACTTTGAGTTGTGAAAATGTGAAAATAGTTTTTTTTTGACTGAGGCATAAAATAGTTTTTAACTTTTTATTATTTTTTTTAATAAAAAGTTTATAAAATGTTCTTAACATTATCCAAAAAAATAAAATAAAAGAAAGTGCTGCGTTTCATTCACCTAAACGGCAAAACCCTACCTACTGATCAAGAAAACCCTAGGCTTAAATACAGTTTTGGTCCCCCAAGTTTCACCAACTCACGATTTTGATCCCTCAAGTTTTAATTTCACGAATTTGATCCCCCAAGTTTCACCAACTCACGAATTTGATCCCCCAAGTTTTAATTTCACGAATTTGATCCCCCAAGTTTCACCAACTCACGAATTTGATCCCCCAAAACCAACTCACGAATTTGATCCCCCAATTTGGGGGATCAAATTCGTGAAATTAAAACTTGGGGGATCAAATTCGTGAGTTGGTGAAACTTGGGGGATCAAATTCGTGAAATTAAAACTTGGGGGATCAAATTCGTGAGTTGGTGAAACTTGGGGGATCAAATTCGTGAAATTAAAACTTGAGGGATCAAAATCGTGAGTTGGTGAAACTTGGGGGACCAAAACTGTATTTAAGCCAAAACCCTACTAACTACCTTTATCTTCCCTTTGTTTACCGCACACAATGAAACCCTGTTTTAGTGCTTCTGAGAAAATGAAGCGACGAGAAGAGAACGAAGAAGACACAAAAATAGGAAACCACAATTCAAACCAGCATGATGAAACCGAAGAAGACAACAACAATTACAAGCTTAGTGATTTTCCAGATTGCATTCTTCTTCATATACTCTCTTTTATGAACGGCAAAGACGCAGTTCGAACTTGCTTATTGTCAACAAGATGGAAGCATCTTTGGAGGAGTCTTCCCACTCTTACATTAACTTCTAACTTTCCCATGGCTTTCATCAAAATCTCCAGGTCATTCAACTCTTTCGATGTCGAACTTGTGCGTTGTGTGCAGCCGGAGCCTCACGTAGTCAGTAGCATTGCAAGATACGTTGTTTCACAAAATGTCAACCGTTTACGTTTAGGTCTTTCTGGGTTTGATCGATTTCCGTTTTCCTTGTTGTCATGTCGCTCTTTGACGTCTCTAGACATTATGATACTTGGTTTTGGTTCATTACCATTTCTGAATTCTCTGAATTTGCCATCATTAACCTATTTGAAACTATACAAGTTGGACTTTTACAACGGAAACGACGGCCGCGTTGAGCCCTTTTCCACTTTTAACCGGCTGAATACTTTGATCCTTGATTTTTGTGAAGTTCAGGATGCAAAACGCCTCTGCATATCAAGTACTACACTTATCAATCTGTCTATACGTACCGACTATTATCTTCCTGGTCGCCATTTGAAAAATGAGCAATTGGAGCTATTTACTCCAAGTTTGTGTACCTTTTCAATTAGCTGTAATTCTTTTCAGAAACTCTCTGGGAGCCATCTTTCTTCTATTAAACAAGTAAGTATTCTTGTATACGATGAATCCAAGAAGTATCCTGAGAAGAGTAGTTTGGGTATATTCAACTGGTTTGCAGAGATGACGAATATAGAGTCATTGACAGTAACTCCAGAAACTCTTCAGGTACCACCGACGTTGATTTCTTTAATTACTTAATTTTGCCATACAATGCTACTAGTACACCTCTCATCCCTTATTGTTTATTGTTTAGGTTCTCTCATTATATCCTAATATATTGAAGCTCAAACTCACTTCATGGTGTAAATTGAAGTCGCTCAAATTAAGCCTGAACTTGAATTTCTGTAGCCAGAGAAAGGTAAAGATGGAGCTGGCAGGTGGCAAGTCATGGAAAGAAAATGTCAAATTACGAGAAATAATTAAAGCAGAATTTAAACCAATATATTTATCCATATTTGATGGAATGATAGACTTTTTGCTCCAAAACTCACCTTCAGCAAAAGTCGACATCTTGTTAGGGAATTGAATTTAAATTAGTTCGGCTTTCATTTTATTGTTATCTTAATTAGGCCCTTAACCATAGTGTTCATTATGATATTAATTACTAGTAGTCACTATATATATGTAATGTAGTGTCATGAAGACATTTTAGGGCAACTATTCAATGAAGAAGAACTTTAATTTTAGTACTCTAGTTTTTATTTTCAATGCTCTCTTCATTCTTCACGCTAGTGTTATAGCTATTTTCTAGTTTTAGGTAAAAAAAAATTCTATCACATCGTAAGTGTGAAATGAATATCCATTTTGTTAAAGAAATATTTTTCGGTTTCTTTTTGTCTCATCTGTATTTGTTTACCTATATCTATCTGGTTATAACTTATTACAAGATACTCTTACTCACAACATGTTCCATTATAAATAAACCGCACAAAATAGTTTTTAATATTCTTTCTTTTTTTATAAAAGTTTATAAAATGTTGCTCTCCAAAAAATAAAGGCTTAAATACTTGTTACCCCCTTGCAAAATTACCTAATATTCATTTACCCCCTGCAAAATATTTTTTTTGCAAAAAACACCTTGCGAAATATAATAATATCCAATTACCCCCTCTCGTTAATTTTTCTTAACGCTGTTAACTTAAAGTTGACATGGATGCCTTCAGAGGCGGATACATGCATTGGATTATAGGGGCATTTGCCCCCACCAAGGAAAAAATATTTATATACAAATACTTAGTACTCTTTTATTTGCCCCCAATAAATAATTGAGTTGCCCCCATTAATATCTAATTATTCAAATGCACAAGTCCAACTCATTTTAATTCATAATCTAAAGTAAAAAATAGGTTTTGCTTCTAGTAACTACAACGGTTAAAAGATGTTTCGCTGCATTCCGTTTTGTAAAAAATGAAATGGAAAATCATGAGAGATCAATAATTGAATAATTCTCCTGCTACATATGCTAAGAGATAAATTTTTGATAGTATTGGCAATTGAGTACCCTACAAAACTTTTTGAATATGAAAATGCATAGTGTTAGGATCACAGCACCTGGTGTAGCACTGTTCAATGAAACAGTGAACACAAACCAGAACAACGATGAAGTGACTAAATCTTGTAAGATTGAATTCCAGTTTAACAAACTCGAATTGGACTTAATCACGCCCTTGAAAACGATCAAAGAAAATGAATAGAATGAACAATTCAACACTAAATTGAAGAAATCAAATTGTTAAGAAATTGAAATCAAAAACACAACAATTGGTGACGCAGTTCAGCATCCAAGATGGATACCTACATCTGCGGGATCATGCAAACCGCAATGATCCATTTCCATTGATTCTGAATTGAGAACGAAGATACACAATTGTTTGTTACCCCAAAGTGTTTCCCCCTCACTCCCCTTTCCCTGAATTCCCTGTGTTTTTCTCTCCACACAATTCCCAGTCTGATTCCCTTGTCTCAGAGAGAAGATACAATAGCCTTTATATGACTTGCAACTAACTAGTTAGAGAATCAGTTGAAAACCGAATTTCAAACCAGCTTTTCCCGCGAGCCAACCACCAATAACTACCTCTTGAAATAACACAAGCCACGTAGGATAAAAGGGAGTTGAGTCATACTTATGAGACTGCCACATCATCAACAATCTCCACCTTGGCATCTCATTTCCAGAATCAACATTAATGGACCAGAAACCACAATCTGCATAACCCAATTCTCCTGCTTAACCTTGGTCAATGTTAAGCAAGTTCAAGCAATGCTTGAACTTAGATAGAGGGACAACCTTGGTAATGAAATCAGCAGGATTCTGGGATGTGTGCACCTTGTGAATTTGCACTTTTCCTTCTGAAATTACATCCTTAATCCAATGCAACCGTATGTCAACATGCTTTGTTCTCTCATGAAAAGAGTTGTTCTTGCATAGGTGTATTGCACTTTGATTATCACAATACACCTTCACACTATCTTGTTTAACACCAAGTTCATTTGTAAGTTCCCTCAACCACAATGTCTCCTTAACTGCTTCAGTAATGCCAATGTATTCAGCCTCAGTTGTTGAGAGTGCCACCACATGTTGGAGAGAAGCTTTCCAACTGATGGTGTTTCCAAACAAGGTGAATACATAACCAGTTAAAGACCTCCTTTTGTCTCTATCACCAGCAAAATCTGAGTCTACATAGCCTACTACTCCACCTGAATCTTGAGTCTCTTCCTTGTAGCTCAATCCCAATTTTCTGTTCCATTCAAATATCTCAGTATTTGTTTGACAACACTCCAATGTTGTTGTCCAGGATTAGAAAGATATCTGCTGACCAAGCTCAATGCATAGGCTAAGTCAGGCCTAGTGCACACCATGGAGTACATCAAGCTTCCAACTGCACTTGCATAAGGAATCAATTCCATTTGCTTTCGTTCCTCATCAGTCACAGGGCAATCTGACATTGACAATTTGAATTGTGCACCAACAGGTATCTTAGCAGACTTGGCAGTGGTCATGTTGAATCTGCTAAGCACTTTTCTGCCATATCCCTCTTGAGTGATGAGCAGTTCTGATGATCCTTCTTTCCTCTCAATCTCCATTCCTAGGATTTTCTTCGCTTGTCCTAGGTCTTTCATTTCAAACTCCTCTTGAAGGAGAGCTTTTAGCTTCATGATCTCATGCTTATCCTTGCTTGCAATAAGCATATCATCCACATATAGAAGTAAATAGATGTAATTTTCCTTATCTATTTTTCTGTAATACACACAACTATCACAGGAGTTTCTCTTGTACTTTATATCAATCATGTAGCTGTCAAACCTTTTGTACCATTGTCTTGGGGATTGCTTTAATCCATACAATGATCTTTGAAGCAAGAATACATGATCTTTCTTATCAGGTTCTTCAAACCCCTTAGGTTGTTTCATGTAGATCTTTTCTTCCAACACTCCATGAAGGAATGGTGTCTTGACATCCATCTGTTCAAGGCACAGGTTGAATTTTGAGACAAGTGCTAGCAGCACTCTTATAGAACTATGTTTCACCACAGGAGAGAAGATTTCATTGAAATCCACCCCTTCTCTCTGTGTGTGGCCTTTTGCTACAAGCCTAGCCTTGTACCTAGGAGGATCCTTATCAGAATTACCTTCCTTTACTTTATAGATCCATTTGCATCCAACCAACTTAGCACCAGTTGGTTTCTTAACCAGCTTCCAGGTATGATTTTTATGGAGTGAATCCATTTCTTCTTTCATAGCAGTGTTCCACTCATGATGATTTTTGCTTCTCATTGCTTGCTCATATGAGTTTGGTTCATCATTTGTTACACATGATGAGGTATGAAGTGCATAGGCTGTCATAGACTCATATCCTAGTCTATCTGGAGGTTTAATTACCCTCCTTTCTCTGTCTCTACACAGTAGGTATCCCTGCTCAGTTTCCTCTTGATCAAATTCTGAATCAGTACCATTTCCTAGACCTTGCTCATTATCATTGTCCATACCATCAAGCTCAATTTGAATGTCACATTTCTTCCCTGGTAGCTCCACCTCAACTTGAGTGTCCTGTCTTGGCAGTGTCTCTTCTAGAGTTTCACTATTTTGAGTCAATTCAATTAACTTGGATTCATTGAATGTTACACCTCTACTAATGATACATTTTCTATCATCAGTTGACCATATACTGTAACCTTTTATACCATCAGGATACCCCATGAAATATTCTTTCTTTGCCCTTGGTTCAAGTTTTCCTTCTTTCACATGAAAGTAAGCTGGACATCCAAACACTCTCAGGTTTTGAAGATCAGGAGGTTTATCATTCCATACCTCTTGAGGTGTCTTGTATTCAAGAGCAGTAGAGGGACTTCTATTTATTAGATAACAAGCAGTATGAACTGCCTCTCCCCAAAATGTCTTTGGTAATCTAGCACAAGACAGCATACACCTGACTTTTTCCAACAAAGTTCTGTTGAGTCTCTCTGCTAATCCATTTTGTTGAGGTGTCCCTCTCACTGTGAAGTCCCTGTAGATACCTTGTTCTTTACAATATCTATTAAACTCTTCATTGCAAAATTCTAGACCATTGTCAGTCCTTAGAGCTTTAACCTGAAGACCAGTTTGTGTCTCAACCTTTTTCTTCCAATCAACAAAGGTTTTGAATGCTTCATCTTTTGATTTCAACAAATAGATCCAGACCTTTCTACTGTAATCATCAGTAAATGTGATGAAATATTTGTTACCTCCATGAGTAGGTGTCTTTGATGGTCCCCACAAGTCTGAGTGTATGTAGCCAAGTTTGTCTTCTGTTTTGTGCTTGCCAGTGGCAAACTTAACTCGAGTTTGTTTGCCAATTACACAATGTTCACAGAAATCCAACTTGTGAATTTTGTCTCCACATAGCACACCTTGCTTTTCTAATTCCTTCAAACCTTTCTCACTCATATGGCCCAGTCTTTGATGCCATAGGAGTGACTTGCTATAGGATTTGGTTGCCACAGAAGCTTCTCCAGTATCAGTGCCTCCTTGAAGAATGTACAAGCAATTTCCTTGCCTTGTTCCCTTCATCACTACTCTGGATCCCTTCATGACCTTTAGAATCCCATTTTCTCCTTTGAAGGTAAAACCAGATTTCTCTAATGTACCAAGGGATATTAGTGGCCTTTTGAGCCCCACCACATGCCTTACATTTGTAAGTTTCTTTAGAGTACCATCATTCAGCCTTAGCATCACAGTTCCTATTCCAACCACTTTGCATACCTCATTGTTTCCCATAGTTACCTGGCCTCCAGAATATGGCTTGTATTCTGTGAACCAGTCCCTTCTTGGACACATGTGATAGGAACACGCAGAGTCCAATGCCCAATCTTCATGTGCTACCTTGCCTTTAGCAGCTGCCTCATCACATTCAACATCAGCAGCAACCAAAACTTCACAGTTAAGCCAGTTCTTTGTAGTACTCATATGATAGGAACATGCAGTGTCAAAGAACCAATCTTCATTAGCATGTCCATTACCTTCATCCGTTGTTTCATCGCATTCTGCAACCAATACTTCACAGCTATCATATCCATCTGAAGCAACAGAAGCATCTGCCTTGCTTTCAGTGTCATTGTGTTTCTTATTTTTCCTTTCAGGGCAATCTTTCTTATAATGGCCAACTTTGTGACAAATATAGCATTTATATTTTGTCTTTGACTTAGATCTACCCCTCCCTTTTCCTTTTTCTTCTTTATTTGGGTTTCTTCCCCTAGCTACAAGACTTTCTCCTTGATCAGAATCCTTATTCCCAGACCTCCTTTGAAGTTCTTTTGACATTACAGCACTTTGAACCTCATCAAATGTAATTGACTCTCTACCATATATCAAAGTATCTGCTAGAATATCATATTCACTAGATAATGACCTGATCAGCAACAAGGCTTGGTCTTCATCCTCTATTTTCACATCAATGTTCTCTAGGTCTAATATCAGTTTATTATATTCATCAATGTGATCACTCATAGACGTACCTGGGTGCATCTTGAATGTATAGAGCTTCTGCTTGAGATATAGCCGATTTGCAAGGGATTTTGTCATGTACAAGCTTTCAAGCTTTGACCAGACAGCAGCAGCGGATTTCTCCTTTGAAATCTCTCTCAAGACTTTGTCAGCTAGGCACAAGATTATCGCACTATATGCTTTCTTCATCTTTTCTTTCTTTTCTTTTTCTGTCAATGTTTCTGGAAGTCTACTTTCTCCTTCCAATGCATCTTCAAGACCTTGTTGCGTAAGAATGGCTTCCATCTTCATTTTCCAAAGTCCAAAATCATTCTTCCCGTTAAACTTTTCAATATTAAACTTTGCCATCTCCATTATTGAACCTCAACGAGGGCTCTTGATACCAGTTGTTAGGATCACAGCACCTGGTGTAGCACTGTTCAATGAAACAGTGAACACAAACCAGAACAACGATGAAGTGACTAAATCTTGTAAGATTGAATTCCAGTTTAACAAACTCGAATTGGACTTAATCACGCCCTTGAAAACGATCAAAGAAAATGAATAGAATGAACAATTCAACACTAAATTGAAGAAATCAAATTGTGCAGAAATTGAAATCAAAAACACAACAATTGGTGACGCAGTTCAGCATCCAAGATGGATACCTACATCTGCGGGATCATGCAAACCGCAATGATCCATTTCCATTGATTCTGAATTGAGAACGAAGATACACAATTGTTTGTTACCCCAAAGTGTTTCCCCCACACTCCCCTTTCCCTGAATTCCCTGTGTTTTTCTCTCCACACAATTCCCAGTCTGATTCCCTTGTCTCAGAGAGAAGATACAATAGCCTTTATATGACTTGCAACTAACTAGTTACAGAATCAGTTGAAAACCGAATTTCAAACCAGCTTTTCCCGCGAGCCAACCACCAATAACTACCTCTTGAAATAACACAAGCCACGTAGGATAAAAGGGAGCTGAGTCATACTTATGAGACTGCCACATCATCAACACATAGATAACAAGTGTAATTAGTAAAAGCTTAAATATCTTTCTTGGAGTTTTTTCATCACGTACGTGATCATGTATTTTCTAAAAACTTTTAATATTTTTCTTCTGTAACATATTATACACAAATCATTTTCTTGCCCCCATCGATAGATTTTTCTGGATCCGCCACTGGATGCCTTGCAAGTTTTGGAAAGAAAATGCCAAGTTGCGAGAAACAATTAAAGCAGGATTGGAACCAAAATACTCATACATACTTGATGAAATGATTTACTTTTTACTTCAGAACTCACCCTCAGCAAAAGTTGACATCGTAAGTATGAAATGAATATACAACTTGTTTTTGAGATATTATTTTGTTTGGTTTTTTACTCATCTGTCTTTGTTTCGCTGAATGTCTTTGGTTAAAACTTAGTATCATGGATAAACTACTCTTAATGTAATAGCAGTTGATAATGAGTATGTTATTTAATGATATTTAGATTACTGTGAATTGGTTCTAGGATGTTTTCACTGTAAAAGGTGGGTATTGTATTATTTATGGTTGTTTTAATGTGAGTATTATTTATGACATGAGCTTTAAACTGTGGTGAGGAATTCATCTGCAGCTAGTTGCATCCTTCTTTGCAGCATTATGGAGAGGGTGAATAGAAGTAGGAGCTAAATGCTTTAATTATTGAATACACACACACACACACTCACTATGGTCCCCATTTCATTGTAGCCATAGGCAAATGTAAAGGGTATGATAGAGCTCCTATTGTAAAGGTTTATACAAGAAGGGGTAAAAAGGGATATGTGGCAAAAGGAATTAGGAGTGAAAAGGGAAATAACCAACTAATGATTGCAAAAGGAGGGAATGGGAAATAAGAGAGGTTCCTCTTATCAGCAGGTTTGGTTAGGGTAATATCATCTTGTAAGGAGCATATCTCCATCATTTTACAGCTACATATCAATAGAAATTCACAATCAGCTTGGTTTTGGGTTGATTGCTTCCTTATTTTGCTCTATTCATTCTTCTTTGTTTTTAGTTTCTAACAATCTGTATTTAGTTTCTAATATGGTGTATAGCTAATGTTTTGGGATGTAATTCTAGCTAATGTTAGGTTACCTTTTCCATGAATTGATGATTATGCAGCAGGTAAATTTTTCTTATTCATGCGTAAGAATTTCTTGTTTTGTCCATAGAATAAGAGTCTATCCTTTGGATTACTTACAAATTCTTATTTCAGTTTACTAATTTCTTCTTGTTCCTATAAGTCTACTTGCATAGTTCTCAAGTTCCTACCATTTTTTTTTTTGATAGAAGTTCCTACCATATAAATTTGAGCTATTATGATTTGTAATTTACATAGCAGTGCATTATTATACTCTTATATGAACATTTAATCGTTACTTTATTAATTGTGTAAGGATTATACTCTTATGTGATCGTTGTTCATTTAATCCTTCCTTACTCTTGCTCACAGATCAATTGTCCACTTATTTAGTTGGCAGCCCATGGCCCATGCTATTCAGAAACCCAGTTGGGTATATTTGATGCCATTTTGTTGTTTTGAAGTTCTACTGCACTTGCTATTTAAACAAGAACCGTCCTGATATGCATAGAAGAAATAGATGTGACTTTGGATTTATATTTTGCTGGATTTTAGTTGCAAATTGCGGCTGAAAGATTTTCATTGAAAAAATTGAATAAACTGCTATGTTGTTTATAAGTAGAAGTAACTTATTGAATTCTTATATTTAATCCTGATATTGAATTCCTATCTTTTCCCCTCTTCCTATATCTATACCTTACTTTGTTCTTGTGATTTCCCCATAAAATTTTAATCTTATGACAAGGATAGAAGGTTAATAAGTTGGCTTGTTGTTAGTTTCTGAGTTAGATATGAGCAGGATAAAGTTTTAGCAACTTATTGTTGTGTAACTAATGTACTCAAAAATCCGCGAGCTACAAATTTGATGCTTTTTTTAATGATAAATTATCTTCACCTCTCAAAACTACCATTTGCATATTATATATTTTGTATTAATGCTAGTTGACCTTATTGGCTACTTATTATTATGCAGCTTGTAGGTTTCATTTATGCACAAAGTAACCTCTCTATATAGGATTACGTATTTGTATTTTGTGTCATTTCAAGATTTTATATATTACGATATATATATATATATATATATATATATATATATATATATATATATATCAAAAGGTGCAATATGGTATCAGCAAAAGGTGCAATAATGTGACAGCGGAAGAAGGATCGGGGTTGCAGAGCTATTGCAAGACAGGATAACTAAGAAAACTGATTATATTTCTAAAAACTTAAAAACTTCAAAACTTAATTACAGAAGAAGCGAGGTCCCCCTTTTATAGGGAAGATAAAGCTTACTATTTAAGCTGGTAAAAAGCTACTATTACATTAGGTAGCCGGTATAAAAGACGACAAACTACATTATTAATGTCGGGTACGCTTTGTGGGCCCCATAGGCACATCAATAATGAAGCAAACGACAAAAGTAAAAATTACAAAGACTTTAATAAAAGCGAATATTTTGCTTTTGTCACGAGGCCGACAGCATTATTTCTGGCTTGGCAATAAGTGAATTATTGGCTTGGTGGCAGACACCTTTATGGCTGTCAACACCAATTTACTTTGGATTTTTCCCTTTGGCTTGATGAGTCATTGATTGGATCATTGCGTCCCAGAAATCTTCTGGAGTGGGGTCTTCCTCTGCCTGGGATTCCCCTGCTAAACAGTCAAAAGCATTTGAATCCATTGATCCTTGGGATGAGCTGGTCTTCATCGATACAGCTTCGTTTTTGACTGGGAATGTCTTGAAAAACTGATTTTTCATATGGTCTAGAGTCCTAACCATTATTTCTTCTTCTGATTCATTTGGGTGCCTTTTTTGAAAATAATCTTTCAAATTGGTTATTGAAAGTTGTTGGGAGTCTGGTTTATTGGCTCCATTACTTTTGTCTTCAGCTATGGCTGTTTCAACTTTGGCCTCCATGATTTGGATGTCTTCAGTACTCATTTTACTCCACCATTTATAGAAGAAATTCCTTCTTAAAACTGGGATGTTAAATTTATCCTTGGATACTGTAATAGTCCATCTCCAAATCCATGGAATTTGGAATTTAATAAAATATAGGCAAGGACATTGTCCAGTGATTAATTTGTTGGATGCTACCTTTAAGATTAAAGGACTATTAATGCACCAATTATCATATAAATCTAGTAAATCTTCAGGTAAAATTTCTAAGGAAGGGCCAAATTTTGACCACCAGTGGTAAAACCAATTTGGTACAGGCTTATTAAGTACTTCTGGATTAATGCTAAAGAACCAAGAATGCTTGTTCTTAGGATTTTGATAGTAGAATGTCAATGAAAAGGCTTGGATATAATCCCAATAATTAAAGTAAATATATTTTCCTTCAGCAATTTTTATTGCCTTTTCTCCATTTGGATTTAATCCCCATTCTCTGGGTAGAAGGATCTTATTGATATGGTATTTACCGAAGTTTATGAAACTTTCAGGGTTATTGTTCTGATAATGGTGTGTAATAGTTACTGATTTAGTAACTGATAATAATATTTCAAGATTGGGTCTGGATTTTCCATAAAGTCCAGGATATCCTCTATTTTCGAGATATCTTGTCTTGATTGACCACCCATCATTAGGGGTCATACTGGTATCTTCATCATCAATGAACATGATTTCTTCTGTGGTAGGGTTTTCGAAATATTCTGTTACCTCTTGGGGAGAGTCATTGACTGCTGCCTCTTTGTAAGATGTTGTCTTACTTGTTGAGGAAGAAGGTATATCTTCTTTCCTTGGTGGTGCAGGCAATTGCTGCATATTCCTTGTTCTGTTATGGTAGACAGTAGTCCAATCCCCTATTAGAGGAATGTTTGGTTCTTGGTAAGGTAGCATATTGCTACTCCTACCTCCACGGCCACGGCTATAACCGCGTCCTCTTCCCCTATTAGGGGTCATCATTCTCCCTGCAAGAATTCACGTGTCAAATAGTCAGCAAGGGAATTATTTTCCCCTTTAATATATTGTATATCAAATTCAAAAGTAGACAATTGAGCTTGCCAGCTAGCAAAGATCTGTTTTGCTACTAAATTTTTGACATCTTTCTCAATAATTGATTTGGCAGAACTACAATCAATTCAGAGAAGAAATTTTTGATTTAGTAAATCATCTTGAAACTTGGAAATACATTTTATAATAGAAAGCATTTCTTTCTTAATAGTTGAATATTTTGACTGAGTCGGGTTCCATTTACCCGAAGTAAATCTTACTAGGACTTCCTTAGAGCTCTCAGGATTGACTTGTTTTAAGATACCTCCATAGCCTAAATTTGAAGCATCAGTTTCAACAATTTTAAAATATTTAGGGTTTGCTAAATTTAGACAAGGTAAACATTTTACCTTATTTTTGATTCTTTGGACAGCCTGGGAGTGCTTATCTGTCCATGGTCCTGGATTCTTCCTAAGCCTTTTATATAATATGGCTGTATCCTTGGCTAAATTCTCATAATAGTCTGAAATATAATTTAAACTTCCTAAAAACCTTTGAAGTTGCTTCTTTTCATAAATATCATTGGGAAAATTTGAAGCAAATTCTATGCTTCTGTTGATAGGAACAATTGTTCCTTGGTCTATTTCATGACCTAAAAATCTGATTTTGGTTTGAAATAATTTCATCTTCGGAGCTGATATAACCAACCCATTATGTTTTACTAGACCTTTGAAGGTTTTTAGATGTTTCACATGCTGATCAATAGATCTAGAGAAAATTAAAACATCATCAATATAAACTATTATATATTCAGAATATGGGTTGAAAATATCATTCATGATATTCTGGAACTCAGAAGGGGCATTTTTTAGCCCAAAAGGAAGAACATTCCATTCAAAATGTCCAAAGGGCACTGTGAAGGCTGTTTTATACTTATCAGCTTCATTGATTTGGATATGCCAATAGCCTGATTTCATATCGAATTTAGAAAAAACTAAGGCATCGCTTAGCCTGTCTAGTAGATCTTTTTTATTTGGAATAGGGTACCTAATCCATTTCAGAACTTTATTAAGGGGTTTGTAATTTATAACTAACCTGGGAACCCCTCGTTCTCGTTCAGCATTCTTGTTGACATAGAACGCTGTACAACTCCATGAGGACTTAGAATTTCTAATTAACCCTTTTTCTAAAAGAGAACTTATCTCTTTCTTACACAAATCGAGATATTCTATGTTTATTTGGGCAGGCCTAGCTTTAGTAGGAATCTGACTTTCATTAAAATCATCTAGGTAGGGCAAAGTTATAACATGCTGCTTTCTATTCCAGAAAGCATTAGGTAGATCATTGCATACTTCAGAGAGGAATTGCTGCTCTATAATTCTGATTTGCTTCTTAACATCGTTTTTATCAAGCTGCTCACCTATATTAAGTGAGTCTAATTCATCTTTGAGAAAACACAATTGTTTTTCTTTGTTGAGAAGAATATCTTTAACTTCATTTAACATCCTTGTATGGGGATCAGTAATAAACTCAAACAAGATTTTCTTGTTATCAATAATAGTAGTGATACCTTTTTGATCCACATTTACTATGGGCATAATATTATGCAAGAAAGGGGTCCCTAATATTATCCTATGGGTCAAATTTTTGACTAGAATAAAGGACGTTGGTAAACAACAATTTTGGTTACAAATGTATGCACTAGAAAGTTTATACCTAACATGTAGTTTGTCTCCTCCAGCCTGAGTAAGGGCTTGAGAGGTTTTTGAAAAGTATTTTGTGGGGATTATTCCCTCTTGAATGCAATTGAGATCTGCCCCACTATCAATAAGAGCAATCTCATTTTCCAAAATAAAACTTCTATTAATAACTAAAGTTATTTTCACAAACCATTTTTGTGAGGTTACGCGATCTAAAAGAGATAAATACTTATTATCACTATCAGAAGGGGTTTTTTCTACCTCTCCCTGGTTTTCTAGCAGAGTTATTCTCTGTGATAGGATATTATTATCTTTTTTGATTTGAGAAATGTCACTTTTTAAGAGACTTATTTCTCTTTTTAAGTCCATAGTGGAAACAAGGGTTTCTCTGACATGAGACTGCCTGAATCTAGACATTACCTCACTTATTTGATAAGGTGCTTCTATGACCAAAGGGGATTCTTTTTTAGAATTCTCCTTGATAAGGACATCTATCATTTTTCTTTTCAGACTATTATCTGAAATTAATTCTAAAGCCTTTAAGGCTTCGTCCTGCTCAGCAGTTAAGACATTTAACCCATTCATATCTACAATGGACTTCCAGTAATTTAATTCATTACATTGACAATTATTATTGTCTGGAGAAGATGAATCAGAAGAGGATTCATAAATGATTCCTATATCTTCCCTTGAAGATTCTAATTCTGACTCAGAATTAACTAATAAAACCTTTTCTAACTGAGCTCGCAATTGCTCGTCTTTAATCTCATTAAGGGTCTTTTTGGTCCAACATCGATTGGCATAATGACCAACCTTACCGCACTTATGGCAGATTATATCTAGCTTCTTGGCTTTTCTTTTTCCTTTTAATTGGAAGGTTTTTTCTCTAGACTTATTCCTATTAAAGAATCTTCTTTTATTTTTCTTTTTATAAGGAGATTTATAGAAATCCTTTGAATTATCCTTAAGATCCTGTTTGCTGGTGTTTTTAGCAAACAATCACTAGTTTTATTAGAAGGTTTGTGAGATCAAACTAGAAAAATCTCAAAGCAATTGCCTTTGAATTGCGCGTAGTTTGTGTTTCAGAAAATGTAGAAAAGGGGACGATTTGCAATGATTAACAGAATTGAAAAGAAAAGAAGCAGTAAATGGTGCATGAATTGTAAAGAAAAGACAAATAAATTGCATTGAATTGTAAAAGTGGTACACGATCACGTACAGCGATTCTTCCACTCGTTTTTCGCTCTGGCTTGGAAGTTAGAGTTTCAGGAATCGGGCTGTGTATTGTGATTTGCCACCTCCGTTTCTTCTCAGAAACAGTTATTTATACAAAGGAAAAGAGGGGGAAAAACTGAACTAAGTAACTGCCTAGAAATTTGAAAATTAATAACTGCTACTCCTACTTTCGACCAGAACCGCTCTATCACGCTTCGACCAACTGCTAGTCTTCAGCGCATAACTGCTCTGTTTTCTGTCTGTCGAAAGCTTGTGTCCATTTTCCTCTCTCTTGCTTTTGCTTCCCCGGAAGCTTGTCGAGTTTACCTTGCGCATGACCATTTTCTCTGTCGAAATAATTTGGTCTTTGTCGAAATATAAGTCAGGCCTTGTCGACCATTTTCAATGAAGCCTGTCGAAATTACAGGCTAACAAATTGCCCCCCAAAAATGTCTTTTTCGACTGAACTTGAGGAGGAAGAAGAGAAAGACATTTTTGAATTCACCATCGAAATAACTTTGCACTTGAGTAAAATAGCTGTATACCTGATGTCACCACTGTTAAGTGTTGTTGACGTTACTCCTATTTTGGTGTATTACGTGGCCTTCAACGTTTTAATTCTCAGTAAATGCCTTATCTCACCATTTCCTATAAGGCTTCTCCAATTCTTCCACTTCTTTTACCTCATAAGTTGCCATCAATAATCCATATTCAAACCTTGAACATGAACAGCCTGTAATTTCGGCCTTTGACTATGTTTACTGATTCTCTGTTTTAACTTTGAATGGTTCCACCATTTTCCGTTACGTTACTAACGCCGTAATTAAAGTGATGCCTCACTTCTCGGAACGCCAAACTCGTAACCAACTGACGCTCTTTCATACTTCTCCTTATAAATAGAAGAGTTTTGTTTCTCATCTTCACCACTCCATGATTTTTTCTCTTTTCCTTTCCCGTTCCAGGATCATTCCCTTTGCTTTGAGTCTTCCGCGTAACCTTATCTCTCATAATTGCAGTGAGGTTGCCGGGAGGTTCAAAGTGATGGTTTTTGATCTCTGCGAATTATGGCTTTGCTCCTTTTTTCTTCATGTCTCTTGATCTTGCAACTTTCTGAGTTTATGCGGGAGACTCAAAGTGGGAGCAGGAAGATTCATCAGGTGTTTTGCCTTGATGATGACTGTCTTCCTTGGGGAAGCTTAGAGGGTTTCTCCCCATTCTCTTCACATCAATATCTCCTCTCTGAAGGGCTTCCTGAGGTTTACCAAGCAAGGAAACACCCAGTTGAAAGGCTTACAAGCCTAACGCGCAGACGAAAGAATGATCCCCCGAACGACGGGAAGCGTCAACGTGGTCGAAGAAGACCACCCAAAAGAGAAGTTACTTGGTCGTAAAAGACCAACTGCAATTCAGCATTTTATTTATGCCTAGTTTATTTACCCTTTCGGCACTATGTAATTCACAAATGCCTCCTTTGGCACATGTAACTTGGCAACATTATAATGAAATTTCTTCCATTTTATTCTTGAGCAATTTTTATTCTATGCTTTCGACAACGTTTTGGCAACTTAAATGCCATGTTTTTACGCTTTCTTTATATTTACTCCAGCGTTATTTTAACTTCTTGCAACGTTGGCTTATACTTTTTCAAGTATTTGCCATTTATACGCAAAATTCTTCCATCAGCGCCAATCTCTTTGACCTCGTATGCGCCGTTTGAATAAACTTGTAAAATTTTAAATGGTCCTTCCCAACTTGGGGACCATTTACCTCTATCTTTTTTATCCATAGGCAATAGGACCTTCCACACTAGATCACCTGAATCAAAGGCTTTAAACTTAACCTTTTTGTTATAAGTTTTAGCTACCCTCTCTTTCTGTCGAATAAGCATATCTAAAGCTAATAACCTTTCTTCGTCTAAATCAACCAATTCATCAAGCATCATATTCCAATAATAATCAGAGGGAATCTCCCACTGTCTTTGAATTCTTGTTGATTGTAGACAAATTTCAACAGGCAACACTGCATCGTGTCCAAATGTTAGCCTATAAGGAGTAGTGTTGATAGATTCTTTGGGTGAATTTCGACAAGCCCATAATGCTTGATCAAGGGTATTATGCCAATTTTTGGGTTTCTGCCCAACATGCTTTTTAATCAAATTAATAATAACTTTATTGGCAGCTTCGACTTGTCCATTGGCTTGCGCATAATATGGTGTCGAAGTTAATAACTTAAAACCATTTTCAGAAGCAAACTCTACCATTTTTCTACCAGTGAAAACTGATCCCTGATCTGTAGTAATGGTTTCTGGAATTCCAAACCTATAAATGATATGATTTTGAATAAACCTTATCACTGCTTCTTGATCAACATTGGCTAAAGGTATAGCTTCAACCCATTTGGTGAAGTAATCAATTCCCACAAGGATATATCTATGGCCTTTCGACGAAGTTGGCTTTATCTCTCCAATCACATCTAGAGCCCAACCTCTAAATGGCCAAGGTTTGACTATGGCATGCAATTCATTTGCAGGTACATGTTGTATCCCAGCATGCTTTTGACACTCTTGGCATCCCTTAGCAAATTCTATGCAATCTTTCAGCATAGTTGGCCAATACATTCCTTGTCGAAACAATAACCACTTCATTTTGTGGCCTACTTGGTGTGAACCACATGCTCCACTATGTGTATCAGAAACTGCTAAATATGCCTCATTTTCACTAAGACATTTTAATAGTACTCCTTCAGGAGTCTTTTTAAACAATTCGTTTCCAATTATCACATAGCTCAAAGCTCTGTATTTTACCTTTTTATTGGTATTTCTTGTGGGATTTTTCAAATATTCCACAATAGGCCTTCCCCAATCATTATTGGTCATATTGTCAAGAGCAAAAATTTCTGCTAAGTCAAAGTCACCAAAAAATTGACGTTTTTCGACAACGACTAGTTCCTCGTTTGCGTTTGTTGCCCCCCAGTTTTTGGTGTTGACAATAGTGACGAAGAATAGTCATTAGAAATGATTTTATCCTTTATTTCAATTAACTCTTCCAGGCTTTGTTTTGAAACTTTATAGCCTGAAGCAATTTGTGCCAATTCATTTGCCACTTGATTATCAATTCGTGGTAAATGTTCTAAGTGAACAAACTCAAATCTTTTTAACAAAGCATTGGCAACAACAAAGTATCTGATAAGGTGCTCTTTAATGCATTTGTACTCCCTTGTCAATTGTTTAACAACCAACTCAGAGTCACCTTTTATTTCGACATGACTTGCCCCCAGCTCAAGTAAAATTTCAAGGCCTACTATTAAAGCCTCATACTCAACTTCATTATTGGAGCAAACATCTCGAATTTTAAACTTATACTTCGTTGGAATGTTAGTAGGAGATATTATTAAAATACCAATCCCAACTCCATGTTTATGGCTTGAACCATCAAAGTACAACCTCCAAGGATATATGTCTACAAAACTTAATGTTTCTTCGACAACAGAATGGTCTACTATAAAATCAGCAACCACTTGTCCTTTAATTGATTTTAGAGGTTGATAAGTTAAGTTGTATTCTGACAAAGCCAAAGCCCATTTACCAATTCGGCTATGCATTATTGGTTTCGACAGCATATGCTTATATCAATTGTGATATGTTTAATTGAAGAAAGATCGCTCACATTGAGTTTTGAAAAGGATTACCGGTAAAAGCAAAAGTACACAGATTTGGAGCAAATAGCACAATATTCAAACAGTGTTGAGTACCCCAATTCTGTATAGAGAGATCGAGAATGGTGGTACTTGATATGCATAGGGGTTTTGCATCCTGAACTCTACAATCACAAAGAATTAAAGTATTTAATTTGTTAAAAGTGGAAAAGGGCTCAACCTTACCATCATTTCCGCTGCAAAAGGAGAAGAAGTGTAGTTTCAAATAGGTGAGCATCGGTAAATTCAGAGAATCGGGAAATATAACACGAATATTTGATTTTGGGTGTCCAAGGTCTAGAGAGGTCAAAGACTGACATGAAAACAAAGAAAGCGGAAACGGAATGTTTCCAATAGGACAAGAAAGACGTAAACTATTGACATTGTGCGAAACGGATGTTACAATTTTTTTGAGTAGGAGAGCTTTGAGGATACGTTGACATTCGAAATCCAGAGCGTTCAACTGGGTGGAGGAATCACGAAGAGCCAGAAACGTATTCACGAAATTGGTGAAACTCCTGCGACTGTGAAAGTCAGAGGCACTTAATGTAAGTTTGGGAAGATGCTTCCAAAGATTTTTCCATCTTGGTGAAATTAAGCTAGTTCGAATTGCGTCTTTGACGTTCAGAAAGGAGAGTATAAGAAGAAGAATGCAATCTGGAAAAACACTAAGCTTGTCATTGTTGTTGTCTTCTTCGGTTTCACGCTCGTTTGGATTGTGGTTTCCTCTTTTCGTGTCTTCGATTTCACGCGTGTGCTTTCGTCGCTTCATTTTCTAACTGTCAATTGAGTGTGGGCATTGTGAAGGGTGATCTTCTCAGAAGCGCTAAAAACCCTAGTTTGAAAGATAAAAGGTAGGTGAAAGGAACGCCCGGGATATACTTTTTTTATTATTATTTTGGAGAATTTTAAGATATTTTTATAAAAAAGAAAGAAAACTAAAAACAATTTTGTTCCTGAGTAAAAAAAAAACTATTTTTTTGCAGTTTATGTATAATCCTTTACAGGAAGGTTTGTTTATAATCTATGTATATTTAAAAAGTAAATTGAATACAAAAGGTTAATTTTTTTTTTATTCCTATAAAAGGTTAATTTACATAAATAGTCGATATTAGCCCGTTGCAAAGTGATACGTCATAAAAAAATATTGGATTTCATGTCAAATACCTTAAAAGCCGCTCAAATCATGGTTTTTGATTGGTTGATGGTGTAATTTTTTTTAGTATTAGTTGTTGTTGTGGAACGTCGTTTGCTGCAAAGAATAGATAATGCAGCCTATGAGTTAAATGCTCATAGTCTATGTGTTTGTCGTTTGCTACAACGAAGAGATAATGCGGCCTACAAGTTAAATGCTCATAGTCTATGTGTTTACCGTTTGCTGCAACAAAGAGAGGATGCGGCCCATTAGTGAAATGCTTATAGCCCTTTTAGAGACAATATGGTCTGTGATTGCCGTTTGCCACAATGAAGAGATAATGTGGTCTATGTGCACAATATAATAAGTTGTCTTGCTTATGATATCTGTGATATACGCGCATAAAATTTTACTAAGACCTTTTTATGCAAAGTGTTTCTTGTCCTATATTTTGTTGTTTTTCTTCGTCTTTATCTGAGAATTGTTTTTAAATGAAAAACACTTCTGTGTGATCTATACTTTCTATGTTGTATAGGATTTTCCATATCTCGCACACGGATATGGATGAAAACATCAAATAAAATTGTTTTTTATATATATTCTTTGTTACTGAGTTGTAAAACTCACTATGTTTGGGGTGGTGTTTTCAGGTAACAGATAACATCAGAAAACTGAAGAGTATATCTGAATTGCTCGTCACCCGTCCAATGTAGAGTGTCGGTAACCGGATCACAATTAGAGTCAGATTTTTATTATTAGCTAGGTCGGTTATGTAAAACTAGATTTTATTTATTGTGTACAATTTGAAAGTATATATATTTTTTAAATGAATCCTTACAAAGTCGTGTTATGTCGAATATTTGGTAGTAATACCTTAGGAAATCTAGGGTGTTACAATATATTATGAGAGCAGTTAGACCCTCTCAGATTGTGAGTTTATGAGTCTATAGTGATCCAGCTAAGGTTGTCAAAAGTTAGTGTTTCGTGGTAGTCTATTTATTCTTTTGAAGTTCTTTGAACAAATTGTTGAGGCTGGCCACCTCAACGGGTTGTCCAATGAATGTAGAAGAATAATTACTCACAAGAAATGACGCGTACCAAATTTAGATAACATGATTTTAAGACTAATTTTCTTGAAAATGAAAAGTTAATTTTAAATTACATGCTATTGTAATTGCTCTTTGATTAAAAGGGTGTTCGTGCTGGAAATTTATTTATTCATGTATGATTACTAACGGCGAAATATCAAGTAACAGGAAATTATTTCAAAACTAGTTTTTTTTTTGTTATATGTAAATTAATTATTGTGCATTGGAGGTTATTTTTCTGAATTTTCTTTGTGTCTTATGCACCTTGATGAGATAATGTCTATTATGAGGAAGCATGTTTTGCACTTCCTTAGTTTGATTTTGCGATGGTTGATCTTTATGTGTTGTCTTATGGATAATAATAAGTGCACTAATTCACTAGTGGAGTGTGTTTTTAATAACTATATTCAATAGCTATCTCAACAAGTGGAGTGTGTTTTTAATAACTCACTATCAGCAAACTTCAAGGTTTACTTCAAGATAGCTATTGGATTAGAATGCACTTACGTAATTGTTTACAATAACTATATTCAATATTTTTTATTATGTGGCATGATGCTGCAATGGCTGCTTTCTGGAATGAGACATTACATAGAAAATAAGACTTAATTGCAAAAGAAGATGCTTTGTGAAAACCCTCTTAACTTTTGCATGAACAAACATGTTTGTGGTTCTTTGGTTTTGGAGAAATAGGTTTCCAGGTTGTGGTGAAAAAATGTCTTTCTGTGCTTTGTTTGGTTCTGTTGTGTTCTGTGTGAGGAGGTTATTTGTTTTTTTTTTTATGGCTTAGTGTTGGATTGTTTAGGGAAAGAGATTCATCTTTTTGTCTTGTTGTCGATGTAGCTATTTTTTTTGCAGATTAAAGATTGTGGATGTGGTACAGGCACCCACAAAGCATCGGCTTTGAGGATCAGATCAATTCCTGTAGGAGGAAGACCGTAAATGGACCAAGGATTCACTGAATTTGCTCCAAGTTTGGCGAGAAAATCCGCTGCTGAGTTTCCTTCCCTAAGGGTGTGAGTAATTATGACATTCCAGTGCAAAACTAGCAAATCTTTAATACTCTGGATGATGGAAGCATATTGATGAAATCGTGATAACGTCAAATTGGTCAAATTAAAAGTCATCAAGGAATCTGAGTAACAAACCAAATCCCTGATGCCATTCTCAAAAGCTAAGCCAATACCTTTGTAGATCGCCATTAGCTCAGGGAAGAGGTTGTCATGCTGCCCAAGAAAACCAGAAAAACCGACAATCCAATCTCCCTCTCCATTTTTGATTAAGCCACCCATTCCTGCACTCCCGTGATTTCCAAAACTGCTACCATCAACATTAAGAAGATACATTTGATCTCTCCTAGGATGCTAAGAGACAAGGCAAATAGTACTGTCATTTGGTACCTGTTTAAAAGAAGCAACGATAAATAATGCTGAATGATTACTGATTGTGCCATCTTTGAGCCACTTAAAAACACACTATCAGCAAACTTCAAGGTTTCATATTACTTAAACTAAGGAAGTGCAAAACATGTGAAACCTACTTATGCACTAATTCACTAGTGGAGTGTGTTTTTAAATGATGGTTGATACTGATTGTGGCCAATTCACTAATTCCAGAGTATTAAAGATTTGCTAGTTTTGCACTGGAATGCCATAATTACTCACACCCTTAGGGAAGGAAACTCAGCAGCGGATTTTCTCGCCAAACTTGGAGCAAATTCAGTGAATCCTTGGTCCATTTACGGTCTACAGGAATTGATCTGATCCTCAAAGCCGATGCTTTGTGGGTGCCTGTACCACATCCACAATCTTTAATCTGCAAAAAAAGTAGCTACATCGACACCAAGACAAAAAGATGAATCTCTTTCCCTAAACAATCCAACACTAAGCCATAAAAAAAAAAACAAATAACCTCCTCACACAGAACACAACAGAACCAAACAAAGCACAGAAAGACATTTTTTCACCACAACCTGGAAACCTATTTCTCCAAAACCAAAGAACCACAAACATGTTGGTTCATGCAAAAATTAAGAGGGTTTTCACAAAGCATCTTCTTTTGCAATTAAGTCTTATTTTCTATGTAATGTCTCATTCCAGAAAGCAGCCATTGCAGCATCATGCCACATAATAAAAAATACTGAATATAGTTATTGTAAACAATTACATAAGTGCATTCTAATCCAATAGCTAAAGAACCAATCAAGGAGAGGAAGCAATAGAGTGGTTTTTAAGTCGGTTATAAGTGAAAAGATGACGTTAAAACATGTTCTTTAATCAATAATACTTCAGTTACCCAATTCAACAATCATTCTTGGAATCAAAAGCAGTGGTGGAGCAGAGACCATGGGCGGGAGGAGCGTCCAGGACTCCGTTTTTCAAGGTTCATCAAATTTTGTATTTTTAGCGTGTGTATTATTTTATTATATAAAAATTATAAATTTAATAGTAAATAAAAGGTTGTATAAAAGGGTTTTTTTGAGAGAATTGTAATAAAAGCTCTAGAAGTTCTAACACATTAATCAAAATCAAGCTATATTATATCCTGTGGTGGTTGTTATTCTGGGTTCCTAACACATGACTCCTAAAGCAATTATATACATTGAACATTTTTGCTGCCTCTCTTTTTTTGGAATATGATAACAAATTAGTGCAATAAAATCAGGCAACTAACACTGGGAGAGCTTGTGTGACTGTGAGCAAATTAATTGCAGATGTAATTTTGTACACAAGAAAAGTATGATTAATACCCAGAAATGCTTCTGACTTCAAAATTTATTCAAGAATTGTTACACTGCACATCACTATTTAACAACCTAATTGAAAGTTTATCTTGACGAAAGTGATTTTGTGATAGTGCGTCCACAATTTGATTCAAATCTCTTGGCAAAAGCAAAGCACTGCAGATTCCTCTAGATAGTATGTTGAGAAGCGCCATTTCTTTTATGTCGAAGTTTATGCGGCAACAAGAAGCAAAGAACTTGAGAGCCTCAAGGCAGCATCTTCTCCAGTAGGTATTAACTCAGTCTAGTACTAAAGACGGCAATAACCACTGAGTGGGTCTGGTATCATAAGAAAGAAAAAAATTATATCAAGTCCATGTACAACTTCAAGAAAATAATATGCCAATCCTTATATCAATATCTTAAATACTTTAAACACAAAATCTGATAAACCAAACAGAAACAACAAATAAGAATCAGAAGTTAATGAGTGTCTGGCTGGGAGACCATTCTAAAACTCATAAACCTATTACTCAAACACTTTTACCAAGTAGAAACTTTGGGGGAAGATTGCAGGACTATTACTCAGAGAGTCCCACAAGTTGTTTGTCTTGGGTTTACAATGAAAGAGTGAAAGCACAATTCAACTTATAAGCATCTAAAACAACTCTAAAGGAAAAAAGAGAATGTTATGATTAAGAGTGGCTTGCAACAATGTTGGTATACATGAATAAATTTTTTCTCTGCAAAAGGGACTTATAGTTTATCTATGATAATAAGTGAAGCAAAAATAGATTAGGCATAAAGAAGAGTAAAGAATACATATTTAACAAGTTGAAAATTGATTTCAAACTTACTACTACATCAACTTTTGCAAATGGTGAGTTTTGAAGCAAAAATTCAATCATTCTTTCAATAATGGATGAATAATTTGGCATCAATCCTGCTTTAATAGCTTCTCGTAATTTGACATTTTCTTTCCATGACTTTGCCTATAACACCCTATTTTTCACATGACATATCTACCACGTATTCAGCATAGCACAAGAGATTTTGAGGAATTCATATAGAAAACAAAATTAAATTTGTCCTTTCAAATTGTACATGTAAAATAATCTAGCTTTGCATAACTACCTTAGTCAATAACACAATTCCTTAAATCTAGGACTCTGATTGTGATCCGGCGACTGACACTCTACATTGGACTACTGATGAGCAATCCGGATATACTCTTCAGCTTTCCAATGCTATTTGTTACCTGAAAACATCACCCCAAACATAGTGAGTTTTACAACTCAGTAACAAAGAATATACAAAAAAAATTACTTGATGTTTCCAGCCATATCCGTGTGCGAGATATGGAAAATCCTCTCTGCAACATGGAAAGTATAAACCACATACAAATATTTTTCACTCAAATGCAGTTCTCAAATAATAGCGAAAGAAACACAATATAGAACAAGAATCACATTACATAAAAGAACACAATAAATTTTCATGCGCGTATATCCTAAATATCATAAACAAAACACTTATATACTATGTGCACATAGACCACATTATCTCTTCGTCGTGGCAAACGGTAATCATAGGCCGTATTATCTCTTCCTCACGACAAAACGGAAATCAGAGGCCGTATTATCTCTTCGTCACGGCAAAACGGTAATCACATGTCGTATTATCTCTTCGTCACGGCAAAACGGTAATCACATGCTGTATTATCTCTTCGTCACGGCAAAACGGTAACTGAGCATTTAGCTCATAGGCTGCATTATCTCTTCGTTGCAGCTAACGGCCTTCCACAACAATAACACTTCGAATACATCAAAATAAATGTTTCCACTTCATAGATTAGCTACTTACATAGTACTATATATAATTCATGTAACAATCATGTTTGGTCAGGATTTAAAACGGAATCCATTCTACACAATTCAAATACCATTGTCTCATAACCACTTAAGCAGAATTAATTTTTATTCAAGCAACTTCGAACTAGACTTCTCCACTAATACTTTTCCAAACTTAATACTTCCAATTCATAAAAGGTAGATAATAATGTATATTTTCTAATAGCACAAGAATTGATCAAATCCAGTAATTGTACAATAAGTTATAGCAATAATACTACAACCAAAATACAAAATTTATGTTCTTACTAGAACTTGCTATTCAGTTTCAGAATCAAATTCTTAATAAAAAGAAGTCATTTCAGAGTCTATTTTGTATAAAATTTTGTCTACTCTCCAACGGTTCGGAAATCCTTTCAATAGGAGCTTTGTGGAGAACAATACCAACAACATATCAAAAACGATTTTTGAGGACAGCAGTCGGTATAAATTAGGAATAAAATATCAAATGAATTCGAATAATTTTTCCTATTTTTCTAGAGATAGCCAGGTCACTTACTAAAGTAATGCAATTGGTCCCATATCAATATCCAAAGCCAATAATTCGAGAAAAATCGCACACTAGGACTGGTTTATGCAGTATTTTTCAGAAATTCAAAATCACTCACATACAACTATAAATCATCCTTATCTTTATCTAAATATGCAAGTACCCCTAGAATTCAACTTATGTTTTACCTTGCTCAACTACTAACTCAAAACAAATAAAAAAAAATTCACTTCATTCATATACACACTCAAAATCCACAAGTAACAAGTAAATGTTCCAAATAAACATATAACAATTCACACACCACTTCTAACAAACACTTTGTAGGCAATCCAACAACTCAATTTCCTCTAACACACATACAACACACTTTTCAATTCCAATCATTCATAATATCATAAAATCATTCATCAAATTAAATAGAAACCTAAGCACACTCTAAGAGAGGTTTTGAAGGGGATTCTTTGTTACCTATTGCTCCTTAGAAGCTTTAGGATGAAAACCCCCAATTTCTGAAATGGAACCCTAGCCATCTTCTATGGAAGTTGCTTCCTAAGCTTCTATCTCCATCTCCTTTCTTCAATAGCTTGAATCTTGGGTTGAAAAAGCTTCTTTCTTCAAGCTCCACCTTGTATTTCAATCTCCCTCTCTCTCACGTTTTTCTTTTCTCCATCTTTTTCTTCTTTCTTCTTTTCTCTCGTTCTTTCTCTTCTGTTTCTAGTTTCTTCCAATTTTTTTTTTTAAACGTGAAACAATAGGGAAAGTGTGACAGAATATTCCTATCACCTCAGTTAGAATAGTAAATGATTGCATTTTTACTGTTTTACCTAGTTTTAATAATTCAGCTAGCTTCTAGAAGCCTCTGTGACAGTGCTGATAGCCTAGGATTTGTCTTGTAATGATTGTACAATCATGAGCTGTCATGAATTGTACGATTCTAGCTGTCAAAAAAAACCCTAAATTCTGCTTTATATAGCAGCTATTGTAATGAATGAAGCAATCATCATCAATTAATCAATTTCTCTCTCTTTTATCCTCTCAAAACCTGATTCCTATCCATTCATTCTGCTCCAACGCATTGCATTCAGCTATTGCTTTGCCTGGTCAGGATTGAGGCTTGTTAACGGTTCTTTAGTGAACCCTAGCAGCCATTGTTACTGTTACATTGAAGCTTATTGTGACATTGTACTGTTACATTGGTCATTGTGAATTTTTCTGTCACAATTGGTATCAGTAGTCACTTTCCTGTGCGCCACTATGGTTACGAGATCACAATCCATCGCTGATTTGGAAAGGAAGCTGGATGAAGGGCAACACGAAGTCAACAACAGAATTGATCTTCTCACTAATCAGATGAACCAGAGTATGCAGGAACTCAGAACCTTGATAACTGCTCAACATCAAGCTGTTCCACCACCCCCTCAACACCCTCCTCCCAGACCTCAGCATCACTACTCTACACGAATCTCCAAGGTGGAGTTCCCTAAGTTTGATGGCAAGAATGTCAAGGACTGGCTGTACAAATGTACACAGTTCTTCTCCTTAGATGAGACTCCTCCAGAAAACAAGGTTAGATTAGCTTGCATTCATTTTGAAGGCTTAGCTTTACAGTGGCATCTGAACTATATGAGACAAAGATTTGATATTTACCCTCCCTGGCCTTAATATGTCACTGATGTTACCACTAGATTTGGTGATCCTTATGAGGACCCTCTTGGTGACCTAGTGCAAATCAAACAAAGTTCTAACCTTCAAGAGTACATTGACAAATTTGAGTTAGCATTAACTCAGATTGACATCATTCCAGAGCATTCCTTGAGCATTTTCCTAGCTGGCCTAGACACTTCTACTCAAATGCATGTTAGGATGTTCAATCCTACCTCTATAGCTCAAGCTGCACACCTGGCCCGTCTGTATGAAGCCTCTAAACCACCCAAACCACAAGCCAGATTTACCAGACCTTTTAATCCACCCACCAGAACCCCTAACAACCCTCACTCAGCCACCACTTCACTAAACATTCCTCCAAACACCAGCCTACCTCCACTTATGCCTAGAACTCCAAAGCTATACTCTGCTGCAGAGCAAGCTGACAGAAGAGCCAAGGGCCTCTGTATGTTCTGTGATGAACCATTTACTCCAGGTCATCAACTTAAACATAAACGTTCCCAAATGTTTGTGCTTGAGCTAAGTGATGACGAGGAGGACACCTCTACGGAGACACACCCCGAAACACCCCGAACCAACACCTGAACAGCAGCCTGAGACTACCACCAATGACCCAGAAACACCTCAGTTGTCACTCCAAGCACTCACTGGTAGCCCTAACCTCAATACTATGAGAGTCACTGGCCTGCACAACAAGAAGATGATCCATGTGCTCCTTGACAGTGGCAGCACACACAATTTCCTTGATTTGGAAATTGCTAAGAAACTGGGTTGCAAATTGGAGGAGGTCTCTCCTATGCATATCACAGGAGGAGGTGGTCACAAATTGGTTGCTCCCTTTATTTGTAAAGGTTTCAAATGGACATTTCAGCAAACTGAATTTACTGCTGATGTCTTGGTATTGCCATTGGGAAGTTATGATCTCATCCTAGGAGTACAATGGCTTCGTTCTTTAGGACCAACACTATGGGACTTTGACAAACTTCAAATGGAATTCACCATTGAAGGCAAGAGATTTATTTTGAGAGGTGCAAAAACTCCACAAGTCAAGTTGGTTAACAACAAATCTTTTGCTCGTGCTGTTGATCAAGGTGCTGAGATGTGCTTTATGAGCTTGGATCAATCTACACCACAATTCTTTCTTCCTACTTGTAATCTGCTGCACCCAAATGAGGTAATCCCTGAACTACCACCTCAACTCTCTGAACTGTTAACTGAATTTAATGATCTGTTTGAAGAGCCTACAACCTTACCTCCATCTAGAATGAGCTTTGACCACAAAATTCCCTTAAAAGACAATGCACCACCAGTCAATATGAGGCCCTACAGATACTCTATTGTCCAGAAAAACATTGTTGATCAGTTAGTAAAAGAACTGTTAGACCAGGGTATAATTCAACACAGTAACAGTCCTTATGCAAGTCCTACTGTCTTAGTTAGGAAGAAAAATGGCTCTTGGAGACTCTGTGTTGACTATAGGAAACTCAATTCAAACACTGTGAAAGATAGATTTCCTATTCCTCTTATTGATGACTTGATGGATGAATTGGGAGGTGCTTCTATTTTCTCCAAATTAGATTTGAAATCTGGATACCATCAAGTACGAATGGCTTATGGAGAGGAGTTTAAAACTGCTTTTAAAACTCACACAGGGCATTTTGAATATCTTGTCATGCCATTTGGCTTAACAAATGCCCCAGCAACATTTCAATCCTTGATGAACCATGTTTTTAGCCCTTTCTTGAGAAAATTTGTTATTGTCTTTTTTGATGACATATTGATATACAGCAAATCTCTCACTGAACACTTATCTCACCTTAGAATGGCTTTCCAAACTCTTCGTGAAAACATGTTGTTCCTGAATAAACCCAAATGCTGCTTTGCAACACCTAGAGTAGAGTACCTAGGTCATTTCATTACTGCTGATGGAGTGTCAACAGACCCTTCGAAAATTCATGCTATTGTTACTTGGCCAATACCAGTGACTATTAAACAGTTGAGAGGATTTTTGGGCCTTGCTGGGTATTATAGAAGGTTCATAAAAAATTATGGTAACATTGCTAAACCATTAACTGACTTACTGAAGAAGGACTCATTTTTATGGTCTGATACAGCAACTGCTGCCTTCACTGCTTTACAACAAGCTCTCAGCTCTGCTCCTGTCTTGAAACTACCTGATTTTACTAAACTTTTTATTGTTGAAACTGATGCTTCTGGTAGAGGTATAGGTGCTGTACTTATGCAGGAACATCATCCCATTGCTTACATCAGCAAATCTCTGGGCCCTAAATTGCAAGCAATGTCTATTTATGAAAGAGAGTTACTAGCCATCGTGTATGCTGTGCAAAAGTGGGGTGCTTATTTATCTCATGCTCCTTTCATCATTAAGACAGATCAAAAAAGCATCAAGCACATCTTAGAGCAAAGATTGAACACACCCTTTCAGCATGTGTGGGTGTCAAAACTGATGGGTTTTGAATTTGAAATCCAATACAAAGAAGGGATTGCCAACAAAGCTGCTGATGCTTTATCTAGAAGGGATTTTGCTGAATTACTTGCACTATCTGTGAATGCTGCTGCAGAAGGTCTACTTGATACTATAAAAAAATCCTGGACAACTGATACTACTCTACAACAGATTATTCATGACCTGATACAATCTCCTACATCTCACAATAAATTTTCTTGGAAGAATGGTGAACTCAGAAGGAAGGGAAAGCTAGTTATTGGCTCTGATAGGGAAGTCAAAGATACTATCCTCCAATGGTTACACAGCTCTGCTCTTGGAGGTCATTCAGGTAGAGATGCTACTCTAGCTCGTATCAACTCTTTATTTTTCTGGAAGGGTATGCACAAGGATGTTCAACATTACATCAGAAATTGCACTGTCTGTCAACAATGCAAAATTGACAATGCTGCCTCTCCTGGTTTACTGCAACCACTTCCTGTACCTAACAAGATTTGGGAAGATATAAGCATGGACTTTGTTGAAGGTTTGCCTAATTCATTTGGCAAACAAGTCATTTGGGTGGTGGTAGATAGATTGAGCAAATATGCTCACTTCATTCCTCTTTCTCATCCTTTTATTGCAGCAGATATTGCCCAACTTTTCCTTGACCATATCTTCAAGTTACATGGCATGCCTTCCACAATTACTTCTGACAGAGACCCCATCTTTATCAGTGAATTTTGGTCTGAATTCTTCAAGCTACAAGGTGTATCCCTGCAGAAATCCACTGCATTCCATCCTCAAACAGATGGTCAAACGGAGATAGTCAATAAATCTCTGGAAACCTACCTGAGATGCATGTGTTCTGAGAAGCCTACACAATGGTCCAAATGGCTATCCCTAGCTGAATGGTGGTACAACACCACTCATCACAGCGCTGCAAGAATCACCCCTTATGAGATTGTCTATGGACAACCTCCTCCAATTTATCTTCCATACTTACCTGGAGAGTCAGCTTCTGTTACAGTGAATAGATCATTGGTTGCAAGAGAAGAAATGATTAAATTACTCCAATTTCATTTATTGAGGGCACAAAACCGTATGCAGCAACAAGCTGACAAACACAGATCTGATAGGACATTTTCCATTGGCACTTTTGTGTATCTTAAGCTGCAGCCATACAGACATCACACGCTGAAACACCACAGGCATCACAAACTTCTTCCTAAGTTTTTTGGTCCCTTCAAGATAGTTGACAAAATTGGAGCCACTGCTTACCAACTGGAATTGCCTAATACCACTGCTATTCACCCTGTGTTTCATGTATCTCAACTAAAGCTATGTCCTAACCCTGCACAAGCCACTGTCATCCCTCTTACTGCTGCTCAACTGCCTCCACCTGATTCTCTGGTCCCTGAAGCCATCATTGCTAGAAAAATGGTGAAGAGGGGAAACATTGCAGCTACAAAAGTCCTAGTGCAGTGGAAGGATTGCACTGCTGATCAAGCCACATGGGAATTCTACCATGATCTCCTCAAACGGTTTCCTAATTTCCACCCTTGAGGACAAGGGTGTGCTTGGAGGGGAGGGTATTGTGACAGAATATTCCTATCACCTCAGTTAGAATAGTAAATGATTGCATTTTTACTGTTTTACCTAGTTTTAATAATTCAGCTAGCTTCTAGAAGCCTCTGTGACAGTGCTGATAGCCTAGGATTTGTCTTGTAATGATTGTACAATCATGAGCTGTCATGAATTGTACGATTCTAGCTGTCAAAAAAAACCCTAAATTCTGCTTTATATAGCAGCTATTGTAATGAATGAAGCAATCATCATCAATTAATCAATTTCTCTCTCTTTTATCCTCTCAAAACCTGATTCCTATCCATTCATTCTGCTCCAACGCATTGCATTCAGCTATTGCTTTGCCTGGTCAGGATTGAGGCTTGTTAACGGTTCTTTAGTGAACCCTAGCAGCCATTGTTACTGTTACATTGAAGCTTATTGTGACATTGTACTGTTACATTGGTCATTGTGAATTTTTCTGTCACAGAAAGAGAGTGAGGGAAAGTGAGGGTGCTAGGGTGGGTTGTGAGCAAGTGTGGTGTATGGTGAGATGTAAGGCAAGATTTGTTAAAATACTATTACTCAATGAGCCTTTATTTAATTATTCTAATTTACTCTTTGGTCCTAACAAGAACCTCAAATAAATTAGTCAATTATATACTAGTCATAATAAATTAGTCCCACATTTTCTTAGTCCTTGGGTAAAATTACTATTCTACCCCTAATATCTAGATTTGCTCTAAATCACCAAATTAAGGGAATTTTGGGATATTACATTGCCACCTGCAAGCTCCATCGTTATATCTCTCCAAGATGACGGGGAGAATAAATAAGCATCAGTGCTTACATTTAATTGAAGTGACTTCAACTTACATAAGGAAGAGAGTCTGAGCTTCAATATATCAGTAACTAACGAGAGAGCCTAAACAATAAGGGATGAGAGGCAAATTAGTAACAGTTCAATGCAATGATTTTTGACAAAATTTAGAAAATAAAGATGTTAAGGTTGGTACCTTTAGAGTTGTTGGATATATGGTCAACGATTCAATATTAGTCTTCTCTATCAACGAGTTGAGTATATGCATACCATCAGTAGTCACAGGATACATATCTTGACGTAAAATAAGTTTGGCTTGCTTAATAGAAGAAAGATGGCTTCCAGAAAGTTTCGGAAAAGAATTACATGTAATAGCAAAGGTACACAGACTTGGTGCAAATAGCTCAATATTCGAATTACGCCGTTTATAACTATTATAACTTGTATAAGTATAACTATTATAACCTATATGTATAGATATATTGAGAAGCATGGTACTTGATATGCAAAGAGGTTGTTGTGTATCCGGAATTTTGCACCAGAGAAGGGTTAAAGTATTCAGCTTTTTAAAAGTGGAAAAAGGTTCAATGCGACCATCATTTCCAATGCAAAAGGACAAGTTGTGTAGTTTCAAGTAGGTTAATGCTGGCAAATTGAGAGAAAGAGAATTCGGAAATATTATGTGGGAATACTCTGGGCTACATTGGTCTAGAGATGTCAAAGAGCCGCATGAAAAGGAAGGTGGAAACGGAAAGTGATTACTATGACAAGAAAGACGTAAATGATTGACATTGTGTGAAGCAGCGTATCTTACAATTCTTATGAGTAGGTTAGGCTCCACAGTACCACGGCGTTCGAAATCAAGAGTATCGAGTGCCATGGAGGAATCACGAAGAGATAGTATCTGAGTCACAAATTTGGAGAAACACTTGAGAGTCCTAAAATGATAGGAACTTAAATTAAGGGTGGGAAGACGCCTCCAGAGATGTTTCCATCTGGTAGACAATAAGCAAGTTTGAACAGCATAATTAGCGTTCAAAAAGGAGAGTATGTGAAGTAAAATGCAATCCGGCAAGTCGCTCAAAATGTCTTTGTTGTCTTGGTTTTCAAGCTCACTGTTTTGATGCCTCCTTTTCTTCATGCTTATTTGGTTATTATGAGAGTAAACAGCTGTCATATTTCCGAGATTTATTTAACTAACGCCACAACCCTAACAAAAGCCTATTTTCTAGGCGTAACGTATCTTTTTTTAATCTTATAACTATCTTTTTTTTGTCTTATCTTTTTTTGGTACATTTTTTTTATCTTATCTTATAAATCTTAATGGTGTTCTTTTTATTATATGATTTTTTTTATCTTATTTTATAATAAAAAAACCATTGAGATTTATTTAAAGTAATCCTATTTTTTTCCTATATTTTTGGAATCCTATTTTATCTTATTCATGGAAAGTTAGCATGAAAATAGGAAGTTGAATAAACTAGGAAAAACTCACAAGAGGTTAGTGGGTAAAGAGATTAGCATAAAAATGGGATTGGCTAACCAATCACAGCACTTCGTGGGAAATTCCACGAGAACTTCCTCGTCAGATTTTGCATTTTCCTATTAATATTATTAATACCGAATGCTTCTTCCGATTATTTAGTTGAAAAAGTTTTTATTGGATATGTGGCCTTTTTTAAAAGAAAAGTTTTTTACTGAGTATTTTGTCTAAAGAGATGTAGTCTCTATTGTCAAATCAATTTTTTATATTTAGTTTTATAGGTAAATATAGTATTTCTTTAGTATACTATTTTGGAACCCCTAATATTTTACTCAAGTTCCGCTACTCCGACTTTCCCGATACACTTAGCATATTATAAATCCTTTCATCGGTATTCCTCTCAAAAATTAGCCTCAAGCTAAGATTTTGAACATTGCATTCTCTTAATTTTTCCTTGCCATTTGAAAATATTGTGCATGCATTTTGTGTTCATCTAGCATTGTTACAAGCTTTTTCACAAACTCCATGTCAATCTTGGTGTTTATCAATTCAGTATAAGTTGAGACAAGGTACAAGGATCAGGTACAAGGAAGGTATTTATAGAGGTAAAATGTGAAAATAATAGAATAGAAGTTGGGGTACAATAATAGATAGGGTCAAATTCTATGTCTTTCATTCACCAAAAAAAAAATTCTATGTCTTTCCAATATGCATGAAGCTGGTATGCTTGCAACTTGAGGACTCAACAATGTTAATTTGCGTTGGTTCTTTTCCATTACATTGCATATATACTTTCTTTATAGCTACACATTCTGCACCCAAGTGAATGGTACAACTTACTACAATCCTTGGCTAATGTGCAGCTAGGCATTACAGATAGACTTTTATCACATAAACTTAAAGGAGGGAGGGAAGCATATAATGTAAAACCAACTTGCATTTTTAAAAACATAATGATGGAGAAAGAAATAAAAATAAATAACAGTGAAAGAGACAAAAATTAACTGAGCAAAAAGGAGGAGGGGAAGAACTGATTGGGCATTGGATAATGCAGCGAAGTGATGAAGAACACGAGCAGGGAAAGAACGTGATTGGGCATTGGATACTGCTGCGAGGACGCGCAGAGCAAACAAGAGGGGAAAACTGTAAACTAACTCAATGAATGATTAACGAAACGGTTAACTGCATTAACTAACTTTGTGAAAGGTTACAGAGAGTATTAATACAATTGCTAACCAATTGGGCCTAGTCAGCACATTACACAAGGGGCTTGCTACATACCGAGACACTTAAGGCCCAATACAAACAAAACTACTAATTACAGACTACAAATCCTCCCTTAAACTGAATATGCATACATTTCAGTTTAAAGCACAGCAGCACTTAAGAACAAAACAAATAACAATGAAGTACAACAGATACAAAAAACTGCAGAGGAACAATCAATGTGGCAATTTGCACCAGTGCACAGGAGCAACAAGCATTGCATCAATGCAACAGTGGTTCAATCGTGTGTGCACATTCCAAGTCCCTTTCTTAGTTTGATGAAGCTTCCATTCTTGATTGGCTTTGTCAACAGGTCTGCTAATTGATCATGAGTGCTACAAAACTTCATTTCAATCTTGCCTTCCTTGCACAAGTTTCTGAGAAAATGAAATCTCACATCAATATGCTTCGTTCTACCGTGCATAACAGGATTCTTGGATAGCTTGATAGTTGAGCTATTGTCATAGCACACAGTTAAACACTTGTCTTGTTTTACACATAGCTCCTCAAGAATCCTTTGAAGCCAAATACCTTGACAAACACAATATGCAGCTGCTACAAACTCTGCTTCTGTTGAAGAGAGAGTGACAATTGGTTGCTTTTTAGAGCACCATGAGACAGCACCAGACCCCATCATAAACACAAAACCAGTGGTAGACTTCCTATCTTCAAGGTCTCCTGCATAATCACTGTCACAATAAACAACTAGGCTTTACTTCTTTTCTGTCTTGTAGTGAATTCCTAAGTTAAGAGTTCCCTTCAAGTATCTCAAAATGCGCTTGGCAGCAATGAGATGCTTCTCTGCAGGTTTATCCATGAACCTGCTTATCATGCTAACAGCATACATGATATCAGGCTTGCTAGCATTTAAATACATGAGGCTTCCCACAATTTGCTTATATTGTGTGGAATCCACTAGTTTGTCTTCAATGTCTCGAGTCAATTTCTCATCACAAGCTACTGGATTGTAAACTGGTTTGCAATCTTGCAACCCAAATCTATTCAGAACCTCTCCAGCATATCTTCTGTGTTATAAAGATTCCTTGTTCATCTTGAGTCACTTCTACCCCCAAAAAATGTCTCATTTTGCCCAAGTCACTCATGTCAAACACCTCTTTCATGGCTTCCTTGAAGGCATTGATCACACTAGAGTTGTTGCCAGTGCAGAGAAGATCATCCACATACAAACTTATGATGATAATGTCTCTGTCATTCACTACTTTGGTGAACAATGTGTGCTCATGGTCACATCTTTTGAATCCTTCAGTGGCAAAATAGGAATCAATCTTGCTATACCAAGCTCTTGGAGCTTGCTTCAAGCCATATAAGGCTTTCTTCAATTGATATACCTTCCCTTCACTCCCCTTCTTTTCATATCCTTTGGGTTGGTCTACATAGACAACTTCAGTTAGTTCACCATGTAAGAAGGCACTTCTTACATCTAGCTTGTAAACACTCCAGCTTTGTTGAGCAGCAATTGACAAAATGCACCTGATGGTATCCCATCTTGCAACTGGGGCAAATACCTCAGAATAATCTATGCCATATTGTTGAGCATAGCCCTTTGCAACCAACCTAGCCTTATACTTTTCAACTCCACCAACTTCATTATACTTTGTTTTGTAAATCCACTTAACACCAATTGTTTTGACTCCATGAGGAAGATCAACCAATTTCCATGTGTTATTCTTTTCTATGGATTGCAACTCACTGTCCATGGCCTTTCTCCACCTGCTATGCTTCACTACTTCCCCATAAGTTATAGGATCAGAGAAGTTTTCAAACACAGCAAAGCTGTGAATGTTCTCTCCTTCCTTCAAGTTGTCTTCCTTATCAAGTTTGCCAAGCATAATGAATTCATCAAAATGAGCTGGATTTCTGACAATTCTTCCTGATCTAGTGGTGACAGCAGCATTGTCATTAGTTTCTGTGCCTTCCAGTGGCTCCTCATTTGCATTATTGTGATGATCAGTAGCATTTGAGTGATTCTCAGTTTCACTCTGCAAGTTGGTTTGAGTTGCTCCACCTTCATTGTTGTCAGCTTCATTTATGTTTCTTTTCTCTTCTTCATCAGAGTTGCACATCACATTTCCTTCTCCTTCATTATTTTCCCACTTCCAAGTCTCATGCTCATCAAAAACAACATCCTTGCTAATCATAATCTTCTTCTTAACTAGGTCATAGAGCCTGTATGCTTTAGACTCTTCACTGGTGCCCAAAAATATGCACTTCAGACTCTTGTTGTCAAGCTTCTTCCTTTGTACATCAAGAATATGCATATGTGCTATGCATCCAAACACTCTCAAGTGTCTCACAGAAGGTTTTCTCTCACTCCATGCCCCTTCAGGTGTCATGTCTTTGAGTGCAACTGTAGGACATCTATTCAACAAGTAAAATGACCACCTGACAGCCTCAGGCCAGAATTGTTTAGGCAACTTGGCTTCACTTAACATGCTCCTCACCATGTTCATAACTGTACGATTCTTTCTCTCAGCAATTCCATTCTGTTGTGGAGTATAAGCTGCTGTAAGTTGCCTTCTAATTCCATTTTCACTACAGAAATCATCAAACTTTTTGGAATTAAATTCCCCACCTCTATCAGTCCTCAAACAACTGATAACACAGGTAGTTTCCTTTTCAATCATCACTTTGAACTTCTTAAAAATGTCTAGTGCAGCAGATTTTTCTTTAATGAAATATACCCAAGCCTTTCTAGTGTAATCATTAATGAAACTAATGAAATACCTTTTCTGACTGTTTGGTTCAGGTGTGATTGGTTCACAAATGTCAGAATGCACCAGCTCCAATCTCCTAGAAGCCCTCCATTTGCTTTGTTTGGACATTGCATCTCTGTGTTGTTTTCCTATGAGACAATTTGTGCAAGGCTTCATTGGTTCTTTGAGAGTAGGCAATCCATCCACCATTTGCTTTTGTTTGAGCAACATCAAACTATTTGTGCTGAGATGACCATACCTCCTATGCCATAACTCAGACACATCCTCTTCACTGACTTGAAAGCACTTAAGTGTCACATAGGATCCCACAATGGTGAACATTCTGTTGCTTGACATCTGAGAGTTTATCACTAGCCCTTTCTCCTTGTGATAAACCTTGCAAGCATCTTCTTCAAATACAACTTAGACCTCTTTGTTGCAGTTGACCAATGCTTAATAGATTGTTCTTTAATTCGGGTATCCAATACACTTCAAAGATCACTTGTATCCTCCCTTCAATTCTGATCTTGATGGTGCCCTTTCCCATCACATTAAGCCTCATATTATTTCCAAGTTTAACAGTTTCTCTGAAGTTTTCATCTAATTCAACAAACCAATCCTTGCAACCACACATGTGGTTGCTACACCCTGAGTCAAGGAACCAGCAATCAAAACAACTAGATTGACTAATTGCATCATATGCCATGAGTAGCAGATCTTCATTGTGCTCAATATCAGGTTGACAGAGGTGATTTCTTTCATCAGTTACCATTAGAAGAACCTCTTCTTCATCTTCAAAGTCAGCACTAGCATAATTTGCATTCTTGTCATCAAGATTTGGACATTCATTTCTATAATGTCCCATCTTTCCACATCTATAGCATTCAATGTTTTCTTTTGAGAATTGCCCTCCTCTTCCCCTAACAAAATGACCTCTGGTTTCTTTATCCAACAATGCAGTGAGCCTTTCCATCTCGAGGAAATCATCCATGAGATTGAATTCAGTTGAGGGGAGGGGGCTTTATGATTTTTTTCAGTATCATTTTTATATTTAAATCAATAAAGTTCTGTAATAAACACAGATGAACCATTAGTCAGAATGGCTTGGTTCATATTCATTCATCTCCCATCCTCCTAATTTATGCATATCACTTTCAACTGCAAGTAGCCTGTCTCCACTATCTGACATGCTACCTGTGAAGGACTCAACATAAACTGCAAGTAGCCTGTTATCATTCACATAAAACTTTTCATGAGTCACGACTTCCAGTCTAGGGCACTCAGATTCCAGCTTAGCAACCTTCTTGATGCTCTCCAAATGTTTCTTACTAGCCGTTTCAGCAGCTTGGGAACATAAATTCCTTTCAGCAATCCTAATTTCTAGTTCCTCGAGTCGAGATTGTAGCTCAAGTTGAAGACCCAAATTCTCTTTCTCCACAGCCTCAAGTCTCTGGCTGAGATCAGAACGAATTGACCCTGAACTCAAAGTAGAGATGAGTTTAAATGAGTGCCAAATGCAGCCTCAGACATCAGAGAGTCGGAACCAACCAACAAAATGGCTCTTAGAGCATCAAGCTTAATTATAAAATTACATTCACGAGACATTCATGAGCATAAGAGAACCAGTAAGGTTTAATAACAAAAAAGTGTAAAAGCAATATTTTAACAAAAATGAATAAACTTAACAACAATTAAGATATTCATGCACCTATACGTAATTTCATTTACATTAAGATCACCAAAAATTGTTGTTGTAATGGTAGACAATGCCCCCAATACATCTTAATAGAGTAAACTACCATTATAATCCCTAAAACTGTAAGCAATTTAGTTCTTAATAATGTAAGGTATTAACTGTAATGAAGACAAGTTGGTGAAGAAAAGCATATAAAACATATAAATGTGAAGTTGAACATATAAAACATGCTAAAAGGTCCTTTAACATTGTTGGCAAGGAGATAAAGAATGTATGTAAATGTGAAAATTGGACTGCATATGACAGCAAATACTTCATGATGGTGAGAATAAACTTAGTTTACTTTGTATAGGAAAGGGGGAATCATAGTCATCAATATGGAAAAATGAAGAATTTGTATTGTATGAAATGACAACAAATTGGTTCCCAATGGTAAAATTGCTTACCAATAGTAATATTTACGAAATGTAATCATGAATGAGATTATTTTATCCACTACTAAATATATCCGTATATGTCACCCTGATCATGATATGATAAACTTGACGTAGTTAAACAAAAATAATCTTGTGCATCCTGCAAATGCAGCTATTTGAAGGCAAGTAAGTAGAGCTTCATCCTACCAAGAGATATTTGAATTCCTATCCTGTGATCCCCGATATATAAATTAGACCTTTAATTTTCATTTTTTTAGCAACTAAACTCATAATACTACCTAGTACATTTGTCAAAAGAAATTAGCTAAGTGACTGCTTCCGCCTAGTACATTTGTCAAAAGCCCAGATAAGTTAACAATGTTGCTGGTTCCTTACTGAAATCCTCTCTTGTATCTTAGCAATTTTGCTTGTTTTCAAAATATCATTGTTACAATTTAAGACATATATGTTAGCCTTTGAGGAACATGCAGACTGATGAGTTGCTTCAGAGAGTGGTGAATGAAGAGCATGAGAAATATGCTTAAAAGAAGCATCCATCCATCATTCAAAAATTCAAAAAATGCAAGAAATTTCGCCAAATAAATTTAAACATTAAATTATATCTTTAGTGTTAATAGTAGAAGTAAACTAAAAGGAGCAAGCACGTGACACAGAAACATTCAAATATATATATTCGATAGAAGTAAACTAAAAGTAAAATAAAAAAAGACACGATAGTTTAGTAAAAAGCAGGAAAATAATATATATTGCTATCTAGCTAATTGAAAGTTTTATCTCAACAAAATTGTTTTTTGATGATGCATCCACGACTTGATTCCAATCCCTTTACAAAAGCTAAGCACAGGAAATTCCTTTGGATAGCATGTTGAGAAGCACTATATCTTTTATGCAGAAGCTTTTCTCCGCCAATTGGAAGCAAAGAACTTGAGAGGCTCCAACCATCATCTAACTCAAACTCTAGTACTAAAGAAGGTAGTAACCACTCAATGGGTCTGGCATCATAAGAAAAAAACAATATTAAATCCATGTACAACTTCAAGAAAATAATATGTCAATCATTATATCAATGTTTTTAATACTTTAAACACAAAATCTGATAAACCAAATAGAATCAACAAATGAAAAGAAAATTGAGGAAGTCGGAAATTAATGAGAGTCTGGCATGATGAAAGGATTTCAACTGGTAAGGAAAGGAAATGAAGAGCAATTGAATCAAGATAGGTATTATTTCTTTCTGGTTTTGAGTTCCAGCAAACACACTAGAGTATATTCTAGGGTACTCCAATTCCCTCCAATTACAACTGAGTATTCAACTCATTTGCTACCTATCCTATTCTACCTTATATAGACTGATTGATACACATAACAACCCTATGAGTTTGTTATGACAGTTACATTTATTCTGTTATGACAGTTAGTATCCTATCGTACAATCTAATTTATTTATTTCTCCTAACATATACTCTTTTTACTGTTGGACGCCTATCAATACTCCCCCCTAAGACTTTCACCTTGTCCTCAAGGGGAAAATCAGGGAAAAGTTGTTGCAGCTTGTCTACCAGCTCCCAGGAGTTGTCACATGGAGGCAATTGTGCCCATTTGATGAGGACTTCAGCTGCTCCCTGTGTATTGTACCTCAGATCCAGTATGTCTTCAATAGCAGGCTCCATTGTCCAGTCCTCTGTTAGGGTAGTAGGTAGTTGTTGAGCAGTATAGTTACTAGGGACAGCCTTCTTTAGCCTGCTGATGTGGAAAACAGGATGGATTTTGTACTCTTTGGGCAGAGCTAACTTGTATGCGACAACTCCTATTTGCTCAGTCACTTGATAGGGTCCATAGTATCTTGGGCTGAGCTTCTCATTCCTTCTTGCAGCTAAGGAATGCCACTTGTAGGGTCTGGCTTTAAGATAGACCCAATCCCCTATCTCAAGTGTAACATCTCTTCTATGCTTGTCGGCCTGTTTTTTCATTCTCTGCTGGGCTTGTGTCAAATTCTGATGTAGCTGTTCGAGCAAAGCATCCCTTTCTTCATACAACGAGTTAACCTCCTCCACTGTAGAGGGGATAGATGGGCCTTTGATGATAGGACTGGGTTCTCTGCCATAGAGTGCCTTGAAAGGTGTCATGCCCAATGAAACATTGTAGTCTTGTTCTCTACCAACGACCGGTATTAGCGTATGCTCCCGATCTTTCAATGTTTGCGGTAAAATCCCTAAGGATGCTTGGATTTTGGATTCTGGTGCTACCGACCACATGACATTCAATTCGAGTTTATTTTCTTCTTATACCTCCTCTGAGAAGAATTGTTATGTTACAATTGCTGATGGTTCTTATGCCCGTATTGATGGCTCTGGGAGTATTAACTTGCAATCTTCACTTCAATTACAGGATGTGCTACATGTTCCCACACTCTCTCACAATTTAATATCTGTTCGTAAACTCACTCGTGATCAGAATTGTAAAGTAACCTTTTTCACTTCTTATTGTGTTTTTCAGGATCTGACCACGGGGAAGATAATCGGAGTTGCTAAGGAAAAGGGAGGGCTATACTACTTATCTGATGAACCAGATTGTTCGAAGGTGTTGGCTTCTTGCTTGCAAACCGAGTCTGCTGAGTCTTCTCATTCTGCCGCACAAATTTGGCTTCAGCACAAACGTCTTGGTCATCCTCCATTCTCTTTAGTTAAGTCTATGTTTCCTTCCTTATTTTTACATCATTCAGTTGAGTCTTTTAAATGTGAAGTTTGTGAGTTAGCTAAACATCATCGTGTCTCTTTTCCTCTTAGTTCCACTAAAAGTGCTGAACCTTTTGATCTTATACATTCTGATGTTTGGGGACCTGCACCTATTTCTAATGTTTCGGGTGCTAAATGGTTTGTGTCATTTATTGATGATTGTACTCGAGCAACTTGGATTTTTTTGATGAAGGATAAATCAGAAGTACCAGAATTATTTATCAGATTTTATCACATGGTGCAAACACAATTTGGCAAAGGCATTAAAAGAATTCGCTCTGACAATGGCAAGGAATATGCCAATCAGAGTCTTTCAAATTTTACCAGTCAACAAGGAATTTTTCATGAGTTTACATGTGTCGACACTCCACAACAAAATGGTGTCGCAGAAAGAAAGAATCGTCATTTACTTGAAGTTGCTCGAGCCATTCTCTTCCAAATGGCTGTTCCCAACTCATACTGGGGAGAAGCAGTACTGACTGCTGCCTACTTGATTAATCGGGTCCCCAAACCAATGTTAGGTAATGTTAGTCCTGTTCAGTTTTTGACTTCACGGTTTCCTTCTGTTCATGTTTTGCAGAGTCTTCAATCTCGAGTGTTTGGTTGTGTTGCTTTTGTCCATGTTCACAAACAACATCGAAGTAAGTTGGACCCTCGTGCAGTCAGATGTATTTTTGTGGGTTATCCTCCTAACAAAAAAGGATATAAATGTTATCATCCTCCTAGTCGTAAGTACTTTATCTCTAAAGATGTCACGTTTCATGAGAATGTATCCTACTTCACTCGTCCTCAGCTTCAGGGGGAGAGTATTCATGATTATTTGGAATCTAAGTCCGAGTTTCTGGTCCTACCTGAGTTACCTGAGGCTCCTGTCTTAAGTCCTACTACTGGTCCTACTTGTCCTACTACTGGTCCTACTTGTCCTGCATCCACAAGTCCTTCATTTGAGTCCCCTGAGTCGCATGTGACTCCTGTCTCACCTTCTACTATTGATCCTGCTTCCACAAATACCGAATTTGAGTCACCTACTTCTATTTTGGTCCCTCCTTTATCTTCTGTTTTGCAGGAACCATCATCTTCGGCACCAGCAAATGCTAAAGCTGGTGAGCCAACTTTGGTGTATCAGAGAAGAAGTAAGCCCGACCTGCCCCAGACACAACTTCAATTGCCTGAACCGGAGGTAAGTACTGAAATTAACCCTCCTACTAGTGATTCCCACAGTTCTGACACTAGTGACACTGATACAGATGATTTGCCTATTGCTTTGAGGAAAGGGAAAAGGTCTTGTGCGAAATACCCTATTTCTCAATTTGTCTCCACTAAAAATCTTTCTGTGCAGCATCAGAGTTTTATTTCAGCTGTTGATTCTGTGATAATCCCATCATCTGTTCAAGAAGCATTCAAAGATAGAAATTGGGTTCAAGCCATGGATGAGGAAATGAAAGCACTTGAGAAGAATGGAACATGGGAAATTGTTGAGAGACCGGGAGGCAAGAAGCCTGTTGGTTGCAGGTGGATCTATACAGTCAAGCACAGATCAGATGGTACTATTGATCGGTACAAGGCAAGACTAGTGGCTAAAGGATTCACTCAGACCTATGGTGTAACATCCCAAAACAATTATTTTGAGTGTCTAATCGATTGAGCAATTTTATTATCCATGATTCTTTGATTTATTTATTATTTTGGTTTAATTAAATGACTAGTGTACAATTGTGTGAATTGTGTAAATTGTGTGTGATTGTTTGGGTAGGAAATAGATATAAGAGGGAATTAGAAGAAAAGGGCGTTTTAGTCATTTTGCGATATTTTTAAGACAACCTCAGCTGACCCACTTAATGCTCACTCTTTTCAATTAAAAACAAAAACACATTGTCACTCTCTCTTTCAGCTAATTCTGAGTTTTAGGATAGAAAGAGAGTGAAGAGAGTAGTGAGAGGCATGAGGAGAAGAGGAAGAAGAAGAGTATAGAATCCAATCAAAACCCCTTTGCATGTAAGTTATTCTTGGTCCATTCTCTTCAGTTTTTCGAGCTCTATCTACTGATATCAGTTTCGAAAGTTCATTCTTCTTTTAGCTCTTTCCACCATTGTTGATATTCAAGCTTTATTTTTGACAAAACTTGAAACTTTGGCTTTGCATGTTGTTTTTCTTGAAAATTTGAGAAGAATCTATCCAAAATCAGAAGTTGTTCTAAGGATTAGAGCTCATTTAAAGGTAGTTCAGTAACTGGAAGTTGGATATCGAATTAGAGTTATTCGGGAGCTTAGGAGTTCGGTTCGTGAGTTTTGAGTTTTAGTTCCTCAAAGTCTCGAATAGTTCGTCAACCGGGTGAGTGTTCTCACTACGTTATATGTTTTAAAATGTAGTGTGTGTATTCTGAATTTACAGCATGAATTGAATTGGTTGCTGAATTTTGGTGATTGGTAGTGTTAAGTGTGCATAATGTTGTGCTGAAATTCTGTTTGGGACTGTTTAACATAGCTTCAGTGTTTTTGTAATTCTGAACGTTCTGTGTGTTAAAAAAATTTAAGGTTTGCTTTCCTGGAAAATAGACACAATTTTCTACATTTTAGGCACTGAGTTTAGTAAATTTGGATAAATATAACTAGAGAAATTGTAGTCACAAGTCAGATCAAAAATCTGGGACTATACTGGGTGTAGGTTCGGTTATACAGTAACTGGGAACAATCTAGAGGTCCAAAAATTAGGTGGTTCACCTTTTAGAAACTACACTTAATTCTTGTCAAATTGGTACTGGTTTGGTTGTATTTGGAGTTGTGTAGCTTGAGTTATGAGTATACCAAGTTGGGTCAAATTTCTGAAGTTAAACTGAGTATAGGTTCAGTGTTTTGGGTCTTGTGGTCTCAATTGAACTCCGTTTTGAACAATTCTTGTCCCGTTAGAAAGTAGACTCAATTTTATTCTGGTTAGGCTCAAATTTCGTGTCATTTGGTCAAGTTTTGGTCATTTTAGAATTGCTTGAAGTCAGGAGACAGATTCTGTCTAAGTCTGAGAACCATTCTGTCTATTTTTGAAAACTGTACTAATTGGCTCATTATTTTGCAAAACAAAAGTCATTTTCATATAATATACATCCTTAGCTTTCTGTAGTGGGGTCATTTGTTGAATTTCGTTGTCGTTTGGTCGGTCAAATAATTTTCCGAAGTTTATGCATACTTGCTGAAAATTTACTGCACTAATACTGTCTATTGAAATGTATGAATGAATATTTGTTTGCTTAATTTCGATACTATTTACTATGTTAATGAATTGTTGATGGGCTGAAACACTGAATATCGAGTGAGAACCTTTAACGCATTCCAAAATGATTCCGATGATTATGTATATTTATTTTATGATACATAAGTAATTAAGGGATGACGATCCCAGTTATTTAGCATACTTGGTGGAGGGAAGTCATGAGCCCGGAAGCCAAGGCCCCCGCATTATCCCTCATTGGTATGTTGGATTGGGGTTTCCGTGATCTCGTGAGATTTCGTTTCACGGATTGTGCTAAGCCAAAGAAACTTATAAACATGATTTATTGATATAACCGAATTGGAGTTTCCCGGACCAAATGGGAGCTCCCGCATTATTCGGGGTGGAAAGATAATGAGTTTTAAAAGGAACGAATAAGAGGAATCGTAAGGGGTCTCGGAGTCACTCATTGAGATTTGTAATCTCACTGTTGTTGTTTTGTGATTTACAGGTACCAAGTGAAGAAGCAGTTTGAGTTGATTATCATCTAGTAGAGTCTGATGACTGGACATTATGCTTAGTTGTATTTTGTATAATCCTTGTACTTGATCTATGTTGATCAGAGAACTTAGAGGATTTGTTTATCTGCTATGGATTCTATTTTAGTTATCTCGAGTTTGTATTATTACTGACTTGTATTTTGGCATGTTATGGTTCTCGGATCGTGACTTTTTATGCTAGTAGTGGGTTGATCCCGTTATTTTGATTAGTTGTGTGTCGGAATCCATAGTAGTTCGTTATACTCTGATTATCATTGCCTATGTATTGATTGTCGCTTTAATTAGTATTGCGGGGTGTTACATTTTGGTATCAGAGCGGTTCGACCTAGTCGGACTTAGAATAGTGTAGAGTTGTTTATTTCCTTGAATAATTCTGTTATCTTTCTTCTTATTATGCTAAGAGAAATTGAGCTTGATCAACTCAATACTTGGTGCATTGTTTGCAGAATTATGGCAGGAGGCTCGAGGAATAATCAGCCGATTGATCCGCACTTTCAGTGGATGCAAAATATGATGGAGATGCAGCAGAAGATGATGCAAGACATGATGCATATCCAACAACAACAACAAGCTCAACAACAGCCAAATATGTACCCACCTCAGGAAGATCCCAACCGAACTTACTTCCGTTTCCAAAAGATGAATCCTCCAATCTTCAAAGGAGGGCCTGATGTGATGTCTTCACACTACTGGATTGACACCATGGAGGAGATTTTTCGGACATTCCAGTGTACTGAGGAAGAGAGGGTGGTGTGTGCAGCACATGCACTTCAGGAGGATGCGCGGACATGGTGGACAAATGCTCGTGAATTGATGGTGGTCCAGGGTACTCCAATTACCTGGATTAACTTTAAGGAGTTGTTTTTGGGGCATTACTTTCCTCCAGTGAAGAAGTTAAGGAAGCAGGCAGAGTTTGTAAATCTGAAGCAGGGTAATATGACTGTAGGTGAATACACTGCCAAGTTTGAACAGTTGTCCCAATTCTACCAGCTGGCTAGGTATGCACCGGACGATGAGTGGAAGATGCAGATGTATAAGCAAGGCCTTCGTGCAGATGTGGCTCAGGGGTTGAGTTCCTATACTCTCACCACTTATGCGGCTTTAGTGAAACAGGCATATGTAGCTGAACATGATCTTGCCAGGTTGTATGAAGAGAGAAAGGAGTATTGGAAAGATAAGAAGAAAGGGGCTGAAACATCAAATATGAATACCAGACCAAGGGGTACTATCAACAAGGGAAAACAAGTGCAGAAGTTTGAAAATCAGAGGTTTAATGCATGCTCCAAGTGCGGGAAATTTCACAGGGGAGAATGTTATTTCAAGAACAATCAGTGTTTCTATTGTAAGAAGGAGGGTCACTATGCTCATAATTGCCCCGAAAAGAAGAAGAATTCTCAATCTGGATCAGCCGCTCCTACCCAGGGTCGAGTGTACACTTTGGATTCTCGTGCAGACAAGCCGTCAGATAATCTCATGAAGGGTACAGGATCTCTTTTTCGTACTCCTATAGTTATTCTTTTTGATTCTGGTGCAACTCATTCTTTCATAGCCAAATCATGTGTTGATCGGTTGAAATTAGCCTTGACTCAATTGCCTGAATTTGTGACAATAACCACGGCTGCTGAGGGAAGTGTTCAAACTAACACCGTGTGTGAACACTGTCTCGTTTCTGTGGGAGATCGGTCTTTTGTTTTGTCTCTGGTGTGTCTACCTTTGAAAGGTATGGATGTGGTGCTAGGTATGGATTGGCTCTCTACCAATCATGTCACTCTAGATTGTCGTAACCGGATGATTCAGTTTCCTTCAGAGTCCGTGGAGTTGACAGGTATCGCTTCAGAAGCGTTATTATCTTTTACTTCTGCCAGTCATTGTTTGTTCCAAGGTGCGGAGGCTTATGTCATGATGTTGTCCGCATCGTCGGAAGTCGGTTTAGACTTGGCATCTGTTCAAGTTGTTAATGAGTTTCTAGATGTTTTTCCCGAGGAGGTGATCTCGTTACCTCCCGATCGTGAAGTTGAATTCTCTATTGAATTGGTCCCGGGCACAGGACCAATTTCTATAGCTCCATACCGCATGTCTCCATTAGAACTCAAGGAATTAAAATCCCAACTTGAAGATCTCATCTCGAAACAGTTTATCAGGCCGAGTGCTTCGCCTTGGGGTGCTCCGGTGTTGTTGGTTAAGAAAAAGGATGGAACCATGAGGTTGTGTATTGACTACAGGCAGCTCAACAAAGTCACCATCAAAAATAAGTATCCATTACCGAGGATTGATGATTTGCTGGATCAACTTAGAGGTGCAGTTATCTTTTCTAAGATTGATTTGAGATCGGGGTATCATCAAATCAAAGTCCGAGCCTTAGATATTCCCAAGACGGCATTTCGTACTAGATACGGACACTATGAATTTGTAGTAATGCCGTTTGGATTGACTAATGCTCCTGCAGTGTTTATGGATTACATGAATCGAGTGTTCCGGCCGTATTTGGATCAATTTGTGGTAGTATTCATTGATGACATCTTAGTGTACTCTAAGACGATTGAAGATCATGAGCAACATCTTCGTATCGTTCTTGGCGTACTCCGAGAAAAGCAGTTGTATGCAAAGCCGAGTAAGTGTGATTTTTGGATGTCAGAAGTGAAATTTCTTGGGCATGTGATTTCCCAAAGTGGGGTAGCAGTAGATCCCAGTAAGGTTGAAGCAGTATTGAATTGGGAAAGGCCATCATCGGTGACGGAGATACGAAGTTTCTTGGGGTTAGCCGGTTATTACAGGAGATTCATTGAGGGATTCTCTCAGTTAGTGACTCCACTCACTAGATTGACTCGTAAGGGTCAACCTTTTGTGTGGGACTCAGACTGCGAGGATTGCTTCTTGGAATTGAAAACTCGTTTGACGTCCGCTCCAATTCTTATTATTCCAGATCCATCTCTAGGGTTTCAGATCTATACTGATGCCTCTGGGAAAGGTCTGGGATGTGGGAGCTGCAGGCACAGAAGGTCATGCAGGGTTTCTCAGAGGGCAGTGATGGAGTAATTTGTTTTAATGGGCGAATTTGTGTGCCTAATGATGAAGAAATCAAGAGGCAGGTGTTGACTGAGGCTCATAAGAGTAGGTTTTCTGTACATCCTGGTTCAACCAAGATGTACCGAGATCTTAAGCAGATGTATTGGTGGCCGGGTATGAAATTTGAGATAGCAGAGTTTGTGTCTCGATGCTTGACTTGTCAGAAGGTTAAGGTAGAGCACCAAAAGCCTTCAGGTCAGTTGCAACCATTGAATATCCCAGAGTGGAAGTGGGAATGTATCTCCATAGATTTTGTAATGGGGCTACCTCGGTCCCAAGCAGGGAATGACTCCATTTGGGTAGTTGTGGATCGTTTAACAAAGTCAGCTCACTTCATTCCGGTTCGTTCTAATTATAAGATATCCAAGCTAGCAGATGAGTACCTTAAGAACATTGTGAGGCTGCACGGTATCCCATCTAGCATCATTTCGGATCGAGATCCTAAGTTCACTTCTCGCTTTTGGAAAGCCCTGAACTTAGCATTTGGATCCAAAGTGTATGTGAGTACTGCCTACCATCCGCAGACTGATGGGCAGACTGAGAGAACTATTCAGACATTGGAGGACATGCTTAGGGCGTGTGTGCTTGATAGTGGAGGCAAATGGGAGAATCACCTACCTTTGATAGAGTTTGCTTATAATAACAGCTACCATTCCAGTATTGGAATGGCCCCGTATGAAGCACTATATGGGCGGAAATGTCGTACACCTCTTTGTTGGTGGGAGGTGGGTGAGACAAGATTATTGGGGCCAGAGTTGGTTAGAGAGACAACCGAGAAGATTCATCAAATCCGAGAGAGGATAAAAACTGCTCAAAGTCGCCAGAAAAGTTATGCGGACAAACGGAGAAAGCCGTTGGAGTTTGATGAGAGTGATTATGTATTCCTTCGAGTTACTCCTACTCTTGGTATTGGCAGGGCATTACGGGTCAAGAAACTCAGTTGTCGCTATATTGGACCTTTTCAGATATTAGAGAGGATTGGGCCAGTTGCGTATCGCATTGCTTTGCCACCAACTCTAGCTGGTTTACATGATGTATTCCACGTTTCTCAGCTCAGGAAGTACATCCCTGACCCGAGTCAACCGTTGAGTTTTGAGACGGTTGAGATTAGGCCTGATCTTACTTTCCAGCCATACCCAATTCAAATATTAGAACGTGGGGAAAAGGTTCTCCGGACGAGATCGATTCCTATCGTCAAAGTGCTTTGGGATGGTGCCTCACCCGACGAAGCGACATGGGAAGTGGAGGACAACATGCGGGTGAAATATCCCTATCTTTTTAGTTGAGGTAAGACTTGAACAATTTTTGAGGACAAAAATTTTTCAAGTTGGGGTGTATTGTAACATCCCAAAACAATTATTTTGAGTGTCTAATCGATTGAGCAATTTTATTATCCATGATTCTTTGATTTATTTATTATTTTGGTTTAATTAAATGACTAGTGTACAATTGTGTGAATTGTGTAAATTGTGTGTGATTGTTTGGGTAGGAAATAGATATAAGAGGGAATTAGAAGAAAAGGGCGTTTTAGTCATTTTGCGATATTTTTAAGACAACCTCAGCTGACCCACTTAATGCTCACTCTTTTCAATTAAAAACAAAAACACATTGTCACTCTCTCTTTCAGCTAATTCTGAGTTTTAGGATAGAAAGAGAGTGAAGAGAGTAGTGAGAGGCATGAGGAGAAGAGGAAGAAGAAGAGTATAGAATCCAATCAAAACCCCTTTGCATGTAAGTTATTCTTGGTCCATTCTCTTCAGTTTTTCGAGCTCTATCTACTGATATCAGTTTCGAAAGTTCATTCTTCTTTTAGCTCTTTCCACCATTGTTGATATTCAAGCTTTATTTTTGACAAAACTTGAAACTTTGGCTTTGCATGTTGTTTTTCTTGAAAATTTGAGAAGAATCTATCCAAAATCAGAAGTTGTTCTAAGGATTAGAGCTCATTTAAAGGTAGTTCAGTAACTGGAAGTTGGATATCGAATTAGAGTTATTCGGGAGCTTAGGAGTTCGGTTCGTGAGTTTTGAGTTTTAGTTCCTCAAAGTCTCGAATAGTTCGTCAACCGGGTGAGTGTTCTCACTACGTTATATGTTTTAAAATGTAGTGTGTGTATTCTGAATTTACAGCATGAATTGAATTGGTTGCTGAATTTTGGTGATTGGTAGTGTTAAGTGTGCATAATGTTGTGCTGAAATTCTGTTTGGGACTGTTTAACATAGCTTCAGTGTTTTTGTAATTCTGAACGTTCTGTGTGTTAAAAAAATTTAAGGTTTGCTTTCCTGGAAAATAGACACAATTTTCTACATTTTAGGCACTGAGTTTAGTAAATTTGGATAAATATAACTAGAGAAATTGTAGTCACAAGTCAGATCAAAAATCTGGGACTATACTGGGTGTAGGTTCGGTTATACAGTAACTGGGAACAATCTAGAGGTCCAAAAATTAGGTGGTTCACCTTTTAGAAACTACACTTAATTCTTGTCAAATTGGTACTGGTTTGGTTGTATTTGGAGTTGTGTAGCTTGAGTTATGAGTATACCAAGTTGGGTCAAATTTCTGAAGTTAAACTGAGTATAGGTTCAGTGTTTTGGGTCTTGTGGTCTCAATTGAACTCCGTTTTGAACAATTCTTGTCCCGTTAGAAAGTAGACTCAATTTTATTCTGGTTAGGCTCAAATTTCGTGTCATTTGGTCAAGTTTTGGTCATTTTAGAATTGCTTGAAGTCAGGAGACAGATTCTGTCTAAGTCTGAGAACCATTCTGTCTATTTTTGAAAACTGTACTAATTGGCTCATTATTTTGCAAAACAAAAGTCATTTTCATATAATATACATCCTTAGCTTTCTGTAGTGGGGTCATTTGTTGAATTTCGTTGTCGTTTGGTCGGTCAAATAATTTTCCGAAGTTTATGCATACTTGCTGAAAATTTACTGCACTAATACTGTCTATTGAAATGTATGAATGAATATTTGTTTGCTTAATTTCGATACTATTTACTATGTTAATGAATTGTTGATGGGCTGAAACACTGAATATCGAGTGAGAACCTTTAACGCATTCCAAAATGATTCCGATGATTATGTATATTTATTTTATGATACATAAGTAATTAAGGGATGACGATCCCAGTTATTTAGCATACTTGGTGGAGGGAAGTCATGAGCCCGGAAGCCAAGGCCCCCGCATTATCCCTCATTGGTATGTTGGATTGGGGTTTCCGTGATCTCGTGAGATTTCGTTTCACGGATTGTGCTAAGCCAAAGAAACTTATAAACATGATTTATTGATATAACCGAATTGGAGTTTCCCGGACCAAATGGGAGCTCCCGCATTATTCGGGGTGGAAAGATAATGAGTTTTAAAAGGAACGAATAAGAGGAATCGTAAGGGGTCTCGGAGTCACTCATTGAGATTTGTAATCTCACTGTTGTTGTTTTGTGATTTACAGGTACCAAGTGAAGAAGCAGTTTGAGTTGATTATCATCTAGTAGAGTCTGATGACTGGACATTATGCTTAGTTGTATTTTGTATAATCCTTGTACTTGATCTATGTTGATCAGAGAACTTAGAGGATTTGTTTATCTGCTATGGATTCTATTTTAGTTATCTCGAGTTTGTATTATTACTGACTTGTATTTTGGCATGTTATGGTTCTCGGATCGTGACTTTTTATGCTAGTAGTGGGTTGATCCCGTTATTTTGATTAGTTGTGTGTCGGAATCCATAGTAGTTCGTTATACTCTGATTATCATTGCCTATGTATTGATTGTCGCTTTAATTAGTATTGCGGGGTGTTACATATGGCATTGATTATGAGGAGACTTTTGCTCCTGTGGCGAAGATGAACACTGTTCGGATCTTACTATCACTTGCTGCTCACTCCGGATGGGAACTAAACCAATTTGATGTCAAAAATGCATTCTTGCATGGAGATTTAGAGGAGGAGGTGTATATGGAGATTCCTCCAGGATTTGGTTCAAAAGATGGAACAAACAAGGTGTGTCGATTAAGGAAAGCTTTATATGGGCTAAAACAGTCTCCTCGAGCATGGTTTGGGAGATTTACAAAGGCAATGGTGTGCTTAGGCTATAAGCAAAGCCAAGGAGATCACACTCTTTTCTTCAAACATTCGAAAGATGGAAAACTGACTATACTTCTTGTTTATGTTGATGATATCATTATTACAGGTGACAATTTGGCTGAGAGACAACTACTTAAGGAGCAATTATCAGCAGTGTTTGAAATGAAAGACCTTGGGAAACTTAAGTATTTCCTAGGGATTGAGGTGGCCTACTCCGATAAAGGCATTTTTATTTCTCAAAGAAAATATGTTCTTGACCTTCTGAAAGAAACCGGAAAGCTTGGATGTAAACCTGCAAGTGTTCCTATTGAGCAAAATCACAAAATTAGCTTGGAAGAAGAAAGTGCCAAAGTTGACAAGGTCCAATATCAGAGATTGGTGGGAAAATTGATTTACTTGGCACACACTAGACCTGATTTGGCTTATGCAGTCAGTGTGGTGAGCCAATTCATGCATGACCCGAGGCTGAGACATTTGCATGCTGTTGATCGTATTCTTCAATATCTCAAGGCCTCTCCAGGAAGAGGACTATTGTTCAAAAGAGGTGGGAGCCTAACTATGGAAGCTTATACTGATGCTGACTATGCAGGTTCAATAAGTGATAGAAGATCTACTTCAGGTTATTGCACCTTCCTATGTGGGAACCTTGTTACTTGGAGGAGTAAGAAGCAAAATGTAGTGGCTCGATCAAGCGCTGAGGCTGAATTTAGAGCTTTGGCACAAGGAATCTGTGAATTATTGTGGATGAAGATTATACTAAATGACTTGAAGATACAATTTGAAGGTCCTATGAAGTTATTTTGCGATAACAAATCGGCTATCAGTATTGCTCATAATCCCGTTCAACATGACAGAACGAAGCACATTGAGATAGATCGTCACTTCATTAAGGAAAAACTTGACAGCGGGTTAATATCTACAACTTACATTCCTTCCGGACACCAATTGGCAGATGTATTAACGAAGGGCTTGCCAACAGAGCATTTCAAAGAACTTACATCCAAGCTGGGAATGATAGATATCCATTCACCAGCTTGAGGGGGAGTGTTGAAATATGTTGTAAATAGTAGATTTATTTATATATGTATTCGGCCCATTTACCTGGCCCGTTAAGTAGCCTATTTAAACTCAGTAGTGCTTGTACTCAAATTAACAATTACACAATTAATAAGACGGAACTACAGCTGCTCTGTAGTCGCAGACGTAGGCAAAGATTGGCCGAACTGCGTGACCAATATCGTGTCTTCTTTTTCTACAGTGTTAAACCAAAGTTCTGCCCAACAGATCCATTTGGTCCAAGACCTGGGTTTCTCACCCACAAAGCATCTCAAGTACACTTCCAAACATCTGTTAACCACCTCTGTTTGTCCATCAGTTTGAGGATGGAAAGAGGTGCTGTATTTGAGCTTGGTACCTGCCAATTTGAACAGTTCTTTCCAAAAATGACTTAGGAAAATTGCATCCCTATCTGAGACAATCGATTCTGGGAACCCATGGAGCCTCACAATCTCTGCACAAAAAATGGCTGCCACCTCTTTAGCATCATAGGGGTGACCTAAGAGGATAAAATGTGCATACTTGGACAATCTGTCCACTACCACCAACACTGTATCTTTCTTCCCTATCCTTGGAAGACCACCCACGAAGTCCATGGAAATGTCAGACCATACTCTAGTAGGAATGGGGAGGGGTTGCAATAGTCCTGCAGGCTTTAAAGTGTCAATTTTGTTCTGTTGACATGCATGACATTTGGAGATGAAATCCCTTATATCTTGCTTCATACCTTCCCAATAAAAAACTGCATTAATTCTTTTGTATGTTCTGAAGAACCCAGAGTGTCCCCCTTGCAAGGAAGAGTGGAATTCCTCAAGTATCTTAGGAATGTGTGGGAAAGTGCGAGGTAAAACCAAGCTGTTGTTTTTGAATAAGAGGCCACCTCTGATAGCCAATGAGGGGTGTGCTGTAGGATTGATAGAAGCTTGCTGCAGAGCTGTTTGAATGGACTGATCCTCAGTGATTTCTTTTTCCCAAGCCTCCCAATCCTGCAAGGATACTTTGGAGAGGGCAGCAAACATCATTTGCCTAGATAAGGCATCTGCTACCTTTGGAATTACCTGGTTTGTATTGGACTGAGAAGTCTAATCCCAGCAGCTTGGAAGTCCACTTCACCTGTTCTCCTCCCAAAAGATTCTGGTCCGTGATGAATTGGAGGCTCTGCTGATCAGTTCTAACCACAAAGTGTTGACCCAACAAGTAATGTCTCCACTTTTGGATGGCTAGAACAATAGCCATGAGCTCTCTCTCATAGGCAGATTTTTGTTGAGCTCTTGGAGACAATTTCTGACTAAAGTAGGAGATTGGTTTCTCATCTTGCATTAGAACTGCCCCCACCCCTTTTCTAGAGGCATCCGTTTCTAAGACAAATGTTTTAGAAAAATCTGGCATTGAGAGTACAGGAATGGTAGTCATGGCCTGCTTCAATGCAATGAAGGCATTTTCAGCTTCTATGCTCCATATGAATTTGTCTTTCTTAAGAAGGTCAGTGAGAGGTCTAGCCATTATGCCATAACCTTTGACAAATCTACGATAGTACCCTGTGAGACCTAAAAATCCTGAGTCCCTTGATGTCTTTGGGAGCAGGCCACTCTGTCATAGCACTAACCTTGAGTGGATCAGCTGAAACCCCCTGGGCAGAAACTACATGCCCCAGATATTCCACCCTAGGCACTGCAAAGTCACATGTTTTCTTATTGAGGACCAGTTGATTGTCGTGCAAGGCTTCAAATACCAATTTCAAGTGACTAGCATGTGTCAATGTGTCCCTACTGTAAATGAGGATATCATCAAAAAAAACCAAAACAAACTTCCTCATAAATGGCCTGAGTACTTCATTCATCAAGGCTTGGAAGGTGGAGGGTGCATTGGTCAATCCAAAGGGCATCACTAGATATTCATAGTGACCCTCATGTGTACGAAATGCTGTCTTTGGGATGTCTTCTAGCTTCATTCGAATCTGATGATAGCCAGATTTAAGATCCAGTTTGGAAAAAAAATTTGCACCATGGAGCTCATCCAGCAGCTCATCAATTAGAGGAATAGGAAATTTGTTGGGTATGGTCAGCCTGTTTAGTGCCCTGTAATCCACACAAAATCTCCAACTACCGTCTTTTTTTTTCACTAGTATGATGGGACTGGAATAAGGGCTAGTGCTAGGTCTGATTACCCCTGCCTTCAACATATCAGCCACCAATTTTTCAATTTCGTTTTTCTGGTTGTGAGGGTACCTGTAGGGTCTAAGGTTTGGGATATTTGCTCCCTCTTTTAACACAATGGCATGGTCTTGGGGTCTAGGAGGGGGTAGTCCTTCCGTCTCTCTAAATATAGAGTCAAATTCCAGAAGCACAGTAGAAATTACCTCTGGTAGTGGCTTCGCAGGCTCTGTCTCCAACTGTAGCTCTCTGCACTCAATCATCACATCTAGTTCTGGCTCTTCCAGCTCTTTACACATTTTCTTTGCTGATATCTCTTCCTTAGAGAGTGTAGGGTCCCCCTTCAGGCAGTGTACCTTCCCTTCCTGCTTGATCCTCAATGTCATATTCCTGAAATTTGCTTTAACATCTCCAAGTCTTTCTAACTAATCCAAACCTAGTACCAAGTCTTCTCCATCCAATGGGAAGATGAAGAAGTCAGCATTGACATTCAGACCCTGTAAAATCAGAGGAATTCCCTTACAAACTCCCCTAGCCATAATTCTGTGGCCATTCCCCACCTTGACCCAGTATGGAGGAGTATCTTCCACCTGCAAATTCATGATAGCCACCAACTTGTTGGACACAAAACTGTGAGTAGCCCCACAATCAATCAAGACTGCAATTCTCTGTCCATTTATCTCACCCCATAACATAAATGATCTCTTAGAGGATAAACCAGCCATGCTATATAGATGCAAGCTCTTCAAATCCCCTTCCCACACAATTTCCTCTTCTTCTTGACCACTGTTCTCCTCTTCTACCCCTTCTTCAATGATCATCATCTTCAATTGCTTATTCTTGCATACATGTGAGGGTGTGTATCTCTCCTCACAAGTGAAACACAAGCCCTTCTTTCTCCGTTCTTGAATCTCATCATTGTTGAAATTTTTGGGGACACCCACCTTGCCACTCTTATTCCCTTGTTCACTAGGTTTTGCAGCGTTATTATTCTCAGTATTGTTCTTGCTCTGTGGATCATCTCTCCACCCTTTGAAACCACCAAAATTTCTGTTTGGTTGGGTTGCTTTTCCCACACCACTGTTATTCAAAGTTTTACCCGTTGGCCCCAACTTTTCTTCTGCCAACAAGGCCACATCCATCATCTCCGCTAAGTCCTTAGGCCTATGTAGACGGACCTCAGCCCGTATGTCATCCCTCAACCCATTGGAGAACATTCCCAAGAAGAGTTCTTTATCTTGCGTCTTAACATGCCCAGAAATGGTTTCAAATTTACGCCTGTATTCCTTCACCGTGCCCTCCTGTTTCAGCCCGATCAGAACTTCAAACGCGTTTGCGACCACCGTTCCCTGAAAACGGCGTAGTAACGCGTCTTTGAAATCTTCCCAGCTTGCGCCGTCATTGCAAGATTCCCACCATTGCATCCACGAGAGTGCCTCGCCCTCCATCGCCATTAGCGTCGCGTCCATTCTTTCTGCGTCATCGATCTTGCGCACCTTGTAGTAACGCTCGATCTTGCTTAACCAACCCGGTGCATCTTCCCCGTTAAAAATGGGTAATTCCACCTTGCGAAGCTTTCGCTCCCCGTCGCCACCACTTTCGCCCCCATTGTCGCCGGAGATTGCCACCAGTGTCTTTGGCGGCGGCGATTTCACCTTCTCCGTCATGAGCCCTTGTATCGCCGCGAGAATCTCATCCTTCGCTTTCTGGATAGCTTCATCTGTATGCTGTTTGTTACAAACCTCCGCTTCTTGAAGACGTTTTTCGAGATCATCCATGGCTGATGCGTCGTTCTTCTTTCGTACCATATAGATTCCAATGGATCGTCACTTGCTTTGATACCAGTTGAAAGGATTTCAACTGGTAAGGAAAGGAAATGAAGAGCAATTGAATCAAGATAGGTATTATTTCTTTTTGGTTTTGAGTTCCAGCAAACACACTAGAGTATATTCTAGGGTACTCCAATTCCCTCCAATTACAACTGAGTATTCAACTCATTTGCTACCTATCCTATTCTGCCTTATATAGACTGATTGATACACATAACAACCCTATGAGTTTGTTATGACAGTTACATGTATTCTGTTATGACTGTTAGTATCCTATCATACAATCTAATTTATTTATTTCTCCTAACATATACTCTTTTTACTGTTGGACGCCTATCACATGAAGACCATTCTAAAACTCATAAACCTACAATGAAATAACGTAAAAGAGTTAGACATACTATAGTAATCAACACTCTATAAAACCAGAAAGTGGTACCAAAAGGTAACTAAATTAAACAAAACAAAACTACTTGCAATCCTATTATAAAACCAGACTGCAAACATACTTAAAAAGAAAAAAGCAGAAACTTTTTGGGAACATTGCAGGGCTATTACTCAGACAGTCCCACAAGTTATTCTTCTTGTGTTTGCAATGGAAGAGTGAAAAACACAGACCTACTTAGTAGCACGTAAAACAACTCAAAAGCAAAAAAGACAACGTTATGATTAAGAGTCGCTTGAAAACAATGTTATAAAAAAATTTTGTGCAAAGGGGACTTATAGTTTATCCATGATAGTTAGTGAAGCAAAAACAGACAGAAGAATAGCTATTTGACAAGTTGTATATTCATTTCACACTTACAAGTACATCTACTTTTGCAGATGGTGAATTTTGAAGCAAAAATTCAATCATTCGATCAATAATGGATGAATATTTTGGCATCAATCCTGCTTTAATAGCTTCTCGCAACTTGGCATTTTCTATCCAAGACTTGCCACCTACAAGCTCCATCTTTATATCTCTCCAAGATGACGGGGAAAATCCATAAGCATCCGAGCTCACATTTAATTGAAGTGACTTCAAGTTACACAAGGAAGGGAGTCTGAGCTTATATTTATTAATAACTAACGAGAGAGCCTAAACAATAAGGTATGAGAGGCAAATTAGCAGGAGTTTTATATAATGCTTTTTGACAAAATTTAGCAATTAAAGAAGTTAATGTTAGTACCTTAAGAGTATTTGGACATACAGTCAATGATTCAATGTCAGTCATCTCTACCAACCAATTGAGTATACCCATAGCCATAGTAGTCTTCACAGGATACATAACTTGACGTATAACAAGACTGACTTGTTTAATAGAAGAAAGATGGCTCCTAGAGATTTTTAGAAAAGAATTACATGTAACACTAAAGGTACACAGACTTGGAGCAAATAGCTCAACATTCGAATAACCTCCACTATAACCCTTATAACCCGTATGTATAGATAGATTGAGAAGTGTAGTACTTGATATGCAAAGGGTACGTTGTTGTGGATCCACGGGTTCATCCAGAAGTCTACATTTGAGAATGATTAAAGTATTCAACTTGTTAAAAGTGGAAAAGGGTTCAACATGACCATCATTTCGACAGCGAAAGGACATTTTGCGTAGTTTCAAGTAGGTTAATGCTGGTAAATTAAGAGTTTTCGGAAATAGTACTAAACACTTTTGGCATCCAAGTTCTAGAGAGGTCAAAGAGCGACATGAATAGGAAGGTGGAAACGGACTGAGATCAATACTAAGAGAATCATAAGAAATACATAAACGATTGACATTGTGTGAAGCTGCGTATCTTAAAATTCTTATAAGTATGTAAGGATCAGCAGTACCTCGATGTTCATATTCGAGAGCATTCAGTTGCGAAGTCAAGGAATCGCGTAAAGAGAGAATCAGATACACGAATTTCGTGAAACACTTGAGATTGCTAAAATGCTCGGAACTTAAATTAAGGGTGGGAATATGCCTCCAAAGATGTTTCCATCTCGTGGACAATAAGCAATGAACCGTACCTTGAGATGATCTGCGGAGACGGATGGTCTGCGGAGACGGTCAAAGGACAGATCGTCTGATACTGTAGGCTGAGGAAGACTTGAACACGCGGAGGGTGTACCTGCAAGAACACTCTGACGCCCAAGTCAGCTATATCGAGCTACAGTAATATCTAGTGAATATTCGAATGAATTGCGTACCTGACATCTGGTGACTGGAGGTATTTATAGTTAATAGTCTGGATCGTTGGCGTCGGATAGCCCATTTGCGATGGGGGCCCAAGTATCAGTGGAACTGACCACTTCGTTATTGGGCTGGTTGGTTAATTAGTTGTCGGATCAGGCCAAGCGAAGCTGGCCCTTCCCTTGCTGGGTTGGATCGTTGCTACTGGATTGGGCTTGACGACTGGCCCAGTCCAGAACAGTTGCCCCCCAAACCAAGGTCGATCGCTGAGCGGGCGTAGGCTTGATACGCAGTCCTGCTGGTCGTGCTCGATCAGTAGTTTGATAAGTCTTGCCCCCAGTTCACGACTTGTGAATTTTCGGCGGTTGATATCGTATCGGATCGCCCGATAATTGATAGACACTCTCCTGGTCGTCCGATCCGTTGAATATTTCAAATATAACAAATATTTTTAACAAAATAAATTTTTTTTGTTGGGCATATTTTCGTGGGCCTATATATATATGAGAGTGTGGGAGTCTTTTCTTCTTTCATTCCAACCACTCATTCTCGAAAACTTCAATTTCCTCTTCCAAACAAAAAGGGGCGACCGGCTCTCCTCTTTGGCGCAATCGAAAAGGGGCGACCCGCTCTCCTCCTTGGCGCAATCGAAAAGGGGCGATCCTCTTGGTGCTGACGGGAAGGAGGGCGACCTGCTGTGACACGTTTTTGGTCATGCGCGCCCTCCATTGTGCGCGACTCTGCTGGGCGATCCTGCGACGGTGCGATCTGATGGAAGATTGGGAGCGAGGGCGACCTGCTCCAATCCCTGTGAGAGGCGACCAGCGGAGGAGGCGACTTATCTAACCGAAAGGGGGCGACCCGAAGAAGAAGAAGAGGCGACTTGCACGCTCACGAACGGGGCGACCTGAAGAGGAAGAAAAGGGGCGACCCGTTGTTAGGAAAGGGGCGACCCGTTTTTCTTCAAAAAAGGGGCGACCTGACTCTAGAGTAGGAGGCGACGTTGTGCTTCACGGAAAGGAGGCGACCTGATTCCCTCCTTACTCAAGGTCAGTTCCTTTCCCTTCTTCTCTCCTTATCGTTATCTGGTTGTAAGTTCTTTATTTTTATTCACATTAGATCTCGCGGACCGCTATCTTACTTTGGTTCCTCGGATTTGCCATGAACGTTATATTGTATAAGTTCTGATATCTGTTGGTGTATGATCTACAGGTTGTGTCTAACAGTGGGCGACTTTCCCTTCTGACAATCCGTATCACGGGTGATCACTATCACAAGCGACCACACTGTTTTACTCTAGGTATTTTCCTTATAGCTTTACCACCTTCGTTTCGTAATTGCGAGGTGAGCGTGGTATTGATGCGGTAACGTAGAAATTTGATTTCTTGTCTTTTACGCCTTTTGAAGATTTCGAGGGTGATCTTACCTCTCTCCAACTTGGTGATTCGATCTTTCGGGTTCTTCGACTTTCTGTCAAGGTACACGGCCTCAAACTTCATTGCTGGAAATTGATGAAGATAGTTGTTTATGTGGCCTTAATTATAAGTTGATCACTTCGTTTTTCTTTGAGTCTGATCAATCCCTTTATTTTCATATCCAGTGAGTTGTCTTGACCATCCTAGGAGGTGACTTGGTCTTCTTTATCGGCAACTCTTGATCCAAAGGTATTCTCTCTTGCATCCGTATTTATTCTTTTTGTTGTGTTTATCTTTGGTTTGGCGGGGAGGGACGATCAGGCTTGGGGTGAGACAATCGCCCCTCATCCGCAAGCCTAAGTACTCGTTTAACGAGTGATCGCCCCTTCCTGCAGGTTTGCATCGTGGCGAGGACCAAGCAAACTCGACGCAAGTCTCCATCCTCCGATCCTCACGTTGCTCGAGTTGCTACCTCGAAAAAGGGGAGATCTCCCGAGATGTCAGATGGTGAGGGGGATACGAGCTCTTCTGAGTCTGGCCCTTCTTCCGAGTCTCATGCCCATTCTACGGGGGATAGGTCGTCCGGCTCTTCTTCCTAGAGTGCAGAGTCGTCTAAACCCGCCAGGCTCAGGTCATCCTTCGGGGGTCAAACGGTCATTGATTATTCTTGGGTTTCTTCCACCATTCTGAATGAAGTATCAAAAGTGAGAAAAAGGGAGTTGGATTTGGCGGCCCAGTGCGTGAGCAATGACGACCAGGAGTGGCAGGTCGAGAGCATGGGAATTGGTGAGCACATTGCTACCTTCCCAATGGAGCTGAAGTTCACTATGTACATGAGGGTTCTCAACATCATGAATATATGACCACCCTTTACTCCCTTTGAGCGCAGGGTCCTTCGTTTCTTGGATGTCGCCCCATCACAACTGCATCCCAACTCTTGGGGCTTCGTCAAGGTATTTGAAGTTCTGTTAGGCGAGCTGAAGAGGCCGGTTTCTCAGAAGCTCTTCTTCACTATCTTTGATACTAACCGGCGTGGAGAGAAGCATAGTCACAAAACTAGGTGGGAGTTTCTCAGTTTGAAGGCTGTTACCGGTTTCAAACTTTTTGTACCTTATATGGATTCTGTGAAGAAGTGGAAGAGCAAGTTTCTTTGGGTTGCCTCGACCAGCCGTGGCGATCAAGACTTGGTGGGATATCTAAACGACTACGGGGAGGCCATTGATTTCGTATTTCCTATTTCTTGGTCACCGTGACACTACCTTCAGGAGCCACATACTTACCGGTTCACCTTAAAGCAGCTGGGTGCTACTGATAGAGAGAACTTGAGATTGCTCAGGAATTTGGCCTCCCACTTACCCTCTAGAGAGAAACTGATTCCCTGCAAGCCACTTGTTCTATCTGACTCCCCCGACAAGTTGGCTGCAGCCTTAGGTCGGCTGGCTTTCTTATTCGTGCATTAGTTTTTATCCATGTGTAATGGTCTCGTTTGTTTTCTTTTGACTGTCTTATCACTTATTTGCCGCCTTGCTTGTTTTCTAACAACTGTTTGTTTTCTTGCAGACGAGACGCAGGTGGACAGTTGACTTTTGCTGAGCTAGTTGCTGGTGCCAGACAGGGGCCTCCGAAGCGCAAAACATCGGTTCGTGCTGAGGATTCTACCCCTATTCCTTCCCCACCACCTCTCGAGACGCATCCACAAACTCCTCTGGTGGATCCACATCCCGGGGGCGACCCTGAAGGTCCTCAGAAAACAAAGAGGAGGCGGGCTGATGATGTTGCATCTGATGGAGCGGTCCACCATTCCGCGGGCGTACCTGATCAACCTGGGAAGAAAAAGCATGGTCGTGGCAAGTCTCCTAGGGTGATGTTGGACCAGTTGGGTACTGCTTACCGTGATCGCTTCATGGAAGACCCTATCGACACTGCTATTGACTTTTTGAAGGCTGCTTCCAAGCAGCTGAAGAGGACTCAGAATGAGGAGGACGAATGGTTTGCAGGTAAATTCTTTTGGCTTAGCTTGACCGGTCAACATATCTTGCTTTTGGATTTCCTTACATTACTTCTTTCTTTTTGCAGAGTTGACGGCGAAGAGGGATAAGGCTTTGGATCAAGCAAAGAGAGCTAGAGATGCCCTGGAGGGATCTGAGAGGAAGGCTAACATGTTGAAGGAAGAACTGAAAAAGCTGAAGTCCGCCAGAGAGGTTTCTGAAGCTAAGATGAAGGAAGAGCTGCAAGAGCTGAAGTTGGCCAAGGAGGCTTCTGAGGCTAAGATGAGGGAAGAGTTCGAGAAGTCGGTTTCCACGCTCAAAGATGAGGTCGAAGAGATGAAGAAAGAGAGAGATGAGAATGAGAAGGTATTGGAGGAGGCTAAAGATTGGGGTGACAAGGTCACACGTGATGCCGTTGAGATTGTAAAGGATCAGATTGCTAATGCTCTGAAGCAAGTCCAGCTTCGTTATCCCGAGGTGGTGGTTGACACGACTGTTTTTGATCCCAATCATGTCCTCCTAGGTAATCAGATTGTGAAGCCCACCGGCAGGCCTGATGGGACCAACCTGGTTATCTATTAGTGGCCATGAGGGTGGTTGGGTCTTTCTTACACATCCTTTTGTAGTTCTGATATTACTTTACCCTGATTCACGCTTTAATTTTCTAGCTTTGGAGTTTATCTGATTTGGTTGTAACCCACATTCGGTGTGTTCCTACTCCGACACTTTGTTGCATGGTTTATTTTGCCTAAACTCTTTGCGCATGTATGATACTCAAACTCTTTGACGATATATTTGACATGTTCGATATGCGTTCTCGTCCTTCGAAACGTTTGTTACATGGGCAATGTAACACCCTGGGTAGAGCCTTTTCTTTCTAGTAGGATACCCAGCTGTGCACTCATGATCTTCTCTCCCCCCATGAGAGTTTTTGCCTTCCGTGGGAATCGAACATGTACCCTAGGGGCTTAAGTACAAGTTCAATGCATTCCCACTACCAATTGAACTACTAGCTCAATTGGTAGTGGGAATGCATTGAACTTGTACTTAAGCCCCTAGGGTACATGTTCGATTCCCACGGAAGGCAAAAACTCTCATGGGGGGGAGAGAAGATCATGAGTGCACAGCTGGGTATCCTACTAGAAAGAAAAGGCTCTGCCCAGGGTGTTACAAAAAAAGCCTCGTCCCCTTGTCACTTTCTAAGATTAGACCTGCCCCACTGCCCTTGCTGTTAGACGAGCCATCCACGTGCAATATCCAAAGAGGATGCATCGGGTTTTCAGGGATGGGAGTCATCTCAGCTACAAAGTCGGTCAACACTTGAGCCTTGATGGCTGATCTTGCCTCATACTTTATTCCAAATTCTGACAATTCAACTGCCCACTTGATCATCCTGCCAGCCAGGTCAGGTCGGTGTAAGATTTGTCTGATGGGCTGGTCAGTCCGTAAGACGACCTGATGAGCCACAAAATAAGGTCTTAGTCTTTGAGCAGCCACAATAAGCGCCAACGCCAGCTTCTCAATCTTTTGATATCTTAACTCTGCCCCCTGAAATGCTTTGTTGACAAAGTATACAGGATTTTGGTTGGATCCTGCCTCTCGTAGCAATACTGCCGACAATGCCTCGTCAGTGATGGAGAGATATAGGTAAAGTGTTTACCCTTGCTCTGGTGTGGTTAGTATTGGAGGTTGCAGTAGAGCTGTCTTCAACTGATCGAGAGCCTGTTCACACTCAGGCGTCCACTGAAACTTAACTTCTTTCTTCAGCAACTTGAACAGGGGAAGAGACTTATTCGCAGCTTTGGCTATGAAACGCGAGAGAGCGGCCACCATCCCATTTAGATTTTGTATTTCGTTTTTAGTGGTGGGCGACCTCATCTCCGTTACCGCCCTACATTTGTCCGGATTGGCCTCGATTCCCCTCTCTGTGAGGTAGAAGCCTAAAAACTTGCCTGTTCTGACTCCGAAAGTGCATTTCTTAGGGTTGAACCTGAGGGAGTTTTTTCGAGCTTCTGCAAACACTTTTCTCAGGTCTTCCACATGTCTTGGATCCTCCCTGCTCTTAACTATCATGTCGTCTAAGTATACTTCCCCAACCTTGCCTATCTGCTCCCGGAAAACTTTGTTCATCATTCGCTGGTAAGTCGCACCAGCATTTTTCAATCCAAAGGGCATGACCCGGTAACAGTAATTGCCCTTATCTGTCATAAAAGCTATTTTTTCTTGGTCAGGTGGGTGCATGGCGATTTGGTTGTAGCCCGAGTATGCATCTAGAAACGACAACAATCGGAACCCACTCGCATTGTCGACCAGTCTATCCACGCTGGGCACTGGGAATGCGTCTCTTGGGCATGCTTTGTTAAGGTCCGTATAATCCACGCACATCCGCCATTTACCGTTTGCTTTCTTTACTAGGACTACGTTGGACAGCCAGGTCGTATACTTGATCTCTTTGATGAATCCTGCTTCGATGAGGTCGTCAACTGCCTTGGCTGCGGCCTGCGACTTCTCTTCTTTCTGCACCCGTCGTCGCTGAACAACCCATCTTGCCTCAGGATCTACGGCCAAGTGGTGGCAAGCGACCTCTGGGGGAATTCCAGGCATATCCGCTGCACTCCACGCAAATAAGTCGGCGTGTTATTTCAAGCATAGTATCAGTTGATCTTTCATGCTAGTGGGGAGATCGCTTCCTATCCCGATTGTCTTTTCCGGGCCGTCCCCCAACTGTACATGCATAAATTCTCCATCTGGTTCTGGCCTTTTTATCCTCTTCTTGAGTTCCCTGGTCAGGAGGTCGTCCCCCTCTTCTTCTTCACTGTCAGGGTCGTACCTGGTGTCCAGGTCGGCCACATTAACTTGTTCTCCTTCTTTCATTATATCTTCTATTTCCTTTCTTACTTGTTCACCCTGCTCCTTGAGACCTAGGAAGAATGCTCGTTTTGCTGAAAGTAGATCAGCTGAACTGTTGCTATCTCCCCTTCCCTAGTGTAAAATTTCATCTTCAGGTGGACAGTAGATGGGACTGCCTCCAGTCGTGCTAGTGTTGGACGGCCGATGAGGCATTGGTAGACCGACTTACATGGCAGCACTATGAAGTCCGTCCTTACCATCCTGCACAAGGGTCTCTCCACGGTGTCATCCCCGAAAGTGACCATTAACTCAATACGTCTGATCGGGGTGGTGGTCGTCCCATTGAACCCGGTTAGGACTGTTCCCCTGTAAGGTCTCAAGTCTTCTATCGCTATTTTCAGAACCTCCAGGAGATCTTCAAAAATAATATCTGCAGAACTTCCCTGATCGACCAGGATTCTCTTGACTTCCATGTTGGCCATGACTGCAGACACGACCAGTGGTACTTCGTGATTGGGCGTCCCATCTAGGAGGTCCTCGTCCCCAAATGAGATAGGTGGTCTCTTAGTGAGGATCCTTGGGGTGGACGTTGAGGCGACGCTCAGGATCTGATCCCATCTTCTCTTCATACTCTTATTTGTCTCCCTCCTATCGGTGGGAAGACCTCCCATGATCACCATCGCCACGAGTCTTCCCTTAGACTTTCTCGTATCTAAGGCTTCATCAGACCCATCCTCTTCTCTTATCTTAGCTACCTCATTAGCTGGTGCTTTTCCCTTTCTAGGTGACCGGACGAGCTTCATGTCGTCCCTTCCGTTAGACTGGTCTTTCTTCACGTATTGGGACAGCTTGCCTTTTCTAATCAACTCTTCGATGTCATCCTTAAGGGCCATGCAATCGTTGGTTTCATGCCCGTTGCTCTTGTGGTAGCGACAGTATTTTTTAGATGGGCGCTGCCCTTCCTTTAAGACGAGAGGTTCTGGTCTTCTTACCTCCCTGAGTTCCGCGTTTGCACATTCCGTCAGGATCTTTGCTTACGAGGTGTTAAGTTTTGTCCGGTCAGCGAACTTCCTGATCTTGGGATCTCTCTGCTGCGCGGTCTGGTCTATCCACTGTCTCTGGTCGCGCTCTTCGCGAGGTTGTCTGTTCATCTCTGCTTCGGCAGCTTCTATGGCCATTGTTTTTTCTTCGTAATTCATAAACCTCTGAGACCTTCGGAGGAAGGTTTCTAAGTCCCTTGGTATGTGTAGGCCAACCTCGACCTCAAATCTACTCCCTCGAAGAAGTCCTGTTCTTAGGAAATACAACCTTTGGTTATCATCCAGGTTCCTCACCTGGTCTGCCTCCCGATTGAACCGCTCTACATAACTCCGAAGAGATTCATGGGGCCCATGCCGGATTGCGATCAAGACATCCTGAGATTTAGGCTTTATTCTTGATGTTGTGAAACGCGCAATCCCAAGAAGAGATAGTGTTTGGGCGTAGCTCGGTGAACCACTCCAAGGCTGATCCTTCCAATGTTAAGGGGAAGATCTTGCATTTGACAGGCCCTGATGCCCCCTATATTGCATCATAACGTCGAGGTGCTTCAGATGGGCGTCGGGATCTTGCACGCCGCTATACATTTTGAGCCCGGAAGGGGGTTTTCGTAAAGAGCGTGGGATAGGGTACTCGTCTATCCTTCTGGTGAACGGACCCAAACCCGTGTGCGTTGCACCTCTGCGAGGTCTTCCTCCTTCCGGTTCGTTTCTTGGTCGGTTACGCGGGCGTGTTTCGTAAGAGCGACTACGCGATCGATGGCGGCGTGGAGGCGTTTCATAGGATTGGTTGTGTGATCGAGTGGGCGAGCCGCGTGATCCGGATGAATCATACGAGGATTCCTGTGGCGAAGATTCCTCCGGCCAGTAAGTGTAATCTTAAGCGGAGGGTGTGATGATCGGCGGGTTAGTCCTCCTCCTCGTCCCCTTCGGCGGGGTGGAGATCTGTGGACCAGGTGTCTTCTAGGAGGCGAGCGGTGTCTCCTAGACAGGTTGTCCCGACGATGAAGTTCGGGTGCAGTATTCGCTCGTCTGGATGTCACCTGATCTTCCATCTAAGTGATGAGGTCGTTCTGTCGGGCGATCTGCCGGTCTTGGTTTCGCAGTTGTTCCCTGAGCTCCTGAACCAAGTCTGCCGGAAGGGTGACGTTGACCTGCTGGGTCTTGCCTGGATGGGAACCAGGGGCGACGACCTCAGCGTTGGTCATCGTTCCTCCCAGTGCGAAGGGTGGACAGACTGGTATCGAGGCCACCGTCGACTGTGGTCTGCCACGAGTTGCTTTTGCCTTTGGAGGCATTTGAAATGTTGGTTGGATAGTAGGATCTCCCACTGTGGTCGCCAATGAACCGTACCTTGGGATGATCTGCAGAGACGGATGGTCTGCGGAGACGGTCAAGGGACGGATCGTCTGATACTGTAGGCTGAGGAAGACCTGAACGCGCGGAGGGTGTACCTGCAAGAACACTCTGACGCCCAAGTCAGCTATATCGAGCTATAGTAATATCTAGTGAATATTCGAATGAATTGCGTACCTGACATCTGGTGACTGGAGGTATTTATAGTGAATAGTCTGGATCGTTGGCGTCGGATAGCCCATTTGCGATGGAGGCCCAAGTATCAGTGGAACTGACGACTTCGTTATTGGGCTGGTTGGTTAATTGTCGGATCAGGCCAAGCGAAGCTGGCCCTTCCCTAGCTGGGTTGGATCGTTGCTACTGGATTGGGCCTGACGACTGGCCCAGTCCAGAACAAGCAAGTTTGAACGGCATATTTGGCATCCAAAAAGGAGAGTATGTGAAGCAAAATGCAATCGGGCAAGTTGCTCAGTATGTCTTTGTTGTCTTCATTTCCACACTCCTTGCGTTGATGCCTCCTTCTCTTCATTATTTCTGAACCCTAACAAACTTTTCCAGCGCAAGACACCGTGATCTCAAACCATTTGTTTGTTTACCTTTGTGCAGAAAATCCGTTCTCAACCATTCAGTTGTATACCATACTTGGTCAAAAAAAAAAGTTGTATTCCCTACTTAATAACCTATCTTTTTTTCCTTATAATAAAAAGTCTGATGTGATAGTTTATGTAGGGTATACAAAGTCAAAAAAAAGGAGGCATACAAATAGGATCTTAACCTATCCTTTTTTTTCTTATAATAATCAGGATAGAGAGTCCTTTTTTAACTTTCTTGAAAGGGATCTTTTTTTTTTTTGACAAAATCCTATTTTATTTTACCCTTTTTGTTTGACATTATTTATTTGACGCGAATTCTTTATTTCCCAATTTCATGTAAGATCGAAATGGATTTTAATATAACTTAAAAATTAGTTTCGGTTGTTTTAAAAATTGTTAGCTTTGGGAAAAATTTAATAAATTAAGGTTAGCTTTATAAAAAGATAAATTAAGGTTCGTGGATACCTAAAAAGCAAATATCAAAATGTTTACCAACATCATATAACACAAGTGGTAGATACTTGAGTATTTGGTCAAGGTGCCATCCCTCGCCGGTATGTATGAAAATATACCTGGTGGGAGAGAGGTCAACCATTTAAATGGATTTTTATACTTCGAGGGATTAATCTCTGCAGTTGCACGTGCAAGAAATACCTTAGTTTTCAAAAAAAAAAAAGTAAATAGGAAGAAAGTAAAATAACAAAAAAATAATATTAAAAAAATCTCCTTTGAAGGAATACAATAATGAATTCATATATATTTTAAAAATACTACTTTTGAAGTCATTTCTTCCTACTTGATACTTCATTGTTGGTAAGTACACATGAATAAATTTCCAACACAAGCAATCTTTCAGTTAAAAGCAATTATAATAGTATATATGTAATTTCAATTTACCTTTTACTTTCAAGGAAAACTGGACTTAAACTCATATTATTTTAAGTTGGGAAGCGTTATTTCTTCTCGATTCATTAAACAACTTGTTGAGCTGGTCATCCTTAAGACCTTGATCAACAGACTTCGAAGGATAAATATACTACAAAATACTAATGATAGACATCCTAAGCCAGATCACTCCTAGACATGTACCTCACAGTTTTATAAGATCGAACTGCTTTGATACCATATCATGACACCCTAAATTTCATAAGAAATAACTACCAAGTATTCAGCATAACACATGAACTTCTAACGATTCATTTAGAAGAATTTAATTTACTTTCAAATTATATATACAAAATAAAAATCTAGCTTTACATAACGACCTTAGTCAATAATAAAATCCTTCAAATCTAGGTCTCTGATTGTGATCTAGTATGCTCCAGGTTGAACTGTTGATGAGCAATCTAGATAAACTACTCAGCTTTTCAATGCTATTTGTTCACCTGGAAACATCACCCCCAAACATAGTGAATTTTGTAACTCAGTAACATAGAATATATAAATAAAATAGTTTTATTTGATGTTTCCAGCCATATCCATGTGCGAACATAGAAAATACAGATCATGCACAAATGTTTTTCATTTGAATTTGAATACAGTTCTAAGATAATAAGAAAGAAGTAACATATAGGACAAAATCACTTTTCATGCATATACATCATTCATTTATCCTAAAACCATGTAGGAGTTACCCATTACCCAAACATGCAACAAATTAAATTTCTAAGCACACTCTATTAGAGGTTTTGAAAGGGATTCTATACTTCCTCAAAGCTAAGAGAAAGAATCCAAATTTTGATTTCAGTTTCATCTTTCATGTGAAAACCTTAGCTTTTATCTTCTCCATCAAACCTCTCTCTTTCTCACCCTTCTTTTTTTTTGTTTCTTTTCAAGCTTTCATGTTCTCTCTTTCTGTCTTTCTTTTCTTTCTTCTTTTCCCGTTGCTTCTTTCTATTTCTAGTTCCTTCTTTTTTTCCTTTTAGCGTGAACAAGGAAAATAAGGGAGTAAGTGAGGGACGGTGGGGGTGCTGGGGTGGTTTGTGACCAAAAGTGCAGTGTATGATGGAGTTGAAGACAATATTTATTAAAATATTACTCAATGACCTCTTATTTAATTATTTTAATTTACTCTTTGGTACTAACAAGAACCTCAAATAAATTAATCAATTAAATACTACTCATAATTAAATAGCCCTACATTTTCTTAGTCTTTGGGTAAAATTACTATTACACCCCTAAAGAAAGAAAAACAAGATGCAATCAAACCCTTGGTGTTTGACACACAAGATTTGGTTAAAAGTAGAAATATTGAACTATGGTTACTGAACTACAATTTTTAGGCATAAGGTCAGACTTGGCATCAGACATGATTTTATAAATACATTAAACAGAAACCCTTGTCCTCATTATTTGGGTTATCTCTCACAATTTTGGCCAAGAATTCCAACATGCCTACAAACAGAAAATCAAGTAGGGATAGCTTCATATTGTAAACTGATGAGTTGCTTCAGAGAACCTCAAAGAGAGCAGTGAATGAACAGCATGAGTAATATGCTTAAAACAAGCAGCCATCCATCATTCAAAAATTCAAAAACCACAAGCACAATTTCCTTCCAATCTAGCTATCTAGTAAAATGCAGAAATATAATATTTATTGCTAACTACCTAATTGAAAGTTTATCTTGACAATGTGATTCAAATCTCTTGGCAAAAGCAAAGCACTGCAAATTCCTCTATAGGTAATATGTTGAGAAGCGCCAATTCTTTTATGTCAAAGTTTTTGTGGCAACAAGAAGCAAAGAACTTGAAAGCCTCAAGGCAGCATCTTCTCCGGTAGTAATTAACTCAAAGTATATTAAGTCCATGTACAACTTCAAGAAAATAATATGCCAATCCTTATACCAATATCCTAAATACTTTAGACACAAAATCTGATAAACCAAACAGAATCAACAAATAAGAATCAGAAGTTAAGGGTCTGGTTGGGAGACCATTCTAAAACTCATAAACCTATTACTCAGACGCTTTTACCAAGCAGAAATTTTGGGGGAACATTGCAGGACTATTACTCAGAGACTCCCACAAGTTGTCTGTCTTGTGTTTACAATGAAAGAGTGAAAGCACAATCCAACTTATAAGCATCTAAAACAACTCTAAAGCAAAAAACGAGAATGTTATGATTAAGAGTGGTTTGCAACAATGTTAGTATACGTGTATAAATTTTCTCTCTGCAAAAGGGGCTTATAGTTTATCCATGATAATAAGTGAAGCAAAAATAGATTAGGAAGAAAGAACACTGAAGAATACATATTTAACAAGTTGAATATTCATTTCAAACTTACTACTACATCAACTTTTGCAGATGGTGAGTTTTTAAGCAAAAATTCAATCATTCTTTCAATAATGGATGAATATTTAGGCATCAATCCTGCTTTAGTAGCTTCTCGTAACTTGACATTTTCTTTCCATGACTTGCCACCTGCAAGCTCCATCTTTATATTTCTCCAAGATGATGGGGAAAATATATAAGCATCCGAGCTCACATTTAATTGAAGTGATTTCAACTTACATAAGGAAGGGAGTCTGAGCTTCAATATATCAGTAACTAACGAGAGAGCCTAAACAATAAGGGATGAGAGGCAAATGAGTAGCAATTTAATGAAATGCTTTTTGACAAAATTTAGAAAATAAAGAATTTAAGATTGGTACCTTAAGAGTTGTTGGATATACCGTCAACGATTCAATATTAGACATCTCTATCAACCAATTGAGTATATGCATACCATCAATAGTCACAGGATACATTTGTTGACGTAAAACAAGTCTGGCTTGTTTAATAGAAGAAAGATGGCTCCCAGAAAGTTTCGGAAAAGAATTACATGTAATAGCAAAGGTACATAGACTTGGAGCAAATAGCTCAATATTCGAAATACGTTGATTATAACTATTATAACCTAGATTTATAGATAGATTGAGAAGCGTGGTACTTGATATGCAAAGAGGCTGTTGTGGAATTCTGCATCCGAGAAGGATTAAAGTATTCAACTTGTTAAAAGTGGAAAAAGGTTCAATGCAACCATCATTTCCACTGCAAAAGGACAAGTTGTGTAGTTTCAAGTAGGTTAATGCTGGCAAATTGAGAGAAAAAGAATTTGGAAATATCATGTGGGAATACGTTGGACTACATAGGTCTAGAGAGGTCAAAGAGCCGCATGAAAAGGAAGGAAAGGGAAAGTAATTACTGTCGCAAGAAAGACGTAAATGATTGACATTGTGTGAAGCGGCGTATCTTAAAATTCTTATGAGTAGGTAAGGCTCCACAATACCTTCACGTTCGAAATCGAGAGTATCGAGTGCCATGGAGGAATCACGAAGTGATAGCATCCGAGTCACAGATTTCGAGAAACACTTGAGAGTCTTAAAATGAGAGGAACATAAATTAAGGGTGGGAAGACGCCTCCAAAGATGTTTCCATCTGGTAGACAATAAGCAAGTTTGAATGACATATTTGGTGTTCAAAAAGGACAGTAGCAAAATGCAATCGGGTAAGTCGCTAAGCATATCTTTGTTGTCTTGGTTTTCAAGCTCACTGTTTTGATGTCCTCTTTTCTTCATTATCTCAGAAGCAAGATTGATTCAGAAACTAAAACAAAGCTATGAGTGGTGATTTCCCCTTCTCTGTCGTGTTCAGTGCTTCATGAGAATAAACAACTTTCATAATGGTGTAGTTATAACGTTGGCCGGCAGCAGCAGCAGCGTCTGCTGGCTGATGCGCGCGTTGGTTGGCAGAAACTGAGCGTTGGAAGGCTCAAATGCAACATCGATGGTGCTATATTTGATTAAGATAATTGGTGCGGGATTGGAGTTTGTGTTAGGGACCATACGGGTTCTTTCTTGGCTGCAAAAACTATGTGGATTGAAGGTTCTTTATCACCTCCGGAGATTGAAGCTCTCGGTTTGTTGGAGGCTCTTCGTTGGTTACCCCTCTTGGGTCTTGACAACATCGATGTTGAGCTTGATTGCATGCAAGTTGTGGACGCGGTCAAAGGAAAACTCAGGCTTCCCACGGAATTTGGAGTGCTTGTTTCTACTTGTCGAGACACTCTTTTACATTTTTAAAACTGCTCTCTCAATTTTGTTCGGCGACAAGCCAATTGTGTTGCTCACACCTTAGCGAGGGCGGCACAATCCTATGCTAGTCACCATGTTCACTATTCAATTCCATTATGTATTTCAACTATTTTGATTAATGAAATGGCGTGAGTTTATTCCGTTCGAAAAAATAATAATTTGGAGAGCCATAACACACGTTTTTAACGCCACAACCTTAGCAAAAGCCTATTTTCTAGGGAGCCAACAACTATTTTCTAGGCGTAACCTATCTTTTTTTATCTTATCTTATTACTATCTTTTTTTATCTCATATCATAATAAAAAGGTTTAAATATGTTTTTGTCCCTGCAAATATGAGATATTTTGATTTTAGTCCCTATAAATTTTTGTTTTAAAAATGTCCCTGTAAAAACACACGTTTTGATTTAAATCCTTCTCTTACTAACTTCGTTTGTAAAATGTTAAACTGATATAATATATCCAACTTGGATTAAACATGACATGTGTGCCCTAAATCTCTTAATCCCTAAATTCCCAAATCCAAAATTCTATTTCAACCTTCAATTCAACGGCACCACCACCTTCTGATCTCAATTCCCTCTCATACCTCTCTCTACGTTACCCCACCATCAGATGTCTCTTTATTTTAACACTATCATCCACCAAATCAAAGTTTCTACCATTTGAAGAAGAGGAATATGCTATTAAAGAACCACTTTCTGTTGTTGTTTGTTGTTGTTGAGCATTGGAAGCAAGAAGTGGTGGGATAGAGTACTTTTGTAGAAATCTGTTTGGCATGAAAGCAATAGTGTGAGGGTTGGAAGAGGAGGCAATCTGTTTGATAAGTGGGTTTATCTCTCTATAGTTGGGATTGTGTTTGGTGAAGATGGAGAAGAGATGGATTATGGTGAAGATGAAGAGAAGAGAAGGGATGTTGGGTTAGGTGAGGAAGAGTCGATGGATAATGAAAATGGGCAAGGTTAAGAGATGGGATGGTGACTCAGCAATCTAAAATTAATTAAAATAAAAATTAATGAGTTGGCTAAGAGCATCTTTAAAGGAGATCAACTAAATGAGTTGCTTAAGTTATTTTTTTGTGGGCCCAATGTGCCATTTAGGATTTAAGCATTTCTTAGTTGACTCAACTGGTTTTTACTCCAATAGGGTGGGTTGCTTATAAGGAACTATACATGACCCCACATTTATATATTTTTTATTTTTATTTAATTTTTATTTAAATTTAACCTTTTTGACTTTTTTAGATTTTTTTTTACTTTTATTTAATTTCCACTAACCCGTAACCCAGGGGTGTGGTTGAGCGGTTGGAGCTCATCCTCCCTTAACCAAGTGTCGAGGGTTCGATCCTCGCCTTGGGTACGGAGCATCTTTAAATCCCTGGGCTAGCTGTCCCACCCTTCAAGGTGCCTTCAATCAAGCGAGGGAATTAATCACTGCGTTCGACGGTGGATACCCTCAAAAACAAAACAAAAATTCCACTAACCCGTAACCATAGGCGTGCCCCTGCAAATTGAAGAGTGCAATATACTCTCATTTGTTATATCAACATGAATAAATATATTGCTTGAAAAATATAAGCCATAAATTCATCCTCATTTTCTCTGCCATTCTCGAGAACCTTCTCCCCTCATTTTTCTTTCTTTTTTTCTTCAACCCATTTGCTCTAAGTCCCTTCTCTCCTCTTCCCAGCTCACCCCTCATCCAGAATATTAATGTTTAAGCTTATTTTCTTATCCAAATACAATATTAGCTTCATCATCTTCTTCTTGATTTACCAGTTTCAGTTTATGTAATATGAGATTGTGGCTAAAAAAAATTCCTCAGATCCATGCAAATCTTCTTCTGAAGTTTTTGATTCTAAAAAGTTTCAATTTTGTAAATTGTATTTCCAGTTTTTCTACTATGTGAACTGTTGGTTTTCTCTCAATTCCTGTTACTGTGTTCAACGAAGTTTTCGCTGTTATTGAAGGTGTTGAAAAAGTCGAAAAAAATTATGTAGTTTGAATTTTTGTAATTTTTTGTAATTAAAAAATTGATTTTTTTCAAGATAATTCCCATAGTCACCGATTCCTATATTGTCACCGGCTACTAAATATAGGCAACCCTCACCTCCAGGTCGGCTTCGTTTATCGCTGGTTTTCTATTGTAGACGCTTCTTATAGTTGCTGAGTGTTTTAAGCACCCAGCGCTAAACATACTCTAAGCTGAGTTGAAGGACTTATTTAAAAAAGTTTGATTTTACAGTGACTTTTTTAAAACAAAAAATTTTACAGGGACTAAAATCAAAACACCTCATGTTTGCAGGGACCAAAAACATATTTAAGCCTAATAAGAAACACCGTTGAGATTTATTTAAAGTAATCTTATTTTTTCATATATCTTTGGTTAAAAAAAGTAATCCTATTTTATCTTATTTATTTTTATATGACCTTTGTTGAAAATACTACAACTTTATTTCCCAATTTCATATAAGATCGAAATGAATTTAAATATTGTTTGAAAATTAGTTTTGTAGAACCAAAAAATTAGTTTTGGTTGTCTTAAAAATTAAGGTTAGCTGATACCTAAAAATTAAATATAAATCAAATAAAATAACAAAAGTATACCAAAAGTGTTAGAATATATTTTCCATATCAATTAGTATTTATATATTATGTTAGAATATCTGATATGATTTTCCATATCAATTAGTATTTATTAGTATCAATTAGATTTATTGAGTCTTAAATGTAACTGATTCCTATTTCTATTATAAATAGATGTGAGTGTGCTCTATTATAGACACACAGAGACAATCACAAAATTAGTTGTCTTAAAAATTAAGGTTAGCTTTTATCAAAAAAAAATTAAGGTTGGCTGATACCTAAAAATTAAATATAAATAAAATAAAATAACAAAAGTATTATTGAATAAAACTTCTTCGGTTATCAACTTGCCTTACATGTTAATATGAGATTGGTTTGGGCAGTAAGTTAAGATATAAGATCGATCTAACAGATTTCTGTTGAGATGCAACTGAATCTCAAATGTATTTCATTAATTGTAGATTCAATTACAATTGGTATTTATATGAGAGTTATAATGTGTAACTGAGTTTGTTACTCAATGCAATTACAACTGTACAATATACATTTTACCTTTATAATCCCTATTATCCACCCCCCCAAACCCAAAGTGGGAGGAGCATGCTTGACAACTTTGAGTTTAAATCTCATATCAGTAAAGAGGGTAGTGGGGAGAGCCTTTCTAAAGGCATTTGTTATCTGAAAGGAACCTGGAACATGTTGCATTGTGAGTTCCTTGACTGCCACTTTTTCTCTTACAAAGTCCATGTCAAGCTCTAGATGCTTGGTCCTTCCATGAAGAATAGGATTGTGTGAGAGAGCTGCTGCACTAAGATTGTCACATAGCATAATTGGTGACTGTGGCAACTCACTAGTGCAAAAAAGGGATTTAAAGTCAGGCAAATTGGACTTTTTAAGTCGGGCTGGTGCCCGACTTTTATTAAGGTGACTTCGTATGTCAGGAGATTTATAGTCGGGAGTCAGCCCGACTTCATAAGTACGTTATTAAGTCAGCTCGATTTACTATGGGAGTTTTGTTGTACAAGCCTAAGAGTTGAGCGACTTAAAAAGATGTGAGCCAATTAAATTTTGTTATTTTAATTACAAGTTTGCCACTACGTCTAGTTTTTAAGTCGGACATATGAGCGCCTAACTTTAAAAGCCTAATTATTTTCCGGATTTTGCACTAGTGACTTGGAGTTCAACAAGAAGAGACTACACCCACAGCGAATCAGCAATAGCATTAGCAATGCTGCGGTAGTCTGCCTCTGCACTAGAACGGGCAAGATTGTTGAAAAACAGATAAATGATTAATTAAAAATACACTCACATTAACTGCAGCTTTAAGGAACGAGGAACTTACGGGTGGCTTCAGAGAATGTCAAAGAGAGTAAAGTGGAGAGCATGAGAAATAAACTTAAAACAAGCAAATACCCTAATGCAATGCAAGATTGTGAACTAGGTAAGGTATAATGATGGTGAATAGAACAAGCAACACGCTCTAACGGACAATCGAATGAAAATAACATAACATGGAGCATAAACAACCATGGAAGAATCCTAAACAACCATGTTAAAGACTATATAATATATCCAATTGTTTTCTATCTGAAAATCGGATATTGGAGACCATTTAAACCAATTGACACCATGGCCTCCAAATTAAACAAAAAGATCAAGCACATGAACAAAAAACATTCAAATATATAAATCCCGTAATAGTAAAATAAAAGAAACAAAATCATTGCAGTGCATCAATCCTTTGAGGACTCTTGATTCCAATATCTTGGCAAGAGTGTTTCCCTAAAGACTGCTTTAGATAGTATGTTGAGAAGGACTATTTCTGTTACGTGGGAGTTTCTGTGGCAATTGCAAGCAAAGAACTAGAGGGTCTCATGACATCATCTTCTCCAACAACACTTGCCTCAAAATCTATTAGTCACAGATAGTAATAGCCATAGGGTGGGTCTGGTATCAACTGTAAAAAATAACAACATTAAATCCACGATTTTTTTATTAACTTCCATACATGAACCAAAACAAGCAAGTCATTTCAAGTTACCCCCGTCAAGTACAACATCAAGTAAATAGGAAGCCAATTCTTATGTCAACATCTTTAATACTTCAAGAACATCTTTAATACTTCAAGGACAATATCTTACACACCAAACAAATATAATACAAAATGACAAGGAAATAGAAAGCTGGAAATTAATTAAAGACTAGCAGGGAGACTATTCCAAAACTCATTAACCTATCATTCTGTCAAACCGGAAAACATATAGACAACATTTTATGAAGCTAGTAAGTAACACTAACAATTCTGTCAAATAAAACAAAACTAACAATCTTGTCATAAAATTAGACTGCAATCATAATAATGAATAACCAGAAACTTTTTGGAGGATATTGCAGGAGCATTCACCATAATACATTGATATTACACAGCCAATCCTCTTGATACCATGCAACATTAAATCGAGAGAGAGAACTTAAATGCTAAGTACAATATGGAAGAGCGATGGAAAAAAGAAAGAAAGAAAGAGGAAGAACAAAAGTTACCTGTTGGTTTCTAATCATGCAGAGAAAAGAATAAAAAAATAAGGATGAGTAGGGAAATATGTCTCTAATCATGCCCATACCCTGTTGGTTTCTAATCCTGCCTTAACCCACAGGAAAATAATTTAATTACTTATATCTAATTCTAGTTATGTCATGTTAGTTTATTTGGATTTTGCGGAATACTTTGCAATCATGGATGTGAAATGAGGGTCTGAGCAATTCAAAATCATAACTTATATAATTTAATTAAAGGATGTTGCTAGTTCCTTTTTGGAATTGCAATATCACACAAGTTGTCTAGCTTGTGATTACTATGAAAGAGTAAAAAGTAAAAACCATCTTAGAAATACCTCAACACCACCAATGCATAAAGGAATGTGTTGTTAATAAGAGTATCCAACAATCATGTTAGTATACATGTAAAAATTGTTTCTCTACCCAAGACATTTGTAGTTTATCCATGATAATAAACAAATTAGGCAAAAACCAAACTGAATAGTATATTTTCAAGATGGTTGGATATTCATTTCACACTTACTACGTCAACTTTTGTTGATGGTGAGTTCTGAAGCAAAAAGTCTATCATCCCATCAGGTATGAAAGAATATGGATCCAATCGTGCTTTAATTGCTTCACGTAACTTGGCATTTTCTTTCCATGACTTACCACCTACTAGCTCATAATTGACATCTCTCCGTCTCATCATGGATAATATATATGTATGTGGGTACAATTTTACTTTGAGTGACTTCAAGTTATACCAAGAAGGGGGCTTGACCTTCAATAAATCAAGAACTAATGAGAGATCCTAAGAAATGAGAAACGAATTAGGACCAATTTAATATAATGCAAGCCAAACATTTTTGACAAAACAATAAAAGATGTTAAAATTGGAACCTGGAGAGTATTTGCAAGTATTGTCAGTGATTTGATATTCTCAAGTTCAAGTAGCCAATTGAGTAGAATCAAAAGATTGTTTGAAGTTGCGATATATACCTCAATACTGACTTGTTTAATAGAAGAATGAGAGCTCCCACAGAGTTTCAGAATAGGTGTACCATTACCCGTAAAAGTAAAAGTACAAAGATTTGGAGTAGATAGCTTAACTTTCGAATTGCTTCGATTATGATAACCCGAATGTATAGACAGATTGAGAAGCGTGGTACTTGATATGCAAAGGGGTTGTTGTGGGTTCGGAATTGTGCATTCGTGTAGGATCAAAGTATTCAACCTTTTAAAAGTGGAAAAGGGTTCGACGCAACCGTCACTTTCACAGCAAAAGGACAAGTAGCATAGTTTTAAGTCGGTTAATGCCGGCAAATTTAGAGAATTGGGAAATATTATTGAGGGATAATCTTTGATCCCAAGGTCTAGAGAGGTCAAAGAGTGACATGAAAACAAGGAAGGTGGAAAGTGATAATTATGATAAGAAAGACGTAAACGGTTAACATTGTGTGAAACGGCGTATCTTACAATTCTATTGAGTAGGCGGGGCTCCACGGTACCCCAATTTTTGAAATCGAGAACATTTATTGTCGTGGAGTTATCGCGAAGAGATAGAATCTGATTCACGAATTTCGTGAAACCCTTGCGTGTTGTGAAGTCAATGGAATTGAAGGTAAGAGTGGGAAGATGCTTCCAGAGATGCTTCCATCTTGTTGACAATAAGCAAGTTCGAACCGCATCTTTGGCGTTCAAAAAGGTGAGTATGTGAAGCAAAATGCAATCGGGCAAGTCGCTAAGTGTGTCGTTGTTGTCTTCGTTTTTACGTGCGTGCCTTAATGGCTTCTTAATTTTCTTAGAAGCAAGTTTCCGAAACTGAAGGAAAGCGTGTGAGACTTGTGAGCGGTGATTTTGGCATCGGAGTAAAAGCCGTGGTTTGATCGTGCGGTGGAACAGGGAAAGAGAAGGTTTGTTTTTTGACATTGGAAAGATAAGGTTGGGGATAGAGAGAATGGAACGCTTGATATGATTATTACTTGAGTTGTGCTGAGATCCGATTATTTGCTCTGTGATGCTTTCTTTCCCAGCCAGCTGCAGAGTTTGTTTGTTGTTCATCTTATTATCTAATGAAATGATGACAAGTGGAATGTTAGTTAAGGGTTAAAAACCTATGTTGCATGGATACGGGTACGGTACCGGTACCGGCACCGAGTACGTCGTTTTTCAAAAAATCAGGGTACGGGTACGTAACATAAATTTGCTATAAAACATGACTAAAAGATAGAAAATACAAATAAATAGCCCATATAACAGAAAAATATACAATGAAACTAGGGGAAGGCCCCTGCGTTGCACGGGTTGTCATAATATGTTTTATTAAATGTTTTGAAGTTTATATATAAAAATATATCAAATTTTACTATAAATCATGTATAGTAAAAATATAATATAAAAAATTGATCCATTTTCTGTTTAAAATTTATTTATTTTAGTCATTATTCTAATGTTGTATAGTGATGAGTTTATCTACAATAAAAAATTATTTTAAAAATAATATTTATTTCAAAAAATTGATTATTTTTTCTAATTTTTTTATATAAATTCTTCAACTTCATTTTTTTCTAATTTTTTTAAGATAACAAAATTTTCAATTGCAACTTCCGAACTGAAAATAATTTTTTTTATATAACATACAATCTAAATAAACATGAGATCAATATTTACTACAAATATTTCCTCTAAAAAAGGGATTAGAGAAAATATTTCATTACAATTTATACTTGATATCTTTATTTATTTAAAAACACAAATGATTGTTTTTTTTGACCAAGCACAAATGATTGTTTAACATGGGAAAGTTGATGGAAGAAACTCATATCGACAGTAATTGCATATTAATAGTGATGGAAATATTTTTTGTCTAGCATATATGGATGAACAATAGGTTCATAATAAATATCGGTAAACTAAGGTTAATAAAAAATAATAGTAGTTACCCGGAAAAAAAAACATTTCGAGAACAAACTGCAAATAATACTCAAATTTGATGTTCAAAGGGGGATATGTTTCTATATGATAATGTTCCAGCAAATGGAATTTTAACCACTGTGACATTTAAAACTAAGCAACTGAGAAGAATGCAAAGGGATGTTCAAGTTAATTTAAATAAAAGCCAATACAGAACTATAATGTATATTTATATTCAATTTTTTTATATTCAACTAAACAAATATGTTATAATCAAATTTGATGTTTACAAATAGAAATAATGAATTTATGAATTAATTAGTCTTTTCCCTCTTGGATAACTTTCTACCAATGGCCTCTTCGTAAATATCAAGATCACTCCCTTCTCTCACAAATTATGTTTATTGGAAGATGAATCAATGAATAACATAAAAGATCAAAACCATTAGAAAAAACATATCAAATAGAAAGACTGTGAATAAATACTAATTTTTCAGATATTTATTAAGAAATAAGGAGAAGTTTAAAAGTCCTTAATTAGTAAATTGCCTAAACTCCCAAATTGTTTTGAGACATAAAATTTCCGTTTTCTAATTAAAAAATTATACAAACAATTAATTTATATCTAAATGTTATAGTGAATGACTAAAAAATTATAAATTTTAATTAACTTCTTTTATAATTTTTTTAATCGGTAAATATATCAATTTGAATATTAATATAATTTTTTGTTGTTTTGGAAAATAATTTGAAAGGATACAGTGTTAATTAATAATTATAATAATGTGATATTTAATACCCATATAATTGGATGTCATAAATCTTGAGTGGATATTAGTTATAAATAAAATAAGAATATTGTGATTTAAATTGAAAAAATAAATGAAAATGATGTGGAGCATTGTGGAGGCTCTAAAAAAGCTTTCTTTAGTAATTTACTAGGGGATAATCCCGTGCGTGCACGGGTTTATACAAATATTTGTTTTTTTACACAATAAATATTTATTAAAAAACATGTTAAATATATAATTTAAATATGTATAATTAGAAAGAAAGAAAGAACAATTTTTATACAATTTATTTAGATATTAATTTTTAAACATACATAGAGAAAATGAAAATGAATTTAATATAATGTAGTTTAGTATTATATGATGTTTATAAATATTATAAGGACTATAAACATTGTTATGATATTAGTAGAAGGACAAAAAATTAAGGAACTTAGATTATTTACCATTTTCATATTACTGTTTTCAAATTACGATAGATTATTATTCACTTCTGACTTGCAAGTCCAAATTAGGCAGCACTTATGTTTTCTAATTTAGAGTAAGTTGGATATAATCTTGGGATTCTTATTTAATTAATTGTTTATTTATATTTATTCAGAATTTTCTAAATAACCATCACCTAAAAAATATGATATTTTACTTCTATAAAAAAAATAATTAAAGAAAATGTGTGAATGAAAATAGTGCTCAATATATTTTGTTTACATATAAACCCAAAGCTTGGTTTTAAGAGTAAATATATTTATTAAATTTATTTTCATGCTAGAGAAATATCTCATTGAAAACAATAAACAACATTATTTATTTATAAATGTTAAAATTGTTTAACGTGTGGAAGTTGAAGGAGAAAATCATAATGATAGTGATTGGATATAAATAATAATGAAAATATTATTTGTTTAAAAACATTATGACAATAAAAATAGTATTTTATTTGTTTAGAAACAAAAACGATGGTTTAACTTGTGAAATTTTAAGGATGAAACAAATAAGAATATTTTACTTCTAACATAAAAACATATTGGAATAAGATGACTATGTTATATTTAGAAAGTGATCATAATATTTTGTCTAAGAGTTTAAAAGAGATTGCATCTATAAGGTGCCACTCACATTTGCTTTTCTCTTATAGTTTTATTCTATTTTTATTTTCTTCTTCCAAATTTCAGTTACATCCTATAATATTATTACATTAAGTTTGGATAAACTTTAATAAAATAAGTTAATGATTGTGTATGATAAAACATAAATCATAGAAATTAGAACGTCACTACTTTTCTTTATTTTTTCACCAATTAAAATTATTTATTAAAAATTAATTAAAACAAAAATTGAAATTCAAAATAAGAGTGATAATAGATAATATAGATTAACATGAAAGTTTAAAAGAGAAAACAATGTAAAACAATTCTTTATTTTTATTGTTTATAATGATATGAAAAAATATATGGTATTGTTCACAGTATGAAACAAAATGTTTATTTAATATAATGGATTTTTTTATACAACTTATAATTTAAATAAGCTAAAATAAGAGTAAATATATAATTCTTGTAAACAAATTGCAACTTATAAATTGGAAGTTTTATTTGTTGTTTTTAAGTAAAACACTATTCTTATTTTTAATCAATGATCTTAGGTGTGAATTTGTAAAGAAAAATATTAAGTAGAATACTATTATGAAAGGATTCGCTTTAAAGGATCAATTTACTTCACAAATAGATCATAATACGTTATATTGTAGTGAGATTAAATAGCACATAAGTTTTATTTGAGTGGGTTTTGTAACTTACATAACTAAGATAATTTTTGCAGAAAGTGATGTTTTTCTTGTGTTTTCCCCCTTTTTGTGATATAGAGGGAGAGTTTCCTTGAAGTGACACCAAATGTTGTGTCTCTTGTGCGTTTTACCACCTGCTTTTACAAAATGATATTATATACATTTTCTTTGATTCGTGCACTCGATTTAAAGACCAACAAATGCACTATCTCTTAAGAAAAAAATAGTCTTATTTTAGTCATGAACATAAATTGATTAACATTTTCTTTCGGCGAAAAAATTGATGAACATTGAAGTAACATATATATATATATATATATATATATATATATATATATATATATATATATATATATATAAGCAAATCATTTAGACCTAGGGCATCATACAATTTCACCAAAACTTAAAGTTAAACATTTTTCTAAAGAACAATACTAAAATATACATGATTTTTCAATGCCTATAACTTTACAAAAAAAATTGTTGTCTTCGTTGCATGATTCACTAATTGATCCAAATTTATCATCATGCTTCTTTGTCTAATTCAAAATTGTCAAGAACATGAAACCCTTTACCTTTTTGTGCATTCTATCTCTTCTCTCAAAACTCTCCTTTCTTCTACTTCTTGTTTTTCATTACGAACTTTTTTGTCAAAATCTCTTCACTCACCATCCAAAATTCTCTCCTATAAATAGTCATATTTCTTCCTATAATTGAGTAAAACTCTTCCTATTCCACTCATATTCTAATAACTCCTAAGTTTATTGTCAATTAAAAAATAATTCATATGAATGTGAAACCCCTCCATTTCAAATGCATAATTGTTACATAAAAAAGAATTTTAAAGGTCAACTAATTTAGATTTTTACCCAATTCTAATAATAATAATAATAATATAACTTCTTTGTTATTAAATATATAATTTCTCTATATTATATTATATTATATTATTCATAACTATATTGTTAATTGTTATTATAGTTTCAGTATTCTCATTAGAAAATATCATTTTGATAACAATATGAAAACCATTAAATTTAAAAAATGATAATAATCTAATTTCTTTACAATGAGATGAAAAGTTTACTTGTAACCTACAATTACTTTTCAGTTTTATTTTTTCAGTTTTTATAACTTATTGCCACCCTTAATGAATATTTTTTTCATTCACATAATGTCACTACTTGTAATTCGTTTTATACCCAACCACCAACTATCTTATGAGCAAAACAAAGAGTCATTTTAACTCATATTGATTATTATTATTATTATTATTATTATTATTATTATTAATAAAATAGGTTTACAATTAAAGTAACTAAACTAATTCATTATAGTTAATAATATATAGTGTGAAATATTTGATATTTAATTATTAATGTAATATAATATAAAATGAACATTATTTATATATATATATATATATATATATATATATATAAATAAAAGATGAAGCTTCCATTACATTTCGTTATAGTTATATTAAATAAATTCTTTAAAAGAAAAATGCATATGTATTGTTAAACTCATCTAAACTATTACAATTAGTAGAGATTTCGAATAAAACTAATCTATCAATTTAGAAAAAATAAAATGAAAAGATAAGGTCATATTTAATAATTATTGGTAAAGTGATATTTCATTTTAAATATGTTGGATGACATATACAAATAATAGTTGAAGATATACTCAAATCCAAAAAAAGGTAGTTGTTTCCGTTTACACACTATAAAATTATGATGAATACATGAAACTTGAAACCTCTAATAATTTCAATACCTAATCAACAATCAATAAAAGCTTACAAATAATAGACAAATTTACATTCAAAATTTGAGAACTCCAATGACTTTCTTCAAGCTTGAATATTAGTGATGTAAAAACCAGAAAAATTACATAAGTGAAGTAACAACCAAACAAAAGTGATGTTAAAAAGGAAAAGATAAATGGTGACCTCTCTTCCTTATTTTTTAGGTATTTATAGTATATAAGAAAGAAGACTTCTTGTCAAAGAAAGAAGACTTAAAGTGATAGAAAATGAAAAGATTGTAACCACACTCTATGAAAAACTAAGAATATAATAGTTAGTAATAATCATAATAATAATTTAGAGACACCAAAAGGTAACCAAAATCAAAATATCAAGTAATGAGTTAATATTAATTAGTAAGGGAAAAAGTTCTTAAAATAAAAAAAAATAATAAGTGAAGAAAAGCTCACAATTCAAGAGTCAAGCTTCTTGTACTTATTTATATTTTTTTTTGACAAAATGTACTTATTTATATTATATATATAGAATTATCAAAATATAGAGTTGTGTGTTTTACATAGAATTTCTATTATATTATATTACCAATATAAATATAGAGTTGTGTGTTCTACAAAATATGGAAAAATCGTATAACCTATAAAATTAGAAGCATTCATTCACAATTTTCCAATTATGACATATTGTTTAGCAAACCAATTTAAACGTATGAAATAGATGAAGTTGATAGAATGGAATATAAGAAGTTGAGCACCATATGAATATTTTTTTAAGTTACAATTATCATTTAATAAGTTAGTGTGTAATTATTTTTTAACTATATCTACGTAAGAGCTACAATTAAAGTCTTCTATTTAAATTATAAATCTATATTATTTTGAATAAAAGTGATGTGGAGCATTGTGGAGGCTCCAAAAAAGCTTCCTTTAGTAATTTATATAGATATAAACGGAAATGGAAGGAGCTGCTCAATGTAGCCTCGACCTCGGTCCCACCAACCCCCTCAGACCGACCCCCTTTGTCCTTCGGAGATGAAGACCTTCTTGATGGAAAACCTAACAAACACGTACCTGTAACATCCTTAGTTCCGTTAATTTCGACTTACGAAATTAACGAGTGATTTGTTATTCGAGTGGATAATAATTCAAGTCTCGGATACCAACTTGTGATCAAAGTAATATTTAATTTCTCAATTATAGGATTTAATTGCATTATTGTTTAAACTATGTGTTTGTGTGTGATTGTTTTGGGTAGAATTAGAGTTAAGTGGGAATTAGAGCATTAAGGGCAATTTAGTCTTTTCTCCACTTAAGTAACTCACCCCTTAGCTCACAAACACTAAAACCAACCAAACACTCTCACTTTCATCAAAAATCTGAAACCAAGTGAAAGAAAAACAGAAAAATAGAGAGTGAGAGAAGAGAGAGTGGGCGTGAGAGAGAGAAGAGGAAGAAGAGAAGAAAGAATTCACATCTTGGCTTGCATGTAGGTAAACTCTACTTCATTCTCCTCCATTTTTCGTTCTCTTTTCAATGGTACTAATTTCAAGAGCTGAATCTCTCTATATCTCATTTCACCATTGATGAATATCCAAGCCCAAATGGAGAAGAAAATGGAGTTTTGACAAGTTCAAGGCTTGCATTGTTCTATTGAAGTTGGTGAAAGAGTGGAACTGAAGATATAGTGTGAGTGTGAGCTATTTGGAAGCGAGTTCAACAAAATTTCTGCTTGAAACCCGTTTTGAACCATCTCTGGTAATTCTTTCATAACTCTCGGTACAGACTTCCCGTGAAGTTCATTTTTGTTTCTTCAGAAAATAGACACAAAACCCTTCAATTTTGGCACAAGAACCACTTGATTTGACTTAGTATTGAGGGAGAAAACTTAGTTACAAGTTTCACTTTTATAACAGTAACGATTTTGCTTCAGCAACATTGTTTTAGCCATGACTCCCTGAATACTCATCATATCGGTGTGGGATATGAACCATTAGAAAATAGGCAAAATTACCTACACATTAGGCACTGGTTTGAATGGTTTTGGTTAGAAATTGAATAAGTTATGCTCATCCCAAAACTGCTTACAGATGCTGTCCAAAAACAATCCGGTTTGGGTAGAGCTTGATCGCGTCTTCCGTTGTTCGAATTGTTCGTCGCTCCGGGTGAGTGAACTCACCACGAATTTGTGTTCTATATGATTTCATGTGTGTTAATGTTGTGGTGTGATATTCGGTTCTAAAATAAATCGTGTTATTTTTCGAAATTCGGAACTTTACGGTTTTTCGGTGTTTTTGCTTATACAAAAATTCTGATCATATGTGCATGTGAGATTGAGTTGATTGTACATGTAAATTGCTTGAATTGGTTGTTAGTATATCTGTTTGTGTGTTGGAAATGGTTTGGGCAAGTATTGGAACGAACGGAATAGCCAATTTCGCGAAAATGAGACAAATTTTCAAAGTTGTCAAATGTGCACGATCGGGCCCGAACTTCTGTCCCCATTTTTAAAAATCACCTTAAGCTACTCCTTTAGGTTCCAAATCTTTGCTAATCCATTCCTAAATACTTCCTAAGGTTTATTGACTTGAAATACCATGAATTTGCATTATGTTTATGTACGGTGGATGATAACTTGTCACTTGAATTCGTTAATTGAATTATGTGTTGACCGGAATGTCGTATAAACGAGTGGGAACCCATAAATGGTTTTAAATGGATTTCCTGAACATGTGTCATATTGTTCAGTGATTAATAAGGTATTAACGGGGTGACGACTCCGAGTTATTTAGCATACTTGGTGGAGGGAAGTCATGAGCCCAGAAGCCAAGGCCCTGGCATTATCCTTCAGTGATTGTCGGATTGGGGTTTCTGTTGAAATCGAGTGATTTGGTTTCTCGGATTGTGCTAAGTCAAGTGAAAAGATAAGACAATTAAAATGTACAACCGAATTGGGGTTTCTCTGATAAAAGGGTGCTCTAGCATTATTCGGCATAAACTTTAGATATTAAAAAGAGAACGAATGAGAGGAACCGTAAGGGGTCTCGGAGTCACTCATTGAGATTTGTAATCTCACTGTTTATTGTTGATTGTTTTTCAGATACGCAGGTAAAGTCTAAGGATTATTCAGGAAGTTCAGGACCCTAACTGCTTGGGGCTATGATTTTGAGGAAGTTCACGGGTCATGATGGGTACTCGGTATTAGATATCGGGTTATGGCCGAGTTTAAGTTTAGGATTAATGCACTTGGATTAGTGAGTTTTTGTAATGACTGGAATTATATGAATCTTTGTGGATTTGTTTATGTATCAAAATATAAAGTTTTAACGAAAATTGAAAATTCCAGTTGTTCATAATTGATTTATCAATTATGAAATTTTTGAATCCGTAGAAGTGCATCTCTGAATGGCTAAAGGAAATATCTCAAATTTGTTTTTGTCGACTACAAATATGGGATGTTACATTTTTTTTTGTAACACCCTGGGCCCTTTTCTGACTTAGTAGGCTACCCACAAGTGTACATCATGACCTTCTCTACCCCCCATGTAGAGTTTTTGCCTTCCGTGGGAATCGAACATGTACCCTAGGGGCTTAAGTACAAGTTCAATGCATTCCCACTACCAATTGAGCTACTAGCCCAATTGAGCTACTAGCCCAATTGAGCTACTAGCCCAATTGGTAGTGGGAATGCATTGAACTTGTACTTAAGCCCCTAGGGTACATGTTCGATTCCCACGGAAGGCAAAAACTCTACATGGGGGGTAGAGAAGGTCATGATGTACACTTGTGGGTAGCCTACTAAGTTAGAAAAGGGCCCAGGGTGTTACAAAAACCAAGCTAAAAAAACCAATTGTTAGTCAACAGGTATTCCACATAAAGGAAGAAAGGGTCAATATAGCTAACCTGCAGGCTCAAAAAAATTAGCTTGTGTTGGAGGTCTATTAGGATTAACTGTAACACGTGTTTCCCAAACTTGCAGATTTCCATCCTTAGATAGAGTTACAAGCAAACGCAACATGGGGAGCCAAGTAACAGATTTTATTGGTTGCGAACCAACTTGTTTTCTGAAATTTCAATAATAAAATGTCAGATCTAACCAAAATAACATACATAAACCTAAATTTCTAAAGATGACTGCAACATAATAATAAATACAAAACTACAAGGTCTCAGTCTGGGAATTAGTAAAGCTAGATCATAAGTAACTACACTCACATTCCAATCATACTTGGTCTCTCAGTTGATACATCCCATGCCAGAAGTGTACCATGTCGATCCCCAACAAAAATCCATTCCAGAGTTGGATGAAATGCAAATGCACCAGCCCCAGCAAGCTTGATGTTGATGGTGGTGTCAACTGAATGGAAAATGTTATATTAAATAATACTGCAGATACAATTTTTAAAAACGAAAAAAAAAAACATATCAACAAGAATGTGTGGGAAACATCTCACGTTGTAGTGTGTAATGAACAGCATAGGTGTGAATGTTATATGCTCGAATCAAACCTTCTGCATAAGCAACATACTGGGATGGGAAAACAATGTCAGGGGTTGAAGTATATAACTAACAGAAGACACTCAACTCAAGATATGTTATGGCAGAAATAATCATCTCATGAACTTCAGCGAAAATGAAATCATGATAAGAAGTACATTGAACACATTACCAGTACAGGGAGGCGTGGATGACAAGCAAGATTTACAATAGGCTTCTTCACGTCTGACTTGATTTTTGTGGATGACAAGTAACACCCCGCAATATCATTTAAAGCGGCAGTCAACACATAGGCAATAATAATCAGAGTATAAAGAACTACTATGGATTCAGACACACAACTAATCAAAATAGCGGGTCAACCCACTAATAGCATAAAAAGTCTCGATCCGAGAACCATACATGCCAAAATACAAGTCAGTAATCATACAAACTCGAGATAACTAAAATAGAATCCATAGCAGATAAACAAATCCTCTAAGATCCGATCAACATAGATCAAGTACAAGGATTTACAAAATACAACTAAGCATAATGTCCAGTCATCAGACTCTACTAGATGGCAATCAACTCAAACCGCTTCTTCACTTGGTACCTGTAAATCACAAAACAACAATAGTGAGATTACAAATCTCAATGAGTGACTCCGAGACCCCTTACGGTTCCTCTCATTCGTTCTCTTTTAGTTATCTTAATTATTTTGAAGATCGGCTCGAGAGACCAAATCACTCAATCTCTACGAGCCCTCTAATCCGGCAATCATTGCACGAATCGTTGTATTTCCATAAAAATCATTTTCCTTTTATCTTTGGCTTAGCATAATCCGTGAAATGAAATGAGATCACGGAAACCCCAATCCAACATAGCCATGAGGGATAATGCCAGGGCCTTGGCTTCTGGGCTCATGACTTCCCTCCACCAAGTATGCTAAATAACTCGGAGTCGTCACCCCGTTAATACATTATTAATCACTGAACAATATTACACATGTTCAGGAAATCCATTTAAAACATTTAGGGGTCACAGAACAATATTACACATGTTCCGGTCATCACTTTAAAACCATTTATGGGTTCCCACTCGTTTATACGACATTCCGATCAACACATAATTCAATTAACGCATTCAAATGACCAGTTATCATCTACCATGCATAAACATTAGCATATATCATACATTTCAATAAACATTCTAGATGCAGTAAGTTTTCAGCAGTGGTATGTGAACTTCGACAATTTCTTTAACATAGCAAACGATATCGGAATTAGACAAACAAAAATTCATTGGAAACCTTAGAGTGTCTAGTTTCTGGAAAAACAACCCATACAATTTTTGGACACACAGAAAATTCGCAATCACATAAACACTGAATATATGCCAAACAGTTCCAAACAGAGTTTCTCGCTTCCCGTTCACTCGTGTCGCGTCCAAACCGAAACTAAACTCACTTCCAGCAATCCAAATCATTCAAACAGATATTCTAACACATATTTTACATACAATCATGGCATAATTTCATCAGTTTCACCAAAGCACATTCGAGCCATTAAAATTCAAACCGAGACATTTTCAAAAACCGTAAAATCATTAGTTTCGTAAAATTCACAATTTCATTCAAACTAAACCATCTACCACAGTAATATTCACATTCAAACACCTAAATACACGATGTGGTGAGAACACTCACCCGGTTGACGACTAGTCGAGACTTTTCGCGAACCGGAAACCATAACTTCACGAACTAAGCTCCCTAACACCTCCAACCACTTCCAACCCCGAAAACCCAGCTACCCAAAGCGAACCACAGCCCTCTAATCTTCTCCTACTGAGATGAACTTTGAAAATCACTCTTGGAACCTTCTTACCATTTCAAAAGAGCTCACTTTGCAAAATGGAAGTGAAACCCTCTTTTATTTTTCTCAAACCCGATTTAATAGAGAAATGTGAGATTATGATTGAACTAGATTCAGCTATTGATGTTGGTATAAATGGAAAGAGGATTAGGAATGGAGAAGAATGGTGGTGGAATTTTGAGCATGCATCAAGAAATGAGGGAGAACCCTCCTCTTCTTCTTCCTCTCTCTTTTTCTCTCGTGACTCCTCTCCTTCTCTCTTCTCTTGTGTTTTTTTTTTTTTTCTGTTTTTCTTTTTGTGACTTGTTTGTGTCTTATTTTGGGTTTTGTGTTTTAGTTATTGCATTTTAATTTTTCAAGTTGGGTTCAGGTGAAGGTAAGTGAGTGTGTGAAGCAATTTGAACCCCAACTCCCCTTATTTCACTAATTATACTCAAACTCTCATTTTGTTTCATTTTTACCCCCCACTCTTAAGTCACCCAATTAAGTATATATCACTAAATTCAATCAAATAAACAATCAAACATAAAACATATTTAATATATTTGCTTAATCACTAACCGCTCCAAACTAATTATTTTGGGATGTTACAATACCACTCCTAGTCATAGCCTTGATTGCAAATAAGGAGGTGAGGAGAATCCTAGTAGACCAAGGGAGCTCATCTGATATCATCTTCCTCGACCTTTTTGAAAGAATGGGGATCTATAAAGAGGACATCGTTACCGAGGGTCGGGACTATCATTGGATCGACTTTGGGGAGGCTCGGAGCAGTTACCTCAACCAGTCACCTAAAAATGAAGTTCCATTCCCTCTGCAACAAGGTAATTACCCTAAACTCGGACCTAGAATCCGCTTCAAGGTGCTTTTTCCTATGGACAAAAGTGGAGAGAAAAGCTCAAGAAAAGGAAGGGGTTCCCCCTATTGAGAGCCAAACAAAAAAGAAGGTCAAGGGCCAATCTGTCGAGGTAAATGTAACTGACTTGGATGCAAGATACGATCCTGACAGCTCGAAAGACAAAGATGATGACGATTTGGCCAGAGAGCTTAAGTGAAGAATGAGAAGACCAAAGCCAGATGGGGAATCTTTCGAGGTACAACTTGGAGACGATCCCACCAAAATGGTCGAGATTGGAGATGATCTCTCCGAGGAGGTAAAAATCGACCTAGCCCAGTGTTTAAAAGATCATGCTGATCTTTTTGCATAGTCGACAAAAGATATGCCCGAAATTCCGCCAGAAGTCGCTTGTCACCAACTCACCGTCAATCCGGATGCAAAGTGGGTCACTCAAAGAAAAAGAGTACAAAGTGGAGAGAAGGCTGTGGCCGCCGCAAAAGCTGTTGAAGTTTTGATCAAGGCAAACTTCTTACTAAAAAACAAATGTTTAACATTAAATATAAAAAATGATAAAATTTAGTCTTAATTTGATATTTTAATATTTAAAAAGTATAAAGGGAAGAATAAAAATATAAAAATTAGCACAATTTAATATTTTATTAATATTTTTATTTAAAATCACATATTAAAAGACTAAAAAATCTATAACTTAGAATATAAGATATTTCTATAATAAGAACATTTATGTAATATATTCGGGGGCGGGGTCAGTGCGGGGTGGGGGATATGAACCCCGTCCCCATCCCCAAGTTGACTGCGGGGGGATTTTCTCCCCCATCCCCGTCCCTACGGGGAAAAATTCCCCGCCCACGGGCCCCAAACAGGGCAATCCCCGCGACAAATATGTTATAATCAAATTTGATGTTTACAAATAGAAATAATGAATTTATGAATTAATTAGTCTTTTCCCTCTTGTCAAAAAAACTTTCTACCAATGGCCTCTTCGTAAATATAAAGATCACTCCCTCCTCTCACAAATTATGTTTATTGGAAGATGAATCAATGAATAACATAAAAGATCAAAACCATTAGAAAAAACATATCAAATAGAAAGACTGTGAATAAATACTTCTTTAGCATAGACCAAAGTTATTAAGGATAGAAATACCCAAATTTTTATTAAATAATTCTTTAGCAAAGACTGTGAAGAAAATTCATAACAACGTCTGAATTCCAGTTCAACCATGCAATCAAGAATTACAATGAATCAATAGTTGAAAATATACTCCAATTCAATAAGAGATAATTGTTTTTTGATTACAGAATATGAAAATAAGATCATAAACCTAAAACCTATAACAATTTTAAAACTAAATCAACAATCATAATAGCTTAAGAAAGATAAATTGCCATTAAAAAATTTGAAACTCCAACTATTGCAATGCCTTCCTTCAAGCCTGGGTATTAGTGATGTAACCACCATAAAACGTACATAAGTGATGTAGCAGGGGAAAAAAGAGTTGTAAAACATGAAAACATAAGTGGTGAACCTTCTTCTCAATTTTTTAGGTATTTATAGTATATTTGAAAGAATACTTGAAGCCAAGAAAAATGAAAAGATTCTAATCAATGTCTATTAAAATCTAAATTTAATAGTTCATAATTAATACTAATCAAAATAATAATTTAGAGACACCAAAAGGCAACAAAAATCCAAACATAAAGTGGTGAATAAAAAATGGGATAATTTATTTTTTGAATAAAAGGGGAAAGAGGAACAATTTAAAAATTAAGCTTATTGTAGTTTTATATAGATAGATAATACGGATAAATGTTTTAAAACTATGTTAACATAAATTTTATGAATATATATATATATATATATATAATCGAAATGGTAAAAATAAATATATAAATTTATTTGTTATATATATATATATATTTAAAAATAATGTGGCTATTTGTTTAAGTGGTCTACGTAGGAAAATTTATTAAGATTTAAGATAATTGAAACTTGCATTCGTGCAATTAAAAAATTGGATAGGTAGGTGTGATGATTTCACTTCCCTCATGATATGAAACTAATTTTTCAGATATTTAATAAGAAATAAGGAGAAGTTTAAAAGTCCTTAATTAGTAAATTGCCTAAACTCCCAAATTGTTTTGAGACATAAAATTTCCGTTTTCTAATTAAAAAATTATACAAACGATTAATTTATATCTAAATGTTATAGTGATTGACTAAAAAATTATAAATTTTAGTTAACTTCTTTTATAATTTTTTTAATCGGTAAAAATATCAATTTGAATATTAATATAAATTTTTTGTTGTTTTGGAAAATAATTTGAAAGGATACAGTGTTATTTAATAATTATAATAATGTGATATTTAATACCCATAATTGGATGTCATAAATCTTGAGTGGATATTAGTTATAAATAAAATAAGAATATTGAGATTTAAATTGAAAAAATAAATGAAAATGATGTGGAGCATTGTGGAGGCTCTAAAAAAGCTTCCTTTAGAAGCTAATAGACTATGAAGCTAATAGGTTAGTGAGATTAAATTATATTTTATACTAGTGGGGAAAGACGGGTCCGTCTTTCATGTGTTGGTGGTGTGTTAGTGGATGATTATTATTATTATTATTAAAATTAGAAATAGAAATGTGATGGTGTGTTAATGGGTAGTTTCTGTTCTGCACTGGGCCACGAGGCCCAATCAGCAATTGACATGGATTGCCCCAATCAGTTTGGTCCATATCCACTATCTGCAAGGCCCAATCTAACCTAGATATTTGAAGGGCTCAGATCAACTCACTCAATCCAACGACTCACAAATGGGCACGCTTCCCTATAAATACCAACTCATATTGCCATAATTAGGTACACTCTCATTCCTTGCTAAATCACTCACCTACTCTCAATACTAACTTGGGCGTCGGAGTGGCTTCGCAGGTCCCCCTCCCGGGCGCTCGTTGATATCAAGCCATACCGCAAGAGACCACCAACGCAGTCCGCACAATACTGCTAGGTACAGTTCATTGGCGACCACAGTGGGAGACCTCTACCTTTCACACCATTCCTACACTTAGATATTTTTCTCTTGCACTCACATGGCTCCAAGAGGCAGACCACGCGTGAAAAGTGTTGCTGTGCCTCCACCCCAGCTTGAAGGCACTCCTGAGGGCAATGTCGTCACCCACGAGGACACCCCTGTTCAAGCTGCGCAAGAAGTTCCCCCGTCGGGAGGGGTTCACCCACCGGATGTCAACCAACTGTTGGACCTTCTGGCCAACCGCACTCAGACTATGCTGCTACAAGAGGCACGCCTTAGGCAAATTGAGAGGCGTGTGGCCTCTATGCCCGAGCAACCTCCTCCTCTGTGGGGAACTCCCCCCCAAACGACTGTGGTATCGAGACCCAGACCCCGTCGTTCCCCCCTCGAAGGCGTCATGTTCATCGTTCACCACTTAGGAGGAAGCATGTGCATCTCTCCTCACCTCGGCGTAGGAGGCGTCAGGGATCCGAATTACCGAGGGCGACTCCTTCCTCTTTGGATGGGACTTATCAGCCTGATGACACCCACTCCAAAGTGTCTTCACGTGACTCCTCTAATTCGCAAAACAGGTCAAGGAGCAAGGCTGAGATTCACAAGAGTCGTCGTAGAAGATCGCCATCGAGGAGATCTCCCGACAAGCACAGATACCAAGATTTTGACTTCCAAGATGTCTCGCCTCGCAATTCAAGGAGGTTTGCGGATGAAGGACCCTTCACTCGAAGGGTGGAGGAATGCCCAATTCCAAGGACTTTGGAAAAACTCCCAACACTAAAGATGTACGATGGAACCGGAGATCCGGACCGGCACTTGGCTCACTTTTCACTCATGATGCGCTATAGAGGCGCTCGAGAGCCTATTCATTGTAAGATCTTCCCTCTCACCCTCGAGGATACCGCATTAGATTGGTTCCAAGAGCTGAAGCCAAACTCCATCTCTTCATGGGGGCAACTGGCAAGACTGTTAACGGCTCGTTTCACCGCCTCCCATCTGAAGCCAAAATCTGAGGAAGTGCTGAGGGCTGTCAGACAGCGGGAAGGTGAAACACTTAGAGAATACATTGAGCGTTTCAATAAGGAAGCTTCATGTGTTCGGAACTTGGAAGATAAGCAAAGACTGTTTTGGATGAAAGATGGCCTCAGGCAAGGAAGTCTTTTCGAAATTGATGTGGGAATCAACAAGCCAAGGGACTTGGCAGAATTTCTCCAGAAGTCACAAAAGTACATGGATTATGAAGAGAACAAGATGGCTTACCGCGAGGCAGCCAAAGATGGTGATGATAAGGGTAATACCAGAGAAACTCGGCAGCGAAAGGACTCAGGAGGAGAACGTCGTGAGGCAAAACCACGACGGTTTGCCGAGCACACTCTGCTCAACCAATCTCGGGCCAAAATCCTGGCTGAATGCGCCAATGCTGAGTTTAAGAATGTTAAGAGGCCAGAGCCTTTAGTGCTGAAGGAAGGCCAAAATCCTTCAAGGAAGTGGTATCGATACCATCGAAGTGGAGGTCACGATACCAATGGTTGTCTAGCCCTGAAAGAGGACATTGAGGAATTGATTCAGAAGGGTAAACTCTTGCAATATGTGAAAAAAGATGGAGAGCCCAATGACTCGCGCAAGAGGCCCCGTTCACTTGAGAGAAGATCCAAGTCCCCTCGAAAGGGAAAGGCCGTAGCTAGTGAGGTGGTCAAAGCAGACAGGGATAACGACACTGAATCCTCAGAGCGGGAGGACACTCGGAAAGCAAAAGGAAGGCCGGTGGCTATGGTCATTCACGGGACCAACCCCCCTTGACGATTGGGGATCAAACAAGTCTATGAAGAGAACTTGGAAGGAAATTATGAATGTAGCATCAACATCAACCATTAGGGAAGGACCAGCTAGACCACCCATATCCTTTGATGATAAGGATTTGTTGGATGGGAGACCAAACAAACACATTCCATTGCTGATTTCGGCTATCATGGCAAATATTGAAGTGAAGAGAATCCTGGTTGACCAGGGGAGCTCGGTGGACATTATTTTCGAAGATTTGCTGCAAGTCCTGAATATCTCCCCCAAAGATATGACTCCTTACCGTGGAAAGGACCTCACAGGATTCAATGGAGCAAAAACCAAGCCACTTGGGCATTTAGAGCTGATGGTCACCTATGGAGACCCCGATGGTGAGCAACCGCTATTCAGAACTGTGAAGACAGCCTTCCTAGTCCTCCCGTGCAAATCTGTTTACCAATGCATTATCGGGAGGCCGACACTAGGCAGACTGGAGGCGGTAACATCAACGGTCCACCTAAAGATGAAGTTCTACAGTTTGGAAAACAAGGTCGTGACCCTTTAAGCAGACTTGGGCGCAGCACGGAGATGCTTCTTCATGAGCTATAAGGATGAAAATGAAATTGCTAAAGTGAAAAACCCGATCAATAAGTCAAGGAAAGGGGCTGAGGTGAACTTGGCAGATCTGGATGCTAGATATGATCCTGACAGCGAGGAAGAGGAGGAGGATTCCGCCCTCACTAAAGAGCTCAAAAAGCGCATGAAGAGACCTGAGCCAGATGGCGAATTCATCTCCATCCAATTGGGGGAAGACCCTGCTAAGACTGTCAAGATAGGCTCTGACCTCCCTGAGGATGTCAAAGAGCAACTCATCAAATACTTGAAGGAGAATGCTGATCTCTTTGCCTGGTCCGCAGCTGACATGCCAGGAATACCACGCGAGGTAGCATGCCACCACCTTGCTGTTAATCCTAACACGAAGTGGGTGGCTCAGAAAAGAAGAGTCCAGAGAGGAGAGAAGGCCGAAGCCGCTGCTAGGGCTGTCAAAGACCTTATAGAGGCAAATTTTGTAAAAGAAATTAAGTACACCACTTGGTTGTCCAATGTAGTCCTTGTTGAGAAATCTAATGGAAAATGGAGGATGTGTGTTGATTATACTGATCTTAATAAGGCATGTCCAAAGGACGCCTTCCCCGTTCCCCGTGTAGACAAATTAGTTGACAGCGCCTCAGGTTTTCGTTTATTATCTTTTATGGACGCATACTCAGGATATAACCAGATCCCGATGTACCCGCCTGATCAAGAGAAAACGGCATTCATGACGGAGCAAGGAAATTATTGCTACCGCGTAATGCCTTTTGGGCTTAAGAATGTCGGAGCAACTTATCAAAGAATGATGAATAAAGTGTTTAAAAATCAAATCGGCCGAGTAATCGAAGTATATCTCGACGATATGATAGTAAAAAGTAAGAATGACCTAGATCATCTTAAAGATATAAATGAAGTGTTCTCAGAAATTCGAAAGAACAATATGCGATTGAACCCAGAAAAGTGTACATTTGGGGTTCTAGCAGGGAAGTTCCTTGGTTTCTATCTCACTGAGAGAGGTATTGAGGCCAACCTTGACAAGTGCAGGGCTGTGACCGAAATGACTTCACCAACCACAAAGACAGAAATTCAAAAACTCACGGGCATGATTGCAGCGCTGTCCCGTTTCATTTCACAGGCAGCTCTCAAATCCCTACCGCTGTTTAAGCTTTTAAAGAAAGATACGGTCTTCGAATGGACCGCCGAGCAGGAGCAGGCGCTAAGTCTTTTAAAACAAATCATCTCTGAACCACCTATCCTAACCCGACCAGAGGTCGGAGAGACCCTGTATTTTTACCTCGCTGTGGCCGACGAAGCGCTAAGTGCAGTACTCGTCAGAGAGACCGACACTGGCCAAAGGCCGGTGTATTTTGTAAGTAAGGCATTACAAGGACCCGAGTTGAGATACCAGAAGGTGGAAAAGGTCGCTTTGGCCCTAGTAATCGCAGCCCGGCGCCTGAGGCCATACTTCGTAGCACATCAAGTAGTGGTTCGAACCAACCAACCTATCAGGCAAATACTTCATCGTCCCGATCTGGCTGGAAGGATGATTAAATGGGCAGTCGAGCTCTCAGAATTTGGAATCAAATATGAGACGAGACCAGCCATGAAGGCTCAGGTGTTAGCAGACTTTGTAGCCGAAATGACATCATCCCATGAAGGTAATATGGAAACATCATGGATCCTCCACGTGGATGGATCCTCAAACAGCAAAGGAAGTGGAGCGGGCTTGATACTTGAAAACTCCGAAGGACTAATGGTAGAAGTATCCCTCTCATTCTCGTTCTCCACGTCAAATAATCAAGCAGAATATGAAGCTTGCATAGCCGGCCTACAATTGGCCAAGGACTTCGGAGCTACCCAAGTTGAACTTCACACAGATTCACTTCTGGTGGTCTCCCAGATAAATGCAGCGTATGGTGCCTACGACCCGGTGCTACAGAAGTATCTAGCTAGAGTGCGCGAACTCCTAGGACTATTCAAGAAGGCGGAAGTAAAACATGTACCTAGGGGAGAGAATACTAGAGCAGACATCCACGCCTCTATTAAAGTGTGTCGAAGGAGACGAAGCAGACTATGTCCTGGCAGAAATCCACGAGGGAATCTACGGACAGCACCTAGGAGGACGAGCCTTGGCGGCAAAAGCTCTTAGAGCAGGCTACTACGCCTACCATGAATGAAGATTCGCAAAATTACGTCAAGAAATGTGACAAATGTCAAAGACACGCTGATGTGCACGTTGCACCTTCTTCCGATTTGAAGTACCTGAGTGCTCCTTGGCCATTTTCCTGGTGGGGGATCGACCTCTTAGGTCCTTTCCTCCCCGGCCCAAGTCAAGTGAAATACTTGATAGTCGCAGTGGACTACTTCACAAAATGGATTGAAGCCGAACCACTGGCCAGCTTAACAGCAAAAAATTGTATTAAGTTTTTCAAAAAGAACATCATGACTAGGTTCGGCATACCAGAAGTAATCATCACCGACAACGGCACGCAATTCACAGACAAAGGGTTCAGACAACTCATGAAGGAGCTTAATATCAAGCATCGCTTCACCTCAGTAGAGCACCCACAAACCAACGGGCAGGCAGAGGCTGCTAACAGGGTAATCCTGCGAGGATTGCGAAGAAGACTTGACGAAGCAAAAGGGTGCTGGCCAGAAGTGCTACCTTATGTTTTGTGGGCTTACAGAACCACCCCACACTCATCTACTTCAGAATCACCATTCCGATTGGCTTACGGAATAGAGGCAGTCATACCTGTCGAGATTGGGCAGCTGAGTTGGAGAACCAAAAGCCCAAGTCCCCCGCAAACCAATGAGCAAAAGCTCCGAGAGGAGTTGGACTTCGTGGATGAAGTAAGAAACCAAGCAGCGTTGAAAGAGGCAGTAATCAAACAACGGATGGCCACGAGGTATAACACCAAAGTGGTGCGAAGAACCTTGGAGGTCGGTGATCTAGACCTACGAAGAGCGGGCGTGGGTCTAAAGAATGCATCCCAAGGGAAGTTAGCCCCCAACTGGGAGGGGCCCTACAAAATTGTCGCCGAAACTGAAAAAGGAGCTTTCAAGCTAGAGACTTTGAATAAAGATCCAATCCCTAGGACTTGGAATACTGACAAGTTGAAAAAGTTTATTGTGTAAATTCATGTAACGGCTTGAGCCATCAAGTGTTAAAGTATTCAGTTGAATGAAATCTTATGTTTGCTTGAAGAATGTTATTTTCCAATGTTTACCATTATTCGCCGGGTTAAAAAGCCCTTATCCTAACGATAAAGACCAGGGACTAGCTGAACGACGAAAAACCTGATGGTAAAAAAGGGGCCGGCATGAGATCGACGCTGCGATCCTGTGCGCTTCCTTATAAACCAAGGCGCGAGTAAGCATACTCGCCGCGCGAAGCGACTTCAAACGTGTCACAACCTCTGATGGTCAAGTTAGATTTAGACCGAGTTCTGATAAACTGTCCTCGGAGGATACATAAGTATAAGGCAAACGAAATCTGATCGCGTGACACTATTTGAAATCTCTAGACGCCGCTGCACCTCAAAGAGGGTGAATAAGAGTTTTAAACTACGCCTGCGTCCCAAGACCCGTAACACCAACTCAAAACACTTGATAAAGCACCATGAGTTTGGATGCAATTGTGAAGGAGCTATCCCGAGCTGCTTCAGAACGGAGAGTTGGAATGAAGTGAAGAACGGGGAATAATAGGGTGAAACATCATGAATTTTCGACCCGAAGGAATACAACAAACTCTATCATCCGGATCGACCGCCTCTAACCGCCAGTGGTCCCCAAGCACATCCTCACAAAGACTTGAAGGTAAACTCTTACCGGGAGTATAGAAACTCCTGGTGGACCGAACACTATGAGCGACCCAGTAATAGTTGGTCCCATCAACCTCCACCACTTCCAACTCGAACCGACGCTCGTCATCCATGTACTCATCATCGGAAGAAGTAACGGGATAGCCAGGTACTACCCCTTCTACACAAGGCGTTATTTCTGACCGAGGAACTACGATTGTGGGACCAGGGTAGGCCGCGTTCACGCGAGCGGTCGACTTGGTTCTCCCCATCTCTCAGAACCTGCAGGAAAGGGGCGAAACAAGTGGTCGCGTGTTAGAAAATAACTTGTTATCAAACCCCCCTTCCTGAGGTTGAAGGACAAGGCATAGAAGATAAAAATAACTAAGTTAAGAAGAATTACCAGTTTGACAAGCAGGTAATACAAAAATATCGATGAGAATGAATCACCGTTCGAAACCTGAAAAATTAAAGTGCGAAAGAAATTCATGAGAATTAGAACTACCAAAAAGCCACGAGGCCCCAATACGAGAAATAAACTAAGTGTTAAAAATACACGCACGAAGCACAAAGGGGGCGTCGCACGAGCGCGCGAAGGAAGGCCCCATAACACGGCAACCTGCCGGTTTGCAGGGGGTGCCCACGGGCTCCATAACCCGACACCCTGCCGATTTGCACCGAGGGGCGCGCTAGAGCTTCACAACCCGGGACCCTGCCGGTTTGGGCAGGGGGTGCGCATGGGAGTCATAACCCGACACCCTGCCGGTTTGCGCCAAGAGGCGCGTGCACGCGGAAATCCAACACCGGCACCCTGCCGGTTTGCGCAAGGTGCACGAGCGCGCGAGCGTGAGGAAGCCATAACCCGGCACCTGCCGGTTTGCGCAAGGCGCACGAGCGCGAGGGAGCCATAACCCGGCACCCTGCCGGTTTGCGCAAGGTGCACGAGCGCGAGGGAGCCATAACCCGGCACCCTACCGGTTTGCGCAAAGGTGCGCGCGCGATACCCAACCCCGGCACCCTGCCGGTCCACGCGTGGGGGGTGCGCCGGTGTCCAAAGCCTATTCCCTATGTAGTTCCATTCCAAAACAAGGTTAGGGTGTGGTCCCAATGGAAGAATTTATGTGAAAACAAACACCATGAGGCAACAAATGCCATGAGGCTTCAACAATCAAATGCCATGAGCTAATAAAGGTCATGAAGCATGTAATAATAGCATACAATGTTGAAAAAGAGACAAGAGGATGAAGGAAGATACACATACCAAGGGAGAACCTCAAAGGAAATCTTGTGTGGTCCCAAAATCTTACCCACCCTTCCAAAATCTTATCTCCACCCACACTCAAAATGTTACTCAAAGTTTTCTTTTTACTCTCTCTATGATGTGGTCCAAAGTGAGGAGCACACTTCCTCTATTTATAGTGGGTGAAAAAGTGAGGAGTTAAAAAATTAATTTTTTTTACTACCATCCTAGAATAAAAGTCTGGATACGCGACTGCGACTAAGGAAATTTTTCAACGCGATCAGACCGGACAAGTATCGCAACACGCAAGCGGACGAATCAAAAACCTCAAGCCAAGACCATCCTACGGAATAATCTCGGCTTGGGGGGCAACTGTTCTGGACTGGGCCACGAGGCCCAATCAGCAATTGACATGGATTGGCCCAATCAGCTTGGTCCATATCCACTATCTACAAGGCCCAATCTAACCTAGATATTTGAAGGGCTTAGATCAACTCACTCGATCCAACGACTCACAAATGGGCACGCTTCCCTATAAATACCAACTCATATTGTCATAATTAGGTACACTCTCATTCCTTGCTAAATCACTCACCTACTCTCAATACTAACTTGGGCGTCGGAGTGGCTTTGCAGGTCCCCCTCCCGGGCGCTCGTTGATATCAAGCCATACCGCAAGAGACCACCAACGCAGTCCGCACAATACTGCTAGGTACAGTTCAGTTTCAATAAGAGCATTTTTGTCAGAAAAATCTGACACCAAAAAATCAGTTACAAAATGAATCTCCTTTATATATAGGTATAGACGACATCCAATTTAAACTCTATTTATAATAATAATAATTTTAAATATGTCAAATATTGACGTAGGTCAACATGTTTTAACTAAAAGAAAATATTAGCAAACTTATGATTTATTGCAAAGTACAAAGTTTTATATAATAATAATAGCAATGTTTGTTAAAAAAATAATAATAGTAATAAAAATATTATTTATTTTTACTTATAGGCCGGCCTCATAGGCCTAAAAGATTTTTTCAATGACTTGTAGTCTGACCTTTTTAGCTAAATAGGGTTTTAAAAAAAACCCAACTGTCCATTTTTTGCAAAACAAATATTTAATTTGGCCTGGACTGATGTAGGCTGGGTCATAGACCCCTCTTATGTGGTCTGGCTTATTCCCACTCTTACCGATTAGTCAATTGGTAACCAATCATTACATGAAGTGTGATTGGTTGTGGTTGTAAAAGTCTATATATGTATATAAATTAAATTCTTATTTATAACTATAACTTTTTATTTGAAGCAATTTATAATCTATAACTATTTATATTTAAAATGGAGACTGTATACAAAAAGTTAATTTAAAATGGAGACTGCATTGGCTAAAATACATTCTCAATATCAGCTCATTCCCCACAAGATCACCATCCATCTGTTTTTCATGTACCCTTACTTCATTTAACTATCTATCTCTTGAAACTTTAGGCTGTACCAGACTTTGTTATGATGATAGCAATTGGTACAGCTGCTTGTATTGTAGTCCATATGATTCTTGTTCAGAAAACTCCTTTCCTCCCATTCTATTGCTTCCTCCTAGCCAAGTTATATTGATCTTCTAGATAGGCTTTTATATTGTTGGTCAATGATGTATCTTCAACACTCTCTCTATTTGTGCTTGGACCACGTGCACAACAACTTTCACTTAAAATGCTTCTCAAATAGAAAGAAAATCAGGATGCAATGTGTTTGAATTTGACACACAAGATTTGCTGAAAAATAGAAATATTGAACTATAGAGTATTCTCAGTAAAAATTTCCTTTTTCAATTGTTATTACTCCTATTCTGCCTACTTGATGCAAAGCTTCAGAAATCATGTTTCCAGAGACAGATCTGGAAGCCTTAATTGGCCAGCTGGAAGCTTGTTAATTTCCGTGACGAGCTCAAACCTGAAGAAGCAAGCCTCGTGGTGCCTTTTATTATTGTTTTACAGTGCTGCAGGAATGTCATGGAAGGTTCAGGTACTGCTACAATATTGGGGTCAGTGTGATCTCTCAACTCTTTCAACCATATTGCAGCATTCTCAAATGTAGCACGGCATGTGACATCATATTTTGAAGACTATAAATTGCATTTGCAGGCAACAGAACACAATGGTGGTGAAGGCATTGTGGTAATCACTAGTTAATCATAAGTATCAACACAAACAAATTCAGGAAACACAAACATGATCATCCTTCACTTTATATCTATCTTGACCTTTCAATTCTCTTTTTTTCCCTATAGCCTGCGCAATTTCGTATCCCTTCACACAAACATGAGCTGAAGTGAACTGAACCAAATGTTAATAGGCACAACACAAAGTTAAGCTAAAAGAAATTAGCTAAGTGACTGTTACACATCTTTCCACCTAGTACATTTGTCAAAAGCCTAAACAACTACTCTTAAGTGGAAATTACATCCAAAAAAAAAACATAAGTCCATGAATTTTAATTAACTTCACATACACATAGCCAAACAAGAAGGTCGTCTCAAGCTATCAATCAAGTACAACATCAAGTAAATAGGAAGCCAATTCTTATGTCAACATCTTTAACACTTCAAAAACGAGATCTCACACGGCAAACAGATATCATACAAATTGAAATTGCAAGAGTATTCACCACAAACATTTCGACGGACATTGCATGAGTATTCACCATACTACAATTAAGTTACCCAGCCTATCCATATTGAAATTGCAAGATCCCACAAGTAGTCTACCTTGTGATTATACAGAAGAGTCAAAAGTGAAAGCCAACTTAGGAGCATTTCAACAGCTCTAAAGCATAAAGGAAGATGTTGTGAGTAAGAGTATCTTGTAATAAGTTATAACCAGATAGATATAGGTAAACAAATACAGATGAGACAAAAAGAAAACGGAAAAATATTTCTTTAACAAAATGGATATTCATTTCACACTTACGATGTGATAGAATTTTTTTTTACCTAAAACTAGAAAATAGCTATAACACTAGCGTGAAGAATGAAGAGAGCATTGAAAATAAAAACTAGAGTACTAAAATTAAAGTTCTTCTTCATTGAATAGTTGCCCTAAAATGTCTTCATGACACTACATTACATATATATAGTGACTACTAGTAATTAATATCATAATAAACACTATGGTTAAGGGCCTAATTAAGATAACAATAAAATGAAAGCCGAACTAATTTAAATTCAATTCCCTAACAAGATGTCGACTTTTGCTGAAGGTGAGTTTTGGAGCAAAAAGTCTATCATTCCATCAAATATGGATGAATATATTGGTTTAAATTCTGCTTTAATTATTTCTCGTAATTTGGCATTTTCTTTCCATGACTTGCCACCTGCCAGCTCCATCTTTGCCTTTCTCTGGCTATAGAAATCCAAGTTCAGACTTAATTTGAGAGACTTCAATTTACACCATGAAGTGAGTTTGAGCTTCAATATATTAGGATATAACGAGAGAACCTAAACAATAAGGGATGAGAGGTGAACTAGTAGCATTATATGACAAAATTAAGTAATTAAAGAAATCAAGGTCGGTGGTACCTGAAGAGTTTCTGGAGTTACTGTCAATGACTCGATATTCGTCATCTCTGCCAACCTGTTGAATATACCGAAACTACTCTTCTCAGGATACTTCTTGGATTCATCGTATACAAGAATACTTACTTGTTTAATAGAAGAAAGATGGTTCCCAAAGAGTTTCTGAAAAGAATTACAGCTAACAGCAAAGGTACACAAACTTGGAGTAAATAGCTCCAATTGCTCATTTTTCAAATAGCAACCAGGAGGATAATTGGTATAATCGATATAATCGGTATGTATAGACAGATTGATAAGTGCAGTACTTGATATGCAGAGGGGTTTTGCATCCTGAACTTCGCAAAAATGAAGGATCAAAGTATTCAGCCGGTTAAAAGTGGAAAAGGGCTCAACGCGGCCGTCGTTTCCATTGTATAAGTACAACTTGTATAGTTTCAAATAGGTTAATGATGGCAAATTCAGAGAATAACATGTTAGTTATATAAGCAAGTATCTGTAAATACAAATACAGTGAGAAGTAAACAGAAATTCAAGTCTCCATATTGAACCTTGCACAACAAGCAACATATATAATTCCTAGAGAAAACTAAACCAAGTTATCAGCAATCATTTTTCTGCATCAAGTCTCCATTAATGCAGCATATGGAACAGTTAACAACAGAAACCAAGTATTCCAACATCTCGCTCGGGGCAAACCCTTTCTCTTTTGGACTCTTCGGTATCAATGATGTATTACTACTGCTAGAATTGCATTTTTTCCACCAAGCATAGCATCAAAGTTAAGCAAAAGGTTACAACTTACAGGCAAATATCACAAATATATAGAGAACACAAACAAGTGTCCAGCTTCTCTTAGCATAAATTGATTCGGGAGAAATCAGTCACCTTTCCTTCATTGATAAGTCCCTGAAAAGCTTGCAACTATTCAATAAATGGCACGCTACTACGCTAGGCCTCTATTTTGATGGATCGTTGAAAAATCCACTCAACAATGGAGCATTCAATAAATTGCGATCTGACCTATAATGAAGCAGAAAACCATATATTCAGAAATCAATAGTTCAAATACTTTAGGTTTAAATATGTTTTTAGTTTCTGCAAATATAAGGTCTTTTGATTTTAGTCTTTGCAAAATATTTTTTTTTAAAAAGATCCTTGCAAAATCAACTTTTTTCAAATAAGTCCTTCTGTTACTAACTCCATTACAAAAATGCTGACAGAATTCCTATGTGGCTTTTCTAATAATTTTTGTTTATTTTAAATGTAATTATAAGTATCCACCTTGGATTTTTATTAAAAATTAAATGTATTTCCCAAATCCCTAAATTATTCAATCTTCTTCAAATCCTTCGATTCCTTTACTCCCATCACCGCCACCCACACTTTTCCCTTAGATTGCTTTACTCCTATCACCACACCACCCATGTTTTTCCGAAAACGCAGTAACAGAAATAAAATTGTCAATATCTCTTTTTCTCTATTCCTAGTATGATTGTGTTTGTCGTTTGGTTTGTTTTCCTATAAAGTTTAGTTGCCACCACTAAAGAATCTCATATAAGTTCAAAACATTTTGAAGGACAATGTATTTTAGATTGACAGGATATCCACACTAGATCATTTTGAAAATGGGAAGTGGTTTAGTGGTGGAACACGCAATAGAACAACACCAATTAAAGAACGTGAAATGGAACTAAAGGATTTGAGCAGGGTTCTCCGCGAGATTGAGTTAGAGGAGGTTGAAAAAGCTGCTTCAAAAGCTTCAGGAAATGGAGTGAATGGAAGAAGTTGGGATTCAGAAACTGAGAAAGGGGATGAAGAACATGATGAACAAACCCTAATTAATTTGGGGATTCATGCTTTTATCCAAGTCACCATTTTTTAAAATAAAAGAAAATTAAAAATAATGATTTGGCAAAGGCAAATGGCAATTCTGTTAGACAACTCAGCAAAACAGTAACAGAGACTTAACAGAATGACTTATACCAAAAAAAAAAATTTGCAGGGATCTTTTTAAAAAAAATATTTTTGTAGGGACTAAAATCAAAAGACCCTATATTTGCAGGGACCAAAAACATATTTAAGCCAATACTTTATGGTTTAGTTTAGCATTCTGTCTTAAGTAGCAAACAGTCACGTACATATTATCATGTCCAAATTTAGGGAAAAGGATGGAAAACACAGACGGTGTTACAAATGATATAAAATGTTTGTGTTATAAAAACACTATCCTAACGGTCCTATTCGTACTCATAATCTACGTCGGCCACAAGTGTTGCACAACTAAAAATCCAGCCAAATGTGATTAGTAAGTACCGACTTAAGATTCCTATTCCTAAAACAATAAGAATCATAATATTCAACAATGCATACTATGCATAAGTTTCAAAAAAATATTAACATGCATTGAATTCAAGAAAGCATGCCACGAGTAAAATCTTCTAAAATGGCAGAATGCTGCCAAGTCAAGAAACGCACCAAATTTAAACATCTTAAGCAGCACTTTTACTCGATTCAAAGACAACTCGTTGAAAGTTCTAGAGGCCTATGAAAATGATAGCTGCTATTTAAAAAAATTGTGTAACTTCAATGGCATCATTTCAATGGGGAGTAATCAAGTGATATTACTTTCAACCATGGTTATCAAATCGGGATACGTATCGTGTATCGGAAGACCTATTTTCTGAATCATATATCGTAAGATACATGATCAAGATAGACTAGATGGGTTCAAAATTCAAAATAGTTTACCATTTTTAAATTGCATTTCCAATTTTTAGAATGATAATATATGGTCCTACAATTTAAATTAAAGCAATGAGAAAGGGACCAAATACCAAAAGGGTACGTAGTGTTTGTGTGCTTCAGAATCACCAATCCCTAGCTATCACAATAATAGAAGAACTGAATCACATGTATTGTTTGTGTTTTGTAACTGTTGTGTTGATTTAGTTCTTATTCATCCAGATAGTAAAAAAAAACATCAAATATCATATCTGAAACAAACTAACCAAACTAGTAGGATTGAAAAATTAACTTTCCAGAACAAAGTAGGCTAAATGTAGTAGCTTTTTAAGAAAAAGCAGATACATGCATCAGCACAGAAGAACTATACCTGCAAAGTACTAATGTCAAAATCCCCAAAACAAGTATCTTGTTGAAATGAAGAACACGAGCAGGGAAAGAACGTGATTGGGCATTGGATCCTGCAGCGAAGACGAGCAGAGCAAACAAGAGGGGAAAACGGAGAGAGCGAATAATTACTAGCTATCAAAAAGAAGCATAATGCAAAATTTTATCATTCAGACAAGTACCCAGATGAATTAAAGCTACAACAATTAATTCTAGAGGAATAAACATCACTAGCTTTTCGAGGAGATTTTCTTGACTTTTATTTATGGTTTCATCTAGAGCAGCAGGTAATTTACTTTCTTCACGGAACTTTAGAATATCATCTTCATCCTAAATAGGTTCCTACAAAGAAAGCCAATGAATCAACAACAGCCTTCGATGGTTTCAACTACTATGTGGAAATTATATCAGAAAAAGGCAAAAAGGCACCAATTAATCAATTAGAGTGGGATAAACTCTATGTATACTCATTCTTCTCACATTGTGGAGTATCTTGTATTGAATGTACCAATTAATTAATAACAATAAAACAGATTTTCTGTGCTCTCTCACACACGTATAAAACCACATGAAGAACTTTTGACTCCCAAAGTTGACAACATACAATCAATTCAAATCTGAGAATCAGCAATTATCTTCTTTTTTTCATCTCCTTCTGCAAACCATAACATTTTCTCCTTTTACTTCACCAGAATTTCCAGAAAATTCAACCATTGACAAAAAGGTAATGGCATTACTGCATTGGTATAACCAAAAACAATAAAGACAACACCATAATTCTATATACGCAAATGATAAAGCAAAAACAAGGTACTGCCATTACTGCATTAGTATAACTAAAAACAATAGCTTAAAACAAGCAGTCATCTACCATTCAAAAATTCAAAAACCACAAGCACAATTTGCTTCCAATCTAGCTATCTAGTAAAATGCAGAAATATAATCCATATCGCTAACTAGCTAATTGAAAGTTTATCTTGACAAAAGTGTTTTTGTGATAGTGCATCCACAATTTGATTCAAATTTCTTGGCAAAAGCAAAGCACTGCAGATTCCTCTAGATAGTATGTTGAGAAGCACCATTTCTTTTATGCCGAAGTTTAAGTGGCAACAAGAAGCAAAGAACTTGAGAGCCTCAAGGCAGCATCTTCTCTAGTAGGTATTAACTCAAAGTCTAGTACTAAAGAAGGCAGCAACCACTGAGCGGGTCTGGTATCATAAGAAAAAAAACTAAATTAAGTCCATGTACAACTTCAAGAAAATAATATGCCAATCCTTATATCAATATCTTTAATACTTTTAACACAAAATCTGATAAACAAAACAGAATCAACAAATGAAAAGAAAATAGGAAGTCAGAAATTAATGAGAGTCTGGCAGGGAGACCATTCTAAAACTCATAAACCTATCATTTTGTCAAACAGTACAATGAAATAACATAAAAGAGTTAGACATGCTACTGTAATCAACATTCTATAACAAAACTACATAAAACCAGACTACAAACATAATTAATAAGAAAAAAGCAGAAAGTTTTGGGGAACATTGCAGGACTATTACTCAGACAGTCCCACAAGTTGTTTGTCTTGTGTTTACAATGGAACAGTGAAAAGCACAACCGAACTTATAAGAAGCATCTAAAACAACTCTAAAGCAAAAAAGAGAATGTTATGATTAAGAGTGGTTTGCAACAATGTTAGTATACATGTATAAAAAATTTCTCTGCAAAAGGGACTTATAGTTTATCCATGATAATAAGTGAAGCAAACACAAATTAGGCAGAAAAAAGACTGAAGAATAGCTATTTAACAAGTTGGATATTCATTTCACACTTACTACAACGTCAGCTTTTGCAGATGGTGAGTTTAGAAGCAAAAGTTCAATCATTTGATCAATAATGGATGCATATTTTGGCTTCAATCCTGCTTTAATAGCTTCTCGCAACATGGCATTTTCTTTCCATGACTTGCCACCTACTAGCTCCATCTTTATATCTCTCCAAGATGACGTGGAAAATCCATAAGCATCCGAGCTCACATTTAATCGAAGGGACTTCAAGTTACACCAGAAAGGGAGTCTGAGCTTCAATATATAAAAAACTAACGAGAGAGTCCAAACAATAAAGGGTAAGAGGCAAATTAGTACCAGTTTCATACAATGTTTTTTGACAAAATTTAGCAACTAAAGAAGACAAGGTTGGCACCTGAAGAGTTGTTGGACATACAATCAATGATTCAATATCAGTCATCTCTATCAACCAATTGAGTATACCCATACCCACAGTAGTCTTCGCAGTCTCCGCAAGATACTCAACTCGATGTCTAACAATGCCGACTTCTTTAATAGAAGAAAGATGGCTCCCAGAGAATTTTCGAAAAGAATTACATGTCACAGAAAAGGTACACAGACTTGGAGCAAATAGTTCAATATTCGAATACTGACGATCACATCTATAGGAATGTATAGATAGATTGAGAAGGGTGGTACTTGAAATGCAAATGAGTTGTTGTTCATCTGAAACTCTGCAATCAAGAAGGATTAAAGTATTCAACTTGTTAAAAGTGGAAAAAGGTTCAACGCGACCATCATTTCCACCGCAAAAGGACATGTTGTGTAGTTTCAAGTAGGTCAATGCCGGTAAATTGAGAGTATTCGGAAACGTTACTACATCACGTTGGTATCCAAGTTCTAGAGAGGTCAAAGACCGGCATGAAAAGAAAGGTGGAAACGGAATGTGATTAGTACTACAAGAATCACAAGAAATACGTAACCTATTGACATTGTGTGAAGCTGCGTATCTTGCAATTCTTATGAGTATGTAACATTCCACACGGCCCCGACGTTCGAAAATGATAGCATTAAGTGGTGTGGAGGAATCGCGAAAAGTGAGAATCTTATACACGAACTTGGAGAATTCGGTGAAAGCGCTGAAGTCGGAGGAACTTAAATTAAGGGCGGGAAGATGCCTCCAGAGATATTTCCATCTGGTAGACAATAAGCAAGTTCCAACAGCATATTTGGCGTTCAAAAAGGAGAGTATGTGAAGCAAAATACAATCCGGCAAGTCGCTCAGCATGTCTTTGTTGTCTTCGTCTTCATGCTTGATGCCTTCTTCTCTTCATAATCTCAGAAGTAAATGGCATTCAAAATTTCAAAACCCTAACAAACATTTCCAACGCAAGAACTCCCGTTTACCACTGTCGGCGATCTCACTTCAGAAAACGATTTAATCACTTCAAGCTTTCACAATAATGTTTCCTACTGTACTGTCACCCTTTCCGTTTTTGTTTCTTTCACTGTTCTTCGCTTTTGATTTTTTTTGCTCCCTTGAGATAAAGATACTCCTTTTTGTACTTTCTTGAAAGTAATCCTATTTTATCCTTATTTATTTAGGCTTTTTTTTTACCCCGACCTTCGCACCCATACCTCATAATAGGTTTTTTGGATCAAAATACCCTTAATTTTTTTTTAAAATATTGTTTTTTTTTAACTTTCCGACTTTACACATAAATTCGGATAGAGGGTATGAAAATTTCTGAATTTATGTGTAAATTCGGAATACAATTTTTTAAAATACATTCTGAATTTTTTAAAATACAAGTTTTTTAACATACAATTTTTTAAAAATGTATTCCGAATTTATACATAAATTCGGAAATGTTATTTTTTTTAAAAAAATCAGTTTAAATTAGTTAAAAATTCAACTTAAAATCATCTTAAGTCGATAAATGGTGGAACTCGATAAATGACAGTAATATAATAAAGTACAATAACGATAACAAACGGAAAAAAACCGTGATATAATAAAGTCGATAAAATACGAATACATATACAAAAAGAAAACGAAAATAAATACAAGTATGGATGAAAGTCTAAGTGTCCTAAAGCATGAAGGAGGCTATCATATACATCACTTGGAATGCCTCCCTCATAACCCATCGCATCAAGTATATGTCCAGCAGCAGCATCCATCGCATCCTGATAGGTCCATGGACCAACATCTTCTGCTAAAGCCTCCTGATCTCGTACATGATGCTCTGGTATAGCCTCCAATATCATGGTAGATAGTCATCAGTGCACTCACCCGCCACGCCTACGACTCTGCTACTACGAAAAAAGTCTGCTATGGGGACGGATAGACCGACAATCTCTCTAAAATGGAGATCACAGATGGACGTGGTCCTGAGATGGGTGCAGGAGGGATCTGCTGGATGCGCCCAAACTGGCAGCTGACCCGGTTAGCAATATATGTCACAACAATGTCGCCCCAGAGTAGCCAACCTCTGAAATGTGCCATGGTGTGGAATGGAGCGTACACTCTGTGGTCATCCCAAGGCGTCCCGGTCCACCTGTTGGTTATCGATACGCCCCCGAAATGTATAAGCTTCAGATGATCGCACTTAAAGTTCTTCCACCTGCTGCAACGTGGAAGCCCAGTATCAGGGGACATCCTCCGCTGGACGATGGTGCGGAAATACTCATAAATCCAGCACTGAAATAAAATAATTAAAAGAATAAATAATTAATTGTAATTAATTATATAAATAAAACCAATTAAAAGAATAAAAGTAATTAATTTATTACGTACCTGCAGCAGAGAAGCGTATCCGCCAATCTGCCTAGTGTCCCAGTAAGCGGCCAAGTTCAGCTGGTCATAGAGATATGCGAGAGCAGCTGGACCCCAAGCCCACTGGCCACATGTCTCAAAATCCGAAATAAGAATGAGCCACTTAGCAGGCACCTAAGTGCGACTCATGTCGGAGAAGATGGTGCCCACAACAAGTGTAGCATATAACACTGTGCTGTATGGTCATAGTGCCCGGGGCACATGTTATCTCCGTAGGCGTCCTCCAAAAATCTGAATCAGAATGCTCGAGTCCTAGTGGAATGGAACTCGTTCCAGCACGCCGTCCCATCGACTCCTAGAAAATCCTGAAGGTATTTTTTAAAAAAATTTCAGGAAATACGCGTAAATTTGGAACGTAATTTCCGAATTTACATTCCAAATTTATGCGCGTTTCCGATTTTTTTTTAAAATTTTGAATTTGCATTCCAAAAATATGCATAAATTCGGAAATTTCATAAAAAATTTTCCAGAAATATGTATAAATTCGGGAAATTTAGGGGAACAAGAAAAAGAAAATGCTAAAACTTGAGAAATGCTAAAACATTGTTTGCTCAATAAAGAAAAAGAAAATGCTAAAACTTGAGAAATGCAATGAATCTAAAACATAATGGGTTTTAGATTCATTGCATTTCTCAAACTGTTCTAACAATAAAATTGAATTTGTTGTCACTTGATTAAATTTATCCAATATCTTAATTGATTTGATATACTCTTGCACTTTTTTTTGGTTATAGAATTTTAGGGTGAGGGGATGGCCTCTCAGTTTAAGGTAGGGGAGATCTTTGGGCTCATTGATAGAAATTTTAGGGTGAGGGGATGGCGCCCCAGTCCAAGGTAGGGGAGACCTTTGGCCTCTTTGAGCGCTTACGTAGGTAATTACATTTACCTCACCCTAAGGAGACTAGTGTGGGGAGTTAAACCCGGGACCCCTTAGATACAACTCCTGTCATACTCCACTAGACCAATCCCTTGGGTTGATATACTCATGCACTAAACACGCATTGCACTCATTCTTTAAGTGTCTGTTTGGTTTAATTGAAAATCCAATCTGGTTTAAATCAATATTATTGAAAATCAAATCTGATGTCGCAAGGTAGTTACGAGCTCGTTGTTCACGACTGAGGTCGCTTGCTAACCATCCGATGAGACATTGGTTGATCTCGACATTTGATGCTCTAGGGATGCGTGGTTCTTGCGCTAATGCGAAAATTGGGCCCTTGATGCTGCCTAAATCTGGAGTGGACTTCTGTCCAGTCCAAAATAGCTATAAAAATCGTATTGGCTAAATATATGCTTTCAATCTCAATTACTCCCTCAATCTCAATCCTTTTTTTGGTAAAAATCTACATTGGCTAGAATTATGCATCTTAGCATGTAGGGGTGTTCAAAAACGAACCAAACCAATAGAAAACCGCAAACCGAACCAAACCGAACCAAAAACCGCAAAAAACCACTTTTGATCGGTTTTGTTCTGTTCTTTTTTTCATTGCACCGGTTTGGTTCGGTTCGCGGTTTTGATTTCAGAAACCAAACCAAACCAAACTAAACCGCAAGTAACACTAAGGCTTGTTGAATTACAACCTTTGTTACTAACTTACTAGCCCAAATGCAACTAAAACCCAACTCTCACTCACTTACTAGCTTAAATCCAATTGATTCTTTAACTCACAAACAATCCATATTGCTATGCTATATTTAAAAATTACAACAAAATATTTAATTCAAATTCTTTTAAACATTGTCTTAGCTATCTTAAAAGAATTAAAAGAGAGTAATTTATATACTACATATATTTGAGTAGATTTTTTCTTAAAGATTTATGTTAGCCATTTTTTATGTTAGTTAATTTTAACTTCGTTTTAAATTATGTTTTGTCTTGGAAAATAAACCGAACCAATCCAAACCGCATTGGTTTGGTTTGGTTCGGTTTTATTTTAGGAAGCCAACCGAACCAAACCAAACCGCATGTAATTTTACCTTACGGTTCGGTTCACTTTTTGTCTCAAAATCGAACCAAACCGCACCGCGAACACCTCTATTAGCATGCAGTGTTGCAACTTGTTATATAACGGTTTCTATTTTTATACACTTATCACAATTTCATCTTTGGTTACTATGTTTTATTTAGGTTTTTGAAGGACTTCTTAATTTAGAATAAAAGTGTAGCCTTCGGGTTTAGTTTTGAGGATAACTTTTGTGTTAATACTAATTGATTTTTTAATTTAATATTGAGGATATTGATTTTTATCTTTTTTTAATCTATTATAGTACTTTTTGCCTAGTTTAAATACAATTTAAAATGAAAGAATTTCTTTGGGTTTGGTTTCCAGGAAATTTTTTGTGCTAATACTAATTTTTTTTTATAAAACTTGAGGATATCTTTTTTTTCTATATTATATTGAAACCTCATTCATTATAAAATAAGAAAGCATACAACTAGGACCAATCCGAAAAAGCCACACACATCTCAGGGGATCTAACCCCCTTCCTCACACCCGCACCTTCCAACACTAACCATTTGAGCAAACACGTTTTGTTGTAACAAAATCGTATTATAGAATATATATACCTTTTTTCTTTTATTTCTAGCAAAACCTATTACCTACTAACTATATTTATTTATATGTATTTTAATACTTATATATTACATTTTTATATCATATTTATTTGACATCTAATATTTTGTATCACTTTCCATAGATTTTAGATTCTATATATTTATTAACTAGAATGTTATTAAATATGACTAATTTTATTGATTTTCAAATTTGTTTTTAATTCAAAATTATATTAAATTTAAAAATATTGACTTATAATATCTTACATTTTCTTATTCTCATATTAATTTAATACTAAATTTATTGATATCGGGTCATGCGGGTCAATTAGTGACCCCTCAAGTCGACCACTGACCCAATGACCCAGTGAGCTGCTCGGGTCGACCACTGGGTCGGTTTTAATAACATTGATTGCAGCTGACTGTTTCAAAAAACAAAAACAAGTAATGAATACGATGCTAATTTTGTGGATCCAGTAATGAATACAATGCTAAATTTGTGGATCCAATCTCTCTCTCGACAATCTCTCTTCATCTCTCATTCGTACATTCCTCTTCCTTCTTTTTCTCTCATTTTCTATCACAAAATTTCAATCTTTTTTTGATGAACTACAAAAGTTTGTCCTTCATCTCTACTTTCATCTTGATCAACTTAAAACACAAAGCAACGAAAGAAAAAAATCAGAAGAAACAGAGCACTGCATTTCTCTCTCCATGGACCATCACTCCTTCTATCTTCCTTCGTTAGGGTTTCGTTTTTCCCTAAATTTTTGAAGAATTTCCTTCGTTAGCATCATAACAAAGTTGGCCACGATACTGTGTGAAGGATGAAGAACGATATTTGCAACTTTCACCGCCAAAAGACGCCAACGTTCTAAACCACCATAAATTCTTCAGCACCTTACCATGAATATATAAGGTTTAATAAAAAATATATATAATGTTCATATTAAAACAAAATATCATAAATTATTGTCAATTCTTATTTTTTTTATATACCTCATTAATTATGGAGCTTTATAGGCAAATAAGATATGGGGAATAAGTCCCTTTTAAAAAAGAAGATATGGGGAATAAGCAATACTAATAGTGATATTCTAATTTCTTTTTGTATATTGCTTTTAAACTTATAACATCAAATATTTTAGGTTTAATTACATTTTTGGTCCCCCTATAATAGTTCGTTCACGATTTTGGTCCCCAGCCGAAATTGGTCAAACTAGTGGTTGAAGTGGTACTAAGTTAAATGACTGTGGCATCCCATGTTTGAGTGCCACATGAAATTTTTAATTAAAATATAATATTTTAATATAAAAATTTGTTTTTTTTAAATAAGTAATAATAAACATCCAAATATCTAGTTATAAAGTATTTTTTAATCTACTTTTTTCCAACTTACTAACTCTCTTTCTCTGCGATGAAGGTTCGGAGATAGCAAAACTTGGTGTTACTCAATGTGGAAGTTTGATGAAGATCATGGAAGATCTTAGAGCGACCAAAGGATCTTTGTTATGTATACTTATGGATGGATGTATTGTTTCATCCTTCCCTCACAGTCTCACACTCGACTAAACGAGTGCTTTCTACCTGTACATGGGAATCTCGACGGGGACTGCCCACAGTGGAGCGTGAATGGGGAATTTTTCCATGTGGAGATGGGGACGAGAGAGATAATTCCCCCACTGTCAACTCTGGTATGAAGATGGGGACGAGGACCATTCCGCTGTCCGAGTACATTATATGTGTTTTTTAATTAAAAATATTAATAAAAAATAAAAATGTGCTAACTGTTATCTTTTATTCTTCATTTTATTTTTTAAATATCAATAAATAAAATGAGGACTAAATTTTATATTAAAATATTAAACTATGATTTTTTTGTTTAACTATAATATTTTTTAGTATACAATTTACGGTGTCCAAAGTAGTCAATTATTTTGACATAATACGTAAACATTCAACTGGCTCTTTTTTAAACCCCAAACAACAATTTCAAAATTTAAGTTAAAAGGAAATGTATACCCGTGCCCATGCTGGCACGGGTGATACATACTAGTGTTTTTCAAATTTAATTCATGTCCTCAATTTTTTTATTGTTAAACAACGTAAGCGGTTAACAAGGCGAAGTATTTCCCGCATGGTGATTTCTTGCACGCCACAAAACGGAGTAATGGAAGCTTTGTATGGAATATTATTACGGCTTCTCAACAATTGTTATGTGAAGGGTCTAAGTGGAGCATTGGGAGCGGAGAATCTATTCGGTTGTTTGCGGATAGCTGGACCAATCAGCCTACAATAATTCGGCCTAGAAATCCAGGTACTTTTAATCCTCTTCTTCGTGTTGATTATTTGCTTATTCAAGAGAGAGTGTTGGAATGAGGCGTTAGTACGGTTTCTTTTGGATGACCCATCTAGCAGTGCGGTGTTGGCTACTCCTTTGTTCCATTGTGTCCATGTTGATGAGTTGAGTTGGAGAGGTGAATGCAATGGGCTTTACTCCGTGAGAAGTGCTTATCGTTTGGCTTCACAATTAAATCCAAATCATAATGCGCTTATGGTGGATGGGTGTTGGGGTGTGTTGTGGAAGTTGAAAGTGCCTCCAAAGGTTAAGAATTTCTTATGGAGAGTGGGGTGTAATTGTCTTCCTACGCGTGAAGCACTTGGTCATCGTGGAATGGATGTTCCTACTATGTGTCCATTTTGTGGTGATTGTGAAGAGACAAATCTGCATCTGTTTGCGCGTTGTTCCACCGCTGTCTTGTGTTGGACAGCGCTTGGAATTAGTTCCCTGGTTGATCGTGAAGCCTCTGCAGCAACATCGTTTCAGCAGTGGTTTTTTAATATGTTGCAGCAGCTTCAGGGAGAGGTACGCAGCGCCTGGGCCTTGAATTTGTGGAGCATTTGGTCTAGTCGCAACAATTTGGTTTGGAATAATATTCGTGATTCTGCAGCTGTGATTATTCGTAATAGCAGCAGATTTTTTTCTGATTGGGCTGCTGCCAAATCTGTGTTGCCGAGACCAGCAACAGCTGCTGTTCCTGTGCAGCGTGAACCAGCACTTGTTGCATGGCAGAAGCCACCTCCAAGTTTTGTTAAGTGTAATATTGATGCAGCTTTTGATGCTAACGGTAACCGAGTTGGTTTTGGGTTGTGTATCCGGGATGAGCTCGGGAATTTTGTTGCTGTTAAACTTCATTCTTTTGTACCGTTAATTGATGTCTACAAAGGAGAGGCTCTTGGCTTGTTAGTGGCAATTGATTGGGTGCGGAAATTGCAATACTGGGACGTCATTTTTGAGATGGATGCAAAAATTGTTGTTGATGACTTTAACAAATCACCTACAATTATCTCTAATTATGGTTGTATTTTGCATTATTGTAGGGAGGCTTTTAGTTTCTTTAATGTAAACTCTCATGTGGAGTTCTCTAGGAGAGAGGCTAACAAGGTGGCTCTTACCTTAGCAGGGGTAGCTTTGTTCTCAGCCCCTTCTCATACTTTATTTGATGTACCAATATGTATTTCTGCCACTATTTTGAATGAAATGAAGTAGACTATTTGCGTCAAAAAAAAATGATGAAGATAATGAGTTTCTAACAGCCCCATTTTCAATAAAAGAGATTAAAGAAGTCATTTGGGGGTGCGATGGCAACAAGAGTCCAGGACTGAATGGGTTTAACTTCAACTTTCAAAAGTTGTTGGCATTTTATAGGTCCGGAGATTATAAACTTCTTTAACGAGATTCATAGTTTGGCTAGACTCCCCAAAGCAGTGAGTGCCTCTTTCTTGGCCTTAATTCTGAAGAACAACAGCCCACAAGAATTAAATGAATTTCGGCCAATTTCACTTATCGGGTGTTTGTATAAAATGATTGCAAAAGTTCTTACTGGCAGACTCGAAAATGTTCTAGGGAAGGTGATTTCGGATAATCAGAATGCGTTTCTCCCTGGGAAGCAAATCTTGGACAGTGTTGTGGTTGTGAATGAGATTCTTGACTTGGCAAAAAGAAGAAAACATGGCTGCTTGGTTCTCAAAGCTGATTTCGCCGTTCAACTTCATCCAGTATATAATATATAGAGTTGGACATACTTTAGTGTTTGATCTTCTCAAGGTAACAAACCACCAATCTGGTGGCATGTTTGACCTTGAATACTGATAGTTGGTGGACCTCGACCGTTATTGATTGAATGATCAAGTTTTGCTCCCGGTGAGGTGAGTGAAAATATCATATTATAGAGGCAGGAGTATCTTCCCATTTTAACAACAAAGCTGATAATTTGACAAGATGAAGGAATGGCATGAAAACTTGATTGAAGGAGTAACACATGTATTTGTAATATCAGAAAGTGGAGTGGCAATGATAGATGATTTTGGTGATTGGTTTGTGAAGAGCTCTTGATCTTGGCAGTCACCCTCAAACAAAGACTATTATATTAGAACACATCAGCCATATATCAAGATAGGAATTCAATATCAAGATTAAATATAAGAAGAATTCAATGTATAGATAAACGAAAATCTTTCAGCCACAATTTCCAACCAAAATCCAGCATAATATAAATCCACAGTGACTACTTAAATAGGAAAAACATCTATTTCTATGCATATCAGGACAGACAGTACTTGCTTATATAGCAAAAGTGCATCAGAAAAAAAGTGGATGAACATCCATAAATCTACTTCTTCTGGTCCATAATATCTGAGGAAAACTTTGGGAGCAACATCAACATAGCATGGGTTGCCAACTACTTAATTTTATACTCGACCTGCCACAAAAAGTAAGGATGATTAAATGAACAAATATCACAATTAATGCTCATATAAAAGCATAATGAACAAACACCATCAATCTTGCCCACATGATATAGCTTTATAAGTTTCAAATCAATCCTCAAAGTTTCAAACATTTTTCGAAACCAGCAGCCTGAAGGTTAGGCTCTTTTATTTCACACCTTTGAATAATTAGAGCATTTAGCTCCTACTTCTACTAACCTCTCCATGATGATGCACATAAGGATGCAACTAGCTCAGATCATACATAAACTCACATGAAAACAACCATATATAAACAATACCCACTTACAGTGAAAAATATCCTAGAACCAATTCACCACTAATCTAAATATCATTAAATAACATACTCATTATGAACTGCACATCTTGAAAATGTTGCACTTACTATCTCAAATTCTGCTGATAGTGAGTTTTGAAGCAAAAAAATCAACTATTCCTTCAGGTATGTGTAAATATGGTTCAAAATGTGCCTCCAATTCTCTCTCTTTAATCATGGATAATACAAGTTGGTCCTGTAACACTTGTACCTTGAGTGACTTCAAGTTACACCAAGAAGGGAACTTGACATTCAATAAATCAGGAATTAAGGAGAGAACCTGAGAAATGAGGAACGAATTTGGACCAATTTAATGTAATTCAAGTCCTATATATTTGACAAAATTTAACAAAAACAGAAGAAGTTAAAGTTGGAACCTGAAGAGTAGCCGCAGATACGGTAAGCGATGTAATATTCACAAAACCTATTAGCCAATTGAGTAGACTCAAAGGAGTGTGACAGTGAAAAAGATGCGAACCTACATCAATGCTGACTTCTTTAATAGAATTAAGAGAGCTCCCATAAAGTTTCCGAAAACCATCACCACCAGTAAAAGTAAAGGAACAAAGATTTGGAGCAGATAGCTCCACTGAATAATAGCTTCGATAAATAGAAGTCAAATCCAATTCTACAGACAGATTGAGAAGTGTGGAACTTGATATGCAGAGGGTTTCTGCACCCTGAATTAAGATGTCGCCAAGGATCAAAGTATTCAACCTTTTAAAAATGGAAAAGGGCTCTCCTCGACCGTCTTTTGCACCGGAAAAGGCAAAGCAACATAATTTCAAGTAGGTTAATGCTGGCAAATTTAGAGAATTAGGAAATTTTACTAAATTTTGTATGTCATGATTTGGATACCAAATGTCTAGAGAGGTCAAAGACTGACATGAAAACAAAGCAGGCGGAAAGTGACGAAGACAATAAAAAAGACTTAAATTATTGATATTGTGTGAAACGGGGTATGTTACTACCGTTTCGAGTAGGTCAGGTTTTACTTCAGACCCGCCGAAAAAATCGAGAGCGTTTACCGTATCGGAGGCATCACGAAGAGAGAGAATCTGATTCACAAATTCAGTAAAACCTTATGATGTCGTAAAGTGATAGGATCTTAATGTAAGTTTGGAAAGATGCTTCCAGAGATTTTTCCATCTTGTTGACAATAAGCAAGTTGCGATGGCATCTTTGGTCTCCAGAAAGGAGAGTATGTGAAGAAGAATGGAATCGGGAAGATCTCTCAGCCTGTCATTGTTGTTGTTTTCTTCTGTTTCACGCTCCTTTGAAATGTGGCATTTTGAGTCTTCTTTTTTATGCGCGTTCTTTCGTCGCTTCATGTTTTTCAGAAGTGAGTTCCCGAAACTGAACGGGTCAGATCGATTAAGGTGTAAGACCTTTTTCAACGGTGATTTTCTGAGTGAAGGAATCGAGAAACTAGAAATATTAGGTTAAAGACTACAGAGAAAGGAAGGATCAGGATTTTCTTTTTCGAAAAGAAAAAAATTCTCAATATTGATTATTCATTTTTTTTTAATATGCAACCTTGCATAGTTAGGCCTGAAATCTCTGCAACAAATTTTAAATTCAAATCCATAATGTTTCAAATGCTTCAAACAATAGGCCAATTTAGTGGTTCTCCTCATGAGGACCCTTATTTGCACTTAAAACAATTTTTAGAAGTGTGTAGCAATTTTATCATTCTTGGTGTTAGTGAATATGCTTTTAGATTGAAATTATTTCCATATTCCTTGAAGGATAGAGCTAAGGCTTGGTTGAACTCTCTAGAGCCTAACTCTATCACTATGGAAGGCATTGCTGAGAAAATGTTCACACCATGGAATACCTGTCATTATCTAAATGGAAACATTCTACAATGGTTTAGATCCAAAAACCAGATTCATGTTGGATGCATCATCTGGTGGGGTGTTATTAAATTTATCTTATAATGAAGCATGTGAGTTGATAGACGGAATTGCAACCAACAGCTACAGTTGGCCCACAGAAAGGGTCAGTGCTCAAAAGAAAACAGTTAGGGATGAAATCAGTGAAATATCAGTCCTATCAGCTCAAGTAGCATCTCTCACCAACATGATAAAGAATCTCAATTCCAACAATGCACCAGCATCCATTGCTGGTGCAATGCCAGACACTGCTACTGCAACAGAACCAACACCTCCAAGAACAACTAGTTGTGTATATTGTGGGGGTGGTCACTTGTATGAAGAATGTCCCAGCAACCCTGTATCTGTTAACTATTTGGGATACAACAAAAACAACAATCCTTATTCCAACACCTACAATCATGGTTGGAGAAACCATCCAAACTTCAAGTGGAGCAACAGTAATGCACAGCAACCAATGCTGCTGCACCATCAGTTCCACCAGGCTTTCAATCTCAAAATTACCAGAATTATCAAAAGACTCCTCCAGTTGCAAATGATAACTCCTTGGAAGCAATGTTCAAAGCATACATGAGCAAAACTGATGCATTTATCAGTGAAACTAGAACTGCAAGACAAGCTCATGATGCATTATTAAAGAACTTGGAGAATCAAGTGGGGCAACTAGCTACAGCTTTATCTCAAAGGCCAAATGGTTCATTACCATCAACCACAGAAGCATCAACCTCACAAAGGCATGGAAAGGAGCAATGCAAAGCCATCTCTCTTAGAAGTGAAAAGGATCTCTCAGAACCATATGCAACAGAAGGTGTAGAAAAGGAAGAAAAAGAAAAAAATGAAAAAAATGAAAAAACAGAAAATAATAAAAAAGAAAAGAGTGTTTCTGATGCAGGTACATCTGATGCTGATGCATCAAATGCAGATGCAATGGATGCAGGTGCATCCAAGGCAGATACAACAGATGCAGGAGCAACAAAATCCACAACATCAGAAACAAGATCAGCACCACCCAAGTTAGTACCAGAATATCCTTCTCCTCCTTATCCACAAAGGTTCAAAAAAGCACATGAGGAGAAGCAATTTGGTAAGTTTACACATCAATGTTCCTTTAGTTGAAGCACTTCAGCAAATGCCTAATTATGCAAAATTTATGAAAGATGTGTTTTCAAAAAGAAGAAGATTAGGGGAGTTTGAAACAGTTATCATGTCAAAGGAATGCAGTCTAATCATGCAAAACAAAATTCCTAGGAAGTTGAAGGATCTTAGCAGCTTTACAATTCCATTTTCAATTGGAAAATTCTATACTGGTCATGCATTATGTGATTTAGGTTCAAGTATCAACTTGATGCCTAAATCCATATTTACACAACTTGGAATTAGAAATGTCAGGCCTACAACTGTGACACTTCAATTAGCTGATAGATCAATAGCATATCCAGAAGTGTTATGGACACAAAGGGCATGGAGATTCAAGACTTGACACTTGGACCAATAACAAGAGGAAGGGCAAGGAAGATTAAAGAACAATTGGAAGCTCAAATGATTAATTTGCTTAATGATAGCAAATGTTCTAAAATTGTTCCATGTCTTTTAAATGCTCTTATAGTTAATATTTCATAGAAATTTATAATTGTAATAAGCCAAACATTTTTAGGCATGTTATTTCCCTTTCATAAAAGCCTAATTGTGTAAGGCCTAGTTTGGACTTGAATTTGGGCTTTTAGTTGTTATGTTTTCTTTTTAGTGAGCCCACATCCTATTCTCTATAAATAGGTGGGGTTTTGCAAGTTGTAAGGACCTTTTGATCATATTTTTAATTTGAGAGGAATTAGCATAAGTGCTCTCTCTAGGGTTCTTCCTTGAACCATCTTTGGGATCTTATCAAGAGCTTAGGTTTTTGTGGCGATCCAAGCATGAGAATTATCATCTTTCCATGAAAGATGTGGCTTCTCTTCATCTCATAGATTCATCCCTTATCTTTCCATCCTTTTGATTTTCTTCCCTTTTCTTGCTTATTGTCTGCAGTATTTCTTTGATTATGGAATGATCCTCTATCTTTGTTGAATTAGTAACAATAATTCACATCAAGAAGGAATCATAGAAAATATCTTGGTTAAAATTGACAAATTTGTGTTTCCTGCAGATTTTGTTATTTTTGATTTTGATGCAGATAAAGAAGTCCCAATCATCCTTGGAGGACCATTCTTGGCAACTGGAAAGACACTCATTGATGTGCAGAAATGTGAACTAACCATGAGGGTGAATGATCAAGAGGTGAAATTCAATGTAATGAATGCCCTAAAATATCCTACTGAGGATATTGAGGAATGTTCAGTCATAGTGTCTCTAGATCAATTGATGCAGAAGCAATTCCACAAACAACATGATCATCTGATCAATGCTCTAGAATCCAGTGCTCCTGCATTGATAGATGAAGAAATTGAAGAAAAACATCCTCCACAAAATGAGCTTAAATTTTTTCAAGAAAATGAGAATTGTTATCCCAAATGCTTATTGGTTGGGGCATGGGATCACTTGCTTCCCTATGCCAAGTACATGGGATTTCTGACAAAATGAAGAAAGAGGAAGGATGATATTTTCTTCTTGTCCTATTATCCACCCTAACTTAGGTTTTTGAATGGCAAGTCAGGCTGAAGACTCTTAAATCAAGCGTTTTCTGGGAGGCAACCCATGAGTTTTTAATTTACTAACTTAATTATGTGTTTTAGTTTGTTTTGAAACTTTTTGCAGGAAATGAATTGCTGGTGTATCCATTGCACCAGCAATGAGGAGAGCATCCATTGCACCAGCAATGGATGTAGGTGCATCTAAATCTGAGGAGCCAAAGAAAAAGAAGCAGAAGAAGGCAAAAGGTGCACCAGTGAGGAAAAGCAGCAGGCTCACAAGTGGAGCCACTAAACAGTAACAAGTTCCTTTTTAAAATTATGCTGTTATCTTTTGTGAACAACTTTTAGTATTATGCCTTAACTCTTATGCAGCTATGCACCTCTCCTCTCCCATTATCTCTTTGCAGTGAGGACACTGCTGATCTTTAAGTTGGGGGGAGGAGATTAACTCTATTTTGTTATATATTGTGAACCTATGCTGCTATGTTTTAATATGCATGTTTTATTAGTAGTTTATGTGTGTTTTTGTGCTAGTTAGTAGTAGTTTGGCAAATAAGTTTCTGAAAACAGTTTCTTGGTAATATTTTGAGAAGCATGATCAGCTGAAACTCTATTTTGTGAAAAAGAACAAGTGCATTTTTAAGAAACCAATTTCTTTGTGAAAAACTAAAGTTTTGAAGCCTAAGTTTGAACAATGACCAAAATTATTTTTGCTTCAACACTTAGTTCACTGAATTTAAGAAAGGAACCTGATTAATTAGAGAATAAGTGGATGCCAAGGATAGACTTAGGGAGCCAAGGTCAAATACTAAAGTTTTATTAAAAATTTTGAATAGCATAAAGAAATAAGTTTGGGGGTGCAACAATGAAGACAAAGGCTGAGTGAGTCAATTTTTAGGAAGTCAGTGTATTAGGTTACAAGCCCATCATGTAAAAAGCTGCATTGATACAAATCAAATAAGCTGTATCCGTTCCAAAATTGCATGAAAAAAAAAAAGAAAAAGAAAAGAAAAAGAAGAAAAAGTCAAAAATAAAAGAAAAAATTCTAAGATAGAAGCTGGAGCAACAAAATTCTATAGCAATCATTGCACCTGCAATGGTTGCACCTGCAATTCAAAGATCACACGTTGCTCCTGCAATAGGGAACCACCACAAATTTTTAGAAAACACTGACACAAGTTGGTTCACTCACAAAAGACCCTTTGTTGTGCTTTGAAGCCCCTCAATACTTAAAGAAATTGTTTTTTATTTTTTTGACAAGGATACTTAAAGAAATTGTTAGTCTATTCTCTATTTTGAAAAATCTTTTAGTTTTGACCAAAGCAAATTTTTTCTATCCAAAAGCAGAAATGGACTTTTCAAAATTAGTTAGGGACCAATTTGAAGTTCAGTGATGACACACACTCACACCAAAGAGCTACAATAAATTTGGATGTTTGAAGAACTTATGGTTTACAAAGCTTGGTGAGACGCAAATGAAAAGAATTTCAAGAAAATGCACTCATTGAAAATATGTTTTCAAAAGGGTTTAGCTAATCTGATCTTCTAGGAATTAAAACCAAGAATTTTTGAAAATTTTCTAAGTCATTACTTGAGGACAAGCAATGGTTTAAGTTTGGGGGTGTGATAACTCTATTTTATATAGAGTTATATACGCTTTCAAATCTAAATTATTGTAAGAAACTCAATGTTTATATAGCTACAAATAAAGGGAAAACAAAAGAAAAACAGCATCTTTAAATTAGGAACCCATCATCTTTGATTATCATGATTTGTGGCATTTTATGTGTTTGTTCAATTGCTGCAGCAATCATTGCACCTGCATGTGGTCAAGCAACCATTGCACCTGCAATAACAGGAAATAGAAGTTCTGAAGAAAGCAAATACATTGCACCTGCAATGATGCCTACAACTATTGCACCTGCAATACCCAGATGACAATGCACCTGCAATGAGCAGATTCACTGAAGACAGAAGCATTGCACCTGCATCCATTGCACCTGCAATGACCACAACACAGAATGCTCCTGCACTATGATGATGATGTCAGTATGTCAACTTGCAAGTGCAAGTTGCCCAAGTGGATGGCTGCTGCGTTAAGTTCAGCCCCTTTAGACAACAAGTTGCAACTTTTCAAGTACACTTGTCCACACCTTATTGGACCACTCTTCATAGTTGGTGGGACTTCCAATCATGCTTTTTGAAGACAAGTGGAAAAGGGAAACCCTAATCTCAGCTTGGTGACCAAGGCAAGCACTTTTTGGAGCCTATAAATACCTCCTCTCCTCTCCATTGAAGATCATCTCTAAAACATCTCACAACTCTCATATATTTCCATAGAGATCACTTGTTTCATTTATTTTCCTAGTTTTAGTAGATAGTTTCATTTCTTTTTTTAGTTGCAGTACTCAACAAAGCTTGAATTGAAGGAAAGAAAGTGACAACTTCTTCCTTCTCTTCTCGTGGAGTTGTTGTTGGTGTTTTCCATTGTTGAGAGTTATTCTTCTCAACATAAGCTAGGTAGAAGATGCAAAGGGTCTTCATTTGTGTAACACCTATCTCATCTCAATCCTTTCGCATTTTCCTTATTATAAGCATGTCTCATTCTGTTTATATGTGCCTTTTTATGTTGAACATGAGCTAAACTCTTTATGGTTGGAATACCTTAACTTTGTAATGAAGCTTTGATAAAGTTATTATGTTATGTTGATGTTCTTGTAATTTAGTTCTTGTGCTATAATTCTTTCAAACTTATTTTGAGATTGATCACTTAGAATAGGTAGGGTCATAAATACAGAAATGGTTTGTGATTTGAACTCAGAACTAATATGGATAAGTGTTTTAATAAGAGGAAACTTTGTTAAAACCATGCTAAAACTTAGACATAAGATAGCATAGTCCATAGGGTGAATCTGTAAGGGTTTCAAAGACAAGGGTGAACTTATTTAGGGCTTAGACATAAGTCTTATAACGAAACCCTGAAGATAGTTGCAGAAATGCACAAGTCATTTTATACAGCATCCATTGCAGGTGCAATCATTGCAGAAGCAATGATTGCAAGTGCAATCATTGCAGGAACAATGATTGCATGAGCATCATATGTAACATAATGCTTTCAAAGTGAATTTACTTAGAAAAGAGTATTTCAACCATCTCTCTCAATTGAAACACAACATCTTTTACTTGCTTTAATTTACATTCTGTTTGCATACACCATCCTCACATCAACTTAATTTTATTTTACTTTCCTTTTATCACTAACATTACTATTATTTTAAATTCTTTAAAATTAATCCAATCCATGTGGGTACGATCTCTACTTATCAGTATATTACTTGTTTAGACTGTGTATACTTGCACATCCTTTTCACACAACAAGGGGGTAAGCAAAAAATTCATAATCATTCGATGAAGGAAATTGAGGTTCACCCTGAGATTATGGATTACATTTCTCAGTCTGGTTTGACCCCCCTTCATGACGTGGGATTTGGTACGGTCAACCATTTCCTTCTTACTGCATTCGTGGAGAGGTGGCACAGAGAGACCAACACCTCCCACCTTCCAGTTGGTGAGATGACTATCACCCTGGATGATGTACGGCAACTGCTCCATATCCCCATAACAAGGACATTTTTTGACATGGTAGAGCCAACCAAGTTTGAGGTGCAGGATTGGTTGGTAGTGGTCTGTAGTGTTATGTTGTTCTATTTACCGGATAATTTTCTTATTGACTTGAACATATTGTATGAATTATTGAAGTTCTGTTTATATGTTAAATTTTTTGGTTCTGTTTATTAGTATTCGATAGTTAATCATCCAATTTATCATTAAGTTCGTTCAAAGTTGGTAAATTATCGCTCCAAAATAGCTAATTTATCGTTCTAGGTAATACTTGGTTAAAAGAAAACGTAAAAAACCATCATCAGGTGGGTTCGGCCCTTGAAAATTCGAACTGGTTCGAACCACCCTTGGCCGAACCAGTTAAAAACTGAACAGGGGTGTCTGCGTGAAAATTAACAGCCTCAGCGCACCCACATTCGAACCGGTTCGACCAAACGTGGGTCGAATCGTAATAAATTTTAAAAAAAATAGAAATTCCAATTATCATTAAGGGTCTTTGCGTCTTTTCATGCCATTAAGGGGGTGTCCACCGAGTAGCTCCGAGGTTGTACGAAGTATGACCCGGTATTTTACTTAATTGAGTTCGGTTGTAGTTTCTTTTTCATTATTGGGTTTGGCCCAAATTAGTTATTCATCTAGTAAAAAAAAATAATAGCATAAAAATCAATAAATTAAATGAAATCAAAATAATATTACAAATGTGTCCAACAGCTCTCCTAGGCCTCTTCTTGTTCTCCAAGGCTCCTCAAAAAAAGCCCGATACCTGAAACGGAAACAAAATCGTTAGTCATAAATTTTCGATTACGTTTCTTACCTATAAAAAAAGAGCAATTCAGACAACAATTCAGAGAAAAAATCAGAAAAACGATTAGGATTTCACACCGAAACGCTAATCAACAAAAAAACACAGTTTCTGAAAGAAAGGAAGAGAGGCAGCAAGCATTCGGAGTAAAAGCAGCAGCAGAGTTTCAGCAGTAAAAGCGTAAACAAAAGGCGTCTAATCAGAAGCTGGAAATAAGGTCGGTGCCTATTTTATTTTATCAAATCTGAAACGTATGAAATATATTTTTGCTGGTAGTGCTTAGATTCATATGCTCAGGAGTTTGTTCTTATTACCTATGACTCAAACATGAGTGGTGATATATTATAGGGTCTGTTAATGAAAATTAAAGGTAAATAGAGACTCATAACAACTTTTTCACTACCACCACAAAGATTAATAAGAGATATACATTTACAACAGAAACAAGAGTAAGTCTAATAACATTGTAAAGAACAAAACACAAAAAAACAAAGAACCAGTAGGATAGAAATAGAATCTGTGAATGGAAGATGGAGAGAAGCAAAATAATTACAAAACAGAAATAAAAAGAGAAGCAAAGAAAACGAACCTCTGACCACCACCACCCACGGTGGTCGTGTAGTGCCAGCGTTCTCTTCTACGACGACGAAACGATAGTACACCCTCACCATGACCGTCCCTCATCTGTCACCCCTCTCGTTCACCCTCGCCGGCGCCGTACCATCGGTAGTCTTCTCCGGCAAGCTTTACCAACCACCACGACACCACCGTGGCTCTCTCATCGCAACATCTCTCTCTCTCTCGTCACTGCGTCCCTCTCTCTAACCGCCGTGTCCACGCCGTCAGCAACACCTCCAGCCAGTGCACCGTCCATTGCCGTCGTCTCCTTCTTCGCCCCTTCCCTTCTTCCTCGCATTCCTTCTCCTCTTTCTCTCCCGTTTTTCTCTCTCTTCGAAATCACTCTCTCTCTCCTCGTTTTTTCTGGGAGCGGCGCTTGAGAGATTAGAAATGTGAAACTAGGTTTTCTAAAAATGAAAGTTACCTTGTATAGGGTTTAACTTTTGCGTAAATAGCCAATTTGGTCCCTAAAAGTGTAACTCGCTGTCAATTTGGTCCCTCAATGAAGCAAAAATGCAAAAAGGTCCCTCAATGTGTAATCCGTCTGTCACGTTAGTCCTTCCCGTTAATGTGTAATCAATGTATTTTAAATTAATAATCTTTTTACACATTTAGTTGAAAGGTAATAGGAATGATGTCGTAGGGTGCTAGTACCTTCCCCGCGCATAACCAACTCCCGAACCCATTTTTTGTTCGTACACCTTTTTAGGAGATTTATCAATGTTTGCCCCTTAATCCTAAACCTTGATGGCGGCTTCATCTCCTCGAAGGATCCCTCCCTGCGAAATAACTTTTTTTTGAAATACGTTCCAACAAAAAAAATTGTGATATTTTGCAGGGACGTATTTAAATAAAAAGTTATTTTGTAGGGACGTATTTAAAAAATGGTTATTTTGCAGAGACATATTTAAAATTCCAACTTTCGGAGGGTCATATTCAAAATTGTGTTATTTTGCAGTGACGTATTTAAAAAAAAATTGCAGGGACTAAATCGAAAAACAAGGATATTTGCAGGGACTAAACACATATTTAAACCTTCTTTTTATTACTTTCCTTTTGATGAAAAAAATTGTTTAAACTAAAAAAAAAGTTGTTTGGCACGAACCGAACTATTAGTGATTACATAGTACGGGTAATTACTAATGAAATTGCATATCTTTTCGTTTGTCAATAAAAAAGGCTAGGCCCCTTTAGAAAAAATAAATTGTATATACTAGTATACGATTCTCTCCTTTATTAATGAGAGCGACTCTTGTATAAAAAGAAACAACGCATGGAAATTGCTGTAAAAAAAAAAACAATGCATGGAAATTAAGCAATGTAGTGTTTTTTTACAACTAAACAAAATATACAATTTTTTAATGTTTTTTTCTTAATATATAATAGTCTGTCTAAAACACGCGTAAATGTTAATGATTCGATTTGTACCATGGTGGATCTGAAAGCTCCGGCAAGGGGTGCCTACAAAAGGTATTCTAAGGCCTAAGTCAGATAGAACCTTAGAGTCGAGTACTGAAAAAGTAGGGATAAAGGCGAGGTGATCAAACTCAGAGGGTCAAGCCACCTTTATATACACAAGAGACATAGTCAGTTTGTTCCTCTTTTCTCAGAGATAGACGTCAACTCCTATTATCTAGAAGCCAGTATGTTGCTAGACGAGATCATGATATATCTGTTGGCAACCGTCTCATTTGAAAGTGGGATAAGCCTTAGAACCTTATTAAAACTAACTCGAGTTGTGATTGTTTTAGGGGCAAGTTGGGTTGCGACCTAGATACTTCAATGCAAGATCACGTCTACCCGAGCTACTAGCCCCGTTTGAGCTTGTTAATTAGGCGTGATGAACTTTTAAGTTGGAGTTCATCATTGGTTTGCTTTTTTAGCTCGGTCGAGGTTATAGCTCTATAGTGAAGGTCAGATGGAAAGCTCGATATCGTTTTACAAGTCCCCCTAGACTTCTTATTTTGTAGAAATATGAAGTCTAAGTTTCTTATCCGAGTTGAACTTTAGCGAGCTGGCTTCTTCGAAAGGGCAGACCTTTTCAAACTTCTATATGAGACTCGATTTGCTTATTCATTTGTTAGCATTAAAACCTTAAACCGATGCATTTTGATCACGCACAAATTTTTGAATTACTGTGCATGTGTCACAACGCTTTGAAATGACAGGTAGCTTTGTGACCCACTTTGATCAACGACGTTTTTTTCCTTGATCTAAGGTCGCTCGTTATATCAGCATATTGGGACACAGGTTGATGATCAAAGGGTTTCGCCAGGAGGAGAGTCATAGTCTCATAGATCTCTTTCCCTGTGAAGCTCTAATTAAGGGAAAGTCTTGCCAATCTTCGGTGAACTTTCTGTCTCATTTTCTCTCAAGTCCACTTTCTATAATAATATTTAATGAAACCTAGAGCAAAGATAAATGACCAAAAATGTTATTTCGCCGATTTATTTATATTCTAATATTTAATGCAATAGTTATAGTTATATATAGTTATATGTCATTTATATATAGCATTGGAATATAACACGCAACGTTGAAATATTTGACACATGTGAATGTGATTGACGAACCAGTCTCAATATCATACTACTACAAAATAAAACCAATCGACGGTGACCTTTTAACCATTCCCAAGTCAAACATTTGAAGCTTCTTGCCTTATGCAATGACTTGCTCTTCCTATACGTATTCATGTTCCCACCCACCTTTAATTTTTACTACAATACCCCTTTGATCCAAATCCGCCTATATTATACATCAAGAAAGTGTCTTAACTCTCAAACATATATTTGCAGTGATCACATTTATATACTTATTTCTGAGCTAGCTAACTAGCTTTTCTGATACCAAAGTATGGCAGATAATCAGAGAATTCACCCTACTAACGATGTTGAGGCACAAACAAATCCCACAGCTCCTTTAGTTCCCACAAACACTGAAAAATCTGAAAGAGGAGATCCTCAACATGGCTACCCTCCATCACTTCCTCAACGCACAATTCCAGTGATGCATTCAAAGCCACCAAAGAAGAAAAGAAGCTGTTGCTGCAAGTTCTTTTGTTGCACATTCAGCATACTGCTAATTCTAATACTTGCAATTGCCATCACAGCTGGATCACTCTACCTTGCTTTCAGACCAAAGCTTCCAAAATACTCAGTAGACAAACTCAGAATAACACAGTTCAATCTTGTCGACAATAACAACCTTTTTGTTACATTTAATGTTATGGTTACTGCTAGAAACCCAAACAAAAAGATTGGAATATATTATGTTGGTGGAAGTCATATAAGTGCTTGGTATAAAGATACAAAATTATGTGAAGGGTCTTTGCCAAAATTTTATCAGGGTCATCGGAATACTACTTTGCTTAATCTGCCGTTGACTGGTCAAACACAGGATGCAACTGGATTAGTGAATACTGTGCAGCTGCAGTTGCAAGAGACAGGGAATATTCCTCTTAATATTAAGGTTAAGCAACCTGTGAGGGTTAAGCTTGGTAAGTTGAAGTTGTTTAAAGTCAACTTTCATGTTAGGTGCAGGCTTGTGGTCAATAATCTTGGTGCTAATAATGATATTAGAATTACAAATAGTAGCTGTAAGTTCAGATTTAGGCTGTGAATTCTGAGTTAGTAGAATATATGCAATTCTTTCTTGGCATGTAATTAAATCATATTAGCACTATTTGTTCCATTTATTTATGGTTTCTGTCTGATGATTGGGATTTTTAATAAGGGATAGATTAGAGGAGTAGGTGTGGGTTCTTCCCTTGCATCAGCCCCTTTGAGATACATTATTTCTTGTACTTTTGATTCTACTATTATTTCAGTCACATATTATATATAGCACATAATATTGTATGTCCTCTTTGTTTTTTTAACAAGTTATTATATGTCCTGTTTGTTGAATCGTATTAGACAATATTTTTTTGAAAAGAATTTTCTTTTTATCAGCTTAGTCAACAAAAATAACTATTGATATAGTCAACAAGAATATAAGTAACAAAGGTATGATATCTTACTCGCTTTAAAGTCGCTCAATCTCTCCCCCCTTCCCATCTAACCATTCGTAAGATTTAATAAATTGCTTAATAATAAAAATAAAGAAAGGTCACTCTATTACAATTTACTAGTGTTACTAAACTCTCGAATCAACTTGACATGATATGCCATGAATCTAGTGTGAGACAATCAGTTTTGTAGTCGAACCATTTACTCGGTGGGTCAAACTAGTGACTCAAGTCTTGCAATTTTTTGTTTCATACTCCAAAAGGCACAATTTTACTTTTGCGAGGGGTGTTTACGTAAAAACAAAATTAGAAACGATGTAATTTCCATGCTGTGATGGTGTCTAAGGGATGATAAGATTCCCTACAGTTTTTGGAGTATGAAATGTATACATGTGTCATGAATCTTTTGGTATTTTTTGATAGTGACTGAGTCACGCAGTTTAACTAATGACCTTTTTGTTCAACCGGTTAACCATTAACTCAGTTTCTTGATCAAGTCGATAGCTGATCTTAATTATCAATGATCAATAGTTTAATCGCAAAGAAAAAGAAAGACATTAATTGAGAACAATAAATAATGAAAAAATATTTGAACATGTCCATAGTAATATTGTTGTTTGATGCAATTTCATTTTTCTTTTTATGAAAGTATAAGTTTAATAAAAAATCTTAAGGAGTTAGTTGGTCTAGTGGAGCATGAAATATTCAAAGAGTCCAAAGGTTTTCCATACCTTAGACTGGCTTCCTGTTATCATAATATTTTTTCATATGAAAAGAAAGTTTGATAGAAATAAATTTCACAAACATTTTAGTGATTTTGCCAATTGAGAGTTTTAAGAAAAGAAAGTGAGAAAAATTTATAAGACTAAAGGGAAACATGTAAAAAGTGGTGAAAAGTATTTAGCATTTTGGGAAACCCTAAGTTAGCTTTTGGTGTGGGGTTTTCCCTCACTTAGGCCCATACTTCGTCCAACCCCCTAGCTACTCAGTAGACACCCCTAACACGTGTGAAAAGACCAAAATACCATTAATGAGTCTTGTGATCCAACGATGGTTCGGAGTACGGTCGTCCGAACCGGTTCGGACGTCGTGCCACCGAACCAGAAACAAACACACAGACACCCCCTTTTTTAACTGGTTCGGTGGCACCACGTCCGAACCAGTTCGGCCGACCGTGCTCCGAACCAGTTAAAATACAGTGTGAGGGGGTTTTCCACGTGAGGGTATTTTGGGAATATTTAAGGATTGGGGGCGTCCACTGAGTAGGGGGGTTGGACGAAGTATGGGCCCTCACTTATAGCTTCCATGACAGAGCATTTGAGGCTTGGCCCAAGTGACTCTGTGACCCAATAATGGTTCTATGAAAGACTTTCACATTATTAGATGCTAGCTTGTGGATGAGGTTGTCCCGACTTATAACTACTAATCAAGCAATCTCATTATTCGATGCGAGACTTCCAACAAAAGGTAAAGTGCGGGGAGCTTAAAACACAGTCTTAAAGTGCGGGTCCGTTCAAGAATACCCAACACTGAGTGAGGTTCAAAACATACTTTAATAAATAATTTAGCTTCTGTTAAAAGGTGTCTCGTTGAGTTAGGAATGTGGGTATTTATAAACTACCCTTGGCCTTGATTCCCAAGCAAAGACTTCTGGTGTACTGAAACAACTTTTTTTTTTTGGCTTGATTACATGATGAAGATCAAGCAAGCCCAGTGGAAGGCCTACCAAATGTTAGGCCAAAAGTTGTACACATGGTGGAAAGCTGAAATGGAGTGTGACTATGTTTGTGTCCCATTGATTAAAAAGGACAAAATATTGACCTTTGTTCCATCTTCTCCAACAAGAAGTTGAGCACACCTCAGTAGTAGTATCCGGAATATATTTTTAGAATGAAAAAACCGTTGCACACTAGCAAAAATAGTGGTGTAGTTAACAGTTCCCATTGCATAAAAATATGTATTTAACAGCCGGTTCGTTAAGCCCATCTAGGATTTGCTGCACCAAGCTTTTCTCATCTTTCGCGTTTTCCGACATTAATTCTACGACAAAATAAAAATCCTCATTTCCATCGAAATTCCCTAAACTTGTGTACTGAGTCAGCCCCCTTTAAAGCTCCAAGGTCCTTCTGTTTCGTTCCTCCAATAACCGAGCCCAAGGTGTTCGACAAAATGTCAAACCGAGTTCACATGAAGAAGGGGTTGATGACACTGATGGGTACCCACATTGTGAACTTTCTAAGCAAACAAAAACAGCAACACCCACTTTGTGTTTCCATGTACGTTCGATCAAAAACGACGTCTGTCCAGTATGTAGAATCAAGAGCAAGAGATCCCACGTTTGAAAAGCTAATGGACAAGTACAAAAACCTACTCAAAGTCATTGCCATTCAAGACCTTATCCTTGCAAACCCAAAGGATCCTTCAGTTTCCATTGAATTCCTCTCCAGGCTGGCCCAGAAGCTCCACCTCAACCGTGGCGCCACTGCCTTCGTCCGCAAGTATCCTCACATCTTCCATGTTTACTATGAACCCTCCAAATTGCAGCCATTTTGCAGATTAACTGATGCGGCTCTTGATGTCTCGCGACTGGAAGCTAAGGCAATTAATGCATCTTTGCCTCTTGTTGTTGAAAGACTTGTTCGGATATTGTCAATGTCTGCTTCCAAAACGGTTCCTCTTCGAGCTATTTTTAAGGTTTGGAGGGAACTGGGCCTGCCTGATAATTTTGAGGACTCGGTTATATCTGCTAATTCTACTGTTTTTCAGCTTTGTGATGCGGAAGAACCAAATACTCATATGTTAAAGCTGATTGGTGATGTTCCTGGTACTAGTTTTAGAACTGCTGTTGAAGATTGGAGGGTTGTTGAGTGCTGTAAAGAGGAGTGCAGTGTCGATAATAGGATGGAAATGCGGTTCAGTTTCAAACACAAGTATCCTCCGGGGATGAGGTTGAGCAAGAATTTCAGGGCTAAAGTGAAGGAGTGGCAGAGTTTGCCATATGTAAGGCCTTATGAGGTTGTCAGTGGTAAAAAGAAATCTAAAGCTGGAATGATGTCTATGGAGAAAAGGGCAGTGTCTATTGTTCATGAGTTTCTGAGTTTGACAGTGGAAAAGATGGTTGAAGTTGAGAAGATCAGCCATTTTAGAAAATGGTTTGGGATTGATTTAAATATAAGGGATCTTTTCCTGGATCATCCGGGGATATTCTATTTGTCAACTAAGGGTAAAAGGCATACTGTTTTCTTGAGGGAAGCTTACGAACGCGGATGTTTGATCCAACCAAATCCTGTCTATGATGCAAGGAGAAAGCTACTTGATCTTGTTGCTTTAGAACGCCGAGGTCTGCCTGCTGTTAATTCCAAGATGCAGGATGGAAGCATAAGCAATGAGGTTGGACAAGAGGATAACCGGCACGGAGATGACTCGTTATCATCTTTTGACTAAAGCATTGCATAACACCTTTGTCTAGGTACCTTGTTTATGTGCTTTTCCATGTGCAAGGTCGCTTAACTTTCTTGTATGTTGCTGTTGGCAACTAAGTATCAAGAAATGCAAAGGTTGCACCTTAACCTTTGATTCTAAATTGGTTAAATGTTCTTCATCGACTGGTTGTACTGGTTGGGTATATAGGAAGATTACCTAATTAATGAGAAGCTCTCTCTGTAGAGTCTGTACTGGAATGGCTGGCTGGCTGAAATCTGAGCACAAGTGAACTTTATCATATTTCATTGTTTTATCTTGTTCTGAAAATATCATGTGAAGCTGTTGCTGGTCTTTTAGCATATTAAAGGATGCAAAACTATGGTTCCCTTCTTACCACAGAAGCAGTGCTACATAATGTTTTAATTTCTCTTCATTTTCAACATTGTAGCACCTAAATTTATGTGGAAAGAGCTTAGCAACCAAGGCTTCTCTTGAGGTCCTAATTAGCATATCCCTTTCTGACACTGGAGGCGTGAATACTGTCACCACATGTTCGACCTTGTGAAACTTCATGATATTGGACAATGACAAGGATCTCTAAATGCAGGAGGATGTTGGATACCACTATGCGAATATTTTAACAGTGAACTTGTTATTTATGGTGTTGCTTCTGTTAGAACTTCCCTAAACAAAAAATGTATTCTTTTCTTTGCATCTTGGTCTGAAAGGGAAAAAAAAATATTTGTATGTAATTGTGCAACCAAATTTTATTATATGGAGTATGGACTATCAATTAACAAAGGGAATCTTAAGCTCCTTGGCTTTAATAACTGTTTACTAATTTGTAGCTAAATAGGATAATGAACATTATTGAAAAGGAGAGATGTGAAAGTGGAGGAAAAATAATGAGAAAAATAGGTGTAAAAAAACCAACTATTTTATCTCATCCATGACATATCTCTCATTTTCTCTCTATTATTTGTCTCTTCTCTTTTTTGCAAAATATTGGGAGAAGGGAGCAACATAGTCAACTTTTGCCCCATCCAATATCGGGAGAGGGGGAGACAAGTTTATACTAAAATTTTAAATTTATCGACAAAATATCCTTACATTGCATAAAAAGCAACATAACCAGTTATAAAAATATAAAAAATAAATTCGTCTGTATCCTTCTATTAAGATTCCTCTCCTCTCTTCCTCAGCCAAACAAAAAGAGGGGTTATTCATCAACAGAGATAGAGCATAAGAACGTTTTAATATTGAGGAAACTGATATTCTGTTTTAATATCACTATCAGCATAGGGATTAAAACATTTCACCACACAGAGGCACTCAGGTGTTTATGCAAAAACCAATCTCAGTGCATACAGGTGAAAATAATGTTAAAAAATGCAATCATGCAAATAATGTCTAGTCAGCATTAGCAACAATAAGTTTAATAGTAAAGGCTAACTTTGGCCCCTCTGGTTCTTCCATTATAGCTTGTCTAACCAAAAGAAGAAATATAAAACAAAAAGTGCCTCCTTTTCTTTTTGGCCCTTCTGGAACATAATAGAAATGACCCATCCACAAATGCAACTTGACAACATCCACCTGAAAAAATTGACAGCTTTGCCTACCAAAAATCAAAATCTAAAAGATTCTTTAATTAAAGTCCTTTTGTGCTAATATCCAGTAAATGTAAAAGCATTGCTTGAAAAACTCCTTTACAAGCACCAAAATGTTACAAGCAATGAATCAAAAGTCAAAGAGCACAAAATATCTGACATTCCCATTCACATTGAAATTTCAGGAAGAAGATAATAAGGATAACTTGAAAAGTCGAATTTTTTTAAGACAATTATGAGCCCTTTCAATAACCAAATCAACCCTATCTTTTCTCTTGTTCTTCCTACTAGGATAATGTGTCATTACAACACTCTTAGGAGATTCAAGCTCAGAACTTTCACAAGTCTTCCTCCCCTTTCCTTCTTCTTTCTCTTTGTCTAAAGCAAGTTTTATACCATAGTTACTCTTCTTTGTATGCTCCAAGCTGGTAGATTCTGCATCATATTAACACAAAACATCTCAAAAAATGAAGAAAAAAAAACATCTATTTATAAGTTCAGCACAAAAAAGAAGAAGAAAAGTTAAAGAAAGAAACCTTCTGTATCGAGAAAAACATTGGTAGTGTTGATATGATTGTCGTTTTGCGGAAACAGGAGAGAATGATGATCTTGTTGTTGAAAGATGAAGGATCTGAGTTCTTGTTTAAGATACTCAAATTGATTGGGGTGTTGAGCTTCAAGCATCTCCAACTCTTTCTTGGCTTGTTCTTCCATTGTGTGACTATTCCACTTCTTTGAATTTGAAATAGTGATTAAAAAAATAATATTAAAAAGAGTTAAAAGGGGCAACAAAAGGCAGGAAAAGAGGAAGGGAAAACATCATTGGATATTCATATTGGCATTGGGTTCTTTTGGGAGTAGTAAATTTATGTTGGGTTCTGTTTGGGTTTCCAACGTTGTTGTTATTTTATTTATTGAATTATTTTGTGGGGTATTGAATAGTTTTTCAGGGCAGGAAAGGACTAGACATTAACTCGAGGGAAGTTGCTAAGCAAGAGCAGTTAAGAAAGTGACTCAACTACGATTTGAACCTTGGCTTGGCAGGTTCTCCTCTTCAGGGGGGAATCGCTTCCACTATACACTATCAATTAGGGTTTCATAATTGATCCAATTGATCCAATTCATTTAAAACCGCAGCGACCAAACCGAAAAACTACAAACGGAAAAGATCGCAAATTGGAAAAATCGAAAATCGTAAAAACCGCAATTTTGGATTGGATAACTTTTTATCCCCTACACTATCTAGTGAATGGTTAAGATTGAATCAACCAGTATTAAATCTCAACCGTTGATGAATTTTTATACTACATCATACGGTCATATTTAATGGTTCATCGGCGAAGGATTTGATTTGCACCCTCGCTCTAGAAGCACCCAAAAAAAAGAAAACTAAATTAATACTTCAAGGGTATAATAGAAAAAAATTATAAATGTTTCATTGATAGACTATAAACGCCTAGAGCGAGTAGTACTTTTAGGCTCTGATTGGCAAGGTCAAACCGCTAGCGTTTAGCGCACGCAACTGCAGAGACTAATCCCTCGAGCCGGGTAGGACCACAATGAACGCAAAGCTCTCCCTCAAGAAATTTAACATTGCTGCATGCCCAAGCCTGGATTCGAACCAGGACCTTGGTTAAGCTGGAAGAGACCCTACCATCTCATCCAAATGCTCTTGGGTTCCAAACACTATTTCTTGTAACGTTTGAGCTTACAACATATAACATTTCATTTTTTATCTAATTTTTACCTTTATTAGTTTAATTAAATTCTTTATTTATCCTTCATTAATGAATATTTTATCTCATTTTTAAGCATTAATTATAAATATTCATTTATATAATTTTATATTTTAAAGTTAATTCAACTGCTAATTTTACCAAACACTTTAAATTCAATCCGCTATCTCATATGCTATATGTTACCTCATCCTCTATACGTTAACTTATCTGTTATATGCTAGTTTATCCATTGTTCACTACTTTTTACTAAACTGAGCGTTAACGTAGATATACTAAGCTTAACAGTAGAAAACTTATGGCAAAATTACATCAGAGGACTTTTAATATTTATTTGTAACAAGTTGGCCTTTTAAGTTTTTTTTTTGTAACAAATAGGTCCTTTAAGTTACCTAACGTTGACACCGTTGACCCTTTTAGTAAAATGCAATATCGTTGATTACATCAAAATACACCAAAATATGCTTGGTTGCATCAAAATACATAAGCTAGAGTAATCACAATATATAAAGTAGCATTACATCAAAATACATAAGCTAGAGTAATCACTAAAAGGGCCTATTTGTTACAAAAAAAACTTAAAAGGCCAACTTTATACAAATAAATAACTTAAAGATCCTCTAGTGTAATTTTGCCAAAACTTATATAGCATTTTGAATCTAAATAAATATACTAAGCTTAAGAGTAGAAAATTTATCTAGTATTGACACTTGAGTCTTGACTGTTTTGGCTGTATTAACTTCTCTTTTGCCACTTTTCTTTTCTTGTTTTGTTTTGTATGCCCATGAAAACTTGCCCACAAGTTCGACAATGCGTTCATTGAAGATTTGTTCACAGGAGAATGTTCCAATACAAAATCTATATACTACTATATATTCCCTTTAATCAAAATCTATAAAAAGTCAAAAGTATCAAAGATTAGAAATAGATGGAGTACTACTATTTCACAATATTTTAAATATCGAATCAGCCGAGAGATTAAATTGATTAAGCAACGAATTGACACTACCTACGGCCTACAGTTCAATTATTTCAATACTTTGACCAAAATTTTATCTATATTTGAGTTTCTTAACATGATTGAACCATCCTAACTTGAAGGTATCACCAATTTGATCTCGAATTTGATTTTCAAAACATTCTATTATTATCTCATCTTAAAAAAAAAAACACTATATATACAATAGACACCCAATAATATTTGTAGTAACATAATCCAAAATAATGATTGTTAATCACGTCTAAATCATGACAACTAATAGTGTGTCAATTCACAGTTAATTGAATTTCGATTGAGGGTTAATTAGAGTTGGCAAAATGGACTACTCGGACCGTACCGGACTATCCCATGGTGGTAGTAATTAAAGGCCCATTCCCAAGGCCAACATCTCTCTGGTAATAGCCTTCATTTACGGCACTATCTTTTTTTATCAATATTTGTTTACTTATTTATGACATTGTTTGGTTGTTTCTTTCTACAAATGAATGAGAACTAATTGGAATATGATTTAGTTTTTCTTTTTATTTAACATTTCATAGTGCCAGTCTTCCCTCTGATGTCCAAGCATTTATCTGTTTTAGTGTTTGTTCTGTTGTTGCTCTTCGCGTGTTGCTTCAACCCATGAATGATTTTCATCTGATACTTTCATGTCCAAATGAGCATAGGCCATGGTCGAGAGAGCAATTATCATTGTTGTAACAAGAAAACAAGGTACTCTGAGTGATTCCAAAGAAGTGGTGGTGTCGATATCATTTAAGAGAAGCGACAGGCTGAAGAGAGTGGTGTGCGCCGATGGTCACCCAACCGCCGATCATCAGTCACAACTTTCCAGCGATGGTGCCGCCGTTGACAGAAAAGTTTTGATAATAGGTTGCTTCTATTGGGTTATATATAAGGTATGCAAATTTGAGATATAAATTGTTCCTCTCAAAGAAAACTTTCAAACATGAGGGGAATGTCGGTTTCTACTCTGGTTGCGTCATGATCACCATGTTTTGTAGAAGAAAGGAACTACTAGTGCAGGCATCATGGTGGACACGAATCGCGGGAGGTGGGCGCAAGGCACATTGGGGAAATGTGGATCGCCGTGAGGACGAAGCGACTTCCTTCATACTGCCATCAAGGGCCACACGGGCGGGAAATTTTTTCCTATAGGGTTTTGACGAGGAGGGAGAAAATTCTTTGCGGTAAATTAGGAGACGGAGATGAGGACCATGTCCCCGTGTGGATGAGGGCAACAAATGAAAACTTCTCATGACGAGGATCAGGGCAGAGAAAAATTTGGGAGACAGGGACAGGACCTACCAAATCCCTCTGGGGAGAGAGATGAGCGAGGAAAATCTTCCATAATGGAAATTGGGAGCAAATATGAAGAAAAGTTTGTGGGACGGATAGGGACCACGCCCCCGTGGGGATAGTGGCGAGGGAGTAAAACTTCTTATGACAGAGATCAGGGGCAGGGACATGGACAATGAAAAATTTGGAGTGATGGGACTAGGAGTACTCCTCGCCCCTGCACTTTGCTTAGTTGCTTCATATGTTTGCTTTTACTGGAAGGTAGAATAATCAATATAAAATTAATGTACAATGGTGCTATTCGGGATACTATTCTTGGGCAATTCAGCATTTCTCTTAATTTGGCAGTGTTGCTATCAAAATACAGAATTATTTTAAGAATCGCACGGGTCAAAGTTTAGTAAATAAAAAAATCTGCATCAAACACCTAAAAATTCTTTATATAACTTATTAATTGCAATAAACAAATTAAATTTATATGAAACAGATGCACACGAATAACAAACCATCAAATCATCTAAATTTAAACTAATGATATTTCTGTACTATAACTTACGTGTTATAAATTCAACACCTCACTTCCAGAGAAGTGATAATATCCAATAATCCCATACACATAAACTGACAATAATCCCATGAGGTATTAGAACTAGAAGTACTTAAAAGAGTAGCTGAATTAACTGTACAAGAAATGCAACAAAAAGAAATGTAATCAAGAGAATATGTGAATCATTAAACATCAAAGAGAGTTGTGTGATTTCAAGATTCTAAGAATGCATCAACCTTAGCATTTGTTGTTTTAGACAAGAATTTCATGCAAATAGGTGGTTGAACTCCAGCCAAAGCAAGAAATGAGCTAGGAAGTGACCATATTCCATCACCACAAATCAAACCAGAAGCAACAGCAGATCCAAATGCATCAGCCTTAGCTCTATCAACCTTCTGCCAAATGAACAAAATCAAGCTTCCAAGACACATATCAATAGCAAAATAGCTTCCAATGTAAAAAGGTATAGCCATAGCCATAGGAACAGGAATAAATCTAGCCCATTTCTTTCCAACCCAATCGCGAACAAGATTGATAATTATCGCTGCAGCGAAAAACCCAATGCAGAGGTAGAGACAGTTTTTCGGCAAAGCACCGAGGCCATCGACTCCCAAAATCGCCATGTTACGGAAAATAAGTGCGTTAGGGGCAGGGTATGTTGAACTAGGAACACCAAGGGAATTACTAAAGGCCTTATAGAAAAGCCAGAAAACACAAGGAGATATCACACATCCCATTGCTGTTCCAATTACTTGGCTCACAAACATAGACCTTGGTGAAGATAATGTCATATAACCTGTTTTGAAATCTTGCATGAGATCAGAAGCTGTGGCTACAATATTCATCATCACACCACATGCTGCTAAACCGGCTAAGACGCCACCGTGAGCTGCCCCCGCCCACGCGCCGATAATAAAGATGGCTAATTTTCCGTAGGTAGATGCAAGGGACCAATCTGTTAGTCCACATCCATATGCATTGCAAAAGGCTAGTGCTGGTGCAAAGAGGTAAATGGTAATGATGTAATACCACTTCATTTGGTGGAAAATGATGGGGATTGTGCATGTAGAGATTATTGCGATTGTAACATAGCCAGCTATTGAAAACCATGCTGGTATTTGGTCTTTGAGGAACATCTCAGTTCTGCGTTTGTCATCATATGAAAGTGTAGGTGGCGTAGAACCATTTTGATCACTGGAATTATTTTCTTTTTTGTACCACTGGTTATATAAACCATAAAGAGTTCTCCCAAGAACCTTCACAAAGTTGTATAAACCATCACCAAGAATCATTGCTATGGCTACGAAAACCTGCAGTTTTTAAGAGTACATTTAGTAAAGGAATTATCAACAAATCACATTAGAAAATATCTAATACATTAGCTAATTTTATCAACAAGAATATTAGAATCAGAAGTGATTATGGGCATGTTTGGACCGGCTTATTTGGGCTTATCTACTGGTATAAACACTTGTGAAATTATTTGAGAGAACTTATGGTAACAGCTTATGGCACGTTTATAAGCTGTTTTCAGCTAATTTCCATAAGGTATCCAGAATAACTAATGAAAACAGCTTATAACTCACAGAAAAATAGTTTAACATTATTTTATCTCTTAGGCTACATAAAAACTTATTTATTTGCATAAGCTGTGTTTTTCATATGCTCAAAAATAAACTCTTCCAAACAGGGTGTTATTGTAGAAACAACTTGTGCATAAGCTTTTATATGATAAGCACGCTGAATTAAGCTGTTTATCCAAATAGAGCCTATGTCACGTACCCATTATTCCAATTAACTATGACTCAGCTGTTTGATCATATAATAAGCCTAGTTATGGAAAAATTCAAATGTGGAAAGGTAACTTACTTTGTAACCTTGAAGACCATGTAAGCTGGTTGATTTGAGATCAGCAGAGTACCAATCTCCTTTTTTAGCATCAATGAGAGGCCACATGATACCCCAAGAAAGAATTCCACCAATCAGAAGGGACACATTGATTATATATGGACATATCATTCCAACGCCGACATAGGTAGCCGAAAAATCGAAGTAGAATCTATGTTGATAAGCTTCTAGACCAAACGTGGGGAAGTTTGCAAATCCACAACCATCACCAGAAGTGAAAAACCATTGGAAGAAACCCCAAAAGAAGCTAAAGGAAAAGAACTTTCCTAGTGCAGCTACTTGCTTCCTAAAAAAAGAAGAAATTAAAATCATCTAATTGAAGCATTTGTGAAGAAAAAAAAGTTAAGCAATTAATTTATAAAGGGTTATTAAACTCACTTTGCTAATCTGGCACCTTCTGTTGTATGGAAACTGTTGATAAGATGAGCTGTTGCAGTACCACTTGGATATGTTAATCTGAAGTCCACAATCATAATCTGTAACAAACAAGGAACAATATAACAAATTGTCAATTAGTGTGTGACAAAGGAAACTATATTAACTTTTGTTCCTATAAAGGAAGAGTGTATTTTTATTCAAGCTAGTTGGTATGTTTCGTTTCGTACGAAATAGCAGTGCTGTTGTTAGTGTACCTTTCGAAGTGGAACCACTGAAAAGAGGCCAAGAAAGCTGACAACAAATAGAAATGCTATCATCCATCCTAAACCTGGGTTCTTAATATCCGTTGTAGAGGCAGCTTCTGGAGCTTGTTGTGCAATAGAAGCACTCATTCCAAACAAGTAGCTGCCAAAGCCACCTATTCAAGCAAATCCATTGTGTCAAAAACAAATAAGGTTCTTTGCATCAGAATTGCAATTAAATGTACTATATTTAATTAGATGCCAAAAAATTTAACTCTAGTATAACCATATGTCGCCCTTGTCATGCAAGGTGAACAATGGAACATTGCAATGGCACGCGGAAACAGCCGTAATTTTTTGGCGCAACTACAGATCTTGGCCGTCCGATTTTGATCAATGGCTTAGAGTGATTTAATAAAGTTGTAATTTGGACTATTCAGCAAATATCGAATGAATGGTCGAAATTAAAAACTATGTGTCCTTAAACATGCACAGGGTACGATTATGTTAGATTGAGAAAAGGATTTGCTCTTTGGAACCTTCAAAAACAGGCACATGATAGAGACATTGTAGCTTTAAATTCAAGTTCTGCACTCGAATTTATTCATAGGTGACATAAGAGTTCAGTGAAATCACCATCATCCATTTAAAGAGAGAGAAAACGTGTTTACATTACAATAAATAAAAGAGAAAGAGACTTAAGGGTGAGTTTGCCATCACATTATTTCCTCAAGTTTTTTTCCCACTTGAGATAATCTATTCAAGTCAAACAAACAATTCTTGAACCCTTAATTAACCATCACTTGTACTATACCCTTTTGAAAGAAAAGAAACAATCACTTGCATATATTAATATTAATATAAAAAACTCTTGAGGGAATCAAAGAAACACATATTTTATTATATTTTCTCAGTATCAAATTATAAAGGGGAACAGATTCTGTAAACAAAAAAAATATGCAGAGATAGTATCTTCTCTTCACAAACAAACAGCATTAACTTAAAAAAATTATGAAACACAATAACTGAAGGGACCACCAGAACACAAGAGTGTTAAGATTTACAGTGGGGCCCACCACCCATGCAATGCAAATCTCAAAAAAATACTACAAACAACCCCAGAAATACAAAAATTCTAAAAATGAAAACTTTCAAAGAATTAAGAGAAAAGAGAAAAAAGGGTTTTTACCGCTGAAGGCAATTCCACTAGCAGCAACAACACAAGTTTGAATAACAGTATTCTCTTGTCGAGTAAAAGGTTGATTAAGCAAACCAGATTTAGATAACAACTTAGTCCACATCTTCACAAAGAAGAACCCTAACAACCCCGCAGAAACATTCAATGAAGGAATTATTCCAGTTGTTAAATTCAGCTTCATTACGATGAACGTGAACATCACCGACAACACGAAACTCACCATCACAGCCCTAAACGTAACCTGTCTCTGCCACGATGGCACCGTCTTCGCTTCAAACCCTCTCTCCACTGATAACTCCTCCGTTATATCCATCGTTTCTTCTCTTCCCTCAACGTCACCGCCGGCGCCGGCGCGTCGGTGGGGTTCCGTTGCCATTTTTTCCCGATATTCAACAACGTTCGAGGATTCGTTCGTTGTTGTTGTTGTTGTTGGTGTTGTGGTTTTTATTATGAGTGTGTCATAATCTAGCTGTTGCTTTCAATTTGTTTCCTAAGGTTAACTTTTTCTATATGTGTTGTTACTATCAAATCAATTAATTTTGGTTCGGTTAGCTGGAAGTGTGGTGTTCTACTAGAATTAGAATTCCTAATAACGGGCTTTAATAACCCATATATACCGAAATGCATTCAAATCTATTTTAAAAAGTTTCAAATTCAAATAAAGGTGATTTTTTGATAAATGATGTCAAAAAGATAAAAGTTAGTATTTGCTATAACGGACTCCCTAGTGTGCATATATTGTCTCAAAAAAAGTTGGCAAAAAAGTAACCATCAATTTGCATCAATGCTGTTTGCCCTGGCTATGTGAAAACCGACATAAACTCTAATACAGGTATTCTGACACCTGATGAAGGTGCTGAATCTATTGTGAGGTTGGCATTACTACCTGATGGTAGTCCTTCTGGTCTCTTTTACATTAGAGGGGAAGAGAAACCATTTTGATCAAGGATCAGTTGTTACTTGAAAACAAAACCTTTTGTTACTTGAGTCGTGCTTATGTTTAAACAATAATGTGTCTTTCTCGGATCAATTCCTTAACTCACTAATCAAGGTACTTGCTTGCTTGGGACTGTTGTTGGCTTATTGAATACTCGCTCTGGTCCACAATATAAGAGAAAAATAGTGAGTTTTGGTGGTTCATTATATAAGAAACAAATACTATTTTTAAGGTGTATTAAATGTTTTTCCCTTGTCTTTCAATCTTGTAGATAAATGTCTCTTTAAAATGAAAATAATCAAATGAAATTGCCACGTGCTTTTAAAAAAAAATATCTAGAAAGTAAAAATAATCAAATGAAAATAAACAAATTGATGTTATTAAGTGATCAACCTATTTTTTTTATTTGTCGAAAAAAAACCTATATTTTTATTAGAAACTTATAAAGTGTTTTGTGAAAAACAAACATTTCTATAAATAAGTTATGTTGAAATAAGATACGTGGAGGGAAATTATGGGCCAAAAACAATTAATTTGTATTAAGAATTTTTGGGCTTTATTAAAATGACCTTCCCATTTAATTTATCCATCTCCCATCTCCCATTTCTATAACGGCGGGTTTGTTTTAAAAAAAATATGAATTTTGTAGGTAGAGTGTTAAGGTGGGAATACATTGTATAATAATGTTACATATAAACATGCATAAACATGGAGAGATATATAATTTTAGGAAGTAAAGGAAAACTTTTTGAGTAATTGTGAAGAGGATTTAAGTATATTGACATTGAGGAAGTCCAGAAAATACTTCATGATACACTACATTTTTAGTGTACTCCACATATTTCCCATCTTCTTCAAGGATGAGAATTTTTAAACCATTTGGTGAAGTCACTCTTGATAACGCAACATATAGTTGCCCATGACTAAATACAGGTTTTGGCAAATATAATCCGACATATTTTAACGATTGCCCTTGACTTTTATTTATTGTCATTGCATAGGATACTTTTATTGGGAATTGCTTTCTACGTAAGACAAAAGGCCATTTAGTGTCAGCAGCTGTGAGAACTATTCTTGGGAGAAGTACCTTTAAACCAATATTGGATCCTGTAATGATTTTAGCCTCTATTATCCATTCTGCTAGACGTGTGATAAGGAGCCTTGTACCATTGCACAATCCCAAGGCAGGATTAATGTTCCTCAATAACATAACTGGCAATCCTTCTTTAAGCTCCAAGCAATGGGTTGGAAGTCCATTAAAAGTTAAGGAGTTTAAAAATTCTAGAGGATACATAAGCTCTTGTTCTGTAATGTTATCAGTTGCCTTGTCTATCTCATCTGCGCTTCTGTATTGTTTTGTTGGTCCTTTGATTATTTGAACAATATAGTTATTGATCTCATCAACATCATTTAAAGGAGTTAGTATTGCCCTCTCTCTAAGATATTCTTCATTACAGGAATGGTCTTTTAGATTTGGGTAAGTACTCTCAACAATTTGTTTGAGGGGATCACCTGATGGTTTGATAAGATATTGGATTGGTATTCTTATCCACAATGGAATCTCTTCACCCTCCTTACAAATTGTTTTAATTCTTCCATCACCAAGTTGAAGGAGCCACTTGTTAAAATCACCTGCCAAATTATCTTGTTCTCCGGTAGGGGTTGTATCCCTAACCCTCATGCTTTTGGACAGCATAAATATTTTGCAATTGTCCCATAAATAAGACTTGTTAATACACACTTGTACTATATCATGTCTTGAGGCTTTTGGTATTACTGGAAGAATTTGTCTAAAATCTCCCCCTAGAAGGACGGTTTTTCCTCCAAATGGTTTTGTAGCATTTTCTGGACATTTGTAACCAATAATGTCCCTGAGTGTTCTATCAAGAGCTTCAAATGCCAATTTCTTGGTCATGGGTGCTTCATCCCAGATAATTAGATCTGCTTGAATGATTAGTTGAGCCAAAATAGTATTCTGCTTGATTGAACACGTGCTTTCTTCAAAAAGATCCAATGGTATTTGAAATCTACTATGAGCAGTTCTTCCTCCCGGCAATAATAATGATGCAATACCTAAAACAAATAAAGTTTAAATAAAGATAAAAACGTAAGAATTAGTAATTTAAGGTATATATTCAGTTGTGTAAGGTAAGTATGTAAGAAAAATTTCATTCAATGTGTACTTATACTTAATAAACTTTGTACCGCGGTGTGAAAATTTTGTAAACGAAATACATAATTGGAATAAGCATTAATGGCAAAATTACTCTACATTGGACCAAATTGAAGTAAAATATTTTTATCTAAAATGATAAAGTAGTGGTTATTGTTTTGAGTCTGGGATGTTGTATAGGGTTATTATATTTGCTTTGTCAATTATTATATTTAATAAAAAGCATTTTAATTTCAAATGGTCATTGACATATTTAATTTGATGTTTAAATTTAGTACATAGATAAATTATAAATAGAACGTAATAGTTGTAGGAAAATATGAGTGTCACAAAAAGTAATGGTTTACCTGAAGAAGCAACAGCGAGTACAATTCTTTTTTCTGATCTGAGTTTTGAAATGATTACCCTATATAGAAAAGTCTTTCCTGTACCTCCATGACCATATACAAAGTAGAAACCACCTGCACCAGTGATAACAGCATTTATGACATCATTGTATATTTGTTTTTGTTGGTCATTCAACAAAGGGTGACATCTTTCATGTTCTTCTTGCAAGTCTTGAACATTGTAATTGAGCTCCTCTCTAATAAGTTTATTACCCATGTCTTGTATGGATGAATGATCTGGTAAAGGCATGCCATTGAAATCAGAGAGATTTTTCCCATTCCTGACCAAAATATTTTCAATTTCAATCAAACAATATGATTGAATCTGTTGATCGCTAAGTTCCAATCCAAAGTGCTTGAATAATCTCCTTTTTTTTGTAAACTATATCATCAGATAATATTTTCCAATTATTTTCCCATAGTTTCCCAATATCTGTTACTTCTCCAAATAGTAGAATAGTAACAAACAATTCTCTTAATTGAGAACCTGTGGCCCAATGTGCAGCTTCTTTGAATGCATTATTCAATTCTTTGTCGTCATCCAATAGGCCAAGAGCTTCACATGCTTGTTTGAATGTTGGATGAGTCTTTGTTCCTACTTTCCTAATTTCTTCATAACTTTTTGGACCTTTGACAGTATTTAACAAAATTCTCAAGTAATATCTTTCCCCACATGTGGGGTGTGCATAATAAATTCTTCCTATTGTTCTCCCCATTTGCCTCTCTTTCCAAGTTTTTTTCTTTTCATCCCAAACAAATTTAGTTGGGAACTCTGAATAAGTTAATTGGCGTGCTAGTGTGCTCACTGAATTCATTCTCATCCACTCTGTAAACATGCTTTTTTGAGTCTCTTCTCTTGCAATGACTTCTGATAATTGTTCTGTATCTCTTAGAGTGAGTGAGTTTTCTCCTGGTAAATGGAAACTCAATCTCATAACTGCTGGACTTCTATAGTGTATATCAAAATTGAATATTCTCCAGCATGCCTCACATGCAGACACATACCTGGCAGCATTTTTGTTGTATTAGAAGAAATAATTATGCAATTACCCATCTAATGAAAAAAGGTTTTTTTACTAATATTTATGTTAAGGCATGTTTATGCATGTAATACAAAAATCAAATATTTTCCTTCCAATATAAAAGAAATTTATGCATGGTATACATATTTAAGAGTTTAAGTTTATGAAAAAAAATATTTAAGAATTTAAAGTTATATGTTTTTTCCTTTTCCATTAAGATAATTCAAGATATTTGTTCAAAGAACAATCATGTTATATTTACTGAAGGTGCAACAAAAAAATAAATTTCATATTAGGTTAATGGAAAATGACATGTTGATGAAAAAAATTTGAATAGTTACTAAATATTTGTAAATGAATACCTTTGAAGCAATAATATTCATATTTGAAATTAGTGAGAATATAATTTAAAAAATAATAGAATAGTTACAATACTCTACATACCTGCAATCTAGAAATGCTTTGATCTCATCAACGGTTGTAATCTCAGTTGTAGCTGTTGTATTGACCGTAACGTTTTCTTGAATCAAAATTGTTGCTCTATCTGGGCCCTTGTGCAGATACTTGAATAGATATTTTATAGCTTTAGACTTATTGCACCATTCAACATTGAGATGTGCTTGAAATGCTAGTAGCAAACCCCGATTATATGGAACAACAAATTGGTTGTCTAAAATGAAATCTCCTTTTTTCACATGTCTTCCATCATCCCTCCGTCGATACTTTGGAAATCCATCTCTATCTATTGATGTTTCATCGCGGAATTTTTTGGGGAATTTTTTGTTGCAAATACCATCAATCGTGCAAGCTGCATTTTTGTTGGCATCACCACATGGTCCGTGCAACATGAATTGAGTTACTGCTTTAAATGTGTCTGGATCATCTTCCTTGGATGGTAATTCAGCAGAAATTATTGTATCTATATCTTGTGGCGTTGGATACTTATTACTTGGGTGCAACCATAGAAGAATATGAGCATGTGGTAGACCTCTTTTTTGGAACTCTATGGTATAGATGACTGTCAAAGAGGACAAATAGAGTAAAAATTTATTGTTAGAATCTATTCAATTTTAAATAGTTTAAATTAGTTTTTCGAATAATTATAAATAGGTTATTCTTTGAATACAAAAAAAAAAATTGAATGTGTAAATTTATTTAATGAAATTGGATGTTACCTGATATAACTTGCCCAAAATATTGTCCTTCAACGACATGCTTCATTAGTTGTTCAAGCTTCATTTTGAAAACTCTTGTCTTTATATCCGGCCTATCATCAACCGATTGACCTGGTATTTCTTGAAGCATATATAGAATCTCAGGCCACTTTGGATTAGCAGTAGATGTCATGAAGATATCGGGATTTCCATAAGTTCTACATATGGCCATGGCATCTTGATAATTTTGTACCATATATCGAGGACCACCTGTAAAAGAAGATGGCAAAACAATTCTCTTACCAGTAGCAGCAGCTATTGTATCTCCACGAACAACTGCATCACATACATTTTTGTATAGTTCTGTGCGCAACACTGGTTGATTACTTCTAACCCACCGTAACCGATCTTCTTCTATTGCTGTGTATGCATCAACAATATATTGTTGGAATAATCGACCAGCAGAAATGAGAGGCTTTGCTTCAGAGGTACGTTGTTGTATCCTATACGCATAATATTCTCTCATTGTAACGTTTTTTCTCTTGCCTTTTTTATTTCCATGATTTTCATAGTATGGGATTTCTAGGTGGAATCCATCTTCACCATATGGAAATAATAATGGATATTGCATTGCCATTAAAGAAGGATGATATGATTTTAGTCTTTGAAGACCATCTGTTTTGTGCTCTATTATTATATCTCTTTTCCCATTAGATTCCCCGAAATCTCCAACAATTAGAGCAGCAATTTCACTTGAGCTGGGCATATTATATTGTTGTGACTCAACTGCTCTTGTGCCAATTAATCTGATGTGGACTTTTTCATTGTCAGGCGCAGATAATCTATCTCTTGCCATCCTAAATACTTTAGCAATGCAATTATGTTGGTCAAACATATCCTTCAAGCCTTCAACAATGCTTGCATCAAGATCTTCTGCAATGTTGCCTTTTCTCAAAGAACATAATCTATTTCGGACTTCATTTTCTGTATCATATACATATAGCTGAGAAAATTTAGGACTGTTCCCATTGTCAGGTATGAGTCCTCCGATCCTGTGATAATTTTGACCACTAATTTTGTAGACATATGGTCCTGGGCGTAGGTTAACTGTGTAGTCTATTTTTGCACCCATTGATGTGAATGCAAAGATAGAATTATATGCCCGAATATTTTCTCTGAAATGATTAGAACGCCCACTACTCTTGTAGGTTAGAAGTTCTTTCAAAAAGGCTGGTGGCTCATTGAGTTTTTTGGGTTTAACTTTCCCTTGTTGGCAACAAATAGAAAACTTTGGTTTTTTGGGTCGTTTTGGTTTTCCGACCCTTTCTTCATACCACAATGTGCTTCCACATTCTTCACATACAAAATTTGGATGCCCAAGATCCATATAAGTTTGCCCATTACCTATGAAATTGAAATGATTTTAGTATATATTGAAATAAGTTATTTTATTAAAGTGTTTAAAAAGAGTTTATACTAACCAATTTGGTGTCGGGCTTTACCTGGTGAGGGGATATTTTTTTTACGACTATTTCGGGTTTTCTTTTTTGATGTGGATGCTTCATTGAGTTGACTTGTGCTTCCTTGTTAAAAAAGGAAGAGTAATAGTCAGTAGATAAGTATTACAAAATAAATGATATCATTTGGCCATTAAGACCAAAAAATTGTTAAAGGGACAATATGTAAATATAAAAATTCATATTAGGTTAACCCACATTATGCTAAATTTTGATCATGGCAATAATAATTAGAATAAGGATTCCTTTCCACAGTTGGCTAAATAAATAGCTAATACTAATGTTGCTAGGAGATATTGTTTTATATATATATAAATATATTATTGTCAATATATATATTTATATAAGAAACTTAAATAAATAAACCACCCTAATAAAGAAAGTAAAATTGTAATTAAGTCGTAAGTCTATAAAAAAGATAGAGAGTTGTAAGAAAAAATAAAAAAGTTAGAGAGACACATCTAGAATAATAGTAAAATACTGTTAAAAAAATAATAATTTGCTTAAAAAAATAATAATACTAAAATATAAAGGGCCATTAAAGTTGGTCAATGACATATAAAGTTCAGGACTTGAATTTTTTTTTTTTAAAAAATACCCTCTTATACAAAAAAAAAAACCGTTGCACTTAGCCTACTCTTATAATTATTGGCTATTATTTAAATTAAATTCACAAAACTTGAGTTTCATTGTGGAGGATCCATTGGGGATTCCTTAAAATTAAATAATGATTGTTATTATGGAAAAATAATTATAAATATTGTAACTATTGCTTATTCTAAATTGACTTAATAGATATAGTTAATATTATTGACTATAAATTAACTATTATATGCTTACAGAAAAATTTGTTGAAGCAAATAGTTTTTACTAACCATTTTGGATTTGGACGTCACTTGGTTGTCGAACATTTTCTGAACGCCTCCTTTTGGTTGGTATTTTTTCTGTGACTGCTTCGTTGGCTTGATCGGCATTCCATATAAATATTGATAAATAGGTAAAAGATAAATAGAACATAATATATTATCAATTGGCCATTAAGTAGTGTAAAATTAAGAAAGATATAAAAGGCTAAGCAAATATAAGGATCCATTTAAGTTACTCCATTATCAGTTAAATTTAAATAAAACAATGCATAGTAATAAAGGAATTAATGTATATATATATATATATATAAGGCATAAGTCCATCTAGAAATTGGAGAGACCCTTAAAAAGGAATTTCTTAAAAGACCTTAAAAACAATAAAGCATACACCTGAAATTGAGTTACCTAATGTGTGATTCATGTTGTCTGATTACAGTAACAATGGCTTTAAAGCTATTATTTAGACTTGATCTCCTGAAGGATGTGAGAAAAATATCAACATAATATAAAGCTTTCTTCAAAACCTAATTTATCTTCACATGACTATACATAGCTGATTAATTGTTGGAGTTATGTACTACGAATATAATGGTAAAGAAAATAGAGAAGTTTTTTTACCAGTTCTTATTACTTGAAAAGAAAGACTAACATGTCTGGAATGAAAGAATGAATGAAATGAAATATAATATCCAGAAAGGAGAATTGTGGTGAAGGTGTGTGGATGAAAATGAACTTTGGTGGTAGAAGTTGATAATGCTATACTTTACGGGCAGTAAGTTAATTATTTATATTGTATCTTCATCTTCATTATGATGATGATTGATGAATATGAATATCAATATCAATCAATAAGAATAGTAATTAATAATAATTTTTCCAGTATGTTACAAACTTATGCCAATAAATAATCATTATAAATTATAAATATATATTAATTGTCTGTTACAAACTTGAGGAAATTTGAGGAGGCTCTATTTATTAATATTAATGATAATGATAATGATAATGAAAATGATGTTAATGTTAATGTTAATGATAATGATGCCTTTCTCAAAAAAAAATGATAATGATGCCAATATGTTGGTAGGAATATGAAGAAACGTTATTGTTGTTATTAAAAAAAAATGAAGGAACCTTATTGTTCACTATGAATTTAATATTATTGATTATTGATTATTCTTTTGGTAGGTTTGTACCGGTTGGTCTGTTTTGGTTCGTTTGAAAAAGATAAAGTACATTGAAAAATTAGAAAGGAATAGACATGCTGCTGATGAGGAATCAATGGTGAATGATAATGTTTTAATTGGCGGCAAGAAACAGTTATGTATAATTTATAATAATTAATAAAAAGAGATATATGTTATAGACATGCCAATAAATAATCATTATAAATTATAAATATATATTAATAAAAAGAGATATATGTTAATTAATAATTAATAATTAATTGCTTCAAAAAAACTAATTAATAATTAATACTATGCTACAAACATGACCCGGTTGAAATCATATCCATTATATCAAAACGGTGTTATCATTATCAATATTTTTTTTGGGTACAATATCATTATCAATATAATATAATTGATTGGATTAAAGAATAATATAATTGATATTGCTTCAAAATAATAATAATAGCAATTTTAAAAAAAATATAATTGTTGTTGATTCTCTCTAATTTATAAAGAAATTTTAGCTATCCAATTTGATATATCTAATTAGCAATATAATATAATTGATTAGTTTAAACAATAATATAATTGATATTTATTATCTCTAATTTATAAAGAAATTTTACCTATCCAATTTTATATATCTAATAAAGAAAAGGAACCATGAACAATGGGTTGGGTAATTGTCAAAAAAGACAATGGGGTGGGTAAAAAGGAAGACGTATTGTTATTTATTTAGATTAAAAAGGAGATTTTTTTTAATTTGTTGAAAAAGGAGATTTTAAGTCGTTCAATGGATAGGGGATTTAATTTTTTTAAAAAATGGAGATATTTATAAAATGAACCATAAATAATGGATACTATTTATCATATAGAAGGCGTATTTTTTGTTATATAAGTAGGAAGCGAAATTAGAGATTTGATGGTTAGATTTTTTTTAATTGACTATTGCATTTTGTTTTTTTAATTAATTTGTACCGCTCTTTACTTTTTTATTTGGCAAACACTACTCTTTAGGTTAAATTATCTTGTTTACTATTGCATTTTCGTATTTTAATACATTTTTACGGCTCTTTTTAATTTGCCCAATCAAAGTAAATATTAGTGTATCCTTTTTTACCAAAAGAAAGGCAATGTGTTGTTTAGATTTGAAGATATTTTTATTAGTTCTTTATTGGTATTAAAAAGTTAGGAAGATAAGACTATGTTCCCATTGCTATTTCGTCAATTTATTGTATTTTACAATCATATTATTCATTGTAAAATAAAATTTTCAATAATATATTTCACACACAATTTAAACTAAGTTTTGATTTAATACTGTCATAACATAATTGGTAGGATAAACAAAAAAAACCATGTTATTGGAATAGTACCATCATACAACAATTCAACAAAGTATGTGAATATAACTGCTTAAAAAAACCCAAATCCAAAAAAACCAAAATCCAAAACCACAAACATGTCTTGTGCTATCTATTTATTAAAGAATGACTGTAAAACTGTTATGAATATAGATGTTTTGATCTTATTCTCATTCAGCCAATTCTTTTGGAAAGTCATTTTTTTCCGCATTGTCTGACTCATCCTCAGATTGCAACCTGAAATAAGATAAAGTTACTTTGGTTAGTTTTTGTAAGCGCAATCCTATATTGCATTAGAATTTTTCGTTAAATTTACCTTAATCTTCTTCTCTTTTGTGGTTTATCAGGTGTTTTTGTGGTTGGAGAGCCACTTGAGGAAGCCACTGTGTTTTCTTCCTTCTCAATCTGAAGTTTAGAAATTAGAATCATCCAATAACATTATTTATGATGAATCATTGGTGTAAATAAATAGATGACAGAATGAGTTCACCTTCACTATTGGCTTCAAAACTTTGTTTGATGTGAAACTTTGCCTTCCATGACTCTCAAAATAGGATTTCATTATGACTTGAAAGACATGTGTGGTCCCAACTAATTTGAGGAGTTGCCCAGGTACATTTGAAGTATCATCATTTCCCTAAATAATAAAATTTTTGCAAAACATATAAGTAGTGAATATTATGTTACAAATACCAATTTTGTTTTTATTTAATATGCTAACATTTTCAAACTCAGAGATTAAGTCACCCAATTTTTGTTGTGCCAATTGTTCAGCAGTTTCACCAAACAATACAAATATGGTTGACCCTGTGGAATCCTTCACAGCAAGCTCCAGACGAATCCTATTGAAGAGAAAATATTAGGTGTAACATGAAATGTGGATGCATTTTTTTTCCTATTGTTTACAACTATAAAAAGGTTAAAAAAATTATTAACTATTTAAATCCTTATGCATCCAATGAATTTCTATTTCTATTTGTTTAAAATTGAAAGCCTTAGAGTACCTGGTCATTGGGTAGTCTACTTGTTGATTACAGTTGTCGCAGGTGAAATCAACATCAGTTGCAGAGGCCCCCTTTTTACATTTGGGGCAACAGACATAATACCAACCATTCTTTGTCAAAATCTCACTTATTGTTGCTAGGCAGTAATAGACACCATTCTGTGATTTTAAATGAAATGATAAGATCGTTGTATTTTCCCAAAAAAAAATAGGTGTAAAACATACAAATATATTGTTTTACCCGACTATCTCCTGATTTTGCCATAGTTAAAATTTCAGAAATAGTCTTGACTCTATCAACCCTTGTGATACTCATATTTTCTCCCACCGGAACATCATTCTTATCCCTACACGTGGATATATTTAATTAGATATTTTGATGCAAACACAAAATTAAAATTATATTGTAAAACTTTTAAACAACTTACTTGAGTGACTGTCTGAGCTCAGTAGCTTCTGGGATATCAATATTGACATAAATCTTGGTTGATCTTGTTGAAGAAACATAATACTCATCTATAAATAATAAATAATTTTTTTAATTTAATAAATCCTCTTGTTAAAAAAATAAGTAAAATCCTATATACAATGGACATTGATTGTTTTAATTGAAGATCATCATGTGGCATGATACCTCGAAATTCTCTCACTATAGTAGAAGCGAAAACTCCAACATTTGGCATAGAATGGTTGCCCACATTTTGGTTAAATTGCTGCTCAAACATTGTTGCATATCCATCCCATAATGCGACCTTAATTGTATTTCCCCTGGAAATTTTAATTTTTGTAGTACCAAGATAATTTTATGAGTTTGTATTTAAAAATATAGTCTATATATTTGATATAAAAGACAGAAAATGTAAAATTGTATCAGATACCTGATATTTTTTAGATGGACCGTCATCAGATTGGTTTTGCCTTGTGAGGTAATCTTCTCTTCAATGGGGCTTACGTCAACTATGACTCCAATGACATCTGGTAAATATTTAAAAATAGGCAGTTGATTTTATTATAACTAAATTTATAGTAATGTAATTACTATACCATGATATATGCTCATGTATTCAGAATAAGAAGGGATGCTTACCTGCCAAAATTTCTTTGCCATAGCGACTGTGTAAGTTCTCGAAATCCAAAAACTCGAAAACATGATGAGGAATGATATTCTCATCGTAGTCTTCCTCCTTAACAGTTGTGGTGGAACGGAACAGCAACATCGAAGCATTGTTTTGGATAACAGGATATTTTTCTTTATTTTTTGCCACCACAAAATTCTTTAGGATGTATATCTTTCCTTCTTCCAAGAGCGGGTTGAACTTTTTGGCAAGAGTTTTGTCAATAGTAGCGTGTATGTAATTGCCCTGAAAAGGATATTGAGAAAATCATGACTACAAAATGTATTACATATATATATATATGTGTGTGTGTGTGTGTGTGTGATATTAGCAAAGGCAGTATTTAGAGGATGTGTAGAAATTTATACCTTTTCATCTATCAAGACCATATCTGCATTGATCAAATCCTTTTTTCCGTAGATATAGTGCGAATCCCACTTCCGCGCAACTCGAACCTTTACGCTGGCATCATCGGTGGTGTTGGTGAGATTGTTGAGAAGAGTGTGGAAACTCTCGTCAATGTTCTTCTTCTTGCCAGAGGTGACACCATTGTCTATAGCAGCCATGGTCGATTGCAGAAAGGACAAAAATACAAAGGTAAAAGTATGAGTGAGGAGATAGGGTAGAGTGCTTGAGTGAGTGAGTAGGATTTATAGAGTGAGTAGAAATGTGGCTTTTGGAGTCTTATCATTAATGAGTAATAGTGGTTATACAATATTAATTATTTTGAATTGCTACATTTTTTATTAGTTGTGAAACCAAATGAGGATCAAATTTGTGTTTATATACAAATGTTGAAAATAATATATTTTTTTATGTATAAACCGGCGAAGCTCAGGTAGGGTCGAATGTCATTGAATTAATAACGAGAAAGTAAAAATTGAAAGGAAGACGAATGGTTTAAAACACACATAAAGGCCATAACGTTTTTTTCATATGATTTAAATGTATATGAGATGAAAAGTTAATTTTCAGTTTTATTTTTCAGTTTTAATAGTATTATAACCAGAGAATGTAATGTAATTATATGACAATAACTTAATTGTTCAGTTTTATTTTTCAATTTTTATCACTTCATGCCGCCTTTAATATTATTCAGTTCCGCCTTTAATATTATTCAGTTTTTATCACTTCATGCCACCTTTAATTAATCAATATTTTTTCTTTCACATACGTAACGTCAGTCTAGACGTTGAAATCATTTCATACCCAGGTACGAATATCTTATGATGAATTCAAACAATTATTTTAATAGTATTATAGGAATTGAAAGAGTTATTGAATTAATAAGGAGAAAGTAAAAATTGAAAGGAAGACGAATGGTTTAAAACACACATAAAGGCCATAACGTTTTTTTCATATGATTTAAATGTATATGAGATGAAAAGTTAATTTTCAGTTTTATTTTTCAGTTTTAATAGTATTATAACCAGAGAATGTAATGTAATTATATGACAATAACTTAATTGTTCAGTTTTATTTTTCAATTTTTATCACTTCATGCCGCCTTTAATATTATTCAGTTTCGCCTTTAATATTATTCAGTTTTTATCACTTCATGCCACCTTTAATTAATCAATATTTTTTCTTTCACATACGTAACGTCAGTCTAGACGTTGAAATCATTTCATACCCAGGTACGAATATCTTATGATGAATTCAAACAATTATTTTAATAGTATTATAGGAATTGAAAGAGTTATTTTAATAGTATTAGACGGCCGCAAATATCATTCAATATATAATATAATATAATACTATAGATTTGCATGTAATGCAGTATTATATTTTTTAAATGGTACTATATTTAGTTCAACATGCATTGCAATATGAAGAGTCTTTCCATGTTAAAGTGAGTAATAACTATTTATTTTGCATAATAATATACATTAAAGTTAAAATTGACCCTTGAAGTTTTTTACTAAAAAAGAAGTGGGAGTCTCCTTTACATAGATACTATAGATTAGAATTCCTAATAACGGGCTTTAATAACCTATATATACCGAAATGCATTCAAATCTATTTTAAAAAGTTTCAAATTCAAATAAAGGTGATTTTTTGATAAATGATGTCAAAAAGATAAAAGTTAGTATTTGCTATAACGGACTCCCTAGTTCTTCGGACTAGTTATCTCAACAGTAGCTATTAAATTTAAATTAATGTCACATTTAAGATGTGTTTGGATTAGGAGAGAAAGAGGGAAAGGAAGAGAGAGTTGTGTTTCTTAGTTTTGAAAAGAAAAAAACACTTCTACGTATATCCACTGTTAGAAAAAAAGAATATCGATATCCGTGAAATAGAAGAGTTACATAGAAGAAGAATATTAGAAGACAACCATTTTTTTAGATTATTATTTCTTATTATAATTGCTGTAAGTTACGACTTGTCCTATTCATGTAACCATTGTAAATTAGACATTCAAGCTAGAGTAGAATGCAATGTTGGAACAAGTTCACTCAGTGTTCCTCACATTCACTCAATTATCACGAAGGAATTTTACCAAGAAGAGAGTGTTCTTGGTTACAAGGTTGGTTAGTCGAAAGATGTAGCCGTAGTCAAGAAAGCAAAATAACAGAAAAACTGATATTGTGGTGTATGATCTATCTTTTTGATTACCACCATCACTTGTATTTATAGACTCACTTTTACAACTGTACATACACGAGGAGTTCACTAATACACGTGGACTGATGACATGAACAACACTAAAACAAATTACATGAGAAACACTTAACTAACTATATTTACTTAGTGAGTAAAACTAGTTATTCGACCAACTTGGTTTGCATACAACAGTTCGACCAACTTGGATTGCGTCCAACAGTTCGACCATCTTGGATTCGACCAACTTGGATTCGACAATTCGACCAACTTGGATTACATTCAACACACCACCTAATTCAAGTTGTTCACATTTGTCAAGCCCATCTTATTTCTCAAATCTTCAAATCTGTTAACCTTTAACGGCTTAGTTAGCATATCAGCTAAATTGTCATCAGTGCTGCAGTACTCAAGTCTGAGTTTTCCCTTTGTCACTTGGTCTCTTAAGAAATGAAACTTGGTCTCGATGTGTTTGCTTCTTCCATGAGATATGGGGTGCTTTGCAAGGTCTATTGCAGACTTGTTATCGACCTTCAATCTCATTCCATCATTGTCAGTCTGATTGAGCTTCAGCTCATTCAGCAACATATCAAGCCAATTTGCTTGACAGGCTGCCATAGCTGCAGCAATGTACTCAGCTTCACACGATGATAAAGCCACCACACTCTCCTTCTTTGAGCACCAGGATATTGGTGACTCACCACACATGAACACGTATGCAGCAGTGCTCTTTCTATCCCCTTTGTCTCCACACCAATCTGAGTCAGAGAAGCCATACACTTCTTGATCAGATCTACCAATTCTTCTAGGATAGAACACTCCAAGTCCTGCTGTTCCTTTGACATATCTAAGTATCCTCTTGGCAGCAACCAGATGTGAAACTCTAGGTTGCTCCATGAATCTGCTTATCAGTCCCACTGCATAAGAGATATCAGGTCTTGTGTGACACAAGTACCTCAAGGAACCCACTAATTGTTTGTACAAGGTTGGATCAACTTTCTTTTCTTCGCTGTCAGTGACCAATTTCACTGCATTGTCTGTTGGGGTGGCTGAAGAGTTGCAATCCATCATTTTGAACCTTTTTAGCACATCACTTGTGTATTTCTTCTGATGTAGAAGTACACCTTTATCAGAATGAACAATTTCCATACCAAGAAAGTATGCAAGTCTTCCCAAATCTGACATTTCAAACTCTGTCATCATACTTCTTTTAAACCTTTCCATCTCAGTTTCATTTGTACCTGTTAGAAGCATATCATCAACATATAGGCAAATCACCATACAATTCTCTACATCTATTCCTTTCACATAGATGCCATGTTCATTTACACATTTTACAAAATCTTGCTTCAAGAGAAATGAATCAATTCTCTTGTTCCACGCTCTTGGAGCCTGTTTTAGTCCATAGAGGGCCTTTCTCAACTTGTACACTTTATTCTCCTTTCCTTTTATTCCAAAACCTGGTGGCTGCTTTATGTATACCTCCTCCTCAAGGTATCCATTCAGAAAAGCTGCTTTAACATCCATTTGGTACATAGACCAATTTCTAAAGCTGGCAACAGCTATGATCAGTCGAATAGTCTCTATTCTTGCCACAGGGGCAAAAACTTCATTGTAGTCACAACCATGTTTTTGTAAAAAACCTCTTGCAACTAGTCTTGCCTTATACCTTCCAATTTCTCCATTTGGCTTCATTTTTGTCTTGAACACCCACTTGACATCTATTACTTTCTTCTGCTTAGGCAAATCTACCAACACCCAAGTGTCATTTTTCTCAATTGACTTGATTTCTTCTATCATAGCTTGCTTCCAATTTGCTTCACTTAATGCCTGCTCTACTGTCACAGGCTCACAATTTGCCAAAAATGCTTCTTCCAATAATTCACCTTCAGTGCCAATTGCATTGTCAGGGAACAATTGGTATTCATTCAATCTTTGTGGGGCTGTCTATTCCTTCTAGGTCTCACTTCTTCATTTACCATTTCATTTGCAGCATCTTGCATCATCTCATTTTCATCATTTACTGCTATAGTCACTGGATTCTCATTCACAGCCTCAAGCAACACAATAGTAGTGCTACTCCTCTTTGTAGAGTCATTCCACTGCCAGCCTTTCGATTCTTCAAAGATTACATCTTTGCTAATCACAACTTTCTGCCTATTAGGGTCATACAACTTGTATGTACCAGTCGAATGATAGCCTAATAGGACCATTGGTTGAGCTTTGTCATCCAATTTCTTCCTCAATTGGTCAGGCACATGCCTGAAGCACAAAGAGCCAAACACTCTCAAGTGCTTGACACTTGGTCTCTCACCAGACCATGCTTGCTCAGGAGTCATCTTGTCGAGCCTTTTGGTTGGACTTCTATTGAGTATATACACTGCAGTGGTGGCTGCTTCTCCCCAGAAATGGTTTGGCATTTGTCTACTTTTCAACATGCTTATTACCATGTTAAGCACAGTCCTGTTCTTTCTTTCTGCTGTGCCATTATGCTGTGGTGTATATGGTGCTGTGATTTCATGTTTGATCCCTTCATGCTTGCAGAAATTTTCAAATTCAGTGGAGGTATACTCCCCACCACCATCAGTTCTAAGTCTACTGATACAACAACCACTTTCCTTTTCAATCATGATTTTGAAGGCTTTAAAAACTTCAAATACATCACTCTTCTTACTTAGCAAATAGATCCACATTTTTCTAGTGAATTCATCAATGAATGAAACGAAATAACTGTTACCTCCTAGAGTCTTCACATCAAAAGGACCACATACATCTGAGTGTACAGCTTTCAGCCTTCTTGATGCTTTGATCTTCATTTCAGCATTGTAAGAGCTCCTTGCTTGCTTCGATTCACAACATTGCTCACACACCTCAGTTGGAAGCCTTATATCAGGCAAGCCATGCACCATTCTTTGAGTGTTCAAATTCTTTAAGTCCCTGAAGTTTAAGTGACCATATCTTTCATGCCACCTCCACACTTCATCACTAGTGACTGCCTTCAAACATTCATCTTGGACTACACTCATGCCAACCTTGAATGTCCTCTTCTTATTTAATGTTGCCTTCAACAATAGCTTCTTCTTTGGATTGAACAGCCTTAATTCCATATCTTCCATTTGCATTGAGTATCCCTTTTCTAAGAGTTGACCCAAACTGATCAAATTGCTCTTCATTGAGGGAACAAACAAGACATCTGTGATGAGACACACCTTCCCATCATCTCTCTTGATTTTAACAATGCCAATTCCTTCTGCTCTTATCACTCTGTCATCACCAAATCTTATAGTTTTCTTTACTGATTCATCTAGTTTGATGAACCAGCCTTTGTTGCCAGTCATGTGACTTGAACAACCTGTATCAAGATACCACAAATCATCACTGCTACCACCTATCTCAGTCATCAATACTATCTCATCAGCGTCACCTCCTGCTAGCTGAGCCTCTTCCTGCTTGTTATCAGTTCTGCATTCGACTTCGACAGCATCTTTTCCAGCCATCAAGACTACCTCATCAGTTCTGCATTCAACTTCGACAGCATCCCTTTTAGCCATCAAGACTACCTCATCAGTTATGCATTCGACTTCGACAGCATCTTTTTCAGCCATCAAGACTACCTCATCAGTTCTGCATTCGACTTCGACAGCATCTGTTTCAGCCATCAAGACTACCTCATCATCAGAATCAGAATCACCTCTGGCCAATTGAGCCTCTTCTTGAGGGTTCTTTTGCTTGCATTCATCTGCATAATGACCAAACTTATCACAGTTATAGCACTGCACCTCTTTCTTGCTATAATTCTTCTTCTCCTTATTCTTCCAGGCTTCTTTTCTCCTTTGATAATCATTCTGCTTCTGATCACCTTTCTTGCTTGAACCCTCACCAGCTCCCTTATTCCATTTTCCCTTCCCTTTCTTGTTTTTCCAATTGTTACCCCAATTTCCTTTCTTGTTTTGAGATTGAGCCAACAACACTTGCTCACTAGGTTTTTCATTAGGTTTGGCACCCATCCTAGCCCTAATCCTAGTCTCATTTGCTTCAAGAATTCCTTGTAATTCAGCAACTTTAAGGTACTCAAATCCTTAGATTGTTCAATTGAGGTCACTACATAATCAAATTGGGAAGTTAAGGTTCGCAATACCTTGTCAATCTTTCTTCGATCAGTGACATTCTTGCCATTTGTGCGCATCTGATTTGTGATCACTGTTAGGCGATTGAAGTACTCAGCAATCGTCTCCTTCTCGCTCATTTGAAGTAATTCATACTCCCTGCGTAACGTTTGTAGCCTCACTTGCTTCAACGACGCATCACCAGAATAGGCTGAAGCCAACGCATCCCAGGCTTCCTTTGCAGTCTCATACCCTGCGATTCTCTCAAACACGTCAGAATTCACGCATTGGTGAATCAAGAACAGCGCTTTGCTGTCCTTCTTTTGTTGATCACGTAACTCATCTCCAATTGCATTTTCTACAATGCCATTCTTCACAATGTCAAGAACTTCCTGATACCGGAACACCACCTTCATCTGCACAATCCATTTGTCATAATTCTTCGAATCAAGAACTGGAAGTTTCGCCGGAAGTTGATCACTGCCGGAGTTTTGATTTGCCATGTCTACGCCACAAGATCACTAACTCTCGCTCTGGATACCAGTTGTTGGAACAAGTTCACTCAGTGTTCCTCACATTCACTCAATTATCACGAAGGAATTTTACCAAGAAGAGAGTGTTCTTGGTTACAAGGTTGGTTAGTCGAAAGATGTAGCCGTAGTCAAGAAAGCAAAATAACAGAAAAACTGATATTGTGGTGTATGATCTATCTTTTTGATTACCACCATCACTTGTATTTATAGACTCACTTTTACAACTGTACATACACGAGGAGTTCACTAATACACGTGGACTGATGACATGAACAACACTAAAACAAATTACATGAGAAACACTTAACTAACTATATTTACTTAGTGAGTAAAACTAGTTATTCGACCAACTTGGTTTGCATACAACAGTTCGACCAACTTGGATTGCGTCCAACAGTTCGACCATCTTGGATTCGACCAACTTGGATTCGACCAACTTGGATTCGACAATTCGACCAACTTGGATTACATTCAACACACCACCTAATTCAAGTTGTTCACATTTGTCAAGCCCATCTTATTTCTCAAATCTTCAAATCTGTTAACCTTTAACGGCTTAGTTAGCATATCAGCTAAATTGTCATCAGTGCTGCAGTACTCAAGTAGATGCATCAAGTAGATGGTCACATACATATTTGTCGCCAACTCACAAGCAGAAGCTTGCGACATTTTTTGGCTAAGATTTCATTTTTCTTAATTATCTAGAAAACATGAGATAAGTATTGTACGTGTATTAGAATTGGTGTTGAACATCCTTTAGCATATGTTGAATCATAAAAGAGAATTATTAGTTAGATTTCTAAAGTTGATTATCTAACCAATAATTATGGGTTCGAACTTCCCATTTCTTCTTGGGAACATGCAGTCTTGCAAGCAAATACATTGATACGCATCAAGCCAATAAGTTATCACATGTAAGTTCTCTCCTTTATAATTGATTTTTAGTCAATGATCTAATATCTCCCATCTTAAATTTTTTGGATGTGTTGTTTATGTTCACCATACTACACTATTATGCAATAAGAGGGATGCTTAAAGAATGTTGGGGATATATGAGTATATGAAACTCCATCCATGATAAAGTATGTTGAGTCAACAACTAGAGATGTATTTATAGCTCAATTAGCTTATTATCATTTTGATGAATTAGTTTTCCCAAAATCTTTAAACTCTTAAGGTAAACTTGAACAAGCAAGTTTTGCAAACATTTTAGGCGCCAAACTCACATTAGGTTATTTTTTAAAATAAAAGGCTTAAATATGTTTTAATCCCTGCAAATATGGGGTCTTTTGATTTTAGTCCCAACAATATTTTTTTTTAAAAAAATCCCTTCAAAATCAAACTTTTTCAAATAGATCCTTCTGCTATCGACTCCGTTACAAAAATGCTGATGTGTATGACAGAATTCTTGTGTGGGTTTTCTAATCATTTTTATTTATTTTAAAACTATCCAAGTGGGATTAAAGATGACATGTATGCCCTAAATACCCAAGTCCCCAACCCAGAAAACTTCTTCAGCGTTAACTCAATGGCAACTCTCATTTCTCTCTCCTTCCTCTCTTTTCATTCCCCTGTATCACTCTTCCTTCTCTCTTCTCCCCACAACCAACAAACTCACATTCCCTCACCACCAGATGTGAGACACTCGTGCCTTCAATTTCATTCACACACGCCTTTAGCATGTTGCTTGGACTTCTCAATGAACTCCATGATTTCTTTGTATTGGTCTTGAGTGAGTGCTACATTTTTGTTGCCATTCTATTGTCCCTCACAATTTTATGTCTCAACTTCACTAGCAGCAGAGTTGGCTGAGGCTTTCTGTGTTCTTGTTTGGTAACCAGGTGGGAACCCATGTAGAAAGTAGCAAGTGTCAATGGTATGGTTTGTTTTGTTACAATGAGTGCATAGGCGAGTTGAATCTTGTCCTCTGCCTGTGCCATGGCCAAACATACCTCTACCACAATTACTATATCCTCCTCTTCCATTACTCTGAACATTGTTTGCAATAGGAGAGGTTTTAGCCTCATTCTCAGTTTCTGCAAACTGTTGAGGTTAGGATTAGGTTTCTTTCTTGTTGAATCACGAGTGAAAAGGCTTTGGTTATCTTAGGGAAAGGTTCCATCATCATTATATGGCTTTGAACATGTGAATAATCTTCATTGAGACCTTTCAAGAACCTAATTGTATAGTCTTGATCCCTAAATTTCTTAACAATTTGTGTGGCATCACAAGTACATGGAATACCGCAGGTGCAAGAAGAAAACGGACGGAAGCTTTCGAGTTCATCCCAAAGTGACTTCAATTCAGTAAAATAGTCAGATACATCACGCGTACCTTGCGAAAGCTTGCAGATATCCTCTTGAATGTCCGCAATTCTGAACATATCTCCTTGACCGAAGTGATCATGGAGATATTTCCAAACTTCGTACGCTTTGTCGAAGAACAATATCAACTTCGCAACACTTGCAGAAACGGATCTCTGGAGCCATGCCAGAACAAGGTTGTTGCATCTGAACCATTGATTATAGATAGAACTGGTCTTCGCTGGCACAGTGACGGTGCTGTCAACAAAAATCATTTTATTCTTTGAGATCAGCAAAACTCTCATCGAACGTATCCACGGCTGAAAGTTCTTACTTCCTTCCAGAGTTGGTTGAACGAGGACCAACGCCGGTGTTTCATTGGGATGAATATAAAATGGATTCAAAGAATTTGTGGAGAAATCTGTACACCGTTCAAGATTCTGGTTCGCCATCAAGGAAATTGAAAGAAGAAGGGAATTTAATAAAAGAATCTGAAGAAGCAAAACCCTATGCGATTTCAAGGATTTGATGAATCAAGAATCGTAATTGCCGAGGAATACAAAAATGATTCGAATTTTAAGACCTTGAATACGCGAAAGGAGGAATCGATTCGAAGAACTGATGAACAATCGATGGCGAAACCAGAGCTCAGTTGAACTCTGATACCATCTTAACAATACTGAAGCAATGAGAAGAGGAAAACGAAATAAAATTGATATTCTCCATTAATGAATAATTCTGTTACTGTACACTATATATATATATATATATATACACACAATAATGTAATCAACATCTAACTAACTATTAACTGAATAACAAACTAAGACTTAGTATCTAACATAATCCAAACTATAGTTAACAGTTTGGTGCTAAAGTCCTAACTATAGATAGTCAGCTACTAGTTAGCTATACAAATGGTCAATGTTTTTAACATCGTTGTTGGTGTTTTTGATTTTTGAGAGTGTTGGAATTCTGGTTATTCATGGAAAAGAGTTTTGCTTTTTAGATTTGCGTTTTGTACATTTTTTTAACAAGAAGGTGAGCGATTCGAAGGTGGGGTGAGATGGTGGACCGAGAGAGCTGGTGAGGAACACATTTGGGATTTGAAGACATTTGTGTTACTGGGTTTGAGATTTGGATGAACACATTTGTGTTGTTAGGTTTTAGATTTCTTTATGAACAAATTTGGGTTTTAGATTTCTAATTTTTTCAATATCTTTTTATATTATATTTTAACATTTTATATCCATTTTGATTCACTTTTTTTTAATTTTTAATTTTTTAAATATAATATAAATATATATAAATAAAATGTTAAAATAAAAATAACAATTTTTAATATAAAAAAGCCACTTTGGCATGCCAGCGTGGCTGCCACGTAGTTTAAGTGGCGGAAAGCATCAATTTTGACCAGATTAGTAGGGGACCCTGATTTTACAAATTGGGAAACTTGGGGATCAAATTCGTGAAATTAAAACTTGGGGATCAAAATCGTGAGTTGGTGAAACTTGGGGGACCAAAATTGTATTTAAGCCAAAAATTTACACATCATAATTTCGTTAATCAACTCTTTTATTTTCTGTAACTTTTGACTAATCGAAGGACTTTTTTAAAAAAATTATTTCTGCAGGAACCTTTTTTTAAAAAAAAAAAATTGGAGGGACTAAAACCAAAATACCTCATATTTGGAGGGACCAGCATGGTTTGGCGGTGGGAGGTGCTAAAAGTGCTTTTGACATTCACTTTCGTGATTTTAGGCTTAAAAATAGTTGTTTGGCTGCTAAGTGCAAAAACAATTCTTTCTCCTAGAATTGATTCTAGCAGAAGCAACTCCTTGTAGCTTTTCATTCTAGCTAGAATCAATTCTAGTTAAATTCTCATGGTCACTATATTGATTCTAGTTCAATTTACACTCAAAATCAATTTTGATCAAAACTATCCGAACAACACATATTCGTAAGAATCACTTTTTCGTTAAGGTATCCAAACAAAAATCACGTTACATTAAACTCATTTTTAACGAAAATCAATTCTACAAAATCAATTCTGTTAAAATCAATTCTTGTCACCGCAGAATCAAACATTATGATTGCCTTTTTATTTTATTTTTTTATCATGTAAAATGCGCAAGTTGCAATATAATTCTGAAATTGTATCGTTCTTTCCGAGGCAAACATTATGATTGCCTTTTTATTTATTATTTTTTGGGTTAAATATGTTTTTAGTCCCTACAAAATTTCACTATTTTGTTTTTAGTCTTTATAAAATTTTTCATCGACTTTTAGTCCCTAAAAAATTTCAAAATTTCGTTTTTAGTCCCTATAAATGCCAACAAGTGTATATCCATTGAATTTTTGAGTGATGTTTTGCATACATGTTGAGGACATTATAAACATCTCTTCCAGAAAAACTTTGAATTTTTTAACAACGCATAAATTAAATCTAAATTTTTTAAGTGCAAAAGATTCGATAAACAAATTAAAGGAAATACTAACCTAGAAATCAAATTTTGAGTTTATTTTTTGTGAGGGAGATATTTTTAATATCTTTAACGTGTATGTAAAATATCATTCAAAAATTCTAAAGGTATACACGAGTTTACATTTTATAGGAACTTAAAACAAAATTGTGAAATTTTATAGGGACTAAAAGTTGACGAAATTTTTTATAGGGATTAAAAACAAAATAGCAAAATTTTGTAGGGACTAAAAACATATTTAACCCTTATTTTTTTTATCACTTCATTGTTTTATAGTCCAAAAAAATGTAATGATAGTAAGAATGATATACCAAACCTTATGGGGTTATCGTTGTAACGCTACAACTCTTTAAAAAATTAATTTTTGTGATAAAATACGTAAAATGACACGTTAAGTAATGTGTTTTGAGATATTTTAAGATTCGGAAAATATTTTAAATATTCAAATACGCAAAATTCTTTCTTCAATAATCGATTAGGGAAAACAAAAATTAATTTCGTGACAAAATACGTAAAGTACAACAATAAGCTGTGTATTTTGGAATACTTTAGAGTCCGAGAAAAAAATGTTGTTCAAGTATGTGAAGTTTGTTCCTCAATAACAGGTTTGATGGAAAAAATAATTTCGTGACAAAATACGTAAAATTCAATTCTAAACAATATGTTTTGGAGTACTCGAGTTTTCGGGAAAAAATTTATGTTCAAATAAGCAAAATTTGTTCTTTAATAACCAGACTGGTGAAAAAAACCATTTCGTGACAAAATGTGTAAAGTGTGTTCCTAAACAATGTGTTTTGAGGTACTTGAGTGTGAAGAAAAAAAATTAATTGTTCAAATACACAGTTTGTTCCTCGATAACAGGTGATTAAAAAAATAGTTGTGACAAAATATGTAAAGTGCGACGCTAAACAATGTATTTTTTGGCACTTTAGGGTTTGGAGAAATTCTTTTAACTGTTCAAATATGTGAAGTTCGCGCCTCAAACCCGGTTTGTGCTAAAAAAAATTGTGACAAAATTAAAGTGCGGTGCTTATTAGTGTTTTGGAGTACTTTAGAATTTGGACAAAATTATAAGTACCTGTCATAAACCTCACCTTCTTCTTCAGCAAACCCCACGCGATTCAGCAAAACCCCACTCACTCTATGTCACTAAACTATATTACGATGCTAATATTGTTTCAACAAAAAATTATTTTGCCATGAATGTAATGAAATACAGTATGTGGGTATTATATATATCCATTAGTTCTGTACGATAATTACTAACATGCACTACCTCTTTTTCGGTATAACATCTCACATTTTTTATATTGTTTATATTGAATGATTTCTCTTATTTGCTATTTTTTGTTTTTTAAAGGATTCTTTTTGTTTCATAGTTAGATAAAATAATTGACAAACATAATTGTATTGAACTGAATTATTATTCTAAACAATTTACTAAATAATATGTTCAATATTATATATATTTTTAATAACCATAACCCGTATTGATGAATCGCTTTGAGTATGAGGTTGAAGATCTTGAGTTTTATTAGATTAAGTGTCATATACTCATGACATTTGCAATTTCTTTTTCTGGTTGTTCAGTGGTTTGTATTTTAAACTAGATGTCTTTTTTCAATGCTTTTGTTCTGTGTCTTCTACTTGGACGAGAGTATTATTATGCATTGTTGGGACCCTAACCTATATTTTCTTGGGAGTTCTTCACAAAGCTTTATTTGTGAGTTAGCTTTATTTGTACTTTCTATCAAATAGTTCAACTACCTAAAAAATTGAAATATGCATAATACTATCTACTTTTATAACGATATCATGTGCATCACACAGGAGGTAAGTTCTTGATAGGGGAGAGACAAGTAGCTGAAAATGAATACTATTTGAAATAAATTATTATAATCTCATTTTGATCCTCTTACAAACCAATGTGAACCAGAAGTTCAAAGGATAACTCATTTGCAAAGTTTAGCAAGCTAATCACAGCTGCAGTGGTTTAATAAAAATTGATGTCCCCGTTGGACAAACAAACATTGTAAATGGATCTTAACCACGCATGAAGCGTGTAGCATGGTCGGTTCCAAATAAAAAGAAATAAATCCTCAAACAGAGAAAGTAGCTAAAAGTAAGATGGCTCAAATGAGATATTGAAGCTCTTAAAGAGTAGTTTGACATAATTGATTTTTCAAGTTTCAGAAGAACTGATCAGGTACCTAAAAACTTCTGATATTTGTGAAAATGAGATCTCAATAAATTATTATGTCATGAATGGAGTAAGATGAAACCGAATTAAGTCAACGTTGACGATATTTTGATATATTATATAGCGCTAAATATTATAATTGGAAATGAGAATGATGAACGAAAGTCTATCAAGGACTATATACAAAGAAATGATTTTGACAAAAATGAAAAGACTCCATTGAACTCGCTTTGCAAGCCGACAAGTTTTTCTACTTGTAGTCTGTACACCAGAAGTTGTAAAACTACTTAGGTACTAGAGATTATTGTGCAAACCTAACTTGGATTTTGAAAATATACTCACATGTAGTGGATGTGAGTAAATTTTAATACTTTATTAGTCTAGTAGCACATAAAAGACTCAATTCACATATGATTGATGTGTTACAACTTATCTATATAGTTCATTTGATAGTGATAATCATGTGAAGATCCCTCAAGGATTTAAATTTGTAAGAGTGTGGGCTCTAGAGAAGATTACTCATTTAAATCGATTTGGTCCCTTTGTGTCATACAACAATTTGGACGCATGTGGTGTAATCATTTCAGTACATATTCTAAATGGTGTAATCATTTTTGTGAATTGAAGAAAGACCTCTAAGAAGTATGATCATATAGAATTTTGTTACCTAGCTCTCCAAGAAAGGTCCTTTTTAAATATACATAAACTGACAATAATCCCATAAGATAGAACGGAAGTACTTAAAAGAGTAGCTAAGCTAAATTGTCAAAAAAAAAAAGAGTAGCTAAATTAACTGTACAAGAAATCCAACAAAATGAAATGTAATCAAGAGAATATGCAACTCATTAAACATAAATGAGAGGTGTGTGACTTCAAGACTCTAAGAATGCATCAACCTTAGCATTTGTTGTTTTAGACAAGAATTTCATGCAAATAGGTGGTTGAACTCCAGCCAAAGCAAGAAATGAGCTAGGAAGTGACCATATTCCATCACCACAAATCAAACCAGAAGCAACAGCAGATCCAAATGCATCAGCCTTAGCTCTATCAACCTTCTGCCAAATGAACAAAATCAAGCTTCCAAGACACATATCAATAGCAAAATAGCTTCCAATGTAAAAGGGTATAGCCATAGCCATAGGAACAGGAATAAATCTAGCCCATTTCTTTCCAACCCAATCGCGAACAAGATTGATAATTATCGCTCCAGCGAAAAACACAATGCAAAGATAGAGACAGTTTTTCGGCAAAGCACCGAAGCCATCGACTCCCAAAATCGCCATGTTACGATAAACAAGTGCGTAAGGTGCAGGGTACGACGAACCGGGAACCCCAAGGGTCTTACCAAAGGCCTTATAGAAAAGCCAAAAGACACAAGGAGATATAACACATCCCATTGATGTTCCAATAACTTGACTCACAAACATAGACCTTGGTGAAGCTAATGTCATATATCCTGTTTTGAAATCTTGCATGAGATCAGAAGCTGTGGACACAATGTTCATCATCACACCACATGCTGCTAAACCGGCTAAGACGCCACCGTGAGCTGCCCCCGCCCATGCACCGATAATAAAGATGGCTAATTTTCCATAGGTAGATGCAAGGGACCAATCTGTTAGTCCACATCCATAAGCATTGCAAAAGGCTAGTGCTGGTGCAAAGAGGTAAATGGTAATGATGTAATACCACTTCATTTGGTGGAAAATGATTGGGATTGTGCAAGTAGAGATTATTGCTATTGTAAGATAGCCAGTTATGGAAAACCATGTTGGTATTTGGTCTTTGAGGAACATCTCAGTTCTGCGTTTGTCATCATATGAAAGTGTAGGTGGCGTAGAACCATTTTGATCACTGGAGTTAATGTCTTTTTTGTTCCACTGGTTATATAAACCAAAAAGAGTTCCCCCAAGAACCTTCACAAAGTTGTATAGACCATCACCAAGAATCATTGCTATGGCTATGAAAACCTGCAGTTTTAGAAAAGATCCAACACATTAGCTAATATTATCAACAAGAATATTAAAATCTGAAGTGATAATGCCTATTTATGTACCTATTGTTCCAATTAACTATGACTCAGCTGTTTGATCATATAATAAGGGTCTGTTTGGTCCGGCATATTTGGGTAAATCAACTAACACAAGTACTTGCAAAGTTGTTTGAAAGAGCTTATGAAAGCAGCTTATGACATGTTCATAAACTGTTTTCAGCTAATTTCTATAAGCTCTCCAGAATCACTTATGAAAACAGCTTATAGCTTATAAAAAAATAGTTTAACATTTTTTATCTTTTATTACATAAACAGCTTATGCATAAGCTTTTATATAATAAGTGTTTATGCTATAAATGCTTAATTAAGCTGTTTATTCAAGCTGAGCGTAAGCCTAGTCTTGGAAAAATTTAAATGTGGGAAAGGTAACTTACTTGGTAACCTTGAAGACCATGTAAGCTAGTTGACTTAAGATCAGCAGAGTACCAATCTCCTTTTTTAGCGTCAATGAGAGGCCACATGATACCCCAAGAAAGAATTCCACCAATTAGAAGGGACACATTGATTATATATGGACATATCATTCCAACGCCGACATAGGTAGCCGAAAAATCGAAGTAGAACCTATGTTGATAAGCTTCTAGACCAAATGTGGGGAAGTTTACAAATCCGCAACCATCGCCAGAAGTGAAAAACCATTGGAAGAAACCCCATAAGAAGCTAAAGGAGAAGAACTTTCCCAGTGCAGCTACTTGCTTCCTAAAAAAAGAATAAATTAAAATCATCTAATTGAAGCATTTGTGAAGGAAAAAAAGTCAAGCAATTAATTTATAAAGGGTTATTAAACTCACTTTGCTAATCTGGCACCTTCTGTTGTATGGAAACTGTTGATAAGATGAGCTGTTGCAGTACCACTTGGATATGTTAATCTGAAGTCCACAATCATAATCTGTAACAAACAAGGAACAAGATAACAAATTGTAAATTAATGTATGACAAAGGTAACTACATTAACTTTTGTTCCCATAAAGGAAGAGTGTATTTTTATTCAAGCTAGTTGGTATGTTTTGTTTCTTACGAAATAGCAGTGCTGTTGTTAGTGTACCTTTCGAAGTGGAACCACTGAAAAGAGGCCAAGAAAGCTGACAACAAATAGAAATGCTATCATCCATCCTAAACCTGGGTTCTTAATATCCGTTGCAGAGGCAGCTTCTGGAGCTTGTTGTGCAATAGAAGCACTCATTCCAAACAAGTAGCTGCCAAAGCCACCTATTCAAGCAAATCCAGACAGAAGAGTTTATGTCAACAACAAATAAGGTTCTCTGCATCAGAATTGCAATTAAATATACTATTTGAACATGGACTACTATTACAGCCATAACATTCTTCTAAAATCTATATGAAAGGCACTAAAGCTCAGAAGATTTAATTCATGATAATATACTCACTAAAGAAAAAAATGCGAGGTTAAACCATGTTAAGTTTTATTGAACAACATTTCTCACACAAGGGCAAAACAGTAAATTAACATGGCAAACAAGTTAACTCTAGCATAACCATATGCCTGTTCTTGTTATGGAAGGTGAAAAATGGAAAATTGCAGTGACATGTTGGAAAGAGCAGTAATTGTTTGGAGCTGTAATTTGGACTATTCAACAAATATCAAATGGAAGAAATTAAAAATTAAGTGTCATTAAATAATGCACATGGTATGATTATGACAGATTGAGAAAATGACAACTTGCTCTTTGGAACCTTCATGCACATGATAGAGATATTTTAGCTTTAAATTCAAGTTTTGCAGTTGAATTTTTATTCACAAGCGACATGAGAGTCTAGTGGAATCACCATCATCCATTTGAAGAAGGTCCAGGGTTTAAACTCCGGAAACTAACATTCCTCCACCCCCACTAACATTTGATTATCAAAAAAAAAAAACATCATCCATTTGAAGAGAAAACGTGTTTACATTACAATAAATGAAAGAAACAAAGGTTTAAGGGCAAGATTGTCATCATATTATTTCCTCAAATTTTTTCCAACATGAGATAATCTTTTCAAGTTTGAGATGGTACTAACTAGTTGTATTTGTAATATTGAATTGAAAATACAACATGCTATTCAAGTCAAACAAACAATTCTTGAACCCTTAATTAACCATCACTTGTACTATACCCTTTTGAAAGAAAAGAAACAATCACTTGCATATATTAATATTAATATAAAAAACTCTTGAGGGAATCAAAGAAACACATATATTTTATTATGTTTTCTCAGTATCAAATTAAAAAGGGGAACAGATTCTGTAAACAAAAAAAATGCAGACATAGTATCTTCTCTTCACAAACAAACAGCATTAACTTAAAAAAATTATGAAACACAATAACTGAAGGGACCACCAGAACACAATAGTGTTAAGATTCACAGTGGGACCCACCACTCATGCAATGCAAATCAAGAAACAAACCCAGTAATAATACAACAGAAACAAATCCAGTAATACAAAAATTCTAAAAATGAAAACTTTAGAAGATTCAAGAAAAAAGGGTTTATTACCGCTGAAGGCAATTCCACTGGCAGCAACAACACAAGTTTGAATAACAGTATTCTCTTGTCTAGTAAAAGGTTGATTAAGCAAACCAGCCTTAGATAACAACTTAGTCCACATCTTCACAAAGAAGAACCCTAACAACCCCGCAGAAACATTCAATGAAGGAATTATTCCAGTTGTTAAATTCAGCTTCATTACGATGAACGTGAACATCACCGACAACACGAAACTCACCATCACAGCCCTAAACGTAACCTGTCTCTGCCACGATGGCACCGTCTTCGCTTCAAATCCTCTCTCCACTGATAACTCCTCCGTTATCTCCATCGTTTCTTCTCTTCCCTCCACGTCACCGCCGGCGCCGCCGCGTCGGTGGAGTTCTGTTGCCATCTTTTTGTTTTGATATTCAACACGTTTGAGGATTCGTTTGTTGTTGTTGTTGTTTTTGTTGGTGTTGTGGTTTTTATTATATGAGCGTGGTTTTCACAATCACAATCTAGCTAGCTGTTGCTTTCAATTTGTTTCCTAAGGTTGACTTTTTCTATATTGTTACGTTATGTGTTTGTTACTATCAAAGTAATGATTTTTGGTTTGGTTCAGTTTATAAAGGGAATTAGCTGGGAGTGTGGTGTTCTACTTTGTCAAAAAGAATTCCTAATAACTCGCTTTTATAACCATATATATCGGACCTCCTAGTTCTGGTACTGCCGTCTGTGATCTCCGTTATCTTCGGAGTGGTTATCCCCTTAGTAGTTATTAAATTTAAATTTAAATTTAAATTTAAATTTTTGATATATCTTTAATTTTTTTGGTATAACTAGAATTTTTCCTGAAAATATTTTTTTGGTCTAGATATTTACTTAAACTATTGAAGTAACATGGTTTTCTAAAAATGACCTCTTTTTTAAATTACATGTTGGTTTCATCCTAAATATCAGTATATCGAATTCAAACTATTAATAAATACTCATTCTAAACTAAATTATCTTTTAACTATCTACTCTTTTATTTAAGTTGTGATAAGCCTATTAGGTTTCTTTTATCAAACACAATCTTGTTTGAAGGATGGCCAAACTGAAACATTTCGGAAGAACTAATATAAAAGTATAATTAAAGTGATAGATTATAAAAAGTATCGTCAATCAAAACACATGTACAACGAAAACACATATATTATTACAATAATGTTATTCCAACAAAAAAGTTAGACAAAAACCAGCCAAAATACAACAATATATACGGTGGGGCCCACAGTTTTTATATTTAAAAAACTAAAACATCAGCTCATGTGCTTCTTTTAAAATAAAAAAAGATTGGTTTAAATATGTATTTAGTCCCTGCAAATGTTCCTGTTTTTCAATTTACTCCCTGCAAATTTTTTTTTTAAATACATCCCTGCAAAATAACTTTTTTTTAAATACGTCTCTACAAAATAAACTTTTTAAATACGTCCCTGCAAAATAGCTTTTTTTTAAATACGTCCCTACAAAATAACCTTTTTTTTAAATACGTCCCTGCAAAATATCACAATTTTTTTTTGTTGGGACGTATTTCAAAAAAAAGGTTATTTTGCAAGGAGTATTTAAAAAAAAAAGTTATTTTGCAGGCACGTATTTAAAATTCCAACTTTCGGAAGGGCATATTCAAAAAAAAGTTATTTTGCAGGGACGTATTTAAAAAAAAATTTTGCAGGGACTAAATCGAAAAACAGGGACATTTGCAAAGACTAAATACATATTTAAACCAAAAAGAGATTCTTTCTTCCTTTTGTCTTTTGTGGTTTTATAATTCTGAAAAAAATGTTACAACTATAATTTCTTTTTTGCGAGACAAATTACATAAAGTGGGACACTAAGTAGTGTCTTTTAAGAAACTTTAGAGTTCAGAAAAATAATTAGATGTTCAAATATATGATCTTCATTCTTCAATTTGGTTAAATTTTTTTAATTTTGTAACAAAATACGTAAAGTGGGACGACACTAGGTAGTTTGTTTCAAACACGCGAAGTTCGTTCCTCAATAAACGGTTAGATGGGAAAAAAAAATTAATTTCATGCCAAAAAAATGTAAAGTGATGCGCTAAACAGTGTATTTTGGTGTACTTTATGGTTCAGATTTTTTTTTGTAAACGAATGTATCATCCACAACGACTGTGGAGACTAATCCTTCGAGGTATTGAGATCCATTTAAGGGGATGACCTCTCCCAACAAATGTTTTTCCATACGCAAGGCCAGGGATCGAACACAGAACCAAATGGTTAAGAGACCCAAGTATCTACCACTTGTGCCACATCATGTTGGTGGTTCAGAAAAAATTTAACTATTCAAATATACAAAGTTTGTTCCCCAATAACCGGTTTGATGGAAAAAAATAATTTCATTAGAAAATATGTAAAGTGCGATGCTAAGAAATGTTTTTTGGGGCGCTTTAGCGTTCAGAAAAAATTTAACTGTTCAAATACGCTAAGTTTGTTCCTCAATAACCAGCTTGGCGAAATAAAAATATAATTTCATGACAAAATACATAAAGTGTGATGCTAAACACTGTGTTTTGGGATACTTTAGCGTTAATAAAAAATTTAACTTTTCAAATTAGCCAAGACCGTTGACCAAGGTCATGTCCTTTAATTTTAGGCTTAAATATTTGATCCCCTGCAAATATCCCAATTTTCCATTTACCCCCTGTAAAAAAAAGTTTTAAAATCAACCTTGCAAATAATAAGTGTTTCTAGTTACCCCCTGTAACCGTAAACTTTTCATATTTTGCAGGGGGTAACCGTACATGGTTTATACCCATTATACACTACATAATCTAACAGCAGGGGGTGACCGTAAACTGTTTATATTTGCAAGGTTGATTTTAAAACTTTTTTTACATGGGTAAATGGAAAATGGGTATATTTGCAGGGGGTGACATATATTTAAACCTTAATTTGATGTAGCCAAGACGTTTTACCAAGATTACTCACGAATTCACCACAATTTTTAGAACAACAACCAATCCACAAAAGTTCAAAAATATTAGGGAATATAACTGAGTCTTCACATGGGACACCAAAGTAGGGCACTCTGAACTCTGATTCATCTCAAGTTAGCATAGGCAAAGCTCATTTCCTATCATTTGATGTAGCCAAGACGTTTTACCAAGATTGCTCACGAATTCACCATAATTTTTAGAACAACAACCAATCCACAAAAATCCAAAAACATTAGGGAATATAACTGTGTCTTCACATGGGACACCAAATAAGGGCACTCTGAACTCTGATTCATCTCAAGTTAGCATAGGCAAAGCTCATTTCCTTTCATTTGATGTAGCCAAGACGTTTTACCAAGATTGCTCACGAATTCACCACAATTTTTAGAACAACAACCAATCCACAAAAATCCAAAAACATTAGGGAATATAACCGTGTCTTCACATGGGACACCAAATAAGGGAACTCTGAACTCTGATTCATCTCAAGTTAGCATAGGCAAAGCTCATTTCCTTTCATTTGATGTAGCCAAGACGTTTTACAAAGATTGCTCACGAATTCACCACAATTTTTAGAACAATAACCAATCCACAAAAATCCAAAAACATTAGGGAATATAACCGTGTCTTCACATGGGACACCAAATTGGGCACTCTGAACTCTGATTCATCTCAAGTTAGTATAGGCAAAGCTCATTTCCTTTCATTTGAAGTAGCCAAGAAGTTTTACCAAGATTGCTCACGAATTCACCACAATTTTTAGAACAATAACCAATCCACAAAAATCCAAAAACATTAGGGAATATAACCGTGTCTTCACATGGGACACCAAATAAGGGAACTCTGAACTCTGATTCATCTCAAGTTAGCATAGGCAAAGCTCATTTCCTTTCATTTGATGTAGCCAAGACGTTTTACCAAGATTGCTCACGAATTTACCACAATTTTTAGAACAATAACCAATCCACAAAAATCCAAAAACATTAGGGAATATAACCGTGTCTTCAGATGGGACACCAAGTAAGGGCACTCTGAACTCTGATTCATCTCAAGTTAGCATAGGCAAAGCTCATTTCCTTTCATTTGATGTAGCCAAGACGTTTTACCAAGATTGCTCACGAATTCACCACAATTTTTAGAACAATAACCAATCCACAAAAATCCAAAAACATTAGGGAATATAACCGTGTCTTCACATGGGACACCAAATAAGGGCACTCTGAACTCTGATTCATCTCAAGTTAGCATAGGCAAAGCTCATTTCCTTTCATTTGATGTAGCCAAGACATTTTACCAAGATTGCTCACAAACTCACCACAATTTTTAGATGGATCAGGATTCAGAGTTCCCTTATTTGGTGACCCATGTGAAGACACAATTATATTCCCTAATGTTTTTGGACTTTTGTGGATTGGTTATTGTTCTAAAAATTGTGGTGAATTCGTGAGTAATCTTGGTAAAACGTCTTGGCTACATCAAATGCAAGGAAATGAGCTTTCCCTATGTTAACTTCAGATGGATCAGTATTTAGAGTGCCCTTATTTGGTGTCCCATGTGAAGACATAGTTATATTCCCTAATGTTTTTCGACTTTTGTGGATTGGTTATTGTGTTAAAAATTTTGGTGAAGTCGTGAGCAATCTTGGTAAAACGTCTTGGCTACATAAAATGAAAGGGCATGACCTTGGTCAACGGTCTTGGCTAATTTGAAAAGTTAAATTTTTTGTGAACGCTAAAGTATCCCAAAACACAGTGGTTAGCATCGCACTTTATGTATTTTGTCATGAAATTATATTTTTATTTCGCCAAGCTGGTTATTGAGGAACAAACTTAGCGTATTTGAACAGTTAATTTTTTTCTGAATGCTAAAGCTCCCCAAAAAACACTGCTTAGCGTCGCACTTTACATATTTTCTAATGAAATTACTTTTTCTATTAAACCGGTTATTGAGGAACAAACTTTGCATATTTGAATAGTTAAATTTTTTCTGAACCACCAACATGATGTGACACAAGTGGTAGATACTTGGGTTCCTTAAGCATTTAGTTTTATGTTCGATCCTTGGCCGTGCGTATAGAAAAACATTTGTTGGTAAATGGATCTCGATACCTTGAAAGATTAGTCTCCACAGTCGCCGTGGAGGATACATTCGTTTACAAAAAAAAATCTGAACCATAAAGTACACCAAAATACACAGTTTACTACATCACTTTACATTTTTTGTCATGAAATTATTTATTTCTCATATAACCGTTTATTGATGAACGAACTTCGTATGTTTGAAACAAACTACCTAGCGTCCTACTTTACGTATTTTGTTACAAAATTAATTTTTTTTAACCAAATTGAAGAATGAAGATCATATATTTGAACATCTAATTATTTTTCTGACTCTAAAGTTTCTTAAAAGACACTACTTAGTGTCCCACTTTATGTAATTCGTCACGTAAAAAGAAATTATAGTTGTAACATTTTTTCAGAATTATAATACCGCAAAAGACGAAAGGAAGAAACGATTTTTTTTAGGCTTAAATATGTTTTAGGCCCCTGCAAATATGGGGTGTTTTTGTTTAAGCCCCTGCAATTTTTTTTTTTTATAAGCCATTGCAAAATGACACGTTTTGTTTTAAGCCCTTCTGTTAGCAAACTGTTAGTAAGACGTTAAAAATCTCTTCCACGTGTGTTTTTTTTTAATTATTTTAAGCCGCTGCAAAAATATATTTTATTTATTAGACCCTTGTAAAATATACATTTTTTGGTATAAGCCCCTGCAAATATTTTTTTTTAGATAAGCGGTATTTCAATAACGGAGCACAGCCCCTGCAAATATACATGTGGAAGAGATTTTTAACGTCTCACTAACAGTTTGCTAACAGAGAGGCTTAAAACAAAACGTGTCATTTTGCATGGGCTTATTAATAAATAAAAAATTTGTAGGGTCTTAAACCAAAATACCCCATATTTGCAGAGGCCTAAAACATATTTAAGCCTTTTTTTTATTTTAAAAAAAAAGCACGTGAGCTGATGTTTTAATAGTGCTAAAATATTTTTCACTTTTGAACTATCGGGTCCCACCACATTTGAGATGAGAGTTGTTTATTGTTTTAGTTTTTTTAAATATAAAAACTGTGGGCCCACCGTATATATTGTTGTATTTTGGCTGGTTTTTGTCTAACTTTTTTGTTGGAATAACATTATTGATATTCTTAATAGCTAGCAGTAACAGTGGGCCGGCCCGATGTTGTCCAAGTAGCCCATTTTGCCAGCTCTAGAAACCATTGACATTGTGATTCAAAACTAATAAGATTGTGATGTGTATAGCCTATTTTCAAATACAAAAAAATCATAATAATTATTATCTATAACTATTAATAAAGGGAATTTCAAAATAAACTGTCATTTTGGTGTCAGATTTTTCTGACTAAAGTGTCCTTATTGTAATGATAACTACTCACTAACTCACCAACACATTTCTAATTCTAATAAAAAAATAAAAAAGAAATAAAACTACCCACTAACACACCAACATACCAACACATAAAAGACAGGCCCGGTACAATGATAAAATAAAGTTAAGAGTATTAAAAAGATAGACTTTTCTATGCGAAATAGATTAAAATTAAAAATAAACACAATTAATGAAACAAAACGAATGAGTAAATATGCATAAAGTAAAATAAAATATTTAATTTATGTTTTGTCGAGCGGGTTTGGGGAAAAGACGGAATGAATATCGACATCCCCGAACCACGCCCCGTCCCTAGTCAAAGAGGGTTTTTCTCGTCATACTCGGGGTAGGGTCGGGTGGGTACCCTAGGTTCGGGTTACATTGACATGCCTATTTATGGACAGACACAAAATCTCATTTAACCTAGTTTCTATTTTAGCACGTGGTATTATTTGGTCACTCTTTTAAAGAAAATTGATATAATACATGTGCATCCACACAGGAAACATCATGTTTTTACTCCGAATAGTTCTCAATTCAAAATTGGTTATAGTTCTAAACTCAAATTGAATAGTAATTAGTATAATTTGTATGCCAAAATATACTAACAGTGACTAATTGTTGAAGGATATATTTAATTTACTAAAGTAAAAATTTCATTCATTTAAAATTTTATATAGATATATATTGACTAGAGAAAATGATTATTGAAAATGTGAATTCAGTTATATGTGATATACTTTATGTTATATAAATTTAAAGAATTTTTTACACATAAAAGTCCCATTAAATTACTAATATTACTTTATCGTATATGAACTTTTAAATTCGAATAAGTTTTTATACTAATTAGTTTTATAAGGGATAAACTACATGTTGAAAACTCATATTAAAATTTCAGTTAATGTATCCCTCCACTGACCATTTACTTTTTTTTGCTAGGTTTAAGTGTAACCCCTTTATGTGGAAATAAATTTATTTCTCATATTTTGCGATCCATATATGTAGGCCCGTACTACGCACGGTATATAGTAAATCAATAAAAAAATTTATTAAAATATCTCCCTAGTAACTTAAAAAATATTGTTATTGCATCAATAACATTTTAAACAAATTCTTAATAGATAAGTCGTGTATCTACATAACAACAAAATTCAAAAAGTAAAATAGTTATATAAATTAATTTTTATTTATATGAATTGACTTTTATATGATAGTGGTTAAAAATGATAGTGATTTATTAAAATATCTCCCTAGTAAATTATGATAGTAATTTTTATTTATATGAATTGATTTTTATACAAAAAACTTGTATTAAAAAATATGAATGAGATTGAGAACAAAAAGCAAAACTCCATAATATATAGGTTGGTGCTACACACAGAGTACAGTTAAAAAAGAATAAATGTCAATTTTTTAGCAAGAGATAATGAAGAAGACTGCACATGAGGGGGATATTCATTTAATTGAATAGATTTTAGTTGTCACTTAAATGTAGTGTGAACATGGTGTTATAAATGTCGAGTTAAGGATTTAGTTTAATAGATTTCAAACGCACATGAGTGGGAAATTCGGTTAAAAAACATGGTGTTAACGTTTAACTTAATTACGTATTATTTTATACAAATTATTTCAATTGTTAGAATTAAAATGAAACCTATATAATTAGTATATAGCAATGCATTATCATTATATTTTGTATCTAGCAAATGGTTTTGATAATTGCACATAAACTTTAGAACACATTCACCTATCAATGCATTATCATTATAACAATTATATCTTATAACCACATTTGTATATAACCGAAAAATGAATAGTGCAATATAATGGATTAATAATAGATTAATAAAAATGGATTTGATAGGTTGAATTAAAAATCTAGGTGTGAAAATAATTGACTTGCACAATATTACAAATAAGAAGAACCTAAACGACTACATGTTGATATCATCATTTAATAGAAATAAAAGTAACCAATTTCATCATTTTCATCAAAGTGTACGAAATTCATTGTCGTCTCCATATAAACTTCCAGTAGGATATTTGTTGTTCTGCACACATTGACAAAAAATTAAAAATATCAAATTATTGATCATGCAAAATATATAAACAACGTATGAAAACCCATTTTTTTAATAACAGGCATGCACTAATTTCCGAATCACAAATTTGAGCAAGATAGATGACATAGTCCCGTTGAATAAAAAATGAACATATTATCAATATTGTTTAAGGTTATTGATCATAAAATATAATTTTTCTTGTCATCATCGAGAATAACAAATAAATGGTAATAGAAAGTATATATGAAAGTGCTGGAAAGAATATAACATGTTTGTGTGACTTTGTTGTGCGTAAATTTACCTTTGAACAACATTGACAACATGAAGATTGCAACATTGACAACATGAAAGTAGCGGAAAGAATATAACATGTTGGTGTATGATTACTTTGAGGCATTTAATGGATTCGCGAAATCTGTGCTTCAGGGGAAGAGATACGTTCAACTAAAAATATGACAGAAAGACTTGGTGGATAGTGGCTTATGGGAGAGGTACACATGGGATATTTATATCCCTATGGGTGTTGAGAGTTACAATATTCTCATCAAGAGTATTTATTTGGTATTTAACAATCATCAAACCTATTGAACTTACCATGAATATGTAACGGTTTTCTTATTTATTTTCCTTTTGATCAAATTTCAAATACATAATCAATATTATTATTACTATAATAGATGACATGAAATAAATAATTATTAAAATAGATGACATGGAATAATATTTATTGTGAAATGATTCATAGAGTGACATGGGTCAATATAATAAATGAGAAAATTTTCATTTGTATTATATATAGATATAGATAACTAGAATTTTTCCAGAAACTATTTTTTTTTGGTCTAGATATTTACTTAAACTATTAAAGTAACATGGTTTTCTAAAAATGACCTCTCTTTTAAATTACATGTTGGTTTCATCCTAAATATCAGTATATCGAATTCGAACTATTAATAAATACTCATTCTAAACTAAATTATCTTTTAACTATTTACTCTTTTATTTAAGTTGTGATAAGCCTATTAGGTTTCCTTTATCAAACACAATCTTGTTTGAAGGCTGGCCAAACTGAAACATTTCGGAAGAACTAATATAAAAGAGTATAATTAAAGTGATAGATTATAAAAAGTATCCTCAATCAAAACACATATACAACGAAAACACATATATTATTAATAGCTAGCAGTAACAAAATATGTTAAGCAGTGAGTCTCTGCAAAACAAATACAATAAACACCACAAGTTACAAAATTATAAGTTCCTTTCTTTTTGACAACAAAAAAATCCATTAAGTTGGTACTTTGCATCTCTAAAACGAATGTATCACCAAATCTAAAAGATAAGGATGATTGAGAAGCATGTCAGCTGTCCATCTTTGATAAGGATCTGTTTCAAAACACTTGCTCAAGAAATGAAGACATTCCATGGTGAGTTCAAGTGGCATTTTTGGTGTTTCTCCCTTAACTACAACTTTAACCATTAAGTCATTTGAACTCTTTATCTCCTCTCCCCATGCTCTATGGCCAGTGATCATCTCTATCGCTACACACCCAAAAGACCATATATCCAAATGTGCTCCAATTAGGCCATAAGAAACTGATTCTGGTGACATATACAATGGAGTGCCTCTAAATTTATATCTCCAAAACCAAGGATCTGCATTCTCTTTAGGAGTCTTAGCCAAACCAAAATCAGCAATTTTGAGTTGATGATAGTCTTCATTTCCACATAGTGGAAATACAAGGATGTTATCAGGTTTGAAATCACAATGAACAAATCCCTTTTTGTGAATTGAAGAAAGACCTCTAAGAAGCATGATCATGTAGATTTTTGTTACCTTGCTCTCCAAGAAAGGTCCTTTTTTGATTAAGTCAGCAAGAGAACCGTAAGGAGCATACTCCAATAGGAGATTGTACACCCAATTTCCATCATCTTCCATAGTGATCTCATAGCCAAGTGATTGAATGATTTCTGGAACCGATTTGAAACAGCTTAAAATGCTTTCTTCCAATTGCAAAGATTTTGACTTGCTAAACATTGAAGTCTTAATAGCTATTGAATTCTGAGTAGCTAATGGCATCAAATACCCTCTTTGTATAGCCTCGTAAACGGTACCATAGCTACCACGCCCAAGGACTCTTGTCTTCAACCAATTATTCCTCATCGTGATTTGATTAAGCTATATATCCTGTTAACGATTTAGAGGTATTAATCAAAGGAAGTAACAGGAGGTTAACAAACACTTAAAATGATAAACCCTAATAAAAATAAGTGATAGTAGGGCAGTTTTTATAGCATTTTTTTCTAACAACACGTGTCATCAAATTTAAACGTTAATTAGTAGTTGAGCTTTTTTCTTTCAATCAAGTTATATGTCTAATCAAAATTCAAAACTAACCAGATTTGTAGGATTTGTTTGTTAAGGATTTTCCAAAAAATTCTAAACAAAATTAAACGGTCATTTCCAAAAAGTTTTAAATGACGAAACAAATCAATTGGTAAGAATAAATTAAAATTTATTTTATTTTAAACGCTATCCAAGTCAACCCATGCATGAGCAAGAATAAACTAAACTCAAAAGACTGTATATAGTACGTACAAACTCAATATGGTGAAGAACTACAATGGAATAGAAATGTAGGATGAATTTTTTCAAAAAAAGTTCCATGATCATTATTTGTAAAGGTGAAGAGCATTGTTGTTAGACCGTTACCGCTAAATACGTAAACTAGTAATGAAACGCAGTAAACTAATTAACATTAATATAAAATACTTTAATCAAATAACACTTACTTTTTTTAAACACGGCAAACTATTCTCTTCAGATTCTTTTCCAGCTCCTTTTCGATCCCAATGACTCTGGTCTTCAACCACTACCCTTGGTGAACATCTGAAAGAATTTTTGTGAGTGAGATTTGATATATAAATAATAGTACTTCCGTAGTTATAGTTTAGAGGTATTAAAGGAAGAAAGATACACTAAAATTAATAATAAGGCGAGACTTGCGGGATGATATGATCTTTTAAAGAGGAGGGATAAACTGAGTTACTGAGAAAGTAAATGGAGAAACAAAATAGAGAGTCTTTTGACTCAAGAAATATTTACCATATTACTCCTATGTTTGTTATAGGTGAAATAGCAAATAGGTGAGGGAGAGTTTGGTGAAAGAAAATGAGTATGAGACTTCTCTTGTTTGGTTTAAATAGAAGTCGGAGAGAGTGACTGTTTACAGTTTAAAAAGAAGTAACGGGAGATATATAACAAATTCTTAAAATGATAAACTCTTAAAATGAGAGATGGTGGAATAGTTAATTATAGATTTGGGTACCTGCAACCATTTTTTTCTAACAATACGCGTCATGAAATCTAAACTTTAATTAATAATTGGTTTTTTTATTTCAATCAAATTATATAAACAAAACTTACCATTTACCTTAAACTAATCATATCTTTTTTGGATTTGTTTGCTGAAGATTTTCCGAAAAGTTCTCAACTAAATTAAACGGTAATTTCCAAAAAAAAGTTAACTGACTCAAAGTAGCGGATAGCGGATAGTGTATAAGCTAGCAATAGCAAATGATATGTTTGGCAAAATTAGCGGTTAAAATAGCTGATAAATGTAAAATGACATAAAAAGATATTTAATTAATGATTAAATTATTTAATGATGACAAAGTGTTTAGTGAGGAAGGAGAAGTAATTTAATAAAAATAAGAAGGATAAAAATGTCAAAAAAGTGAAACGCTGTCCGCTATCCACTGTCCAAGTCTACCTATGAGCAAGAACATATACTAATTAAACTCAATCCAATTTTGCAATATTTTAAACGGTGAAGAAATACAATATTGAATAGAAATGAAGGATGAAATTTTTTAATTAAAATTTCATGATTTTTATTTGTAAAGGTGAAGAGCATTAATATTAAATTGTTACCTCTAAACTGCTACGTAATCTTGATGAAGAAAAAAACTACTACGTAAACTAGCATTAATATTAATATTAGCATCAAATAACACTTACCACTATTAAACACAGCAAACTGATTTCTAAGAGAAATTAATTAGATGCTTTTCCAGCTCTTTTAATTCCCCAATGTCTGTTATCTTCAACCAGCTCCCATGGTGAACGTGTGAAAGAACTTTAGCGAGTGATAATAGTTTAGAGGTATTTAAAGGAATTGAAGGAAGATAGATAACAAGCGCGTTAAACTTAAAGATCCTATAATTTTGATAAGATAAGATGACCGTTACATTTTTAATGTTTGAAATAAAGATAATAAGGCTCCTTCAAAAAAAAAAGATAATAAGGCCGGAGCAAGAGAAGATATGAGATTTGTTTTTTTTTTTTTTGTGTTATGATATGAGATTTGTTACCACTTAGCATGTGGCTATAATGTGTTTGCTGCAACTATCCCTACACAAATCTATGGTTAAAACTTAAAAGCCACCTGAAAACAAACTTAATTTATTTATTTTTGGATTAAAACAAACTTTGTAAATTTATTAACAACATAACTTTTCACAAATTTCTTATATTAAATTTATCCCAAATGTTTATTATTTTTTCATTTTTGATTTTAATAAGAGATAATGTTATTTATTTTAAATTAACTTATAACCTGTAATTGTTTTTAAAAATATACTTTATAACAGATAATATAATTGTTGAGGATTATTAGTGGAGAGAACAGAAGAAGCATGAAAAAAAATTGCAACATCTAATCATCAATACTACAACCGGAGATGGATATCGTAACTACGGGTTTCATATTGGCGATTTCAGGAATTGTTTTGAGCCTTTGCATCTGAAATCTTACAGATTCTTCCTTGGTCTTTCTCTGTGTTGGAAGCACACCAAGTGTTTGTAATTTTGCCTAAACTGAATTTCAGTTTGCACACCAACTGTTTGTAAAAATTCTCAAAACCAAAATTCTTGCTCTGTTCTCTCTCTTTAGGCATGGTGCGTGTGGGCTGTTTGATTACCTACAGTATTCCAGTCCCAGCGGGAAGCCGGCTCTATTGGGGTTGTTGAACACCTCTCAAACTCCCTGTTGAATCCGAGAAAAGGCAAGGTTTCTTAGGCTCTATAGTGACGGTTATGGTATGTATGCGTGCTGAAGTTTCAGTATGACAGGGGGGTGGCAGATTCGCCACGGCGGATAAGGATGGGTGGCATCGGGTTAGAAGCATTCAAGAGAGGAAGGGAGGGGGTCGTGGAGGTTTTAGATCTATTGATGTTGCTCTTGGCTCTAGGAAGAATACCGGGGGGGAGGTCATATCGCTCTATTTTTCCTCTTTTCCGGAGAGTTGGCGTGCTAGGGATTTGCTTCATCTATTTGATAGGCAAGGAAGAGTCCATGAGGTGGTTATCCCGGCTCGAAGGAATGCGCAAGGTAGGAGATTTGGTTTTGTTCGCTTTCTCGATGTTAAAGACCCAGACCGTCTTGTTACCTTACTTGATAACATATTCATAGAGGGGGAGAGGATTCATGTAAACCTTCCTAGATTCAAAAGGGAGGTGCCGAAGGATCGTTTTAATCATCAGCCGGCAGCTAGGCACCCGAAGCCCATCAAGCAAGTTTGGGTGAAGAAGTCACCGCCAAACGACGTTCGGGCATCCGACGCCAAGGGGAGATATAAGGATGGAGCATGGATATGCAACATGGAATCAGACCCTCTTCTAGCTTTAGTGATGGTAGGAGAAGTCATTACTCCGGGGAAATCTTATTTCATACAGGATGAATTATCTCAGCAGGGTGTGTTTGCAATCAAAGCTACTCCTATGGGTTCCAACTTGGTTCTATTGGAAGGAGACATAGAAGATGGGAATTTTTTTGAGTACATTGATGATGCTCGTGAATGGCTTTATCAATGGTTCAAATGGATTCGGCCATGGAAGCCAACGGATGTTGACCCAGAGAGGACTACTTGGCTAAGGTGTTATGGCATTCCGGTGCACGCTTGGAACTCGCTATTTTTTTCCAAGTTGGCTGCGCATGTTGATGAGTTTGTTTGTGCTGGCCTTAACACTGAGAAGAAGAGATCCTATGATGTCGCACGGATTATGGTTCGTACTCAGGTGCCGGGAATGGTGAATATGGAGATTCACGTGGTTATTAACAATGTTCCTTTCTCTATCAAAGTTGTGTAGGATTGGGGAGGTCCGGTTGAATGGCGTAACAAGGCACAAAATTATGACGAGGGGGATGACGTTGACTCAAGTTCAGGTGATGATTATTCAGATCAAATGTACGCAGGCACCGGGGACGTTCATGGTGAGGAAGAGCTAGGGGAATTGGAATTGAATGCGTTGCTTAATGCCGTGCGAAATTCCGGGAAGGTTGACTCGAACATAATGGTTAAGATTTTGACTGAAGCGTTAAGAGTCTCCAACGACGAAGTTCTAAGAATGTCCAATGGAGCTAGTCCGTCCAACGGATGCTCCCCTATTCTTTCTGTTGGTAGTTTTGTGCAGGAAACAAATCCATCTATCACTGACAAGCTGGTCGGTACTGCCGTGGGAGGATCACGTGTTGTTAAGTCTCAAGAAGTGGTTCCCCAATCTTGCCCATTGAAACATCTCACAGGTTGTCAATCTCTAGATCTCCCTTCAATTCCAAATGTGCTTATTTCTCCAAATCCAGGTCATGCCTTACCGAAAAGAAAGCAGAGAAAATTGTTACGAGTAGGAGTCAAAAGGAAACCGTCGTCCGGTAAACTGAAGAAAGCTACCTGAGAGCTTGCCGAAGTCTCGGGTGAGTCTAACCAGGCAGCTGTCGAACCGCAACCGTCCCATCAAGTAAGTAAGCATGATTCATCTTTGTTTTCAGCTGGCACAGTTTTATGTGGGGGTTCAATTTCGAGTGGAGACATTGGTTTGTGCAACAATAAGTTCTGGGCCCTCCAGAGTAAGGGGGTAGCAAGAAAAGTCTGGGAAAATGCCAAGCGCTTAGGGGTTGAAGGTAACTTACCGGATGATCATTATATTGAGCTGATTGAAAACAGGGAAAGAAGAGACGAAGCAGAGAGTAGTAGGAGGGTGCATAACAACCTGAATCCATGAATATCTTATCTTTAAATATTAGAGGGTGGGGTGACTGTGGGAAGCGTCGCCAATTGGTTTCTGTTATAAATTCAGGTTCTTTCGATTTTGTTTGCATTCAGGAGACGAAAAGGGAGGTGATGGTAAAGGGAGAGGTTGGAATGTTATGGGGGAACCGATCCTTCCAATGGCTTCATCAACCCTCAAGTGGTTCTTCGGGAGGGACTCTATGTTCTTGGCTTGAAGGGGCCTGTTTGGTGACGTCTCATTTTTCTGGTCTTGGTTTTCTTGACATTAGTGCGGTTGTTCGTGATAAAGTTGTTCATGTGGTAAACATCTATGCACCGTACTCTGCGGGTGCGAGACGAAGGGTGTAGGCTGGGTTGGTAGCGGTTAAACAAAGTCTAGGGGCTGGAGAGTGGTGTATTGTAGGGGATTTTAATGCTGTTTCTAGCAGTTCTGAAAGAAGGGGCAGAAGTGGGAGTACCTCTCAAGTTGGTTTTGCTAGATGGAATCTCTATGAGCAGGTTGGACAGGTTTTTGATTTCAGAGGGTCTTATGGTTGATTGGAGGATCACAGGTTAGTGGATTGGCAATCGGGACATCTCCGATCATTCACCTATTTGGCTTCTTCGGTCATCGAATGATTGGGGCCCGAAGCCGTTTCGTTTCTTCAACGCATGGCTGAGTCATGATGACTTGTTACCTTTTGTTCAATCTTGTTGGAATGGTTTTAGCAATACAAGTCATAAGGCTTTTGTTTTAAAAGAAAAATTGAAGTCTCTCAAAGGAAGCATTCAGAGTTGGAATAAAGAGGTTTTTGGTAAAGTCGACTTGAACATTGATACTCTAGTTCGGGATCTGAATTCGTTGGACGATATGTTGTGTGAAGGGTGGGATAGTGACGTCGTGGCAAACAGAAGAGAATTTTCTGCCTCGCTTTGGAAGGAAATTCGTGCGAAGGAATCTTTCTTGGCTCAAAAGTCTAGAGCAAGGTGGATAAAGGAGGGGGATATGAATTCAAAATACTTCCACTCTCTAATGAGGTATAGAAGAAGACGGTGTAGTGTGGTTATTCTTAGAGATAACGGGGAGCAAGTGGAGGAGGTGGATGCGGTGAAATCTTTTGTAAAACAACATTTTGAGAAGTGCTTTTCTGAGGCAAATCATAATAGGCCACTTTTGGGCGGTCTTCAATTCAAGCGTTTGACTTCATCTCAAGCGGATTCTTTGATTCAACCTTTTACTGAGGAAGAAATAAGGATGGGTGTCTGGGAGTGTGATGGGGATAAAAGTCCGGGTCCGGATGGGTTCAATCTCAACTTCATTAAGTCTGGTTGGAGTTTCATGAAAGAGGATGTGGTAGTTTTTTCAATGAGTTTTTCGCTAATGCTTTCCTCCCCAAAGCTATCTCGGCTTCATTCATCGCCTTGGTTCCTAAGAACGATAATCCGCAAGGTTTGGGGGAGTTTAGGCCTATATGCTTGATAGGGTGCATATACAAAATATTGGCCAAGGTCTTAGCTTCTCGGCTCAAGAAAGTTATGCCAAGTATTATTTCTCATCATCAATCAGCATTTATAGGGGGGCGACAAATTCTTGACGGTGTTGTGGTGACGAACGAGTTGGTTGATTATGCCAAAAGAAGCAAGGAAGAATGTATGTTGTTCAAGGTGGACTTTGAAAAAGCTTATGATTCCATCTCTTGGAATTTGTTATTTTACATGTTGACTAGAATGGGTTTCCCCCAACGTTGGATTGATTGGATTAAGTCTTGTGTGTGTACTAGCTCCATGTCGGTTCTAGTGAATGGTAGCCCAAGTCAAGATTTCAAAGTTCAGCGTGGTCTGCGACAAAGGGGACACTTTGTCGCCTTTCCTCTTTCTTATAGTGGCAGAGGCCTTGTCGGTGATGATGATGAAGGCGGTGGATATTGGTGATTATCAAGGTTTTTCTTTCAATGAGGATTTGAACTTTTCTATTCTTCAATATGCGGATGACACAATGTTTGTGGGCAAAGCTTCTTGGGCAAATCTTTGGAGTATCAAGTCTATTTTGAGATCCTTTGAGCTTGTTTCCGGTTTGAAGGTAAATTTTCACAAGAGCAAGCTTATAGGTATCCACACTCCGGATGGGTTTTTGGAGAGAGCTAGCACTTTCCTATTTTGTAGAACGGAATCTATCCCCTTCAAGTTTCTGGGAATCCCAATTGGCGCTAATCCGAGGAGGGAACCAACTTGGAGCTATGTTTTAGGAGCAGTTAGAAAGCGGTTGTCTTTGTGGAAGGGTCGGTTTCTATCCATTGGAGGCCGGGTAACTCTTATAAACTCCGTTCTTAATAGCATGCCGCTATATATGTTTTCTTTCAATAAAGCTCCGAAGGTAGTAATCAAGAAGATGGTTAAAATCCAAAGGGATTTTCTTTGGGGTATCAAAGAGGGGGAGAGGGGAATGTGTTGGGTGGCTTGGGATAGTATTTGTAAACCAAAGGAAGAGAGAGGTCTCGGGATCAAAAACCTGGAATTATTTAATATAGCTTTGTTGTCTAAGTGGAAATGGAGAGCTTTATCGGATCCCTGTGTGAGTTGGAGTCGTATGTTATCTTGTAGGTACGGAGATTTGGCCTCTTCATTAGTTCAGGATTTGATGGATGGTAATCGTCGTAGGGACTCGGGATCCATTTGGTGGAGGGACTTGGTGAACTTGGATGTTAATGTAGAGGAACAAAGAAGGTTTGCTTGGTGTGTTAGAAGAGGTTTGGGTGATGGTGCTTCAATTAATTTTTGGAAAGACCAATGGCTTGGGATTGACCCTTTGTTTAAGGTCTTTTCTCTCCTGTATAATGGTGTTGGACAGCAGAATTTAACGGTGGCTGAATCCGGTGTCTAGCATAATGATTCTTGGCGTTGGTTGGAACCTTGGCATCTCGGTAATGATGCTCTCCAAACAGCTGAGGCAGATATTCTGCGAGATATTCTCCAGCCCGTGGCTCCAACGAGAATGAAGATGGATTCTTGGATTTGGCCGCTCGATAAATCGAAAGATTATTCGGTTAAAATCTTTTATATTCAGCTGGTCCATGGTGATTTATCCTCTAAGGTCTCGGTGCAGCAGAATTTTTTTGCAGGTTTATGGAAATCAATAGTGCCTTCGAAAGTGTTGGTTTTTGGCTAGCGGTTGTTGTTGGATGCGTTGCCGGTGCGCGAGCAACTATTGCGCAGGAATGTTCTCCACTTGGAAGACGATGCTCGTTGCTCATTCTGTCACGTTCAGCGTGAGTCCGTGAATCATTTGTTCCTCCATTGCGGGTTCGCGAATTCGGTTTGGAAGTGTGTTACATCTTGGATTGGTGTTGCTCTTGATTTGTCTCTGGATGTTGTTGGTCTTGTCCACCAGTGTTGCTGCTTGTGTAAGGGGAAGAAAGCAAAACGCACGAAGCACGTGGTTTGGTTAACTACTTGTTGGAGCATATGGCTGGCGAGGAATGGAGCTATTTTCAATAATGAGGAGCCTAATATCGAGATGGTGGTGAATCGTATTAAAAGTCTTTCTTGGTGTTGGTGTATTTATAGATTGAATTGTAATTCCTCCTTTTCCATTTCAATGTGGTGGTCTAATCCACTACAATGCTTAAACAATTTGTAGTCTTTAGGGGGAGAAACAGTGAGTTAGGTTGCTTATCCTCACTGTAGTGCAGGTGGTACGAGGTACTCTTTTTCCTCCCTGAGTCTTTTTCCCATTGGGTTTTGGCTTAGGGAGGTTTTGAGGAGGCCCTCCCCCTTTCCTTTATTCCCATTGTAAGGGCTGAGCACCCCTCGTGCTCCCTTCAATGAAAGTATTGCTTATTAAAAAAAAGATAATATAATTGTTAAGTATTTCTTTTTTTCTTGTCTACACATAGATTTTAAAATCTTTGTAAAAGGTAATAATTTTTTATTTTTTAATGAACAAACTCTTCTTTCTTGCTCTCCAAGTAACCGCCTTTTACCAAGTCGGTCTAAGAGGAGGAGCGTGTAACCACTTAGCTTGCTGAGGAAGCAATGTATTTGGATGCATTTTAATAGCTCAAAATAAGCATTTTCAGATAAGCTCATTTATGTTCATATATCTATAAGTAGTATGTAACCCGTGCGATGCACGGGATCATAAAATCTACTTATTATTGATATATAAAAATATAGATTAATACAGATGTTTTATTCATTCTCTAAATGTTTTTTCACCTATTGTATAAAAACCGTACACATATGGAAAAAAGTATTAATTATTAATTATTTAAAAATTAAAAAGAATTACAATTTACTTCAAACTAATAATATTTTAAATTTAAAATTAACATGAAAAAGATGAAAAAACCATAAGAACTAATTTGGGTTAAAAGTATTTTATGAATTATAGTTGTCAAGCACTATAATTCATAAAAATATTTTTTTCCATACCCATCATCCATAAATCATGATATTATAGTTGTCAAGCACTTTAAAATATTTTTAACCCTTCAAATGAATTGCTCATCATCTATAAATCATGATATATGTTCTACGCCATTTTGAAGTGTAATTCATTTGGTATGTCAATGACAACAACTTACATAAATCAAGAAAGATTTTGAGGTTTTGATATATCATTATTGATTAGGTAATTAGTAAATCGACATTTTTTAAAAAAACAATATTTAATAGAATCATATTTATAACGGTAAAAAAAATTATATGTGTAAGAAAAGAGTTTGTCTTTCATGAAAACAATTTGATAAGGAAAACACCCAAAATGAATAACTTGCAAGTAAGGACAAACAAACATGAACCTAAATGAGATTCAAAATTTTAGGTATTGAAGGTAAAATCATAACACAAAAAAAGTTAAGATCAACCATTTTCTACAACTTGAAATGCGATGACTAAAAGGTAAAACCTTAAAAAGGTTGAATTTTTTGGTTGAGTTCATTGTCATATTTTTAATCAGTGAAAAGCCCATTTTATTCTGTTTTCTAAAAGTTGAAATAGTTATGGATGATGAGTGGTTGGGCAAACAAACAAAAAGCTCCGAGAGAGTATGGACAATGAGAATTTTTTTTTGGTAGAGTACAGCTTAAAGGAGAGAAAAAAAGAAAGCAAGAAAAAAAACAGATTACGCAAACTCCACGCAGCTGCGTCAACAAGAAGGTGGGGTGTGAGACCAGCAGGGGGAACATCCAACAAAGTCCATAATTAATGAGAAATTGATCGCATATTTCTCCCATTTTTGAATTTTCCAAATCAATAATAATTAAAGAGCTTACACAAAATGTGAATCACCACTATATCAACTTGTAGCAATTAGATTCAAATGATATGTTTTTGTACTCTATTTTTAGACGCCAAAAAATACTCCTGATTAATATTTTCATTTGAAAAAAATTTGAAAATTAAATGTGTTATTTTGAAATTTAATATGGCAATTGTATCCTATATTTTCAATTAATTTTGTGATTCAGAAATTAAATGTGACATTTTGAAAAACTATAAGAAATACGTACCTTAATTAAATGTGATATTTTGAATATTGCAATTGATCACATAATTAAGTGACAGTTATACATAGGAATTGCATTTAATAACTTTCGCCCAAATTGTTGTGAGCGCGACATCTCAGATTTTTGGCCCTGATTGAGAAACATTTTACTTTGTATTATTATATTATTATATTATATATTATAGATCACTTAATTGTTTGTTCGGGCAACATATCTTAAAAAGATACGACCTTTTGCTGAGATCAACCATACGAAATTCTCCATTTACATCGGTGAGATGATTTTCATAAGAATGAAAGGCAACTCTGTCTTTTAAGATGAACACAACTGAACTTGACTGATCAATTACTTTAAGATGAATTTAATTGATACCTATAAACAACAATAAAAAAAGTTAAGAAAATGCCAACAAATTTATGAACAAAGTAATTGAGAAGATTTGTTTCACCTGTTAGCAGAAATGATTTCGTCAATCTGGGCCATGACTATAATAGGAGAGCCTTGTAACAATTTCAAAATTAAAAAGATCGGATATGTTTGATAACTCAAAAAAAACCAAAATTTAATTAGTTAAAAGAAACGAATTTTGTGTTCCAACATGGTGTAATGAACATATAATATTATTCAAAAGCGATTAAAAAATTAATTTTGGGGATCAGGTATGTTTCACCAATAACTTAAAAAAATACGACTGGGAATTAAAAACGAATAAAAAAATTGGATATACATTTGTTCCAACATGGTGTAGTGCATTCAAGTTGACATTATGAAGAAATCGAAAATCAACAGCCATTTCAGCACCTAGTTCCATTTTTTCTAAGAAATAACAGGTTAGAGAAAAAAAATAGCTAATGTGTAAAAGAGAAAAGCCTAAAATTTGTAGGATGGTTTGCTGACATACCAATGGAATCTATTTATATTGAATCTACATGTTAGTTGTAGGCAAATGGTTTGAAAATGAAATTTAAAATGTTCACCAAAACTTTAAAAATTGCGCCAAATAAATTGTTTAAAATTTTGAGATATGATTTGCAGAAAGTTTTATTTCTAAATTGTTTAGGATTATTGGGACTATTGTTTTGTATATCAAATTAATATATGATTGCAATTATAACTGAAAATTTAATTGGAAATCATATGTTACAGTTTATAACAATGAACGTCTATTTGTAACTGTCATAGAGTTATTGAAATTCATTTATTTGTAATTATATTGTGTATAGTTTTTTCATTAAATAAGTTGTTTTTTTTTAATTTATGCCAATTAAGATTTACATTAAATAGATTTTGGTGAAATGCATCTATGATTCAAAAAACGTTCTTCGATTGCTGTTAGCAATTTAAATAATATATATTATGAGTGGGGATCAAATTAGTCCAAGAGTAACTTTGGTAGAGCTACTCCACTTAATATCTCTTTGTAGACATTAAATTTCATCAATCCAACCGTTGAGTAATTTCATATTATGTTGATGATCATCTATACCAAAAGTTATTAAAATTGAATATCCGTAACTATAGAAACTTATAGTCTCTATTTAACTTGTATTTTTAAAAGCATAATATACGTTGAATTGAATATTTTTAAAATTTTATAAAATTTTTGCATATTTGATCTACTCATTTAGAGCTATTAATTTGATGTTGGATCGGCGAAATTTAAAGTGTGCGAAGAGATACCGAGTGGAGTAACTTGATTCCCACCCTATATAAAACAAAAAATGTTTTTAGTGTTTTCTTCTTTATATCATCGTTTTCCCCAGAGGTTGGGATAGTAAAGATGATTTTCCATAAAAGAAAATTTTTGCTAAAAAACATTTGACATCTTTGATTTAGGAGAGATCCTTCTATCCCTGAGGGTTGATAGTTAAACAGTTTTACTGTTTGCAAAGTTGGCAGATAAGATGTTGAGAAAATAATAAGTTCATAAGTTCGACTAGTTTATTAAGGTCTGGTTCTGTTTTTCGACTAACCACAACTATCTTAGCCTTTATCATGGAAATAGATGATTATAATCATCAAGAGAATTCAATAAAAAATGAAGAATTGGTTGAATATCCAAAAAATTTGGATCAATTAAATAGATGGACAATTCCATCTGTTCCTTCAAAACAAATATACAAATTTGGTATGTTTGATATTATGTCTCGCTATGCTGTGAAAACCATAGAACAAACAATACAAGTTTCTGATAATACTCAGACCATAAAATTATTAAGTAAAAAGGACTTACTTCCCTTTAAGGACTATAATTTTATCCATATTGGACTTGTTCAAATTGCTTTTAAACCTTTAACTTTATTGGGTTTAAATTCTAGCATTATGGCATATGTCAGAGATGGTAGAAGTAAAGACTTCAAATCATCCCTAGCTGCTTTAATTGAAACCAGCTTATGTCATGGTCCTGTTTATTTTGATGTTTCTCCCAATTTGAGTTTGTCCTTATCTGACAAGAATTTACTTGATGCTATACAGCTCACTATACACACTAATGGTTATAATTTTAAACCAGGCAGTGAGGTTATAACAATATGCTATAGAGTCTACTATAAAGTGTTAAATACACTCAATCCGAAGGTTAAGCAAATATCTTTCCCAGGGACAACTACTCTTGTCCAAACCAATTTGCTAACTTCAAACGTAGTCACAAATAGGCTAATAAAATGGAATGAAATAAATTTTCCAGAGACATGGTCCCTACCCCAAGCTGTAGAACCTGAACCTATCCTAAATAGGGATATAGATCAGATAATTCAGACTAATGAAGGGGACATAGAAATAAAATTTAACCCCAAAAGGACTATTAGAATTCCTAGGAGTCTTTCAGAAAGACATTCAGTCAGCGAGTTTTACACAACTCCTACTGAATTGAATAGAGCCTCTAGTTCTCACCCAATAGAAGAAATAGAGACAGTAGAAAATATAAGAATTAGTGAGAATAAAATTCCCCATGGAATTTACCAGAGAAATCAACCCCAGAGTAGAGAATCACCTACTCAATCAGAAATGAGTTTTCATTTATGATGACAGAACTCATAGACTTCTCCCCAGGGAGCAAGATGAGAGAACTCATTAATAATGAGTTCCAACATGATAGAAATACCCAATTTAGACAGTGGTATTTTAAAAAGTTCTCATCCCCTGAACTTAATAGGTTCAAAGATGATTATTATGAAGAGTTAACTATAACTCAGAATTATATTCCTTTTGTTAAATGGTTTGTAAATTATTTTAATAATAAGATTAAAAATGAAATTTTGGTTCTTCAATCAAAAAGGTGGGAAACCACTAAAGGAGAAAAAATCAGTTCCCTTTTTCCTCCTAAACAAACTATCACTTTAGGCCAAAATGCTGAAGCCAATGCTTTTCTCACTTTGCAAAAAATAGAAAGTAACCATGTTACTATCAAAGAATTAAATTCTATAGTTAGATCCCAGAATTATACAAATGCTTTTCTTATCTGTTTAGGAGAACAATTCGTTTCTCTTGAAAAGGATTTATTATCTCTAAAGGACATGGTTGAAAGACAAATCTCTCAACAAAAATTGATTTTGGAACGAATGGGTGATTCAAAAGCCCCTATAGTTACTGAGGCTCCCATGATTCAACCTCCTCTATTAGTAGAAGGTTTTAGAATGGAGGATAATAATACTGAGTTTACTCGTATTCTAGAACAAAAATTAAAGGATTTAAAATTAAATGTTTTATCTCAAAAGGATAATTTAGATACTTCTGAAAATAGTTCAGAAGAGAGTGAAAATATCAATAATATTGATGAGTTAACTAGAATGTTTAGTAACCAAGATATTAATCAAAATGATAATATTAATCCCGTATATACTTCTAAGTCCATAGAAAAGTATTATTATAAAAGGCCTTCTCCTCAAGACCTTCTTTTTGAAGAGAACGAGCCATATCAGAATTCCTATTCTGGAAAGGCCATTTATGAATGGAATATTGATGGCCTAAATGATAAACAAATAATAGATACTATACATAGAATGATTATGTATTCCACTGTTTGTAAACAGCATGGAAACTTTGACAGTTCCATAGCATCCTTTATAGCTACTAGTTTCGTTGGCCAATTAAGAGGCTGGTGGGATCATTATCTCACGGATACCCAAAAGAAAGAAATTCTTTCTCATAAGAAAGAAATTAAAATTGAGGAAAATACTAGCAATATTACTTCCACCACTAGTGAGGAAGATGCTGTATATACCTTATGTCTTTCCATCTTACAACATTTTGTAGGAACCAATATTCCTATAGGAGAAAAATTACGAACTCTCCTACAGAATTTAAGATGTCCCTCTTTAACCCATTTTAGATGGTATAAAGATACTTTTTTATCAAGGGTTTTTCAATTAAATAACCCTGACTGTATCCATTGGAAGTCTAAATTTGTAGACGGTCTACCTTATCTTTTTGCTGAAAAAATCATGTTGCACCCCGAAAAATCCTTTGGAGGGATTTCTCTTCGCACAACGTGAATTGGAGTCGCCACCAATATTTTTTTTAGAGGTAAAACATTGAAAAAAACCTTTCTTGAAAGACAATGGTCCTTGGAACCACGAGATTTGAGTTCGGGGGTCGGTTATGCATGGGGAAGGTACGAGCACCCCACACATCCTTTCTACTGAAAGGGAACCTCGATTTGACGTGTGATTTAAAAGGTTGATTTAAGAAATGCTTTGTTTTTATCTCTCTTTATCTCTCCTTACTTTATGGAAAAACTTAAGGAAAATTTAATCTTTTGCGCTTGACGGGAGGGCACCGTGCCTACGTATCCCGGGGAGGGAATCAAAGCAACGTAGTTCTTGTTTTCGAAAATTGTTTTGTTTTTAGAAATTGCCTTGTTTTGGAAAAGGGTTTGTTTTTTTGAAAAGAAAATGGTTTTTATTTGTCGTGCTTGACGGGAATGTGACCCGCTCCTACGTATCTCCCAGTGCGATGGAGAATTCAAAGCTTACGTAGTTCTCGGTTGTCGAGAAAAGGTTTTTATTTTTTAGTTGTTTAATTTGTGAAAATTGAATGTTCACGGTGATCAAACAACAAAGGTTTCGAGTGATCACCACTAGCATCCCATTATTGACCATCGTGCAAGCAAAGGCTTCGCATTATCCTCAACAAAGTTTTTAATTTGTGAAATGAGAGTTCTTTTGAAAAATGAGTGTTCATGATAATCAATTGAGCAAAGACTCCAAGTGATCACCACTAGCACCCCATTGTTGACAATCGTGCAAGCAAAGGCTTCGCATAATCCTCAACAAAGTTTTTAATTTGTGAAATGAGAGTTCTTTTGAAAAATGAGTGTTCATGATAATCAATTGAGCAAAGACTCCAAGTGATCACCACTAGCACCCCATTGTTGACAATCGTGCAAGCAAAGGCTTCGCATTATCCTCAACAAAGTTTGATTTGTGAAAAATAGTTTGAAATTGTTTTGAGAAAAAGTGAAGTTGTTTGTCAATGATTATGTAAATGCAAAAAAAATGTTTTGAAGTTGGAACGTTACTAACGAGTAACAAGTTGTTCTTTGTATGCAACATGGTTTTGAAGTTTTGGAGAGTTACTAACGAGTAACAATTGGTGGAAATCAAAACAAGCAAATTGTGAACACCAATTCAACATTTTAATGCACCACAACAATTTAATGCATCAAGGCTCTAAGTGGCCTATCCTTTGCCAAAACTTCACAAGCTTCAAACAACAATTTACATTAAACTCAAAGAGCAAAGAAAGCATGATTAAACTTGAGGATGCATCAAGGTCATTGGAGACCAATCATGTGCGCAAATTCAATTGTTTATAGACCCCGTTTTGCTCACATTTCACAAGCACATCAAATGGGAATTGAATTTTTAAATGCTTACAAGCATAGGCATCAAGGTTGAAGTAACCTATCTCTTGCCAACTTAGCATAACCCAAGATCATTTGTGGACCATAAATGAACCAAAACCCAAATTCATTTTCTCAAATCACAAATTAATCATCATTTTATTTCAACAAGTCAACCAAATCAAGCAAGCAAATGACACTAGCAAGACTTAGGAACATTTATTCACAAGATCCAAGCAATCAAACACCAAAATCAACAACTATTCATATTTTTTTGATTTTTGTGAAAGTAAGAAGGCATGAAAAATGAATATTTGCAAAATCAAACAACATGTTTGGACATGGGAACTTCAAAATCAAGCCCCAATAACAAGATTGCATAAAGAAATGCATCAAAACTCGATTAAACCTATTTTATACTAAAGGTGCGAAACATTCATAGCTTCCTAACACAATTTTATTTCACAAAATGCAACAAGCAAAATGATAACAACACAAATCACAATTTATTCAAGGGTGAGAAGCAATCTCAAACACCCAAGCCTCCCTAAGTGTTTGTCAAAATGTTTGAGACACCTCTCACCAACAACAATCAACAAATCAACAATATAACAACACTAAAATGCATGAATATGGTAGGATGAAAAATTAGAAACATGATATCTACATTTTGATGCAAAAAAGTTGAAGATGATGCTATGTTTTAAGAAGTTTACCTCAAATCCAAGCTAAGGAATGACTAATATGAAGAACAAGACCACAAATCAACTTGAATCTTCACCAAACTTCAATGAAACCCACGAAATGCTTGCTTAAAAATGCCCTTTGATGATGCAAGCTTGAATTAAATTAGGAGAGAAGGAAGATATATGAAGTAGGAATGGAAATGAGGTGAAAAAATGGTGATTTGGTGAAGGAGAAGTGAAAAATTGATGGAGGAAGAGGGTGATATGATTTCGGCCAAGAGAGGGAATTAGGAGAGGGAGTTGTGTGCTAGGGTTGTGTGAGTGAAAATGAGGCCAAGAGCTTTTTTCCTTGTGAGGTGAATAGGGTATATATAGAAAGCAATTAGGTTTAAGGGTGGTTAGGTCATTGTGCACTAGTTGTGCTCTAGGATTTGATTTTAATTTTGAATCAAAGGCTAGGATTGAGGCTCACATGGATTGAGGACATTGAGAAAACACAAAATGAGAGAATAGAGAGGAGAAATTCGAAATAGCAAGGGAGGGGTCCTTGGTGACCAAGTTTTGCTAGTTGTCATCTTGTACTATTGTACTATTATATGACCATTCCATTATCCCTTCATTTTTGATTATTCTTCTTAGGATAATTGTACAAAAATGCACCCAATTTAGGCCACATACAAGGTATCTTGAGGAATATGCCATTTTATGTGATCACCATGACCAAAAATGTCATAAAAATCACATCTTGGAACTTTTTGTAGAATATTCCTTTTTGATGCCTTTTTTGAATTTGAATTTTGTGCACAATGTATGCATGCATGCGCATACATACATACATGACCAAAAATGTTTTGCCTCAAATAAATTTCTCTAAAATTGCACAATGATTCTTGATAAAAAAATTATCCTCTTTTGACAATGACCAAAATACCCTTTTGCCCTAAAAACCTTGTTTTTCAACAACAAATGCATTTCCACTCTAACAATGAATTTAAAATCCCTAGAATGACTTTTAAAACCCAAAAATGCATGCACAATGCTCTTCACTCTTCAAAATAAAATCACACTTCTCAATTTATTTATTTTTGCGGAAAATTAGGGTTTTAAACCTAGGTGGACAAAATTAGGGTATGACAGCTGCCCCTCTTTATTTGGATTTTACCAAGGAATATGAATTGGCCGAAACATATTCCGAGGCAAAATAGAAATAAAGAATTCAGAAATAATACTAATTTTGTCTACTTAGAGAAACCCGAATTTTCCTTTTCTTTTTTTTTCTTCTCTTTTTTTTTGATCTCTCTTCTTTTGAGAGAGAGAGTCAACACTTGTCGCGTCGACGAGAAAGCAGTAAATGAAAGCAGTAAATGGGAAGTGCCGTAAATTGGGGGATTCGGAGGTTGCCTAAAACCTTTTAACGGACTCTCGTCGAGTCCGAGCTCTGGGGGTGGCCTTTTCGAGCGGCTGATCAATATCAGGTCCGGAACTGACATGATCAATGGATCTACACTATGCCTTAGGTTGACACAATTAATCCGATGGACTTAACGAAGTCTGTAGGATCTGCCGCGCGCTCGTACGCGACGTTGTGATCTGTGGAAGGAGTTCACTAACTCTGTGGGAGTTTACTAACTCTGTGCTGATGGAGTTCACTAACTCGGTGCCATGATGATTTTCTGAAAATGAGATTTCGGGGACCCATTGGTCCAAAGTAACTGACCTTTTGAAAATTTTGGGGACTAACGAGTCCAAAGTAACTGAGTTTCTTTTTGAAAATTGGGAAGCTTTGAATGATGCATGGAATGCAGGCTTTTGATGCTGGGATGCACATGGATGCAATGATTGATTTGGTGAGAGGTTTTTTCTGTTTGATTTTCCTTTTTCTTTTTCTTTTTCTTTTCTTCTGTTTCTTTTTCTTCTGTTTCTTTTCGCCCTTCTGGGATGCGAATATGAAAGTATAATGCTCTACTGTTTGATGACATGGATGATATAGGAATGATGAATGATATGAAAATGTGTGTGTTTTTTTTTTTTTTGCTGGTTAAATCAATCCGCGGGACTTGTGGCACTTGACACGAAGACCGTTCCAGGATGGTGATAACGCAAGGGTTGCGCGTTGGTTTGCAATGATCTTGTTATTTTTAAGGTGACAGTGCATGTGACTTTTTTTTTTTGTGCTGCTTTACCCATTTTAGGAAACCATTTTTTCCTTTTGTGATTTTCAAAGATTTCGTAATAACCTGTAATGCTCTGAATGTATGCACATGTTTTGCAATTCAATTTCATCAATCATAAAATCATTATTTTGAAAGAAACTGAATAAATGAAAGTAAAGACACGAAAAGCACACATATGAAAGAGAAGTTGGACTTTTGCTGATATGGAAACTGGTCGTGCAGAAAGTCACGCCAATTGAAAGTACAATCGCAATCTTTATTCTAAACTGATAAAATACAAGAAAAAGGAACAGATTCTGTGATTCTATCCTTGAAGTAACGGTGCCCACCGTTCATACTTGTGACCTTGATCAACCCCTTATCCAAATCTTCAGGAGTGCTGTATGCTCTTGTTTATTTTCATGCCCAAGTTTTCTGACCCTAATTTTTGCCTGGATCGCCCTTTGCGGGTTTTCAATCCACCGGGTCACTCTGATTTTGCCTAGGCCGCCCTTTCGGGTTTTCAACCTAGCGAGCTGATTCTTACTTGGCTCATCTTTCTCTTTTTTCATTTATTTCTTTAGGCATACTCCTTTCTGACTGCATCTAAATTTACTGGAAACTGGGGTTTTCTTTTCTTGCATCCCATTTTGCGAGAATTAAAGGCCCCTCCGGAGAATAAGTTCTTCGTCTTCATGATACTGGGTTCATCTCCATGGGAATCCCTTTTGAGGTTCATGATCTTTTTGAGCATTGAGTCTTCTTTGAAATTGTTGAAGATGAGCTTTCTTCAGTTTGAGCTTTCTCTTATTCTTCTTCTGACATAAGACAAATGTACTTTGGTTCGATAAGGCTCAATGAAAGTATTACTTCCATCATATGGGGTTTGCCCCTGTTAGAGTGTAAAACGAAGCCTGATTTCCATGAAGGTCATCATCGTCCTTGATATCCTTTGTTGATTGTCTCTAACTGCCCCATTTTTAGGGTGGCGTAGGGAGGGATCATGATGCTTGACCTGGAGTCTTCATACTGTCATTTGTGACTACCTTAGCTTGGAAAGCTGCGCAACAGACCGAACTTTGGTAATTACAGACTTTGTTATAATGGCAAGTGCCTTATGTCAGAAGGGTGATTTACACAAACTTGTTGATTCATTGCTCTTTATCATGGCGTCAATCCTCTCCTTTTCTCAAATTGATCATGTCACTTGATTCCTCGTGAGGACGGACCACTTTGTTCTCTTATTCTTGCGTAACAGCTTGATTGCAAATCTGATGGTGGAGTCTGAGGAATGACTGAGGGTTTGTGGAGGGCGGGATGACGAGGTCGAGGTAGTGTTTGCGGTTTTATGAAAGGAGAGATGTATAGGAATGATGAAGTGTTTGAAGGTTTATGGAAGAAAGGGTGGTCATACACAACAAGGTGTAGGAAGGTTCATTGAGACAAGGATCTCTTACGCTTTATGGCCAAATGTATCAGCTCACAACTTATATTTCTTTCGTCTCTTTTTCCCTTGTTTTTTCATTTTTGGGATTTTCATTTTTTGAATCTGTTCTTTTTTGTTTCATTTTTTCTGATTTTTTCTTTTTTTTGCTTTTGAGTTGAGTGAGCTGATAAAAGTGATACACTGTTTTTGGATATTTGAAGTGATCCTTGTCTGGGGTGATTGGAAAGATAATGGCAATGAAACCCCTGCAGCGATTGGAGGATGCTTGATTGGGTTCTGGTATTAACTGGGGTGACAGGAGGTTCAGAGGGAGGAGCAAATGAGATGGGTTGATTTTGTAGAAGGGCCACTGGTAGTGAGGAAGGTGGCGATGGCAGGCATTTGGTTATGAAATTTTTTTTTGTGATGGGGTACTTGTAATGGGAAATGGGAAAGTTGGTTGATCTGAGGAAGGGAAAGGGTTTGGTCGCGAAAGAGGTTCGCTTGTAACATTTGTTTGGTTTCCTCAGCATTGCTCCACTTTGCTTGAACTTGTGCTTTGACTTCATTGCCCAACCTAGTTGTGGCATCATGAATTTCTACAGCCTTAGCCAATTCTTCACTTATTAATTCCGAAGAAACATCCCAGTTGTCTTCAGCCTCTCTCTCAGTTTGGTTAACCGGGTAATCAAAGTCACAGTATGAGTTATGGGCATTATTACTTTCAAGAATTGTATTCGATCTGCATTAAAATGGATTGGCGAATAAAAATAAAGAAAAGACACGCAAATGAGAGATGAAGAAAGAGAATTTTATTGAAAATTCCAAAATAACATTTTATTCATTGATGAAGTTTGACGAAAACATGCATGCCCGAATGAAATATCCCAAGGCCTTGGGCAGAGCCGAGGAATTTTGCATTACGAAGAAAAATTACTTTAAATTGAAAATCACAGGGAAATCTAGGGCCTCCCAGTTCTGGAGCTTTTCTTTCGCAGCACAACGGCGCACTAAGCCGACAGCACCGTCACCCGAGCCTGAATCTTCTTCAATCACATTGACCTGGTCAGGGTCCAGCATGCCTACACTTCGGAAGTTGTTCCTAAGATCACCGACGACCATCCCTCCCTGGTTGGGGGTCCTTCCTCTGAGCTTTGCCAACCATTTCTCTCTTCTATCAGCTGCTAGCCTCTCTCGGTCTGCAGGGCTTGGGATGTACCCAATACCGAACCTTTCAGTATTCCCTTTCAGCAGGACGGGTGCTACAATTCCTTGAGCAGCTTTTCCCAGGCCTTTTCCAACCTGATACCCATATCCTAGCATCACCTTTGCAACCATCATGTCTGCCTTGGACCACCTAGGCTTCAATTGGGGAGGCTCACTCCCAACAAAGATAGCATTTGAGATCTCCAATCCCTGGAAGGCAGTCTCAAAAGACTCCTCTGCTGCTTCAACGTAATATTCTGGTGGTGATCGGTTTATCATCATTTCCTCCTCCCCGAAGATTACTATCAACTTGCCCTCGGCCACAAACTTGAGTTTCTGATGGAGCGAAGATGGCACTGCCCCAGCGGCATGTATCCAAGGTCGTCCTAGCAGACAGCTATAAGAGGAAGCTATATCCATGACTTGGAATGTGACATAGAACACTTCAGGACCCACCTGCAAAGGCACCTCTACTTCTCCAAAAACTTCTTTCACAGACCCATCAAATGCTCTAACCAAGGTGGAGCTAGGCTTCAGATATGAGCAATCACATCCAACTTATCCATTGTGGACTTGGGCAACACATTTAATGACGAGCCATTGTCGATGAGCACTCTGGCCAGCATGTAGTCCCCACACTTGACAGAGATGTGAAGGGCTTGATTGTGATTCTTCCCCGCCGGAGGTAGCTCAGCGTCTGTGAAGGTCAAGTAGTTGGATGCCACTATGTTCCCAACAATACCATCAAGCTGGTTGACCGTAATGTCATGGGGTACGTGTGCTTCATTCAGGATTTTCAACAGTGCAGCTCGGTGTGCCTCGGAACTAAGCAACAACGAAAGCATTGAGATTTTGGCTGGGGTTTGATTTAACTGGTCCACCACCCGGTATTCACTTTGTCTCATTACTTTCAGAAATTCCTGAGCTTCTTTGTCTGATACTTCTCTAACTTCCACAGTTTCCTTATCTTTTCCTTTACGGGCCCTTTCTTCAGCTTCCTTTGATTGTTCCTTTCTAAGATTTTCAGGAACATACATCCTTCCACTCCTTGTAATTCCACTACTCCCAGCAATGTTTGTTATATCCAACACGCCCTGAGGGACCTCTGCTTGCATTTGCACGTTGCAGCTCCAGGGAATAACCCTAGTCTCTCTACTAGGGGTAGCAGCAGGTACCGAAATAACAACAGTCAGAGGTCTTGCCACAACCGAGCTTGAATTCGGACTGCAAGGGATTTCAACCGGTCTCCTGAAACCTCTGTTGTTTGATTGCAGAGTAGATACACTTTCTTCCTTTTCCTGAACCCCAACCTAGACCAGGTGTCTGTCTAATAGCTCTTGGAGGATGGGTTTGAAGCTCTCACAGGCCCCAACACAATAAGGGTCATTGCAGATGTCTCTTCTGGCACACCCTTCTTCGATGATACCACAACGGCATAGTGCAGCATGAATGATACTCAGGGGTGTACGAATGCACTCCACCTTCCTAATTAAGTACTGACCACCCTGATCATTAATGGCATTTGCAGTGGGCCCACCATGCCCCGGCAACGGGTTGGTGGTTACATTAGGTTGCTGAAATGATATACTCTTTGCATCAAGCAGGTCTTGCACAACGTACTTGAACGCCTTACAATCCTCCACCACATGACCTACTGCCCCAGAATGAAAGGCACAGGTAGCATTTGCATTATACCCTCTGGGATAGGGAGGCTGATATGGTTTCATCTGACGAGTGTTGATTAACTTGTTGGCAATGAGATAATTGAACAAATCTGTGTACGACATGGGGATAGGTTCAAAGACAATAGGCTTTTTTTCATTGTAGTTTCTGTACTGATTGTTGGACTGGAATGGCTGAGCAGGCGGCGTCTGAGCAGGAACTGGAATGACTTGTGGGGGATTGTTGCTGGAGAATTGAAGCCAAACGGAGTTCCCGGGGTAATAGCAGGAGTAGGAATCTGAATTTGAACCTGAGGTGTCCCCGTTCCAACTTCATTCACAGCTGATTCAGGCTGGGCCTGTCCTGTGGTTCCCGAAGGACCACTTTCTGGGTTTGCACCGGCAGCAGGGGGTGTGTACCCTAATGGGAGACCATAAGGAGGCCATCGCACGTTCTGGAGAGCCTGAGAGACTCTAGGTTCAGGAGGAGGATCCACTCCTGCGGCAGCAGCACCTTCAGTTATGCCAGCATCCCTTAAAACCTCACAATGGCAACCAAGAGCTAAAGTCTCTCTCATGAATACACCCACAATCGTAGAGAGCTACCGATTGTGAGGTATCATGAAGAAAGCGCACTCTTGGGCGAAACTTTCATGAGAGCCAGACAGACAACGGTCTACGAATGGCAGTCACTACTAATTTCCACTCTCCTAGGGTTCTTTGCAGACCTTGGGTTTTAGGCCCCACTCAATGCTCACAAATATAAGCTGTGCAGTGTGTGATGAGGGCACAACACCTAAAAATCTACCCAAACCCCACCTGCAAAGGGAAACCAAAACAGTCCAGACAATATCAAGCAACAGCATGTCGTCTACCCTAGGGTTCAATATCATTTCAACATAAGTATACTAACCTAGGGTTCCAACAACAATCGCAAGCATTGCTTACCTTAAGAAAGGGAGCCTAGAGGAGGGGACATAATAGGATTAAGGGAAATGCATGAGCTTACCTCAAGAAAGGGAGCAAAGAAGAGGGGAACATGCTAGGATTGGGGAAATGTATGAGAAAAGCATATAAACGACGAAAGTAAGAGGAGAAGAAGAAGAAACTACTCTTATTTTACTCAAGAAGCAAATATAGAAGAGGAAGAAGGCTAACACACAATGCACGCAAGCACAACATCACAAGAATGCACACGACAATTCTAAGAATAATGCAAGCATGTTTTTAAAGGCAAAGGAAAGAAAGCAGAAAGGGAAAGGAGGAGAGATATAACAAAGCATTCAAATCAACGAAATAAATCACATGTCGAATCGATTGGCTCGACCCACTAAAGAAAGGTCCCCAGTGGAGTCGCCAGCTGTTGCACCCCGAAAAATCCTTTGGAGGGATTTCTCTTCGCACAACGTGAATTGGAGTCGCCACCAATATTTTTTTTAGAGGTAAAACATTGAAAAAAAACCTTTCTTGAAAGACAATGGTCCTTGGAACCACGAGATTTGAGTTCGGGGGTCGGTTATGCATGGGGAAGGTACGAGCACCCCACACATCCTTTCTACTGAAAGGGAACCTCGATTTGACGTGTGATTTAAAAGGTTGATTTAAGAAATGCTTTGTTTTTATCTCTCTTTATCTCTCCTTACTTTATGGAAAAACTTAAGGAAAATTTAATCTTTTGCGCTTGACGGGAGGGCACCGTGCCTACGTATCCTGGGGAGGGAATCAAAGCAACGTAGTTCTTGTTTTCGAAAATTGTTTTGTTTTTAGAAATTGCCTTGTTTTGGAAAAGGGTTTGTTTTTTGAAAAGAAAATGGTTTTTATTTGTCGTGCTTGACGGGAATGTGACCCGCTCCTACGTATCTCCCAGTGCGATGGAGAATTCAAAGCTTACGTAGTTCTCGGTTGTCGAGAAAAGGTTTTTATTTTTTAGTTGTTTAATTTGTGAAAATTGAATGTTCACAGTGATCAAACAACAAAGGTTTCGAGTGATCACCACTAGCATCCCATTATTGACGATCGTGCAAGCAAAGGCTTCGCATTATCCTCAACAAAGTTTTTAACTTGTGAAATGAGAGTTCTTTTGAAAAATGAGTGTTCATGATAATCAATTGAGCAAAGACTCCAAGTGATCACCACTAGCACCCCATTGTTGACAATCGTGCAAGCAAAGGCTTCGCATTATCCTCAACAAAGTTTGATTTGTGAAAAATAGTTTGAAATTGTTTTGAGAAGAAGTGAAGTTGTTTGTCAATGATTATGTAAATGCAAAAAAAATGTTTTGAAGTTGAAACGTTACTAACGAGTAACAAGTTGTTCTTTGTATGCAACATGGTTTTGAAGTTTTGGAGAGTTACTAACGAGTAACAATTGGTGGAAATCAAAACAAGCAAATTGTGAACACCAATTCAACATTTTAATGCACCACAACAATTTAATGCATCAAGGCTCTAAGTGGCCTATCCTTTGCCAAAACTTCACAAGCTTCAAACAACAATTTACATTAAACTCAAAGAGCAAAGAAAGCATGATTAAACTTGAGGATGCATCAAGGTCATTGGAGACCAATCATGTGCGCAAATTCAATTGTTTATAGACCCCGTTTTGCTCACATTTCACAAGCACATCAAATGGGAATTGAATTTTTAAATGCTTACAAGCATAGGCATCAAGGTTGAAGTAACCTATCTCTTGCCAACTTAGCATAACCCAAGATCATTTGTGGATCATAAATGAACCAAAACCCAAATTCATTTTTCTCAAATCACAAATTTCACAATTAACAACATAGGTTTGAATATTTGCAAGACCAAAAGTGACCAAAAGAGGGCATTAACAAGTCATTTTTGTAACCAAAATTGATTAATCAAGTTAGAAAACTAGCATTTGCATTTTCAAACAAGAATTGCACAAAGAAAATTGAATCATCTTAGGCAATCCTCATCACTTAAAGTGAAGTACACTAGGCACAAGTGAGAGTCCTCTTGCCAATCCTCAACATAGAATAACTTTGCAAACAAGTTACTAACAAGCAAACCAAAGTTTACAATCAAAGCACAAGGTTGTGTTGAATCATCTTAGGCAATCCTCAACACTTAAAGTAAAGTGCACAAAGACACAAGTGTGAGTCCTCTTGCCAATCATCAACATAACAATGACTTGCAAGCAAGATACCATCTATTAACATCAAAATAACTTGAGAAAACGTTTTTGATCACAATTGCAAACCCATTTCACAAGAAAATTAACAAACCCTAATTCTAATCATGATTTGCGAAGCATCACATCATTTTATTCAACAAAAATGCAAGATCATAGTGAAAACAACATAAATCACAATTTATTCAAGGGTGAGAAGCATCTCAAGCACCCAAACCTCCCACAGTGTTTGTCAAAATGCTTGAGACACCTCTCACCAACAACAATCAACAAATCAACAATATAACAACACTAAAATGCATGAATATGGTAGGATGCAAGATTAGAAACATGATATCTACATTTTGATGCAAAAAAGTTGAAGATGATGCTAGGTTTTAAGAAGTTTACCTCAAGTCCAAGCTAAGGAATGACTAATATGAAGAACAAGACCTCAAATCAACTTGAATCTTCACCAAACTTCAATGAAACCCACGAAATGCTTGCTTAAAAATGCCCTTTGATGATGAAAGCTTGAACTAAATTAGGAGAGAAGGAAGATATATGAAGTAGGAATGGAAATGAGGTGAAAAAATGGTGATTTGGTGAAGAAGAAGTGAAAAATTGATGGAGGAAGAGGGTGATATGATTTCGGCCAAGAGAGGGAATTAGGAGAGGGAGTTGTGTGCTAGGGTTGTGTGAGTGAAAATGAGGCCAAGAGCTCCTTTCTTGTGAGGTGAATAGGGTATATATAGAAAGCAATTAGGTTTAAGGGTGGTTAGGTCATTGTGCACTAGTTGTGCTCTAGGATTTGATTTTAATTTTGAATCAAAGGCTAGGATTGAGGCTCACATGGATTGAGGACATTGAGAAAACACAAAATGAGAGAATAGAGAGGAGAAATTCGAAATAGCAAGGGAGGGGTCCTTGGTGACCAAGTTTTGCTAGTTGTCATCTTGTACTATTGTACTATTATATGACCATTCCATTATCCCTTCATTTTTGATTATTCTTCTTAGGATAATTGTACAAAAATGCACCCAATTTAGGCCACATACAAGGTATCTTGAGGAATATGCCATTTTATGTGATCACCATGACCAAAAATGTCATAAAAATCACATCTTGGAACTTTTTGTAGAATATTCCTTTTTGATGCCTTTTTTGAATTTGAATTTTGTGCACAATGTATGCATGCATGCGCATACATACATACATGACCAAAAATGTTTTGCCTCAAATAAATTTCTCTAAAATTGCACAATGATTCTTGATGAGAAATTATCTTATTTTTGACAATGACCAAAATACCCTTTTGCCCCAAAAACCTTGTTTTTTAACAACAAATGCATTTCCACTCTAACAATGAATTTAAAAGCCCTAGAATGACTTTTAAAACCCAAAAATGCACGCACAATGCTCTTCACTCTTCAAAATAAAACCACACTTCTCAATTTATTTATTTATTTATTTTTTTGCGGAAAATTAGGGTTTTAAACCTAGGCGGACAAAATTAGGGTATGACAAATCAGACAATCTTTGAGAATAAAAAATGATGGCATTAATATTAATTATGCTGACTTGACCTATGGTCAAATTATTAGTACTTGTATCAACGAAGGATTAGCCCTATGCAATGACATAAAGCTAAAAAATCAACTAAAAAAGCAAAAGTTATCTGAGAAACACCAATTAGGTGAGTTCTGTGAACAATTTGCTTTCGATATTGATAAGCCTCCGGGGCTAAAGGATAAGAAACAAAGGACTATTAATAATAGGTTTTATAAAAAGAATAAAGACAAGACAAGTTAATTTTATAAATCTCCTCAAAAGAAGAAATATAAAAGAAATTATTATAAAAATAGGCCAAAGGATAAGCCCTACCAAAGCAAAGGCAAAAGAAAAGCCAAAAAATTGGACATTACTTGCCATAAATGCGGAAAGATGGGACATTATGCCAATCAATGTTGGACCAAAAAAGCCCTGAATGACATTGAGGACAACCAATTAAGGACCCAATTGGAAAAAGTCTTATTAATTAGTTCTGAATCAGAACTAGAATCTTCAAATGAAGATATAGAGGTTATCAATGATACCCCTTCAGAGTCTTCTTCTACTGACAATAATGATTGTCAATGCAATGAATTAAATTATTGGAAATCCATTGTTGATATGAATGGATTAAATGTTCTTACAGCAGAACAAGATGAAGCCTTAAAGGCTTTAGAAACTATTTCAGATAATGATTTGAAAAGAAAAATGATCAATTTCCTAATAAAGGAAAATGCGAAGAAAGAATCTCCTCTAATCGTAGAGGCACCTTACCAAATAAGTGAGGTATTATCAAGATTTAGACAATCCAATATTAAAGAAACACCTGTTTCTACTATGGATTTGAAAAGAGAAATAAACCTCTTAAAATCTGAGATATCCCAGATTAAAAAGGATAATAATATCTTATCCCAAAGAGTCTCTTTATTGGAAATTCCAAAACAAATCGAAGGAATCCCTTCCAACATAGAAGAAATCATTTCCACTAGCAATAACTATTTATCTCTTTTAGATAGAGTAACTTCACAAAAATGGTTTGTCAAAATAACCCTAGTTATTAGCAGAAATTTTATTTTGAAAAATGAAATAGCTCTAATAGATAGCGGAGCTGATCTTAATTGCATAGAAGAGGGAATTATCCCTACTAAGTATTTTTCGAAAACCACACAAGCCCTAACTCAGGCTGGTGGAGATAAATTACAAGTTAATTATAAGCTATCAAACGCATATATTTGCAATCAAGATATATGTTTACCGACGTCATTTATTTTAGTCAAAAATTTGACACATAGAATTATTCTAGGAACTCCCTTTTTGCATAATATCATGCCTATGACAAATATTGATCAAAGTGGTATTACCACCATCATTAATAATAAGGAAGTTATTTTTGAATTTATTACCGATCCCCAGACTAGAATGTTAAATGAGGTTAAGGATATTCTCCTTAATAAAGAAAAACAATTATGTTTTCTTAAAAGTGAAATAAATATTTTCAACATTAATGATCATCTTAGTAAAGAAGAGACTAGAAGACAAATCAAAGTTATTGAACAACAGTTCAAGACTGAGGTGTGTAATGATCTACCTAGTGCTTTTTGGAATAGAAAGCAGCACATCGTTTTTCTACCTTGCGTAGATGACTTCAAAGAAAGTCAAATTCCTACTAAGGCTAGACCAGCCCAAATGAATCAAGAATATCTTGATCTTTGTAAAAAGGAAATTAATTCCCTTTTAGAAAAAGGTTTAATTAGAAAATCCAAATCACCTTGGAGTTGCACAGCCTTTTATGTTAATAAGAATGCTGAGCAGGAACGAGGTGTTCCCAGATTAGTCATTAACTATAAACCTCTTAATAAGGTTTTAAAATGGATAAGATATCCGATTCCTAATAAAAAAGATTTATTAGATAGACTTAACGATGCTTTGATCTTTTCAAAATTTGATATGAAATCAGGATATTGGCAAATAGAGGTCAATGAAGCTGATAAATACAAAACAGCTTTTGCAGTCCCTTTTGGGCACTTTGAATGGAACGTCCTCCCTTTTGGACTTAAAAATGCTCCTTCTGAATTCCAGAATATCATGAATGATATTTTTAATCCTTATTCCGATTTCATGATTGTTTATATTGATGACGTGTTAGTCTTCTCAAAATCCGTAGACCAACACATGAAACATTTGAAAATTTTCAAAAATTTAGTCAGGCATAATGGTCTAGTTTTATCTGCCCCTAAAATGAAATTGTTCCAAACAAGGACAAGGTTTTTGGGCCATGAAATAGATCAGGGAACAATTGTTCCTATCAGCAGAAGCATAGAGTTTGCTTCAAAATTCCCCAATATTATTACCGATAAGAAGCAGCTCCAAAGATTCTTAGGAAGCTTAAATTATATTTCTGATTATTATGAAAGTCTATCACAGGATACAGCTATCCTTTACAATAGACTTAGAAAAAACCCAGAGCCTTGGACAGAAGAACATTCCTTAGCTGTCCAAAGGATTAAGGATAAGGTCAAATGTCTGCCTTGTTTGAATCTAGCAAACCCTAAGTTTTTCAAAATTGTTGAAACAGATGCCTCAAATATAGGATATGGAGGTATTTTAAAACAGGCTATTCCAGATAACAATAAAGAAATCTTAGTAAGATTCACATCTGGAAAATGGAATCCAACACAGTCGAAATATTCGACTATTAAAAAAGAAATGCTCTCCATCATTAAATGCATTTCTAAATTTCAGGATGATTTGTTAAACCAAAAATTTTTGCTAAGGATTGATTGTAGTTCAGCTAAATCAATAATAGAAAAAGATGTTAAAAATCTTGTAGCAAAACAAATTTTTGCAAATTGGCAAGCCCAATTATCAATCTTTGAATTTGATATCCAGTATATTAAAGGAGAAAATAATTCTCTTACTGACTATTTGACCCGTGAATTTTTGCAGGGAGAATGACTACCCCCAACAGGGGAAGAGGCCGTAGCTATGGTCGTGGCCGTGGACGTGGGAGCAACAATATGTTGCCCTATCAAGAAATAAACATTCCTCTAATAGGGGATTGGACTACAGTCCATAAGACAAGAAATTTGCAGCAATTGCCTGCGCCCCCAAGGAAAGAAGATATTCCTTCTTCCTCATCAGGTAAAATGCCATCTTACAAAGAGGCAGCGGTTAATGAACCCCATGAAGTAACAGAGTATTTTGAAAACCCTGTTACAGAAAACATTATGTATGTCGAAGAAGAAGACATAAGTTTGGCCCCTAATGATGGGTGGTCAATCAAAACAATATACCTCGAATCAAGAGGATATCCTGGACTTTATGGTAAGTCTAGACCCCATTTGGAAATATTATTATTAGCCACTGAATCAGTGACAATTACCCATCACCACCAAAACAATAATCCAGAAAGTTTTATAAACTTCAGCAAGTGCCATATCAATAAGATATTGTCACCCAGAGAATGGGGATTAAATCCTAATGGAGAAAAGGCAATAAAAATTGCCGAAGGAAAATACGTATATTTTAACTATTGGGATTATATCCAAGCTTTTTCATTAACTTTTTATTACCAAAATCCAAAGAACAAACATTCTTGGTTCTTTAGTATCAACCCAGAAGTGGTTGAGAAACCTATACCAAATTGGTTTTATAATTGGTGGGTAAAATTTGGCCCTTCTCTGGAAATTTTACCAGTAGATTTACTACGCTTATATGATGATTGGTGCAATCATAGCCCCTTAATTTTGAAGAATGCTTCTAAAATGATTACAGGACAAGGTCCATGTTTATATTTTATTAAATTTCAGATCCCATGGATATGGAGATGGACCATTACCATAGCCCAGGATAGTTACAATATCCCTGTTCTTAGAAGAAATTTCTTCTACAAATGGTGGAGCAGAATGGCTACTGAAGACCTTCAATACATGGAGGCCAAGGTCGAAACGGCAATAGCTGATAAGGAAAAGGAAAAGGAAAAGGACAACAATGATGATGCAAGCCAAGAAAGGAAAAGGACAACAATGATGATGCAAGTCATGACAACATCAAAGCAATAATTCCTGCCAAGGCATAATAAGGAATCCCGTGGAGACAATTAAGTCAAAAGCAAAATTATGCTTTTTACTATTTGCTTTTTATTTTTTGTCGTTTGTATTCATTATTGATGTGTCTATGGGGCCCACAAAGTGTACCCGGCATTAATAATGTATTTTGTTGTATTATTTACTGGCTACTTAATATAAAAGTAGCTCTTTACCGGCTTAAATAGTAAGCCTTTATTTCTCTATATAAGGCACACCTGCCTCAGTTGTAAACCAAGCTTCTTTAGATAATAAAAATTTCCTTCTTCTAAAAACACTCTCTCCATTACTCCTTTCAAGCTCCAAGTCTTCCGTTGATTTTGTGCACTCTCTTCCTCCCTCTCCTTCAAGGTAATATTTTAATGTCAATTAATAGCTAAATAGCTAGTTGTGGTGAGTCGTTGCATAGTATCCTATATATATATATATATATAAAGTAGCACAAGAACCGTGTTTATAGTACAAAGAAACAATTAATAATTTAATATGTGAAATATAATACTATTATTATCCTAGTTGTAATGCAGTGAATTGGACATTGTGAAAAAGGGGTAGAAATTTCACACTAGTGGTAAAAACTCTAGAGAAAATTGACAAAAAACAAGATATTTCCATCAAAGTCCATCCCAATTCCCAACCCCTAAACAAGTCACTCCCAACAATATCCAGCAACAAGTACACATCAGGTTTGAATAATCGCTGCCAACAATATCCTACCAACGTGTTCTTTCTTCATGTGTAGATTCTTCCACCACTGCATATTGCTGGATAAGTATAAAATCGACAGCATGAAATTTTGTGGAAAGTGTTGAGGCAGATAAATGCAAAATTTAAAATTGTCAAGATCATCATAAGTTGATAACAATTAAAATTTTCAAAGATAAATGCAACCGTTTATGAAAAACTATTTAACACAAATGATAATCAAGCATACCTATTTGTTTTATTCTTGTTTCTTAACTAGAAAGCTTTTCATACCCTTTGCTAATTGAGGGTAATCTTTGCGCAGTTTATGTTCCGAAAGAATGTCACCCTCTTTTTGTGGGGTCCATAACACCTCACCAGCCTGTAAGGAATTCATGTTTGCACTATAATGCTGCTGTTGAGGAAATGACACTAAATCACTAACAATAGAGTAATTGAACGTCTTTTTTGACTTACTACTAATTTTTTCGGAAGAAGGGGTCTAAGCTCTTGTAAGGCTTTCCGCAAATCTTCAGCTCCATTGATGTTAGGAAGCTTATATGCTCCTGTAGCAGCTACCAATACTGTTACCTGACATGAGAGATTTCAAATGAGAAATGGATCAACCCCCCCACCCAAAAAATTAGTTTATAAGTGATGAACTGATGAACCAAAAAGATGTTACGATTAAGAGTTAATTGTGTATCTCTTATGAATATCTTGTCATCTTGTGCATTCTTCAACTTTAGGAAGTATGTTCTTTTAAACATAAGTCAAATCAAGTTTCCAATTAAACATAAATATAAGTTATTAACAATATGTTTCCTAATGAGGCGATCTAATTGGTTTTCCTATAACAAGACTATATAGCCAATATGGGATTTTGGGATGTCCTTGAATGGCAATGACCCTTCTGTTGGAGGATATGATTGTTCCAATGACAACAATCGCAACTGGATGAATTCTTAAGATTCGTTCAGAATTTCTAATTAGAGAAGTACATCTTAGAATGTGGTTTGGGCCTAACTCAACCCTACAAAACCGGCTTGTAAGGTGAGGGATGCCTCCCACTTATAAACCCTTTTTCAGGCCATATCACATCCGATGTGGGTCTTTTAACACGAGTGACATTCTCAAGTGGAGCTTTGAGAGTCATGGAGACTACTCAGTTAAATCACTCTCAAAAGCATTTTGGGACCGAAGACAACTCAAAGTTAACAACCGAAATCCTTGGTTAGGTGTAGTCCCCCGAAAGCGGATTTGTTGGCTTGGTTTGTGTTATAAGAGGTTGAATACTAGAAGCAGATTACACAGGTTGAATATCACACTAAGAGCCAATGAAGTAACCTGTCCATTCTGTGAAGGTTAGGAAGAAGTAATAAACCACCCTTTCCTACATTGCAGATGCTCATAGAAAATGAGGGCCGGTTACATGATCTGGTAGAGAGTACAGTTGTCAGCCACAGAGGGCGTAACCAAATGGTTTGAGGTTTGGACAAATGTCTTTGGAGGAAAATTCTAGAGTAATATGTAGACCTCTTTATTCTATGTGGTACTCTTGCCATTGTGGTTCGAACAGAACAGGAGTATATTTTAAAAAGAAAAACTGGACTGGGAAGACTTTCTCTATCTCATAAAGCTGAGACTAGGATTCTGGTTGAAAGTATAGGAAAAAATTGTCCTTTAGCCCTCTGGAAATTGTACACCAATGAGCTTGTGCAAGGCTGTGGAAGTTCAAGAAAGCACCAAGGGGGCCATTAATTAAGCCTAGCCACTCCCTGCAACAAGCCTGGACAAATTAACAAAAAAGTGTTGTTAACACATTTGTAATTACTGTGTCTTTTTGTTTTTCTTAATATGCAGGTACAGGAAGGGGAATACAAATCTTCCGCAAATTCAATCTGATACTGGCACTGCTGATACAGGTTTCTGTGATTTGATTGGTTGCCGTGTCTGCTATGTGGGACGGCATCACTGTAAAACCACAGATGGTAGGAAAAAGTGGTTTACATTGATCATGTTGTCTTGGTAAGCCATGGGAGTAATGATACTGTTTGAAGGAACTGTAAGGACTCAGTTTTAATCCAGTTTAAACGAATGCTGTGAGAAACTGGTGTTGAGTATATATCCGTTACCCTCATTCTACCAATCAACTTAGAAGCTGTAGTGGGCACAAAGCAGGGAAGGAAGCATGAAATTAAAACTGAGACGATTTCATGGAACCTAGTGTCATGGGGTGAGCCAAACATTCATTCTGAGCTATGCATAAGAAAACTAACAAGGCTGCTACTAGCCAAGAATGTCCAAGGAGACAAAATTCAAGCATAGGTGTTTCATAAATTTCAACAAAGGGCTCTCCTAGCTGCGGCTGCTGAGGTGCAGATGCACCTCAGCAGCCACAAAATCCCACTAACTATCAATCGTGCCTATTCCTTCCGCTGGTGTATGAGATCAAATTATGATGAAAGGCAGCAAGGAGTTACACAAGGGTCAAAGAGAAAACTACCGCCCTTATTAGCTGAGATGAAGAGAAACAAAATATGCACGGTTCTCATATCCTGTCTCGGTTTGGCATTGATGCATCAACATATTAAGAGGGTGAGAGCAACTATTGTTGAAGGTGCACCTTAATCGATGACAAGGTTGCGCATAACAGGTCTTCAAGGAAAAAGAGAAAGCTCTAGGGAATGTCAACAATCATCCAACTTGAAACTTTACGTGTGAGATGTTACCAAATCCAAAGGGTGTACTCTAATTTTGGAATACAAGTCATTGTCCAGTAAAAGAGTTAAATGCTTGGGGTGTGTGGCAAATGAGCAGGCTACTGTGATAGGAAAAACAAGGTAGAAATACTAGTATACAACTAGGCAAGATAGCCTGAGTGGAATGTATATTGAGACTGGATTTGAATTGTACTTTGTTTTTATCTAGCTTCTCTAGCCTATGATTGTGGGTACCCCTGCAACCCTACATAGAAAGTGGGTAGTGTGTGCGCCTAGTGAAACGGAGGCTAGACGACTAATGAAAATGGCATACTTATGGGGAAAAACTAACACCACATTATGACACTTAGATAATCCAGAATTGAGCAAGGAATGATGAAATATTATGGCACTGAGGCACACAATTCTATTAAAAATGTTGGAATTTTAAAATTAGGAGTGAAATAGAAGTCTGTGATCAATATCAATCTTCATATTGCAAAAGTGGAGACTTTAATTTTGTTATTTCCCCATGTAATTAGGGAATTTACGTCAGACTCGCCTATAAAGCTAGGCTAGCTGCACTCGGATTCCCACCATACAACATTTTCAGATTAGAAGAAATTGAATATGTAACTAACAACTTCAACCCATAAAATCTTGAAAATGATGCAGTGTTTAAAATTAGAAATGAAATGAAAGTTTATGCTAGTACGCAAATTCAACTATTGTCAAAATCCACAGATAAAGAGATCATATCATACCACTATATAGTTATACTCGTTGTCAGATCCACTGAGAAGTTTCTCCGTTTCGAATGTCTCTCTTTCCTGTCTACTCTCTTTTACATCTAACTGCAGGAGAATATCAGTTGGTTAGTTTTATGGATATGTAGCTGCTACTTAGAGCAAAATTATCAAATAATTTGCCCAATGGTTGAATTTGAAGTAGAGAACTTTTCTTTCTTTCTTTCAAGTTACATATTCCAATAATTTGAAACACAATTTAGAAAATCTCTTTAATAGTCATACTATACCATCACGTATTCATTGCTAAACCTATCATAACTCTGGTTTCTTGAACTTGTCTTATCTTTGCTGTTCAATTTAACTAATGTCTCTTTATCGAATTTTGCCCTTTCTTCATTTGATAGTTGTTCATAGCATTTTTCCCCATCTTCCCTGCTCCGCTTAAGATTTACCTGCAAAAGATTGCTCATTAAGAGTATTCTTTGGAACAGCCAAAATTTAGATGCATATGTATGAACTTATCCAACAACTGATACTGCAATTCAGGCTTTAGAGAATGAATGAACATACAGATGAATATCCTGCAGTGCAGTAACCATGATGTCGATCCAAAGTCTGTATTGTCTCTGTCAAACAAGATTGGATAGAAAGCAAAGTGCATCAAATACAAAGCACCGCAAAATGAAGAAAATACAATGTCGGCTAAATCATAGAACAAACAATGATTGTCTGAAACTAATTGACGCAAAAACATATTAATCATACCCATTTTTACGAGTTCAACAAAACCATATAAGATTATCTGACAAGAATATGATAAGAAAAATGAGCAATGCTACTTCTAACAAAGAAATCAATCGCGATTTGCAGCGTAGTATAGCTGATTATATAGCCATAATGATTTCCTATAAATTCAAAGTAAAACCGTTCACCATCTTTTAATATTAAGACACGCCAGTTTGTATCACGAATGGAACAATCATTAGAAATAGCATTTTCCAAGGAAAAATATAACAAACAGTTCCTGAAACTACCTAGCAATAGGTAGCTCACACCTTCCCGGGAGGACGTGTCAGCAGCTTCTGCAATCCTATTAAGATCCCTCTGTATTGTATTTTCCATCCCATTCAACATTGCAACCTTAAACAAAGTCAAAGACAGCAAAACATGATTATAACTCGAACTCAGAACAAAAACACTTAGAGCCACCACTTTGGTAGTACATCTTATACAGACACAAACAAGAATATCAAATTTTAGTGTATGCCATCCAATGTAGCACCAAGACTTCATATTGAAGACATGGTGTCCGACACCAACACATGTGATTACATTCAATCACTCCATTTTCTCGTATTATTATTGGTGTCATACATGTGGGTGTCAGTGTCGGTGCTTCAATTTTCATCCATAAGACCATAATCAACAAACTAGCTACTAATTACAAAACCAGAGGCACATAAATTAAAATAAACAAGTTTTACTAAAGATACTAGTAGTAGTTTCAAAATGAAGAGCAAGGAAAGCAACAAATTAATGTTACAAATACCAACCTGAAGATTGAACACAGTGATTGTATTTCCATTGTTATCTTTACAAAATTCAATCAAAATGAAACCAAATACGAAGATTATCAGAAACCACATGGGTCCTCCTCCTCCACCGTGACTTTCCCTTGCAGAATCATAGTTATTATCGGCATGAGGAGAAGGAACATAATGATGATGGTGATGGTGGTGATGGTGGTGATGATCCATTACGGGATCACGCTCAGATTCCGAAGAGGAAGAATCTGAATGGAAGAAACTTCCTCCCATTACGCCTCCTGAGGAAGCCGAAGCCAAGTTGAAGTTGCACGTGAATTCCAATAGTAGTAGAAGCAGCAACAAAGCAATAGAACTAGTAGGTTTTCTCAAAAACGCCATTTGCGATTTCATTTTCATGTGCGCACAACACAATCAACTAAATGTTTGCCTTTGCCTTTGCCTTTGCAATGCTATGGAAGAACTTAATTTCAGATTGTTACTACGAGCGAGGAAAATTGGCATCTTGTTTCTTCCAAAGAATTCTTTTAGGAAGGGTTTCGTTTCGTGTTTCAGATTTCTGTTGAGATTTGAACGCGGCGGAGGCTGAGGATCTCTCTATTGGATTAAGTTTTTTTTTTGTCGAATATAAAATATTGTTATATTTTGACTTTTTTTTTTGACACAATTGTTATATTTTGACTAAAAGTCTATAAATTTGCTTTGCAATTTGTATACTTTTTTTATAAAAAAAATTAGTGATTAATAATTAGTTAATAGTGAGGGAAACGTTAGCTTTTAAGGGATTGACCTAGTGGATTTTAGACCTCACAGATTCAAGTCCCGTCTAGAACACTTATAGTGAGGTAGATAATAGAAATAGAATATATAGATAGATTATAGCTAAATACCACTTTTGGTCCTTTATCTTTCCTCTAAGTTTCACTTTGGTCTTTTATCTTTTTTTGGTCCGTTTTGGTCCATTATCTTTTATTTTCGTTTCATTTTGGTCCCTGACGTCAATTTAAGTTAACGGACACCACGTTGACAGTTAACTACTGACGTGGCGTTTTAAGTATCATGCATGACGTGTCATTCATTAATTGAAGTGGCAAATAAATGTATTTTTAATTTTAAATTAATTTACACATAAGCATTAACAATTAAAATGAAACAAAAATTTAAAACATTAATCTGAAAAGGTAAAATGACTAAAATCATTCTTTTAATGAAACAAAAAATTAAAACATTAATCTGAACGAAAATGACTAAAATCATTCTTTTAGGATTGAATGTCCAGGACCTTCTTCTTTCTTCTCCAACTACGTTCTCCTCACCCAGCAAGATTTGGATACAAAACCCAGCAAAAAACCCAGCAAGAAACCCATTTTCGATTACAGATTCGGATGAAATCGTTTCTTTTCGTTTCTTTTCGTTTTTAGATTCGAATACAAATTGTTTCTCTTCGTTTTCAGATTCAAACACAAATCGTTTCTTTTCGTTTTCAGATCTGTGTTTTTGTTTTCTTTTTCGTTTGCAGATTTTTTCCTTTTTCGTTTTGGTTCTTAGTGTTTTCTCTCTTCTGTTCTTTGTTCTTTGCAGTTTTTGTTCTTCAATTTCGATTTAGGATCTGGCTCAGTTTTTGTTAGATGGTTCTGTTTCTAAAATAGGTTGTTGTTGGTGGTGGCGGCTTTGGTTCTTGCATCAAGAGGAAGAAGAAGAGAACAAGGTGGGAGAATGAACAGAAGAAGAGAAGAGAAAGAAATTGGAAGGAAATGTTATGTTTATGTTTTTGGGATTAAGGATGTGAAGAAGAAGAATATGCCGGAAGGGAGAGTTCTGGGTTTCTAAAGTTTTGGATTTGTTTGCATTTCTTTTTTTGATTTTAGTTGATTATTTGATTTTAATGTTTTTAGTTTATGTTGTCTTTTTAAAATTTAAAAAACTTAAGTGCTTATGTGTAAATGATTTTGAATTAAATAATATAATTTTTTGCCACCTCAATTAATGAATGCCACGTCATTTAATGAAATTAAGACGCCACGTCAGCAGTTAACTGCCAGCGTGGCGTCCGTTAGCTTAAACTGACGGCAGGGACCAAAATGAAACGAAAACGAAAGATAAAGGACCAAAGCGGATCAAAAAAAAGATAAAGGACCAAAATGAAACTTAGAGCAAAGATAAAGGATCAAAAGTGCTATTTAACTTAGATTTTAGTCATTTAAAAATTGTGATGTGTAATGAAAGATAATAAAATTATGCTGACAATTTGTTAAATTTGTTTATTGAAATACTTTCGGTAGTACTCTTTTTTCAGCGTTCTCTTTATAATAGGGTAAAATTCATGTGATCCCAATTATTTTAGTAAGACATGTTTTCAAAGTGATAAAACCTATATGTATTTCATTCAATTATCATGAGAGTATGCTTAAAAGAGTATTGTTATCATTTTTCTTAAAATTTAAAAGTAACATAAACTATAACAATTCAATAAGATGGTTCTATTCTATGTCCATTTTGAAGAAAGCAACCAATACATCTTGATATTACATGTCCATCTTTGATTAGGATCAATTTACAAAACACACCCAAAAGACCATATATCCAAAGCTGCTTCAATTAAGCCATAAGCAACCGATTCTGGTGACATATACCACGAAGTTCCTCTTAATTTCAACCTCCATAATCCTGGATCAAAATTCTCTTGAGGAGTCATAGATTTTCCAAATTCAGCAATTTTGAGTTGATAACGTTGATAGCCTCCAGGAAACACAAGAATGTTACCAGGTTTAAAATCACAGTGAGTAAATCATTTTCTATGAAGACAAGATAGGCCTCTAAGAAGCATGGTGTTGCACCCCGAAAAATCCTTTGGAGGGATTTCTCTTCGCACAACGTGAATTGGAGTCGCCACCAATATTTTTTTAGAGGTAAAATATTGAAAAAAACCTTTCTTGAAAGACAATGGTCCTTGGAACCACGAGATTTGAGTTCGGGGGTCGGTTATGCATGGGGAAGGTACGAGCACCCCACACATCCTTTCTACTGAAAGGGAACCTCGATTTGACGTGTGATTTAAAAGGTTGATTTAAGAAATGCTTTGTTTTTATCTCTCTTTATCTCTCCTTACTTTATGGAAAAACTTAAGGAAAATTTAATCTTTTGCGCTTGACGGGAGGGCACCGTGCCTACGTATCCTGGGGAGGGAATCAAAGCAACGTAGTTCTTGTTTTCGAAAATGGTTTTGTTTTTAGAAATTGCCTTGTTTTGGAAAAGGGTTTGTTTTTTTGAAAAGAAAATGGTTTTCATTTGTCGTGCTTGACGGGAATGTGACCCGCTCCTACGTATCTCCCAGTGCGATGGAGAATTCAAAGCTTACGTAGTTCTCGGTTGTCGAGAAAAGGTTTTTATTTTTTAGTTGTTTAATTGTGAAAGTTGAATGTTCACAGTGATCAAACAACAAAGGTTTCGAGTGATCACCACTAGCATCCCATTATTGACGATCGTGCAAGCAAAGGCTTCGCATTGTCCTCAACAAAGTTTTTTAATTTGTGAAATGAGAGTTCTTTTGAAAAATGAGTGTTCATGATAATCAATTGAGCAAAGACTCCAAGTGATCACCACTAGCACCCCATTGTTGACAATCGTGCAAGCAAAGGCTTCGCATTATCCTCAACAAAGTTTTTAATTTGTGAAATGAGAGGGATAGGCGACACAACCTTGGGAGGGGTCCTTGGTGACCAAGTTTTGCTAGTTGTCATCTTGTACTATTGTACTATTATATGACCATTCCATTATCCCTTCATTTTTTATTATTCTTCTTAGGATAATTGTACAAAAATACACCCAATTTAGGCCACATACTAGGAATCTTAGGAATATGCCATTTTATGTGATCACCATGACAAAAAATGTCATAAAAATCACATCTTGGAACTTTTTGTAGAATATTCCCTTTTGATCCTTTTTTTGAAATTGTGTGTACAATGTATGCATGCATGCGCATACATACATACATAACCAAAAATGTTTTGCCTCAAATAAATTTCTCTAAAATTGCACAAAGATTCTTGATGAGAAATTATCTTATTTTTGACAATGACCAAAATACCCTTTTGCCCTAAAAACCTTGTTTTTTAACAACAAATGCATTTCCACTCTAACAATGAATTTAAAAGCCCTAGAATGACTTTTAAAACCCAAAAATGCATGCACAATGCTCTTCACTCTTCAAAATAAAACCACACTTCTCAATTTATTTATTTTTGCAGAAAATTAGGGTTTTAAACCTAGGTGGACAAAATTAGGGTATGACAGCTGCCCCTCTTTATTTGGATTTTACCAAGGAATATGAATTGGCCGAAACATATTCCGAGGCAAAATAGAAATAAAGAATTCAGAAATAATACTAATTTTGTCTACTTAGAGAAACCCGAATTTTCCTTTTCTTTTTTCTCTTTTTTTTTTGTTTCCTTTCTTTGATCTCTCTTCTTTTGAGAGAGAGAGTCAACACTTGTCGCGTCGACGAGAAAGCAGTAAATTGCGTAAAGCAGTAAATGAAAGCAGTAAATTGCGTAAAGCAGTAAATGAAAGCAGTAAATGGGAAGTGCCGTAAATTGGGGATTCGGAGGTTGCCTAAAACCTTTTAACGGACTCTCGTCGAGTTCGAGCTCTGGGGGTGGCCTTTTCGAGCGGCCGATCAATATCAGGTCCGGAACTGATATGACCAATGGATCTACGCTATGCCTTAGGCTGACATAATTAATCCGATGGACTTAACGAAGTCTGTAGGATCTGCCGCGCGCTCGTACGCGACGTTGTGATCTGTGGAAGGAGTTCACTAACTCTGTGGGAGTTTACTAACTCTGTGCTGATGGAGTTCACTAACTCGGTGCCATGATGATTTTCTGAAAATGAGATTTCGGGGACCCATTGGTCCAAAGTAACTGACTTTTTGAAAATTTTGGGGCCTAACGAGTCCAAAGCAACCGAGTTTCTTTTTGAAAATTGGGAAGTTTTGAATGATGCATGGAATGCAGGCTTTTGATGCTGGGATGCACATGGATGCAATGATTGATTTGGTGAGAGGTTTTTTCTGTTTGATTTTCCTTTTTCTTTTTCTTTTCTTCTGTTTCTTTTTCTTCTGTTTCTTTTCGCCCTTCTGGGATGCGAATATGAAAGTATAATGCTCTACTGTTTGATGACATGGATGATATAGGAATGATGAATGATATGAAAATGTGTGTGTTTTTTTTTTTTTTTGCTGGTTAAATCAATCCGCGGGACTTGTGGCACTTGACACGAAGACCGTTCCAGGATGGTGATAACGCAAGGGTTGCGCGTTGGTTTGCAATGATCTTGTTATTTTTAAGGTGACAGTGCATGTGACTCTTTTTTTTTTTTTTGCAGCTTTACCCATTTTAGGAAACCATTTTTTCCTTTTGTGATTTTCAAAGATTTCGTAATAACCTGTAATGCTCTGAATGTATGCACATGTTTTGCAATTCAATTTCATCAATCATAAAATCATTATTTTGAAAGAAACTGAATAAATGAAAGTAAAGACACGAAAAGCACACATATGAAAGAAAAGTTGGACTTTTGCTGATATGGAAACTGGTCGTGCAGAAAGTCACGCCAGTTGAAAGTACAATTGCAATCTTTATTCTAAACTGGTAAAATACAAGAAAAAGGAACAGATTCTGTGATTCTATCCTTGAAGTAACGGTGCCCACCGTTCATACTTGTGACCTTGATCAACCCCTTATCCAAATCTTCGGGAGTGCTGTATGCCCTTGTTTATTTTCATGCCCAAGTTTTCTGACCCTAATTTTTGCCTGGATCGCCCTTTGCAGGTTTTCAATCCACCGGGTCGCTCTGGTTTTGCCTAGGCTGCCCTTTGCGGGTTTTCAACCTAGCGAGCTGATTCTTATTTGGCTCATCTTTCTCTTTTTTCATTTATTTCTTTAGGCATACTCCTTTCTGACTGCATCTGAATTTACTGGAAACTGGGGTTTTCTTTTCTTGCATCCCATTTTGTGAGAATTAAAGGCCCCTCCGGAGAATAAGTTCTTCGTCTTCATGATACTGGGTTCATCTCTATGGGAATCCCTTTCGAGGTTCATGATCTTTTTGAGCATTGAGTCTTCTTTGAAATTGTTGAAGATGAGCTTTCTTCGGTTTGAGCTTTCTCTTATTCTTCTTCTGACATAAGACAAATGTACTTTGGTTTGATAAGGCTCAATGAAAGTATTACTTCCATCATATGGGGTTTGCCCCTGTTAGAGTGTAAAACGAAGCCTGATTTCCATGAAGGTTATCATCGTCCTTGATATCCTTTGTTGATTGTCTCTAACTGCCCCATTTTTAGGGTGGCGTAGGGAGGGATCATGATGCTTGACCTGGAGTCTTCATACTGTCATTTGTGACTACCTTAGCTTGGAAAGCTGCGCAACAGACCGAACTTTGGTAATTACAGACTTTGTTATAATGGCAAGTGTCTTATGTCAGAAGGGTGATTTACACAAACTTGTTGATTCATTGCTCTTTATCATGGCGTCAATCCTCTCCTTTGCTCAAATTGATCATGTCACTTGATTCCTCATGAGGACGGACCACTTTGTTCTCTTATTCTTGCACAACAACTTGATTGCAAATCTGATGGTGGAGTCTGAGGAATGACTGAGGGTTTGTGGAGGGCGGGATGACGAGGTCGAGGTAGTGTTTGCGGTTTTATGAAAGGAGAGATGTATAGGAATGATGAAATGTTTGAAGGTTTATGGAAGAAAGGGTGGTCATACACAACAAGGTGTAGGAAGGTTCATTGAGACAAGGATCTCTTACGCTTTATGGCCAAATGTATCAGCTCACAACTTATATTTCTTTCGTCTCTTTTTCCCTTGTTTTTTCATTTTTGGGATTTTCATTTTTTGAATCTGTTCTTTTTTGTTTCATTTTTTCTGATTTTTTCTTTTTTTTGCTTTTGAGTTGAGTGAGCTGATAAAAGTGATACACTATTTTTGGATATTTGAAGTGATCCTTGTCTGGGGTGATTGGAAAGATAATGGCAATGAAACCCCTGCAGCGATTGGAGGATGCTTGATTGGGTTCTGGTATTAACTGGGGTGACAGGAGGTTCAGAGGGAGGAGCAAATGAGATGGGTTGATTTTGTAGAAGGGCCACTGGTAGTGAGGAAGGTGGCGATGGCAGGCATTTGGTTATGAATTTTTTTTTTTTTTGTGATGGGGTACTTGTAATGGGAAATGGGAAAGTTGGTTGATCTGAGGAAGGGAAAGGGTTTGGTCGCGAAAGAGGTTCGCTTGTAACATTTGTTTGGTTTCCTCAGCATTGCTCCACTTTGCTTGAACTTGTGCTTTGACTTCATTGCCCAACCTAGTTGTGGCATCATGAATTTCTACAGCCTTAGCCAATTCTTCACTTATTAATTCCGAAGAAACATCCCAGTTGTCTTCAGCCTCTCTCTCAGTTTGGTTAACCGGGTAATCAAAGTCACAGTATGAGTTATGGGCATTATTACTTTCAAGAATTGTATTCGATCTGCATTAAAATGGAGTGGCGAATAAAAATAAAGAAAAGACACGCAAATGAGAGATGAAGAAAGAGAATTTTATTGAAAATTCCAAAATAACATTTTATTCATTGATGAAGTTTGACGAAAACATGCATGCCCGAATGAAATATCCCAAGGCCTTGGGCAGAGCCGAGGAATTTTGCATTACGAAGAAAAATTACTTTAAATTGAAAATCACAGGGAAATCTAGGGCCTCCCAATTCTGGAGCTTTTCTTTCGCAGCACAACGGCGCACTAAGCCGACAGCACCGTCACCCGAGCCCGAATCTTCTTCAATCACATTGACCTGGTCAGGGTTCATCATGCCTACACTTCGGAAGTTGTTCCTAAGATCACCGACGACCATCCCTCCCTGGTTGGGGGTCCTTCCTCTGAGCTTTGCCAACCATTTCTCTCTTCTATCAGCTGCTAGCCTCTCTCGGTCTGCAGGGCTTGGGATATACCCAATACCGAACCTTTCAGTATTCCCTTTCAGCAGAACGGGTGCTACAATTCCTTGAGCAGCTTTTCCTAGGCCTTTTCCAACCTGATACCCATATCCTAGCATCACCTTTGCAAACATCATGTCCGCCTTGGACCTCCTAGGCTTCAATTGGGGAGGCTCACTCCCAACAAAGATAGCATTTGAGATCTCCAATCCCTGGAAGGCAGTCTCAAAAGACTCCTCTACTGCTTCAACGTAATATTCTGGTAGTGATCGGTTTATCATCATCTCCTCCTCCCCGAAGATTACTATCAACTTGCCCTCGGCCACAAACTTGAGTTTCTGATGGAGCGAAGATGGCACTGCCCCAGCGGCATGTATCCAAGGTCGTCCTAGCAGACAGCTATAAGAGGAAGCTATATCCATGACTTGGAATGTGACATAGAACACTTCAGGACCCACCTGCAAAGGCACCTCTACTTCTCCAAAAACTTCTTTCACAGACCCATCTAATGCTCTAACCAAGGTGGAGCTAGGCTTCAGATATGAGCATCCACATCCAACTTATCCATTGTGGACTTGGGCAACACATTTAATGACGAGCCATTGTCGATGAGCACTCTGGCCAGCATGTAGTCCCCACACTTGACAGAGATGTGAAGGGCTTGATTGTGATTCTTCCCCGCCGGAGGTAACTCAGCGTCTGTGAAGGTCAAGTAGTTGGATGCCACTATGTTCCCAACAATACCATCAAGCTGGTTGACCGTAATGTCATGGGGTACGTGTGCTTCATTCAGGATTTTCAACAGTGCAGCTCGGTGTGCCTCGGAACTAAGCAACAACGAAAGCATTGAGATTTTGGCCGGGGTTTGATTTAACTGGTCCACCACCTGGTATTCACTTTGTCTCATTACTTTCAGAAATTCCTGAGCTTCTTTGTCTGATACTTCTCTAACTTCCACAGTTTCCTTATCTTTTCCCTTACGGGCCCTTTCTTCAGCTTCCTTTGATTGTTCCTTTCTACGATTTTCAGGAACATACATCCTTCCACTCCTTGTAATTCCACTACTCCCAGCAATGTTTGTTATATCCAACACGCCCTGAGGGACCTCTGCTTGCATTTGCACGTTGCAGCTCCAGGGAATAACCCTAGTCTCTCTACTAAGGGTAGCAGCAGGTACCGGAATAACAACAGTCAGAGGTCTTGCCACAACCGAGCTTGAATTCGGACTGCAAGGGATTTCAACCGGTCTCCTGAAACCTCTGTTGTTTGATTGCAGAGTAGATACACTTTCTTCCTTTTCCTGAACCCCAACCTGGACCAGGTGTCTGTCTAACAGCTCTTGGAGGATGGGTTTGAAGCTCTCACAGGCCCCAACACAATAAGGGTCATTGCAGATGTCTCTTCTGGCACACCCTTCTTCGATGATACCACAACGGCATAGTGCAGCATGAATGATACTCAGGGGTGTACGAATGCACTCCACCTTCCTAATTAAGTACTGACCACCCTGATCATTAATGGCATTTGCAGTGGGCCCACCATGCCCCGGCAACGGGTTGGTGGTTACATTAGGTTGCTGAAATGATATACTCTTTGCATCAAGCAGGTCTTGCACAACGTACTTGAACGCCTTACAATCCTCCACCACATGACCTACTGCCCCAGAATGAAAGGCACAGGTAGCATTTGCATTATACCCTCTGGGATAGGGAGGCTGATATGGTTTCATCTGACGAGTGTTGATTAACTTGTTGGCAATGAGATAATTGAACAAATCTGTGTACGACATGGGGATAGGTTCAAAGACAACAGGCTTTTTTTCATTGTAGTTTCTGTACTGATTGTTGGACTGGAATGGCTGAGCAGGCGGCGTCTGAGCAGGAACTGGAATGGCTTGTGGGGGATTGTTGTGTGATGGACCGCTAGCTCTGATGATTGCATTAGTTTCTCCCTCCTTCTTCTTGTGGGAACCAGAAAAAGGCTTTTTCTGATGGGAAGGAGGCGTTGGGCCATGGGCTATTCTTCCGCTGCGCATGCCGTTCTCCACTCTTTCTCCAATGACAACCATCTCCGAGAAATTCGAAGCCACGCTGCCGACCAAACGATCATAGAACACTGGGGGAAGAGTTTCCATGAACATATGGACCATCTCTTTATCAAGCAGGGAGGGTTTTACTTGTGCAGCGAGGTTCCTCCACCTCTGGGCGTATTCCTTGAATGTCTCATTATCCTTCTTAGACATACATTGCAGCTGGGTCCTATCCGGGGCTAAATCACTGTTGTACTGGTATTGACGGATAAAGGCATCCGCCAGATCCTTCCAACAACGGATATTAGTTGGCTCCAATTGCATATACCATTCAAGGGGAGCTCCAGCAAAGCTTTCCTGAAAGCAATGTATCATCAGGTTATCATCACGGGCGTGGGCAGTCATCTTCCGGCAATACATCGTCACATGGCTGCGCGGGCAGGTTGCTCCTTTGTACTTGTCGAAAAATGGTGCTTTGAACTTGGGTGGCAGGACTAGATTAGGGACCAAGCATAACTCATGGGCGTTCCTAGCCCGGGAACCTGTTCCTTCAACAGCTCTCAATCTTTCTTCTAACATCTGGTACTGACTTCTAGCTTCATCAGGGTAATTCGGCGGAAAACCACTCACACCGTAGTGAAGATTATTCATCGACACCACAGCTGGGGTCACGTGTGGGTCACGTGAGTGAGCGATAATCTGAAGAATTGGACCCTGAACTTGTGGATGGATTGTTGCTGGAGAATTGAAGCCAAACGGAGTTCCCGGGGTAATAGCAGGAGTAGGAATCTGAATTTGAACCTGAGGTGTCCCCGTTCCAACTTCATTCACAGCTGATTCAGGCTGGGCCTGTCCTGTGGTTCCCGAAGGACCACTTTCTGGGTTTGCACCGGCAGCAGGGAGTGTGTACCCTAATGGGAGACCATAAGGAGGCCATTGCACGTTCTGGAGAGCCCGAGAGACTCTAGGAGGATCCACTCCTGCGGCAGCAGCACCTTCAGTTATGCCAGCATCCCTTAAGGCACTTAACACTCTTATGACCTCTGCCATTTTAGCTCTTATAACTTCCATCTCAGCCCTGATTGCTCGATTCTCTTGATTCTGATCATGCTGACCTTGACCATTTGGATTCGGACCTTCTGGAACTACATCATTCTGGATTGGTTGATGATTGCCCAGATTCGCGTCGTCTTGATTGCTGGCCATATTTCTTGCCTGTGATCGCGTCCAATACCGATGATTAACCAGCTTGTCTTACTTCTGTGGACGGAACATTTTTTTTATGAATACAAAGACAAATGATGCAAATGCAATGCAATATGCATGTTATTATGTTTATTGCCGGGAATCGTGGTGCAACTCGTCTTGTCATAGGTGTTAAGGTTCAGGTGTTTTTAGGATTTGCAACAAAGTTGGAAGCAACAAGGCAAAACAAACGTACTTCAATTAAATGGAATGCGAAGGAGTATCATAAATGGAAAGCAAATCAAAGTACAATATTCCTTAAGAGTGCAATACAATGATTTTAAACAAAGTACTATTTTCCAAAGAAAGTTACAACTTCTTAAAGAAAATTACAATTTCCTAAGGATCGCTACAATACTCTAAAGGGAACTTTAAAGGCATATGGCTTTCAACTCCTCGCTCCTTTTCCTCTTCTTGCTCTCAGCTGCCCCCCGGGCTTTCTCCAGGAGTTCTTCTGTGAGAATCTTGCAGTACTCAACAAACTCACACACCTTGATAGGGGTGTTGAAAGGATTCATTTCTGCATCCGCCTTTCTTAGCTTCTTAGGAATGTCTCTCACAGCCTGATTAGCTAACCAAACTAACTTGGAGAACTTGTCTTTCCAATGTAAGCCTTCCTTTTTCAATTCCTCAAAGACTTGTTGACTTTTTACCTTACTGAGCAATTCCGCAAATTGACTCTCCCAATAGTCACTCTTCTCCCTTAGCCGGAGGTAAGACCCTTCCAAGTACTGCACATGATTGGCCAAGCTTTCCGACTTCCCTTGTTCCCTTCTTAGTGCTTGCTGATAATCCCTCAGGATCCCTTCAATAGATTCCCGATCTTGCTTGGCACTCTTTAATTGATCTTCCAATTCAAGCTTCATCATTCGAGAGTCTTTTCTTGACTTAACTAGTGCGTGCCTGACTGCTTGCTCTTCTTTCCATGTGTCCTCATATAGCCTCTTCCATTTAATTGCTTCCGCTACAGCCTCATTCATCTTGGTAGTGCACCTCTTCACTTCCTCTTTGGCACCCTTCAAGTGCTTTTGCATTTCCCTCTTGCTTTTCCCGTCTATTTCAAGTTTTCTATTGACTTCCTCAATAGCTGCAGCTTGGAAAGCATTTTCATTTTCTAGCTTTTTCTTGTCTTGCATCGTCTTTCTCAATCCATCTTGCAGAGCCCTTTTCTCTTCTCCTACCTTTGACATGGCCAACCTAACCTCTTCCAATTCTTCAATGGTAGGAATGTGAGGTTCTTGTATCTTTTCCTCAGGCAGTGGTACTCCTTGGTTGGATGACCGAGTTTCACTAATCCTCCCTTCAAGCCATTGAGAAAAAGAGATAGCAGTGGTCCTCCTCGTTAACTCTTCTCTGTCCTTCCGCACTACGGTTTCCCAAGCTTGCAGGACTCGCCGAAGTAGACTCTCGTCTTTAGGGATCCCCGCGTGGAGGTAAAAACGAAACAGCATAGCTTCGGAGGGTGAATCCCGCATAGGGTATCCGAGCTGTCGCAAGGTCAAAGAGGGGTTATAGTTTATGCATCCTTGGGTTCCCATGAGAGGAACGTTCTGAAAACTCCCACACCGAAATACCACTGAAGGCCTGTCTACCCAACATTTAGGTGAGTACCAACGAATCTGGAGAGCATCTTGGTTCTTGAAAGCATGCCCCCACTCTTGAGAGTTCATAGTCTTCGGATTACAACCCAAGGCATAGGAAAGCAAATCCTTCACATCACTTTTGTTGGTACACACATGACTGATCAACCAAGCATATAACACAGGGAAGGAGCAACACATCTTATTCTTTTGGAATTCATGGTGACGAGTGAAGGCACGGTATGTCTCTGCGAGGATTGCGGGAACCGGGTTGATAGGATTTTTTGCACATTTGAAGGCGAGGAAGACACCGATTGCAGTTTCACTCACATGCCTCTCTATCTGAGGGAAGAGCACAATGCCGAAGATGGTCAGAGCTAGCACTTGCTTGAAAGAATTCCAATCATCAGACACTACATAGCTGGTCATCAAACTCTCAAAGTATTCTTGAGGAAACCCAAATACCTTATTATGTTCTATCTTATGGGCCCGCACTTTCTCAGCACTGATTTGCAACAAGGCAGCAAGCTTTTCATCAGAATAATACTCCCCTTGGTATTGATAAGGCTTAAACTTGGATCGATCAAAGCCCAAAATCCTATCACACTCTTCTAGGGTAGGCGCCATTTGGAAATTCTTAAAAATGAAACAGCGAATCTCCGAGTCATAGAACCGACACAGGGCAGCAATGGCACTCTCTTGCACTTCTAGTTGTAGCAGCTTGCGAATGTTCCCATAGGTTTTGTCAAAAGACCTGACCTCAATAGGACCTAGGAGGGATGCATACTCTTTCAGACTAGCCATATCAATCTCTTTCACAACAGGAAGCCTTGAATTGAAAACGGTTTTGCCTTTTGATTCCATTCCGTTTCTTACACACCTATGACAAGACTTTGTGTTACGTTGCGATCTCCGGCAAACAACTTTAATGCATGGAGGATGCAAAGAATGGAGGTTTTTTTTTTTCAAAATTTTTGTTAGATGCGAATGCAATGATGATGATGCAAAATGATGCAGATGTGATGATTATGACTTTTTATTTACATAGAAAAGAGAGAAGAAAATGATGTTTATTGGTGGCGGTTCAAAACATTTTTGAAAATACCCGCTATATGCCACCTCATATAGGTGTTTATGAGGGAAAAAGGAAATTACTTTCTACATTTTGGTAAAAGAGTTTCGAAAGAGGATGCCTAAGCTAATGCAACACACAATTTGCGTGCCCCCGTGTCCTACAAATGGGTAAGGATCGTAGGCTCTAAAGTCAACGACAAGGGTAATCCTCCCATGTGGGTTCTGGTCACTGCCTCACAATGGCAACCAAGAGCTAAAGTCTCTCTCATGAATACACCCACAATCGTAGAGAGCTACCGATTGTGAGGTATCATGAAGAAAGCGCACTCTTGGGCGAAACTTTCATGAGAGCCAGACAGACAACGGTCTACGAATGGCAGTCACTACTCATTTCCACTCTCCTAGGGTTCTTTGCAGACCTTGGGTTTTAGGCCCCACTCAATGCTCACAAATATAAGGTGTGCAGTGTGTGATGAGGGCACAACACCTAAAAATCTACCCAAACCCCACCTGCAAAGGGAAACCAAAACAGTCCAGACAATATCAAGCAACAGCATGTCGTCTACCCTAGGGTTCAATATCATTTCAACATAAGTATACTAACCTAGGGTTCCAACAACAATCGCAAGCATTGCTTACCTTAAGAAAGGGAGCCTAGAGGAGGGGACATAATAGGATTAGGGGAAATGCATGAGCTTACCTCAAGAAAGGGAGCAAAGAAGAGGGGAACATGCTAGGATTGGGGAAATGTATGAGAAAAGCATATAAACGATGAAAGTAAGAGGAGAAGAAGAAGAAGCTACTCTTATTTTACTCAAGAAGCAAATATAGAAGAGGAAGAAGGCTAATACACAATGCACGCAAGCACAACATCACAAGAATGCACACGACAATTCTAAGAATAATGCAAGCATGTTTTTAAAGGCAAAGGAAAGAAAGAAGAAAGGGAAAGGAGGAAAGATATAACAAAGCATTCAAATCAACGAAATAAATCACATGTCGAATCGATTGGCTCGACCCACTAAACAAAGGTCCCCAGCGGAGTCGCCAGCTGTTGCACCCCGAAAAATCCTTTGGAGGGATTTCTCTTCGCACAACGTGAATTGGAGTCGCCACCAATATTTTTTTAGAGGTAAAACATTGAAAAAAACCTTTCTTGAAAGACAATGGTCCTTGGAACCACGAGATTTGAGTTCGGGGGTCGGTTATGCATGGGGAAGGTACGAGCACCCCACACATCCTTTCTACTGAAAGGGAACCTCGATTTGACGTGTGATTTAAAAGGTTGATTTAAGAAATGCTTTGTTTTTATCTCTCTTTATCTCTCCTTACTTTATAGAAAAACTTAAGGAAAATTTAATCTTTTGCGCTTGACGGGAGGGCACCGTGCCTACGTATCCTGGGGAGGGAATCAAAGCAACGTAGTTCTTGTTTTCGAAAATGGTTTTGTTTTTAGAAATTGCCTTGTTTTGGAAAAGGGTTTGTTTTTTTGAAAAGAAAATGGTTTTCATTTGTCGTGCTTGACGGGAATGTGACCCGCTCCTACGTATCTCCCAGTGCGATGGAGAATTCAAAGCTTACGTAGTTCTCGGTTGTCGAGAAAAGGTTTTTATTTTTTAGTTGTTTAATTGTGAAAGTTGAATGTTCACAGTGATCAAACAACAAAGGTTTCGAGTGATCACCACTAGCATCCCATTATTGACGATCGTGCAAGCAAAGGCTTCGCATTGTCCTCAACAAAGTTTTTTAATTTGTGAAATGAGAGTTCTTTTGAAAAATGAGTGTTCATGATAATCAATTGAGCAAAGACTCCAAGTGATCACCACTAGCACCCCATTGTTGACAATCGTGCAAGCAAAGGCTTCGCATTATCCTCAACAAAGTTTTTAATTTGTGAAATGAGAGGGATAGGCGACACAACCTTGGGAGGGGTCCTTGGTGACCAAGTTTTGCTAGTTGTCATCTTGTACTATTGTACTATTATATGACCATTCCATTATCCCTTCATTTTTTATTATTCTTCTTAGGATAATTGTACAAAAATACACCCAATTTAGGCCACATACTAGGAATCTTAGGAATATGCCATTTTATGTGATCACCATGACCAAAAATGTCATAAAAATCACATCTTGGAACTTTTTGTAGAATATTCCCTTTTGATCCTTTTTTTGAAATTTTGTGCACAATGTATGCATGCATGCGCATACATACATACATGACCAAAAATGTTTTGCCTCAAATAAATTTCTCTAAAATTGCACAAAGATTCTTGATGAGAAATTATCTTATTTTTGACAATGACCAAAATACCCTTTTGCCCTAAAAACCTTGTTTTTTAACAACAAATGCATTTCCACTCTAACAATGAATTTAAAAGCCCTAGAATGACTTTTAAAACCCAAAAATGCATGCACAATGCTCTTCACTCTTCAAAATAAAACCACACTTCTCAATTTATTTATTTTTGCGGAAAATTAGGGTTTTAAAACCCTAAAAACCTTGTTTTTTAACAACAAATGCATTTCCACTCTAACAATGAATTTAAAAGCCCTAGAATGACTTTTAAAACCCAAAAATGCATGCACAATGCTCTTCACTCTTCAAAATAAAACCACACTTCTCAATTTATTTATTTTTGCGGAAAATTAGGGTTATAAACCTAGGTGGACAAAATTAGGGTATGACACATGGCAATGTAAACTTTTGTTGCCTTGGTTTCCAAGAAAGGTTCCAAGATAGGGCCCGGCTTGGGCTTACTTCTTACAACCCCCTCCATACTTACTAGACACCCCCAAACCATGTGAAAAGACGAAAATGTTTTTAATGAAACGTGCGCGTCTATTTTTTTCTGGGATTACGAAAGTTCGAAACTAAACTTTTGAACCGGTTTGGAAGTTTAGTTTCGAACCAAGTAAACACCCCCTTTTGCAATATTTTTAACAGTTTCCAAACTAAACTTCCGAACCGATTCGCAAACAAACTTTGGTTCCAAGCCTGTTAAAAATCAGCGTGGGTGATTGGAAGTGCGTTTCACGTGAGAGTATTTTGGAAATATTTGAGGGTCGGGGGTGTCTAATGAATAGAGGGGGTTGTATGTAATATGGGCCCTCCGCTATAATGCCAAAAAAAAGGTTTTAGGACCGGGTTGATGCGAAAGAACCTGTAATCGGGTCGGGTCGGGTCGGGTCAACGTATCGCCCGCTGGTTTGTATAGTTTTAAGAAGGGGAAGAGAACTTGCAAAAAAAGGAAGGGGAAGAGAAAGATAGAAAAAAGATTGTTTGATTTTGGAAACAGCGATGGGCAGGCGAGTCGAGACTCGGAACGAGTCAGCGTTGACTCGGGGTGTTGGAGCGGTGTTCGCCTTCGTGAAACAGGCGGAGTTTGAGATCCTCTTCTTTCTTTTCTTCTTCATCGCTTATCTCGTTTTCAAAGACATCGTAAGTTCTCATTTTTAACTTTCTTCAATTTGATTAGTGATTAATAATTTGGGAACTGAATCCCTAGTTTGATAATTGACCTTGTTATTGTATTCTGTAGAAATAACTTAATTGAAATTGTTCTAGGGATTTTGTTCCTAAGATATGCATATATATACATATAATTGTGCTTTTTAACAACTATTTGCATCAATTGCAGACATCAAGACCTGAATACAATGATATATTTGTAAAGAAGCCCGGTGGACCAGAATTTTGGCCTTTTCAAAAGAATTGATGCTTGCTTGCTTGTTCAGGTATTTATAGCGCGTTCTGTGATGAGTTTGCAGATTTCCTTGTCTATTTGTATCTTAATTAATTAATGTAATTTTGTAAGCAAAACAGATGAAACTACCACAGATTTGTATGATGTTACGTTCCAGTTATGTATAGCAAAATCTAGTGAAACAAGTTTACTATATTTTTTTCCTGCTTTCTGTTTCTCTGAAATTTTGATGGGGCTTGTCTCATTGGATGATATCTCTTTCCTACTTAGCTTAGGAGTTGAAATTGAAGTGCTTCAAATCTCATTTGGTTTTCGGTTTACTATATTCCATGATACTACTTATCTTTGACTTGGTGGCATATCTGTGCTTTAAGATTGTGGCGACCCGAATCAGATACTTCTTAGTTTAAGAAAAAGCTTGTCATTAAAAACTGAAACAAAATCTAAGGTTGTGTTTGTTCCTATAGTGAAAATCAGTTTTATGTCTATAGGATCACATTTGACTCTCCCAACGGTGAAAACAACCTGCACTAAAAACATTAGCATTTGTATAAGTGATTGTCATTAACTACTCAGAAGCACACCTTTTCTGTATCAAGTTGGCAAACATGCTAACCCGACTTGATTGCAAAAAGCTCTTGTTTGGTTAAGATTGAATCACGGGACCTGTATCTGTATGGTAGGCAGACCAACACTTGCTTGTGAGATGGAGGATTATTGTTTTCCATAATAGAAAATGCAAACAAGTACATATTTTGCACAACTCAACTTTAACTTTAACTGAGATGACATTTGAAATCCTAGGACCAAAGTAACAATATTCTGGCAATAGTAGATTAATGATTTGAGTGGAGACAGAAAGGATGATGGTGCAGCAAAGTAAATGAGTCAGGCCATTAGGGCAAGCCAAGGGATGTGTCGAAATTAGTTGTTGCTGGTAACAGAATGTGAGTCAACAGGTGTGGGCAAGAGAGTAGTATGAGAATATATTACGATAGGTGAGGTGTGGAATGTGTGATGTATACAAACTCTCTAATTCTGTTATTCTGTCTCCCTCTCCCTTACTACTACCTCATCCTAACTGTATTTCTGTTCAGAGAGTTGAATACCTTTTAAGATTACTAGTCCACCTTGGTACTCTACACTGGGAGTTGATTTTCAATATCTCAATAAAGCAGGAATCCTTGTTCGGCAAAGTCTCATTACAGTAGACGAAAAAACTCATGCTGTACATGCTCAAAAATGAGTAATCTTTGCTTCTTTGGTTAAGGCTTCTTTTAAACCAAACAAAAAAATTGCACTCCTGGTGACATATGAAAAGTGCAAATTGTACAGGGAACTTTACCTGTGAATATTTGACAAAGGCTTATTTAGAACACCATTCAAACTCTGACATTCTACACTAACTTCTGTTCAAGGCCGCTAGTTTTCTTTGGCCATCTCATGCAATTCTTCCACCGGGACTTCCGTTACATCTTTATTTACGTTACCCCAATGTCAGATAATAATCTGCTAAAGCAGTACGTGGTACAACCAAATTCCACACGAGACAACACACACGGCCACAAAGAAAAGAATCCAGGCAGGAACAAATGACAGCATAGAAATGCAGTATTTGAGAAATGAGGTTGTAAAGACAAATGAGTGTAAATGAGCATCAATATATAGGTGAAATTACTCTCGCCGTCCAAGTTGTTTTGAAACTTCGAATTCATTCATTGATAAAAATAAATAAAAACTTTGAATTCATCCTTCTTATTAGCAAAACTGCTCACAAGATCCTTTATCTTAATTTAAATTTAAAATATATTGGATCAGTCATTTATCTTTTTTTCCTTTATTTGTTCCTAAGTTTCAGAAAGTTAGCAACACTAACCTTTTTTTTTACAATTTTTGTTCAACTTCGTTAAAACATGTCTATGTGGTAGTTATGGTGCCTATGTGGCAGCTAACATATCTACATCGCTCTCTTAAAATAAGAAAATCTAATTAAGGTTCCTCTTTGTTCTTTAATTGAACTGATAATGTTTGCGTACCTAATTTCTTCTCCCATCTCTCTAAAAAATTGCAGTGCCTCAAGCCCCTTTTTAACCCTCACTCTCCTATTTCCTTCCACACCACTGCGACAACCTTTCAAGCATTGTTTGAGGCATCACATAGTGGCTATTCTCCTTCTCATTCCTTTCCAAAGCGTCAGACTTCTCTCCCTCCTCTGTGCGACTCCTCTTCTCATGTTCGGCGAACATTATTTGGGAAGCAAGTCACCTCACGCTGCCTCCTCCTCCTCTAACGATTTTGTCGCCCCCCCCCCCCCCCCCACCAGCTCTCTCTCTCTCTCTCTCTCTCTCTCTCTCTCTCTCTCTCTCTCTCTCTCTCTCTCTCTCTCTCTCTCTGTGTTCCCTTACTTTTTCATAGTTTTCTTTTACTTTTAATTAAAATAAACTAAAAAAGATGACTCATCAACCATATAATGCGACATAACCACATAATTAAAATAAGATAACAGAAAAATATAAAATTGCAAACAATTTTGTTTTCATCTTCATCCACCTGTGCATAACCACAACACCTCCAATCTAACAATTATATGCGAGTTGGCATGTAATGCGCCAAACTCCAGCTACAACTTTATTTCCACAAAATTTACACCAATTGCCACTTCTTTTTTTTCTTTTATAACTCCAGTTTTTCCCCCTTTTTTTTAAAAATATTTTAAGGTTCCATAAAATAAAGGTTCCATTTTTTCCTTCTATTTTTTCTTTTATTTTATATTTAAGGAGTACTTTTTGGTGAAAAAAATATTTTAGATGTTTAAATACGCAAAATTCATTGCTCAGTCATCAGTTATGTGAAAACAATAGTTAACTTCGTGGCAAAATATGTAATGTGAGATGTTAAACAATGTATTTTGGGGGGTACTTTGGCATTCAGAAAAAATTTAAACTGTTCAAATATGTAAAGTTTGTTCCTCAATAACCGATTAGGGGAAAAAGATTTAATTTCATGACAAAGTACATGAAGTGAGATGCTAAGGAGTGTGTTTTAGTGTATTTGTGGTTCAGAAAAAATGTTAACTGTTCAACAGGTATTAGAACCTCAATCGTCTTCTTTCAACGGGAACTTCTGCCACATTTACAATAGAACTTTCTCAACTTTGTATAACTGCTCCTATGTTATCACGGGTTTTCATCCAACCATGCATGATACCCACGTGTTTCACTTTTTAATTATATGGTGTCTTCTTTTCTTTCTAATATGAGTTAAGTTTTTATTTACATTTGATGAATGTTGATTATGTTATTAAAATTCTTTAGACATTTTCTTCTCATTATCTATGGATGATGTTCAAATTAAATGTCTTTGCTAATGTTCTTTTTTAATTTTATAATCTTCATATTAAATTTATAGTTATAATTTAATTTTTATTCACAGTTATTAAATTTCATATTTTACAAACTAACACCATTGACACAATGGCATAGGCTATCTTGGGGCACAGGGGTCGACCCAATGCTCCCGAGTTCGATTCCCGCAATGGACAAACTCGGTGTTCAACTACTCTACCTTCTGGTCCACCAAAAATATTTAAATTCAATGAGGAACCTAAATTAGTTGACGAAACTACTTCCATTTCAAATATTCTGGATCAGTCCATGTATATTGGTCGTAATCCAATAGTGGTATTTACATTAAAAAAATGCTTAACGTATGAGGCATGGCCATGTTCATTGGTGTTTCCAACTAAGGAGGTCAGCAAGTTGGTATTTCTCTGTGGTTGGCAACCTCTATTCGAAGAAAATCAATTCCTTGGAGGATTTTCCATCAAACTAGAAATCTCAATTGGAAATTGCAGATTTATTTTTTTAAAAGTGGGTACCCATATTTGTTCTATATCTTCCTACCCGTTCTACTCTTTTACTATTTTTGCTAATCTCTATTTAAAATAGTTTACAATAAATACTACTATTTTACGGTTTTTCACTCGTCAATTCTAGCTAGCGCACCCCGTGCATCGCACGGGTCATAAGACTAGTCTTCTTTAAAGTCGATGACATAGGTCGAATGGAAGCCCTCCCTGTCAGTGGTGGTCGTGGTTCCACTTCCCCCTTCCGCTCACTCGATGGTGTGTTGGCAACTTCGCCCCCTTTCTCTTTGATACTGAAAGAAGACATTTTTAGAAAAGCAATGCTATTTGATACAAATAGCATTCCACGAATTGTACGTCATCACACGTTTCGTTTCGAAATAACGGAGTATTTTTTTTCTTAAAATTATTAAAAGGTAGTATTTTTATTTATTGGAATCAAGAGACTAAAGAGCCCTTCATTTCTCCATGACCAATTCTTTGAAGTTGTCATCTTGATTCTTGACTCTTTTACCTACTGCTACACATTTTCATACCTTGGGAAACTAAATTTCATCAATTTATTCAATTTTCTTTGTTTCTATCGCTACCCGCAAGTTCCCTTTCAATGCAAGAACATTGTTTCTAATTTTCTATTATTAATTTTCAGTTCTGACTCAATTATTGATGAGTTCATGCATTTGAAATAAGGATGGCAACTGAGCCCATACCCGTTAGGTACCCGCAAAAATTACCCGCAATGGGCCCGCACCCGCATATGCCATTAGATGTGGGCTCGGGTATGGGCACTATGATGCCCAGCTCGCTTCGAGCCCGCACCCGCATATATATATATATATATATATATATATATATATATATATATATTACTAATTCTATAATTTTACAAAACTGAAATGATTTTTTTCTTAATACACTAAACCTAATTATTGATTAACAATTTGGATGTTTATATTATTTGTATTATATATAATTACCATTTTTGCAATTCTAAGTAAATCAAACTTTAAAATAATAAATTCAAACTATCAATATTTTGGATGTTTTTAATCCACTAAATGCTATCATTTGTAATATTTATTTAGTAGATACGAAAAAATAATGTCTTTTTAATTTGAATTATAATATTTTTTATGTTATTTATTATTTTTTGCTCTTAAAGTGCAGGAAACGGGTGTGCCCATGGGCCCTGCCCATACATATGCGGGCTCGGGTATGGGCACTATAGTACCATGCCCATAGGGTACCCATTGCCATCCCTATTTGAAAGGACGAGAGCATTACTTTAATTATATGTAGTTATTATATTGTATTATATATTAACTCTTTGAGGGTTTAGGTTATAAAATATTTTTCTAGTAAGATATTTTCATCATTTGCCTATCTACGGTGCAAATTATTTGACCCACGTAAGGACGGTAATGGGTACCTCTTGGAAAGAGTACTATAGTGTCTGTAATTGAGTGCGCACATGAATAGACAGGTATTTAAGTGTATGTCCTCGTACTCTCTAGGCATATAAGTGCTTGTTGATACGCCTATTACCCAAACTTTAACAGCATAAATAACATAAAAAATTATAATTCTTTTTTTATCAAACAGGCTTCATGCCTTGACTTTATTATTTAAAAAAATAGACAAAGAAATATGACTAAAAAGCTCAAGAAGGGACTAGACCGACACTCTTGGCCAAAAATAAAATAAAGTCAAAACAATAATGGGGAGCCCCAAATAGAGCCCCCTAAAACACTACATCTAAAATACTAAAATAAAACCACTAACTAGCTATAATTAGATAAAAGAAACAAAGTCAAAAGATGTGTTATAGCCATCAATTCTCTGGCCAAATTCTGTTTTTCTGAAAACTCTAGGATTAGCTGACAATAGTCAAATCAAAAAAAGACAGAGACAGAATTTAATTTGTCTTTGAACGGGTGTTATAGCCTACACTTTTCTGGATCAATCTCTTCTTCTTTTGGGTATTGAACACCACTAGCTCGGTGTTATCATATTGTACATTTGCTACTTGGGTCATAGAATCATCAGGGTCATCAGACACATCATCCCAAAGCTTCTCAGAAATTCTCATGTCAGATGCTACCACCAGATTAGTAGTATCTGACCCTTTTATAATTCAATTTAAAAGAGATCATTTTTTTCTAATCTATTAATTAAAATGTTGCACATGATGGCATTTAGTGAAAAAACATCTAAAATATTAGTAGTTTGGATTTATTTTTTAAAGTTAGAAATACTTAAAATTCTAATAATAGTAACAACACACACATAATATATATATATATATAACCTATGAAGCCTGGATACATGATACGATACGAGAGACGACACGATATCGATATGGGGATACATGAAAATTTTGAAAATCAAGATACGATACGGGTGGGATACTTTATTAAAAAATTAAATTAAAACTTAAATATATAAATATAAAAACATAACTAAAGATAATAGTAAAGAGATATTGAATTCACTAATTGACAATTGCTCATAATAGGAAAAAATCACACATTAAAAAAAGAGTAACAGAAAGGACCACAGTTTATCTAAAAGGTAGTAACCTCTTTTAAATAAAAATTGCTAATTGACATATGTAGTAGTCCCTTTTAGAATTTAACATATAACTAGGATGCTTTCCCGTGCGATCCACGAGATGAGCTAGGGGCAAATATGGTTGTAAAAATGTTGTACGTTGATGTATTTGGATCATTGGTTCATTAAAAAGAAGTTTTGGTTTTGCAGTTAACCATAGTTGAGTATGTGTATACGTAAAAGTTTGTATTTCTTATATGAGATGAAAATATGAAAAATAAAATAATTGTGCCATGAGGACCATATTGTTCGAAAAGTGGTACCGCTAATGGTCTTCAGTTTGGATGGCGTAAATGAAAGTATTGGTGCAACATGAAAATACATTACCTAAGGAAGTTGGAGTTATAAATATGCATAAGCAATTATTGTAATTATATGAGGTTATTAACATTTGAGAGACTTTAAGGAAAAAGAATGAAAACAACAATATTTTAGAATGTGGTTTGGGTCTAACTCAACCCTACAAAACCGGCTTGTAAGGTGAGGATTGCCTCACACTTATAAACTTCTTTGAGACCATATCTCTAGTCAATGTGGGACTTGGGTTTTTCCCAATACACCTCCTCACGCCCAGCACTATTGGGCTTGGTGCGTGGATTATAATAGTGGGTGGCCCGAAGGATCTAGGATAAGCTCTGATACCATCTTAGAATGTGGTTTGAGCCTAACTCAACCCTACAAAATCGGCTTGTAAGGTGAGGATTGCCTCACACTTATAAACTTCTTTGAGAAGATACTTATAAACTTCTTTGAGACCATATCTCTAGTCAATGTGAGACTTGGGTATCAAAACACATGCATTGATACCATATTAATAAGGGGAATGAAAACAACTTCATTATTGAAGAAGAAAAGTTAATTGATTACAATGAGTTTGACCTTATATATATAGATTCAATCTCACCCAACTAATCTATAACAAACTAGTAACTAAACAAACTAACTCTAACCGAATTATAACTACTAACAACTTTTCTTAACTACTTAACCAACTAACTATAATATTTCTAATAGTCCCCCGCAAGCTAGAAGTTATTCACAATACTTCTAGCTTGGAATGAACCATACAAAGTTACATCAAATCAAAAGAAAATTACATCGAGAGATGTCGGAAATACATCGGTAGAAATCAAAGCTACAAGAACAAAATGAAATCGGATCCAAGAACAAAATCTGAATTGTTGTGTTGGAAGACCTCTGTAACATTGAGAAAGAGATGAAAAATTCGGTTGTTGAGGATATAACAAACGATGCCCAAAATCAAATTAAGCGCTCCAAACTCCAAGATAATTGCAAGAAGTGACAATAACTTGCTATGATGACAAAGTGCACAAAACAAGGCAATTATCATGCTGGCAATGTATATGGATGAAATTGTCAACAACAAAGGCCCTGGAAAAGAAATACACTCAGGAGATGAAACACTTGAATGGAGTTGTAGGAGGTGATATCACATTTTGAATCTGAATGTAGCAAGATTTCCAAGCGAGGCAATTCAACAAACAGCTTGAATGCTTCTTGGTAAATAACTTCATGAACACATCACAACCTGAATCACAAAATTGAACCGGTGACAATGATAGAAGCAACGCTAACCAAAATGAAAGGTCGCAAGAAAAGAGTGAAGATTGTGACATAAATCACAAATCTTGAAAACTGAATTAAAAAGGAATTTGAACTCCGCTTCAGATCACAATCATCGGAAACCAAGATGAAAGGATGACAATGAAGCGAAATCGCAAAGCTGAACTGCAAGAATCACAAATCGAGTTGAAAGAAATTTAGAGACTTCAAGAATCGAATTAGAGAAGACAAATTGCAGAGATAGAGACACTCTCAAAAAAGCGAGAGGAAGGAGAAAACAGTCAAGGGAAGATTAACCAAAACCCTAACAAAGACGAATTTGTGAAAATAAAGAGATTTTGAACATGAATTGAAGAGCAAAACCAAAGATCGCAACAGAAATTGGAGGAATTGAAGAACGAAACTGAGATGAAATCGATGTCAAGAACCAGAAAAAACGAGAAAATGAGGATAAGAAACAAATAAAATGAAGATAAAATTAAGAAATCTCTTTTGATATATACCGCAATGAGCCCCATTGTTCATGAATCGCAAAATAGAATAAGAAATTTGCGAGAAGGCGATGGAGGAATCATTGAGGAGAAAGGAATGCGGAAGCTACATAATCGCTCTTGATACCATATTAACATTTGAGAGACTTTAAGGAAAAAGAATGAAAACAACTTCATTATTGAAGAAGAAAAGTTAATTGATTACAATGAGTTTGACCTTATATATATAGATTCAATCTCACCCAACTAATCTATAACAAACTAGTAACTAAACAAACTAACTCTAACCGAATTATAACTACTAACAACTTTTCTTAACTACTTAACCAACTAACTATAATATTTCTAATAGTCCCCCGCAAGCTAGAAGTTATTCACAATACTTCTAGCTTGGAATGAACCATACAAAGTTACATCAAATCAAAAGAAAATTACATCGAGAGATGTCGGAAATACATCGGTAGAAATCAAAGCTACAAGAACAAAATGAAATCGGATCCAAGAACAAAATCTGAATTGTTGTGTTGGAAGACCTCTGTAACATTGAGAAAGAGATGAAAAATTCGGTTGTTGAGGATATAACAAACGATGCCCAAAATCAAATTAAGCGCTCCAAACTCCAAGATAATTGCAAGAAGTGACAATAACTTGCTATGATGACAAAGTGCACAAAACAAGGCAATTATCATGCTGGCAATGTATATGGATGAAATTGTCAACAACAAAGGCCCTGGAAAAGAAATACACTCAGGAGATGAAACACTTGAATGGAGTTGTAGGAGGTGATATCACATTTTGAATCTGAATGTAGCAAGATTTCCAAGCGAGGCAATTCAACAAACAGCTTGAATGCTTCTTGGTAAATAACTTCATGAACACATCACAACCTGAATCACAAAATTGAACCGGTGACAATGATAGAAGCAACGCTAACCAAAATGAAAGGTCGCAAGAAAAGAGTGAAGATTGTGACATAAATCACAAATCTTGAAAACTGAATTAAAAAGGAATTTGAACTCCGCTTCAGATCACAATCATCGGAAACCAAGATGAAAGGATGACAATGAAGCGAAATCGCAAAGCTGAACTGCAAGAATCACAAATCGAGTTGAAAGAAATTTAGAGACTTCAAGAATCGAATTAGAGAAGACAAATTGCAGAGATAGAGACACTCTCAAAAAAGCGAGAGGAAGGAGAAAACAGTCAAGGGAAGATTAACCAAAACCCTAACAAAGACGAATTTGTGAAAATAAAGAGATTTTGAACATGAATTGAAGAGCAAAACCAAAGATCGCAACAGAAATTGGAGGAATTGAAGAACGAAACTGAGATGAAATCGATGTCAAGAACCAGAAAAAACGAGAAAATGAGGATAAGAAACAAATAAAATGAAGATAAAATTAAGAAATCTCTTTTGATATATACCGCAATGAGCCCCATTGTTCATGAATCGCAAAATAGAATAAGAAATTTGCGAGAAGGCGATGGAGGAATCATTGAGGAGAAAGGAATGCGTAAGCTACATAATCGCTCTTGATACCATATTAACATTTGAGAGACTTTAAGGAAAAAGAATGAAAACAACTTCATTATTGAAGAAGAAAAGTTAATTGATTACAATGAGTTTGACCTTATATATATAGATTCAATCTCACCCAACTAATCTATAACAAACTAGTAACTAAACAAACTAACTCTAACCGAATTATAACTACTAACAACTTTTCTTAACTACTTAACCAACTAACTATAATATTTCTAATAGTCCCCCGCAAGCTAGAAGTTATTCACAATACTTCTAGCTTGGAATGAACCATACAAAGTTACATCAAATCAAAAGAAAATTACATCGAGAGATGTCGGAAATACATCGGTAGAAATCAAAGCTACAAGAACAAAATGAAATCGGATCCAAGAACAAAATCTGAATTGTTGTGTTGGAAGACCTCTGTAACATTGAGAAAGAGATGAAAAATTCGGTTGTTGAGGATATAACAAACGATGCCCAAAATCAAATTAAGCGCTCCAAACTCCAAGATAATTGCAAGAAGTGACAATAACTTGCTATGATGACAAAGTGCACAAAACAAGGCAATTATCATGCTGGCAATGTATATGGATGAAATTGTCAACAACAAAGGCCCTGGAAAAGAAATACACTCAGGAGATGAAACACTTGAATGGAGTTGTAGGAGGTGATATCACATTTTGAATCTGAATGTAGCAAGATTTCCAAGCGAGGCAATTCAACAAACAGCTTGAATGCTTCTTGGTAAATAACTTCATGAACACATCACAACCTGAATCACAAAATTGAACCGGTGACAATGATAGAAGCAACGCTAACCAAAATGAAAGGTCGCAAGAAAAGAGTGAAGATTGTGACATAAATCACAAATCTTGAAAACTGAATTAAAAAGGAATTTGAACTCCGCTTCAGATCACAATCATCGGAAACCAAGATGAAAGGATGACAATGAAGCGAAATCGCAAAGCTGAACTGCAAGAATCACAAATCGAGTTGAAAGAAATTTAGAGACTTCAAGAATCGAATTAGAGAAGACAAATTGCAGAGATAGAGACACTCTCAAAAAAGCGAGAGGAAGGAGAAAACAGTCAAGGGAAGATTAACCAAAACCCTAACAAAGACGAATTTGTGAAAATAAAGAGATTTTGAACATGAATTGAAGAGCAAAACCAAAGATCGCAACAGAAATTGGAGGAATTGAAGAACGAAACTGAGATGAAATCGATGTCAAGAACCAGAAAAAACGAGAAAATGAGGATAAGAAACAAATAAAATGAAGATAAAATTAAGAAATCTCTTTTGATATATACCGCAATGAGCCCCATTGTTCATGAATCGCAAAATAGAATAAGAAATTTGCGAGAAGGCGATGGAGGAATCATTGAGGAGAAAGGAATGCGGAAGCTACATAATCGCTCTTGATACCATATTAACATTTGAGAGACTTTAAGGAAAAAGAATGAAAACAACTTCATTATTGAAGAAGAAAAGTTAATTGATTACTATGAGTTTGACCTTATATATATAGATTCAATCTCACCCAACTAATCTATAACAAACTAGTAACTAAACAAACTAACTCTAACCGAATTATAACTACTAACAACTTTTCTTAACTACTTAATCAACTAACTATAATATTTCTAATAGAGGTTGTTAATGGGAATGTTTATATGTAAAATATTATGTTGGTTATGTATAAGAAAATAAAAAATAGTTAGTTTATTGTGGTTATATAAAACACGGAAATGAGTTGTTAGTTTCAAGTAAAGGGTAACCTTAATAAAGTGAGAGGTAAAGAGTAAGGTGAAATAAAGGACATGCAGCACCATAGTGAAGTTATTGGAACTGTGTGCACGGGGAAAATTAATTGTTTGGCCCACTTTTTGTCGGAAATACTACAATAAAGAATGAGAAAATTATAATTGTACACTTTCGTCTATGTTGGCTTTTAGGGTGGGTTCAGGAGTATCCTGAAACTATGGTGGAGTGGTAGTGGAAGGTTTACAAAAAGAATTCTAATAGAATATGTACACGAGGGATGTGGTAGTACAACCTACTGAGGGGATATTTTCCCAATAAACCATCTAAAGTAGTTGATGTGGTAGGAAGAAATAGTGTACAACATGTAATGAAGTGTTGTAGGAATCAATTTACATGGACATTGTGTTAGGCACTAATGGTAATAAAAGTTTACTTAATTAGTTGAGTAGTGATGATAAAAAAATTAGCTGAATAGTTGTGGCGGTAAGAAAGTTGTAGTTGAATTGGGTTACTTGATTGTACGTCAAAGATCAAAGAATTAGCTAAATAGTAGAGGTCAGCTTTTCATCTTAGAAAAGATTGTACCTCAATCTTCTGAAATTGATACTATTAATCATTTACAAATTCTGTCGAAAAAAAATCATTTACAAATAATAATGACATAAAAAAATATTATAAAGCAGGAGCCATAAAATTCAAAGTGACACACTAATATAATAATGGAGTAATAGGTTGAAATAAAATCTCACTTCAAGTAACCTTATAATGAAGTAGGAATATGAAAAGCAACATCAAAGAAGCTGAAGAGGAAAAATAAAGAACAGTATTAATTATTAGCTTAGTAGTATGTATGTAATGTACTCTCACTAAGAAGAATGAAGAACTTGAGCTAACATGTGACGTGTTTCAAGATTAAAGGTATCTAATATATAATTATAATATTCTTGTCAAAAGAAATATAATTATAAATAATATTAAAAAAGGAAAACCCTTTTTTTCCTTTTGGTCGCAAGATTTCTCGCGTGTGTACTGTGTATACACCACATCCCATCCTACATACTATTATAATACTAATATATAATTTGGGCTTGTACAAAAGTTGTGGAAGGCTGCAATTCTTTCTACAATCAATAGTTTTAGTCAGAATTAGGTGCCTACCTATATGAGTTTTTTTATTGTTTATACACTGGACAAAATTTGACGATTGTTGGATAGAAACTCACCAAAGAGTAAATACACAAACTCAACATGCGAAGCTTTCTAGAAAATGAACCAGTGTCGAATATTATTCGACGGAGCAAGGAGATGAAAAGGAACCAAATGAGTACGATTATATACGAGTTCAAAGAGTTAGAACGCAGCAGAGTTCGATTTTAGTGGAAAACGAGTCAAAACTGGTGAAATCGTCTGAGATTTCTACAACCTTGGATGAAAGTTCAGTGAAATAACTATATTTCTCAAGTCTGCAGAAAAAATTAGATGTAATTATAACAATAGAATATGGATCGAGGGTAAGAAAAAAAGACGAGGCGGAAGCACAAACTCATGTTTGATTCTTTCCAAAACCTAAGTTGCACTATTGAACGGCATCAGCACCAACACAAGCCACGCCACCACTTCGTTGTTTTCTCGATGACTGCCACAACCACAAAAAAGTTTTCTCCTACCAATAAAATTTTAACTCCCAGTTTTCACCCTTTAAGAAAGAACAATATGAATTGAGGGAGGGAGGAGAGAATATAGAGGGGGAAGGAGAGAGAAAAGAAAAGGGAAGGCGGTAAGATCCGGGAGGGTGAGAGCTAGAAGACGGAATTAAAAATGGGGTGAGGGTGAGGGTGAGAGCAAGAGAGATGACAAAACAAGAAGATCGAAAAAAGAAAGATGAAACTGATGGGTTTGCAGAAAGAGGAGGCAAAGAGATGAAAAGATGTAACCCGAGGTGGAAGATGGGTTTGAATTTTTTTGGAAGAGAAAGTGTGGCTCAGTTCATAGGTCTCACAGAGAGACTAAGTAAAAAGATGTCATTTCTTGCAGGAGGTACACCCATACAGTTGTAGGAAAGGTTTTGGTATACAAAGTGGAATGGAGTAAGTAGCAAACATTGGAGGGAAACTTGATATTTTCGATTTCAAATTTGCACTGCACATGTGTCGTAATGTGTAATGTAAACATACCCATATAGGCAACGGACCGGGTGACTTGAGGTTGCCATACCTTGGTGCCTTTAGTTTACTAATAGCCATTGGATAAATCCTGTGATCCTTATTGTGCCACGTGTCCTTGTTATTAAAAACTAACTAAACAAAACAACACACACCCCACCGCCTGGTTGCCATCCAGCACCGTCGCGCCGCTACATCGCTGCACCACAGCACCGCCGCGCCGTCAGCCCCACTGCTCCGGTCGAAATTCTACTCTCACACCAACCTCTCTCATCACAGCACCTCTGTTAAGTTGAGGTATATATGTACCCAGATTTTGAGTTAAGTTGAAACGACACTCCGACCACTCACCGATACTGAAACGAAGATGACGATGACACTCCGACCGCCACGATGCTGCTTCCTTCTCCGATGTGCTCCGATATGTACAACCTCACCGCTCCAACCACTGTGATGTTGTTATTTCTTTTGCAGCAAAGTCGTCATAAAGACAATTGCAAATAACATGATGCAATTTTCAGCACTGATACTTCAAGACACATTTCCTTCTTCCACAGTTGCAATATGTAATGTAATTATGCAGAGTATTCTGTAATTATGCAGGATCAAATCGGTTTATGCTATAAAAGAAAAATGGGCTTTGTGTTACATGAAAGAAGCATTCACTCTTGGCATGCGGAGTCAATTGTTTTAGGATAAAGAACTAGCAAGTCTGTTCTGCACCTCCAAGTTATGAACCCCCTCAGACACAAGAGGAGCGAATTAGTTACACAGAACTTTTGATGGTAATTTCATCTATTTTTTAACAATGAGAATATATTTACTTGTGCATTTATCATGATCTTGATTAGTATGCGTAATTTTGTAGGCACCTCTACATGATACAGACACTACAGTGTTACATTGATTGATCTATTATCTACATTGAAGACTTGAAGCTGTTATTTACAATGAAGAAGTTATTGGACAACTTTTGCATTTTTTGGGATTTTATTTGAAGCTGTTATTAAGTGATTTGGAAAATTGAATCCTTTAACTAATTTGGGATGTTATCATTTTTTGAACCTCAGAATGTAGCAGAAATTGAACTCTGCATAATTTGTTCCTCTATTTATGTTTGTTCCTCTGATTGTCATTATTCCAAAATTGAACTCTGCATAATTTCCAAATTGAATAATTGTTACATTACAAAATTTGCATTTTTGATGTACATTACAAAATTAAACTCTGCATTTTTGCATCATGTTGATCTAGAATTAAGTTGTTACATTACAAACTGACTTTAGAAATCACCAGTAAAATAACCTTGCATAATTACATTAAACTCTGCATTTATGCAGCAAAATAACCTTGCCATAATTACATTACAAACCGATTTTAGAAATCACCAGTAAAATAGCCCTTCACACTTAACTTCGACCCTTCACACTTGACCTTGCAAAAGGACCCTTCCCACTCAACTTCTTGTTCTAAAATAATTACATAACTTTGCTGCAAAAGGACATATGATGGCCGATCCTCTAGGAGAAAGTCAATATATCAGCAAGAATTTAAAGATGTATTTGAGGTATGAGAGATCCCAAACGCATCATGTTAAACAGAATACTCTGCATAATTACATTACATATTGCAACTGTGGAAGAAGGAAATGTGTCTTGAAGTATCAGTGCTGAAAATTGCATCATGTTATTTGCAATTGTCTTTATGATGACTTTGCTGCAAAAGAAATAACAACATCACAGTGGTTGGAGCGGTGAGGTTGTACAGATCGGAGCACATCGGAGAAGGAAGCAGCATCGTGGCGGTCGGAGTGTCATCGTCATCTTCGTTTCAGTATCGGTGAGTGGTCGGAGTGTCGTTTCAACTTAACTCAAAATCTGGGTACATATATACCTCAACTTAACAGAGGTGCTATGATGAGAGAGGTTGGTGTGAGAGTAGAATTTCGACCGGAGCAGTGGGGCTGACGGCGCGGCGGTGCTGTGGTGCAGCGATGCAGCGGCGCGGCGGTGCTGGATGGCAGCAAGGTGGTGGGGTGTGTGGCCAGAGCAGTGGAACTAAAAGGACACTGTGAATAAAGGAAAGACACTGACTGGTTGGTGGGAAAGTTGTTTTGTTTAGATAGTTTTTAATAAAAAGGACACGTGCCACAATAAGGATCACAGGATTTATCCAATGGCTATTAGTAAACTAAAGGCACTATGGCAACCTCAAGTCACCCAATCCGTTCCCTTTTTTCAACCAGCCTTTATGGAGACAAGCCAAAATTTTCAACGTAGCATTTTAGGCGGCAATATTCCCTCCATCTTTATGGATAGCTTTTAATATCTATGATCTCAAAGATGAAATCATTTGGATTCATAAATTTCATTTCATAGGCAAAGTTCTTGTTAAAGTATCTTGACTCAAATATATATATATATATATATATATATATATATATATATATATATATATATATGCTCGGGTGAGGTCAACCGTGATTTGTTTAAAAATGTAGTAAGAGGAGAGTTGGAGAGGATCAGGTGTAGAGGGAGAGAAGAAGGAGGAGTGGAAGTGAAGAAAGGAAAAAGTTAGTAACTTTAGAAGGAAATTGATGGAGAGGTGCTTGTGTGAAAGCAACAGTGGAGGGAGTTGAATAATTGAATAATTGAAGGGAGAGGATGGGAGGAGGGAGAGGATGGGAGCATGTATCATCAATAAATTTGTAGGTGGAAGACAGCATGCATAAAACAAAAAGTTTTAGAGAGAAGCACATTTTTTTCAACATACTGCTTCCCATTTGTACGGGGCCATGAATATCTAAACTGGAATGGGTGTGTGAACACAACCATTTTGTCAACGTAGGCACATGTTTTCTTGCTGCAGCAACAATCCCCTACAAAAATAACAATACATGGGGAAATTTAGTGATACAGCTCCTATACATGAAAATTTTAGATGCATTTACGTAAGCAATTGGCAGTTTCCATTAATTCCCGCTCGAAGTCATGAAAACAGACGTAGGAAAATGCATGGAAGCCTAGTTTGCCGCTCATATGGTTGAAAATGCATCCAGGATTAATAGGAAGAGATGTTTTCTTTATAATGGATATATTATATTATATATTATATATTACACCATAGGTCCTTTAAGTTAGTTAATTGTAACTGGTTGATCCTTTAAGTTTTTTTCGTACCACTTAGGTCCTTTACGTTTTTTAATTGTAACAAGTTGGTCCTTTAAGTTCTTTTCGTATCACTTAGGTACTGTAAGCTATTTAATTGTAACAAGTTAATCCTTTAAGTTATATAATTATAACTTTTAAAAGCCGAATAACTTACATTTTTCAGTCCTAAATTGTTACAATTAAATAACTTAGAGAGCCCTCCTAAGTGGTACGTAAAAACTTAAAAGACTAACTTGTTACATTTAAATAACTTAAAGGACCTAAGTGGTACAAAAAAACTTAAAACACTAACTTATTACAATTAAATAACTTAAAAGACTCTGATCTAATTTAGTCTATGTTATATGAAGAAATAAATAAAATATATTAGAAATAAAGGTGTCGCAAGATGCCAGGAAGCAAAGTTTTTTTTTTGACAAAAGAAGCAAAGCTTTTGCAAAGCGCCTTTGAAGGGTTTTGACCTGTCCTTTTGTTCTAGATCCTTGCTTGATAATCCACGTCAGCTTTTGTGTTCCGTTGATTTCTTATCTTTCTCCTTTTCCCTTCTCTTCTCTCCTTTCTTTCACAAAAGAAAACCAACAAAAATCTTGGAATTTCAATTTCTCCTTTCTCTTCGCCATGGCTTCTCTCCTCCGTTTCTCCATCGCAGCCGTCATCGTTCTCTTTGCCTTATCCACCGCCACAGTATCCGCACGACCCTGCCGTACCTTCATCATCTCCTCCTACTCGTTCCGTAACCCTTCATCCAACACCTACGCCACCATTACCGAGATCCGATCCCTCACCCCTCTTTATATCAACAACAAACCCTATGAAATCCTTTTGGATCGCCCGATCTATGACGATAACATCAGATTAGAAAATCAGCCTCAAGTCGTGTCAAACCCACGCGCCCCCTTAGGGTTTTCCACCGCTGCCTATGATTTCTCCTCCCTCCGCGATCGCACCAAGGATATCCTTAGCGTCGCTCTTGCCTTGCTTTTTGGAGTCGGATGCGGTGCTCTCACTGCAGCCACCATGTACCTGGTATGGTCCGTCTTCTCCGCCCGACACGATTTCCGCGCCGCCGCTTACGGTGAATTTTCCGATGAGGATGAGATTGAGAGCCCAAAGAAAGGAGGATATGTCAAGATTCCGGCGGCTGAGAAAGCTGCTGTTCCGGCATCACCAGCTAAGGATTCGGTATGAGAAATTATTAAGAATTCGAATTTTCGTAAAAGTCATAGTATAATAGTGTGGTTTATGTGTATTGTTAATAATTAATACTATAGTCGATTTGAATGTAAAAGAAAATGCCAAATGGTGCAAACTCTTGGGCTTCATCAGTGTTCGTTTCTCGATTACATGTTTACTTTTGAACTTATGTATTCGCAATGTTTTAGAATATTATTCGGGAAACTATTGTCTATTGTGTTGATTTTCTTTGTTGATTGTTTCAATGCCGAAGCCTTGAATTAGTGTGATATGTGGAAGCTAGATGCAAATGGAACTAATCTTTTACATCGTGTGATTTAATGGAAGCTTTTCTCTTCCATTATTGTATTACTATTATATTCATATTCATATTCGGGTGCTTGTGATTAATTGCTAATGATGGATATCTGATCAAAAAATTGCTAATGATGGATATAAAGCATATCCTGTCAAGTCAAGTGTAGTGTCATTTGCTTCGAGAGAGAGAGTGTTATTTATCATGGGTAGGGATGTGCATGACCTTACCCAGCCTGACAATTCAACTTAACTCAAGTTATTTAGGATCAAATTTGCTTCTAAAAATGGGATTTCAGTTTTTGTGACCCAAAATCAGGTTATGGATGTATCCAGGTTAACGTGTGGTTCCCCTGCTATGACAGCACACATAAGCGTTTTAGTTATGATTACTATTATCCCATCTTCATTTGTTGATTCATCTTTGACCTCCTTTTTTTTCTTCATGTGTTTAGACCAATGTTTTAAAACTCGGACCGGTGGCCGACTCGGTGAAGATACCGGGTCACTGGGTCAAGGGTCGGACCGAGGGGTCGATAGTTGAACCGCATGACCAAAACCGGGACCGCATGCTCGGACCCGGTCTCTATTTCGCAAATTTTCAGACCTATATAAAACTTAATTTCCTAAAATTACACATCCTACCCAGAAAAGTCTAACAAAAATTCACCACAAATTGAATAATCCCACAATACTATCAAATTACATATAATTTTAATTGAATTACCGCTTTTTAGATTATGAATAACACATATAACATATGTAATTTAATTTGATAGTATTGTGGTATATTTTTTTTTATAAAAAAAAAATTACATATACTTATATGAATTACCAATATTGTGTGTTATAATTCAAATTGTGTTGTTATACTTATATGAATTACCAATACTGTGTGTTGTTTTTGTGAAAAGAGTTATAAGGGTATTGAATATATTAATTCAAAGCGCATAGATATAACAACAAGCTAAGTGGTTTGATGGTAGTGCCCAACTTTTCCCTTCCCCAGGTTAGAGGTTCAAGTCCCACAGTTGGATTTTTTTAAAATATTTTCAACACTCACAAAAGCAACATGCACAACCCGGCCGAGTTTGTTTAGACCTTTTAGTTTGTATGTCATTTTATTTTATAGTTTAAAATTATAATAATAAAACATTAAGACACTCTGTGTAAATAGAAGTTCTAATGTCATTTACTAGCTCTCTGATATAACATTGTTATAGGTAAAAGGTGGAGTAGTTATTGTTCCTGGTTAAATCTCTGTTTTGCCCCGAGTTTTTCTTCCCATTATCTGTGTCACTGTGCAGTCTGCTGCTGCGGTTGTGTAGTTTGTATAATATTGTTATAGGTAAAAGGTGGAGTAGTTTGTATTAATGTTGTCAAAATTAGGGAGCGTTTTCAACCTTGGAGTGAATGTTGATACTTGTTAAATGAAGTCTCTGTAATTGGCACATTGGCCACTGGGTTATAGCTTGTTAGGTTAACCTTTGGGGTAGTTGTAGACCTTATGAGCTATTCAACGTTGTAAAAGTATTGGGAACTAATCTCATTACAATATGATAAAATGTTTTTGTTAATGCATCTGTCAAAAGGAAACACTTTTGGTGATTTGCTCTAGTTTGTGGGGAATCTTGCAAGCCTCGCTGTAGTGTTATTCCTCTATTGTCCTCTTCAATGTTGTAGGAAATCATTGAAGCCTTAGGTTCCAGGGGTAATTTGTTGATGCTATCTGGATGGTTTCCATTTCCACCAGGTTTTGAATTAATGATTTGAATATGAATTTTGTCAGTTCAGAAGCAAAGATTGGTGAGAAACTGTTACTATTATGAAAACAAGTGCATTTTGAAGTCTAATGACAGAATACGTAATTTGTCACTGGCTTCTAATACTTGATGTAATTCAACCTCTTTCGTTTAGAATGGTAGTGGCTGCGATCAAATTGTATATTATGGTAAAGTCTTCCTTTTTTACTTTCACCGTTTGCATTGTCTTCGTATAAGACGCATGAAGAATTGGGAGCTTTTATTGGGTCTAACAGCATTATAGACATTTTTATAATCTTATTTTCTTTTGGGGTCCAACACAAAGATAACTTACGCTGATAAGAATGTTTAAATAAGCTGGTAGTCTCGACAAAAAAAAAGCTGTTCGTAGTGAGCCAATTTGAACATATCCTCATTCGGTTCTTGTTACATATATCTCAAGGCTCTTTTTGTTAAGAAATAGTAGCCGACAATATTTGGCAGATCCAGAAATTTTAAGTGCTAGGAGCCAAAAAAAAATAATTTGAGATCTCCTTAGAAGAAAAATATTATAAATATTTATAAAATTACATATTCTAATGATAAAAAAAGTAAATACTAGGTGTGGGAATAGGCCAGGTCGGCCTATAGGGGTTTACGGTCCAGCCTACATCAAGCCTAGGCCAGACCTGACTTTTTTCTAAATAGATAAGGCCAAGGCTTTTTTTAAAAGCCTATTTAGGTAAAAAGATCAGGCGGCCATCAAAAAAGCCTTTTAGGCCTGTCAGACCGGCCTATTTAAATAAATATTGATAATATTTTTTATTACTATTATTATTATTATATTAAACTTTCTACTTTGTTTAACTTATAAATTCGCCTACATTTTATGTTTATTCAAAATGATAACTTACATCAATTTTTAACATATTTAAAAGTATTATTATAAAAGAATTTAAATAAAATGTAGGCTTAAATATCATTTACCCCTGCAAATATCACCATAATCCATTTACCCCCTGCAAAAAAAAAAAACTCTTAAAACAAACCTTGAAAATATTAAGTATTTCTAGTTGCCCCCTTGCCGTTAATTTTCTATTAAAAAACACTGACGTGGCTATTGGAGATGGCGTCACCACTGCCACGTCAGCAACCACTAGATTACTACCCCGTGGCACTCACATGGCAATGTGGAGAATAGTGTATTACTAAAAAAATTAAGAAATTTGGGGGTATGAGTGTTGAACCCGTGACCACTTAATGACACGCATCTCCTTACCACCAGGCCAACTGATTCTTTTGGTACTGAAGCCCACCTAAAAATATATATTACATAACTTAACTTTTTTTATAAAAAAACCAAAAACCAAAATGAATCTGCAGTAGCTTTATCAAAATGAATCAAAAACCAAAATGAAGCTGCAGTAGCTTTAAAACAAAAACCAAAATGAATTTGTAGTTCATCAAGAATGAAGTCGATTTTTCTCAGATTTATTCCAGAAATCGAACAACAACAACAACAATAGAAGACAAGAGATCGAATCCAGATTTAAGCCAACAACGGGTTTCTGCAACAGTGAATCCAGAAATCGAACAACAACAACAACAACAACATCGAATCCAGATTTATTCCCTGCCTACATTTATGGATTCGAGGGTTAAGGAAACAAACCGACTTCGAAAGCGAAAATCGATCTGGAAAAAAAATGGAGAAGGAAAAAAATGATGAATTGTTCCTGGTTTTTTGGGTTCGAAAACTCAGATCTGAAAATGAAAATCAATCTGGAAAATAAACGAAAATCAATCTTCAAACAAATGATGAATCTGGAAAACGATTTGCTTCAATTTTGTTGTTATGCAAAACGAAAATTGGTTGCAGATTTTTTTTGTATAATGAAAACGAAACCCAGGATGATGAACTGCAATGTTGTGTTCATGTTCGTTTGATGATGAACTGCATTGTTGCAGATTTTTTGATTTTTTTTAAAAATTAATTAGTTTTATGTAATATATATCAATACTTAGCTTAATGTTCACAACAATTAATGTAGCCTAGTGGTATTAACACTTGAGTTTGAACAAGGGGTCACAAGTTCAACACTCACACACTCACACACTCACCCAGATTGCCATGGTGGAGCTGACACGTGGCAGCCAATCATTGGTAGCTGATGTGGCGCTGACAGGAGGGGTGATGACGTGGCATTCCGTTAGCCATGTCACCTTTTTTGGATGGAAAGTTAACCGAGCAGGGTAACTAGAAACACTTAATATTTGCAATGTTTGTTTTAAGAGTTTTTTTTTTTGCAAGGGGTAAATGGATTATGTTGATATTTGCAGGGGTAAATGCTATTTAAGCCTAAAATGTATTATAAATATAATTCTCTAAAAGATTTTGTTAGATCTTGAATTAGAACTTAATTTCATTGATCGATTAGCTTGTGTCTATTTACAAAGTCTACACTACTCAAAGGTTGTAGACTTTCGTAATTTCTTTGGTAAAATAGGCTTTTAAATAGACTTACAGGCCTCATTAGGCTTTCCAAAAGGTTAGGCCAAGCCTCAAAAGTTGGCCTATCACAGGCCACAGGCTAGGCTCAAGCCTAACATTTTCAATGTAGGCCAGACTCAGGTCATGCAAAGCCTAGCTCGGCCCAGCCTATTCCCACCCCTAGTAGATACCCAAATAGGTACAAAAATTCACACTTATTTAGTCTGTAAGAAATGAAAAGTATTACTTTGATCATCAACTATCGATCAAATTTCTCATTTTTAAATAATTTTAAGGACATTTTAGTACTCTTTAAAGCTCATTTTTAAATAATTTTAAGGACATTTTAGTGCTCTTTAAAGACTAGTTTGACTGATATTTAATTTTCCAATGATTAAACTAATAGTTTTCATTTATATTTCTAGAGCAATAATTTTCACTTATATTTTAGAGCACTGACATTTTAGTGCTCTTTAAAGACTAATAATTTTCACTTATATTTTAGCAATAAAATTAGTATCAATTATTCTCACTTATATTTCTTATAATTTTGTGCAAACATTTTAAAAGGTGATAGCTTATGGGGGCAAACCCTATTTTTTATGGGAGCAAAAGATATTTCTACTAAGCATCGTTACAAAAATATTTTTATGGTGTGGGGGCAATTGCCCTCACACAACTCAAGGTGCATCCGCCATTGGCTAACAAGAGGTAAGCTAGCTTATAGTGGATAAGTTGGCCTATTGAATTTGAAGTGTTTTTGTTTTGGTATATTTAGATTAAATGACAAATAAACATTATGCACACACACACACACTACCACTGCTCACACCTGGGTTAGAACTTTGGAGCCGACGTTCCCGTGTTGCTGAACCAACAATGGGGGAAGAACTTGAAGTGTTTCGTAAAATTAGTGATTGATTTAGCTCATAAATATAAACCTACAGAAGTTGATATTTGTAATTAATACTTAAAAATTAGAGAGGATATGTTTATTTAATGTTAGATAGCTTGGGAATTTTTGTAAGTGTTCATCAAAAAGAAAAGATAGCCTGGGAATTTAATTAAAAAAATAATAAGGCTTAAATCGAGATAGAAAATAAAATGCTCTAAGCTCAAACAATATTAAGTTTTGCGAATTGAAAAGAATTATTTTATTTATTTTTTGGTCAAGAAAAGCATAATAAGTTAATAAAAAGTGCTCTAAGCCAGTAGTACTAAACATGTACTACGCATTTATCTGCTAAATGTTACTCCCTCCTAATCTTTCATGTTTTTAGCGTTTTATTTGTGTTTCAAAACAATGATACTTTTAAAAGTTCAATGTAGAATTACAAATAAAAAGTGGATCTGGAAAATCATGCAGACACTATAATGCGTTGGACACCATTCCAACCTGCCTTTCTATTCTCAAGGTGGCAGACCGGTTGGTAATAGCTGATAGGGATGATAAGGTTGTGTTTTTAGAAAGTGTGATTCTATTTGTAAAAGAAAAGTGTGATTCTAAGTGATTTTCATTTGTGGAAAATTTGGATTTGGTGCAATCTTGGGGAGAGTGTGCAAAAAACCGATCAAAATCGGACAATCCAGATTTTAATGTAGTTTTTTATTTTGCTTTACATAAAATTTAAATTTAAAATTTGGATTATCGGATATTCCTTCTGAGTTTACCGAATGCATGACGACACACTAAGCAGATAAGGATGACAATGGGTATCCTATGGGCAGAGTACTATAGTGCTCGTAGCCGAGCCCGCACATGTATGGGTAGGGTACTATAGTGTCTGTCCCCGTACCCTCTGGGTACCAAGTGCCCATGGGCATGCTCCTTACCCGCACTTTAACAACAAAAAATAATGAATAACATTAAAAATATTATAAATTAATTTAGAAAGTCAATTGTAACCAAAAAAAATTAATGTAACAAAAAAAAAACCATTATTTTTTGTATCTACTAATTAAAATATTGCACATAATAGCATTTAGTGAATTAAAAACATCCAAAATATTAGTAGTTTGAATTTATTTTTTTAAAAATTGGATATACCTAAAATTGTAATAATAGTAACTATAATTACCCACCCGTTTGCGAGTAATTTTTGCGGGTACCCAATAGACATGGGCTTAATTGCCATCCTAGATCCCACCTATTTTTTTGGTAGGGTTACAAAGTAACAAGCAAAAAGAAAAAGAAAAAAGCAAAATGAAAACTAAGAGCCCAACGTATCTAAGAGAAGTAGAGACTCCAATCCATGGGGCGGGTGACACCAAATAAAGGAGCTGGAGGCGTGGGAACCCTTTCTTAGCCATGAAATCAGCTACTCTATTCTGGTCACGTAGGATATGAACCACCTGAGCATTTCCACAAAGATCCAAGGTTTCTCTAATGAGGAGCAAGGTCGATGAATGGCAATGGAAGATATGGTTGTCTCGAGAGTTAACAAGAGAAACTGCATCCAAACAATCACATTCACAAACAAAGTCTCTATATCCCAAGTCATGGCAGAGCTTCAAACCCAAGTGAATAGCATGTAATTCCGCTAGCAAGGCATCACCCTCGTCTTCGAAGTGAGTAAAACCGGTAATCCAGTTACAATCAGGACCACGCACAACACCACCAGAGCCAAGGCAGGATTCTGTATCAAGGAAGCTACCATCGAGATTCACCTTGATCTTGCCATCGGGAGGTGGGCTCCAACGAGCTAAGAGTCTAGCAGTAGTTGTATCAATATTATTTGTGGGATAGTAGGTAAGGCACTCATCATGTAGCAAGTAGATTTTGCGGGTAACCTCACTAATATGCCATGGTTGGGTTTCAAAAATCATATTATTCCGCCAACACCAAATGAACCATAAAATAGTCGTAAAGAGGATAGAGGTGGTACCACAAGTCATGCTTTGCACCCAGTTTTGGGCATCTGTGGCTGAGAAGAAATCTGCCTGGTTGCCAAAACCCAAACGAAGCCAAGGTTCTTTCGAATGAGGGCAGTCACGTAAAAAGTGAAGGAGGTCCTCAATAAGGGAAGAGCAACGAGTGCAGCTTGGAGAGGCTGCCATGTTGCAGATATGCCGACGGGCATTAGTAGGAAGGGCGTTATGATAACAAAGCCAAGTAAAGTGTTGAAGTTTTGCAGGAACTTTATGACGCCAAATCCAACGGGTGTCACTGTTTGGATCCAAATTCCGGTGTTGTTGAAGCAACCAGTGGTAACCACTCGAGCAGGAATAAGTGCCTTTCAAACTATGCTTCCAAGCCCATGTATCTTGGAGTCTGTCATCAAGAGAGGTAGGTGCTTGGGCTAAAGCAATAGTAGAAGTCAAGTCATGAGGTAGAATAGTATATAACCCACTAAGATTCCAAGTGCCAGTAGCAAGGACATCACGAAGATGAATTTGAGTGTCACTAATATGAACGTATGGAACAAGCTGGCACAAGGGGCCCAACTTTGTCCAATCATCGTACCAGAAGGAAGTATCCCCAACACCAACAAAGCTTTCTATGGCTTTCATAATACCTCTCCAAGTTATAGATGGTCTAGTATTCTTTTTTGCTACCCAAAGAGACTTGTGGCCCAAATATTTTTGAGTGAGGACCTGCACCCAAAGCTTGTCCTTGTCGTGGAGCATACTCCAAAGTAACTTGCCGAGCAGAGATATATTGGTGATCCTGGAATCTCTAATACCCAAGCCTCCGTATCTTTTAGGAGTTGTAACGGTTTCCCAGTTGACATGATTCCAAGTTCGAGAGAGGCTGTCTCCTCCCCAAAGGAAACTTCTAGAAAGTCAGTCCAAACGGTTGCACACGAAGCTAGGGAGGTGATGGAGTTGCATAGTATACACTGGGATGGAAGTAGTTACTGATTTTACGAGGCAGGCCCTCCCAGCCTTACTCAACAAATCATGTTCTGGCGTAGTGGCAATTGGACGCCTCAACCACCACCAGGTCACGAGTTCAACACCTATCCCCTACAGATCCCACCTATTTTGTTAGTATGCAACCCGTACTTTGAAAAAAGTATTGAGGAATTGGTATTACTCCATAAATATTGTTTGGACCGGGGTGAATGCTATTGAAATACTAGTGCTTAATTATTCCTTAATCTAGGGTGTGACTCACAGTTTTTGTACATTTACATATCAAAAGAAAATGTACTTTTATCATAAAAACAAAATCAGTTCTTCTAAGTTCACTTTTAAAACAGTGTCGTGATCGAGGTTGCACAACTTGTTAGGGCCACCATTGTTCATATCTTTTAGAAGTTGATTTCTAATTATTTTTTTACAAGAAGTTGATTTCTAAAATATATATAGCAATTTGTCACTAAAAGATATAAATACAAAGGTTGTTCATCTGATTCGGTCGTACCTAAACAAGTCCATATAATTTCATCAAGCCTTGTGAAAAATCTTGTTAATTTTCATGTCCTGTTACTCTGTTTATCAATGCATAATTACATTTCGGAACAAACTTTTTTTACTTAGCAACCACATTATAATAATTTGCGATTTTCCATATTGAAAAATAAATATCATTCATGTATTCTTTACAAGCTAGAGTGAAAAATATACGGGCAGTGCACAAAGCACCTAATAAAAAAGATAAGACATAAATTCTATGGAATTGAAATACATATATGAACACAATACTTGAAGAAAGTTGGTTTATCTTCTTAAGCCTTGTTAAGTGTCCGTAGGTAGAGGGAGTGGAAGCAGAGACTCTGTATAGAGAGCCACTTGGGATCCATGTGGATGGCTACAATAGGAGCGATGTTCTACCAATTGTCCATTGTCTTTATATTTCGTCAATCCAGTACTACCATCCGATCCAAGAATATCGCCACCATTTGTCGAGCATATTGGGTAAAAGTACTGATTCTCATCAATAGACAGAACTAATGTCTTGGTCCAAGATGAACACACTCCATATTCTTTCATCACCCATATTTCAATTGCATCGTTCTCCATAGCCCATAGACTCATAAATCCTCCAAATACCCACAAATCACAATCTGTAGGATCATGGTAAAAATCAGAATCATCTGGTAGAAATATCTCTGAAATTCTCCTTTCGATCAAATCAAATGCAACAATAATATTCACCGATATATCAGCACGAAAAGCCAACCAATGAATAGCCCCATTGAACAATGTCCCAACTCTAGGATTATCAGAGGCGTTCATATAAGGCAAATGAGCACCCTCAATTTCTTTCCAGGTATTAGCTCTCAACGAGAAAAACTCAAAATGGGTCAAAACATAGGTAGCACTTGGATCATAGGACCCTAAAATCACCAAATAATCATCTGTTGTTGGGTCGTATCCGAAACCATATAGATAAGTGAAAATCATGTTTTCCACATTAGACACAATAGGAGAACAAGGTAATTGTTTGTGGATACCGGTAGATGGATTCCATAAGTAAAAGTACCGAAAATAACAGTGCAAAAATAGAAATCCTCTACAAGAACCTCCAATTTCAAGACTCAAATAAGATTTGGGAGATAAAAAATGAAGATTTAGTGAAGCGGTAGCAGCATCATCATTAAGTGATGCTTGAAAATCTATGGATTGAGTTTCAGAAGCGTGAGTTGTTATGAAGATGAGTCTGTGGGTGCTTTCGACAGTAGTAAGGTCAAAATGCGATGTTGCAAAGTGAGAATAAGATATAAGAGAAAGCCATGACTTACAAACGCACTTGAAACGAACAAGAGACTTCACCGGTAACTTCAACAGGATTTCAATTATCAACTCCTGAGGCAATTGCCGCTGCGTCTTGTTTTTGATGTTATTTTCTCCTCCTCTTCTATCATTGTTTCTCTTCATTTTGATTTGATATACTTGGTTTATGAAGTCTCTGGTTATAAATAGAGAGCCTAAGTCATATCTTCCTTCTTTGGTACTATTCTTCCTATTATTTTTTAGTCCAATTCAGTGTTTAGAACGCTTCCTTCCTAGTTCCTACGTCATGCCGTGGCCAATTCTTTTGAGTCAAGTCAGCGAACATTTTATACCGCAAAACAAACAATAGATTCTTTTTTATATAATCTTATAATTTTGTATATCAATGAATATCAAACATGCATATTTTTTTATCAAAAGCGTATCTATCGCACTTTGATTATTTTATTACAAATTATACAATGGTGTAAAAACAATTATGAAAACATCCAATCAAATTTCGTCATGTACATGTTTGTATCGATCGGTATAGTTGTTTCAGAAAGAGTTAAATAATAACGCAGGGTCTTTAACCTCTATTTAAAAATTAGATGACTATACACTAGCAATATAACGAGTTAAACTACTATGTAGCATGTACTAGCAGTGACACCTAAATAAGTTTTTTCACAAAAGAGAAGTGCTAGCAACACTCGGACCTAACAAGTTTTTCACCTAGATGTGTTGCTAGCATTTTTCTTTTCACAATTATTGAATCTTAACCGTCGGACCTATCTCGATTTTCCATTCACTCCGTTACAGTAATGCATACGTTACTTCGTCAATATTAACGCCAATGACAACAAAGACATAGGAGCACTCGGGAGAAGCATGCCATTGAAGAGCATGAAGACAGCTCAAGCATAAACAGCCTTCTCTAGTTTCCTAACTAGAGTACATAATAATGATAATAAGTACATGCAACAGTTAATCAAATACTAAAATAGAAGTAACACTAATTCTAGCTTCCAGTGCCTTAAAAGTTCAGATTGGCACAAAAAGCTTGTCCTAGGTTTCTTATCATAAATGTATATTTTCTTCTAAATCCTTACAGAAATACTAAAGATGAAATAGTTCATCAACAGGGAAGTAACAAACATACGGAAAATGTCTTCACCGTGGGACCAGAAGGATACATTTTTAAATTGTCTTCTCTCAGTATTCAAGTGAGCCAATTGATGGTTGTCCAGAAACAATGTGATGCGACTCCGCACCAGCCCCATTTGGCCTTTGTCCTGAACTACCTAGAGCAAGCGATTCTACCGCTTCTTCTCCCATTTTCTGAATATCTTCAGGTGAAAGAATTTTGATATACCAAACATTATTCACGAATGATCTACAATAAAGAACATGTCAACAAACATTAACATAGTCAAATAAACAACGAGAGCATATATAGTTTTGAAAATGAAGGATAAAGTATTTTAATGTTGGTGCAAGTACTTACTCCCACGGATCGTCCCCAAGGAGAAGCACGTCATTCTCCCTGTCGACGAACACAAGCTGCCAGCCTGATCTAAGAGGATCTTCTAACTTCCCCTCAATTCCAAACATCTGAGCCAACTCCTCTCGAAGCTCACGATAACTGCTGAATCGAGAGATGTCGAGTGAGCGCCCTACCGACCCCGATTTGTAAACCTGTGAAATGACAAATTTAAACAACTAAATTCAATAAACAAACAGACAAAACCTGCTGATTACTTACAAATCATACCTTGACAAATGTTCGAGTCTGGTTTTGTGGGTCAAGTTGTCCCGCATTCTGCAAAAATGAAGATGAATCTTGCATGCAGGCATACAAAGAACCCTGAAATCCTGACTCCCCTAATGGCATTGTTGATGCATCAGTATCAGCTGATGAAGTGGTGTAACCAGGGACGGTGGTCGGGAGTAGAAGGCCAGATGAATCAATATTGACACCCGAGAGAGTAGGATTTTGGGAATCCGAATCGCAATGTGGAACTACCATTGCTGAATCTTTTCCAGAATATTGTGCATGTGACATTGTGCCGCCAAATGCATTGACCTGCATATTTGCATACTTTGGAGTCCATGGTTGTTGGGGTAACTGTTCAGTCAGTAAAGACTGACCCCTTCCTGAGAGATTCAAGAGATTGCCACTTCCTTCGGAACAAAGTGAACCAAGCAAGTTTTGTCCAGGGGAAACTGAAGCAGCAAACTTGATGTTTGAATCCAAGAAATCCGGTTTAGAATACGATGGTGAAGGCACATTGGAGTGTTGTTGTCGCTGATGGAGCTGATCATTTTGAATTCGAAGTACATCTTGATAAGTATGCTGCTGCTGCTGCTGTTGAGCATGGACTTCTTGACTGTTATTTGGTTTCTGAAGGAGGTGCTGAGACAGATTCTCTGTAAGTACTTGGGCTTGTGGCTGCAGCATATTAGATGACCCTGATTGTTGAATTGCTTGCTGCTGCTGAAGTTGCAAAGGTGAGTTATTGTTCCCTGATTGAAGATAATGGATAGGCTGTTGAAAATTCATCATTTGTGACCTCATGAGATATCCACCGCCAACGTTCTGCAATCCCGCTGCCAACATGGCTTGGTATTGTTGATTCTGATCATTTCCTAGTAAAGTTGGATCTAGTCTCTGCTGCATCCAGGGCAACAAACCACCACCTTGAAAATTTAGGGAATTGAGACCTTGGTCTGCAGCTCCACCTCTCAGCCACATCAGTCCATTAGCGGCATCATCTCTGCCATCTGCAACAAAATCCTTGGTAAATAAAGTAGACAAAAGAAGACCCTCAAAGTAACCAATGAAAAGGTTTGAACTTCAGGCCTTCAGCATTACTGGACAGCGACTTACTCAACCACAACACCTAACCCTAATCGGTAGTTATAAAGAAATCTATAATAAAAGTTACTCCCTCTGGTCCTATTTGTAAGAGAGAAAAGCAGTTTCAGATTTATTGAATAACTGATGTATCAGTTCTCTAATATTGATCAGATACATTAATTATCCAATGAACCTAAAACTGCATTTTTCTCTTATAAATATGACCAGAGTAGTAGCACTGATGAAAAATGTACCATGCAAAGATGAGGAGCCAGGATGCCAGGGACGTTTCAATCGGAGGGGAAATAATGACGGATACATTGGGAATGTTGTTAAAGGCTCAATTTCCCATAAGGACACTCGTGGCTGCCTCTCTCCTGCTGTTGATTCATCCCAACCAACCTATCCACAACGGATAACCGAGTGTGAGCAATTCTTCAAAACGTCTGATGAAATTGAACTGTGAAATATTAAAATGTTCCTGATGTAGATCAATCTTTTTGGGACAATCACAAAGGACCATAGTGTGATGCATCTACAGTTTTTTATTTACATAAATATAATGCCAATAAAATAATAAAATAATCATTATAAAAATAACAAATGGAATCAAAATAAAAAAACAGTGAAGCAATTTTTTTATTAGTAAAACAAGGATGCATGCAAACATTAATATTATAAAAAAACACATGGAAACATAGTCAAGTTCTTCAAATTTCTTAGTTTGGCTTTCATTAACAAATAATATAGGACATACTGGATTTAAATACCAGAGTTGATAAATATAGGCTTGATCCTAACAGCTACAATTTCTTCCTGAATATTTTTGCTCACAGCAAACAATGATTCGAGAATTTGGAAAACAAATTAGGATTTGCAGAAGGTTGAAATGCAAAGATTCTGAAAATTACATCAATTTAAGGCATGTGTACGAAGTATTTTATGATGGGAGATTAGGTTAATGCTTTCCGTGACAATCAGCGGCACCTATAAAGGTTACATCCACATAATGAAGGAACTGATGCAATTGGTCATTTGGCTGGGAATTAAAAGGAAGAAAAATCAAAGACCTCTGCTATGTAAGCATGTAAAGAAGCAAATGAAAAATAAGTTAAATATATATTTCACAAATGAATGAATCAAATTGTTCTTCATCTTGTAACAACTTTTTTTTCCTTAAATAAATCCTTTTAGCATGCCATACACCAGTCATAGAATGATAGTATAAAGTATTTTTCATTTTGGTGGGCTGTAGGTTAGGAATAACCACTATGCTATAAAATTTGAATAATCAAAATTAGATAAGCCTACAACATCACAGGTTATTTCGTCTATAAAGTGAACAAGAAGGCCAACAAGGACTACATAAAATATGCTGGCAATATTCTAATCACACTGCAAAAACTCTCATGGTTTGATGAGTAAAAAGAGATACCAAATGATTTCTATGATGCATGATTAGATTAATATAGAAAAGTGCATTTATTAAACATGGAAAGATATCAAAAAGCAGTTCCTCCTTAGGCACAGTCCACAAAACAAAGCATATAACTGAAAAGTGGCACTGATATCTATACAACAAAAAAGGCACTGTATATACTGCAGTGCTATCTAGTCTTTCAAAAACCTTGCATTGCAGTCTTACTTACCTTGACAGAGCGCCAATGAGAATTCGGCCACCGGACACTATCCAGATCACTTATGCCAGTAATTGTACCCATGTACCTGCAAAACGAGAGAGAAACATGGATAAGGAAAAATCATATGATGCAATACTACCAGAGGATAACACTTTTTTCCTAAACGTTTCCAGACTCTCACGTTCCAACCAGTGTTTCAAAACTCGGGCGGGTCACTGACTCAGTCAAGGTATCAGGTTAGTGGATCACTGACAAGTCCAATCCAAGAGGGTAATTGGGCCAGCTAGTCGGCCGGTTCCCGATCCGACCAGTCTCGATTTGGCCAAGTTTTAAAACACTAGTCCCACACTTGCTTAAGGAAAAATAAGTCGCTTAAGGAGAAATAATAGCTGCTGTCTACATGTACCTGCGGACACTGGACTCTTCAGTCTCAAACAGCATCCTGAAGCGCATACCAACAGAAATGCGTGTATGATATACAGCTTTGATATATTTTGAAAGTGGTATGACGAACTCAGATGGACTAGCCCTGCATGAGATGGAATTGTCAAAAGAAGCACTCTAATTTCTTATAAAGAAACGTGATACTTTGAAACTCAGACAACACCAACAACCTTGGATTATAGAACACAGTAAAACAGCTATTGGTTGCAGCAGCATGTGCAGCAGCTGCAAGAAGTCCGATGTGCATACTATCACTGGAAAGAACTGATGATGGCATTACAGTTTGTGGCCGACTGGCTCGACGTATTCCCAAAAGAAGCTGATTCTTCTCATTCCTAAAAGTGGAAATACACGGGAAGAACATAAAAGAATTGTTTCTCAGGCAGGAAAAAGATGTAGAAGAAACAGATACCATATGAAAAGCACAGAATCTCCAGCTACGAGCCTCTTGGCGCTAACAAATATGCTCCAGCCTGTTGTAAGAAGGTGCCGTTTTGGCTGTCCTGAAATGATATGCAAGCAAAATCAGAAAGGGTAGTGAAAAAGGAATTTGATTTTCATGCTAAGATAATTTAAAAACAGTGCACTTAAACTTCGATGCTTTTGTTGTACCCGTGGCAGATCCAGGACCTGGAGTCTGGGGGTTCAAAAATTTTGAAAGCATAAATCGCTAAAAATATAATTAAAAATTAGGAGTCTTAATGCAACATTATAATTTCAGGGGGTTCAAAACATTTTTATATAGGGGATAAATGGATAAAAGTATTTTTATACAAGAGATAAATGGATAAAAATACAAGTGAACCCCCTCACTAAAGCCTTGGTCCGCCACTGGTTGTAGCAGAAAGAATTGACTCCAGACAACACGAAAGGATTAAACACAAACCCCATAGTTATAAAGGAAGATAAAATTCACTAATATGATTTCAATTTCTGTTGGCCAACATTCAGATTCAAAGTAGCTAGAGCATATATTCTTGAAAAAGATTAACTTCTATCATTAGTGTTAAAATTGTGAAGTCTCCTATTCAGCCAATCATCATGGTAACAATCAGTAGTCAGAATGTCAGATAACTCAAGTTTGGGTATTATCCAAGCTCCTCTTACAACAGAGGATGGCCACTATTGGATACAGGCATAAGTTTAAGGCTAGCTGATTTCCTGCTACTAGATATTAGGATTAGGGATCTATTCAAGGTCATGGAATTGCCATGCACATACATGAAATTCGCCAAAGCTACAGAAAAATGCTAGCAAGTAGTGAGAAATATATATCCAGTGCATGAACAGACACAAGGCTTCCCAGGTCTAGGTCATTTAATATATAGGTTACATTAACCTGCACTTTACAGTAAACCAACAATAATGACATCAAAGCCTTTTGCTACTTTGTGGGGTCGGCTATATGGATCAACCGATCAAGCAACAATATAGAAACTTGTCATGAATCATGTACAGTGATAGACCATTTAAACTCAAATCTTTCTTAGTTTGACTTATAGTATTCCTTAGTCTCCCATTACCTCTAACTATTGAACTTTCAACTATGTAACTATCATCTTCTGCAATTACTCTCTACACATCCAAATCATCTAAAACAAGACTCACTATTATAATGGAAACTAGCCCGACTTTACTATTCCTAATTATATCCTGTCATATGTGATCACTCGTCCATCAGAATATTTCCATCCTTGCAACACCAAGCTTACCTTCTTGTTAGGTCCTTCCTTACAGTGTAGAATTCAGTCTGGCGCATTACATATCTTATAGTCAAGCAGTAAAACTTTCCTTTAAACTTGGATAATACTTTTCTAACATACAATACACTCTTAAACATTTTTCCATTTCCTCAACCATGCTTAGATCCTACGGTTGACATCTCTCTATTTCCCTGTCATTTTATGATGATTCCAAGACACTTCATCATACTTTCGGAAAATAATTAAATAGGCACTCGATAGTTCAAAAATCATGGATGAGTCCCCATAGTTTCAAAAAATTTGTAAAACTACAGGGACTTGTTAAAAGCTTTTAACCTATTGAACTCTTTTAAAATTTCTTACAAACTATATGAATACGCAAACTAACTTGTCCTTTAAGAAATATCAGCCTGAGTACTTAAGTGCCATAGTTGCCTCAAGATAGCATATGTCCACCTCAGTACCAGAGAATCTTAATCTGTATCTGATAATTTCATAGTAGCCAAAGGCATACCTTTCTAAGGAAAAATATATTTTACCATAATATGATTGCATATAACAAGATCGGTATAAACTAACAAGATCACAAGACTGGAGTTAGAATCATACCGCGAAAAATATGTCGAAACTTCCATTCGACATCATGGAGATCCCTAGCAATTAGCTCTTGTGCTGGTGGTTGCTGTGAGAAATCCTGTGTAGACCAAATATATAAGAAATGCATTGCATTGCATCCAACCTGGGTCAAACGCAAAGGCAAAATATGAAAGTTACCAGTGGAGGGAAAACTTTCTCAGCTGCACGACGAGGAACAGAGAACCCTCCATGTGTGCTGGTGTCACTGGCTGTTAAAGTCTTGCAGAAGTAATTCGAGGGCTGTTTACTTGGAATGCCCAATTCCATAGGAAGAAATGTATCCTTCTGCTCTTCCTACAACCACCAACCGGTACAAATGCAAATTTCAATTCCAGAAATATAAAGAGTGGTTTATGATAACACAAAGAAAACTGGTTAAAGAACAACAGGATACCGGGGTCAATGGCTGAAGTGTCATTTGAGCATATACTTCATCCGTTTCAACATCTGCCTGAAAAACAACACATGCTCCAATTCACCGAGTTTACTCTACAAACGGCAATCATAAACCTGGCTATCATAATTAAATTAAACAAAAGATGCAAATATACACACATGCATAGTGACATTGTGAAGTTGGCAAATCAACTGAGGGGGCAAGCTAGGGTAATTTGGTATGTGCCCATCAATTTCTCTATTAGTGGTAGCAGATACCTGTAATCAATACAAACATGTTCAGCTCAATTTCCATTCATAGAGTCTATAGAATTGTTTTCAAAACCAAGTTTGCTAGAAATTTTGCATATCTTCTATAATGTTCATCTTGAAACAACCTAGAGTATATATAGAAGGGAATAAGAAACCATAAACCTGCTCACTATGACCCTGAGGGAAGTAAACCACACGAGTCCCTGCAGTTGGTAGGGACACAAGGGGCCCCGCACATGCATGCCACAGCTCAGAATTCAGACACTTCTTCTCCCCTCCTACCATCATTTTTCATCAATTATCAAATAGAGAAAAGAAAAAAAACTTGCAAGAATGTTCAAGCAACAAAAAAGGAGTATGATAGGGACACCAAATATTTACATACATGTAAGTATAACTAGAAGCCAAACTAGTAACTCAGAATGGTTGCTCAATTTGAAAAGAAAAAAAAAGGAATCGAAAATGGATACCTTCATGTCCCTGCTGACCCAACCCTGATGTTGAAAGCTTCATATCATCAAGCTTTACCCTTTTCCTTTATTTCTCTTTCATTCAAAGACACAATGTAAATTTGACAATCACATAAAAACATGAAACCCTAACTTATAACCACTAACTTCAATTTGCTTCAAGCCATTCCAATTCCCATTCACCAATACCTTCCTCTACCTAACCAATGCACTTCATACACATAACCAAAAACACCAACTTCAAAAATCAAACAAAACCAAAATCCTAAACAAATTTAAAACAACCCAGCACTACTACTACAACTATTACACTTCAGTAAGAAAAACCCCAAAAACAACTAACCCTAGAAGCAAGCTTCTAATAATAACAACACAAGAAGAAGCAAGGAAATAAAGTTTTGTTTTTTACTTGAGTTCTGAGAATTTCAAGCAAAACCCTCATGGCCCAGAAGAAGCAAAACCCAATTGAAGTTATTAACCTGTAAGAGTAGCACGTAGTTCAAGATCGCCATGAAGAGTGAGAAAATGGAAGTTGAGTGTTATGAAATTGAAATCATCAAAATCAAAAGAAAAGACCCTCTTTTGTGGCCTATCACTATCGATTGAGACCGAGTGAGAGGATTTTTGGCTGAGCACACAAGTGCACACACAGTGAGTGATGACAGAAGAGAGAGAGAGAAAGTGAGAAGACAGAAGAGAGAGAAAATAAAAAGAGAGTCTTTTTTTTTACATATATAAGGGGGGCCCGACCAACCTGGACATGAGAACAGTAGAGAGAGAAAATTTAGGAGTGAGAAAACTTATGTTGAGAGTTATGGGACAAGAAATTAATCTTGACCGTTTGATTATCCGTACATGAAAATCTTGACCGTTTATTTAGATTGATATGACAGCAAGGCATGTGCCACCATCCTTCACCGGTCGCTGTCTCAAGTACGGAGTATTAAGGTTATTACAATAATAGTAAATAAATAATAAAATACTATATTTATTGCTAGTAAAAAAATAAAATATCTGTAGGAGAGAGAAAGTGGTATAGAGAGGGTAGGCGCGTGCTATTTGTATGCAAGTGGGATGTGATGAAGAAAAAGATAAAAGCAAAGAGATTAATTTGATTCATGATTGAAGGTTCGGCAATAGAGCTCCATTCCTACTTGCAAATCCAAGCATGGAGGATGATGGTTCACATAATAAATTAATAAAAGATCTTTCTTTTGTTGACAATGTAGTTTTTCATTTTCATTTTCATTTTACCGCACCATAAATTGAACTTCAATGGTCTCTCACTGTTCGTTGCATCAGCAATTTTAGCGATATGGACGTCGGCTCTTGAGTTTGAACTCGAGTGTGAGCAATAGTAATGTGTGTATATGATGTTTATTTGTTATTTCAATCTAGTAGAAAAAAATTTGAACTTCTATGATGTATGTGCCAATAAATAAATAGAACCTCTATATTGTGTTGTTACTGCGCAGTATCTATCGACTTTAGCGATAACTAATTTACGTTGAAGAACTTCGTTGGCCAAGTGTATACCAAACTTTGTCGGTCCATGTGGCTCTCCCCTCCCAACTGAATTTTTTCCACACCCAAGATTCAAACCTGAGACCTTGGGGTGTAATCCGAGATCAGTAGTCGTTTGGACCAACCTTTATTGGTACAAAAATTGAAGGATGCTTTCCAAAATTTTGAATAAGTCACTGTCTCAATTGTGTAGGTATGGAGGATTGTGCGCTGCTACTCATTAGGGGAGACATCAGTTGTCGTTGAAGTTTTAAGTTTTTTTAAAGCATTAGTTTATGATAACAATGTGATTTATGGTCTCACCCTTAGAGCTGTCAAGATGACCGACCCCGCCCGGTCAGGCCCACTGGGCCAAAACGAAAAAGTGAGCTGGATTGGGCCCGCCCAATTGTTGACTAGACACACCAAAGCCTCTGATGACTTGTACCTGTTTGAAGCAAATATTAGTAAGAAACCTCACAATGTAGATACAAACAACGCTCCAATTTTAGAGCCACATTCTTGTCATTCTTCTGTTGTTCCAGTTGTGCACCTTGTATCTGCGCACACAGTCACTGCACATGCTGCACCTACCGCCACGTAATGGCATAGTCGTCTAGGTCAGATTTCTGATCAAGTTTTACATTCACTCAGTCAGAAACTAAACATTGTAATTCCTAAAAATTTTAGTCCTCATTGTTGCACTATTTGTCCGGCCTCTAAATTCAAATGTTTACCTTTTAACTCTCACAACAATTTCTTTGATAATTCCTTTGCTTTGATCCATTGTGATGTTTACAGTCCTTACATGAGCCAACATATGATGGCTACAAATATTTCTTGACCATAGTTGATGAATTTAGTAGGTTGACTTGGATTTCCCTACTTAGAAACAAGAGTGATGCTACTGCTCTCTTGAAACAGTTTGTAATTTGTAAACTATGCCACCAACAAATTTTTGATCACTAGAGACATCACTTTTATGAAACCATCTTCCCTTTTAGTTCCTTACCGAAGCCAGCCAACTACACTCCTCTTGAGAAGCAGAATATTGTACCCTTGCATCAATCACTTCAGAACTTCTTTGGTTCAAACAACTTCTTTGTACTTTTGACATCTCTGTCGATGGAATCATGGTCTTATGTGATAGCCAATCAGTCATCCAAATGGCCAACAATCCAACAAGCAATGAGAGGTCCAAACACATAGACATTGATTGTCATTTTGTCCGCGAACATGTATAGTCCAACTTCAAGCTCATCCATGTGGCTTGAAAAGATCAACTTGCTGACACACTCACTAACGCACTACCAAGACCTCTTTTCTTGGAACTCACTAGCAAGATGAGAATGTTGGATATCTATTCTCTATCTTGGGGGGTATTAAGTTACACTTACATTTATTTAATTTTGGCTTAAATATGTTTTAGGCCCCTGCAAATATGGGGTGTTTTGGTTTAAGCCCCTGCAAAAAAAAAATTATTTATAAACCCTTGCAAAATGACACGTTTTGTTTTAAGCCCTTCTATTAGCAAACTGTTAGTGAGACGTTAAAAATCTCTTCCACGTGTGTTTTTTATTTTATTTTAAGCCCCTGCAAAAATATATTTTATTTATTAGACCATTGGAAAAAAAAATTGGTTTAAGCCCCTGCAAATATACACGTAGAAGAGATTTTTAACGTCTCACTAACAGTTTGCTAATAGAAGGGCTTAAAACAAAACGTGTCATTTTGCAAGGGCTTATAAATAAATAAAAAAATTGCAGGGGCTTAAACCAAAACACTCCATATTTGCAGGGGCCTAAAACATATTTAAGCCTTTAATTTTTTATTATATTTAACTAATTGTATTTAATTAGTTAGTTTTTCTGTTATAGAGTTTGTTAGAAGATAAGGGTTAGATAGAGAAAATAAAGGATAATTAGTCTTGTTTAAACTCATTTCCACTGAGCAACTGTACATTCATTCTTCACTTTACCAATATACGAAAATGAGGTTTTCACTCTCAATCCTCTATTCTCATCATGAATGAATCGATACATCTAATAAAGTCCCTGAGCATTTTTAGAGTTTTTATGAAGAGAATGAAATCTTCAATTCTTCTGCACCCAAATCACCTCAATAGAATGTAGTTGTAGATAGAAATAGATCTTTGCACGAAATGGCTAGGACTATTCATCTTGACAACTTTGTACCAAAGCACTTTTGAGTAGAAGCAATACACACTAAATGTTATATACAAAACAAAATAGCAATAAAACATACCTTGAAGAAGTATTTCGTATAAATTGTGAAAGGAAGAATGTGATTGCAAGGTTCAAAGTGAGGATTTTGATGAAGACAAGTGTAATGGTTCAACTCAAAGTGAAAACAACTTGAAGATGAAGCCTAGAAGGCAATTTTTTATTTTTTATTTTTAAGATAAAGTTTTGTAGAAGTTAGGTTTGTTTTGTATTTTTTTTCTCTTAAAGTACACTGAGAACGTCTCAAACTCGATAGACTTAAGAGAATTGATATATGGACCCTCTACGCATCTCCGGCGGGTGTCAACTAACCCGCCCCTTAGATAGTAGTTGTCGCCCCTTATGTTTTAAGCACTAGAGCATAAATCTGTGGTACACAGGTGGCATAGATGTCATCTAAAATTTTGTTTTCGTCTCTTATGTAATGGGCGGCCCTTGACCATTAAAAAAACAAAATATTACTGAGAGTTAGAAAGAGGGATATTTTTTGTTGTCACTGTTTGCATGTAAGGGGTTAAGAGGCAATACATTGGAGCATAAAGTGTGAATATCTCTTAAAAGTGATGTGTCACATTGGTCCCACTTAAGGTTAGCGCATTCTCCGTTGTTCTTTGTGGAGATCTGACGAAGTTATGCTCTATGAGGGTAAAGCTTCTCTCTCAATTTTGTACGAAGTTATGTTCTATGAGGGTAAAGCTCCTCTCTCATTTTTGTACGATTTTTCCCCTTAACTAGTGATTGCACCTTTAAAAGTCAAAGGGAGCACAGGGACCCGCTCCTCACCAAGCCGAACCATACTTGTTAAGGAGTATTGGAAGCAACAATGAGCTAAAACCTTAAGGCTCCATTCAGGGTGGTTTCCCGTTTTCTGTTTTGAAATTTTCAAAAACCAATTCAGTTTCTATGTTGAGTTTGTAATTTTCAAAAACCCCAAATTCAGTTTTCAGTTAAAAAATTTTCAAAAATCAAATCACTTCCAAACATGAACATAAAAATAAATATTCATCATAAACTTATCTTAACAAAACAATATATAAAATTAGGTTTGAAAAAGTTAATAATACAGGTTGAAAGTAGTAGTTGTCGACAAACACCTGTCAGAGTGGTAAAAAGTGGTGGCCATAGTGATGGTGGTCGTCGTCGTAGTGGTTATTAATAGTGGGGATCAATGATGGTCGTATTGGTGGTCAATGGTTGTGATTAGTGCTTGTCAGAGTGATGGTTGGTGATGGTCAAAGTGGTGGTTGATGGTTGTTAGAGTGGTGGTTGACGGTGGTTGAAGTGGTGCTTGGCAGTGGTTGGTGGTGGTCGATAGTGGTTGATGGTGGTCAGTGTGGTGGTTGATGGTGGTCAAAGTGGTGGTTGACGGTGGTCAGAGTGGTGGTCGGTGGTGGTCAAAGTGGTGGTTGACGGTAGCCGGAGTGGTGGTCGGGGGTGGTTGGAGTGGTGGTCGACAGTTGTAGTTGGCGGTGGTTGATGGTGGTTAGAGTGGTGATTGATGGTGGTCAAAGTGGTAGTTGATAGTAGTCGGAGTGGTGGTCGGCGATGCTTGGTATTGGTTGGTAGTGGAGAGAGTGGTAGTAAGTGGCGGTCAAATATATTGATGATCAGAGGTTGATGAAACAAAAGTAAAAAAAAACAAAAAATTTGGTTTCCGGTGGTGGGGGAATGTTAGTTTCCGGTGTTTTGAAATTAAGACACCAAACTCAGCCTCATTTTATCTGAACATGTTTTGGTTTTAAATTAACTTTCAAAACAAAAAACAAAAAACTCACAACCACCCCGGACGGGTCCTAAGACAATGAGTATATAGGTCATCTCTCTTAAATATTCTTCATTTAGCCCATTTCTAACTAATATAAAACTAACCACTTACACTTAAATTCCCAACATCAAGACCTAGTTCCACACTCAATGATATACGATGTAAAGATATGGTGTCAAAAATCTTGTCTCAAAATAACACATCTCTTTTAAAAAATAATAAATAAACATCCAATTGTGATCAATGTTCTGTTGCCTTTTCTTATTGTTGAATATTAGAAGATGTCACAAAGACTTTATGCGGTGAAAAGGACTCAAAATGCTATTGGGTTCAATTGCGTGTTTGTCTTGTGGGTCACTCACTCCAAACACTTTGAACTGTCATTTGAACCAATTAATGAAGCATATTAGTTAATGTTAGTTAATCTTAAAATAAAACAATGAAAGCCATTGAAAATCAATTCTAGGTGTGCATATAAACAGTCTCATGTTTTGATGGTGATTGTAATTTCAAGTTTCCCTTGATGTGAGAAAATTACGACATAAAGCATGGTTAGGAAGAAGTTGTCGTGCCTGCAGGGAGACAAGATTAAGATGATTTTGTTGGTTTAAGAATTAGTGTGATCTTTGTGTTACTATTAGTTCTGATGTTGTTCCTATGACACTAACAAGAATTATTCTTGTACTTTAATAATCTGCTTTGTTTCCATGTCTTTTCACATTTAAGGTAGTAATAGTATTGCTAATTACTGGAGACACTGTTAGTTATTTTTCGTGCTAAGGAAACAGGCAAGTTAATCCATGTCTTTATTGATGCCAAATGAGTGGAGGTGTTGTTACTGTGGTAATGAGCGTGATTAATGAAACTTCTACTACTACTAGTACTATTCTATGCCTTATAAGACTTACCATTTGACAATCTTGCTTATCCCTAAATATAAGACCATTTTGTATAAAAATAAATACAAGACTCTTTATAAATATCTAGATATATTTATTACAAAAAAATTATTACTCCTTTTCTATTGTTTATTATCACTTTTTTTGAAGAATAATAACTTTTTTTTATATAAAAATCTATTTTAGAAGTTTTTCATCTATTTGTTACAGTATTTTAAAAACACGAGAATATAAAAATAATTTAAAATTTAATTAAAATTGGAAGTTGTTTTGAGTATCTTCTCATAAAAATCATTTTTCATAGAATGATTTTTTTTAATATTAAAAAAGTGATTTTCAATATGCAGTAGCACAAAACAACTTCGGTTTTCCTTAAAAACCACTAAAAATGAATCTCTATCAAATCAAATACTACTGGATGGTGGGCTTCATGTCGCAGCTCCAATAATTTCCCCATAGAATCTTTAGTTTCCCACAATCCTGTATATACAGTGGCGGATCCAGGACCCCGAGGTCGGGGTGTCAAATTTTTTAAAACACAATTTGCTAAAAGTTATCCATTTGATGACCTTGTTTAAACACACTATTAATACTAATTAGAATTAAGCTAATACTAATTGGAGACTAATACACACTATTAACTTAACTATTTTTTTCTTGAAAAGTTTTCTAAAACAAGCTAAAAAACTAAACAAAGAGCAAAACAACTTGTTGTTCAAACATTGATCATATTAATGTAATTCCAGCTTTAAATTATATATATATATACACACTAATATTTTCAATAGAATGTTGGTATTTAAAAAGGCCATTGTCAACGGCATGAAGCTTCGTATATCCTTCATCCTATCCTACTGGTAGAGAACATATTTTAAAATTAAAAATAAAGGTCACAAGGAAGAAATTAAGCAATTAAACAATTAGGGTTACCAATTTTCCCCAAATCAGAAATTAAACAATTAGGTTTTTCAATCAAAGAATCAAACTCACTTCAGTAGATTAGACTAGAAAAGAGAAGAAATCTAACATGTTTAAGTGTTTTTGAGAGTTCAATGGAAAAGAGAAAGTTGCTGCTATGAAAGAAGAACAGAGAAGCCGTGAGACTAAGTGAGAGAGAACATAGAAGCCACCTCCCACCGTGAGAAGAGAGTTGAGTGACAGAGCTTGTAGAGAACATGAGTGTCTGAGAGAGCTCGTAGAGAATGTGAGAGTCTGAGAGAGAGTTGTGCATGCGTGAAACAGTGACTGTGTTGTGTTTTAAGTAAATTAAATTTGGGTCTTTGGTGCAAATGGGTGCAAAATTTAGGCTATTGGTGCAATTTAAAATATTCAGGTGTGTCAAAAAAATATCTCTATAGGTCCAAAGAGAACGGTCAAAACTTTTACCCTTCCTATTCATTAAAACTTTTACCCTTCCTATGAGGATTCTTGATGCTACGTGAACATCAAATATGGTCAAAAGAGAACGGTCGCTAGGTCCAACATCTAGCAGTTGGGCCCGATTAGGTTGCTGCTCAGCCTCATAACTTTCCATGATGCTGCTCCGCTTCATGATCTATACGATGAGCGCTCTGTCGTCTCTCGTCATGCCTCCACTTTAGAAGCGTTGCTCGCTTCTCTCACTGGAGTGGGATCCTGACCAGCTGAATGTGACGTCTCCCCGATGTCCATGTCGGATTCTGCAATCTATACATCTAGTGTGCGACACTGCAATAAAATTACAAAAATGTAATAAAAATATATTAACATAAAAAAATTATTTTTAATAAAAAATGCATTACGAGTATATCTTTAGAAGATAAATCCGGAATGCAAAATTCAATTTCGGATTTATCTTCTAGACATAAATCCGGAATGAATTTTTAAAGGAGTTTTGGAATTATCTCCCAAAAGATAAATCCGTAATTGATTTTGCATTCCAGATTTATCTTTTGGGAGATAATTTCGCAAACAAAAAAAATAGACATACTTTTGTGATTTCTTATGTGAGGAATGATAATTTTTTTAAGCTTTTTAAGGGCGAAATGAGAAGTTTATGTAAATGTGGGGGGTATGTGGTATAAGAGTGGGGGTAGAAAAATTAAAACCCGTTTATCTTTCATATGTATAATAAGTTCGGATTCGAAAGAAATTTGAAATGGGTCATACTTCCTACAACCCCCAGCTACTCACTGGACACCCCTAAACATTGTGAAAAAACCAAAATGCCATTAATGAAAAGTGTGCCCCCCCCCCCCCCCTCTTTTTTCCAGCATTACGAAGGTTCAGAAGTTTATTTGTGAACCGGTTCAGAAGTTTAGTTCCGTACCAAGCCCCCATTGGCACATACCCTCCATTTGCAAGATTTTTAACAGGTTGGTTCAGAAGTTTAGTTTTGTACCTGTTAAAATGCAGCGTGGAGAGTTTGAAAGCGCATTTCACGTGACGGTATTTTGGAAATATTTGAGGGTTGAGGGTGTCTAGTGAGTAGTCGGTGGTCGTAGGAAGTATGGGCCTTTGAAGTGGACCTACTCCAGTTGGGCTAGCGTTTTCTTGAAGTCCAAAAAGTATAAATTGGTTCATATGTTGATTAAAACATTTTGTAAAACTAAATTACTAAATATAGTATTATCTTTTTTGTGATGTAAAATCCATTTTTAATATTGATTTCATTTTGAATCGAAAATAGGAATGCTTGAATTGGGAATGAATGATCGGTTTCATTCTTCCAATCCAAAAATGAAGTGTTCGATATTACCCAAAAATATGCAATGTTTTCTTGTAAAAAAATGCAAATATGCAATGTTTGAGAGGGAGGCCAGACTTTGCACGTGAATTTAATTTTTATCATTTTACAAATAAGGAGGAAAAAAAAGGACAAAAATGAATTGGATATAGTATACTTCCTCTGGTCCACTTTATAAGAAATAATGTAGTTTTAGTTTTATTGAATAACTTATGTACCTTATTTATATATAGACCAGATACATCATTATTCAATAGACCTAAAACTGTATTATTTCTTATAAAGTGGAACGGAGATTGTATAAAATAGGTGGATTGTTAATAAAAAATTATAACAAATGTTCAGATTTGTAAGGCCAAAATCTCCAAGGTACCATATGGAGGTTATAAGTGGGAGCAACATTCACTTCAAAATTAGATTTTTGACTTGAGTTAGAGTTATAAACTCAAATTCTAATATACTATCATACTCTATCTTAGATTCGCTAGTGGGTCACCCACTATATAAACCGGAATTTTAAGATTGTATTAAAGCCTATTCAAGATTCATTGAGCCACCAGTTATCAAATTAATAAATCTTTTAAGTTATTAAGAAATGCGTTTTTACAACTTTAGAATATTTTCTTCAATTGACATTTTTGATCGTTACAAAATACATTTTCTCAGTCATAAAAATATAATAACACGATGTAACTTTTTTCCGTTGAATCAAATGCAGAATATACAATAATTATTCTGATAGTGTGTACCATAAAAAATGAAATGAAATTATAGCAACAATAAATAATGTTTTCTCGCTGAAACTAAAAAATAATTTTTTCGAAAATATCTAGTACTTTCTTGTCGCAACTCAAAAAATGATTATATCGACAACGTGTTACATTATCTTGAAAGAAATAAAAAATAATCAAATTATATCAACATGTAGCGTTTACCCTTTAAAACTCAAAAGAAAGATAAAAAACTGTTTATAAAAAAACAAACTATCCATTTATAATAATAAAGATATTTTCCCGTCCAATATTTTAGATATTTGTAGTTTGATATTTTTGATAGTGGTTAAGTTGGTTACATAGATAGATAATAGTTGATAAATAGATAGTTGATGATTAGTACTTTGATTAAATAGACAGTAGATAGAATAAAAAAAAGTAGAGAGAGAGTTGAGAAAGAAGTGAGAGAGAGGGAAAAAATGAGTTTTTTTTTCAAAGATTTTTGGTAATTTTGAAGATAATGTGAGAAAGTGGGACCCACAAGAATAAAATATGAGATAATATAATAATGATACATTTCCAAATTTGCCCTCAACAAAAAAAATAATTAAAAGGGGGCAAATTGGTAATTTGATCAACCCATTTTTTTGGGTCTGATGATTAGATTGGCAAGTGCCAGGATCTAACACACACACAAATGGAAAAACTAAGGTTCGATACCCGGTGGAGATCGAACCCGACAACTGAATGTCCATAAATGCATAGAATTACACGGTAGTGAAATTTCTCGAATCAGTTCGGGATATATAGCATAGCTGTATTTTAAAATCAATTGCATTATACTAAACAAAAAGGTATAATATCTCTCTTTTAAAAAATGTAAATTATAAATGGATGAGTTTGATCGAATTTTATTGGATATATGATAATGGATTGAATTTTTTTCATCTATTTCTAATGGATAGTTAATTGATTAATGTGTTATTTTTATCCATCTAATATAATTCTGTTCAAATTCTATCCAATTCATCTGTTTGACATTCCTACTTATAAATGTGAAGCAACTCTCACCTAAGAACTAAGTTTTGTGCCTATTTTCATAATGATAATAACCTGTTACGGTCGCGATTTACACATCTGTGAGCTCTCGCTTTTGGCAGTAAACCGAGCCGACCACCACTATCGCAACAAGAGATCCGACCTCTCCTAAAAGAGTGCTACCTATGTCTACATGAAACGCCATGTGAAATATGCTAAGTGTAGTCATGTCGAGTACCGAGCTCCAAGCAGCACAGGCCTCTAGTGGGAAGGATTAGCCCATTGGCCCTCAAGAACCTTGGACGGTACATCTATAAATAGGGGTTCTCACCCCAGGTCTGATAGGCCGACCCTATCTCTACACTTACTCTCCTCATATTTCCAAAGCCCTAATACTAGCTTAGGCATCAGAGTGTCTTTGCAGAGGATACCTCTCGGCATGGAGACGTGAAGACAGCAACCATCACGTGCAGAGGAGAACCACCTTCCGGCGCGGGGAGTTGAAGTTGTCATCCACCACATCTAGAGGAGAGCCTGTTGGGAAAAACAACATAGAGAATAAAATGAGCACAATCGGAAAGAATTTAATGTGGAAAACTCTAAATCCGGAGAAAAACCACGAACCGTTGCCGAATGACAACCAGAAAATACCATTTTTGTGAAATTATTACAACACACAGACCTCTCTCATATACCCCATGGCCCCAGTACACCACACCCTCCAAAGAAAATATTTAACTACATCTCACAACACTCAAAAACAAAAGTATAAGAGAAAAAAAAGTCAAATGCAAATTAAGGTATTTTTGATTGGTGCATATTGTAATGAAGAACTTGAGCCCATTATATAGCCTCGGTCTCCCTCTTCCTTCACAAAACTAAGTAATGTGGGACTTTTCAAGATGTCGATGTCAATGTCAATCAACTCCAACAATCTCCACCTTGATTGTAATTGATTAACGTGACGTCTTCCGTTTTCATTGTCTTCACCGACAATCATAGTTCAAAAGATCTATCATACTCCATAGAGAGTATCCCACTTGAAGCTAAACCACTCCAAGAATTTTATCCAAGCCGAAAGCCACCGACATAACTTTTTCAAGATGCTCAATTCCTATCAACTCCAACAGAGCCAAGGTAATGCAAAATCCGGCATTAACATAACCAAACTTAACTCGGAAATGCATGCCTAATTTCATTCATTCAAACCCATGCACTTAATATTATAAAGTACTCGCTCCTTTACACAATATAAGCAAAAATGGGTCAACGAAAGTTGATCTATCAAGTCGAAATCTGCGACTACATACATCAACTTTTGTTGACCCACTTTTGCTTATATTATATAACGGAGGGAGTAGTGATTAAGTAAATTGGTTTCGATTCCCGCAGTGGATCCTAAATACAAGCGAAGATTAGTTTTTCGTTGAAAGTGTTGAGACGCTTCGTGGGTAACTAGCAATGGTACACACCAAAAAGTAAATTGGTCATATGTTGTAAAAAAAAAAGGTAAATTGGTCATATTTTTTATTGAATAATTTTTTTGACAAAAATATTTATTTATTTTTTGTTGATTAATAAAATTTATCTTTAAGGTTTGCATAATATTTTCTCTCGTGAATTTCATTTAAATATAATAATAAAAATGATAATAAATAATAAATCATGGCACGCAAATTTGTTTGTCCATTCAGTTGGCATCATCTGTGATCCAGATAAGGTTAAGGAGGTTCTTTACCTGCTTCAACTTTCCACTCTCTTCTTCAAATGCATTACATCTCAAAATTGTCACCCAAAAAAGAACCAACTTTGCATTCAATTTTTCTCCTTTATGCAGACATCATGTTCAATTAACAAACAACAAAAATGGGTTTAAGACATTTCACCTTGCAACAACCCAACTTGACACACATGTTACCAAAATTCACATGTTGTGTCAAACCTTCTTTCCAGCAGAAGAAATTGTCACTGAAAATCAGTAGAAGAAAATTGGGGTTGGCTTCATTGATTTTGAGTGGAAAGGGTATTATTGGAATAGAAAAAGCAAATGCATTTGATTTTGGACTTGTTGCACCAGACCAAACAGTTGAAGAGGCACTAGATGTTGTAAGGGTTCATGCAAAAGATTTATTACAAGTTAGAGATTTGTTAGAATCAGAATCATGGAAAGTAGCACAAAAGGAACTAAGAAGAAGCTCAGCATTACTTAAGAAGGATATTTACACCATAATTCAAAGTAAGCCTGGAATTGAGAGACCCCAACTAAGGAAGCTCTATACTACCCTCTTCAACAATGTCACTAGAGTAAGTATATGCATTTTGTAAAATCAAATTGATGATTTTATGTTATAATGTGATTAATTTAAGCTATTTATCTAAAGAGGGTATGCTTTGTGTATTAATGACAGTAATTTTTCTTGTATGGTGAAATATAATGCAGCTGGATTATGCAGCAAGGGATAAAGATGGAGCAGAAGTTTGGCAGCGTTATGAGAACATTGTTGTGGCTTTAAATGACATTCTTTCTAGAATATAGTAATCCCTAGAATATAATAATCCCTAACCTTTTGATGATGGGAGATTAATCAATTTTTGATAGGTTTATGTTATGTCCACAACAACTGCTTCAATTTGTTCCTTGCAAGAAGGTGAAGTATTGTAATGTGGACTCAAAAGTAGCAAGAGTAATAAGAACCCTGTTGCATAGATTATGAATTTGATCATTGAGAGTTAGTTAAGAATGTTGAATGTGTATACATAATTGTAGGTGTTAGCAAAATGGAGCTCAGCCTAGTGTTATCAGAAGCTAAAGAAAAATTATAAATGTAATCATATCAATTTTGGTATAGAGATATTTAAGTTAGCTTTTGAACTGTTCAAGCTGATAACTGCGAGAATAAATTTTGAGAGGACCATGGTTCTAAATTTTTTGGGGAAGTTTTGTTTAACACACTCAGTACACTACAGTTTCGGTAATAAGGTACCAGATGTGTATTTGTTGAACTATCTCTGATACACGTCCGAGTACTTTATTACTAGACAGTTTCAGTATTTGGTACCGGACGTGTATGCAGGACGACACCATGTAGTCCTCCTACCATTATGGTACAAATATCACCTGCTATACAATATTAAAGACCCTTGAAGGTATAACACTAGTTACTATATTGCGTAATGGAGAAACTAGTCTAACAATCCGAGGCATTGAGGCCCAACCTATTCATCAAATAGTAACTTTTCAAGATCACTCGAAGAGTACTCTAAAATTCCCATTTCAGACCCTTCCAATTCCAAATTATAATTAGTTTGGAGTCACTCTCTATAATCAGATTTTTGATTCACATCCTCCAAACCTATTTACCCTCTAAATTCTGACGTAAACCTTCACAACAAAGCTTTGTCCAACCATTATGGGGTTCCACCCATCCATAACATTATCACTAAAGATCAGACGAACATCATTCACGGGTCTTTAAATGCCTGCCTTCCTCGAAAATTGTTTGGCTTTTTTTTTTCACCCCCCTCAATATCACCTATACCCCCATTTTTTCCATTTGGACCAAAATACCCCTAAGAAAACTTAAAAAAAGCAGAACTCTCCCCATTTGCGCATATATCCGGAAATCAGTAAGTTGCACCCCCTAATTTTTCCGAATTTATACGCATTTCCGGAAATTTTTCGTTGAAATTTCCGAATTTACGTGTAAATTCAGAATGTGTTTTCAGGGTCCACATTCCGAATTTACGTGTAATTCGGAAATTTCAACGAAATACATTCCGAATTTAGGCGTAAATTCGGAAATTTCAATGAAAAAATTCCGAATTTACACTGTAAATTCGGAATGTGTTTGTTTTTTTTAAAATTTCGTTTTAACTCTTTTTTTTTGTTTTTCAGTAGCAACCAGTCGATGAGGAAACTTTGAGCCAGGCGAGTCAACTGGACCTACACCGCGAGATGATCCTGGCACTAGGACGAGGGTCAGGTTGACTAGACAGGCTGGTCACGCTTTTGAGCGTCGGAGGCGTGTCCGACAGCGAGAACATCAGGAGCCTGCTCAGTAGGACTATAAGGAGCAGCCTAACCAGCCAGAGATACCGCAGAATTATCACAAGCCTGAACAGCCTGCTCAGCATTATCAGGAGGAGCCTGCTCAGCAGGATTATATGATGCAGGACGCTCAGCATGAGCAGGTACAGGAGCCTGCTGAGCATCACGCTCAGGCTGCTGCTGAGCAGCCTTTGTTGCACCGCTTGGTGGATCACCGCGTCACTAGGCTACTAGACGGGGAGGTAATAATAAGTAATTTATTTATTTTGTACCAAAAATTATTTAATAAGTTTAAATTATTTATTAATTACTTTTATTTTTTTACAAGACCGAGGTACGTTGAAGGTGGCATCTCACGGGGGCAAGATACTCACTATTAGACCTCAGGCACACCACCCACATATTGTCGCATGGTTGCAGAAGGCCAACCTATATCAGCTGGACGCCACACCTCTCAACAACATCAACCATGAGCTCATATTTGCTTTTGTTGAGAGGTGGCATTCTGAGACTAGCTCCTTTCACATGCCGTGGGGGGAGATGTTCGTGACGTTGGACGACGTGTCCGCGTTGCTCCACTTGCCGCTCACCAGAAATCCTTTGGCAGAGCCTCTGCATCTTTCCACGGCTGAGGCCGTTCAGGCTGGAGAGGATTTTCTGGGAGTAGATGGGACGGCGTGCTGGAACGAGTTTAATTCCACCAGGATTCCAGCATTTCGATTCAAATTTTTGGAGGATGCCTACAGAGAGAATATGCACCGCAGGCACTATGATCATGCAACACAGTGCTATGTGCTACACTTGTTGGGGGCACCATCTTCTCCGACAAGAGTCACACTTACGTGCCTGCTAAGTGGATTCTTCTTATTTCCAATTTTGAGACATGTGGCCAATGGGCTTGGGGTCCAGCTGCTCTGGCATTTCTCTACGACCAGCTGAACTTGGCCTCTTACTGGGAGACTAAGCAGATTGGCGGATACGCTTCTCTACTACAGGTACGTAATAAATTAATTACTTTTATTTTTTAATTGGTTTTATTTATATAATTACTTATCTATTCATTTAATTATTTTATTTTAGTGCTGGATTTATGAGTACTTCCCCACCATCGTCCAGCGGAGAACCTCCCCCGATACTGGGCTTCCACGTTGCAGCAGGTGGAAGAACTTTAAGTGTGATCATCTCAAGCTTAAAGATTTTCGGGAGCGGATCGATAACCTGCAGCTGGACCAGGTCATTCTGACGCCTTGGGAGGACCACAGTGTACGCTCCTTTCTACACCATGTCCCATTTGAGAGGTTGGCTGCTTTGGGGCGATATTGCTGTGCCATATATGACTGACCGGGTCCGCTGGTAGTTTGGGCGCATCCAACAGATCCCTCTTGCACCCATTTTGGGATCACGTCCATCTGTGACCTCCATTTTAGAGAGATTGTAGGTCTATCCATCCCCAGCGCGAACTTTTTTCCGTACTAGCAGACCGGCACACGTGGCGGGTGAGTGCACTGATGATTACCTACCATGGTATCAGAGGGTGTCCATTCCCAGTCTGACTCAGGTGATTCCGGCTCCGCTGATTCCAGAGCAGCTTGTACCAGTCAAGAGCCTGTAGTTGAGGATGTTGGTCCACAGACCTATCAGGATGCGATGGATGCTGCCCCTGGACATATACTTGATGCCATGGGATATGAGGGAGGCATTCCAGCTGATGTATATGACAGTCTCCTTCAGCCTTTGGGACACTCAGACTTTCATCCATAGTTGTATTTATTTTCGTTTTTTTTGTATATGTACTCGTGTTTTATCGACTTTATTATATTACAGTTTTTTCTTTCGTTTTTTATCGTTATCGTACTTTATTATATTACTGTTATTTATCGAGTTCCATTTATTGAGTTAAACTAATTTATTTTTTTAAAAAATTTTTAACTTTTCTGAATTTACTTCTTAAATTCGGAATACATTTTTTTAAATATTCCGAATTTACACGTATTTTCGGAATACAATTTTAAAAAATGTATTCCGAATTTACACATAAATTCGAAAATTTTCATACCCCCATTCTGAATTTATGTGTAAATTCGGAAAGTTTAAAAAAATGTTTTTTTATTTTAAAATGAGGGGTATTTTGGTCCAAAAACGATTTATTGGGGGGGGGGGGGGGGGGGGGGGGGGGTATAGGTGATGATGATGGGGGTAAAAAAAAAAGCCAAAAAAAAGCAAAAAATTACAGGTTTTGTGTGTAGTTGTAAATTTTGAGTTGGTGAGGAATTGATAAACTTTTTAGAAAGATTTCGTATCACATACTAATAAATTTCAATTGTAATAGTATAAGTGAAAAATATATTAATTGAATCGAGTCATTGGTAAATTTTTTTTCCGATAAATAAAATTCACTAATAGTATATGGTCTGAAAGAGTTTGGATGGTGTTGCGCGATGGTCGGGTTGGCTCCTGCAGTTACTTCGATGTCAAAGTCAATGTTGGTTTAAGATCTGGCCATGTGGGTTGAACTTCTTTTATAGGTGAGGTTGAGGTCACATCTACTAGGAAAACTGGTGTTAGAGTGCTTCACAAAAGCGTGGCGAGGCGCGTTACCTAGCACATGAGGTGCAATGATGCGCACTCCACATGAGTTGCACATAAGGGGGTTACTGTTAGATCCCCCATGAGGTGCAACTCATCGAGATTCGATCTCATGCTGCTTAGGGGGAGCAACTTCACGAGCGCCTAAGGCAAGTTGGGCTAAACACAAGGGTCCAATTCAAAATGAGGATTGACCCAATCCAGAACAATGTCTAGCTTTGGCAAAAAAAAGTGCATGTGGCACCAAAAAAGAAATTTACCAAAATAACACACTTTTTTAGATTATTTACCAAACTAGAACACATTCTAAAATTAGTGTAGAAGTTGCCCCCTGTGGCAACGACTTCAAGACTGCAAAATTGCAAATTTTTTTACTTTACAGTTGAGAAGTCACCCCCACTAGTGAGACTTCTCAATTGTGTTTTTTTATTTTTCATTTTCGTCTCTATTAATTTAAATAACTTTTATTTAACTAATTTAGAAAATTAATATTGTTAATTAAAATTAATTATAAATATTATGGTAAAAAACAAGATTAGAACAAATCCATTTATTTAAATGACTTAACAGTTCATTACATGAGTTGAACAAATAAATGAAAAAGCAAAACAAAAGAAAAAAATTAACGTTGCATATGATGGCCAGTTTCACATAGTGGTGCTCGGCGAATACGGCGTGGATGTTATTGTGGTGCTGGTTGTTCTTCTTCAGTCGGGACAGGGGCAGGTGGTTGTTCTTATTGGTAATGTGATGAGTAACTGGGACTGGCCTACTCCTCCAATGAACGAACCATGGCAACTGATTCCGGCATATTAGGGTGGACACCAATTAGGTTAAAAAACCAATCTGGGTCGGTGAAAGCCATAGAATGCCTATGGTAATCTTGAATTGGTGTATGTTCCACTGACTAGTTGAATGACTCATAATGTTGTTGGGTTAGCATGAAGGAGATAGAGTGGCGGTGAAACACACGTTGTTGGGTTTCGTCAAAGCTTGGGGGAATTTGGGTCGCACGGTGAGTTGGTGCCGCACATCGATTACGGTTATGATTGCGACGTTCGGCTTGAGTGGTTGGCATAGGTGGTGATTCTGGCATAGTTTGTGAAGGTTCTGCATAACCCACAAAGCACCCACCCCACTACCCCATGAGTTGTTGCTCGAGAGAAATGTGTAGCCTTGAGTTGTTCAGAAACCACTGCATATATTCTTGAGAGTTCATGGGTACTCCATGCGATGGGTGACCCACAGTAACTGTACTTTGTCTTTCATTCCAGCAGTCAACCCAGGCTTCATGCCTTATAGACCAGTCCTCGTCTGCAAGTCCTCACATGTCGACGTTGTGCATGTCGTCCAAATTGATTGGTGCATCTGGTATGTCTTGGACAAGGCCAAATTGAAGTTTCACTCGATCTGCGTCGTGCCATTCGACATGTTGAAAACAGACCAATGTCGTGTTTGCAGTCCATATGAAGCTGTCCTGGAATGTTATATCTGGCAGCGTGAATTGCAGTCTTTGATACGACAAACATTGAAAGTCTTCTTGCCTCATGTGGTCATTCCTAGATCTGTATGCAACAAGGCAGATGGACATCCCGTGTGGTCTACTCTCCCGCCAACTGGTGTGCGAAAAAGTGTGCAAGTATACACAGTCACAAACAAGTAGTATAATAAGATTGAACCCAGAGGGATTGGATTAACTCTTGTAGCTTAAGTTTATAGAAATTAGTGTGAATTATCCTACTCACAATTTAGATGATGGTGATGATCAAACAGAATGTAAACAAACAATAAAAGATAGAGGAAATCAGTAGAGAATGATAGTTGAGATGTCTTCACCAAATAAGTCACTTTCAAGAGCTTTGTGTTTTTATGTGGTGCAGGTGCATTGAATGCAGCTGCATTAGAAATGTGCTTTTCAGTCACTGTCACCCTAAGGACTATGCTATCCTATGTCTAGGCATGCTAAATAAGTTCACTCCTGTATTTTAAGTACCCACTGTATCACCCTAAGGACTATGCTATCCTATGTCTAGGACTTAGCATGGATTTAACAAAGGTTTCTTTATTAAAACAAGTTAACAAAGACTTTATTAAAACACTCACCCTTATTAGTTCTTGAGTTCTTAATTGTCAACCATGTCTGCTTTTACAAATCTACTTATTCTAAGCTATCTCTGTGTAGAAGTGAAGGGAGAAATTGTCAATTCCTTCCTTACCTTCTTACAAACTAACAACTATCTAAAACTAGTAAAATGAAGTATAAAATATGATATGAGAGATATCCCTAAAGTGAGAAGTGAGGGTCCTTATATAGCCTTCAAAAAGTGAGCTTTCCTTGGAGATTAAGTTAACTTGAGGAGTTAATTAGGGTTACTTTTCAGACCTTCGAAAAGCAATTTGAATCCCACACTCAAACACAAATGGAGGTCCAATAATGAATGGCCAAATGTCCCTAAGTGAGTGACTCTTCCAAGCTAGTCTTCTATGGTGGGCGCCGAAATTTGCATGTTGGCATGTGCCCCATGTGCTCCATGACTAAGCATGATGTCATCAATCAAGTGCTGGTGCATTGGTATGGTCCTAAGGTTCTTCATGCATTGTTGTCTGTTTTCAGTGCAGGAGCATCCAGTGCAGGTGCACTGTTATATTCTGGTGCAGGTGCACTTGTTGTGTTCTGCCTATTCCTTGATGCAGGTGCACCTGGTGCAGTGCACTTTTGTATTCTGGTGCAAGAGCATCAACTGCAGGTGCACTGAACAAACACATCAAACATACCAATATACATACAAAATGCTAAGTCTTAATCATAACCCTTCTTGAAACTTTGAATGTTGTTATTTTATTTATAAAACTATATTTAACAATTATTTTACTTGAATTTAAGCAATTATTTAAGTTTAGATGCATAAATAACTCTATATAAAATAGAGTTATCACCAACCCATCTACTAAAAAAATAAAACGTTATTATAAATCAAGAATAAATTTTTTGATTGTTCATAAAGTGTGAAAAATTGTTACCTTTTTGCCAGTGGCCAACCAATACCACGGTTGCAACTTGGGGCTAGGAACGACATGCGGTACGAAACCCAAGACTGTTACAGAATAGTACACCCACCCATATAGCTTTAGGATGATGTAGCTGTCTTACACATTTGTATGTATAAGTTGGCCAGACATGCAGACCCCCAGTTGTATTTTGAAATTTGATCTAAATGTCTCAAAAGGGGTAGGTATTTGAGGTAAACTCTGTTGATTTATCTGAGAGTATGAAGCCCCCGATCAACCGCAGTAGGTACGCCCTACAATGTTGTCTAAGCACATTTGTAGAAGCACCTTCTGAAATTTAATCAAAGTAATCAACATAAAATGGAAGAAAAGATGAAGCACTACTATAAGATATAAGCACAAACGCTATTTTAAAGAACCTAGGTGATGTACACACGCACACGCCGAGATGAATTCATAGACTCCCTCCTGTCTAGGGGAGAACCAAGGACAAAGATTTTGGAAATTTTCTGTTCAAATATCTCCACTTAATTCACTGAAAATAAGAAACCGGTTAATAAATAGTAATCAAAGTTTGTGACTTTTGTCTAGTTATTTGCTCAAATTTTATGAGTAGTCCCTTATCAAGACAAGTGAAACATATTTATTAAAGTTCTAGCTACTAATTTGACAGACTTGACAAACATTAAGACTACTTTTATGTTGATATATTTTAGGAACTTATAATTTGAGAGTTCACTCTTTATTTAACTATTAGAATTAAAAGAGTTGAAGGATCCAAATGCAAAATTTAAAATCCAAGGGAATCAAACAAAAGTTATATAGGGACTAGGCATATATTTTTATTTTTGAGGGGGTGTAAGTGCACTCCCCAACCTCAAGTAGGCACCCCTTTCTCCTATTTCTATTTATAAGTAAAAAGTAGTTCAATCCCTAGCCTAATTATAGGTAAATGTTAGCTATTTTTGTCATATTTAAATTAATTGCACTTAATCAATTTTCTCAGTAACCATGAAAGTAATATTTCTTTTGCTTATAATATAAACTTGAGGAAGTATAATTTTAATTTTAATTTAAGTACATCTCACACTTATTAACTTATTATGCATAATAGTTTTTTTAAAAAACATTATGCTTACTTTATACTACCTCCAGTCCTTAATATAAAAAAAATTACTTAGACCAAGAAGCTCTAAAAAATGTTATAAAATTTAAGTCTTATTTCAAATATACTCCTAGTATTAATTTTTATACTCACTATTATGTCTTTTTAGCAAACATCTCACATAGAATATGACTATAAAACAAATTTTAGCAATTAATAAACCTTAAAAAATGTATCTCTTTTTATAACTATGTCTAAAAAAATTACAAAATTTTTCTTATAAAATGGATAGGAGAGAGTTATTTATGTGGTGTGAATAGTCAAGAATAGAGATTGATCTAGCTCATTTGTTACGGTTTTAGAATTTTTCCATATGTTTGTTAATATATTTATATATATATTGCTTATAAAAAAATATATTTCTTTTAAAACTAATCAATTTTAGAAATTTTCCATATGTTTACGTTTTTTTTTTAAAAAAAAACAGAATTTAAAAATTAATTAAAATGGAAAGTTGTTTGCTTCTCATAACAATCATTTTCATAGAATGACTTTTTTAAAAAAGTGATTTTCACTATGTTACATAAAAAATAACTTATTTATTTCTTAATTAGTTCTTAAATTGTTTACCATTAAAATCATTTTTTTAATCTATAACAAACAGACCCTTAGTTGTCATACTACTCATAAACAGTTATTTCAAGAGATATTTTTAGGAGTTTATAGCCAGTTTGGTCCCACAAATTTAAGAAGAGTTCAGCTTTCTTCCTAACATTAACAATATTCCAAATTAGTATATGACATTTCCAAACGTCATTCTTTCTCGTTGCCAGTTTAGTTACCAACTTTTATTACATAATATCAATTAAGTCCCTGATGTTTACAACTTGGTATGCATTTGCTTCGTGATATTTGGTTCAATATAAAGGAAGAAATATGTACATTAAAGAAGTTCAAGAAAATATACATGTAGTTGAACTTGAACAAATTATTAACTAAAAATCAATTCATTAAAAATCAAATATACTACTATAAAAAGTGAACTTAGATAAGGAAAACTAATGTCTCAAATGTAATATTTGTCTCTAAATCCTATGAAGCACGACACAAATACGGACACTGGATACGCCATAGACACAAATTGATTTTGACGTATTCTATATTTTGAAATGTTGAGGTATGAGAGCAATGGCTTCTTCAACCAGACGACTCTGCCCGGCAACAGTATGATTTGTGGAAATCAGACTGCAATTCGAGCAACCGCATTTAATGCAGCTGCACAAAAAGTGCTATTTGATCTACAAGCAGCAACACCCAAGATTCCTGGTTTTTTTGCAGCTACAAAAACACAAGTGGGTGGGAATGCAATCTATGCCATTTGCACAATGTGCTGAAAGTGTCACTGAAAGTGGTTGTTTGGATTGCTTAAACGTGGGATTCAGCAACATACAAAGTTGTCTTCTTAATACAAATGGTAGAGCATTTGATGCAGGGTGTTTTATGAGATACTCTTTGCTGATAACCAGACTATTGATATCACACCCTTCTTAAAACAAGGTAATATTAGGATGCTTTCTTTACATAAATTATGCGTATTTTTTTTTGGGAAAAATAGCAAATTAAGTAGGTGCTTAAAATCTTAGTAACAAAAACCCCGTTCTTCAAATTTCCTTCGCGTTCCTTAGGCCGCCAACTAAGCTACTTTCCCGAGACCATATGATTTGAATTTAAGGTTAACTGTTTCCTCATCTTGCAGGAGGTTCAACTTCAACCAAAAAGGGGGCAATTATTGGTAGTGTTGTTGGAGGTGTAGGTCTTGTTTTGATCCTCCTTGCACTTTTTGCTTGGTTTAGGTGGAACAATAAACCCAAGAGGCTTCCTAGAGGTGAGACAATTTGGATTTTAATTTATTTCTTACCAAAGAATACATTCAATACTCGAAATTACCACTTGCAACAGATTTCTGTTGGGAAAAATAGCATAGAGAAAATAAAACAAACAAAATAGGAACACCAGAATTTAACGTGGAAAACTCCAAACCGGAGAAAAACCACAAACCGCTGCCTAATGGCAACCAAATAATAACACTATGTGAAAATTATTACAACACAATAGACTTTTCTCACACACCCAATGACCCCAATACACCCACACTCTTCAAAGACAAGAGTACAAGAGAAAGAAAGAAAATCAAATACAACTTAAAGTATGTTTGATTGGTGCACTTGTAAAGGAGAACTTGAGCCCCTTTATATAGCCTTGGACTCCTTCTTACTTCACAAAACTAGGCGATGTGGGACTATTTCAAGATGCCTAAATTGCAATCAACTCCAACAATCTCCACCTTGATTGTAATTGATACCAAGACATCTTCGGTTTTCATTGTCTACACCGACAATCATAGTTCAAAAGAACTATCATACTCCACCTTGAAAGAGTATACTTCACTTGAAGCTAAACCACTTCAAGAATTTCTTCATGCCGAAAGCCATCGACATAACCTCACAACACACCTTGCATAAAACCAATGCCCATGTGTTATCTTGAACCCGCCAGCAATAACATCCTTTTCCATGACAGTTCGGAAATGCCATGAGGATACACTTCTCAATTTTAGATAAGATCATCATCTCCCACAACCAGGGAGACATTGATAGCACTCGCCTCAGAGCCTTTTTCTGATACAGCTCCACCTGGACAATTTTTCTTTACATGCTCAGACTTTCCACATTTCCAGCATTTCAAATTCATACCATGGATCTTATTCCCATAAGCCCCACCTCTAGCTACCAACACTGAGTTTGATGAAGTTCCTTCCCCATTATTCAATCTTCTTTCTTCTGAAATAATCTTACTTGCAACATCTTCAAAACTCAAAGTTTCCTTCCCATATATCAAAACAGGTTTGATATGCCCATAGGAAGATGGAAGGGACCATATGAGTCTCAACGCTTTATCTTCATCATCAATCTTGACTCCAATAGCCTCTAATTCAGATACAACACCAGAATTTAACGTGGAAAACTCCAAACCGGAGAAAAACCACAAACCGCTGCCTAATGGCAACCAAATAATAACACTATGGGAAAATTATTACAACACATAGACTTTTCTCACACACCCAATGACCCCAATACACCCACACTCTTCAAAGAAAATATTTAACTACCCTCTCACAACACTCTAAGACAAGAGTATAAGAGAAAGAAAGAAAATCAAATACAACTTAAAGTATGTTTGATTGGTGCACTTGTAAAGGAGAACTTGAGCCCCTTTATATAGCCTTGGACTCCTTCTTACTTCACAAAACTAGGTGATGTGGGACTCCTTCTTACTTTACAAAAAAGACTTTTTAAGCCATTTGTTTAGATTTTTTGTTTAATCACTTCTGTAGCACCGACACTTTAAGTTGAAAACGTGTTCGGTATCCGACACATGTCATGTTCGACACCGACACTTCAATTACTTCTATTTACGTGTTTGTATCAGATACAACACGTAAATAACTTATGCAGATACAATGTGTTTGTATCTGAAGTAAATAGAAGGTGTTCGACACTGACACCGACACTTCAATTTCAAACTAACACCTTCTCAACTACAAGGTGAAAATGTAAATAACTTATACAGAGACATCCAATCATATTTCACCATAAAACGTCATAAATGCGGTTACTAAACTCTTACATTTTAAATCATTTTCCACATCACAATCCTAAGCTATTTATTCTTTACCAATAGATCAATTGCTATGTAAGCATAATCTCTCCCATTCACACAGTCTAAGGGGCTGTGCAGGCTGGGCTACTACACGGGCCCAGTACCACTTTTTTAGGACAAAGAAAACTAGTGCATTCAGATAAAATATAATTAGTTTGAAATTGTATTGAGATGTTGTTTACGATTTAAGTAAATTAGTTTGAGTTTTTTGCAATTCATTTAACAAAAGTATAATTAGGGACCCAATTTTTGGTGATTCATTTGATAAAAGTTTAAATAGAGCCCAATTTATAACATTTGAACAGGGTCTCCAAATTATTTGAGACGGCCCTGCTCATTCACTTGAGAAATATAAGTGAGTAATTGGATTCATTTATTTATGAGAAGATTCCTAATTATGATTTCCTCATCAGGTGACATATTGGGAGCAACTGAGTTGAAAGGTCCAGTTGCTTACAGGTATAAAGATTTGAAGTTTGCAACAAAAAAATTTAGTGCTGAAAATAAACTAGGAGAAGGAGGTTTTGGAGATGTATATAAGGTATGCTTAGTTATTTTTTTAAACATTTTATGTTGAGTGCATGTAAATTTTATTGTAGCTATTCCTTTATCAGTGATTAGGATAATTTTCTTTCTAGATTTAAAAAATTATTAATCTTTGATTTATGCAACAGGGTACTCTGAAAAATGGTAAAATAGTTGCTGTCAAGAAATTGCTTCTAGGGCAATCTGGCAAGATGGATGAACAATTTGAAAGTGAAGTGAAGCTAATAAGTAATGTTCATCACAGGAATCTAGTTCGACTTCTAGGATGTTGCAGTAAAGGCCAAGAGAGAATCCTTGTTTATGAATATATGGCAAACAATAGCTTGGACAGATTCTTATTTGGTACAAAATCATGTCCATCTTCCTATTTAAGCATCATGTGAATTTGTATTACCTTGTTGAATCTGTTATTTAATTTTTGTAATAGGTGAGAAGAAGGGTTCCCTCAACTGGAAACAAAGGTGTGATATAATTTTAGGCACAACCAGTGGCAGATCCAGGAAATTTCATTCGTGGGGGCAAGTAAATTAACTATCTATAATATTTCATAGAATAAAAATAAAATAAGGTTTTACAAAATACATTATCACGTATGTGACAAAAAAACACCAAAAAAGATATTCAATTACTTCCACAAGTTACAATTGTCCTCTACGTGCTTTCATATTCTGAAAATGTTGTATGATAATTTCATTGTCAATACTATCAAAAATATCACTCTCAATATATGTAACTAGACAATTATTCAAACATTCATCTCCGATACGATTGCGCAGTCCATTCTTCAGGAGATGCCATCAGAGCCCATTATGTAAGGAGTAAAGAGACGTGGTGGTTTCAACTTCGAAAAAATGATCTTACACAAGCGAGAAATATTGGGAAGAGAGAGTAGAAAACCGACACGAATTTCGCACTAACAATCCTTCGCGATATATAGCATCACTGCACAATAATAGAATATGGATTTGGAAAAAAAAACCTTTTGAATTGATTGCAGAGAAGAAAGGAACGAGAAGACCTGGAGACGAATTGCAGAGAGAAGACGGAGAAGGAACGTTAACGGACGTGTGAGAGAGAGAAAACAAATTTTGATTTGGGATTTAGAGTAACTGGTAAGTAACTCTGTAAAGATTTGGGCAGTTGGATATTTGTGGGGTCAAACCCAATTTTTTATTGGGGGCAAAATTTTTTTATTGGGAATATTAAAAGTAAATAATTTTTTTTGGTGGGGTCAATTGACCCCACTACTAACACACTGCATCCGCCACTGGGCACAGCGAGGGGTCTCTCCTATCTACATGAGGATTTTCATGTTTGCATCATACATAGGGATATAAAGACTAGCAATATACTGTTCGATGATGATCTTCACCCTAAAATTGCTGATTTTGGTTTAGCAAGGCTTCTACCAAAGGACCAATCTCATCTTAGCACAAAATTTGCTGGAACATTGTAAGTTCAAGTGTTTACTTTAGACCATTCCTAGCGGGGCTACCATCATTTTGGTGCTAAAGTGGGAACTACTTGTACAGTTACTCATTTATAATTTTTTAATGTTAATTTTTAATACGCACTGAAGCCCTTCAACCCAACACCTCTAATTTTTTTATTAAATGAGTCTCAGAAGTAACTACATATCATCACATTATCAACAAATAACTCATAATATTTTTAAGGCAAAATTACACCAGGGGACCTTTAACTTATTTATTTGTAACAAGTTGGCCCTTTAAGTTTCTTTTGTAACAAATAGGCCCTTTAAGTTACCCGACGTTGACACCGTTGGCCCTTTTAGTAAAATGTAATATCGTTCATTACATCAAAATACACCAAAATATGTTTGTTTGCATCAAAATACATAAGCTAGAGTAGTCACAATATATAAAGTAGCATTACATCAAAATATATAAGCTAGAGAAATCATTAAAAGGGCCTATTAGTTACAAAAAAAACTTAAAGGTCCAACTTGTTACAAATAAATAACTTAAAGGTCCTCTAGTGTAATTTTGCCTATTTTTAAACAAGACCCATATAAAGTGAGAGAGAGAGAGAGAGAGAGTGTGTGTTAAAACTAGCACTACTCTCAATAAACCCTACTGTTTGCTGGTGTTTTTAGCAAACAATCACTAGAGAAGCATCAATATTTAGAGAAGCATCAATATTTGCACTAATATAAGTTGGCCTTTTTATTGAGCCATTTCCCAAATCAACTTCTTCTAACGGGTCTTGAGCTTGCATATGCTTTGTCAAATCTCTAGGATCCTTTTCAAAACCTAATGGATCATTATCATAGATACAGTCAAGTCTTTTATCTATGACTATGCCATTTTCTTCATGTAACTCACTGACTTCGACAGCCATTGTTTGTTGAATAATTTCGGCCTCCATAGCCGCTTTAAACTTGTTTTCGGCCATATAAGCCGTAATTTTGTCCCATGCATTGGGCACTGACATAAGAACACTTTCAAGAACCAGTGTTCCACCCCGTTGGTCGACAAACACCATCAGGATAGACACTATCATCCCCCATTATTTCTCTTTCCCAAACAAAACCATAATTTGGGTCAAGATGAACTGAGGCAAAAACATTATCCGCAGGAACATATGCCTCATTAGAAGATGAACATGGCGCAATCTTCGCCAGTTGTTTCTCAAAGTTTTCCTTGGTAACTTGGTTCACATAAGCACGGAAGTAGCTCTGATCGGCTTCAACATACTCTACCAAACCATCTTCCTTCCACATTACTAAACGTTGATGCAAAGTTGAAGGGACAGCACCAACTCCATGGATCCACTCTCTACCAAGGAGTAAATTAAAATTCGCTTTAGAGGCTATCACTAAAAACAATGTAGTCCTCTTTATGGAACCAACGATTAAGTCCACCTCAATGGCCCCCAAAGAATGGCCAGTTTTGCCTTCATAGTTGCTTAAGACAATGTTATGTGGCCTGAGGTCAGTATCGAACTTACCAATCTTCTTCAAAAGACCATGTGGCATTAAATTCACTGCAGCTCCACCATCTACTAACACTTTGTTAATTCCAACACCATTGACTTTTGCTTGGACATACAGGGGCTTCAAGTGGTTTTGCATACTCATATCTGGCTTCTCGAAGGTAGCCATTTGGTCTTCGACACAACCATTGTTCATCACATAGTAACACATTGGCTTATGATGAGCCATATCCTCTGTAAAATCTTCTTCAACGTCATTTGGTACTGTGATAACATCGTACTCAAGAGGCAGTATTGATACCACATTGCAAACAACGTCGAAATCATCTTCAGAATCATCAAAATCCGACTCCATGTCTTCATCCATGTCGAAATCAGCATTCGTTTCTTTCACTGTTGACAATGGAGGAAATATTCTTTCAAGAGCAGGCCTTCTTGGCTTTTCTGTTACCGCAGCCTTGCCTTTGGCCTTAATCGCTGCACACACATGACCAGCAACATCAGCATTCCTCTTTGTGGCAACTTCAGCTTTGTGAACCTCACTCTTCGCCACTATTATGCTGCGTGGAGCTTGATTATTAGCCAAATGACTTGGAACCTGGTTAATGTCAAAGTGTGCCTTCTTCTTCTGTTGTCTTTGGTAACGACGCCACTGTGTTCTAGTCATAGGGTTCTTACCCTTATAGTTATTCTTATAATTAAACTTAATAGCATCAGTACCTGGCTTGACAGCTTTAGCACGTTGATTATTGGGCACCCACGCTTCGACAGGAGCACTAGCACTTGGGACAAAGGATTTACCTGTTGACAGCTTCAAATACCCTTTTGCTGAGGACTTCTCCTTAGCAAATTGTCGTTTACTTGTTGAAGGCTTTGCTGACACATTAGCCTCATAGCCAGGAAGATCTCCTTTTGCAAAGTCAAATTTTGGCCTCTTGTCAAGCCATTTTCTTTTACGTTGTTGTTGATCCTGATAACCTTCGACCGCTTTAGCTGCTTCTTTGTCGAAGACAGCGTTGCACCTTGGGCAAAGCATAACTTCAGAGTTATTCCACTTACACCGATTGAGGAAATCTATCAATTCTTCCTCAGCCTTTGGATACACAGCATGTATCTTCCCATCATATTCTTTTAGGGTCACTTCCTGTTTCTTACCTTCAGCATACATAAAACCTTTTAATTTTTCGGTGGCAGTCTTGACACACTTAGGAGGGTCTGCCATTTGAGCATCCACCATGCCTACATCAGCTTCGACAGGTTCAGAATACATAGCTTCAGCTTTAGGCAACGGATCAACATCAATCTGCATAGGAGCTTTCATTTTCTTGTCAGCAAATTTGAGTCTTCCTTCGTCAACTGCTTTTTGCACAATATCCCTGAAGAGCACACAACGGTCAGTGTTATGTCCCAAAAAATTATGGAACTTACAATAACCCTTTTTCTTTCTTTGGTCAAGAGTTGGTATCTTAAGGCCTTTAGGCACTAATATTTGACCATCAGTTACTAAAAGATCAAAAATTTCATCACATTTAGTAACATCAAAAGTATAAGTCTTAGGCATAAATCTATCATTCTTAGGCTCTACAGGGTTATTCCCATTCGCAGGCCTTAATAATTTACAGGTATAAGGAGGACCAGGCTTAAGTTCAGCCACGTCTATCTCCTCTTCTTCGACATTACTATACGTAACATCGAATTCTTCTTCGACATATGCCACTTTCTCTTTTTTATGATATCTATTCGACCTAGATTTTTCTTCTCTAAGCCTTTCAACTTGTCGAACTCTATCAGCCAAATGAGCCATATCTCGCAAATGAGATGTGTCTAATTTCTTTCTAATTGAGTAATCAAAGCCACCAGCAGCCATTTCGACGAGCTCATGTTCAGGGACTTGTGTGAAGCAACGAGACTTCAACAGCCTGAATCTGTTTAAGTAATCATCAATAGTTTCAGGCATTTTGCGCCGAACACTAGCCAATTCTTTAAGACTAATTTTCGACTGGCCCATGTAAAACTGTGCATGGAATGCTTTTTCTAATTGCCCCCACGTGAACATAGAACCAGGGGGTAAGGTTGTGAACCAAGTGAAAGCATTTTTAGTTAGAGAATTTGGAAAGTATTTCATCTTCAAATTCTCATTTTGTGCTAAGTCCCCAGTGTAACACCCCGGAAATAATTTAATTAAAATAGTTGATTGAATTATTAAAATAATTTGGAGGCGGGATATAGATAAATTAAAAGGTTAATATTTTATATGCGTAGGAGGTGAAACGAGTAAAGGAGGTGGTGACGTAGAGAGCCCAGTGTTTACTGAGCCCTCAACTTAAACCCTGGGGGTTTAAGCCAAACCCTCATTGGCAGCAAGCAAAAGAAAAACGAAAGTGAGAGTGAGAGAGAGAGCACGCGGCGCAAAGAGGGAGAGAAGAGGAGGGTTTCGCGAAGAATTTCAAAAGGAGATCGTTCGTGTTGCTGTGGTTTTGTTCGTGTCTCGTTCGTCGTGTTCCGGAGCTTACGTTATTCGAGGTAAGGGTGGGCTTAACCTTGATAATGGGTTGATGATAATTATGTGTGGGTAGTCTAGGGTTTTGTTGAATTGTTCGTGTTGTTGCATATCGTGTTTTCGTTGAGATTGGTGCTTTGATGATTATTGCACGTTATTGTGATTTGTTTCGTTATTTGTTGTTGCGTGATTGTTGTATCACGATGATGGTGTTGTTATTGTTCGTGTTTTTGTTGTTGCTGTGCGTGGTTGATTGTTGTTGTCGCATTGTCGAATTGTCGTTTTTGTTGTGGTGGTTGCGGTGTCGTTGCCGTTAGGGTTTGGTGTTTGGCAATTTAGCGATTCTGGACACAGGTTCGGTTTTTCTAAAACTGGCGCTGTTTGGTTGATCCAAAAATTATGAGGTTGATTGTTTTTGAAAATAGACTTAACGCCGGTCGTTTTGGCACTGGTTTCGTTAAATTCGGAGTTGTATAGCTCGAGTTATAGGCGATACAAGTTAGGTTAAAATTCTGGAAACGATTTGGGTATAGATTCGGTATTTCGGTGACTGGGAACGTTGTATTGACCGAAAAATTATGTGGTTTATTTTTCTGGAAAATAGACTTAATGCTTGTTAATTTGGCACTGGTTTGGTTGCGTTTAGAGTTGTGTAGCTCGAGATATGAATTCCACAAGTTAGAGTAAGATTCTGGAAACAATCTGGACACAGGGTCAGTGTTTTGGTTACCACGTTTTCAAAAGAACTCCTTTTCGAACGAATCCAATTTCTTTGAAAACTAGACAAAATTTGCCCCTGTTTATGCACAAGTTTCATGCAATTTGATTGAGTTTTGGTCACTTTGGAATTGCTTGAATTTGAAGGACAGAAACTATCCTCTTTTGCAACTAGCCTGTGTGCTTTTCGAAAACTGTACCTATTGGACACTCTCCTTCAAAAACTGAACTTAGGGATGATAACCAGACCCATAGGGCTTTCCAACAAGTATTTATTTGTTGAAATCCGATGTCGTTTGCTATTTTAATTAATTCGCTGAAGTAGGTGCGATGTGCCTAGGCGCTGTGCGCCAGTCTTGTGCGTGGTGTGCGTGCGTTATGTCCGCGTTGTGGAGCCGTCTGGTGTTAATATTTCAGGTGCGGTGCTGGTATGCTCAGGAGAGTTTAGTGGTAGCTGTGATGCTACAACTTGGTGCTATTTTTGGTGAAATCATTTGTTTTGATTCTGGTGATATAGTATTTATTTTAAATACTTGTTATGGTGAGTTGGTGCATAATCATGGTGTCGCATTGTCATATGCATGTTTTGGTGATATAGGCTCTGCCTCTGGTGTTTATTGGTGATATGCCCGTCGTGGCTCATTTTGGTGATCGGTACCGCATGCATATGCCCACTGGAGGGGTTGCATATCATCCCATTGTCTATGAATGTTATAATTTTGGTGGTTCACTGTCAAATGGATTTTTCCTTTGGTATCTGGTGCTGTGATATGGTGTAATTGTATTGTGTTGCTGTAGTTACCTGATGCTAGCATATTTTTATCATCTGCTTATTACCTCTGTTAGACTCACCCCTTCTGCTTGGAATGTTGCTCTCATGCGGCAACGCTGCAGGTGATCGCTAGTGCTCGTGGAGGAATGGCTAGGTTTTGCTTCCTCTCTCGTTTGGGTCTGTGTCAGCTCTGATATGTAGCACCGGGGAGTCGTTAGTTATCGTTTTGAACTATTATTTTAGTTATTGGAAATTGTTTTAATTAATTTGGAGATGTCTTTAATTGTTAATTCTGGAGATGTTTAAACTGGTTAATATTTCCGCTGCTTGGTGATTTCTTTTATATAAATTATTTTGGAGATTTTTTTATGGTGAAAAATGTAGCGCCCTTCGAGGTGACTCTGATAATTGTCTATTTAATTGTAATAGTAAAAGGGGGGTGTTACATTAGTGGTATCAGAGCAGTTCGGTCTGTCCGGCCAAGTTGTCGAGTCGTCGAGTCGAGTAACACTTGAGTAATTGTTACTCGTTTCTGATTATAGTTTCTGTTGCAGTGTTAGGTTGAGATGGCAGGACGGAACGATGCTGCACTCGCTGCTGCTTTGCAGGCTGTGGCTCAAGCTGTGGAGAATAACCCAGGTGCTGCTGGTGATGCTGGGTCGCGCAGTTTGGCTACGTTTCAGAGGGAGAATCCTCCTACCTTTAAGGGCAAGTATAACCCTGATGGTGCTTTGGCGTGGCTGAAAGAGATGGAGAGAATCTTTCGTGTTATGGATTGCTCTGAGGCGCAGAAAGTCAGGTATGGTACTCATATGCTGGCAGAGGAGGCTGATGACTGGCGGTTGGAGGTGAGGCAGAGGTTGGCGACTGTGAATGAAGAGGTCACTTGGGCTGTGTTCAGCAGAGAATTTCTGAGAAAGTATTATCCTGAAGATGTCCGTGGGAAGAAAGAGATTGAGTTTCTGGAGCTGAAGCAGGGTAATATGTCGGTGACTGAGTATGCTGCCAAGTTCATTGAATTGGCGAAGTTCTATCCACATTATGGTGAGGCTGGTGCTGAATTCTCCAAATGCATCAAGTTTGAAAATGGGTTGCGGGCTGATATCAAGAAGGCGACAGGGTATCAGAAAATTCGGGTGTTCTCGGAGTTGATTGACAGCTGCAGAATCTTCGAGGAAGACAGTAATGCTCATTCTAGAGTCATGAGGGATAGGCAGAAGAATTTCTCGAGTCGTGGGAAGCCGTATGAGGTTCCAGCTGGTAAGGGCAATCAGAGAACTGCTGTGGGTAAGAGACCTAGTGGGGGAGATGCTGCTGCTAGTGTGGTATGTTACAAGTGTGGTAAACCCGGTCATAAGCGTCCTGACTGTCCAGGTGATGTGAAGAAGTGCTACAAGTGTGGTAAAGAGGGTCATATGGCGTCTAGCTGTGATCGAAAGGATGTGTTATGCTACAACTGTGGTGAGGGTGGTCATATCAGCACTCAGTGTCCTAAACCGAAGAAAGAAAGGTCCGTTGGGAAGGTGTTCGCTCTGGCAGGGTCAGATGCAGTGAATGAGATCAGAGGTACATGCTATATTAATAATTCTCCTCTTATTGCTATTATTGATACTGGTGCTACCCATTGTTTTATTGCTACTGCATGTGTTGAGAAATTAGATCTTGTTTTATCTTCTATGTTGAGGGAGATGGTTATCGATACTCCGGCTAAGGGTTCGGTGACTACCTCGGTTGTTTGTGCTAAATGCCCTTTATCGATATTCGGTAATGATTTTCTCGTTGACTTGATTTGTTTGCCGCTGAGCGGAATGGATGTTATTCTAGGTATGGACTGGTTAGTTGATAACCATGTTCATATCAACTGTCATGAAAAGTCTGTGAGTTTCTTTTCTCCTGAAGAGGAAGAGTCTGGTTTGTTGTCTGCTGGTCAGTTGCATAGGGTAATGAGGGAAGACGTCCAGTTGTTTTCATTAATGGCGTCATTGTCTGCTGAGAGCCAAGCGAAGGTTGATGAGTTGCAGGTGGTGCGAGAGTTTTCTGAGGTTTTTCCCGACGAGATTCCGGATGTACCACCAGAGAGAGAGGTTGAGTTTGCTATTGATCTAGTACCTGATACTAAACCTGTGTCTATGGCACCGTATAGAATGTATGCATCTGAATTGTCAGAACTGAAGAAGCAACTCGAGGATCTGCTTGAAAAGAAATTTGTGAGGCCAAGTGTGTCGCCGTGGGGAGCTCCAGTGTTGTTGGTGAAAAAGAAAGATGGTAGTATGAGGTTGTGCGTAGACTATCGGCAGCTGAATAAGGTGACTATTAAGAACAAGTATCCGCTTCCGAGGATTGATGACTTAATGGATCAGTTGGTGGGTGCTCAGGTGTTCAGTAAAATAGATTTGAGATCGGGTTATCATCAGATCAAGGTGAAAGACGAAGACATTCAGAAGACAGCTTTCAGAACCTGTTATGGGCATTAAGAGTATTCCGTGATGCCTTTCGGTGTGACTAATGCGCCGGGAGTGTTCATGGAGTACATGAATCGTATCTTTCGTGAGTATCTGGATCGGTTTGTGGTGGTATTCATTGACGACATCCTAATTTATTCTAAGTCAAAAGAGGAGCATGCAGAACATCTGAGATTGGTATTGGAAATTCTGAGGGACAGGAAATTATATGCGAAGCTGTCTAAGTGTGAGTTTTGGTTGAAAGAGGTTAGCTTTCTGGGTCATGTTATTTCGGGGAATGGAATTGCCGTGGATCCGTCTAAGGTTGATGCCGTTTTACAATGGGAGTCTCCGAAGTCAGTTACTGAGATTAGAAGTTTTCTGGGTCTGGCAGGTTACTATAGGAGGTTTATAGAAGGATTTTCGAAGTTGGCACTTCCGTTGACTCAGTTGACTTGCAAGGGTAAAGCTTTCATCTGGGATGACTATTGTGAAGAGAGCTTCAAAGAATTGAAGAAGAGGTTGACGACGTCTCCTGTTCTGACGTTGCCTAATCCGGAAGAGTCGTTTGTGGTGTATTGTGATGCTTCCAAGATGGGGTTGGGAGGTGTGCTTATGCAGAATGGTAAGGTAGTTGCCTATGCGTCGAGACAGTTGAGGACTCATGAGAAGAACTACCCTACCCATGATTTAGAACTTGCTGCAGTTGTGTTCGCGTTGAAAATTTGGAGACATTATCTGTATGGTTCGAGGTTTGAGGTGTTCAGTGATCATAAGGGTTTGCAGTATCTGTTTGATCAGAAAGAGTTGAATATGAGACAGCGCAGATGGTTGGAGTTGCTGAAAGACTATGACTTTAGCTTGAACTATCATCCGGGAAAGGCTAATGTGGTAGCTGACGCTTTAAGTCGAAAGACGTTGCATATGTCAGCAATGATGGTTAGAGAACTCGAATTAATTGAGCAGTTCAGGGATATGAGTTTGGTTTGTGAAGTGACGCCTCAGAGTGTCAGATTGGGGATGTTGAAGATTGATAATGAATTCATGGCTAGCATTCGAGAAGCTCAGAAGTTAGATGTTAAATTAGTTGACTTGATGGTTGGGATTGATCAATCCGAGAATAAAGACTTTGAGTTGGATGCGCAGAATGTATTGAAGTACCGTGGAAGAATCTGCATTCCTGATGATGAGGAGATGAAAAGAGCAATTTTAGAAGAAGGTCATAGGAGTAAGTTGAGTATCCATCCGGGAGCTACAAAGATGTATCAGGATCTGAAGAAGATGTTTTGGTGGCCTGGTATGAAGCGTGATGTGGCGCAGTTTGTGTATTCCTGCTTGACTTGTCAGAAATCGAAGGTTGAGCATCAGAAGCCTGCTGGGTTGATGCAACCGTTGGAGATTCCGGAATGGAAGTGGGATAGTATTTCTATGGATTTCGTGATAGGGTTACCTAATACGGTGAGGGGGAACGATTCAATTTGGGTGATTGTGGATAGATTGACGAAGTCTGCTCATTTTATTCCTATCAATATCACGTATCCGGTGTCGAGATTGGCAGAGATTTATATTCAGGTGATTGTGAAGTTGCATGGTGTTCCTTTGTGCATTGTGTCTGACAGAGATCCTAGGTTCACTTCTGATTTCTGGAAGAGTTTGCAAGAAGCGTTGGGTTCTAAATTGAGGTTGAGTTCAGCTTATCATCCTCAAACTGATGGACAGACAGAGAGGACCATTCAGTCGTTGGAAGACTTGTTGAGATCTTGTGTTCTTGAGCAGGGAGGTGCGTGGGATACTCACCTTCCGTTGATCGAGTTTACTTACAACAATAGTTACCATTCTAGCATCGGGATGGCACCGTTCGAGGCATTGTATGGTCGGAGATGTAGGACTCCGTTGTGTTGGCATGAATCTGGGGAGAGTATTGTTCTTGGACCCGAGGTTGTTCGAGAGACTACTGAAAAGGTGAAATTGATCCGTGAGAAAATGAAAGCGTCGCAGAGTAGACAGAAGAGCTATCATGATAAGAGAAGGAAGGATTTAGAATTCCAAGCTGGTGATCATGTGTTTTTGAGAGTCACGCCTATGGCTGGTGTTGGGCGTGCATTGAAGACAAAGAAGTTGACTCCTCGTTTCATTGGACCGTATCAGATCACTGAGAGAATTGGTAATGTTGCTTATAGGGTGGCCTTGCCGCCTAATCTTTCGAATTTGCACGATGTATTTCATGTGTCGCAACTTCGGAAGTATATTTCGGATCCGTCCCATGTGATTCCGATGGATGATGTGCATGTGTGGGATAATCTCACTGTGGAGACAATGCCTGTGCGAATTGAAGATCGTGAAGTGAAGACTTTACGTGGCAAAGAGATAAACCTGGTGAAAGTGGTCTGGTTAGGAGCTGCTGGTGAAAGCATGACATGGGAGTTGGAGAGCAAGATGCGAGAGTCCTATCCGGAGCTGTTTGAATCAGGTATGTTTTCGAGGACGAAAGATTCTAAGTGGGGGAGGGTTGTAACACCCCGGAAATAATTTAATTAAAATAGTTGATTGAATTATTAAAATAATTTGGAGGCGGGATATAGATAAATTAAAAGGTTAATATTTTATATGCGTAGGAGGTGAAACGAGTAAAGGAGGTGGTGACGTAGAGAGCCCAGTGTTTACTGAGCCCTCAACTTAAACCCTGGGGGTTTAAGCCAAACCCTCATTCGCAGCAAGCAAAAGAAAAACGAAAGTGAGAGTGAGAGAGAGGGCACGCGGCGCAAAGAGGGAGAGAAGAGGAGGGTTTCGCGAAGAATTTCAAAAGGAGATCGTTCGTGTTGCTGTGGTTTTGTTCGTGTCTCGTTCGTCGTGTTCCGGAGCTTATGTTATTCGAGGTAAGGGTGGGCTTAACCTTGATAATGGGTTGATGATAATTATGTGTGGGTAGTCTAGGGTTTTGTTGAATTGTTAGTGTTGTTGCATATCGTGTTTTCGTTGAGATTGGTGCTTTGATGATTATTGCACGTTATTGTGATTTGTTTCGTTATTTGTTGTTGCGTGATTGTTGTATCACGATGATGGTGTTGTTATTGTTCGTGTTTTTGTTGTTGCTGTGCGTGGTTGATTGTTGTTGTCGCATTGTCGAATTGTCGTTTTTGTTGTGGTGGTTGCGGTGTCGTTGCCGTTAGGGTTTGGTGTTTGGCAATTTAGCGATTCTGGACACAGGTTCGGTTTTTCTAAAACTGGCGCTGTTTGGTTGATCCAAAAATTATGAGGTTGATTGTTTTTGAAAATAGACTTAACGCCGGTCGTTTTGGCACTGGTTTCGTTAAATTCGGAGTTGTATAGCTCGAGTTATAGGCGATACAAGTTAGGTTAAAATTCTGGAAACGATTTGGGTATAGATTCGGTATTTCGGTGACTGGGAACGTTGTATTGACCGAAAAATTATGTGGTTTATTTTTCTGGAAAATAGACTTAATGCTTGTTAATTTGTCACTGGTTTGGTTGCGTTTAGAGTTGTGTAGCTCGAGATATGAATTCCACAAGTTAGAGTAAGATTCTGGAAACAATCTGGACACAGGGTCAGTGTTTTGGTTACCACGTTTTCAAAAGAACTCCTTTTCGAACGAATCCAATTTCTTTGAAAACTAGACAAAATTTGCCCCAGTTTATGCACAAGTTTCATGCAATTTGATTGAGTTTTGGTCACTTTGGAATTGCTTGAATTTGAAGGACAGAAACTGTCCTCTTTTGCAACTAGCCTGTGTGCTTTTCGAAAACTGTACCTATTGGACACTCTCCTTCAAAAACTGAACTTAGGGATGATAACCAGACCCATAGGGCTTTCCAACAAGTATTTATTTGTTGAAATCCGATGTCGTTTGCTATTTTAATTAATTCGCTGAAGTAGGTGCGATGTGCCTAGGCGCTGTGCGCCAGTCTTGTGCGTGGTGTGCGTGCGTTATGTCCGCGTTGTGGAGCCGTCTGGTGTTAATATTTCAGGTGCGGTGCTGGTATGCTCAAGAGAGTTTAGTGGTAGCTGTGATGCTACAACTTGGTGCTATTTTTGGTGAAATCATTTGTTTTGATTCTGGTGATATAGTATTTATTTTAAATACTTGTTATGGTGAGTTGGTGCATAATCATGGTGTCGCATTGTCATATGCATGTTTTGGTGATATAGGCTCTGCCTCTGGTGTTTATTGGTGATATGCCCGTCGTGGCTCATTTTGGTGATCGGTACCGCATGCATATGCCCACTGGAGGGGTTGCATATCATCCCATTGTCTATGAATGTTATAATTTTGGTGGTTCACTGTCAAATGGATTTTTCCTTTGGTATCTGGTGCTGTGATATGGTGTAATTGTATTGTGTTGCTGTAGTTACCTGATGCTAGCATATTTTTATCATCTGCTTATTACCTCTGTTAGACTCACCCCTTCTGCTTGGAATGTTGCTCTCATGCGGCAACGCTGCAGGTGATCGCTAGTGCTCGTGGAGGAATGGCTAGGTTTTGCTTCCTCTCTCGTTTGGGTCTGTGTCAGCTCTGATATGTAGCACCGGGGAGTCGTTAGTTATCGTTTTGAACTATTATTTTAGTTATTGGAAATTGTTTTAATTAATTTGGAGATGTCTTTAATTGTTAATTCTGGAGATGTTTAAATTGGTTAATATTTCCGCTGCTTGGTGATTTCTTTTATATAAATTATTTTGGAGATTTTTTTATGGTGAAAAATGTAGCGCCCTTCGAGGTGACTCTGATAATTGTCTATTTAATTGTAATAGTAAAAGGGGGGTGTTACACCCAGCCTCAGTCAAGAAACGAGCAATGTGTTCGACTGTGGACTCATTTGTATCACCACCAAACTTAGTAAACTTGGGAACTTTCCATCCCCTTGGTAACTCAGTTTGTAACACATATTCACATAATGGTGATATGAAGTTAGGCCTTTGTAAACCTATGTTAAGGCCATTTTGCGCCAAAATAGTTTCGACTAAAGCAGCTATATTGTTTTCTGCGCCAACATTGTGTTGTTGCACTTGTCGAACAACTTCATCAGCGTTCTGGTGTCTATTTACCAAAACTACTTCAGGGACGTGGTTTACTGCCCCTTGTAGTTCGCCTACAGTTGTGGACGCTTCGACTGCAACTGCTTCTTGGGGGTTAACTGGCGACGCATTACCCGCAATAATAGGAACGTGCCTATTATTAACCGCTGGAACCCCAAAAAAGTCTGCAATCCTACTCATCTGATTTGCCAACATTTGGTAACTGTTATTGGTATTTTGAATCAATGGATTGAAAACTGTACCAATTTGTTGGGTGAGCATATTAACCATATCGTGATTACTCTCGTCCACTTGCTGTCTTAAGGCCAACAAAGACGTATTGGTTAATGCTGGGGGATTTCGACCAAAAACACTCTCAGAGGAGACATGTGTAGGGGAAAAGGTCGAAATAAGTGGCATTCCAGTAGGCATGCCATACATTCCCAGAGGAAATGGGGGTAGATGCACGTTATTCAAACGTGGGTCTAAACCGTTTCCCATTGCCATGTAAGGGCTATGAAGCCCTGCACTTAACGGCAAAGACATAGGCAGAGATGCCATTTCTGACTGCGTTGAACCAACATTAGTCATTGATAATGAAGGAACGGTTATCGACGATGATGGTCCTGCGCTAATGCTTGCAGAATCCATTGTTGTCCCTTGCCCTTGTGAAACCACAGGGTTGGAACTAGATGCATTATTCGTACCAGAACGAACCATTTTACCACTTCTTAAGTGCATACAACAGCGAATACAAATAAGAGAGTATGAAAATGAACAAAATCAAAGGCAATGTCCCACTGGGCGTGCCAATTTGTTTGCTGGTGTTTTTAGCAAACAATCACTAGTTTTATTAGAAGGTTTGTGAGATCAAACTAGAAAAATCTCAAAGCAATGCCTCTGAATTGCCCATGGTTTTTGTTGAAGAAAACGTAGAAAAGGGACGATTTGCAATGATTTAACAGAATTGAAAAGAAAAGAAGCAGTAAATGGTGCGTGAATTGTAAAGAAAAGAAAAAACAAATTGCATTGAATCATAAAAATGGTACACGATCACGTACAGCGATTCTTCCACTCGTTTTTCGCTCTGGCTTGGAAGTTAGAGTTTCAGGAATCGGGTGTGTATTGTGATTTTGCGACCCCTGTTTCTTCTCAGAAACAGTTATTTATACAAAGGAAAAGAGGGGGAAAAACTGACTAAGTAACTGCCTAGAAATTTGAAAATAAGTAACTGCTACTCCTACTTTCGACCAGAACCGCTCTGTCATGCTTCGACCAACTGCTAGCCTTCAGCGTATAACTGCTCTGTTTTCTGTCTGTCGAAAGCTTGTGTCCATTTTCCTCTGTCGAAATAATTTGGTCTTCGTCGAAATATAAGTCAGGCCATGTTGACCATCTTTAATGAAGCCTGTCGAAATTACAGGCTAACACCTACTCAAGTTTAACTCCACAACTAGCGCCGTGACCCGTGCGATGCACGGGGCCAAAGCTTTAGGGTCTACGAAAGTATTATAAGACTAAAATTAGATTAATAATAGTACTATAAGAAAAGGGAAAACAAATAAATGTAAAACTATCATGTTCTATATCATCACTGTCGTACCATGGCCACCGTGCACTTATACTACAATTAGGTTAATATTAATTATTGGAATACTAAAATTTGTTGGGTAGATTCAAAATTATCACACAAATTAAAGGGAGTTAGAAGCCACGACAAAATTAAAGGTAGAAAACATAGTTGAGATACATGTTATGATATCACAAATAGAAAGTCTAGAAATTCAAGGAAAAAACAACATTTGGAAAATTAATTTATCCCTACATCTTGACCTAATCTATTTTCCCCTCCAACTTCCACTTTTGTTTTCTAATCATGAAATTCTTCTCCGTGTCTAAATAAAAATCCAGCTTCATTGGCCAAACTCATCAATATCATCATCATCGTCCTTTGTCATTAACAAAACTGAAATAGAGAAAATTTACCACAATTCATGAAGAAAAAAAGCTCACATTGTGAAATCACATTAGTCCAATACAATAGTCCAGAATATATTCTACTTGATAACAATCAGAAAGGAGCCTTTTAGCACTTCAACAACCGAAGTAAGATTGTAGCCCCACTTTATATTATGAAGTCTTGAATCCTTCTCTATAATACTTGGAAGCCAATTCAGAAAAAAGTAAACAAATTGAAATGAATGAGACAGGAAAAGTAAGTAAATTGAAATGATTATGACAAAATGATGCATAGAGCTGCATTTGCTGTGTTAATTCATTTCCCCTCCTTTCAACTTCTCAACTCTTGAAACTTGTACCACCCAAAGGACCAACAGTCCAACCAGCAGAAAATAAATATGACAAAGCAGGTTATTATAAATCTTAGATATAAATAGATATAAATAGGCCTGCACCGGAAACTAAATAATAGCGTACAAAAAATCAAGAAAAGAGGCAAGGCATATCTTAGGAATCAACTCAACACTTGAAAATAACAACAAAAAATAGTTAGGATCCTCACTTACTCTGTAAAAAAAAGGAACATAATAATAGTTCTTGGTAAAGGGTGAGTTTCTTAAGGAGATAAAATCAAAAGAATGCACAAATGTGCGAGCACCTCAGTTACTCTGTACATTTCATGTTTCATGTTTTTTTCGAAATTGTTTTTTAGGGGCCTCAATAAAGACATAAATCAAAAGATTTGCCCAATTGGCCAAGTAGCATAGTCTGCAGCATCTGATCACATCACACCTAAGTAAAGCTTGTACTGCCAACTCTCCAAAATAAGGAGCACATAGCCATTGATATAAGTGTTTAATTTTATGTGTTGGGGTCTTTAAAAACTGTCTACAAAATGACAACATAGCTGAAAGGTTAATTGTGCTAAAAGGTTAATTGATTCAATTTATAAGTATTTCATTATAGTTCTAACATTCTAGTATCACTATATAGTTCTACAAAATGCAAAATCACTATATAGTTTAACTTAATATTGCTTCCTTTATCTCTCAAACTTGATCTTGCTTCAGCAAAAAGTGAAGAGTTTACATTGCTTCCTTTATCTTTCAGCAATCATGTCAATTGATTTTTGAAGTACTTTAAATGACATTCACCCCAGCTAGAGTGATTCAGGAAAAAGTATACAACTTAGCATTAGCAACCACACTCATTCATTAAAGTAGGAGAAACAACAAAAGCTGACTTTTTCTGATCTAGAATAAAAGCTGTGAATGAGGAATGAAAGAGAACCAAATATCATACCTTTGCCACTTAACAACCTCATTTTTCTCAACATTTCATTAGCCTTTTTCTCAGAAAGTCAACTCTCTGATTCCCAGTATTCCTGTTAGTTACAGATATATGGTTTTAAGTTTTCCATTCCTCAATCATTTTTCAGGATCAAGTAATATATGCAACTCAAAATCTCCATTTTACAAAACAAATTCAAAATGCATAGCAACATTATTTTTTAGATGTATCGACCTTACTCAGTTACTCATATCCATGATTTGCTTTGATATGTTCTGTCCGTGCTTCCAGAAGAGATTGCTTAGTCTTGATTATAAGTAGTACCTCAGAATCAGTTTCGATTTGTCAATTTGCAACACAAAGCTGGAAAAGTCTAGCGATAACAATACTTCCAAGCAACTCCACAGGAGCCTTAATCGATGAGATATAAACTAAAAAAGACTATACTCCAAGCTTTAGAGAAGGATATAAACTAAAAGATATGCACACAACATAACCAGAAAATTGACAGATATGCCACCATTTTTCAAGGGAAGAGCTGAACCAGAATCATATTTCTTGACTTCAAAACCCTTCCACAAATAATTCAGACACCTTTTAATCAGTCACCAAACCATAAAATGAAAAATGTTATGTGTCAACTATCGAGTATGCAGGCTCTTAATAAAACTCATAATTACCTTTAGCTTCAAATCAAGAAGCAAAATAATGAAATGCATTGCATATATGCAGCTCGCCCTTCCCTACCATTGTTGTAGCCTCTACAAACTGAACTTCTCCACCAAAAGCAGTCCAAACCAGCCCAACAGAGACCCCAAGGGAAGCCACGCATTCTGCAGCTTCTCTATCATCAAATCTTGGAAGGCTGCATTGAATTATATCAACAAATTAGGCACCAGTATTCAGTCTTACTCAGCATATCATCAATTAAGCTTTGCTTAACATCCAAATCAAGGAAACCCTTCACAGCTTATATATCAGATATTAATTTAAAGGTATTGATAAGATAGTAATGGCATTGTATATCAATTACCCCGAGCACTCAGCACAATTTACAATATTCATTCATTCAATACAAAAACAAAAATAAATTGACAAACCAAAATGCAAAATCAATTTACCTGACCAATCATTTAGTGTACTAATCCAAAATTTTAAGGAGAGGAAATATTTTATTTTATTAAAGCACTTTCAATTGAAAAAGGCATGCAATTTGCTCTAGAAAAATTAATGAGAACTTGAATCCGTTATAGCCATGTCGCATTAAACCAGCCCTTGGGTTTACTTTGCAAGAAATACTCTAATTTTGAAGCAAAACCAAACAACCCTTCTTATTCTCTGTTTTATTGCCAAGCATAACAAATAAACAGATAGCTCAAATCCATTTCCTTGAGGTGGGTGAAGAAGCAAAATCAGTTTTTCTCTCTGATTGGTTAGAAAATTACTACTATTACTTTAATCCAGTTTACAAATTTTCAATAACTTACTCTTTCTTTGTCTAAACTCCATAGCTTCTTCAAACTCCTTCACTTTCAATTCTGAGCTCCATTCTCTTCCCCACCGACCCACATGCAATTACCATGTCCCTCCTCAGCAGATTCTTCTGATTGCAATTTCTTCAATTATATATGAAACTTTAGAAAATTAGTACAGAAAAAAAACTACTTGAAAAAAATAGATGGGTAACGGGGAACTCACCTCAACCTTGAGCAATGCGTTGACTTTTCCACCTATAACATAAAAGGGGGGGAAAGGGGAATGTATCAATTAAAAGCAGTGGTAAGAATTCCAAAATCACAATTCCCAAATCCGAAATCCCACAAACCCTAGAAACTGTGAAACTGATTGCTGAATAAGACCTTTCCTATCTAAAAGAACAAATAAATTTCCTATTGACCAATATGTTTGCGGTTGAAAATAACATTCAGTTTCCAACAACTAAAATCAAAAACCACAAACCACATCAGATGCAAAATGATACAAATTTTACGATTAGTTTAAAATAATTCTAATAAAAAAATTCCAAAAGACCTAAGTTTAAATCGTAGAAGACCATCATATTTAAACTGCAAGAGACCATCATATTCCATAGATTTCAGAAAATACTTCATTCATTAGGAGTTGGTGAATGTCTAAAACAACAGTATAATAAGCAGGGACGGTTATTAATTAAGAAAACTATAGTGTTAAGATTTTAAATGTTACAGATACTACCTTTTGTACCTAAATCCAGAACTGGACTCCGGACAGCTCTGTCAATGCATTATGGTTGTTGGTACCATTTTATGTGCTTCTTATTTGTCTGCTTGGACTGCCAGAGATTCAAAAAGAAAAAGAGAGAGAACTTGAGAACTAAGATGAAAATACTTTAAAATAAACAGTTGAAAATTGAAACAACTATATAAAATTTGAATAAGGGTTGTGTCATGTAATTGACAAATAGTCCCTTCTGAAATTTGCACATTTACAATTACATCAGCAATCAAAACTTATTGCTTTCTCATATTTTTACTCACATGCTCCACATCACAAGTTGCCATCATTTTAATATGGTTTCTTGCATACTTACCAGCTTTACAGCACATTCCTTTCTTCTTTCTTATTGCCAGTAGCGTCAATTTTCTCATGGAAGCATATGGCACATTGCTGCATATTAAAGAGGATTTTGTTTAATACATTAATAGTTGGAAACTATACATTAATTATAATGACCAAATTCATGTAATGGTGAATAGAAATTTTCTAACCTGAAACTTCATCACATAAACCCTTCATCATAAGAAGCAAAGTTTAACACCAACAAAACAATATCTTCAATACCTTAACACAAATACTGCATCCAATGCACAATTCCTCAGAGATGTAAGCAATCTTCGATGCAGATGTAACCTCAATACACAATCTATCTATAATCACACACATAATCACTCACTAATAAAAATTAAGACCCACAATTTGCATCAAAATGAAAGTCCCAACAAAATTGAATCTCTAGTTGAATCTCTAGTAATGAAAGTGTAGTATTTAAATTCCCAATATAATAACCTGTTTACCATATCATTCTAGAGTTCAAGCTAAAATTAGAATTTCAATCCATCATCAAATCCATTAAGAACAATATTACCTTGAGTGCCTTCACTTCGCATACATCAAGGAGTGGTTGATATTATTTCTCTGCAAATCAAATTTTTAAAAAAATCAAGAATAATAACAACAAAATAGTCTGTAAACTTTTTGGCTTTAACAATATAGTAATAGGCACACTAATCCTAGCACTCACTCCTCCAAATCTTCCATTTTTACAAAAGATAAATGCAGCTCCTCATCATCTACCTTTGCTGCCCTCTCAGATGAACCTCCTAAACTACACACTTCGTAATAATAAACATTAAGAAAAATTACTCACCTCCAAATTGAAATTGGGGACATGTGCAAATGGCCATGCAGCTTTCTCATTTATTATTAATCATTAACAATTAACAACTAACATAAAATTGAAAGTTGAAAATGAAGTAAAGCTCAAAAAGTAATGATCTCACATTGATCAATTTAGAGCCGAGAAAACATTAGCCAACGAATAGAATAAACACATAATAACATTATAACTTAAAAAGCAGATAATACATAACTTATATTCAGTAAAAAAGAATAGATACCTTATTAATGCTCCACGGGTCACCGCAACTGCTCCGCACGTCACCGCGCAACTACTCCGCACGTCGCCGCAACTACGCTGTGCGTTGTTTTAATTACTTGGTGACTGAATTTATGATTAGTCAGGCTACAGAATCAATCGAACCCTTAAAAATCCAAAAAAATGACAACCTAATCAATCAAAGTATATTAACTCTTTAAGAAACTCTGTACATTCTTTGGTACTTTAAGGATTGTAGAAGTTGATACTTTAGCCTTTTGAATCGGTTAGAATGCTTTAGAGTTGTTGTATAAGATAGAACAATACATTTAATCACTTGTATGATGATATGTATGAATATAACTACGAATAATAAGGCAAGGATCTCCAAACTATATTGGTTACTAATTAAATTGAAACTGCAATCCAATCGATTAAACTTAATTAATCAACTACACGATTAAATCTATTAAATCTGGTTTGAAATGCATTATTGAAATCAAAGAGCACTTATTTGATTATCCTTCAAATCTAATTAACTTAATCTATGTTTGAAATGCAAATAAATTGAATTAATCTACATATTCTGCAAAGTTAATTATGCAGAAGCACCCCTTTTCCGAATCCCAAACACCAACATGGCAACATACACATTTCATAGTCCAGATTACCTACAACAACAACAACAATAAAGTAGTTTCAGTAATAGAAATGCAAAAACTCTAATAAGGGAAATGAACAATAAGTGTACATGCAAACAGAGAAAATAAGTGAAATTATAATTTTCTTCTTCTTTTGATTTCCCCCTTTTTGGTTTTTTCTTCTTCTTTCTTGCTGTTTTGTGTTCTTCCTCTCTCTCTCCATTTCGCGATTTCTTCTCTTCTTTCTCGCGTCGGTGATGGGTGGTATAGAGAGAGAGAGAGACATTGCGACAGAGAGAAGAGGGAGGAGAGGAGATGAGTTTTGTTTTGCGTTGAGAGTGAGGGTGTGGGTTTTGGATGGGGAGAGAGGTCGAAAGAGAGATTGAGAGGAACCTAATTTTGTTTACCAAATAAATCTGTTGTTTGTGGTGGGTGTGTGGAATGGGAAGAATGAGTTTAAGAGTAATATGAGAAAGATGAAGAAGATGTTGGGTTGAGAGAAAGAGAAAGGGAATTAGAGGGATGAATAGAGGAATTGGGAAGCGTGGGGGAAGTTTTGCGTGTCTGACACACTGCAACCTTCAGTATGTTCAGAGGAAAAAGAAGGAAAAAGGGGTCAAAGTTGGTTCAGAGGGAAAAGGTGGCAGAAACAAGAATATGAGGTGGAAGATGGAAGACACACGTGGTGGCAGCAAATTAGCGAAAAATTGGCGAGATGATGACCTAGCAAGCTGAGTTGGAGACTACCTCCGGATGTATAGTCTTTGATGGTAGTACTTTATGATATCAATGCTTATTGGGTAAACACCCAATAAGGCTTACCCAATAAGCACCACCACCATTGGGGATGCTAACCTATCTTCTTTCATATATTTATTTATTTATTTAAATATTGTCCCACCCCATATAATGCATAAATGAATATTCTTCAAAGGGTAAGAATTTAAACATCTTCTATGAAGCACCGACTCTTACATGAAAATTGGAGATGACATGGGAGCAAACATTGACCCGACTAATGGTCGAAATATGGGATATTAGACGCGTGCAAACGCACACATAATCAGCAGGACAAAAATCTAAAATTGAGAATTGACATTTATATATGCACCTTCTAAAACAAAGTCGTTAAAGTTTACAATTTCCATATGATTTGACCCTCACATAGATAACTAATACTAAGGGGGTAAAAAGTAGGTGTCCGCTCATTTTCTTGTATGTGTCCAAAACCATCTGAGTAAAAAGTAATAATTTTGAAGAGGTGTCTAAAAATGATCTAATAGCATGTCTAAAAAGTGTCGGTATATCAACTTAGGGGACCGGTTCGCCCGGGACCCGGAATGCTACCGCTTCTACTATTATATTATCAGCTCGATGAATATACCAAAACAACGTGCTAGTTGTTGTGTTGACAATTTCAGCAATATGAAATACAGGCTCTCGAGTTCGAACTGGAGTGTTACTACTGTGTATGTAATATTATAATTATATTTTAATCTATAGATATTTATGGAAAAGTTATTTTAAAAAAATCATATAATAGAACAATAAATTGTGGCTTAAATATGTTTTAGGCCCCTGCAAATATGGGGTGTTTTGGTTTAAATCCCTGCAAAATTTTTATTTATTTATAAGCCCTTGCAAAATGACACGTTTTGTTTTAAGCCCTTCCGTTAGCAAACTGTTAGTGAGACGTTAAAAATCTCTTCCACGTGTGGTTTTTATTTTATTTTAAGCCCCTGCAAAAATATATTTTATTTATGAGACCCTTGGAAAATATATTTTTTTTGGTTTAAGCCCCTGCAAATATACACGTAGAAGAGATTTTTAACGTCTCACTAACAGTTTGCTAACAGAAGGGCTTAAAACAAAACGTGTCATTTTGCAAGGGCTTATAAATAAAAAAATATTGCAGGGGCTTAAACCAAAACACCCCATATTTACAGGGGCCTAAAACATATTTAAGCCATAAATTGTAAACAATGAATAAAGGTGTTGGCAGTTGGCACCGCCAATGCATGCTTTATTAAAAATTACCACTTGATCTTGCCATGCTAGGGAAGCAGGGTTGGCGGCTTGCAACCAATCATGATATTATTGTTTCACGTGTCTTCAAAGCTAAATATTTCCCGTTGGGAGACTTTATGGGGGCTCGCTTGGGCCATAATCCCAGTTTTGTTTGGCGTAGTATCCACTCTTTCCAGGTAACGGTAACGATGGGGGCTAGATGGAAGGTTGGGAATGGCAGGAATATTAAGGTTTGGTCTGATCCTTGGATTCGGGGGAGGAGGGACCCGTATGTGCATTCTCCTATAGTTACGGGGCATGAGGAGCTACGGGTGGGGGATTTGTTGAACGCTCACGGAGATCGCTGGAATGTTGAACTTGTTAACCAACTTTTCAATAGCGACGATGCCTTACATATTACACGTATGCCTTTGTTATGTACACAGGAGGAAGATGTCTTGCTTTGGAATAAAAGTAGGGATGGATCTTATTCAGTCCGCTCGGCTTATCATATGATCATGGAGGATATTATCAATAACACGCACATGCGAAAACAGGGTGATTGGATGAGTATATGGCGCCTTCGTATTCCTCAAAAGGTGAAGCTTTTTCTTTATCGTGTGGCTCGCGGCTGTTTACCGACTCGGTGCAATCTTCAATCGCGCCGTGTCCAATGTCCTAGGGAATGCCCGCTTTGCGAGGAGCATGATGAAGATGAATTTCACGCGTTCTATGGCTGCCGGCGAGTGGAGGATGTATGGCGACATGCTGGTCTTTTGCAGGTAGTTCATGAGCAAGTGCAAGGAGGTGGGGGTTTTAGTGATGTATTTTTTCCTCTCCTGAATTGTGGTAGTGCCCCTCAAGCGAAAGCTACCGCCATGATTTTTTGGTGTATTTGGAAACGGCGGAATGAGCGTGTTTGGGAGTGGATTGATCGTCCGGTGGGTGTCTCCGTTCGGATTGCTATGGATGTTTTGCATGATTGGGAGTCAGTCCGTCTTTATAGTGGTGCGCGTTCCCTTATGCATAGCGCCCCTCATCCAGTTTCATGGGTGAAGCCGGCGCCGGGGGAGTTGAAGTGTAATGTTGATGCGGCTATTTTTGAGTCCCAAGGTGCGTTCGGAGTAGGCATGTGTGTGCGTGACGAGAAGGGCGAGTTTGTTGCGGCGAAGACCATGACTTTTGGAGGAGTCCCAACCCCTCAAGAAGCAGAGGCAACCGGAGCGCTGGAGGCTATTAGGTGGCTTATTGAGCGTGGAGTCCAGCGAGTTACCATTGAATTGGATTGCTTACTAGTTGTTAACGGTATCAACGGAAACCAACTCATTACTACTGAAGTCGGCTCTATTATTAGGAGTTGCAAATCCCTGCTGTCTACTATTCAAAACTATCAGTTTAGTTTTACTAGGAGACAAGCGAATGCTGTTGCTCATACGCTTGCTAGAGCATCAACACTTTATGCTTGTTCCATGATTTTTGATTATGTCCCAACCTGTATCCGCGACATTATTTTTATTGAAATGAAGTAGTTTGGTTTCCGTAAAAAAAAAAAAATTTACCACTTGATCATATATAACTTGAATTTACAATTTTAGTCATTATAACCGAGAATTTGAAGACCCATATTTGCAAAGTTCTTTGTACCGTTAATAAAATCAATTTTGATTTCTCCTTAATGTGAACCCAAAAAAAAGTATTGAAGTGATATATATTTCCCCAAATAAACCTTTTATTTGTACATTCTCTTTGGGTTGGCAGTGTGCTGGCAGCGAAGTTTCTTGTCTCACATCAGAATATATTTCTCTTGAGCCCTCCTATATCCAAGTATCAAACACCCCTTTCAATTACATTCGACAAAACAACATGCGACAACTCAAATTCCTCCTAGTCTCAATTACGTTAATGATGTTAATGTTGTGGAGATTTGATGTAGTAGAAGGAAACCCTCAGATCCTTTTAATCAACAAAGGTTGCAGCCAATATAACGCAACTAACTTGTCTGAATTCTATCAAAATCTAAACGCAACTTTGGCAGACTTGAAAGCTCAGGTGAGTAATCAAAAGCACTTCGCCACCGCACAAGCGGTTAGGGGAGAGGATCCTGTTTATGCTATGTTTCAGTGCAGAAATTATCTCTCTAACACTGACTGTGCCGCCTGTTTCACCGTCGCTGCCGCTCAAATCCGCAACTGCTCCGCTGGTTCCAACGGTGCTCGTGTCATTTATGATGGTTGCTTCCTTAGGTAGGTACATCTGCACCTATATATTTCTTTCTTTAATTATCCATACGGTGTGGTGCATGAATGTCCGTGACTTATTAGTGCTATGTTTGCTAAATAATTGCTCATATCGGATAAGGTTGAGAATAAAAAATGAACGGATGTAAATATACTGGCTAGTAATTAATTGAATTTAAAGTGTTCAATAAAATTAATGGTTAAATTAGTTTATAAATATAAAATGATATAAGTTTGATAATTGTAATTAATGCTAATAATGAGAGAGAATATTTTTTCGATCGAGAATAAATGAGAAATTTAGTTGAAGTTGTAATGGTAAACATAAGAGAAAAATGATACGCTATAAGATTTAAGCTCAAATATTTCAAAATACTCTATAAGTTAGTGATTTGTCTTTGCCAAACAGAGCCTAGGTAATGTATACACGCACACGCCAAGAAGAATCCACATACTCCCTCCTATATATCTAGTGGCAGATAGGAGTGCAAACGGGGCGGGGCGGGCACGGGTACCATCTACCCACCCCGCAAGACGTAAATGAGACCTGTGCCCGCCCCGTACCCGCGTAGCGGGTATTAAATGAGTTTTATCTCCTCGCGGGTACCCACAGATACTTGTTAGTGTTGTAAAAATGATTTTTTATAAAACAAAATTTGAAATACTATACAAAATTAACCTTTTAAACACGGTTTCTTTCGTTCATTTATATAAGAAAATTATGTATTTAGTTAGACATTTATCTTAGCAATTATTTACTACCTTATAATCGTTAACAAATGGAGATAAAAATGGTTAGAATTACAATAATAGAAAACTTTGAAAATAACAACTCACTAAGTATATATATGAGGGTAATTAGGTATATATGCTACGGGTACGGGTACCCGCGGGCACAGGTACCTCATTACTGCCCCCGCCCCGTTTATTGACGGTTATTTTAATTGCCCGTTTATTTTGCCCGTGGGTACCCGTTTAAGGACCCGTCACGGGTAATACCCGCGGGTACCCGCAGGCGTAGGATTTTTTGCACCCCTAGTGGTGGATCCAATATCAAGGTTATTAAAAGTTTTTTCTTCACAAATATCTTCACTTAATTCATTGAAATTAAGAAACCGATTAATAAACAGTCCCAAGTTTTTGACTTTTGCCTAATTATTTGCTAAAATTTTATAAGTAGCCTCTTACGGAGACAAATGAGACAAATTTCTTAAATATCTAGACAATAAACTTCACGAACTTTAAGACTACGTTTTAATTATTTAAGAGATCAAATAAGAAAGAGTGTATAAGTTCAAGAACTAAATTAAAAGTTCACTCTTTATATAGCTATCAGACCTAAAAGAGCTGAGGAATCTAGCTACAAAATTTAAAATTCAAGGGAGTCCAGTAAAAATATATAAGAGATTAAGTAGATATTTTTATTTTTGAGGGGTGCAAATGCACCCGTTGGACCTCAAGTAGGACCCGCCCCTGCTATCTCTATCATACGTGAAAAATAGTTCAATTTTAGTCTCTTTTATAAGTAAATGTTTTGTTGACCGGCTTTTATAAGTAAAAGTTAGCCACTTTTGTCATATTCAACATTATTATTTCATAGGGTTAAATATGTTTTTGGTGAAAAAAATTTGAGAATTTTGTTTTTAGTTCCTATAGAAGTTTTCACTCACTTTTAGTCTTCACATTTTCCTCCGTAGATGATTTTAGTCCATCACGACTTTTAATAGGACTTATGAAGTGCTATTAAAAGACTCAAAGAAGCACTATTAAAAGTCATGATGGACTAGGAGCATTAACGGGAGAAAATATGGAGACTAAAAGTGATTGAAATTTTTCATAGGGCCGAAAACAAAATTTTCAAATTTTATAGGGACTAAAACATATTTAACCTTATTTCATATATACCTTTCATTTAATTAAGCGGTTGGTCATAAAACGAAATAATATATTCTTTCCATTCAAAACTTTAGTTAACTTTTACATGAAAAATAGACAATTGTTTTGTTATCGTACCTTGGGTGCGCAGTATCTAGCGACCTTGCTAGTGACTAATCTACACTAGGGAATTTGGCTGGCCACATGTACTTGGTTTTATCGGTCCATGTGGTTCTTCCTTACACTCACACAATCATTCACATAAATTCGTTTCCTTCCCGTATGCATAGGAGGACAATTATGAATGTTGTGGTTTATTTAGTTAAATATATTGAAGTTTTATTTTTAATATATTTTTATCGATGCGTGATTTTAAAAAGTTTTGAGCCCTTGATCCGAGTCCTAGATCCGCCATTGAGTATGATATCACTTATTGCAAGACAAATGAAGTATTTAATATATCTAATAATACCAATTTATACTTTTGGGATGGCAAAATAGCATAGTAGTATAGTAGGTTCTGTACTTATTTTCTTTTTTTGCGGTAGCATTGGCTACCTGCCTACCCCATACTTACACAAGGCACCACCCTTAGTTCTGTGAGGTTGAGTTAAAGCCCGAAAACCTAATGTGTTATCAAATTCTATTCAAGTGCCATTGGCTAGAGATAACTTCCTAAACAATGTTTATAAAGCCTAGCCAATACTCTCGTCTTACAAGCTAGTTTAGGGGTGGAAAATGGGGTTAGCCCAATGGGCCAAGCCCATTTTTAGTTTTTCAAAAATACACCCTATTTTGTTTGATTTTATTGGATAGAACTTGATACCACATTAGGTTTTTAGGGGACACAAAATTTTCTTATAATAAGGACTAGAGGAAGTATATGATAAGCTTTGATACCCCATTAAGTTCTATTGCCTTAACTAAACCTCACAAGTTGGCTTGTGAGGATGTTGTCAAAACAAAAGTTGGCTTGTAAGGTAAGAATTTCCTAGGCTTTATAATCTATATTTAGGTCTTATCTCTAACCAATGTGGGACTTAGAAATTACCATGCATTTACTAGTTATTTTAATTTTATTTGGACACTCACTAATATCTTGGAAATCAAAGAAACAATATGTTTATTGAACTTCGTCAAAAGCAAAGTATTTGGTTTGAGAGCTGTGTGTGAGCTTTAGTAGCTATTTATCTTTTATATGAAGCAATTCGCTGAAGACAAAAGACAGTTTGGAGGAAATGAGAACTGTAGCTGTTAGTGGCTATTGCTGTGGGAAGATTTATTCTCATGAGAAAAAAAAAAAAGAGAAAACAATAATAATAAATTTCCTTCACAACTATAATCTCTACCTTCTTAACCAACAAGGGTTGGTTTTGGCGGTAATTGGGTTCAGATCTCATCTAAAAGTCTCAAGTTCTAGTTTTGGGTGTGTCAAAAACTTTATTGAAAGGAGAGAGCCACACAGACTAACAAAGTCGATTACACGTAGTCAGCCAAGTTCTCCGATAACACGGTAACAAAAAGCCAAAGTACATTGAACTTGTATGATGTTATTGCTTGTTGGTGAGTTGAATAATGTAGAATGAGATATCCGCACAAATATGTGAATGTTTAGATGATATTTATAAGGCGTAAATTGTATTATAGAATCATAAAATTGATTGTGAGACATATTTAACAAGGGGTTTGGATTCCTTGCAGTCTCCACCGTCTATCTCTCTCTTCCTTTTCTTACTTTTTTTAAATAAAAAGAATCAAAGGCCAAGATTTCTTTAAAAGTATATATAATGGTTTTTATAAGGGGTAACTGCAGTCGATTTCGACTGCAGTGAATCACGATCCTTCAATAAGTAGGTGTTTATCTGAAATGTGATGGCTCATCGTGCGATGGATTTGAAGCTACAAGTTATTGCGTGTGTCGATGCGTGAAGCTACCACGAGTCCAAAAGTGTCCGGCTCTATGAAAAAGAAAGTAATTCTATCCCTAAAATGAATTCTAACTTGAAATGGAGATTTTGAAACTTCACGAAAAGAAAACAATTCTTTTCCGAAATTCAACTCACTTTCATATGAATGCGTGCATATAAATATCAATTCACAATCAACAAATGTGAATTCTGTCTCTAAACTCCTCACTAAATTTTGTGATGTCAAAATTAATGACAAATTTTAATTTTTCCGTCACTAAATTAGTTTTTTCTATTGCTAGAGTAAATACACTCTTTGTTAAAACTGATTTTGAGGTATTCTATATTTTGAAATGTTGAGGTATGAGAGCAATGGCTTCTTCGACCAGACAACTCTACCTGGAAACAGTATGATTTGTGGAAATCAGACTGCAAATGGAGCCACTTCTTTTACTACAACTGCAAAGCAAGTACTGGTTGATTTACAAACAGCAACCCCCAAGATTCCTGGTTTCTTTGCAGCTACCAAAACACAAGTAAGTGGCAATGCAATCTATGCCATTGCACAATGTGCTCAAACCGTCACTGAAAGTGGTTGTTTGGATTGCTTGAAAGTTGGATTTAGCAACATACAAAGTTGTCTTCCTAATACAAATGGTAGGGCATTTGATGCAGGGTGTTTTATGAGATACTCAGTGACTTCCTTCTTTGCTGATAACCAAACCATTGATATCACACCCTTCTTAAAAATAGGTAATACTAGGATGTTTCCTTTACATAAATAGCTTATGATTTGGATTTAAGGTTAACTGTTTTCTTATTTTGTAGGAGGTTCAAGCAAGAAAGGAGCCATTATTGGTGGTGTTGTTGGAGGTGTAGGTCTGGTTGTGATCCTCCTTGCACTTTTTGCTTGGCTTAGGTGGAACAAGAAACCCAAGAGGCTTCCTAGAGGTGAGACAATTTGGATTTTAATTGATTTCTTACCAAATAATATATTCCATGCTTGGACCCTTGCAACAGATTTCTTCTATTTATGTTTACAAGATTTTTTAAAACCCTTGATTACCCTTTTAGTTTAATATAACTATAACTACAAGGCGACAATGCTACGATGAACGGATACCTCAATTTTGTTATCGTATCCGATATTTTCCGATACTTCTCCAATATGTCATGAGTATATGTGAGAGTAGTATTGAAATGTTTTTCTTATTTTTTAAATTATAAAAGATCTTATACGTTGCAAGGACACCTTCAATATGCTTTATTAGCACGAGAATAAAGGTAACCCAAGTCATACAAACACAAGAGAGAGAACAACTATCTGCAGTATTTGTTTTGCAAGTGCAACTCGCTAGTTTCTATGTGTCTCTTTGTTTTATTGTACTAACCTATGTTTCTTTGGATCTATGTGTCTATGTATTTTCTATTATATTGTAAATATTTTTTTATTAGTGTGTCATATTCTATGTTTTTCAAGGAAGTTCATATCGGGATCAGATTTGTGGTATAGACGTTCAATCATGTTTCACCATAAAACAACATCAAAAAATGTTACCACATTATAAATTATAATGTGGTAAGATAGTAAAAGATGATTTATTTTTCTAACTATGTTTTCCTCATCAGGTGACATATTGGGAGCAACTGAGTTGAAAGGTCCAGTTGTCTACAGATATAAAGATTTGAAGTCTGCGACAAAAAAATTTAGTGCAGAAAATAAATTAGGAGAAGGAGGTTTTGGAGATGTATATAAGGTATGGCTAGTTATAATGAGTGCAGGCAAAAAAATTTAGTGCAGAAAATAAATTTACTACAGCTATTCCTCTAGAGATAAAGGTGATTTTCTTTCAAGATTTAAAAAATTATTAATCTTTTATTTATGGAACAGGGAACTCTTAAAAATGGTAAAATAGTTGCTGTCAAGAAATTGCTTCTAGGGCAATCTGGCAAGATGGATGAACAATTTGAAAGTGAAGTGAAGCTAATAAGTAACGTTCATCATAGGAATTTAGTTCGACTTCTTGGATGTTGCAGTAAAGGCCAAGAGAGAATCCTTGTTTATGAATATATGGCAAATAATAGCTTGGACAAATTCTTATTTGGTACATAGTCATGTTAATCTTCCTACTGTAGCATCTTCTGAATTTGTATTACCTTGTTCAATTTATTATTGACTTTTTTTGTGATAGGTGAGAAGAAGGGTTCCCTCAATTGGAAACAAAGGTATGATATAATTTTAGGCACAGCAAGGGGTCTGTCCTATCTACATGAGGATTTTCATGTTTGCATCATACATAGGGATATAAAGACTAGCAATATACTCTTAGATGATGATCTTCAGCCTAAAATTGCTGATTTTGGGTTGGCAAGACTTCTACCAGAGGACCAATCTCATCTTAGCACAAGATTTGCAGGAACATTGTAAGTTCAAGTGTACTTTATTAGACATGAAGCTATAATAAGAGAAAACCTTTGTTCTTTCATATATTTTATTTATTTTAATGTTCTACCCCCATATGCATAGTTGAATGTTCTCTTACCAACTATGATTTGAAACTTGTGCGCATTTCAGGGGATACACAGCACCAGAATATGCAATCCATGGCCAGTTATCAGTCAAGGCTGACACCTACAGTTTTGGTGTTGTAGTCCTAGAAATCATAAGTGGCCAAAAGAGTAGTGAGTTGAGGGATGATGTTGATGGTGATTTCCTCCTCCAAAGGGTAAGAATTTTAAGAGATTATATGAAACACCGATTCCGACACGGAAACCGAAAATGACATGGGCACGAACACTGACCTAGCTAACATTCAAAATATATGATATCAAATGATCGCGCACGCGCACATTCATACATAATTAGCATGACAAAAATCTAAAATTGAGAATTAACATTTATATATGCACCATCTAAAACAAAGTCGTTAAACTTTTCAATTTTCATATGATTTGACCCTCACAAAGAATACTAATACTAAGGGGCTATACTTTATAGCACAACTACTTAAGAAACATAGATAAATATCCTTTTTCTATTGTCACTTATGAGTTTTGAATTTTATTTAACCAGGCATGGAAACTATATGAGGGAGAAAGGCACTTGGAGTTGGTTGACAACACATTGAATCTTGAAGACTATGATGGAGAAGAAGTGAAGAAAATCATAGAGATAGCTTTGTTGTGCACTCAAGCATCAGCTGCTGAAAGACCAACAATGTCTGAAATTGTAGCCCTTCTCAAAAGCAAAAACTTCTTGGAGCATATGAAGCCAACCATGCCTGTCTTTGTTGAATCTAACTTGAAGCCCCGCACAGACACCTATACCTCAACCGGTTTCTCTACATCTAAAGCCACTGCTTCTACTTCTATATTATCAGCTCGATGAATTTAGTAGGTTGGATGGAGCATGGTTGTCCACTCGAGAGATATGAAGTTTTGAAATGAAGACATACATAAAGAAGAGAAAATTAAAAAAGAATAGGATTTTTCTCTAACAAATCTTGAAACTTATACATTATTCTTAGGCTCTGTTTGGCAAAAAATAGCGGATAGCAAATAAGCTAGCTGATAGCAGATAACTTATAGCGGATTGTTGATAGTGAATGATGTGTTTTGTAAAATTAGTAGTTGAACTAGCAAATAAATATAAAATAACAAAAAAGGACATGTTTAATTTGTGGTCAGATTTAGTTAATCAATATAAAATATGTTAATATATATATATATATATATAAATTAAGATATTGATTCTGTCACGTTCAACGTGAGTCCGTGAATCATTTGTTCCTCTATTGCGGGTTCGCGAATTCGGTTTGGAAGTGTGTCACATCTTGGATTGGTGTTGCTCTTGATTTGTCTCTGGATGTTGTTGGTTTTGTCCACCAGTGTTGCTGCTTGTGTAAGGGGAAGAAAGCAAAACGCACGAAGCACGTGGTTTGGTTAACTACTTGTTGGAGCATATGGCTGGCGAGGAATGGAGCTATTTTCAATAATGAGGAGCCTAATATCGAGATGGTGGTGAATCGTATTAAAAGTCTTTCTTGGTGTTGGTGTATTTATAGATTGAATTGTAATTCCTCCTTTTCCATTTCAATGTGGTGGTCTAATCCACTACAATGCTTAAACAATTGGTAGTCTTTAGGGGGAGAAACAATTGGTAGTCTAATCCACTACAATGCAGGTGGTACGAGGTACTCTTTTTCCTCCCCGAGTCTTTTTCCCATTGGGTTTTGGCTTAGGGAGGTTTTGAGGAGGCCCTCCCCCTTTCCTTTATTCCCATTGTAAGGGCTGGGCACCCCTTGTGCTCCATTCAATGAAAGTATTGCTTATCTAAAAAAATATATATTGATTCGTAATTATTGTAAAAAAAGATATTGATTTGAAATTCTAATTTAGATTACAATTAAAATAAATAAAAAAGATAGTGTATGATATGAAAATAAAAGAACAAACAACAATCATAGTGACGTAAACTAAGAATCAAATAAAAGAATAATAATAATAATAATAATAATAATAATAATAATAATAATAATAATAATAATAATAATAATAATAAGAAGGCTTAAAGACAGTTTTGGTCCCCCAAGTTTCACCAACTCACGATTTTCATCCCCCAAGTTTTAATTTCACGAACTTGATCCCCCAATTTTTCCAATTTGTAAAATCAGGGTCCCCCACTAATCTGGTCAAAATTGATGCTGACCTGTCCGCCACTTAATCTACGTGGCAGCCACGCTGGCATGCCAAAGTGTCATTTATGATATTCTGGTTATAATTGGTTATGATATTCAGGTTTATTAATATCAGTTATGATATTTTGGTTATAATTGATCTGGTTTATTATTGTCATCTGGTGTATTATATACTGGTTTATTAATATCATATGATGTAACTCAGGTTTATTACTGTCATCTGATGTAAATCTGGTTTAGTGATGGAATATCAGTTATGTACACACTGGTTTATGACATTCTGGTTTATGTAAGAAAATCTGCATAATGAAATCTGCATTTTTAATTCTGTTTTGCATAATACTCACTGTTATTTTTGGCATAATACTGGTTTATGTAAACCTGCATAATGAAATAAACATAAAACTGGTTTATGTAAATCTGCATAATGAAATCTGCATTCAATTCCTTCATTTCATATACTGCAGAATATAAAACAACAAAAGATACAACAATAGATGGCACAAAGCCATTAATTACAAACATACCCTTACCTAATAACCCCTAAATCATTACAAACATACCCTTAGCAAATAACATACAAACACACCCTTAGCAAATAACATCTAAACCATTACAAACATATCCTAAGAAATTACAACTAATGCAAACACAAGGATGAAAATAATGATCCAAGAAATTGCCAAAAATTCCCATAACATGCTGTTCTTTTTCTTCATTTCTTGTTGAGCCCTTTTTAAATCCTTGAAGTCAGTGACCTTTTTCTTCAATTCAACAACATTGCTATTCAATTCAACAACTTTGTTCTTCAACCCATCAACCTTCTTCATGAAGGACCAAATTAGCTCCTTAGCTCTAGGAGGGAAATCTTGATCATACCAGTCAAAGAATTTACATTGTTTTGCACCAAAATTCTGAAAATTGAGTGTAGGAGATTAAAATAGAGATCAAAGAGAAAGAACAGTCAGTGTAATGGCAGAAATCATACCTCATATTCAACACATCCATAAAACCTGCGACCACAGTTCTCTTTTGTCCAACCAGTCACCAATGGAGCTTCCTTTCCACAGTAGCCGCGAACGAGTCTTCTTCTCAATGACCCATTTGACGAAATAGAGTACTTAGACATGGGGGTTCAGGTCGTGAGGGAAGAAGGAAGGAAGAAGGAAGGAGGAAGAAGGAAGAAGGAAGGAGGAAGAAGGAAGGAGGAGCTTTTGGGGGATTAGGGTTCTTGAAAAATGTCTCTGTTTTCACGATGGAAGGAAGAAGAAGGAATATATGTTATTTTATAGATTTTATTTATGAATTAATAATTAAAAAGAAAACATAAATTCGTTTTTTTAATATAAATGACACTTTGGCATGCCAGCTTGGCTGCCACGTAGATTAAGTGGCGGACAGATCAACATCAATTTTGACCAGATTAGTGGGGGACCCTGATTTTACAATTTGGGAAACTTGGGGATCAAATTCGTGAAATTAAAGCTTGGTGGATCAAAATCGTGAGTTGGTGAAACTAGGAGAACCAAAACTGTATTTAAGCCTAATAATAATAATAATAATAAAGTTATTTGCCTAGGCTGCAATGGAATTATGCAATTCGGGAAAATGAAGAGAGGCAAAGCATAACGAGTGTAATTCAAAATTAGATATAATAAAAATTATATTTTACATTTTTTTGGCTCTGAAATTATATTTTACATTAGTGATGACAGAGAATGAATATTATAAATTTAATGGGGTTAAAAATGACTAAAAAGATGAGACGCTATAAATTATAAACTCAAACGCTACTTGAAGTAGCATTTCAAAAAAAAAGTTATAAGCTACCCAAAACGCTAACCGGTACCGGTTAGATCCACTAATCAAATCTGCTATAAGTTAGCGTGTCTCTAACTTGTCAAACATATAACCTTACCAATACGGAGTATTTTTGTGGAATAGTGATTACCGTGATGCTTATTTCATTGAATAGAATCGATGAAGCGCTAAAATGGAGTGTTAGTCTTTTTCTGTTAGTCTTATTATTATTATTATTATTATTATTATTATTATTATTATTATTATTATTATTATTATTATTATTATTTTGTATTTGCTTTATCCTGGAGTGTTAGTCTTTTTCTAGCACTAAAACGCCGTGTCAAGGCAAATCTCTTATTTTGCATTTTCTGTTAGTCTTTTTCTTCAAGATAGAGTGTTATATTTTTTTTTATAAGAAAAGAATTATATATATGTAGATGAAAATGATGGGAGGAGTATTAGGAGTACTCCAACCCAATACAAAAGAGTCAACTATGGATCATTACAACCAATAATAAAAGAAAAAGGAGAAATCCACCACTCTGAAATAGATGCATCTCTAAAGAGATAAGCTTTCCCCATACACCAACCCCAAGAGATATGCTTAATCTTATTGATGACATTATGAATATCAACCCCCTTCCCTTGGAAAATCATGTTGTTCCTTTCTCTCCATATAGTCCAAGTAGTTGCCATCCACCACATCGGATACAGCTTTTTCTTCATTTTGAATTTCGACACATGATTATAATAATCCCAAAAGTGTTGTATACCTGCAGTATCTATATCATCAACAACACCCATCTTAAGATTTCTTTCCAAACAACTTTGGAAAAGGCACATTGAAAAAAAATATGAGACATAGTTTCATCATGAGTATCACATAATGGACAATGACTGTGAGTAATGACAACATTCCTACTAGTAAGATTGTCCTTTGTTGGCAACGTGTCCAATAACAACCTCCAACAAAAAACCGCCACTTTGGAGGGAACTACTGCTTTCCAAATAATAGATAGAACATCCACAATATCATCATGCATAGGGCTATAATTCAACAAACTCATTATGTATGCATAACACGAACTTACAGTGAATAAATTGAGATTATGCAATGTCCAATTCCACCTATCATGCACATCTTCCTTCAAATGAACCACAAAGGATGGTTTTCAAGTAATGAGACGCCGAAACTTCCTGAGCCTCTAAGTGCCTGACCCATTTTAAATCCCATGACCATCTCTCCAACTCCCAACTACCCATTTTACCGACCACCTCATCTTTGGAAGATGAAATGGCAAACAACTCCGGAAAAATCTCCTTCAACGGATTAGGCCCTAACCATTTATTGTGCCAAAAAAGAATAGAGCATCCATCCCCAACAACACAATTGACGGCTTTATGAAAAAAATTCTGATTCAGCATCAAAGAAGTTCCCAACAACATCATATCCCTCAACCAAATAGATTCTTTTGCACCCCGAACATCCCCAAAACTACAATTTAAAAGGACTGAATTAATTAAAGTTACCCGTCCACCAATAGATAATTGTCGGCCCCTCCAAGATGAAAGTTTTGCGCGCATAGACTCAACAACCGGTTGCCAAGTAGACTTGCGACGAGGACTAGCACCAACCGGCACACCAAGAAACTTAAACGGAATACCCGTTGTGCAACAAGAAAGAAACGTCGAGGCAAAATTCAAAAAACCATCCATGAGATTCAATCCAATCAACTTACTTTTATGGAAATTAACCCGAAGACCCGAAACCAACTCAAAACTCCTAAAAATTGTTTTAATGGTCCACAAATTCTTCCAAGACCCCTTCCCGAGGATAATAGTGTCATCCGCAAATTGTAGAAGAGACAAATTTAGATCTTCGGAAACCTTGAAGCCGTCAAAACTCCCATTCCAAACAGCCGTTTGAAACAACCCCGCTAGCCCTTGAGCCACAATGAGAAATAAAAACGGAGATAAAGGATCACCTTGTCTTAATCCTCTGTGAGCTGTGAATTCCTCCGTTGGGCTCCCATTTACCAACACCGACATCGAACTATTCAAAACACAAGTCGTTATCCACCCAATCAACCTATCCCCAAATCCCAACCTTCTCAGCATATACACCAGGAAACTCCAAGAAATTGAATCGTACACCTTCTCGAAATCAACTTTAAAAAGCAAGCATTCTTCTTTTCTTCTCTTGGCGAGATCGACCACTTCATTCACTACCAACACACCATCAAGAATTTGCCTACCTGGAATGAAAGCGGATTGGCAATGAGAGATCACTTTATCAATCACCTTCTTCAACCTGGATGCCAACAACTTTGAAAGAATCTTATATAAACTCCCCACCAAACATATCGGTCGATATTCCTTTAAACTTTAGGGATTAGCAGTTTTTGGAATCAAAGTCAAAAAAGAGGCCGTAATAGCATTCGGAAGCACACCTGTAACCTGAAATTCTTGAATAAAAGCAACTACATCGCCCTTAACCACTTCCCAACAATCTTTTATGAATTTAATATTAAAACCATCCGGTCCTGGACATTTGTTACCATCACAGTTCCACACCTCCTCCCTAATCTCATCCTCCGTGAAGGGCGAAAGTAAAAAAGAATTGTCCTCCTCCCTCAAAGATTGGAAATCAATACCGTCAAGAACCGGTCTAGAAAAGGAAGACTCCGAGAAGCCTTCAACAAAATAACGTCGCACCTCCCGCTTCACATCCCCTACCTGATCCACACAATTACCATCTACCTGTAATGATAAAATCTGATTTTTCCTTCTCCTTGATTGAACACAAGCATGGAATTTTTTTGTATTGGAGTCCCCTTCTTTAATCCACCGCAACCTAGACTTTTGTCTCAACAGGCTCTCTTTCATCATGAGTTGTTGCCAAAATGAAGCTGATGCCTCTTTTTTCTTTACCACAACACTAAGATCACAATCTTCCTCAATACCCCTTTCCAACTCATTTAACTCCTTAACAACATTTTCAATTTTAAGATCAAGCCAACCGAACACTTCCTTATTCCATTGCCTCAATTTATCACGCATAATTTTGAACTTCTCCTTAATAACAAAAGCCTTTTTGCCATTAATCTGCATGTTGTTCCATTCGACTGTCACAAAAGAATAGAAATCCTCATGATCAATCCAACAATTATTGAACCGAAAAGGTTTAGGTCCCCAATTGAGATTAGAACAAATCAACCAAACAGGACAGTGATCAGATATATCTCTATTTCCCACCTGCTGACCTTTCACTTGCCAAAGATTCAATAAGCCATCTGAAATAAGAAATCTATCCAGCCTACTAGCAGCAATACCATCAGAACAAAAATAAGTAAACTTCTTCCCAATTAGTGGAGGATCGATCAATTTCATTTCATCCACAAAAGCATTAAAATCTACCATATCATTATAACCCCAAAAAGAACTTCTTCCTATTCTTTCCTCTCTACAAGCCACCACATTGAAATCCCCCATCAAACACCACTCACAAGCAATACTATTCTTTTTCAAATTACAAAGATTTTCCCACAATTGTCTTCTCCCACCCGAATTACAAGGAGCATAAACATTGACAAAAAATAGTACATATGACTTATATTCAACACAGACTCCTATGAAGCCATAACCAGAAAAATTATTTTTAACCGTCCATAAACCTCTTTTCCACATCATTAATAGACCACCAGATAACCCAATCGAGGGCAAAGCAATCCATTCAATAGAGATATTCCCCCACATATTTTCAACAACAAAATCTACTAAAGACTCTCTTTTCGTTTCTTGGAGACAAACTACATCAAAATTACCTGAGTGTATGATCTTTGACGTTGCCTTGACACGCCACTTCTCAAGCAAAAGTAGGCACAGTTACCGGAAAAACGCTCTAAACACAAAAGAGAATTACGAGAGAAAAAAATGAAGCAAATCACTTAACCCAAAGCAATTAGGTTTTTTTTTTCTTTTACCCCCACCATCTTCCCAAATACCCCCACAAAACTTTTTTTTGACGAAAATACCCCTGGCCAACTAAAACTCGCTCGGATTTACCTGCAAATAAGGCAAATCCGATTTGTTCTTTTGTAAAGTCGGATGTATCTACCCATATACCCCCAATAGGTAAATCCGACTCTAAAAACAACAAATCGGATTTACCCTATCCGATTTGTTATTTTTAAAGTCGGATTTACCTAGTGGGTATATAAATCCGAATTCCCCAAAAAAAGAAAATCGGATTTACGCCTCCCCCCTAAGGTAAATCCGATTTTGTTATTAAAAAATTGCTTTTTATTTAAATTTTAAAAAAAGGTTATAAAAACGCTACTAAAAATCCGTTAAAGAGTCAAAACTAATCAAAAAATTATAAAAACACCACTAAAAATTTAATAAAACAAAAGTAAGGCTATGCAAATTTTTTTAGATTTTTTGGAGACTGTGAAAAATAAAAAAAATTAATAAAAAAATAGTAAACAATGGAATTTGGGATTTTGAGCCTCCCTATCCCAATAGAAGTCTGTTTTAAGGGAGTCTTCATCCTTGATTTATTTCGGATTTAATGGTTGTGGTTTCATTACAATCGGAGTAGGTTGCCCGAAAATCGATTTTTTAGCCTAAATTATTCGCTCGACGTATAGTATCGTCACCTGTTAACAAACTACACACTAAACATAACCAAAAGATGGTCGATATTCATATCTAATTTATTTTTCTAAAGCATATATAATTTTAAATTTTTAAATTGGATTTATCTCCATGGAGATAAATCCGATTTGTAATTTTACAAATCGCCCATTGGAGATAAATCCGATGCGATTTTACCCCCACAAAAAATATATTTTGGATTTATCATTTAGGCATAAATCCGGAATGCATCTTCCTGAAAATACCTTAAAATGCGTATTTCCGGAAGTAAATTTGTGTTCCGGATATATAACATATGGATAATTCCGAACTAACTATACTTCGGGATGTATAAACTTTAAGATATTTCCGGGGAAAAATAGTTCCGAAATTACTATGAAACAGATAATTCCGATAAGAAGAAAAATTCAGACTCACTCTTTGTTTCAGAAGTATGTGACTTCTGATGTTTTTTTTAAAGTATCAAGGGTAAAATTGGAACTCTGAGAAATATGGGCCAACAAGGGGTGTTGAAAAATCTTAAGCCCTAATTCTATGCTATGGGAATAAGAGAAAAAACTAATGTATAAAGAAACTAATTAAGCTACTAGAAAAGTAAAATTCTTGTTCATTTGATTGATGATTAGCAAATGCCTCCAAGAGGTTACATATAATGTTAGGGTCATATTTCGTACAACCCCTAGCTACTCAGTAGACGCCCTCTCACTCTCAAAATTCCCAAAATACCCCTTTTCTAATAAAACTGATTTGTACAGATTCGGACGATGCTCATCCGAATTGGTTAGGAGCACGCTGCTCCGAACCTCTTCTAATATAACTAAAAAGAAAAAAATGGGTGTTTCTGTGTGTTATTAACTGGTTCGGAGCACGGTCCTCAGAACCTCTTCTAATATAACTGAAAGGAAAGGGGGGGGGGGGGGGTCGGTTCGGAGCACGGTCTTACGAACAATCGTAGGAGCATCAAATTCATTAATGGCATTTTGGTCTTTTCACACGTGAGTAGCAGGGGGTTTGTACGAAGTATGGGCCTAATGTTATTAGAAATAAAAGGCTTAAAGAGATTAAAGCCCAAATAGAACAACACAAAAGTAGAGCCCAACTAATTATTTTTTTGACGGAAACCAAACTACTTCATTTCAATATAAATAATGTCACGAATACAAGTTGGAACATAATCAAAAATCGTGGAACAAGCATAAATAATTGATACTCTAGCAAGAGTATGAGCAACAACATTGACTTGTCGCCTAGCAAAACTAAGTCTATAGTTTTGGAAAGTAGATAATAAGGACCTGCAACTCTTAATAATAGAGCCAATTTCAGTAGTTATGAGACGGTTTCCGTTGATACCGTTAACATCTGATAAACAATCCAGTTCAATGGTTACTCGCTGGACTCCTAGCTCATTAAGCCACCAAATAGCCTCCATCACTCTGGTTGTAGAGCCCAACTAATAAAAAGCTTAAATCTAAGATATATTTTTAATTATCTTTCTAGGCCTAACAAATCCTATCAATATAGCTATAAAATTTCTCCAAAAGATCGCTATTATTTGTCAGATACGTCACTTATTCAATGAATCTAAAAAATAGTTTTTCTTGCTTAAAACGAGTCCCATATGAATTTATAACACATAGATCTAAGATATTAAATGTGTCTTATTTTGACAAAAAGATATCAAATGGATCCAATTGCTTCGCACATTCAATTGGTTCGTGCATTGTTGGATCTAACAACTTCGCGCATTCAACTACTTCACCCTCAGGAACTTTATCATTGGATCCAAATGTTTCTCAGGGCACACCTTGCGTGAATTTGCTGTTTCGCGCATCGTTGCACCTCACGGCCGACACCCTTCGCCATGTTCTTGTGAAGCACTCCAACAACCACTTTTCCGGCAAACTGTGAGAACAACCTCACCTATAAAAAGTATTTCAATGCAAGGGGGTGGGGGGGTTAGGGTATGCGTTTTCCTTTCTTTACTCTATATACTAGGAACAAACGTTGATTGTGATGTATCAGAGTCCTTGCACGTACCAACACTACCCTCGTGCATAATCACTCTACTTCGGATCAAATATTATAATAGAGTCCTTGCACGTACCAACACTACCGTTCGTGACAATGCACGACGATAGTATTGGTACGTGCAAGGATCAAATATTATAATAGACTTTTTAGCGAATTAAATATTATAATAGATAGTAGACTTCTTTTCTTTTTTCCTATAATGTTGGCTAAAATATAAACAACGTGGCATGATAGACTCCATATATATAACCATGGCTGCGCATGACAAAGTTTAGCTTTTTACTCTTCATATATAAGTGGCAAGAATATTCTTAACATATGTATAAGATAAGACAAGTTTGCTAATGTCATACGAAACTTAGAATAATGGTAACATCATAATCATAGACCAACTAGAAATACATACTATTATTGTTTAACATAAAAAAGAAATTAATAGTGTTTTATTTGTATTTTTTAAATACTTGGCTATATGTGTGACTAGTGTGTAATTTTGATTTTTCACGTCTTTTTCTTGACAACAAATGATCTTTTCATGTTACTCGTTATGACACATGTCAAATTTTTTGTCAAATAAAAAAATTACTCAATTTTTTTTTATTATGAGGGCATTGATTTAGCTGAATGAGAAGGCTGCCAGTATAAATACACAATTCCTTTCATATAGTTAAGTTTTTCAACAGACAATCTAAAATTAATAGTTAAAAAATAACTATGAAACATCGATTGTTATTGAATAATATTATGGAACTTTGAAGTGCAAGATCATAATTGTTATGCAACTAATAAATCATTCATTCGTCAATGATCTCAAAACCGATCGAGGGTAATATTCAACTTGATTTAAACTATATCTAATTACAGGCAAAAGGTGCATAATAACTTATATAATTAGCAGCTAGCCATGTGCTGACTCCACGTTCTCCTTATCAATTCTTGTTGTCATGATACATCATGCACATCATCAACACACAAAAACCCATTCAACTCTTTTGAAGTCTACATCAGACACCCTCATTATATTCCACAAATTAGAAAATATATATATCTCTAGATTATATGCACACCGCAACTCACTCCATCATTTGACATGAATTTGGAGCAAATAAGTCATCCTAAAAAGACAATATAATGATATTGATAGGGTTTTGATGGTGGTTTATTTAAGGAAATTAAGGTAGTTGCAAACGTAAGTTCTTTTTTTATAGTTAGAATTAGTAAGATCTATTTAGACATATTTTCTAGATAAGATAATTAAGACCCAAGAACACTTGAGTGAGATGGTTTGGATCTCTTCCAGCAGTGTTAAATCTCTTGAGGGAGAGCTTTTCCGCTCATTGAAGTCATTTCCGGCTCGCAGTTGCGCGTAGAGAATACCCAGTTTATGCCAAAAAAAGATAAAATAATTAAACTATTTATCCGAATATATAGTGCCTAAAGAATCACATGCCAAGTTAAGCGACATACATAAGTTTGAAGATGGAGATCCAAATCCTTTTTTTTCGATAAAGAGGAATTTTTTGATATGCATGGTCTAACCAAAGAGGTTAGCCAGAGAGCAAAAACAAGCCAACTACTCCCTCCGTTCCATATTATATGTCACTTTGGGTCATTTCATTAAGAAAAGTAGTTAAATTTGAATGAGAAAGAGAAATTGTGAGTTAAATTACCAAATTAACCTTCATTAATGACATTGGGAAGATAAATTAGTAGAATTATGAAAGAGATATTATTAAATAATTAAGGGTAGGATAGGAAAAAAAACATTAATGTTTTATTGGTATTCAATTCTAAAAAGTCATATATTATGGACAATTTTTTTGGCAAGAAAGTCATATAATATGGGATTCACACCTAGCTAACACACCGAAAATACTAGCTACTCTTCAAGAAGTCTCAAGAACAAAAACTAAGAAAAACACCTATCTAAAAAAGTTGAATCTAAAGATGCTCATAAGCTATGAAGCCCGGATACGGGATACGATACAGGATACGACACGATACAGATACGGGGATAATTGAAAAAATTGAAAATCAAGTTATGACACGGCTGGGATACTTTAATAAAAAACTCAATTAAAATTTAAATATATAAAAACAAAAAAGAAAAAAATGGAATAGAAACACAAATAAAAAAATAAAGATAATAAAAATATTGCATTTTATAGATATGATAAAAAAATGCCCAATATAATTGACTGATTGGCGGAGCTTGCCTTAAATATTGAGGGGAGCGATAATTACAAACTAAAATATTATTGACTGAGAAGCTCACATACATGACTTTATATACATACATACATACATACATATATATATATATATATATATATATATATATATATATATATATATCGATAAGTATAATTTTATTAAGATATTCTAGCTTGAGCATCATTGTGAACCCACTCTACCCACCTTCTATTACATATGATCATCACATTGTAGAAATAAATACCTGTGATCATATCAAATAGATATAGTTACGTATATTTATCTCACTCATATCACAATGTATTATTTCTTCTATGGTTGTGTTACGAAAAAACATATAATTTTGTCTTTTTGTTATTGAGGTACTAAAGTGTATCATATATATATATATATATATATATATATATATATATATATATATATATATATATATATATATATGAGTGACAATCATGTACTTAGTTGGTAAGAGGTATCGAAAATGTATCTTAGAGAAGTATCCTTAGCTGGCGAGAAGTATCAAAGAAGTATCTGAAAAGTATCGAGTGAAATATTTTTTAAAAAGAATTAAAAATATTATTGGATATTCTTTGGGTACGTATCGAGAAGTATCGGGTGCGTATCGGTATCGAATACGTATCGGACACGGGTACGTTGCCAATTTTGAAGTATCGGGGCTTCATAGCTCATAAGCCTATTAAAAAAAAGATAACAATCACGCCATACAACAAAAGATTATTCGATGTCCTATACTGAAGAAGATAAAATAAAACAAGATAAACAATTAGGGCCCGTTTGGTGGTCAGGATAAGGAGACATGATATGATAAGTCTATCATATCCTGTGTCAGTCTAGTGTTTGTTGAGCCAGCGGGATATGATAACTTAATCCCGTGACTTATCCAAACTTGTCTCTCTAGTTGAAATGGTTTGATGGCGACTCTTAAACTCAACTGCTTCGGGTCAAATGGCTAATTTCAATTAGACACTTATGATTTATCAAAGTGGCGGATCTAATTAAGACCCGACGTTGAGGGTCAAAATTTGTTAAAATCACGCATCACTAAAAATATATCAAAAACAAAAAATTAATAAACTTAATCAAATGAATTAAACAAACCATAATCGTGTAAAACTAGGTGAGTGTTGTATAGTATATTGGTATGGAATAAGTGCAAAGCTAGGGGTTTGGGTGACTACAAGAAATTCGCTGATTTGTGACGGAAAAATCCGTCACAAATCAAGCTAAATCCGTCACAAATGTTCATTTTTGGCGGACAAAATTCCGTCACAAAATGGCTTGTCGCAAACGCTTTCCGACGGAAATTTCCGTCACAAAATCGTTACAAATCCCTCGCAAATATCCGTCACAAAGCCATCACAAAATCCGTCTCAGACCTGTCGCAAATCCATGGAAAATCAATTAAAAGACTATAATTTTCCGTCACAAAATCCATCGCAAATTTATTAGTTACCCATGCAGATCCAGTCACAAATTCCGTCAGTACGCATTGATAATTGATTCTTGCAAAAATTGTCATTTACCTAACCATTCCTATTAGCAATATAACTTCCCTGCCAATTCAATTCAAACTCAATCCACCAATTTAATCCAAACTAAATAAATTCAACTTATCCAATCAAAAAATAATGCCAAATAAACCAACATGCAGCCTAATATAGTTCAATTCATAAACTATTTCATCCACCAATTCAATGAAACACTAAAAGATTCAAAAAAACCTTGTTTCCTACAATGCCAAATAAATCAACATGGAGCCTAACATAGTTCAATTCTAGTCATATGCCAATAAGCAACACAATCATTACAAGCTCCAGAAACATGAAATCCACCAATAAGCAACCTAACATAGTTCAATTTTAGCTTAACTAATTAATCCACCAATTCCAAACATGAGAGAAGGGGGAATTTGGGGGTTTGAGGTTTAAGGCTTGAGGTGCTGGGAGAAGGAGGATGACGCGATGGTGGAGGACTTTGGGGTTTCCGGCGGCGGTGGTGGAGGGAGAATAGAGTGGGTGAGTGAGAGCTTGAGAGAGAAGAGGGTTTGAGGGAAAAGAGCGTGAATGAGAGAGGTCGAAGGAGAGGTTTGAGTTAAGTTTAATGTTTTAACATTTGTGACGGATTAGTGACCGATATATTCCCTCACAGTTACTGACCGATTCAAAATTCCGTCACAAACGAAGGCGCCAAAATTACCGCCTTCCACTAAAAACGTTTGTGACCGATGTATCTGTCAGAAATGTTATCATTTGTGACCGATTTATGATCCGTCACTAATTTTCATGGGTAAATAAAGGTTTTCTTGTAGTGGGTGGAAATTCTTTTTTCAGGGTGTTCAATTATTTTATGAGTTTAATTTATGTACACAATACGTGCATACATGTTTTACATTATCTACCAATTATAGGTTGACAAATCATTAAAATGAAGTTACTCAATTAGTAACTTTTTAATTTTTTGACAAGACTCAATTAGTAACTACTTGATGTGTCATCCTTACTATGTATTTTTATTGGTATATAGTACTAAAATAAATTTTACAAATTGATGGTATATACACGGCCAAGTCTGGTTATAACTGGCTAGCAAGCCAACTCACAGATAACAACGCTATGACCCCCGCTCAGAACTCTATGACCCCCTCTCAGCCTTGAAGATAGATTTGGAAAGCTTTTGCACCGGAAAAAAATTAAAGTTCTTATTTGGAGTGGCTGCCATGAATCGCTCTTAACTGCTTGCATGTTCCACCACAAGAATATGTTGGCTTCTCCTCAGTGCATGCGTTGTAATGCACCATTTGAGTCAACCCTTCATATCCTCCGAGACTGTCCTCTCTCCAAACAACTTTGGCTCTCCCTCTAAATTTCAATGATGTAGCCTTCTTCGCGCAACAGAACACAACTGTCTGGCTTAGTAGTGGTGTTTCGGGAAATAACTCGTCTATCTTTGTTTCGGCTATTTGGTGGAATTGGATGGCAAGGAATTCTATTTGTATAGTACAGGAACCCTTCCTTTTGTACAAGTTGCGTATTGAGGTACATAATCTTGCGCCGGTGATTACAGCTGCGAAGCAGGTAAATACAAGACAAACCGTCAATCCTTAAGTGAGATGAGTCTCTAGGCACCCTTCTCGTGATGATTGTATTGTTCTTAACGTGGACGGTAGCAGCCTCCTTTGGGTACGGGTGGTGTTATCCGTCGTACTGATGGTAATTGGCTAGTGGGATTTGCTGGTTTTTTGGGTGTGCATGATAATTTGTTCGCGGAATTGATGGCTCTATATGGAGGTATGACTCTTGCTTGGGAGGAGGGATATAGGCACATCACTTGTTACTCTGATTCTCAATTGGAGATCCATGCATCTGGTACTCACCCCTCTTAACAATTTGCATAGTTATGCGACGATTATTCAGAACATCAAAGACTTGCTAAGCCTCACCTGGACAGTTCGTTTAGTCCACATGCACGCTGTGGGAAGGAAACTTAGTCGCTGACTATATGGCAAAGCACGGTGCAAATAGTACGAAGACTTGGGGTGCTCTTTCACACTCCTCCTTAAAAATTGCAAAACGTTTTCGTCACGGATGCGTCAACAGCGCTAGTCCTTCATAGTTAATTAGTTTTTTTCCTTTTCTTCCCCTTTGTACACCAATTTTTTTGTTTACATATTACTAATTAAACTCTTTTTTTATATGAGTAAGTTTAATTTTACTTTTAAAGGGTGTGCGGTTTACTTTTGTGGGTTTAAAGCTTTTTTAAAAAACAAACTATTATTTTTTAATTTCTGAAACAAATACACTTCTATTATCTTGCAAATCTATTTACTTTTGTTTCTCTCTGTTGCACCTATGCAAGTAAAGTTGTAGTATAATAAAAAAAGAAATAGTGATGAAAAAAAAAGTTGTAGTATGATGTTGTATTATATATATTAGTATTAATATTTGTTATTTCATGAAATTTAAAAAGCTTTTGTCTTGCAACTATATGTAAAAAAAATACGTGCTAACTTTGCTCACTATAGTTAACTATTTTTGAAAGTTGCTTATTCAGAATTTCAGATAGATATTTAGCTTAGAGATGATAATGATGATGATATGATTAACACATAATACTAAGTTTAAAGAAATTTCTTCTGATCGTTAGATTAAAATTTATGACACAGATTACGTTATTAGTTATAAAATTTATTATGATCTTTAATTAAAAATAAAATGATAATTTGAGATCTTATAATTATTGACAAAACGGTTAATTTTAATTTAACGGTTACAATTGAATGATCTCATTTCTCATAATAATGAAGTGTTCTCACAAAGTCATCCCCAAAGGGAACGACTTAGATGAGAACAATTGCTATTATAAAAAATGAGAATATCTAATTATAATCGTTAGATTAAAATTACCAAATTAACAGTTCAGAATACGTCATTAATTACAAGATCTTCCGTGATCTCTAATTAAAAAGGAAATAATTAAATACCATATTAGACGCAATTGTAAATTGTGCATAACATGATACCTCCGATTCAATTATTTGAGTGGAAATCATAGTTCATTTTACACGGTTCGACCATGATTTCATCCGAATTCGAGCTATTTATATTTGAAGGTCTTGATTAAGCCGAAAGAAACCCTACAATCTCATCCAACTATTATTGGGTGTTTCCATTTAATTTTCAAAACATTGGTTTTGCACGTCTTCTAGTAAATTATTAGACTATGTAAGTAAACGCCTGATTTCCATGGCTGCTTATTTGTTCTGACTCCGTTTTTGAGTCATTATCAATTGGTTCAGATCATGCCCGTCAAACAAGGCCAATTCATTCTTCATCAATATTCAAACTTTCAAACCACGAAATATATATCTTATATTTTTTTGTGGTGTAGATTATTATAAATCCCACCACACCAAAATCAAATATTAAATCCCACCCAATAAAAACACTAAATACCATACCATATATGTAATATACATACACAAGAAGATATAAGGTTAACGCCAAGTAATACATTATACAGTTATCTCTGGTATACAAAAAATTAAGGATGTTGCAATTGCAACTTAAGCTACTGTTCTTAACCTTGATATGGTGGAGCTTTAGTTATGATGGTGCAATTGGAGACCCACAAAATGGGACGGTATTAAATAATGGGTGCAGTCAATATAATGCATCAAATTTGAATAGTTTCTATGCAAATATCAATGATTCGTTTTCATCACTGAGAACACAGATTAGCAATCAAAGCAAGCACTTTGCAACAGCAGATAAAGCTAGGGGAACAAACATCGTTTATTCTATGTTTCAATGTCGAAATTACCTATCCAAAAATGATTGTCTTGGTTGCTTCTCTACTGCCGCCACCAAAATTCGTAACTGCTCCGCCGCTAATGGTGCTAGAGTCATCTATGATGGCTGCTTCCTCAGGTATGTGTTACATCAAAAAAAAAAATTGATTGTGTTTAACTTCCGGGGTACATCATAAAAGATGTACTATGTGGAGAGGAGGTTCTAAGTATTGACTTTGGAGAAGTGAGTTTCATATGTAGGAGTTTTGTTGCTTTCAATCACAACAAGTCACAAGTGAATTTAACACCAATCCTACACATAGAGCAACCCTAACTCACCAATACCGTTGATTCAGTGGCTTAATCAACCTTACTAAATTTCGAACAAAAAAAAGCAACGCCTAACTAAATCCATGTTTATATCATTTAGTTTTGGGTATGTACTCTTTATTTTTTTGAGTCTTTTTTCCTCTGAGTTTTGAGTTCGAGCGATTTTAACAAGATCTTTTATACTTGTTTGGATTGAAATACATCTTGTAGTCTTGTACTCCCTTTCGATAAATCTTTTGCATATAAAAATACATATAGAGCAACGCCTAAATTTTCTTCTTTGATAATTCATTTTTATTCATTTAACCCATATATTGAAATTTAAATTAAATATTTAAAATTTTATATCGTCCACAACTAATTAAAAGTATTAATTTTGAAATGAAATTTTAATTTAACATGATATTCTATTTAAATTATAATAACATACTTAATATTAGATTACATATATAAAAATATCAAGTTATTTCAATTTTAATAAACATTACCACCCTAAAATAGTTGTCTCTTTTTGTCTTCCCCTCCATTTTTTGTCCTTTCAATCAAAACATAACTTATCAATAAGAAAATATGATGTTCTCTTATATGAAAGTGTGATCAAATATAATTTATTACTGTTCGTAAAAAAAGATATAATTTATTCATTCATATAAAATATGTTTTTTGATTTCTAATTATTATATGTATTCTAGAATTTTAATAAATACATATATCTAACTTAATATGCTTTCCTGTCAAAAAAACTTAATATGTTTATGAACCGTACCTTGGGGTCTTCCGTGTGGATGATCCAGGGATGGGTCGTCTGCTACTATAGAATGAGGATGACCTGAACGCGCGGGGGGGTGTACCTGCAAGAACACTCTGACGCCCAAGTCAGCTATATCGAGCTACAGTACTATCTAGTGAATATTCGAATGAATTGTTTACCTGACACCTGGTGACTGATGTTATTTATAGTGTTTAGTATGGATCGTTGATGTCGGATAGCCTAGTTGCGCTGGGGCCCAAGTATCAGTTGGACTGATCATTCTGTTATTGGGCTGGATGATCACTTACTGGATTAGGCCCAGTTGAACTGATCATCCCCTTGCTGGGTTGGATGACCACTACTGGATTGGGCCTGACGAATGCCCCAAGTTTACTACTTGTGAAATTTTCGGCGATCAAAATCGTAACGGATCATTTGGTAATTGAGGGGTGGTCGTGAAAAACTTCACTTTTCTTCAAAGAACTCTCTGGAGCGACCTCCATCTGCTCTTGGGCGATCACCTCCCCTTGGGTGATCTGCCATACGGGACGACCCGTCCGATCAATCTTTTACGGACGATAGACTTGTGGGTGACCTGCTCCTCTTCCCGTGAGCGACCACTGCCCCTGGGACGACCACGACGGACGCGCCACCAGATCTACTCGGCCTTGCATCGTGGGTGCTGTCTCTGCAGGCGACCTGTTAGAGCGACGACCCGCTCTTCTCGTGGGGGTCATCTTCGCAGGCGAGCGACCTACAGTTCGCGAGGGAGGAGGCGAGTACCTCTTTGCTCGTGGAGCTCCCCTAGGTGACCATTCAACGGTCGACCCGATCTGGCTGTGGGCTCACGACGAACACTCTGGTAGATCGGCTGACCACCTGCGAGGCGCGACCACTCCTTGGTGCGACCTGATCGAGGGACCTGGCCTTCTCCTTGCAAACGACCAAGCCACCAGCGGACGACCCGATCTGCTCGCGGACGACCTGCTCTGCTCGCGGACGACCTGCTCTGCTTAGGAATAAACTGCGTGGAGGACCTGGTCGCTCTTGTTGTTGGACGACCTGCGTGGACGATTACGCAGTCGTGCGTGAGGATCCCTTATGCGAGCATCATTGGTGGGCGACCTCATTCTTCACGGTACCCTCATTCATTTTTTTTCTCTTTATGCATTATTTGGTTTCAATGTGGTGAGCTTGACAGGATTCAACAACTTTGGTGTTTTAATTTACCAAGTTGTGTTTTGGACAGGCACTCTCCTTTTTCGGTTTAGACGAGCACCTCGCTTGACTGGTACTCTCCTCTTCCGGTTTGAACGAGCACACTCTCTTGGCGGCGACCTGATCATCCTCACACGCGGGAGACCATCATCACGGACGACCACCGTACTTGATTTTAGGTATTTTTCTTTCAACTCTTCTATCTTCAATTTTTAATTGTGTAGCGAGCGTGGATCTGGATGCCTTAAGAAGATTTGATATTTTCCTCTTTAGATTTAGCTTGATTTAGACCTTAGGGTATACGACCACTTTTTGTGTGCTCTAAGTTATGTTTTGTTGGTGGATGATCTGCGGTTCTAGGGAGCGACCATCCATCGTGTGACTTGGGCGACCCCTTTTCCTTCTTGGTGTGAGACGCACTTTTTTGGGCGAGCTACCCTTCTTGGGCAACCACCCTCTTTGGATGACCACCCCTCTTCTTGGGCGACCTCTCACCTGGCGGCGGCCAAAGAACTTCTCACGTGCGAGGTAGGAGTGATCTCACGAGCCATTTTTGATTTTGGCGAGCGAGGAGACTTTGACGGGGCGATATTTGAAGATGGACGATCTAGATTTGGGCGATTCTAGATATGGACGACCTATAGTTGGACGATCTAGATTTGGGTGATCTAGATCTGGCTAGATCTCCTGATGAGTTGGTTGAGGCTTTAGGTTTGTCGTCTTCTTTATCTTATGACTTGGTTCTTGTATCGTTGCCCACAGTCTTTGGGTCGCCTCAGGAGCATGGTCGCCCATACTCTTTGGGTTGCTCATGATCTTTATTTTGCTTAACATCTTTTCTTTGTGACTAATGTTTATCTCTTCTTCTTTTGCGGATAAGATGGTGTGTAAAGGTTCGTCATTTGCTCGGATGCTTTCGCGAGCTGGGAAAGGACCTGCGGAGGGTTCGACCTCTGCTCCTCCTTCTACCCCACGGAATCCAAACGACAGCTCCCACACTACTCCGGCGGATCCAAATTTGCATTTGGTCTGACTTTTGTAGTAATCCAAACTTTGATCGTTTCTGCTTTTGATACTTTGTTGCACGCTTGATTTTCTATTACATTAAGTACATTTGCTCTTTCAGATTTGCACGATCTATGCTCAGTATCTTTGGGTTACCCATGCCTCCAAGGTTGTCAGACTAGACAGCCCTCCATGGTGCTGATTGCCCATTTTCTTGTAGTGGGCGCCCCAGTCTTGGACGACCCGCAGGGGTTGAAGACGTCCGAATTAGATTTTGAGCTCAACATAAGAATTTTAGCTCTGCTTCTCATCTTTCCAACGCATGCTCACACGCCTCCATCAGATAAATATGGACGAAGTTATGGTCTCCATACTAGACAGACCACCAAGGTTGCACCGGGCGATCAAGAAGTGGACGCCCCAATCTTGGGCGACCCGCAGGGGTCGAGGACGTGATAATTGGGGTTCGAGCTCAATTATTAATTGTATATCTTCTCCTTATCTTTCTAACACATGTTCACACGCCCCCATCGGATAAACATGGACGAAGTTATGGTCTTCAGACCAGACAGTCCTCCAAGGTTGCGCGCGGGTGACCAAGAAGTGGTCGCCCCAATCTTGGAGTCGAGGACGTGAGAATTGGATTTTGAGCTCAACATAAGAACTGTAGCTATGAGCCTTAGCTTTCCAACTCATGCTCACACGCCACCATCGGATAAACATGGACGAAGTTATGGTCTTCAAACCAGACCGTCCTCCAAGGTTGCGCGCGGGCGACCAAGAAGGGGTCGCCCCAATCTTGGGCGACCAGCAGGGGTCGAGGACGTTAGAATTGGATTTCCAACAGGGGTACAGGTCGCTCTTGACAGGCATGGTCACTTCTTTTGAGTTGTTCCTACCAAGGTAGGGACGCTCGGGTCTAAACAAATAGTTCGTTTGCTTTGTTGACGTCACATGGTCGCTCCACTTGAGTTGGTCCTCCCAAAGGAGGAGCACTCGATCCTCCCCAAAGGAGGATCGCTTGTTATCTTGTTGCCTTATTCACTTGGCTTGGTATTTTGGCGTGTTATCTTAATCTTTCCACCCGTTTCATTCGAGTAGGATCGTGAACGCCCATGGACAGTTTACCAGGTTTCTACCCAGATTTAACTCATCCTCAGGGGTGCGACCAATCTCAGGTCGCTTCGATTGTGCTTGAATTCGTTTAAGCATCCTTGGGCAGTTTACCAAGTTCGACTCGGATTGAACTCGCCCTCGAAGGTGCGACCAATCTTAGGCCGCTTCGTTTGTGCTTAAATTCGTTTAAGTGTTGTATCCTGACTGCGCAGTTTATCGAACACGGCTCGAATTTCACTCGCGCGGTAGGTCGAACTTTTGAGGTTCCTTCTCCATAGTGACGATCAACTTGATTCGTCCGATTAGTGTGGTGGATGCTCCATTAAACTTGATTCGTTCGAAAATGATGTCCGTGGAGCTTCCTTGGTCGATCAGTATTCGTCTAACCTCCATGTTGGCCGTCACGGCAACCACCACGAGTGGCACTTCATTGTTGGGCGTTCTGTCAATGAGGTCCTCATCCCTGAACAGAATGGTCGAACCTTCCCTTTATTGACTTGTTAGTTGAGGCGTCAGTGGGGATGCCTCCAATGATCATCATGGCAACTTGCCTTCCCCTTGATCTTCTTGTATCTGGGACATCATCGTCTTCATCCTCCTCTTCTTCTCTGACTTTGGCCACTTCGGTGGCTGGTGTCTTACCTTTCCTAGGCGATCGACGTGTTCGGTTGTCGTCTCGCCCATCAGCTTGGTTCTTCCTTACGTACTGAGTCAGCTTTCCTCCTCGGATTAATGCCTCAACGTCGTCTTTGAGGGCCATGAGATCATTTGTGTCATGCCCATCGCTCTTATGGTAATGACAGTGTTCGCACAGTCAGTGTTCGCACACTCCGATCGTGGAGCAGTCTAAGGGTTGATTTGCAGTTTTGGTGATAATGTCCCCGGTTATTACTTGTGAATTTTTTCAGCAATCTGGACCGTAATGGATCGTATGATAATTGATGGGTGCTTTTCGTGTCGTTCGCTGTAAATTTTTAATATTTTCAATGTTATTTGTGCCAATATTATTCTCTGGAGCAACCAGCCCCCTTGGGGTGATCTGCTCTCCATTAGTAGCACAGAGGGTGATCAGCTCTTCCCCTCACGGCGGACGACCTGTGTGACTTGCTACTTACGAGCGATTTGCTCTCCCCCTCACGGAGGATGACCTGCACTTCTCTTTCACGGACGATCTGGTGCTCTTCTCTACGGGCGATCTGCTCCTCTTCTCCGAGGATGACCACCCTTGCTACTTATGAGCGATCTGCTCTCCCCCTCACGGTGTGGTCACCCGTTTTGGGCGAGTTTATTCTCGGTAAGAGCGTCTTTTCTCCGCGACGCGCACTCTCTCTCGTTCGTCGTGGATGTTCTCTGGCTTGCGTTAAAAATTCCACTCAGGGGCGATCATCTCCCGTGCGGGGCGACCTACTACAGGGGATTCATCTGTTATTATCTTATTTTTGACTAAGTATTTTTTACTGAGTCATGATCGACACCCACTCCTAGGGTCGTGGCCTCATGGCCCGTCTCGTTGGGGCTAATCTTCCTCCTCTTCCCCTTCGACGGAGTGGAGATCTATGGATGAGTTGTCCGCGGGGAGGCAAACGATGCCTCCTTGGTGGGTTCGCCCGAGGGATGGGCGACCCATTGTTGCGACGGTGAAGCTCGGGCGTTGTGTTCCCTCGTCTAGAAGCTATTAGTTCCTACGTCTGGGTGAGGCGGTCATCTCGGCGAGCGATCTGCTGATCCCTGACACGGAGCAAGGCACGAAGCTCCTGAACTAGATTGGCTGGAAGGGTGACGTCAACCTGCTGGGTCATGCCCGGCTGGGGACCGGGGGCAACGACCTCAGTGTTGGTCGTCGTTCCTCCCAGTGTTGGAGGTGGTCGAACTGGTATCTAGACCATGCTTTGCAGGCAGGTCGACCGCGGTCTGCCTCGAGTTGTCTTTGGAGGCTTTGGGAATGTTGGTGGGATAGTGTTCTCCCACTGTGGCCGCCAATGAACCGTACCTTGGGGTCTTCAGCGTGGATGATCCAGGGACGGGTCGTCTGCTACTGTGGAATGAGGATGACCTGAACGCGCGGGGGGGTGTACATGCAAAAACACTCCGACGCCCAAGTCAGCCATATCGAGATACAATACTATCTAGTGAATATTCGAATGAATTGCGTACCTGACACCTGGTGACTGATATTATTTATAGTGTTTAGTCTAGATCGTTGATGTCGGATACCCCAATATTCTGTTATTGGGCTGGATGATCACTTACTGGATTAGGCCCAGTTGAACTGATCATCCCCTTGCTGGGTTGGATGACCACTACTGGATTGGGCCTAACGAATGGCCCAGTCCAGAACAGCTTATTTATTATTTAATGTATTAAATGAAAAATTTACGTTTTGGTTAAATCGACAAATCAAGGAAAAAAATACTAACTTAAAAAAAAAGGTAAACAAATAATTTTCACAATATACAACTTCTGCTGAAACACTTCATACATTTTTTTTGTTTGACTCAACACTTTATACAATTATTATCCTAAAGATAAGATATTTTTTAGAATGACATAAAACAAGCGTATTGACTTTTTTTAAAAAATAGAATGATAAAAAAGAATTTAAAATAGCATGTCTCAACCGTGAACCATATCATCACTAGTTCAATAATTATTCTAAAACATAGTTTAAATCTAAACTAGTCTTCCATGCTCTGTGATTACGTACAATCGAACACACAGACTATATATCCACTAGACTAGTTTAAATTTTTTTGACAACAAACAAAAAGAAGTTTAAATTAATTCTAACTTAAATGAACAATTTAATCTGTATTATAATTAAGAAACAACAGAAACACTGAGTTTAGAACCGTATTTAAGCTTTTGTAAATAATAAAAGAAAAATGCAAAATGTTCAGAGAGATTTTCGTAAGAAAAAGAAGAACGTTATGTGCATATGTAACACTTACAAAATTATAACCACCCACTCTCCTATGTATTGTTAGCAACTTGTTGATCGGTCAAATACGTTGTTTTCATGCTTTTTTTTTTCTTACAAAAATTCTTTGTAACCAATAGCAATGCTCATAATGAAAACCACAAATTGCTTACTCTTTTTTGAAAAGGAACAAAATTATGAAATGTTTACTGTGGCAAAAGTGGTTACTTCTACTATCTGTTTAAGAAAATATAAGGCCGTTTAAATTACCAAACGTTTACTATATCAATGATTGTTTTGCTTTTGGGTCACGACAGATGATCTATTTAAGAAAAGAGAGGACTGTTTAAATTACCAAACTAGCCATGCATCTATTTTTAAAAAGTTTATTATTTATCAATGATTGTTTCACTTTTGTGTCATGGTGAGTGAGCTATTTAAGAAAAGAGAGGCCTGTTTAAATTACCAAACTGCCCATACATCTATTTTTAAAAAAATTACTATTTATCAATGAGTTGCTTTTGGGTCACAACGGGTAATTAAACATACTAAGTGAACAGTTTAATTTCATTTTTATAAGTAGATAACAATATTTTAAATCTGCTAAAAGTTTACTATTTATCAATGATTGTTTTGCTTTTGCGTCACGACGGCTAAACATAATAAGTGATCAATTTAATTTCATTTCTATAAGTACATAACAATATTTTAAATCTTTTTGATATTTGTAATTTGACTTGAGATGGATAAACATACTATGTAAATTTTTACTTTTTAGGCCTTTCCTCTTCTTAGCATTAATTCTTCTCCCTAGCCACACCCCCACCCAATCTCTAGATAGAGTTTTAGGGTGTGTTTGGTTTAGAAGAGAAAGAGGGAAGAAAGAGGTGAAATAGAGTGAGGAAAGATAGAAAAACATGAGAAATATGGTAGATTAGGTTGTTTGATTTAAGAGAAAGATAAGAGAAATAGTGGAGAGAAATGTATCTCTTGGTTTGGTTGAAGAGAAAGAGAGAAGAGAGAAAGGATACTATTTTTGAAAAATACAAAAACACCCATAAACTAAATATATATATATATATAATTTATTTTAATTAACTAAATATTGATTTTAATTTTTTAATTTAATTTATTAAGTTAAATGATTAAAATAATTATTTAGCTATTTTAATTAAATAATTAAATTAAAAAATTAATCAATCACATAGGGGTGTTTTTGTCCTTTCAAAACTAATATTTTTTCTCACTTCTACCTTTCCCTCCGATCAAATCAAAAGACACAACTATCTCCCCTATTTATCTTCTCTTTCTCTTAAACCAAACAATACCCTTAATCTACTCTACTTCTTAACTTTCTCTCTTACTCTTTCTCCAAACACAACCTTAGTCCTTTCTTGATCGAGAATGCTTCTCTTCTCACCTTCACTGTTTTAAATTTCTGAATAATGATGAAGAATTTGGAGATTTTAGGATTGTTTTTGATGTTCCCCTCAATTTGAAAATTAGTAATGACATGGACATTAAAGTATTAATGACATGACATCAACATGTATTAAAAGACACAAACACCAACTCTCATACATTTTGGTTGACAACTAGATAGGTAATGTCTGAATTTTGAAAATGAGATGATTTTTTTTGGCAATTGAAAATGAGATGATGAATAACTGAATTTAGAAATGTTGTGACTAAATTGGTGGATTGGTTAAAAAGGGAGGACAAAACATGTAATTAAGCCAAACACTAACATGAAATAGCTTAAGTACATACTCTCATGATATATGTGTCTGTGTGTGTTGGATTTTATTTGACTGTGATGTTGGATATATATACTTTCATATATATATATAGGTACGAGAGTCAAAGGTTCTACGATCAAACCAATCAACTTGGAAATGGTATATTATGTAGTAACAAGACTGCAAAGGCAGCCACTACTTTTGGAACAGTTGCACAAAAAGCACTATTGGATCTCCAAACAGCAACACCAAAAATCAAAGGTTTTTTTGCAGCTACTAAAACTCAGGTGACTGGTGGTGGTTCAGTTTATGCCACAGCACAATGTGTTGAAACTGCCACAGAAAATGACTGTCTCACATGCCTTACAATTGGATACAACAGCTTGCAAGCTTGTCTTCCTAACACAGATGGTAGGGCATATGATGCAGGGTGTTTTATGAGATACTCCAAGACACGATTCTTTGCTGATAACAAGACCATTGATATCACACCTTACTTAAAAAAAGGTACTACAATTTAATTACAATGCAGAGAACACTTAAGTGCAATCTCATTGATGTTGTTTAGCAAAGATCATGACACATAGATTAAGTTATTTAAAAAAAAAAATTCGCGTATTGTGATTAGAAATTTCAAACTGAGCCATTCGGCCCAGCCTGGCCCGGTCCAATGGGCCAAAGTGCAAAGGCAAAATGGGTTAGGTTAGCCTAGTTATCCATTGTACTGTATTTTTTTTTAGCTCATCCCAGCTCAAAACTGTGGTTCAGCAAGCTAACTCGGTCTAATCCAATTTTTAACAGAGAAAAGCAAAAAAATGTTCAGAGAAGCATTAAAAAACAGACCTACTCTCACACATGGGCTAGACGGGTTGGTCCAAAATATTCTGGTTCTTTTTGGGCCTATATTTTTTTTAGTCCAACCCAAAACACTAGGTCATCGGGCTGGCCCGTTGTAGCTGAGCCAAAATTGACACCTCTAATTGGAGACCGTACAAACAAAAGCAATAGAACTACATATAAATTTTGAGTTAATAATAGCCAATTTGGTCCCTCAAATTTTAGAAATGTTCAATTTAGTCCCTAACATTAACAAAATTACTAATTGGTCCCTGACATTTTAAACGTTATTCGGTTTAGTTTCTCAAATTGAGTTTAGGAAAATACTACAAAGGGAAAATGCCCCTCAAATTCTATATTGGATGTGTACATTCACATTAAATTTAGATAAAATGTTCAACCTAGGGCACTTAAGTTGCATACAAACACACAATACTACTTCATTTGGAATTGATGTCTACTTAATTTCTTTTATGCAGAGAGTTCAAGCAAGAAGTGGGGCATTATTGGTGGTGCTGTTGGAGGTGCACTTCTTCTCATCCTCCTTGCACTTTTTGCTTGGCGACAATACAGCAAACCCAAGAGGATTCATAGAGGTAAGCATATATTTGTGAAATCTTCTATCTTATAAGATGCTTGGTGCTTTAGTGTGTGTTTATTGACAAGAGTAATTTTGAATGAATAAAATTTGTTTGGTTAAAATTGGGTTTGAAATAAAATTGTTTCTGTTTGGATGATTTTGTTCCAAAAGTGAGTAAGATATATAACTCAAGACCTCACATCAAAAAATAAGTTCACTCAAAGACCTATGACTTTCCCTTTTAAAGAAAGATATTTGAACGTGTGTTTCTTGGCAGGTAACATATTGGGAGCAACCGAGTTGAAAGGTCCAGTGAACTACAAGTATAGCGATTTGAAAACTGCAACAAAAAATTTCACTGATGAAAATAAGCTAGGCGAAGGGGGCTTTGGCGATGTATACAAGGTAAATGGTTTTTCAAAAAGACAAATTAGTGATCAATATAGTGACGGAAAAATTGAAATGCGGCGCTAGTTTAAGTGTCACAAAGTTTAGTGAGAGAATAGAGGAGGATTCATATTTTCCATCATTAATTTTGCTTTTTTTAGTAGTTAATGAGTCTTAGAGTTTTCATTATTTATTTATTTATTTATAAGTTCCAACTAAGTTTTCTACAAAAACTAAAAAAGTTGTTAACAATAGAAAAATTTACTTTACTTTCATACTAGTATTTATTCAACCATACTATTATCGAACAGGGTACTCTGAAAAATGGAAGCGTAGTTGCAGTGAAGAAACTAGTTTTGGGGAGTTCCACCAAGGTGGAGGATGATTTTGAAAGTGAAGTAAAGCTTATAAGCAATGTTCACCATCGGAATCTTGTTAGACTACTTGGTTGTTGCAGTAAAGGCCATGAGAGAATCCTTGTCTATGAATACATGGCAAATAGCAGCCTTGACAAATTCTTATTTGGTAACACATATGCTATTTCATAACTATGTACAATATCTCACTTTGTATATTATCTCATTGACTATGTGTATACTAGTATATGTATATTATTGAAAACAAAAAAATGAAAACTTTGAAAGAAAGTAAACATACACTTTTTTTTCTTTCCACTCACTTTTCCTAAACCTTGGTATATAAACTCTGGAAACAGGTGACAAAAAAGGTTCACTCAATTGGAAACAAAGGTATGATATAATTTTAGGGACAGCAAGAGGACTGGCCTATCTACATGAGGAATTCCACATATCCATTATACATAGAGATATAAAGACAAGCAATATCCTTCTTGATGATAATCTTCATGCTAAAATTGCTGATTTTGGTTTGGCTCGGCTTCTACCGGGAGATCGCTCTCATCTAAGCACAGGATTTGCAGGAACACTGTAAGGCAAAACCATTTCATTCACCTTAATCACAACATTTTTCAAGCAGCATATTATGTAATGTTAAAAAACAAACTGAAATGGATTGCCTGTTGTCACACATTTACAATGTCGCTGATCTGGATCGTCCCATCTTGATCAGACGACTGTGTCACGTGACTGTGTGACTCTTTTGACTGCGGGGAATCCATATCAGAGAACCGAAAAAAGTCCAATGCTATGTATTATAAATCTTTCCTTGTTAATTGTGAAATCCATAATATGCATTTGTCAGGGGGTACACAGCACCTGAGTATGCAATCCATGGTCAGTTATCAGAAAAGGCTGATACATACAGTTATGGTATTGTAGTCTTAGAAATCATAAGCGGCCGAAAGAGTACTGAAGTAAAGACTGATGATGATGGTGATTACCTTCTTCAACGAGTAAGCAATTTATCATAACTAGGAATCGTTAGTTTACTATCTCCGGTCCACTTTATGAGAGACAATGCAGTTTTTGGTTCATTGAATAACTGATGCATCAGTTATTCAATGAACCAAAAACTACATTGTCCCTTATAAAGTGGACTGGAGATGATATTATCTCCAAACAATTTTACCATATGGTGTTTTATTTTCACTTAACAGGCATGGAAACTGCATGAAAGAGGCATGCAAATTGAGTTGGTGGACAAAGGCTTAGATCCCAATGACTATGATAGAGAAGAAGTGAAGAAAGTAATAGATATTGCTTTGTTGTGCACTCAAGCATCAGCTGGAATGAGACCAACAATGTCTGAAGTAGTGGTTCTACTTCAAAGTAGGACCTTAGTGGATCACTTGCAACCAACTATGCCTGTATTTATAGAAAATATTGTTAGGTCTCGAGAAAGCCACTCTACCTCAACCGGTTCTTCATCAAATGCTACAACCTCCATTTCTGTTCTATCTGCTAGATGATTGTAATACAGAGAACCAACAAAGTAGTGAAGATATCTCTTCATCAATCATTCAAGCAGAAGGTATATTGTGTAAAGTAAAATTGAAGATTTAATAGATATAAGACGTGTAGAAAGTTGCAGTGGTTTGTTACAAGTTTATTGCTTTGTTGTTTTTGTGTAGATGTACTAGTTATGTTGATTATGAATTTGTTGTAATCTAGTTATTTTGATACAAAGGAGTTTTCTTTCAATACTTTCCTTGGTATATAAATGCAGTGTGTTTCTTCATTTCCTATCAATGAATTCAAGACGAAATACCTCGTACTTTCTGAAATTTCCTTTGCTTTTCTCACTCTAGCACCTAGTACTGTTTAGAAGGGTGTTCCTCTTCTCCTTGCGATTGTCTGATTTGTTGTGGCTGACATATGGGATTAGATGGGTACCTAAAAAAAGCACTCTGACGTTTAAGTCAATATTTGAAAGTGATAGGGAGAAGATGAATAGTGTACATACCTCGGAGTGGTGCGCCTTTCTTCTGTATATATTGTGGCCATGGTACTATAGGGAGGATAGCTTTTATGTGTCTTCCATTAAGCGTGCCCCCATGGCAGGTTTGTTCTGCACTCTTGAGCCAAGCCCTGTCTAAGTGGGATCTTGTTGTCACATTGATGGATATCCGAGATCAAAGAGGTCACGATTAGGGGAATATCGGGGATGTCCCTAAGTGTGTGTTTGGGTGAGCAGTAGCTCATCCCCACTGTACGTATCATCCTTGTTTACCGTGGAAATAGAGAAGCTACAAATTGGAGCTTCTACATGAACGTGGTCTGCTTTCGTAATTTTGGGGAGGCCACAGCCAATCCAAACACACTATAAGTCCCTTTCATTTCGTAGGAATCATGATGGTGATAAAAATGGGAGCATCTAAACCTAATTTTGTACATTGATATATGACATTTTTGTTTCTAGATTTATATGAGACTGCAACATTTGAGTCTTCCACTTTTAAAAAAATGTTGACTCACTGCCATATGCATGTCAAATAAAATGTCCACACAACAATAGCTAAGTAGGACTTCTGTTACTCCAATTAACAAAAATTTAACAATAGTGACCAAAGTTAAAAAGCCAGAAAATGTGAGTAACTAACTGAGGAGGTAAAATTTGTAGATTTTAAACTTGAATGAGAGATATTTTATAAGAACTAAAAACATACTTAACTCAGAGATAATTTTGGAGTCACAAGAGACACTTTGCTCAAAGAAATAAGCGCATGCATGTCTTGCACATAACAAGTGCTTCAAATACAACACTAGTACTACACATCCACGCATGTGGCGATTTTTATTCAATATATTACAACTCTTACAAACCTCTATTAAAAAGATACTTGAATACCAAGTAGTGTCATCAACTGAGAAATGAACTCAGGATGCCCAGGCCAAGCAGCTCCAGTAACCAGATTTCCATCGGTAAAGCAACGGCTTATGGGGTCAGGCTCCAACCATGTTGCTCCTGACAGAACCACATTGAGTTTCACAGCCGGATAAGCAGTACATTTCCTTCCCTGTTACAAGATAAATGTACTTGATTTTTGTCAAAAAAAAAATGTACTTGATTGTAAAGTTCAAAGTATCTTCTATTTAAAATACTAAATGATTCTCAATGTGTGTTTTCCTACCCACTTTCACCAATGATTGGTGTAGAAAAATAAGAAAAATGAAATTAAAGGATAAGAGGCCATCAATAATTTAGAAAACGAGGGATACACCCATGACCAAAGATTTAGTCAATTCATAATAAAGAAGGATATTGAAGTGAGCTCAACCAAAAGAAGTAATTTATAGAGTCTATGTTTTAGTCAACATATGAACAGCTCATTGAATTTCTTTTTCTTCATGCTGAATAATATATCATCTTTCTTTTCCTTGATGGGAGATAGAAAGTGAGGAAACTATAATCCAATTATCCAAGCAAGAAAACAAGGGCCAAAAGAGTAAAACACAGCAAGTGAGGAAGAATTGGGAATAATAACAGATGTCATGCTAGAGGTACACTAGATAGATAGCTCAAATTCATTTATTTAACGAGCTCAATTTTCAGCTCATTTAATTCATGAACCGAATTCAACGAGACATTTATTAAATCAAGTTTCGAACTAAAAGGGCATCTACCCAAAGCATCAAGAAATTAATATGAAAGTTCAGATCAAAAGTGCAATCTATAACAACAGGGCATGAGTTATTTAGGGTCAGTTTGGATAGAAGGTTTTGTATGGCTGAGACTATCTATATGTTCATATATATATATATATATATATATATTTGAGATATTTCAATTACCCTTTGTTCATTTTTAGAAGCATTCTATATATCAACATATAACTTAGCCCTCCAAAATCCTCGTAAACCATCCAAACTGACCCTTGAAGAAATGAATGCAACCTTATAAAGGATAACTTCTGATTTGCTCAGCCTTGCCAGTTACACCTTTGGAACCCAACAGATCAAAAGAAAGAAGGATTGACACAGGTGTAGATTGACTTGAGTTCAATATTATCTCTAGTCAAATATATCAATAGATACAGAATTCAAATGCTGGTTATATAGCATGTGTGAAAAGGAAATAACAAAAATTGGTGTTTCTGACGAGTTCACAGTAATAATACCTTTAGAACACCAGCAGCAGCTAAAATCTGTTGGCCATGGCAGATTGATGCTACTGGCTTATTGCTTTCCATGAAATGTTTCACCAAGGCAATAACTGACTCATTCAATGACAAGTACTCAGGTGATCGACCTCCGGGAATGACAAGAGCATCATAGCCTGAAGCATCGACATCATCAAAGTCCGCAGTTAAAGCAAAGTTATGTCCTGGCTTCTCACTGTAAGTTTGATCTCCTTCAAAATCATGAACAGCAGTTGGGCAAGTGTCACCGGCTTTCTTTGAGGGGCAAACTGCATCAACATGGCATCCTAAAGCTTGAAGAGACTGAAAGGGAACCTTGACCTCATAATCCTCCATGTAATCCTGCAATTAAAATTGTTAAAAGTTAAAACACATCTCATCAATCAGTGTAGCAATAAAGTAAAAATTATGAAAGAACATAAAAACAAAATGGAATTATTGAGTACACTAGGTGCATGATATTCTATAATATTGAAGTGCAACAATGAAATATATGTAGGCCACGATTGTCTCCCACTTTAACTATTTTGATGTTAATAATTGTTAGTGAATAGATGTAGCAACTAGCAAGTGATTGTCTCCCACTTTAACTGTTTTAATGTTAATAATTGATTGTGTATGGACAGGAGCAAGCTTGAAGGTATAGTGTAAGAAGTAAAGTAAGCGGTATCTCAAGCAAGATAATAAGCAATTGAACCTACCCCACAAATAAAGAGGATTTTCTTATTGGAGCCACTTATTTCACCTCCTAATGCCTTCACAAAATGCCGAATAAGTTCAGGGTGCCCTTCAAAACTAGGTGCAGTAATGAGATTACCATCCACCACTGTTGAAGCCATAGTTTCAGGTTCAACCCAATGAGCACCAGCAGCAACCAAAACCGGCTTGACAGGAGGAAAAGCCGTGCACGTTCGACCTTCAACGACTCCAGCAGCTGCCAGAATCAAATGGCCATGACAAATACAAGCAATTTGTTTTCCAGAATTGACAAACTTCCCCACTAGCTCCACCACAGCAGGAATATGAGCAAGATACTCCGGCGCCCTTCCTCCAGGCAACCACAATCCATCATATTTTGTGTGATCAATTTCATCAAAAGTTGCATTGAGTGTAAAATTGTGACCAACTGTCTCAGTATAAGTCTGAAACCAGCCAAAATGCATTACTCAATATTACAACTTCACCAAAAAAAAAAACAAAATCTCACTTTATGATTACACAGCAATTTTGAGAATTTATTGATTAGATTTTTAAATGAGCTTTTTTTCTTCCTGTGAAATTGAAAAATTGGATCTATTTTGATTCAAAATCCTTTTGATTTTAAGTAAGCAAAAATTTAATTCATCCATAAAAAATTTGCAAACATAGAAACTAATAAGCAAATCAAATGAAACCTTATTATTTACAATAAGTATAGAGTTGTATCTAATGATAAACCAAATTAAATGAAACCGATTACAAATTTTGATGATGGGAATAACTATGCAAGGAAGAAACTTGAGAAAAGAATGAAGCGGGTTAGGATGAGAAGGAGAGCTTACCTGACCACTACCGGAAAGAATGTGGACGGCGGTGCGGCAAACGTCGCCTGATTTCCTTCCTGGACAAACGGCATCGACGGCGATACCAAAGGCTTGTAATGCTTGAAATGGAACCATGCCCTGCAACACAAAAAGTGACGAGTTAGTTGAGAAGGGGGAGGGGGGTGAATGAAGTGAAGTGTGAACGTACTTCATAGTCTTCCATGAAGTCACCGCAAATTAGAAGAACCCTTTTGGGAGCCATGGCTCGAATGGTACTTAGGCTCTGGCTTTCAGAGTATAGACAAAGAAAAGCTTGGTGTGGTGGCAGAGGAAGAAGAAATTATGTGGAAATAAATAGACGGATTTTCCAGCATTCGCAATCGCATGAGTTACACGTATTTTTGAAATATACTATATATATTTTTGAGTTTTGACTCAAAATATAACGATATATTATACCAAAAAAATATAACGATATTATAAAATTTAAATTTCGTTATGGTAATATAACGATATTTTTTTTGTTATCTAAATCTTAACCGAAACTTATTTTGGGCCCAAAATAAGTTTCGGTTAAGATTTAGATAAAAAAAAAAGGTAAAAATTCGATAAGATGAATTTGTTAGCACCTAAAAATTGCTAGTGGAAGGAGTCCTCAACTATAGTAAGTGGTCGGCCATGTCTAAGTGAGTTGATTTACTCAAAATGCTCATAAGAGCATCAACCAAAGGACTAAAGAAGATGTTATACTACATCTCCTAAATTTTGATATTGTATCTAAGTAAGCATCTACAAAAGAGTTATGAGGATTATTGGTAGCCTTACTAAAACATGACTGATTTTATAAGCCTTCTAAGAAGAAGAAAAGTACATTATGCCTAGGGCTAAGATGGTGGACGTTGATTTGTCAAGGATTATTAACTCTGATAAGGTTCAATATGTAGTGAGGCATGTTAAGAAGAAGCTATAAAAAGGGGTACACTAAAGAAGAATCTTCTGAAGAATCTTAATGTGATGCTTAGGCTTAATCTTTATGTTATGACTGCTAAGAGGATGGCTCTTCTTGCTGAACTTGGACGCAAGGGAGTTACTTTGAGAGCAAGCAAGCAAAGCATGTGAAAAAAGCGTTGAAGATTTCAACGCAAGGCGTGGAGCGGTTGAGAGACGTGTTTAGGCACCTAAAACGTAAGAAATGGCAATTACCATTCGTTATTCGTGCTAGTGGGTGTTATGGAGTGATTTTTCAAGGGTTATAGCGCGTGAGGGGCTTAATGTACGTTAATTTTAGATTAACTATAGGCTAGTGATCATGGCCAATAGAGAGCATGTTATATAAATACTCAGCTTGTAAATATTTAGACATTCGACATGCAATCAAAAGAAGGCTATGTTTGTCTTTTAGCTTTTAAGTGTGTTTTCTCATGCTTTCTTTTCATTTTGGAAGAAAACATTTTTTTCCATGGGACCCACTTGTTAGGTTTCTTTTCTTCCTCTTATTTTGCAAACCAAACAATGGAAACACACTTCTCAAAAATCTTCCATTCATGCCTTCAATCTTTCCTCCAACTTTCTTGCGTTCCAAACATACCATAAATGGTTCTACTGGATTCAACCTTCATCACTTTCCTCGAAGAACATTCACAATTTCTTTTTAAGAAACTCTATTTTCTTAAATAAAAAGACTTGTACTCTTTGTTTCAAGAAATAATCCAAACAGGGGCTATTTTCAATTCCAAGCAAAAGCAAAGGCATTTCCAAGCAATGCCACCTAAGAGTAAAGATTGTCTAAGTCTAACTGGCTCCATCAGTTCCAAGATTGGAAAGAACAAATTGATTAAGGAAATCCAATTTCCACACACCAAAATAATGGGTGACATATTTTATTATTTTATTGACTTTAGCTGATTAAATTCTGGCATATAAGACTCATTGACTTTTTTAGCTTTTGCCCGTCAAAATAACGGATAGTTAAGCACTTATTGATATTTTTTAGTTTTCATCTATGGTGGTTAAGCATTGGTTACCAACAATGTGGTTGGAGAGGAATCGTCAAGTTTTTCAAGAGAAGTAGAATAACCTAGAAGTTGTTCTTAACAACATCAAACACACTTTTTGGTAAAGGGGGAATGAATTGTATTTTTACAGTAAACCAATGGTGGAATACTCCATTGAAATGTTTAAACTATACATAGTGGTTTACTATTATATTGGGTTGAACTACCCCTAGTGCTTCTCTTTAATACAAATTTTCTGATAAAAAAACATCTCACAATAGCCAATATAAATTTAGGCATTTTTCATTAGCCAAAATTCTGTTGATAAAATCCTTTTAACCGGTGCATTTCCAACAGATCATATTATTTGCCAATATATTTTAGCAATTCATATTCTTTTAAGTCATTGTACTTTTGGCATTTCTTTTCGATTTTTCAAAGCTGAAAGTGTAATAACACATTCTAGTTTGTGGGGGATATTAGAGTAATATAAATGTTATGTCGATTACAAGCTAATTGTTATCATAGGTTATATAAGTTTTCTACCACTTGATATAAACATAATTCTCATCATTAATACAATTTCAATTTTTCACTTTTCTTCTCTTCTTTCTCGTTAATGGCTCCTATTAAGAATTGTAATGGAAAAATATCAAATACCTGAACTACCAACCTTCCCTGAACTGCACTATTTTAAGGGTCATTTTCTAATGCGTAATATAGAACAAATATACACATACGAAAGCGATTAATGAGACATAATCACATTAGTGAATTAAGATTCAAAGCTAACACGTGTGGTTCCATTCTCTTAAAATTTGAATACCAAATTAGAGTATATTGTTCTCGAGTAAACTAGTGGCAATGAGATTGGTATATACAAATTTATATAAAATGCAATTCTTTTGCCTTTCTCCATGACATGAGTATGAATTGAAATATTATTGCTTTTAAAAAATTAAAATATTAAATAAAATACCTCAAAAAAATGAGTATTAACTAAAATGAATTGAAATATTTTGTTGCCTTTCTCCACATGTCTATTGTCTTTCTCCATATGTCTTTTGTCTGATCCAATCATTAAGCTTTGGCCATTGAAGACTCTCATCACAAGTTGTCGCTTTATTAGGTGGGTGTGGATTCGCTTTCCATCTTTTTGTCTATAATTCATGATTGGCTTTTTATTATTATTATAGTTCATGATTGGCTTGTTTGTCTATAATCTTTCATTACATGTTAGTATATTGTAAAATTATAGTACTAATAATAACATGTGATGTAGTTATGGATATATACTTTTTAGCCAAAGTGTGTCTGCAGAGAGAGAAAAAATAGTTCCAAGAACTTATGCAAATTAAGGATATAGAGCAGTGTTATTCAACCTGGCTCAAGCCGGTCGGTCGGACCGATTCGAATGGACCCAAAACCTGATTCATTATTTTGTCTATAATTCATGATTAGCTGGTTTGTCTATAATCTTTTATTATGTATGTTATATTGCAAAATTATACTAATAGTAACATGTTATCGATATATACTTTTTAGCCAAAGTATGTTTACAGAGAGAAAAAAATTAGTTCCAAGGACTTATGCAAATTATGGATATAGAGTCGTGTTATTCAATCTGGCTCGAACTGGCCGATCGGACCGATTTGACCGGGACCCAGAACCTGATTCATGATTTTGCCTATTATTCATGATTAGCTTGTTTGTCAATAATCTTTCATTATGTACGTTATATTATAAAATTTTACTAATAGTAACATGTGATGTGGTTATCGATATATACTTTTTAGCCAAAGTGTGTCTACAAAGAGAAAAAATCTCTTCCAAGTAGGGATGGCAATTGAGCCCATGCCCATAAGGTACCTGCAAAAATTACCTGTAACGGGTACAGGCACTACGGTGCCCGCACCCGCAAATATATATGTGTGTATTACTAATATTACAACTTTATCTATATACAATTTTAAAAAAATGAAATGATTTTTTTCATAAAACACTAAATCTAACTACTAATATTATTACAATTTTAAGTATATCCAAATTTAAAAAAATAAATCCAAACAAACACAGGGTGTGTGGTTGAGCGTTAGGGCTCATCCTCCCTTAACCAAGTGTCGATGGTTCGACCATCGCCTTGGGTATGGAGCAACTTTAAATCCCTGAGCCAGTTGTCCCACCCTTCGAGGTGTCTCCAATCCAGCGAAGGGATTAGTCACTACGTTCGGCGGTGGATATCCTAGTCTCGACCAAAAATAATAATTCCAAACTACTAATATTTTGGATGTTTTAATTCACTAAATACTATCATGTGTAATATTTTAATTAATAGACGAAAAAGATAATGACTTTTTAAATTGAATTATAATATTTTTTGTTAAAGTGCGCGTAATGGGCATGCCCATGGGCACTTGGTGCCCAGAGGGTACGAAGACGGGTACTATAGTACCCTGCCCATACACATGCGGCCTTTGGTACGGGCACTATAGTACCTTTGCCCATAGAGTACCCATTGTGATCCATAGTTCCAAGGACTTATGCAAATTAAGGATATAGAGTGTCGTCATTCTAGAATTTGGGTCTTCCTTTTATATTGGTAGATCTAAATACGAGTATTTAATTTTGTTCAGGATATGGTGGGAAGAGGCTAAAAGGTTTGAAAGAGAAGTTTTTATCAATGGCAACTCGAGAGATTCTCATTAAAGCAATGGTTCAGGATATTCCGCATATGTTATGAATTGTCTCCTTCTTCCTAGAGGCTTATGTGATCAAATTAAGAGCATGATTGGAAGATTGTGGGGGTGGGGTGGGGTGGGGTGGGGGGGGGGTGGGGGGGTTGGGGGGGAGAGATTTAGAGCCTCTTTGAAGCAAGTTTTAAAAATTGTCTGTGGTTTTTAAAATTTAACAAAGAACAAATTTGTCCATTAAAAATATTAGAAAACTAAAAACTTTTTTTAAAAAGAGATTTCAATATGGCTCTTCTAGCAAAATAAGGGTGGTGTATTTTGAATAACCTAGACTCCCTTCACTCAAGATGTCTTAGAGCTCATTATTTACAGAGATTGAGTTTTATGGGTACTCCAACCCAATTACAAATAAGGGGACTCGTTAAAACCTCTTGGGCTAAAATCCCGTGGGAAATTAAAATACCCAAGGAGGAAAAAGAGTAACCCCCCTAAGAAACGGAATATTTACAAAAATAGTGAACCTATTACACCACCTTCAAACAACTAAGGGATTAGCCCACTAATATGGTAACGAAGACGAAGAATTGCGACCCTCCCTACAAATAACCCCTCCCACAAGATACTCTTGACATGGTTAACCGCAATCTTCAGTTTAAACACCTTGCCTCTAAACAGAATATAATTTCTACGCATCCAAATACACTAAGTGGTTGGCATCCAAAACAAGAATTTGACTCTGTCCGGTTTTCTCCAATCGCACTTCACCTCATGGTGACAGAAATGATCAACTCCAACCTGTAAAACGGACGGGTAAATACCCAACCAGTGCTGGATCTTAGACCAAACGATCGTCGAACGCCTACATAAAAAGAAAAGATGATCAACCGATTCTTCATAATCAAAACACAAAGGACAACAAGATCCGTGAGGATCTGTTATAACCCCCAATGAGTTAGAGTATCACGAGTCTTGATGGGATTGAGAGTTGATACAAATCTTTCAACTCTGAGATGGTAGCTATATTCAAGACGGGATGATAAGCCAGCTAAAACAAACTAATATAACGATATACTTGATTGAAAAGGCGTGTAATTTGTCATGCCTCCAAAACCACCTAACAAGGACATCTCGAACTGGGCAAGCCATTGTGAGAAGAGGTAAAAGCGCTTTGAGCTTCACTAATTCAACATCTCGGTCCTTTGTAACTGCCAATACGATACCCCATTGTGCCACTGTCCATGGTCGCCAACAACCCCTTCTTTCCCCTTAGCCAACATGAAAAGCAGAGTAAACAAGTCCTTCAGTTTCTCATTACAAATCCATCTGCTATGCTAAAAAAAGATGTGAGATCCATTTCCAAGAACCGACCCGACAGCGGAATGAAAGAAGTTCTGCGGGGAGGGATATTCAAGAGTAATAAGTCCCACCACCAAAGGGAGTCTTTTGGACCTCCTCTAGGGGAGGGATTGACTACAAAAGACTTTCTGAAATCTCTGTAACAACAGACAAGTAAAGGTCTCCAACTTGCATTTAAATCATTAACACACCTCCATCTCCACTTATTCTTGAGGGCCAAGTTGAAAGCTTCGATGTTTTTCACCCTAGACCACCTTCCTTCTTGGCCATGCAAACTTTATCCCAAACAATCCAACAAGTAGGGGTGAACAAGGGGACGAGTTATACTTATCCCTTACCCGGCCCTTAATTTTTATAGGGTAATTTTTTAGACCCTATCCCGTCCTTAGAACTGAACAAAGTCGATATTCTTAGGGTAAAAGTAAGACCGAATCTATTTAGAACGATATCGGATTGGCCCGAACGACAATTGTAACACAATTATAAGGTGATCACTTAACTATAACTAAAAGTTATTAATAATAATTGAATTTTTTTAGTATTTTATTATGTATTCTAACTCAAAACATGACTTTTTAATAGTATTTTACCAAAATATTTCTACTTAAACTAACATAATTTTTAAATTGAATATTTTATTTATGAAAGTCTCATTATCATATAATAGAGTTAAAAAATAGGGTGAAGAGTGAGTAAGGGACGGGTTGGAACGGATTATGCCTAACACTAACCTATCCTTAAATTCTTCTCGAGCTAATTCTTTAGATCCCTAACTCGTCGTTAGATCGAGCATATCCAATGTTTTGTAGGTCAAGTTGGACGAAGACATGATGGGTCTCAGAGTTGGCGGTAACATTTTTTTTACGAAAATGGTAACATTTCTCAAAACAAATTAAAAATTCCTCCTTTATGTGTGATGCAATCTTCTTTTTTAACAAAAAAAAAAGGGAGCTTTGCTTAAAGTTATCATAAATTATTTTTGAGTTCTAGTTGATACGATTGCTTCACTAGAAAAGTAATATGGAAAACTCTGGATTCACCCAGCTTCTTCTAGACTGTGATACTGTGACTCAATCGCCCTTTTCTTGTTTTTCTTTTTTTATCAAAAAAAAAACGAAACGATTTTGATGTATACTGTATGGTTTTAATAATCAACTTTTTACTTTTGACATACAAAGCATCAATGTGGACGTGCCGGAGTGGTTATCGGGCATGACTAGAAATCATGTGGGCTTTGCCCGCGCAGGTTCGAATCCTGCCGTCCACGCTTTTAATTTTGTACTATGCATTTTATATTTTTGGTTTAGGAAGAGGTTCTTTCTATGTCTATATTGTTTGGTTTGAGCCCAGTGTGGCTTTTCCCTCTCGCGTATAAATGAATTAACTTACCCCAAAAAAACTTAATCCATATTAATGATTTTAAATAAGTTATAATGTTATATGACGATGATCTCTAAATAAAGTAACATTTTTTTTGACAAAAATATAACATGTTAATGGGCTAATGAAGTCAAGTTTTACTACTAGTTTGAGACATGAGACAAGTAATTGAAATAGATAGGAAAAATTGAGTTCCGTAAGATTTTTTATGATTTTTTTGTATGAACACTATTTTAAGATTTATTTAGTGTGACCTTTTAGAGAGTCCGGTATTATTCGATAACATATAAAAAAGGCTTAAAGGTATGTTAGCCATTGCAAATATCTTCATTTTCCATTTACCCCTACAAATAGATGGTTGCCACGTGTCACTGGCTTGACAATGTGGTGCATAGTGTGTTACTAAAAAATTACAAGTTTTGGCTAACAAAGGTTTCGAACCCTTGACCACTTAGTGATGCAAATGAATTAATACAACTAGCCACCTTCATATTTGTGACACTAATTATAGCAACAAATATATATTAGATATTTAGTTATTAATATTTGCAATGTGTTTTTTAAAAAAAACACCTTGCAAATATTATGTGTTTCTAGTTACCCTCCTGGCGTTAACTTTTTGTTAAAAAAATAGACGTGGCAAACTGAGATGACGTCATCACTGACGTCAGTGCCACATGTCACAATATTATTGGGTCATTGTGCCATGTGGCACTGACAGGCCACGTCAGCAACCTATGTCATCATGGCCACGTGGCTCTGACATGTGCCACGTTAGAACCAATAGATGGTTGCCACGTGGCACTGGCTTGGCAATGTGGTGCATAGTGTGTTACTAAAAAATTACAAGTTTTGGCTAACAAAGGTTTCGAACCCTTGACCACTGAATGATGCAAACGAATTAATACAACTAGCCACCTTCATATTTGTGACACTAATTACAACAACAAATATATATTAGATATTTAGTTTTTAATATTTGCAAGGTGTTTTTTTAAAAAAAAACACCTTGCAAATATTATGTGCTTCTATAGTTACCCTCCTGGCGTTAGCTTTTTGTTAAAAAACTGACGTGGAAAACTAAGATAACATCATCACTAGCGTCAATGCCACGTGTCACAATATTATTGGGCCATTGTGCCATGTGGCACTGACACGCCACGTCAACAACCTATATCATCATGGCCACGTGGCTCTGACATGTGCCACACTAACAACCAATAGATGGCTGCCACGTGGCAATGTGGTGCATAGTGTGTTACTAAAAATTACGAGTTTTGGCTAACAGAGGTTTCGAACTCTTGACCACTAAGTGATGCAAACGAATTAATACAACTAACTACCTTCATATTTGTGACACTAATTACAGCAACAAATATATATTAGATATTTAGTTATTATTTTGAACAAATCTTCATCTTCGTCATCAAGCGCTCCTGCACTCTCTCCATGCGTAAAACAGAAACATCAACAAAAACAAACGAAATTGGGGTTTCTCAAATTTGTGTAACAATAACCACAACAATTACAAACGAATTCATCAACAAAAATAGACTTGTGTTTCTTAAATCAGCAACAACATTAACAAATCTGATACGGAGAAGAATGACATTAACATCAACAAAAACTGAGATTAATTTGTTATTTCATAATAAGAACAAAATCGAATTGGGTGTCATAATAAGAACGGAATCGAATTGGGATTAAATCTGAATGAAATCGAATTGGGATTAAATCTGAACGAAATCGAATTTGGGGAGAACGATTTTGATTAGATTTTGATTTGGGGAGAACGAAAATGAAATCCAATCCACATGTCTTTGATTTTGATTTTGATTTCGTTTTCGTTTGTGGATTTATTTAGATTTCGTTTTCGTTTTATGAATATACGAAGAAGATGAATCCGTGATGATGATGGTTTTGGTTTTACTTTTCACAGGTTGAAGATTATGAAGAAGATGAAGAGATTCAAAGTTATGTAATAAAAAAATTTTGTTGGCCTTTTACTTTCAAATAATCGATTGGTTTAGTGGTAGGCTCCGGTACATGTCACTTTGAGTTCGCAAGTTCAAATCCCATTTCAGTTAGAATTGTTATTTTTTTTAGTAAGACACTATATTCCACATGGCAGCCATCTATTGGTTGCTGACATGGCATGTCACGTGGCACAATGGCCCAATAATATTGTGACACGTGGTAGTGACATCATTGCTGATGTTATCTCCATTTGTCCCATTATTTTTTTTAACAGAAAAGTTAATAGAGGGAGTAACTAGAAACACTTAATATTTGAAAGGTGTTTTTTAAAAAAAATTGTGGGGGGTAAATGGAAAATGAAGATATTTTTAGAGAGTAACATATATTTAAGCCTATTAAAAATATATTTTGCAATGGCTAATAAGGCCTTTAAATTTGTTAAAAAAAAGCCTTTAAATTTGTCAAAAATTTATGCTTAGCTGGATTTAGGCTTAGTTACTAGGTTTGGACTAAACATGGCAACCGCTGAATCGACACGAGGCGACTTTTTTGTGTTTGGTCCAAAGCTAGTAATTAAGCCTAAATCCAGCTCAATACAAGTGATCCATGATCTCATCTACACTCTTTGTCTTGCTACAATTGTAATTAAGTTACGGTGAATTGCGCTGTGCTTTAAGCATCTGTGTAGATACATGATATGGCGAGCAAAATTGATTGGTGTAGGAAATGGTATGCGACGTCTTCTAGTGAACGTAGCATTTTATGAACCACAATTTGATAACATGAATGAATTTCCCAACGAGACAACATAAAAATGTACGTTATAATCTTTTGTTAGAAACAAAAAATAAGTCGCTTTGAAAGGTCTTCAAACTTTAGAATATCAAGGTGTGCGAGGCTTTTAGCTTTTAACTCCAATTGTGGTGCTAATGTTTTCTTAGAGATCATCTTTACAAAAATGATGTAGGACTTGTTGTCCCGGTCTGGAACTCTGGGCGATATTTCGGTTAAGCGTTGATGGAGATGACTCTGCCGATTGGAGGTGGAGTGTTGCAAGGGATACCTGCAAAGCCACTCTGATGCCCAAGTTAGGTCTCCCTCTAGTATATTAGACGGGTTTTAGGCATACCTGTGTATGAGTCTCCTCCATCCTCCCGTGTATGAGAGTCGCTTGAGTAGGGTTAGACCTCCAACGGGTATGAGCGCATGTCTTGGAGTGACAGACTCCTCCTATAGTCTCTTCACTCCGCCTAGGGTTAGGTCTTCTGCTTCGCTAGGGAGAGTTGGAGGATCTCAACCTGGTCGGGCTATTTGTGTCAGTGTAATAGGTCTTGGTCCATAACGAAGACATGCTGAGCCCAACATTATGGACGACTTCCAATTCTGTATTATGGGCGACTTCCATCCATCTCAGTCGATAGTACTGAGTTTGATGTATCTGGACTGTTAGGCCTACCAAGGGAGACTTACTCATGTCCAGTGTGTAGGAGGGTAACTTACTCATACTAAGTGTGTGGGAGCCTTGCTCTTGACCAGTACAACACCCATAAAAGATAGTTTGCCACAAAGTTATTACGAGGGTAAGAGCTTAGTGTCCAAGTTGGGGCACAAGCTAAAAGGATCGATTGTTTTGTGAACAAATGCATGTTATATTGCGGCAATAAACGCCAGTTAAAGCAAAATTTGTTAAGTGCCAAGATATATTGCACATACTAGGAGTAATAATAGTATATTATTACGCTAATGAAGGAAATGTTTCACGTGCAAGTTAGGCTAGGAAGAGTATTAGAGATTTCGGTGATGAGTAGAGGAAGAAGACCTGAAACATATGTGTGTGTGTATATATATATATATATATATATATATATATATAATAATTTTGATAGTTACGTTTATGTTGTTCTCTTGCAAGTTGCAATACAATTAGACAATTTGTTTGATTATATGCATATCAGGAGGAGTCTTAAGTCTCAGACATATCTTGATGTTCCCCATCTACGAGTCTACCCTTGAGGATCCAAAAGTTAATCTGAGTGTGTGATCTCAAGTTGTTGGCAACAAGAATAGTCATCTATACAGTGTTGGAGACCTTGCTAGCAAATACAACAAATAAGTCAACCACCTTAATATCAAATTCATCATCGAGTAATTGCATGAGCAAGTGATTGCTGATCACTGGCAGCTACCAAGGCATAGTAGCCTCAACTCAATCACAACCACAAGAAGGTACTAAACTAAATGATTTAAATAATAATACATACATACATACATTTGCATAAACCACTAAAAAATTTAAACTCTAATTGCAGAGCCCTCTGCAAAGAGGACCCTTCCAAAAATAAACATATACCGCTATAAGTGACAAGCACACGGTATTCTTTAGTAAAAGGCGAAAAAATAGTTCGCTTTGTGCTTATCACACGGTTGCGTGGTTAAAACAGCGATTTGGTGTTTCATTTTATAGCTCTAACAAGTTCCTTTCATTTTGCAGCAGCCGATGTGGGCTCTAGTTACAAAACATAAACAACCAAACATTTATCAATTTTGTATGGCTCGTTCCTTCATAATCAACAGCATGTTGTCCCCATCAACACATCAACACATATATACATCCACCAATTAGGCATGTTTACACTAAGATAAGACCACATGTCATCAATTTTTACATTACCTTTTATTAGACTTTAAGGTGCAAATACAATGTGTTTGCATTATTAACCTGGCTTTCACTGTGCTTAGCCATGGATGTGAAGAGCGCTTTAAGATGAAAGATGGAAAATCAGAAAGAAGAAAGGTGCAAGAATCCCTGACCGGTACTTATGGAAAAATATCTGGTGGGAAATGTCAACTTCTTTAATGGATCTCAGTAGCTCGGAGATTTGTTCCCCATTTCTTTTCAATTTTATTAGACTTTATTTATACTTTTGATAAATTTTAATGATATTTTGGGGTCCTCGAAAGGACGACGTGGATTCGTGGGGACAAGAACTCCCTTTGGCAGGGATTGGGGATGCAGGAAAGTTTGAGGGAGCTGGGACGGAGAGCAGGGGAGTACTCCCTGCCCCTACACTGCCCATTGTCATTTCTAAATCTAATGCCGAATACAATAAAATGTAGTTTTTTTAACAATAAAATAAAAGTAGCTACATAGCGATAAAATAAGATTATATATATATATATATATATAGAGAGAGTTAGGATATATTGACACCAGGTGTCAAACTTAGCGACTTACACCAATTAATAACTTCGCATAGACAATGAAATTTATCAATCCGACCGTTGAATAACATCATATTATCCTTGTGATTGTGTATATCGATTTTCAAAAAAATTGGATATTCATAGGTGTGTTATCTAACAACACCCATTTGCTTATATTTTAAATAACATATTAGCCATCAAAATAGAGTAGCACAATGGACCGTCAAATAATTTCAGATTTTTATGAAATTTGATATATATGATCTAAAAGATAATATCACGTTATTCAACGGTCGGATTGGTAAATTTCATTTCATACGCGAAGTTATTAGTTGGTGTAACTCACTAAGTTTGACACCTGGTGTCAATATATCCTAACTCATATATATATATATATATATATATATATATATATATATATAAACACAACTTTGTCAAGATAACCACTATATTTATATAAATTAACAAATACTAAATACTACTCCGTTTCACAATACATATCGCTTTTAAAGAATTATTTTGTTTCATTTTACATGTCGTTTTCAAAGTCCAATGAAGCATTAACTATTGTTTTCTCAATAATACCCTTAACTATTTATTGTGGAGAGAGAAGTATGTAGAGTGGAACAATAAATCGTTAAGGGTAGTCTAGGAAAAAACAACAAAATTTAGTTAAGGGTAGCTTAAACAATACTTTCATCAAAAACAACAAAATTTATTAAACTTCTTGGTATGTGTAAACTACCTTAGAACGACATGTATTGTGGAACTGATGGAGTATTATATTTGTTTTTAGGCAAAATACCATCCGGGGTTTCTTAACTTATTTTCTGTTTTCGCTTAGGTCCATTATGTTTTCGTGGTAACAAATAGGTCTCTTAACTTTAAAAAAACATTGCACCGTCTAGGGCTGTTCATTAGAACCAAAAAACTGAACTAAACTGCCAAACTGAACCAAAATTAACTGAACTTTTACTAATAGTTTAGAACTGAACTATTCAGACAGTTCAATCGAACCGAACCGAACTGTCTTAGGAGTTCGACCGAACCGAACCGAATTGCCCTAATAGTTTGGTTAGGCAGTTCGAGTTCGAACCGAACTATTTTAAATTTTAATTTTTTTTTCGAATTGCTGAGCCCGAAAAAAGTTAAAAATTTAAACAGTCCGGTTCAGTCGGTGCGGTTCTCCTAGAGAACTGAACCATGAACAACCCTAGCATTGTCGTCCTAATTAACGTTTTAACGCTAACATCGTTAAACGGTATCTGATGTGGCCATTACAGTGCCTATGTGTCATAAACCATGTCATTTTTAATTATTTTTTTACTGACATGTCATTTGTAATTTAATTTTTAATAAAAAAAGAAAAAAATTGAAAGGGGGAGCGAATTCTGGATTCCTTCGCAGAAAAACTCTGCGCCCAAACCCATTTCCCTTCTCAGATTGTTGTGAAGCCCTAACGCTTCATTCAGCAAGGTCAAATCTTTCTCTTCCATACTCTTCTTCTTCTTCTGATCCTGCTTCCTTTTCCTCTGCTTCCATTTTCACCTTTGAATAATCAGATCCAACTGGGTTGGGTGCAGTCAATGGAAAAGGAAGACTGGATCCATAAATGAGCTATTGTTCAGTGTCGTAGCAATAGAGAGGGAAGACTGGATCTGAATCGCTCAACAGTGGCAACAATTGCGAGGGAAGATCACAAGCTAGAAACCCAGATTTTTTGATTCAATAAAACCCTAATTCCCAGATTTCAGAGACGAGTTGGGAGATGAATTGGTTTCATATTTGTTCAAATCTGTTCTTTAAAAACGAACTAGGAGATGAACTCGTTTCAGAGACGAACTGGGAGATTTTAAATATGGGTTTGCCTATTGAAGAAGATGAACCAGCGTTTTCTTTTTAAAATTTGAATTAATAAAAAATAATGAATCAGCAAAACGTGACATGTCAAGTCAACACAGTAACAGATACATAAGACATTGTTTAACGGAGTTAAAGACAGAACGTTAAAAAGGGTAACAGTGCAAAAAATTTAAAAGTTAAGGGACCTATTCGTTACGCTTAAAACATAAGGGACCTAATTGAAAACTGAAAATAAGTTACATGTTACTTAATAATTAGAGAATTTAATTTAATATTTAATAATAAAGTGTATACCCTTACATATAAACATTAGCATAATTCAATAAAATATATATATATATATATATATATATATATATATATATATATATATAACTAATAACTATAACTAATAACTAAAAATTTTACACTGTAATTGCAAAGCCCTCAAAAGAGAGGACCCTTCCAAAAATAAGCGTATACCGCTATAAGTGACAAGCACACGGTATTCTTTAGTAAAAGGCGAAAGAATAGTTCGCTTTGTGATTATCACACGGTTCCGTGGTTCTTACAACAATTTGTTGTTTCATTTTATAGCTCTGACAGGTTACTTTCATTTAGCAGCAGCCGGTGTGGGCTCTAGTCAAAAAACCACAAACACCCAAACACTCATCATTTTATATGTGGCTCGTTCCTCCACGATCAACAGCATGCCCTCCCCATCAACATTTACAAATCCACCAATTAGGAATGCTTATTCATTCTTACATCATTGAGTTCTAATCATTGACTTGATTTTAACAAATATTTACAAGGGAAAAATAAAAACAAAACTTAGCAGAAGGGAATGGTTGAAAATCTCAGTTTTGTATAACTTTCCCTTCTCTGCTGTCTAAGTCTTTCCCATTTTCTAGCTTCTGTTGAGGTCTAAGTCATAATTAAGATCAAATACATTGTCATTGTGTTAGCCTGTAATTTCGACAGGCTAAATTAAATGCAGTCAACGAGGTTTGACTTATTTTTAAAGTTTGAGCTTGTATTTCAAGAGACAAATATCAATTTCGACGCTGAAATGAATTAAGCTATCAAGTTGCATCGAGTAGATTTGGACCTCAGACTTGGCAAAGTCGAAGAGGCTGAAGATAGATATTTCGACAAGAAGGAGTTGGAGGCTGATGACGAAGTAGTCGAAGAGGCTGAAGATAGATATTTCGACAAGAAGGAGTTGGAGGCTGATGACGAAGTAGGATCAAGTAACCGTTACCAAGAGCACGTAGCAGTTACATTTTTTAAACTTTGTACAGTTATTTTCTATTTGTATAAATAGTAGTTTCTCATAGGAAAAACAGGTCACAATCTTTCATACCAAGTTCCCACGCTCAAAGTACCGACACGCACTGAGAAACGAGTACAAGGAACGCATGTATGATCTTGTGCACCACCCCTTTAAATTAATGCAATTTTAATTTTCTTTTTCTTTACGTTCCCTGCAAATTTTCTCTTTGTTTTATCCTCCCTCATTTGGAGTAATTTGACGGTTTCGCGGAGAAATCGACGGTTATCTTCTTCTTTTACTTTTAAACTGCAAGAACTCAAGTAATTCTGGAAAAACTCTAAACACAAATGGTCTTAGGATTCACTGGTTGATCCTGCAAGTTAACCAAATTGGAGACCAGCGGTGTTTACCAAAATCCACGGTAAACACATTGTCAGTGCATTCATGATAAGGCAGGCATCATCCATTTTCAATGGCTTGAGTTTAGAATCCATGAGTAACAAAAATGGAGAGACTTGTACACATGAATGCAAACCAGTAACTGTCTGCTTTCTCCTTTTAAGGAAAGACCAGCAAAGATCTTAGAGTTCCTAACTAGGTTTGCTTGAAATTTAACTGCTAATCAATAGAAATTGTGGCTTCAATTGTAATGAAGGCCAAATACAATTGTGGACCTCATTCAATTCCCAAGGAATCTTATAGAAGTGTTTGTCCTCTTATTTTAAAACGAACAGTGCCCTTAATAATTAAAGCATTACACATTTTAGTCCTTTTATTTTTTCGTTAACTTTTATACAATCATAGCTACACGATATTTTTATCATCAAAATACCACTTTCAAGCCTACGTCAAAAAATAATAATAAAAAGTAGAAAAACATCTTTCAAGCAAATGGTAATTCACCTCTTTTGTGTTCATCATCTTTAACGTTTTTCATCTCATTGATAGAAAAAATTGATTTCTTCTCATTTTAAAAATACTGAGCAAATAGTATAGGAATCGATTCATCGATCAAGCCCATTTTTCTCTTAAATTTAGAAAATTTTCAAATGCTTCGGTAAAGAGGTGCACTAATTCATTACTCTTTAAGTCTTAGGTATGATTAGTTTCTAATTTCTCTTCAGGGAAAAATGTTAAATCAATTTAGTATTGGGTGAACTTTTTATTTTCTACTTAAGCTTTGACTACTTGAATTTCAAAATTTTATCATAGACCTACCAAAACTTTCATTTTATTTCACGTGTATTTACTTGTTACGAGTGAACTCTATCATTTTCTTCTAAGATAGTTCATTATTTAAAGCTTGAAGATATTAATTATTGAGGTAACGAAGTGATAGAGAAGAGTGAGATTTGTTTAAAAAATATTATTTTATATAAAAATAATATTGGTTTTTTACCAAACAAAAATAATATTGTTAAAGGGAAGTTATTTGAAACTTAATCAAAGAGAATTGAAATGTATTATATTATAATAATTATAATTGTTGAGGGAGTCGAGTGTGAATTTTAAAATAAGAGAGGAAATTGTAATATACACTGCTAGGAAAGGGATTATAACTTACTCGTTTCTTATTTTTATTTTTTTAACAATTTTTAGAACATAAAATAATTTTACCCAATCTAAAAAAGTTCAAAACAGCCTTTACAAAAACATAATGATACATCAATATAACTCATTTATTATTGAGGTAATGAAGTGATAGAGAAGAGTGAGATTTGTTCAAAAACTATTATTTTATACAAAAATAATATTGTTTAAAAGAGTTATTTGAAACTACTGCGTTCGGCTATGAAGCCCGGATACGTGATACGATACGGGATACGATACGACACGATACGTGGATACGGGAAAATTTTGAAAATCAAGATACGATACGGCAGGGATACTTCAATAAAAAATTAAACCAAAATTTAAAAATATAAAACATAACTAAAGATACTTCACTTAACTAATTGACAATTGCTTATAATATTCAATAAATCACATTTACAAAAAAGTACTTCTGATCAAAATAAGTAAGCATAGTTAAATGTATTTTCCCCACCCATTTTAAAATATACATACGAACATGTCACAAAAGATATACAGTCTACTACCCAAGTTAGAATATAGGAAAAAACATCATAAGTCATATCCGAAAGAAGTTTAGGATTTATAGAATTGCCTACTATTCTCTATTTAACATTAACTGTGTGATTCCCCTCTCCTCCATTTCCATCGTCAAAAAATAACATAGCTTCCAACTCTGGTTCATCAAGAGACATCTCAGGATACTCCCAGGATACGTATCCCCAAAGTGTCTCTCAAGTATCCGGTAAGTATCTTGTCTTTTTTAATTTAAAAATAAATATAAATTTCAGGATACTCCCAGGATACGTATCCGGAAGTATCCGATAGGTATCGGTATCGGATACGTATCCGACACGGGTACGTGGCCTATTTTGGAGTATCGGGGCTTCATAGGCGTTCGGCGATGGATACTCGACAAAAGAACTAAATCAAAGAGAATTGAAATGTATCATATTATGATTGTTGAGGTAGCAGAGTGTGAATTTTAAAATAAGAGGAGAGGAATTGAAATGTATTATATTATGATTATGATTGTTGAGGTAGGAGAGTGTGAATTTTTTTTTTTGACAAAGAGTGTGAATTTTAAAATAAGAGAATTGTAACTTACTCACTTTTTTTAAACAAATTTCAAAACATAAAATGATTTTACCCAGTACAAAAAAGCTAATAAAGAACCTTCAAAATAGCCTTTACAAAAACATAATATACATCTATATAACACATTGATCAGTAATAAAATTAAATTGAAATTAATTTTTTTTAAATGAATAAACAAACAAGCTAATAAAAAAAGTCTTAACCTTTTGTAAAAACATAATATTAAAACATTAAAATCAATCAATATAACCAATATAAATAAAATTAAATCAATATAAGCCATAAGGCATTATTAGACAATAAAAAGTTTTGAACTGTTATTGCAGAGCCCTCAAAAGAGAGGACCCTTCTAGTGACAAACACACGGTATTCTTTAGTAAAAGGCGAAAGAATAATTCGCTTTGTGCTTATCGCACGGTTCCGTGAATTTAACTTCAATTTGTTTTTTCATTTTATAGCTCTAACATGTTGTTCCTTTCGTTTATGCAGCAATCGATGTGGGCTCTAGTCACAAAACATAAACACCCAAACACTCATCGTATTGTATGACTCGTTCATTCATCACATATTCACATCCACCACACCAATTAGGAATGCTCATTCATTCATCAATCAATGACAATGACTTTATTTTACCAAAAATTTACAAGGAAAAAAAAAAGCAAAACTTAGCTGAAGGGAATGGTTCAAAATTTGAAATATTTAATAGCAATTTCAGTTCTGCATAACTTGCCCTTTTCTGCAGTCTTTCCTATTTTATAGTTTCTAATGAGGAGAAACATAGTGAAGATCAAATGCATTGTCACTGTAACAAAGACTACTCAGAAAACATCATACTTCATGTCGATAGCGAAATGTTCCTCGGTGTGATTCTGCTTCTGCTTCTGAAACCATTAAGCACATTTTAAGAGAATGTGATGAGGATGCTACTCTTTGGCATGGGTTTGCTCGTTTAGTGTTACAATCAATGAACTTTGTAAGAACCAACATTTTCTTGGAGAAGCAAACTCGTGTGCTGTTTTTGCCCCCACCAACAAAAAGAAATTAATATACAAGCAAATAAAAAACTTGTATCTACCCCCATTAAAAATTTGGTTTTGCCCCATTAATAACTAATTAGCCAAATGCAGAAGTCCAACTCACTTTAGTACATAATCCTAAGTAAAAAAATATATTTTCCTTCTAGCAACTATAATGGTTCTGCATCGAATTTTGTGAATAATTCCTTGGTTACATATACTAAGAGAATTTTTTTTATAGTATTGACAATGAAAGTATCATACAATTTTAGAAAATGAAAATGCCTAGATAATTAGTGTAATTAGTAGAAGTTTGGATGTTTTTTTTGGAGTTTTTTCTTCACTTACATGATCGTGTATTTTTTGAAAACTTTTAACATCTTTATTTTAAAAACTATTATAGATAAATTACTTTCTTGCCCCCACTGGTAAAATTTTCTGGATCCGCCACTGGAAGAAAGACCCGTAAATCATGGTATGAGTGTAGAAATGAGCATATGTAGGTCTACAAATCATGGCATGAGTATAGAAATGAGGGTGTGTAGTCCCACAAATCAAGGAATATATAAAGTGCAATGCTAATCAGTGTGTTTCGGGGTATTTTAGAGTTCGGAAAAAAAATTAACAGTTCAAATATGCAAAGTTCGTTCCACAATAACCGGTTTGGTGGGAAAAAATTGATTTCATGACAAAATCCTTAAAATGTGACACTATGTTTTAGGGTATTTTATAGAGTTAAGGAAAAAAAAATTAAATCTTCAAATACGCAAAGTTCATTCCTCAATAACTGGTCTGGTGAAAAAATTAATTTCATGACAAAATACGTAAAGTGCAATGTAAGCGGTATGTTTTGGGGTATTGAACTATTCAAAATGATTTTTTAATAGTTTTTAAAGATGCTTATTTTTGGTTATTTCATATTTAGATAAAATAATTGAATAAATAATTAACCAACAGAATTGTATTGAACTAAATTATTAATTTAAATGAATTAATAAATTATGTATAAAACTATATATATTTTCAATAATCGTAACTCTGTGCATCACAAGCTTAAATATATGTTTGGCTGTGCAAATATAACCATAATCTAGTTAGGCTCCTATAAAAAAAACTTTTAAAAAGACCCATGCAATATTAAGCGTTTCTAGTTTGGTCCCCTGTTAACTTTCTTTTTAAAAAAAAGTTAAGTGGCAAATGGAGATGACATCATTAATGACGTCACTGCCCCATGTTGCCATATTATTGGACATTTGTGCCACGCGACACTAACATGCCACGTCAACACCTCATGTCACCATTGTCACGTGGCATTGACATGTGTCACGTCAGCAACCAGTAAATGGCTGCCACGTGGTTGTGTCCTTACACTCAAAATAAATTTTGAAAATGGCATGAGAGGGACACGTCATCAATGGCGTCACTGCCACATGTCGTCATATTATTGAATATTTGTGCCACGTGCGGCACTGACATGCCACATCAGCAACCAGTAAATGGTTGCCACATGGGTGTGTCCTTACACTCAAAATAAATTTTGAAAATGGCATGAGAGGGACTTGAACTCGCAACCTCTTAGTCACAAATTAGGGGAATTACCACTAAACCAATACTTCGCTTATGCTCCACATTGCCATGTGAGTCCCATGTGGCAGTTATCTATTGGGTGCTGACGTGGCACATGTCAGTGCCGCGTGGCCATGATGACATGGGTGATGAAGTGGTAAATCAGTCCCACGTGGCACAAAGGTCCAATAAGATGGTGACACGTGTCAACGACGTCATTGATGACGTTATCTCTGTTTGCCACGTCACTTTTTTTACAGAAAGTTAACGGAGGAAACAAACTAGAAACGCTTAATATTTGCAAGGATCTTTTTAAAAGTTTTTATTTTACAGGGGCTTAACTGGATTATGGTTATATTTGCAGGGACCAAACATATATTGAAGTCTTCTTTAAAGTATAGGTAAGTTTTAGGAAAACTTGCATATTTGATATTTTATCTTAATTTAAAATTTGTAGTTGGGTATTATATTTTGGTCCTTAAGTTATTTTAAAGTCCTGTCTTAGACTTGGGGGTCATCCCCTCACCCTAAAATTTTGTAACCTAAAAAAATTTAAAGTTTCACTTTGGTCTTTTAAATTTAAAAAAATTCGTTACACATAAATCATTTTTGGACATTTTGTCCATCCGAGTTAACAGGTGTTGACGTGTCCATTATGTGCTTATGTGGCACAAGTAACAGCTAGTATTACGTGGCAAAACATATCTGACTTGGATTTCCCTTTAAATAAATAATCTATTCATCATTTTCTTGCCCAATTTTTTCCAATTCAAACCCTAAACTCTTAATCCATAAAAAAGCTTCGAATCTCGCAGTAGCCATGCGCCATGAAATCCTAGAAACAGAAATATGAAGCCATGGAATGCAAGAATGGGAATGGGATTCATTGCTGTAATGGGAAGAAATTGGGATCGAATATGATGACTAAGCTATTTATTCAAAGAGAAATTTAAGGCAGATATGTTTTTGCCACGTAATACTAGCTGTCACATGTGCACATAAGCACATAACGAATATGTCAGCATCTGTTAACTCAGATGGTCGGAATGTCTAAAAAAGGGTTTATGTGTAACAAATTCGAAATATAGAGTACCAAACTAGAAAAAAAAAACTTAAATGGATTAAAGCGAAACTTTAAAATAACTTAAAGAACAAAACATGCATTTTAGCTTATATTTTTTATGTGATAGATAGGTCATTTATCATAATTTAAAATGAGATCATTGAGGGTGAAGCTCTTGGCCTCTTTATGAAGTGGGTTATCTCAAATAACTAGGAACAAAGTTATTTTTGAATAAGATGCAAAAATTGTTGTAGATAATTCCCATATAAATAAAGTGGAAATTTCTGACTTCGGAACTATAGTTTCAAATCGCAAAAACTTGAGTTGCTCTAGTTTTTTAAACTCCAAGATAGAGTTTGCTAGGGGACAGGTGAATGGGGTTATTCACACTCTTGCAAGAAAGGTCTCAAATAGTTCTCGTTCTTATCTTGTAATGCCTCTATTTATTGCAAATTTCACGTGGAATGACATGATGTCACTTTGATTGTTTAAAAAAAAGATATTGTTCGACCCAAACTGGTTTTACACTCATCTCTATTATACTAATGCATGTGAGACTGTTATGTGGCATAATTATGTGTTTTATTTTACATTTGGGGGATGTTATCGCATCTTCACCCCTAAATCATGATGTGGACTTCAAAAAAGAGGAGGTGTTTTTTTTTTTATTTTTATGATATGGAATATGTTTTGGTATATAAAATTGGGGTGGTGTCACTCTTAAGGATATAGTCTTACAAAGGGAGACATCCCAAAATACATGAACCAAAGATCTCCAATACCAATAACATGCACTATTTATAATCCCGAAGGGGCCTACGATGTTCTACATTACAAGGTATTGATGTCTATTGCCTGCCACCAAGGTGGTGGGATGACCACTACTTTGGTATGAGACAATGGTCGGCTGCCACATCCTCCTCATTTGTCTTTTAGGCAAACACGTCTTGGTCTGTGCATGGTCTGTACGGTGACGCATGCGGTACAAATGCCTCCTTTAGTACTATTTGTGTTTCCTTGGTTGTCGATTGCGCTCTTCGACACCTTTCCTCGGCTACTAGGAGCTCTCCTCGGTCTTTAGGGCTCCAGGTCATCATTTTTCAGACACGCTCAATACACAACCCTTAGCGCCCTTAAGGGATAATATGCTCCAAGCCCTTCAGGGTGGCCGGTTCTTGATGACTTCTTTAATTTCCAAAGCTCTTGCTCTTTATTTACAGTTAACATTGTGGCTTGGACAGGTTCATAGCTCCATAACATCTTCAAGTGAACAAATTGATTCAATAGTAGGTGGTGACATTAACAAATATAAGCAGAGGAAAAATGGTCAGAGAAAGTAATTCATAGTTGCCTATATCGCATGTATATCTCATATGAGAAAGTGTAGTTATAAGAGACTTTAATTCCTTTCACTTAAACCAGTACACACTATGACATTCACAAAATCATTGGGCATACACCAGGATTTGGAAGTAAGTCAATAATGCTTTCATCATATATAACCCTGTGTTTGTCAATCGTTGAGGCAAATTCCCAATCCCGTACAATGGATGTCATTTGTTGATTTTTTGCGCCATTGTGGAGAGATTCCTAATTTCTTTCTAATGGTTATATCACAGACAACAACTCTCAAGCTCTAAACTAAAAAAAACAAGAAAGCATTGTAATGAAAAAAATCCCAAATCTGGAAATCCCTAATCTGATAATAAAATCCCTAAACGAAAAAAATCAGCAACAGAAAAAAACTTGTAAGCACTGTAATGAAAAAAACATACCTAAGAGGCTAAGACCATCAAACAAGAGCACCACTGAACTTGAGAGATCAAAACGTGAGAGCACCGTTGGTCTTCTCGATGAAAACACAGAAACTCAGCACACCACCACTAGGGTTCAAATGGAAAACCTTTAGAATGAAATGCCTTCTATTTGGCAAAATGGAAAACCTAAACAATTTTAAAAATAAAAAAATAAGAAGACTGAAAAATTAGCACTTTTTTGGAGGGAGAGCAAAAATATACCCGCGAATGATGGAATAGTGGTGGCTGCAACCACCGCTAGGGTTCAAATGCTACCCTAATATTTAGTTTTTTTTAAAAGAAAAAAATGTAACTTAGCGATGGCTCCAACCGCCTCTAAAGTTTAAATTACTTTAATTCTCGCTTTTACCTAAAAAAATATATGGAAGTAAAAATAAATTAATTAATATCACTGTCGACTACAACCGCCACTGGGGTTAAAATTATTCGGAAAGGAATTAGTGGTGGTTATAACCGCCCCTAAATACTAAATTTACCTAATTATTTTTTTACTTAAAAAATAGGTTACTGAAAAGATATTTATAGTCTATCATACTGGCAGTTGTAACCGCCACTGGTCTTGGAATTAATTAGGAAAAACCGAACAGCCCTATAGTGGCGGTTGTAACCGCCAGAAATTGTCAAATACCCGCCGCAAAAAAAGTAGAATAGTGTGAGTCAAGCAACCGACGCTAAAATACTTATTTTGTTGCGGTTAATACCGACCGTCACTAAGTCTTAAATTTGTTGTAGTGTTATATGTTCATTCCCATGCAAGACACTTGCGAAGCTTCATATACTTTTTATCAAGAGTCAAGACGTTATTACAATGAAGTTCTTACATTATGATGTTGTGCGATTCCGTCGAAAACCAGTTACAAATTAAGGTTAACAAAAAAATGGGAACACACGTATTTTGCGGATGGATTGAAAATTGTTGAAGTTGAGTTAGTTAAAACCCTCACTTTTTTTTTTTAGATAAGCAGTTAAACCCTCACTTATATTTGAGTCGAAAAAATATTTATATTTTTTTACTTAAGTATATAAAATAAATTTGACCTATTATAATGTTTTTATTTTATGAAACCTAATTTAATACTATCATTTCCAATATAACCTTTCAATTACTATTTTACGTTTAATTATATGGTTATATAAAACTAACCATTAATTTTTTGACAAAGTTATTAACCATTATTTTTTTTTCTTGACAAACATTAAACCTTTATTATTTTTTGACTAAAATATTAACTATTATTTTTTTTGACCAATCATTAACCAATATTTTAATTAACATAAATTTGATTATTTATATTTGATTCCACATTTATAAATGTAGAAAATATGTTTGTCTCAATCTCTAGACTCTTCCCTCTCTGTGTCGGTGACAATACTCTTATCACTATTAAAACGTAGATGACACAACAAACTCTCAACATGTCACTCTCTTATGCTCGCACAAAATTCTCCTTATTTACTGTTACTTGTGCTTCACAAACTATTACGAAGCCCTAGCCAAAAGGGTTTAGAACTTTCTTTGAAAATAAGAAAAAGGGTTAAGAACTTTAGATTCAGTATCTTTGACGACTTTAGGTTTTTTAGGAGAGAGAGAAAGAGAAAGAGAAATGCATAAAATGAGAGAAAAATTAATAAATGAGAGAAATCATATCATAATCATAATCATAATCATAAGTAAATACAATCAAGAGTTTGTCCACATAGGCTTACAACTAGGACCAATCAGAAAAAGCCACACACATCTCCAAATAAATACGTGGCATCCACCTCAGCTTTTATTGAAAATTAATTTCGAAATATATCTCAAAAATGAAGAATCAGGAGATCGAACCCCCTTCCTCAGACTCACAATTTCCAACACTAACCATTTGAGCAACCACATTTAGTTGTAACTAAAACGTATTATACAATATATACCCTTTTTTTCCTTTTATTTCTAGCAAAACCTATTACCTACTAATTATATTTATTTATATGTATTTTAATGCTTATTATATATTACATTTATATATCATATTTATTTGACATCTAATATTTTGTATCACTTTCCATAGATTTTAGATTCTATATATTTATTAACTAGAATGTTATTAAATATGAATAATTTTATTCATTTTCAAATTTATTTTTTAATTCAAAACTATATATAAGTAAAAAATATTGACTTATAATATCTTACATTTTCTAATTCTCATATTAATTTAACGCCAAATTTAATGATATCGGGTCATGCGGGTCAATTAGTGACCCCTCGGTTCGACCATTGACCCAATGACCCAGTGACCTGCTCGGGTCGATCACCGGGTTGGTTTTAATAACATTGATTGCAGCTGACTGTTCCAAAAAAATAAAAACAGCAAGTAATGAATACAATGCTAATTTTGTGGATCCAATAAAGAATACAATGCTAATTTTGAAAATCCTTTCGGCCGGAACCACTATCGAGAGAAGATGGAGACTACCAGAAGCACAAGAGCAACAAGGTAGCCGGGTTGTTACAACATAGGTGCTGAACCTGTTTTGGATTCTTTCCGTAAGTATTCTTATAATTGCATATTGGTTTTCCCCATTCTTTTCAACTTTAAATTTTTTATTTCATTTACCAATATTCTGTTTTTTTTATTGCACTTTCATTTTAGTACATGTTGGGGTTGCAAAATATAAAACTAGAATTCAATTTTATTTTTCATTTGCACATGGCATTCAACTTACTTTAAGTAGTAATTTTGGGTTCGTGTAAGTAACTACTAAGCAATGATGGATATGATATGGATAGAGTGAATACAATTATTCAAATCCAAATATTAAAATTATCATAAATAGTAGTGCAATTAGGATATTGTGAAGCTGTGTGTCATATATAAATTTATCTCAGGTTATTGTGAAGCTGTCTGTTATATATATGATATTGAATTTGCAACTTTTATTCTGTTTAATCATGATGCAGTGAGCCTGATTGAAAAGTCTTACTCATAGCTTCTTGAATTCTCGGAGGAGCTTTTAGTGTTTTAAATAGGGATACTACTGAATATCCAACAATATCTAATACTTATTTATTGAATATAAATCCTATGGGTTTTCCTAGGAACATATCTGACCTCATTGGTAGGTTCTCTTCAAAGTTCATATGAGGGACTCATCGAGAATATATTTGAGAAAACATTTCATGTTTGAGGGATTATGATTGATTAGGACTTGCTTAAAAAGTTCAAAGATAAATCAAATGTTGTTAAGGTGAAGCGTAAATCTTAATTTTCAATAGCGTTCATAGTTTTAAGCTAAGACTTTCCAACAAACCATAATCCATAACATTACTTACACTGTTAGAGACAATGTCTCGATCGTCAATGTAAGAGGATTTCGTGGATACAATTTCACAGCTTTCACCAAGAGAGAAACCCTAAGATAAAATAAAATTTGAACTAATGGTTATTTTTTTGCACAGTCACTATATCCCACTAAATTTGAGACTTCTCTCAAACCCTATCGCGTGATGTGAAAAGCGGTGCTGCTCTGTATTCCTTTTGTTTGCTCTAAATCTTTTTTTTTATCATCACTCTCAATCTTATTCCTAATACTGAGTAATAATAATTAGATTGCAATATATCGTTCCATATTTAGTTTCTTTTACAAAATTAGATTAGTCACTGGCAAAGTCGTTGAATACTAACAATACTATAAAAAAACCTAATCTAATGCATCATTATGCTTTTATTGATTATTAAGTAAAATATTTACCATTCTCCAACTACTATTGTATATCGCACGTATGATAAAAAATTTTAATCTAATGCATCATTATGTTTTTATTAATTATTAAGTAAAATATTTACCATTCTCCAACTATTAATTATTTTTGTCAAAAAAAAAACTATTAATTATTCAGTCATAGATGTTACAATAGAATGAATATATAAGGTTTAATAAAATAAAAATATTTATAATGTTCATATTAAAATAAAATATCATAAATTATTATCAATTAAAAAAAATTATACCTCATTAATTATGGAGCTTTATAGGCAATAAGATATGAGGAATAAGACCCTTTTAAAAAATGGGGAATAAGCAATACTAATATTGATACTCTAATTTCGTTTTGTATCTTGCTTTCAAACTTATAACATCAAATATTTTAGGTTTAATTACATTTTTGGTCCCCCTATATTAGTTCATTCACGATTTTGGTCCCCTAGCCAAAATTGGTCAAACTAATGGTTGAAGTGGTACTAAGATAAATGACGTGACATCCCATGTTTGAGTGCCACATGAAATTTTTAATTAAAACATAATATTTTAATATAACAATTTGTTTTTTAAATAAGTAATAATAAACATCCCAATATCTGGTAATAAAATATTTTTTAATCTACTTTTTTCCAACTTACTGGCTCTCTTTCTCTGCGATGAAGGTTCGGAGATAGCAAAGTTTGATGTTACTCAAGGTGGAAGTTTGATGAAGATCATGAGGAAGATCTTAGAGTGACCAAATGATACTTGTTATGTATACTTATGGATTGATGTATTGTTTCATCCTTCCCTCACAGTCTCACACTCGACTAAACGAGTGCTTTCTACCTGTATGTGTGTTTACCTTGGATTTTGGTAAACACCGCTAGTTTGAAATTGCTTCTGCTTGCAGGATCAACTAGTAAATCCTAAGACCGTTTGTGTTTAAAGTTTTTCCAGAATTGCGCGTTTAAAAGTAAAAAGAAGAAGATAAACGTCGATTTCTCCGCGAAACCGTCGAATTACTCCAAATGAGGGAGGATAAAACAAAGAGAAAATTTGCATGAAACGTAAAGAAAAGGAAAATTAAAATTGCATTAATTTAAAGGGGTGGTGCACAAGATCATACATGCGTTCCTTGTACTCGTTTCTCAGTGCGTGTCGATACTTTGAGCGTGGGAACTTGGTATGAGAGATTGTGACCCGTTTTTCCTATGGGAAACTGATAATTCTGCATTGCATATAGTTTTGATGGTCTAAAACTAAGTGTTTTTATATTGAATTTATGAAACTACATTGATTTTGGACCACAAATTGCCACATTTGTCATAACCATGATTTTCAGGTGCAAATTGATGGTTTGGATCCTATTGAAGCTTGAAAGAATGAGTTTAGTTGCTAAGAGTCCTACCGTGCACCGAAGGATGCGTCTGCCGAGCATTTGGAGCGCCTACTACTTCAAAGATCTGCTACAAAGCGCCCAAGCGCTTCTGCATGCGTTTGGGGCGCTTCTGTATCTGTTGCTTCTGTTGCCCGTGCGCCCAAGCACTCCTGTCATGCGCTTAGGGCGCCTTCATGTCTGATGCTTCTGCTTGTCGTGCGCCCAAGCGCTGTTTCATGCGTCTGGGGCGCTTTTACATCTGATGCTGCTGTTGTCATGCGCCCAAGCGCTTCTGTCGTGCGCTTGGGGCGCTTTCTTATCTGGTGTTTCTGTTTGCCATGCGCTCAAGCGTTTCTGTCGTGCGCTTGGGCGCTTTTCCTTTGCGAATTGGTTTAAGTTGCGATTTTCATCCAACTTAGGGGATCTTTTGCCATATTCTTAACCTAGCTTTGGGAGAGAGGCAGGAGCTGCGACCAAGGATCATCACCCTTCATCATCATTGAAGATTCAAGGCTTGGGAACAAGATTTTGGAGCTTCAATGTGGTCACTCTATCTATTAAGTTTCCTTTTATGTTTGATTTCCTCTTCCTCTATGTCTAGCTAAATACCTTTTGATTAGGGATGAATGAATATTGATGAAACACTATTGCAGTTGATTTTGATCTATTTAAATGTTATATTCCCTCTTCCTTTGTGTATTCAATCTTTGTTCTTAATGCTTTTTATGAATTGATCATCCATAAAATGATGTATGGTTCATGTATGAGATGGAAGTTTTATGCATGAATGCTTAAGATTGAGCACCTTCAATTCTTAGTCTAGGAATAGTTTTGGAGTTGTTGTATCTTGAAAACCCTTGATTGTAATGCTTGTTCTAATTTAGAAGCACCTAAGGAATTAGGGTTTTTAGTTGGTTACAAAGGATTAGTTGCCTAAGGAATTAGGAATTGATTAATGTTGTGGGTTTGATAACAAAGGTAAAGAGGGAGTAATTTTCTATAACAAATCATTTTGCAATATTGTGGAATCAATAGGAATTCATCCCTAGCTTCTTTTATCATCTAGTAATTTCAAAAGCGTTCTTCGGTTTATTTTCTAAAAATCACAAAAACATTTTATTGTTATTCTTTATATTATTATCAACACAACTAAATTCAGTCCATTGTTCAAACTAGTAACTAGAACTTTAAATTGATAAGTACGTGCAATCCTTGAGTTCGACATCCGGTTCTTACCTTTTTATTATTACTTGCGACGATTTGGTACACTTGCCAATTTCGCCATCAGAAACTACTATTCATACAAATAGAAAATAACTGTACAAAGTTTAAAAAATGTAACTGCTACGTGCTCTTGGTAACGGTTACTTGATCCTACTTCGACATCAGCCTCCAACTCCTTCTTGTCGAAATATTTGTCTTCAGCTTCTTCGACTTAACCAAATCTGAGGTCGAAATCTACTTGATGTAACTTGATAGCGTAATTCATTTCAGTGTCGAAATTGATACTTGTCTCTTGAAATACAAGGTCAAACTTTAAAAATAAATCAAACCTCGTTGACTGCATTTAATTTAGCCTGTCGAAATTACAGGCTAACAAATTGCCCCCTCAAAAATGTCTTTTTCGACAGGAGCTATGTGAATGGCAGAAAAAGAGTATTTTTGAAAATCTTTCTTCAGTCGAAGTAATGACGAAAACACTTGGGTTTTACTACTTAGATTTGAGATAGATCTTCTAAGGAAATTTATTTTTCCTAGTAATGACTACAGTTCTTTTTTGGTCGAAGGAGCTTTCGTCTTGTTTTGATTTATCTCAATGCCTTTTTTGTGCACAACAAAGCCCATGAAATCACCTGCACTTACACAAAAGGCACATTTGAGTGGATTCATTTTCAATCAATATTTTCTCATTCTTTCGAATGATAGTCGTAGATGATCTAAATGACCATTTTCTGATGAAGACTTAACAACTATGTCATCTATATAGACTTGCATAAAATTTTCTATAAAATCATGGAACATAGTGTTCATAGCTCTTTGATATGTAGCACCAGCATTTTTTAAACCAAATGGCATCACCACCCATTCATAAACACCTAATGCCCCTGGGTATCGAAATGCAGTTTTTGAAATGTCTTCTTCAGCAATAAAAATTTGGTTATAACCAGAGTATCCATCAAGCATGCTTAAATATTCATAACCAGCCGCTGAATCAACCAACATTTCTGCCACAGGCATTGGGTATTGATCTTTGGGAGTAGCATTATTTAGATCTCTAAAATCTATGCAAACTCTAAGCGTACCATTTTTCTTAATTACAAGCACTATATTAGCAAGCCATTCGACATACCTGGCAGTTCTGATGAACTTGCTTTTCAATAGCCTTTCGATTTCCGCTTTAATCTTCGACATGATTTCTGGTGCAAATCTTCTTGGTGTTTGCTTCACAGGCTTTTTCTCTGATCGAATAGGTAATTTCAACTCAACCACCTCTCTTTTCAGCCCTGGCATCTCATTGTAATCCCAAGCGAAGCAATCTTTGTATTCCTTTAGCAATTCAACAATCTGCGCCTTCAACTCTTGATCAATCTTAGCACTGATGTATGTTGGCCTTTTTATTGAGCCATCTCCCAAATCAATTTCATCTAAGGGATCTTGTGCTTGGATCTTTTTGTTTGAACCCATTGGATCTTTTTCAAAACCTAAAGGCTCGTCATCATAGACGCAATCAAGCCTCTGGTTTTCGACAATGTTGTCTTTATTTTTATCTTCAGCGGCTTCATCAACTAATTGTTATTGTAAGTCAGCTTCTAAAACCGGTTTTTGCTTATTTTCGGCCACATAGGCCGTAATCCTATCCCATACAGTGGGTTTATCCATAAATAACTATTTATGGTCCTTCCCACCCTGTAGGCTTGACATAGCCTTGTGGGTAGTTGTCTTCGTCAATGACCTCTCTATCCCAAATGAATCCATAGTTGGGATCAAGAATCACTAAGGTCCTCACATTATCTCTGCTTTCATAACCATGTTCAGAGGAAATGCATGGCGCAATGCTCGCCAGTTTCTTGTCGAAGGTTTTCTTGGTAATAGTATTCACTTCAGCCTTGAAATAGCTTTGATCACCCTCAATATTTTCAACTAGGCCATCTTCTCTCCAAATAATGAGCTTCTGGTGAACTGTCGAAGGAATTGCCCCCACAGCATGGATCCATTCCCTTCCTAACAGCATAATATTATAATTTGCCTTGGTTGAAATCACCATAAACATAGTTGGCCTTCTAATGCTTCCAACAGAAAGGTCAACTTCAATGGCTCCAAGAGAGTGGCCACTTTTACCTTCATAGTTGGTAAGGATTACGTTGTGTGTTTTCAGATCCGTTTCACACTTCCCAATCCTCTTCAGCATATGTTGTGGCATCAGGTTCACAGCAGCGCCACCATCAACCAAGATCTTGCTTACCCCAACATTGTTCACCTTTGCTTGGATATACAAAGGTTTGAGATGATTCCTCATCCCACAATCAGGTCTCTCAAAGACAGCGTGTTGTTCTTCCACACAACCATTCTTGAGGACATAGTAACAGATGGGTTTGTAAGTGGTTTCTTCGTCGAAATCCTCTTCGACGTCGTTTACTTCCGAAACCACGTCATACTCAATCGGGAGGATTGAGACTACACCACACAAGACGTCGAACTCTGACCCAGAATCAGCGAAATCTAAGCCTATTTCTTCATCTATGTTGAGACCCTCTTTGATCACTGAAAGTGGTGGAAATATCCTTTCAGTAGCTGGCTTTCTACCCATTTCAAGAGACTTTGAAGGTGTTTGTTTGCATTTCTCTTTGTTGGAATTTTCCACCTTGCCTGCAGCAGCAACTTTCTTCTGGCGTTGATATCTACGCCATTGAGTTCTCGTCATAGGGTTCTTCCCTTTGTAATTATTGTTATAGGCATACTTGTTAGATTCAGTTGCCTTATTTTGGTTAGTAGCACTAGTGCTGCCCCTGACCAATTTTGCCGGTTCTTGTTGATTTCCAACATCCTTTCCAGCATAATACACTGGGTAATACCCAGTGCTCTTTCCACCAGAATGCACCCATTTCTCGACAGGTGACTTTGCTGGAGGAACATAAGTCCTAATCTGACCTTTCTTAGGATTCCTTGTCGAAGTAAACTTATATTGGATCCCTCTGTCATTGTAACTGAACTTTGGCCTTTTGTCGACCCACTTTTCTTTACGTTTCAATTGAGGCTTGAATCCCTCAAGATTCTCGTTAGCCTCTTTGTCGAAGACAGCACTGCACCTAGGACAAAGCATGACTTCAGTATTGTTGATTTTGCAGCGATTGAGAAAATCAATCAATTCTTCTTCAGCCCTTGGATACACTACCTTCATCTTCTCAGCATATTGGTCTTCAGTAACCATTTCGACATCAACCTTGTCGACAGCTTTCTCTGCCTTAGCATTTTCAGCAACATCTTCAGTGACCTCGACCACATTGAGATCAACTTCGACCAGCAATGCATCAGCTGTTGGCAAGGGATCAGTATCAATCTTCATTGGTGGCTTAGACTTGTCACCAAATTTCAGCCTTCCTTCGTTGATAGCATTTTGAACCAAATCCCTGAAAATGACACAACGGGAAGTGTTATGACCTAAGAAACCATGAAACTTACAAAAGCCTCTTTTCTGTCGTTGTTCTAATGGTGGGCGTGCCAATTTGTTTACCTTGGATTTTGGTAAACACCGCTAGTTTGAAATTGCTTCTGCTTGCAGGATCAACTAGTAAATCCTAAGACCGTTTGTGTTTAAAGTTTTTCCAGAATTGCGCGTTTAAAAGTAAAAAGAAGAAGATAACCGTCGATTTCTCCGCGAAACCGTCGAATTACTCCAAATGAGGGAGGATAAAACAAAGAGAAAATTTGCATGAAACGTAAAGAAAAGGAAAATTAAAATTGCATTAATTTAAAGGGGTGGTGCACAAGATCATACATGCGTTCCTTGTACTCGTTTCTCAGTGCGTGTCGGTACTTTGAGCGTGGGAACTTGGTATGAGAGATTGTGACCCGTTTTTCCTATGAGAAACTACTATTTATACAAATAGAAAATAACTGTACAAAGTTTAAAAAATGTAACTGCTACGTGCTCTTAGTAACGGTTACTTGATCCTACTTCGACATCAGCCTCCAACTCCTTCTTGTCGAAATATTTGTCTTCAGCTTCTTCGACTTAGCCAAATCTGAGGTCGAAATCTACTTGATGTAACTTGATAGCTTAATTCATTTCAGTGTCGAAATTGATACTTGTCTCTTGAAATACAAGGTCAAACTTTAAAAATAAATCAAACCTCGTTGACTGCATTTAATTTAGCCTGTCGAAATTACAGGCTAACAACGTGGGAATCTCGACGGGGACTTTTTCCATGTGGAGACGGGGACGAGAGAGATAATTCCCCCGCTGTCAACTCTGGGATGAGGTTGAGGATGGGGACGGGGATCATTCCGCTGTCTGAGTACATTATATGTGTTTTTTAATTAAAAATATTAATAAAAAATAAAAATGTGCTAACTATCTTTTATTCTTAATTTTATTTTTTGAATATCAATAAATAAAAGGATGACTAAATTTTATATTAAAATATTAAACGATGATTTTTTAGTTTAACTATAATATTTTTTAGTATACAATCTAATCTAATAAACGTGTCCTACTAAAATTTGTCATGGTGGGTTTATTTTCTAAGGTCTCCAAAGTAGTCAATTTTTTCACATAATATACGTAAACATTCAACTGGCTCTTTTTTAATCCCCAAACAACAATTTCAAAATTTAAGTTAAAAGGAAATGTATACCCGTGCTGGCACGGGTGATACATATTAGTAGACATAAAAGTTGAGACTAAAACTCAATGAAAGATTTTATAAAGGAGAAAAATAAAATTATGAAATTTTATCAAGACTAAAAAATAAAAACATACTTACCTCAAAAAAAATCTACCAAATAGCTTTTTTTATAAACACAGTAGTACTATTTTATTTATTTTTTTGTAAATGTCATAGTAGTATTATTTTAATTTGGGAATCATCCTAGTTTTTTTTTGACCAACCTAGTTTTATTTAATAAATAGATATCGGTGAAAGATCCCGTACTAGTATTAATTAACAAACTTTATTTTCTCAAAAAAACAATAACACACTTAATATATATAGAAATTAACCACTGTACCTTATTTTTGACAGCATTAACCACTGTACCTAAAAAATATAGAAATGATCTAAGTTTTATTTAATAGAGGGAGATTGGTGAATAATAATACCGTATAAAATAACACACTTTACACGTAGTTAAACAAATTTCTGACGGAATTATACACGTATGATATGATAAACGCAGCACATTTACGAAGCAAAAAAAAAAAAACGCAGCACATTTACTCCCTAGTTTTCGCGCCTCCCTGTTATTCGACTTCGACCAAGTAAGTACTCTTCCTTCTTTCTCTCCTCTGGACACAACAAACTTTATGAGAAAGCGATAGAATCAAACTCTAACCGTCACTCTCTCTCACACTCCTCTTTCAGTTATGTATAAAAACCAAATAAACCCTAAACCCTCATTCACTCCTTCTTGCGTAACCGTTTTGAGAATTCCCCGTGTGTCTCTCCTCAAACAATGTCGTCTCCGCAGCCTCACCCTCTTGATCCCCGAATCTGGCGTGCATGTGCCGGCGCCGCCGTTCAATTCCATACTGTCAATTCTAGGGTTTACTACTTCCCTGAAGGCCATATGGACCAAGCTTCTTCCCCTCCTCAAAACCTTTCTCCTATCCTTCTGTCCAAGCCCTGTATCCTCTGCACCATCTCTGATGTTCAATTCCTCGCTGATCCCATCACCGACGAGGTTTTCGTCAAACTCGCTCTTTTCCCTGTCGTTCGTAACCGTAATCCTATTCTTCCCCAAGTTCCCATTGCCAACAACGGAGATGGTGAAGATGATGCGATCAATTCATTTGTTAAGATTCTCACTCCTTCTGATGCTAACAATGGTGGGGGATTTTCCGTTCCAAGATTCTGTGCTGAGTCGATCTTCCCGCCGCTCAATTTCACCGACCACCGGCCGTCACAGACACTCAAAGTCACTGACGTTCAAGGCAAGACCTGGGAGTTTCGCCACATTTACCGTGGCACGCCGAAGAGGCATCTGCTGACTACTGGTTGGAATTACTTTGTCAATAGCAAGAAGCTCATCGCCGGTGATTCTGTGGTTTTCATAAAGTCGAGGGAGAAGTTGTTCATAGGAATTCGCCGTGTTAACCGATTATCTTCTTCAGGAAACAATGGAGATAGGCGTAGGTATTACTGCACCATCGGCGGGGTGAGGAACATTGCTGAGGAGAATCAGAAGCAGCAAGAAGAGAATTGCATCGAGGGGTTTTCGAGGAATGGGAAGGGAAAGTTGTCGCCGGAGTCTGTTGCAAGGGCAGCCGAAAAAGCTGCAGTGAACATGCCGTTTGAGGTTGTTTATTATCCTAAGAAGGATGGGTGGTCGGATTTTGTGGTGAATGCTGAGGCTGTGAATAAAGCACTAGGTATTTCATGGACTACCGGAATGAGAGTCAAAATGGCTGTGGAGACTGGTGATTTGTCTAGAATGACCTGGTATCAGGGTGTAATCTCCTCTTTCTCTGTTCCTCAGAATCGCCTTTGGCGAGGTTCCCCATGGCGTATGCTTCAGGTATATGCCTCCTTCTTTATTTTCCTATGCCTGAGTTGTAGTATTATTTACACTGACAGAAGCTTTTGCTAGAGAAGTTATACTTAAAAAGGTTATCATCTATCTGAAATGACTGATATTGGCTATTATTACTATTTCTGATAGATTTCATGGGATGAACCTGAAGTGTTGAAAAATTCCAAGTGGGTAAGCCCTTGGCAGGTAGAACTTGTACATTCACTTCCTGTAGAATTTCCGTCAGCAAAAAAGTGGAGAACGGATGATGTTTTTTGGATGTCAACTAATGAAGGAGGATACCCCTTTTCTATGACAGGATTCACTAATTCAACAATGGGATACTTGAATCAAACATTGTTGAGAAATGGTACTTTTCCTGCTAGCATGCAGGGAGCCAGGCATAATCAATCTTCTGAGTCCAGTTTTTCAAAGTTTCTAGATGATAGTTATCATTTTTGTATTGGGGAATCCTCTGCGAACAACACAGTGTCAAATGTTGGCATTTCTCAACCTGATGATTTGTCACCAGATAGTAATAGTTTGCCTCCACTCGATGCAGGATTAGTTCCAAAGCAAAGCTGCAACTCAGTAAAACCTGGACTTGTTTCATTTCAGCTATTTGGTGTAGTTATTCAAACCGAGCAGCCCGTTGAGAGCGGTTTACCTGGTACTAGTTGCATAGTAGATGATAGCACTAAGGGCTGCAATGAGAGAGAGAGGGACTTACGGGAATTTGGTTCAGAGAGAGAGGCTTCAGGGAGAGTTCAAACCATCATTAGTTGATTTATCATGTAATTTGTGAAGGTGGTTGTACTATGTCATGCATATAAGTAGCTGTACAGGTATGCTTTTATCTGACTGAGTCAATTTTCTCACAAGAAACAAAACAAATTATAAACTCAGATGTTGATGCTTTTATTGACAAATTCTGTGCTGAAAAAATGGATTGTATTTGGGTTAGCTCAATGAAACTTATTTCTCGGTTTCTGATCTTATTCGTATGTATGTCTAACCACATGTTTTAGGGATGGTTTTAATCAAATACTGAATAAATTTGTTTCTGTATATATAAACACAAATTGATTAACTGATAACATAGCTTTAGCTTTTCCCCAATAAGTTTGATATAGTTATTATGATACTTGTTTCTTGTGTATTTTGATTAAATACAATTATAATTTTGTTATTATTGGACTGCCTTTTGCACATTCTGGATATTGAAACGGAGTGTTGAAAAGTTCTGACCAAATGGTACACAGTCAAAATCATAATTTATTCTTTATTGGCAATAATACATTCAAGTGGAAAGCCATAATCCAAATTTCATCTTCCTATTTTTAATTATGGCATCACATCCTATTTAACTTGGATAATTTTACGGCATTATGGCAGGTGGGTGAGTGATATAAATTCAAGAGTATTCTGAATACATTGTCTACCTGTTTGTTGTCTGACTGATTTGAGAAGTTTTTAGTCCATGTAGAAAGAACCTTAGATCTGTCTTGTCTAAATCATTTTTCCATAATAAAGAATCTCACACCAAACTAGTATATCAAATCTTGAAGATGAACTGATTCAGTGGTCCTGTGTAGGACTATCTTTTCAAATTAGCATAATGCAAGAAAATAAGTGAATGTTATTTTGATTGCTCAGAACTTTGTTGAGGAAGGAAAAAAGCTGCAGCTTGAAGCTTCTCATGGCATGAAATGCAATGGCTGGAGATGGGAATTTTTACCTTCTGAAGTGAGTGTCTTTATGTTGTTGAACAGCTTATATGGGTTAGCTTGATTTGTTGTGTGGTTGTATTGGACTAAAATTTGTGTTTTTCATGTAGGTCCTTCACGCAGGCAGGAAGCTGACTACCATTTTGACCCGGCAGTATGCTGATTTTCTTTTGTTTGTCTTGTTGAAACTTGGAACATAGAAACTATCTTCGTTATATTTTGTTTAGTTTATGATGTTTCATCTGACAATATTCTATGTTTCCAATATAAGCTTTAGTATCTCATATCCCTCCTTACCATTCAATTATCAAGTTAATTTTGTTGGTGGCTCGTCAAATTATTTTGCTTCTAGACAGACATGGCTAATCTGAAGGACACAAAAATCATCTCATTGTGAAATATGCCCAGTTATTAATTGCGTGCGAATTTTGAAATATAAAAGCAACTATTTAGGTGTGTTTGATTTGAAGGGAAAAAAAGGTGAATACCTATTTTTAGTTCCTTATAAAAATCTTGGTGTCCAATTTGGTCTTTAGAATAAATAATATCCAATTTGGTCTTTGACATTTAGAAACATAGGATATGTTTTTTTTTTTGACGCAGAAACAGAGGATATGTTAGGCTCAATTAATGTAGATTTCATTCAAAAATAGACATTTGAACGTAGATGTGTACTGTCAATTATTTCCGTCCTTCTTTAATTTAATCTTAAAACTCTAATCTAATTCCATGGTTGCTTATGCAAAATTGTTTTTAGAAAAACACAAATCAGTGGCAGACACCAATAACAATTGTTTGCATTTCAGTAGGATATTGTTTTTTCTTTTTTAGAAGGTAACATACTTCATTCAATTGATAACGAAATTATCAATACGAGTTACATGAAGTAGGGGAGGTTGGACATTTCCAAACCGAAGACTAATCAACAACTGTAATAGAAACTACTACACAAGGAATATGAGCAATGCGACCAGTACATTTCAACAATTTAGAAGCAATGGGGGCATAACTAACCCAAGAAAAATGACCTAACATCCAGATTATCAACAGCTTCAGCTCCCAAGTAGACATAATCAGTGGTTGAGACTCTATAGTCTTTCTCCCAATTCAGTTACAGATGATATCTTTGACTTGTGTACGCTCCATTCGACTCATATTGGTCACAAGATTGTCCCCCATTTCCTGAGAAAATGAGGCCAAATGGTAATTGGAGAGGGCATATGAAGAGGTGTCTGCTCCAAATGACTTAACAGCCACCATATAATGCAACCAAGTGCTTAGGCAGCCTGAAGTTTTATGGGGATTTTCGCCAATGCTAGATATGCATTTTTAGGCCAAAAAGTGTTGAAACACAAAACATAGGACATAAACTCCATAGGGACACCAGAATGTTGTCTAGAGACCAGAAATCCACGGGCAACGCATTGAAGCCATAAGGGTTTCAGTGGTGCCCGGAGAGGGGATAAGTAGCCAAATGAAAAGGAGGCTACGACTGACTTGATTTGTAGCGAGATTGAGGGAAAAGGAGATCCTTCTCGATCCTCCTCTTTGAACGATGGTGGTGGTTCAGGTGGTAGCCGCGGCACTGGAGCCAGAGGAAAAGAAGTGGCAGGGATTCCCAACTGCAGGTTTCTAGTGAGGGATATTGACCCAAAGAGGAGGTAGAGGTGCTCCCTAGACGAAGGGGTCGAAGTGAGCAACAGAACATCAGGGGCGACAACAGCTGGTCTGGGGGAACAAGAATCGGTGGATCAAAGGCAACCATGGCGAGGTAGGGTTTTAGTGGGTGGTGGTGGCGGGATTGGGGTCTAGGAAGCGGAAGGAATGATGGATGGGGCTTTGGTGGGGTAAGTTGACATGGGAGGTTATAAACGGGCGTAGAGAAGCAAAGAACCCCAACCGGTGGTGAGGGAAAGAGCCTCCATAAAGGAGGGGGAAGCCTCCATGGCAGAGGAGAGGACTTCCATGGTGGAGCCAGGGGTGGGAATCGGTTGGGCCGAGCTAGACTTTGCATGGCCTGGGCCTAGCCTGCATTGAAAATGTTGGGCCTGAACCTGGCCTGTGGCCGATAGGCCAACTTTTGAGGCCTGGCCTGACCTTCTGGAAAGCCTGGCGAGGCCTGCAAGCCTGTTTAAAAGTCTATTTCACAAAAAAAAAATTACGAAAATCTTTTTTGATCAGTAATGATTACGAAAATCTTCAACCTCTGAGTAGTGTAAACTTTGTAAATAGACAAACAAGCTAATCGATCAATGAAATTAAGATCTAATTCAAGATCTATAAAAATCTTTTAGAGAATTATCTTTAAAGGATATTTTGTTTCAATTTTATTTCATAGTAATACTTTTAATTATGTTAAAAATTGACGTAGGTCATCATTTTGAATAAACATAAAATGTAAGCAAATTTATAAGTTAAACAAATTAGAAAATTTAATATAATAGTAATAGTAATGAAATATCATTTAAATAGGCCGGTCTGGTAGGCCTAAAAGGAGGGGGAAGCCTCCATGGCGGAGGAGAGGACTTCCATGGTGGAGTGGAGGGGAGAGCCGCCACTAACCATAGGATTGAGAGGATGGAAGATGGTTCTAGAGAGAAGTGGGAGCTTCTCCCTCATCCCCATCCTCAATAGATATTGTTACAAACAAAGAAACTAAGCACTTTTCCTTATGGCTCCATACAATCGCAAACACAATGTCCATAGGACAATGATTAGTCAAATTGAAGTTCTTGAAACCAACATATGAATCTTGTTAGCTATGGAGAATTTGAAGGAGCAAAAAATCACAAACTAAGTTGTGAGAGCATGGCAGAGGACATTAATAGAGTTGTATATAAAAGATAATGATTATTGTTATTTACTATTAGTAGTTAGTTGGAGACAAGTTAAATTAGTTCCTCTTAGTTAGAACTTGCTTTCAGTTTTTCGGTTTTAGAGCTTGTATTTAAACTCATTTCATAGCATCAATGAAGATAATACTCATCATGCAACCTTCCAAATCTTGCTATGGTATCAAAGTAGAGAAATATGCTCTGCATGCCCAATCACACAACTGAAACAGAAAATCCCTCTTTTCAGTATATGTTCTCTATCACGAATCCCTCAATCACACAAAGCGAAGAACCCTGACCTTTCTTCTCAATCACACAACAATGAACAATTGGTCCCTTTCTCTGTTTCATTTTTGATTCAATCATTCACGAATCGTTTGTAACTCATCCCTCTGATTAGGCATGGCAATGGGGCGGGGCGGGGATGAGTTTAACATTCCCCATCCCCAGCCCCATCCCCGAATCCCATATTCATCCCCATTCCTCTACCCAAACCCAACGGGGATGAAAATTTGATCCCTATCCCCGTACCCAACGGGTTCGGGGATCCCCGTCCCAACCCCGTCCCCGCAATGGAATCAATTTTTAAAAATTAAAAAGTAGTTTTTACCTGTCCCAAACTCGAACCCGCCCCCGAACCCAAAATTTATCCCACACCCGAACCCACCCCAAACCCGAAATTTAACACAACAACATAAAACCAATGCAATACTAGTGCATATAGCCAAAATATCAATTATCCAAAATGTCAGTGTATAGCAATGACGTTGTATATCAACATATAAATATCAATGTTCTAAATTAACCGGTAATCCAAATTATCAAAACAACAACATAATCAAGTACAAATTACATAATTGTTCATTGAAATTTTAAAATTTGTAAAACAAGTAGCCACATCAATGTTGACTTCTTTCTTTCTCTAAATGTTATTGAAATGATCTATGAGGGTTTCTAATTTTAGATGGTACTAGTGTAATTTCATACATTCGGGGCGGGTTCGGGGACGGGACCTATATCCCCATTACCGTCCCGTCCCCATATTTTGATATCGGGAAAAACCCAAACCCAGCCAAAGTGGGGAAAACCTGTCAAATCGGGGCGGATTTGGGTCGATCCCCGCGGGTATGAGTTTTGTTGCCATTCCTACCTCTGATTCACGAGTCGTTTTTGGATTTCAAACCCTTGTGATTCTATTGTATTTATCGACTAAGTTTCGTACATTTTTCTTGATCGATCATTACATGTTCCACTCCTTCGATATTTCTTGATCGATTCTGTTTTGATCAGTTTCCTCAATCATTTTCTGTTCCTCTTCTTCACCGATTTTGTTTGGCTCTTCTTTCAGTCTCGTTGTTCTTATTGATCATTCCTCTTTCTCACAGAACCTTAGTCCTCATTCATTGACTGAATCGAAAGCCTAATGACAATGGATGAAGAGATTGAATCATAACAATTAACAACAAATACCTTAATCTAATACTTGTAATTACAAGTCCGTACTATGTCCATCCTGCAGAGAATCTGAATGCGGTTCTTGCGACTCCAGCGATGAATAGAAACAAATATGATTCTTGGAGCAAGAATATGAAAACGTGCATTTTCAACGAAGAACAAGTTGAATTTCTTCAATGGCAATATTAGGGATCTAAAAGAATCTAATTCGTTATACGAAGCTTGTGAGAGGTAAAATAACATCATAATCTCTTAGATCACCGCATCGTTGAGGCTGGAGATCGCAGAAAGCATCGTGAATGTTGAAAGTGCCTCTATCTTGTGGAAAGGATTGAAGAATCAATTCTCAAAGGGAGACCTATTACGCATGTCGGGTTTGCCGTTTGCTTCAAGAAATACACCCTGTTAAGCAAGGTGAGAAATCTGTTAACTTATTGTACACTAATTTAAACGTAGGCTGGAAAGATTTAGAGGTACTACGGCCTATGGCCTCTTGTTTGACTATGTTTTGTCAGAGGATCGGCCGAATCCACTTCTGACTTCTCATAATCGATCGATATGACTCCAAATTCTTGCAATTGTTTGACTATGTTATGTCACAATTGTACATGTCTATTTTTGCCATTAAAGGTCTTATTCTTTGCAGCGGCAATTGCCGACTGACTATCACAATGTATTGACACCGATGGTGTCGGTTTTATTCCCAAAGGAATTCCAGCTAGAAGGTTCTTAACCATTCAGCTTCAGTACCAGCCAATTCCAGAGCTACAAATTCCGACTCCATGGTCGATCTAGCAATAATGGATTGTTTGGCTGACCTCCAAGTTACCGCACCACCACCAAGTGTAAAAATGTAACCACTAGTGGATTTTGTCTCATCTGAATCAGATATCCAGTTAGCATCACAGTATCCTTCTAATACTGCGGGAAATCCACTATAAGTAATACCATAATTTGTGGTACCTCTCAAATATCTCATAAGGTGAGCAATTGCCTTCCAATGATCCTGACCAGGGTTATGAGTATACCTACTCAGACGACCAACTGCATATGCAATGTCTGGTCAAGAAAAATTCATTAAATGCAGTAGGCTCCCTATTACTTGGGCATACCGAGGTTGGTCAATGGGTAGCATCATAAGGGGTACTCAATGGGTAGAGTCATAGTGACCAAACTTCCTAAGAAGTTTCTCAACATAATGTTCCTGTGATAGTATAATACTATCACCTTCCCTAATGATTCTAACTCCTAATATTACACTTGCTTCACCATATCTTTCATATCAAAATTAGATGAAAGAAATTACAATCAGAGGTTTTACAACCAAGTTTTTGTTTTCTTAGTAAAAGACCCCCACACTCCTCCATGCTCAAGTAGAAGAGTTCTTCGTTTTAGGTCTCCATATATTCTCCATTTGGAAAACTCATAAGAATGATGTTAGCAATAACAGTAACCACACCACAGTCAAAATTATGACAATGAATTCTCAATTGTTCAGTTTGTCACAGATACAATCATACTCATAATGAAAACACAATCTCAAAACAAAGACGAGCTACAATGAGTAAAATCTCAATTTTGTCACATACGACCACAACTAATCACAATGAATCTTAGTTATGATCTCACAATTTTAGTTTTGCAACCATTAAGTAATTTCATGTCATAAGAGCTTCTTTTAGTTTCAATAAAAATTGGACTATATTTAGGACCGTGTAAAGGTCACACAGCAGTATGGGCAATTATTTCATACCAATAAAAGTTTCTCATTTCACCACAGCCATAGAATGAAATGGACATACGTAAATCAAAAGATATACTTAAGGTTGCAAATAAAGGATGGTATAATAAGAAAAGCTAACAGAAGCTAGCGAACCAAAAACAATAAGGAGGAAATGTATAACAGTTTAGCTGGGGACAGTTTCTTAGTGAACATAAAATACCGTTCATCTCTCACCTTTTAGTAGTTGCTAAAAGCAAATCCACTATATCAAAAACTTTCAATAATATAAAAATATAATGTTTGTAAATTAAAACTTCCCAGTGAGTTCTCACAGTATAAAACGAAGATATCTCATGAATAACACATATGCCTAGTATAGTATTTTCATATGAAACATGCCTTCCACAATGTAGTATGGCAAAACCAAAAGTAATACAATACATATATCACTAATATGAAAATTGTTACACACAAGTTGAAACTCTAAATAAAACCTTTAATTTGCCTTTCATTTGCTGATTTGTGTCATATCAATCTCAATTTCACATTTTATAATTGTTGGTTTACCGTGATTCTCTGTTGACCGCGTGACGATACAAGCACAACAAATCGATTAACGGAATAAAGGGAGGCAAACAAACAATATACAAAAATGGAATTTGAGATTCACCAATGAGAGATTCTACCCTTTTACATTATTCAGACCCAAACCACATTATATTAACAGATTCTACCCTTTTACATTATTCAGACCCAAACCACATTATATTACATTCAAGAAGGTCATACAATCAGGATAAACAACTAAATGTCAATATTAAATTGTTTATTATCAAAACCACAACTTGGTAACATGGATTGAATAAAGCCAAAACGAAATAAGTAAGAAAGCGATGCCTTATCAGATAAGAGCTAAATCAACAATTACGAAAAAAAAAATCAAGCCAGTTTTGTAATCGAAGACAGCATTCAATCAATCCCAAATTGCAAATTAACTTTCACTCGAATGATACAAACCGATTTGCAAAACAAAGAACCAACAATGCTAAAAGCAAGACACGAGATCAGAACGATAGAACCTGATAAACATTGACGCAGAAGCCTTGTAGAAGCACACTACTCTTCTTTTATACACAAAGTTTTTTTGTTTCATCTCCCATAGAATTCTTCTCCTCAGCGGATGAACTCATCAAAAAGAATATTTGTTATCACATATAATAATAAAACCAACAAACTTCATAAATAGCTCGAATCAGCCTATCACACATCTCTTTCTAATGTTCCACTAGGTAGTGATTAACGACTAACACAACAACAATGATTTAGAGTTAGTTCGACCAACCTTTTCAACAAAAGCAAGAAAAAGGGTTCAAATAATCTTACAATAAACACTATAGTATGTTAATTGACAGCTTTCTATGATAAGTTGAAATAAGCTTATGCACCTTAACTTTTTCAAAACTCTATCATCTAACATTTCTAGAAGCAACTATAAACATATAAGGACTTTTTCTTAACTTAGGAATCATATGATTATATCGATAGAGAAACTTATATATGACATAGGCTAATTAAAACTTTGCCATAGAAGAGTCCATCGTTGACTCAGACTTCCTTCCCCAATAAAAGTAGTTATCTATGGCATAGTTACCCTGATATTCCTTTCTCTTTCTTTGACAATACAATAAACAGGCTTAACTAACAGACATTGTTTTTCCGTTAGACTTGCAAATCTCAATACACAAAATTGAAATAAGAAGATATCACCTTCATTTCCTCTACTATCGCAGTATTATGCACGAATTGACGAACTGAGGTTCCTCCTCCCTTAATATCATCGCAAGTGTTGGACTGGTGGCGCTGCTCCTATCTCCCTCGAAGTTGTGTGGAAGGTTGTTGTTGACGGGAACAGAGGTATCGCCGTTGTTGTTGGTCTCAACAGACGTGATAATAAATTCTTCAGATTGTAGTGATATACGCAACAAAACCAACAAACCAGAAAGCCTACGAAAAGAACAAACGTTAGAGAAAACAACCGGAGGTGCCTGGTGGCTGTCCTGAAGAATTTATTCGCCTCTACAGCGCAAATTCCCCGAGATACAACCGGTCTCGTCCCAATCGCAAATAACGAATGAGGAATCCGAACTGGCAAGAACAATTGGACAGGAGATGAACCCATGAATATTTTGGAAGTAGAGAGTGTAAAACGAAATGGATTTTTCGAATGCCTTCAAGTGCTACTTGATAGCCTTTTTATAGGCTACACATAGTTGATGTAGTAGACACTCCATTAGTCAACTCATAGCCATTAAAATCCTTTACACCGTTACGAAATTAATAGTAATAAAACAGTGAAATAAAATAGTCATTAAAATAATCCGTTACACCGTTACGAAATCAATAGTAATAAAACGGTGTAATAAAATAGCCGTTGTGAAATAAAGCTAAATTAATTTTACAAAACGGTTTGACCAAATGAAGTGAAATATCTTGATAAAAATAGCTTAAAATGTATTTTTGGATAGACTCAAGTAAGTCTAAAAATATATTATAAAATAATATATCAGTAAATAAAAATTAGCACACAAAGTCACACAATGTAGGACTTTCATACTTTTGAAATATCTCATAAAATTACAACAGGAATTTGTGGAAAAGGTGTCATGACCAGGTCAAAGATGTACAAGCTTTTGATAACTATTCTAGCTATTCTGATACTCCCTCCATCCCATTTTGTTTGTTGTTTTAGCAAAATCAATTTGTCCCAAATTGATTGTTTTTCTAGAATTTCAATGTAACTTTTAATATTCTTTTCCATTTATACCCTTATTAATAATGACAACTTTTTCATTTAATAAAAGATTCACATTTTTCTATGTAGAGAGATAAATGGTTAATTGGTAAATTAGATAATACTTTTTAAAAAATCTAGACTCCTAATCATTTTCCTTAAAGCACTAGTGCAGAAAACACTTTTTGAATCGGTTGTTTGGCACATTTGGAATCGGTTATTGGCCGATGCGTGTACTCCCGATTCTAAAGGTTGAGAGACATTATGAATCGGTTAAATAACCGATTCATAATAGGATATTTTGACTCGGTTATTTAAAAACCCGATTCATATTGCTTTCCCAGACCCACCATACAAACCTGGCAAACGAGATATTAGAAATCGATTTTTTAAACAACCGATTCAGATAGGTCTACTTTAAAATCGGTTCTTTTTATAACCGATTCATAACGTCCAATTTTTTTTCTTTTTTTTTTTATAACTTTTTTCATTGACACCTATTAACCAATTTAATTCTAGCAACTCGCAAATTTACTAACAACTGATAATAATTCATAAACTTCCATTAAACTTAAAGGTACTATAAGCACAAAATTACACCAATTCATAAACTTAAAAGTTACACAAAATCCACCAATTCATAAACTTGAAAGTAGCACAAATTTACACCAATTCATAATCTTTAAAGTACGTGAATGTTTCTTTCAATTCATAACAAAATACTTCTATCAAACTTGTTAGCGAATCAGGCATTTCCTACTGGACGAATCTTCATATAGAATTCCGCCCAAAACTTGCGAACCTCTGAAATTTCCTCAAGAGTGTATGCCTTTGGGTTATCAAATACCTACAAATGTCCATACAAAAAACTCAGCACAATGAAAACCAAAAGACACCGATATGTTTTAAGGCTATGACCAAATCATCATTTATGCTCAAAATAATAAAGAAAAGAATGCAATATAGTGTCATTGTGTTTAAATCTCCAAGAGAGAAACCAAGATAAGTGAAATATCAGACAAACAAAATAGATTCATGTGTGAGTATGATGTATTCAAAATAGATTCATCATAATAATGACTTAAACAAAACATGTGTTCAAGCATGCTGAAAAGTATATTATATATAGAAGGATATCCATGTGTGAGTATGATGTATCCCTATGTTGGAAGCTGCACTAAAATAAGATGCATCAGAAGTCTAAGCTGAAAATGTAATTTAAACTTATATATACCTTCTCCCAGTTATCTATGATACTGGCATTCACAATCGTCACCATATATTTCATCACAAAATACCCACAATGATACCCATTTTGTTGTTGTGCCACCTACACAAAAATAAAGTTATAGCTTCACTTATACAAATGTAGCAAAGAGTAATGAATGCAGTAAATTATAGTTAATTACCTTAGGGAGCAACCATATGGTGTCCACCGGAGAATCCATTGCTCTAAAACCATCAAGTTAGTTATAGTTAATTATCTAAACTTACTTGTTAATCCATTGCTCTAAAATATTACAATGTAAACAATGATAAACAATTATATAAAAACTGACTTGTTAATCATCTCTTTGATTTTTCTGACTGGTTTTTTTTACCATTTGAACACATCCAGACCATAGTATTTTGCTCGGGGACCAACACAATCAGTACCCAATGGTTTCTGCAGTATTGGTAAAGATAATAAGATGTAATAAAGAAACAAACAAAGAAAAAATGTATTATCAATTTGTTCAAATATACAATTACGTACTCATTGCAAAACGGAGCCAAATATACTTTCTTATTAGTGTTGGCCATCTTGTTTTGAATATATGCTGAAACTTTGCTCGTGGAAGAGCCCTTCAAGGTAATCTTATATGGACACATAAATCCATATAAGTCACTAACACTCCTTTTAGCACATAGGCGATGTAGATATCTAATAGCATGTAAAAATAAATTTATCAAATTAACATATATAGAAATGTGACAAATTTAATTACGAAATAAATTATACTACTTACGTGCACCATATAGCTAACTGGGATAAGTCAAGCCACCTGTCACCGCAAGCCATGTCGCTGAGGTCTCCGAAAGAGATATAGGAATATCCATCTTCATGCTCCAAGTTTATTTGGACGTGCCTCTCTTCATACCCCTTCATGACTATCTCTCTCAGCCAATCGGTTTCAACCAGCTCCTCCACATGAGATGGTGACCAGCTACCCTTAGATCCAAGAGTGCTTATGTGAGAGGGAACCTGGACAGCTGCATTTTGACCGCAATTTCCCGCAGCAGCCATTTGCTGTACACTAGTTCCAAAATCAAATCAGTGTTTGTATCAGCTGCATTTAGAACATAATAATAATAATAATAATAATAATAATAATAATAATAATAATAATAATAATAATAACATATACCTTTGCCACCTCCACCCTAACTCGTTCTTCCAATTTCTTCTCGAACAATTCCATCATCTTCGTTGGATCTTGTGAACGGCTCAAGTCCACACGAGCAACACCTCCAAAGAATTTTTTTAGCCCAACGCCTCTTCCAACTGTCCAAACACGACCAGGATGGTCAGGTTTTCCGATGGCAGCGGTCAAAATATCATTTTTTTCCTCTCGCAACAAAGGATCCTTGGCTGCTCAAATCCACAATTTCATCCTACAACAAAAGCAAGCAATAAAACTAACAGTTACATAAAGAAATAAATCCAGAAACTTATGAATTAGATACAATTGCATATAAACCAACAGTTGCATATAAACCAGAAACTAACAGTTGCATATAAACCAATTTTGTTACAATTACTTATGAATTTATCATCTAAAAGTTTCCAGAAACTTTTAATTTTATTCATTGCTTTATGTTGTTTAGGTGCATTAAAAAATAGCATTGTCATCCAAATTCTTTGTGATGATTTACCATGCATCAGAAACGTTATTTGCTTCATCTATCACAAATAAATGAAGAGAGAATTTTTTAAAATAATAAATTAAATACTAAAAATAGAGAAGAATTTCTTATATACTGCTAGAATTAACATATACAGATTATATAGCCAAAATTTTCTGGCCATATACCATGTTTGCTTTTTCACACATGAAGAATCACTCATCTTTGGAATGCTTTATAAATTCTCAGTTAGAAGAACTAATCATGAAAAACTTGTCCCCTTTGATAGAATGATTTTTTCACAACAAGGGACATTGTTAAAAGAACAATATAAAATACCAATAATAAAGAAAACTCTGCTAAATACTTTTTAAATCAACATACAAGGAATTTCACACCAAAAAAACATACAAGGAATATGTAGGCAAAAGTTTTTCTGATAACATACCTTGTCCAAATTTTTGGATGAAGAAGCACTCATCATTTCCTTCTTTCAAGTTGAAATGGGAATATTTGATTTATGTTTCAGAATGAAAAGATGTTCATAGAGAAACTTCAGATTCAATTGGGTGAGTTTGAATAATGACATAGCACATTTGGGGTGGTGTGGGGGGTTACTCTAGGACTAGAAGATTCCGGACCCAATATGCGTTTATATTTGCAGAAAGTAAGCAAATATTCTGTAAATATTTATATTGATAAACTCAAGGACAAAACTTAGGTGCAGTTTCATAAGAGTGGTTGGTGCTGTTTTCCAATAACACCATGACACAAAGATTAGTTTTTTTAAAAATTAATTAAAAGGTAATGAATAATATTAATAATAAATCAACGTGTCACGGTGAGATTGGGAAAGCGCACCAACCACACCAATGGAACAACACCTAAGTTTTTCCCCTAAAATCAAGGCATTATAGACAATCTTCTTATTTGACATGCTGCAAGACATGTGTTCATTCAAAAATTGCCATTAGCAAATTCATTTTCATTTTATCGACAACAGTTACTATATTTTCTTTGAATGTGTAATTTTGAAGATGCGTAACTTAATTAGGATAGAGAGTACTAATTCAAAAATAAGAACACAGTTTATGATTTCCATCCAATGGTTTCCAAAAATAGTTCAGTTTAGTACGATGATGATTTCCTCAGAAAAAGTTCAACAATATCGGGTGAAGCCAACCGAGATAATGCTTTGTTTATTAAAAAAATTGTTATTAATTATCTGTCCTTGTTACGTGCGAATTTCAATTTTCCATACACGCGATTATTTCATTTCAAGATATCCTGAATTTCAGATTAAATGTCTTGTTTTGTGTCATCGAATTGCAAGTGTTTATTATTCTATAAACCTAAAGTATATTTGTCTGAGAAAGCTTACAGTTCTCTCGTGAGTGTTTCTTCTTAGGTTTTAACAAAACTCGAAGATGTATAAGTCATGAACACAATTTACTTACTCGTAAGTGATTGGAGGTGAATCTTGGTGAGCTTGACATTACCCTCATTAGTGTTATTTTCGTCAGTTGCCTCCATAGTTATCTTTTAGAGTACAAAATAATACAATAAACTCATAAATTGTTTCCTCAAAATTATAGTGAATAAGAAATTCTTATATAGGTACACACTTAACAATTAATGTTTACAAACAAGCAGCCAACTTACTACAGTTAATAAAATTGAATTATATTTTATTGTTGTCTCTCAATTCTCTCTCTCTCTCTCTCTCTCTCTCTAAAATTAAAGTTTCATTTTCTTTTTCCACATAATTAATGTATCATTTAATAATTTCCTTGATTTCTTTTAATAGTAAAAAACTGTGTTAGAAAAAATTTTGTGCTGAAAATAAATTATTTATTTTTGTTGATTATGGTTATTCAATATATCCAGCTGCATTAGAAATTCCATATAAAGCGTATTTTTTTTATAAAGAAAAAAGTTTTAATAAAATTTAATATTTGTTTGTTTAACAAACTTTTAAACACTAAATAAAATCTATGATACATATTTATTTTCTATTTTAATGTTTATAATGAACTCATTTATTATAAATTGCTATTCCCTAAAAAAGTAAGTTGTAAATTTGTTAAAGTAACAATGTAATATTTTTAGAGAGAGAAAATAATTTTATTTTTTTGTTAAACCAATGTATCCTCCACATGCAACAGTAGAGACTAATCCTTCGAAGTAACAGAGATCAACTTAAGAGGTTGACCTCTCCCAACAAAGAGAATAATTTAATTTTATTAATTGTAAAAATTTGATTGGTTGTTTCTAAGAATTAATTTTTAGGCATTAATTTTTGTTAGTTAAGTATTAAACTACCCCATTTGTAGTTGTCTTGAGACAATTAAAGTCTAAATAAAAGAGTCGTGAGACAATTAATTTGTAACACTCTAAAACTTGACCTCCTAGGTTGAGGATAGATCCCAAAATCGGATCATTTGAATTCAAGGTTTATGATTGGTTTGTTCAAATTATAGGTTTAAGGATTTGAATTGTACCCAAGTTTGTACAATTGTCATGGAAACTCGAGGATTTTGATTGTCCTAACATTATACATTTGTTATGATTTAGTAGTATTTATAATACTTTAAACAGATGAGGAGATGATAGATCGTTTATTATTCCTCATTAGATTGTGTGACTTTGATAATCTTTTATGGAACTGAGTGCTCTTTTGAATGTATGGAAGCATGATGTTTGTATGCTTGATTATGTAATGGTGGAAATGTTTCATTGAAATATATATTATAATGATTGGTGTGAGAATATTATATTAGTATAAACCTAGACTTGACTTTGTATTACGAGTTTGAGGAAATAGAAATACATTAAGAGGTATGGTGGGTGTCATCAGCAATTATTAGTGATATTCCCAAACCCATTTGGCTGCGCACATAACCCATTTGACCCAAACCCATTCCCTGTATTTCCAAAAACCAAGTGAGAGGGAAAAACACTCTTTATTTACTTCAGCTGAGAGGTGAGTTAAAAAGAGAAAGAAAAGAAAAGAGGGAAAGAGGGAGAGGTCCAGAGTTAGAGGGAGAGAAGAAAGAAAAGAGTGAGTTTAAATTGTCACCTAGAATTCCTTCCTCATTCCTTCTCTTCCTACATCCATTATTTATCACCTCATCTACCCAAAATCATCTCACGAATCAGAATTAAAATCTCCAAATACACATTTCTACCTATGTTCTTGAAGCCACCTATCTTCATTTGAAGATTGGAACTATACGGAAACTAGAGGAGGTGTGGAGCTTGAGGTTTGAGCTCATAACTAGGACCTTGGAGCTCAAATTTAATAGACTTTGGTGGTTTTATCTTTGTCTATCCACCAGATTTTTATTTATTTATTTTATTTGTCACCATTTATACTGTGTTGCATAGTTGAAAAGAAACTTGCCGTCACAAAAAACATTAGCAAAGCAAAATTAAATATTTACCTTACCACAACAAACACGTCATGTGACTATAACAAGACATGTTTATATTTTCTTATAAACCTATATTTCATTTTTACAAAAATATGAAAATTGAGCACTTGAAGTCCACATATCTCATTTAGAAAATCAACCTGTATTAGACACAGATCAATCATCATTTTAGTCTTCACTCATCAAACATTTCGGTCGTCTTCATATCAGTTCCTAAAGTATAAACTATGTGACATACAAGATAACCACCATGTTTGTCTACAAACGACATTTGGGCTACTCCAGCATTTTAAAAGAAAACAAAATGTGAATTGATAATCCTTTTAGAAAATAAGGAAAAACATATATATGACCGTCAACAACTTAGTTACAATGTGGTACAAAATAACCCAATGTAGTACCGCATAAAATCAAGATTCAGGAGGCAAGAGCCACACAAAAATAAAAACTCCAAATATTTATGATTTTCATTATAATATGGCTAATATGATTTTAGAAGAAAGGAGCTCTACATGGTGTTCCCTTTCGTTTGTTACGCCGCTTAGGGGGTTCGGTAGTTTCCTCCTTTTTCTCCTGATGAAGACTTTCAATGCAGATGAAAGGAGAGTCTGAATCATTAGGTTTCCTTAAAACAGATTCAACCTAGTAGAGTTCAGATTAAGAAATTAAAAAATAATAACTATTAAGTTCAATTTAATGGAAGATGGAGTGAGGGGAAGGGGAATGGAGTTTTATTACCTTGCAAGAAATGGAGCAATAACGATATAAATCAGGCTCAGCCAACTTTCTACTGCAAATTGCACATGATAACGCCTCGTTCTTTCTTTCTGAACCACAATGTGGAAGAGGCTTCAGGGTAATAACCAGTTGCTTATTGCATTTGTAGGGCTGAAATCAAAGAGGACTCAAATAAAAAAACATATTAATGGATTTAGTTCAAAACATTCAACTTTATGAACCCAAATTTCATTTTTTTAAGCATTATCAGAATATAACAAGGATTGTGAAGCTGTCTTAGTGTTTTATTTCACCAAGGTTGTCTAATCAACAGAAGATAACACAATATGGCAACGAAGTCATTCCAACGAGATATTTATAGATGTAATTTGATTTTGAACCTCTAATATTTTGAGACTATCATTAAATCACTAGGTTTTGATTTGTTAACATGCACTGCAAGAAACATGGCAACAAAAGAAAAATGTTGTGGATGGAAATGATCCTCACCCGAAGATATTAAGTTCTAACTATAAGAACATTCTTTTTGGATAGAATAAATTCTAACCATAAGAACATTTGAACTTCTAAGTTTTGACTATAAGAACATTCTGACAACTAGCGAGAGATTTAGTGATATCTAGCAATGTATTAATTGAATTAGATTAAAACCTATGGGAGCTTCTCAAATGAGACGGGTATTCAGTACTTATGTCTTATTAAGTTTATGGAAATGGATACTTGAAGAGATGTTATGTGTGGGAGCTTTTGAGAAATTTGAGATTTAGAACCTAATCTCCATTTACAAAAGACACTTTTATTCAGAAGATGGATAGGAACTAGAATTGATTACAGAAATGATAAGAAAGTTAAAAGGACTAGCCCTGACCATGAAAGAGAAGTGTATGAAAACATAGAAATAACTCAGAAGAAAAGCTTTTCTGCCCTATGATCACATTCTCCCTTGGTGAAAAAGATGCAATTTCCTTAAACAAGTCTTCATATTCCTTAAAAAGCTTGTTGCTATACAAATAATTTAGAGAAAGAAAACCCTTTGCCATTTGGCAATAAACCCCCATATATAACTAGATAATCGCCTATCTCCACTAATTCTAGTACTCTTATTTCCCTTACCTACTGTAATGTATCTTGTTTGTCAGGATCCAGCATAGTAGAATCGTGCTAACTAGTAACAGACTTCCCCAACTGATTCCTTCCAAATTTGTTATCATATTCTTTCCCTTTTTCTACCTTCTGTGATACACCCTTATTGGATGCTAGCGACGGGACCCAAATAGCAAATATAAGACCATCTACACTTTCTTTTCTTTTAAGTACTTTTGAAAAATGATCCAAACTAACTCTCATATTCATGGCATTACCATATTTATACATGTATCCACTAATTGCACAATAAGGCTGACTCCTAGAATGGTTTTCTTTATTATTAAGTACTAGCAAATGTGAGCTAAGGACATGAAGAAGTTTGATGAAGGAGGTCGAGGGTTCAATTTCTAGAAACTAATATTTCCTTGAACCTAACTAATTACTAAGCACTAACATTTGCTGACGTAAAAAAAAGTACTAGCAATAATCACTTAAGCTAAAACGACCAAGTAATATCCCATATGAAAAAGAGTATCGCCTAACAAAACAATCCAAAGGAAATGGAATGAAAACTTTTGTCAATTATTTAGTATGCAATAGATAAACAATCAAGATTTACCAAAGCATTGATGATCTCCAATAACTCGACATGAATTTAATCAACTAATATTGGCTTAACAAACTAGTTCATATAAGCATAAATAATATGTGTTCCCAGTTGTGCGGGGTTTTCAGTATTACACAAAAAACTAAGTTAGAGACTCTGTTGAGTTAAAGTAGGATACTTTACCTGAATCTGTGTGCAGTTAATATGCTTTCTCATAGAATCAAGGAGCACAGCCTCTTTGTAACTGTGTCTATAGATCTTAAGTATTTGGTGTTCGTGATGAGTACCTGGAGATGCACAATGTTTGCAGAACGACAAATTGCAGTCTACACAATATTTGTCCAACTCATTCCTAGGTAAAGCATGAGTTGTACATGGGTCAAAGAAATTTTTACTCAAAAAATCCTCAAGCCACCTTGGCTTGAAAGCTGCATCCACTATCTCATCCTACAAAGTAAGGCATATCGTTAAAAACATACAGAGTAAGTTACAAAAATAATTCATTGATATTCCTTTTATATCTTATAAATTTCATTGATTACTTTACTTAACTTGCATTATGAGCATATAAACTGAAACACCAAATTTTTGATATTTTTGTCATTCTAAGCTTTTTCTTTGACTAGAAATTAATTTAGGTGCATTAAAAAATAGCATTGTCATCCAAATTCTTTGTGATGATTTACCATGCATCAGAAACATTATTTGCTTCATCTATCACAAATAAATGAAGAGATAATTTTTTAAAATAATAAATTAAATACTAAAAATAGAGAAGAATTTCTTATATACTGCTAGAATTAACATATACAGATTATATAGCCAAAATTTTCTGGCCATATACCAACGTTTGCTTGTTCACACATGAAGAATCACTCATCTTTGGAGTGCTTTATAAATTCTCAGTTAGAAGAACTAATCATGAAAAACTTGTCCCCTTTGATAGAATGATTTTTTCACAACAAGGGACATTGTTAAAAGAACAATATAAAATACCAATAATAAAGAAAACTCTGCTAAATACTTTTTAAATCAACATACAAGGAATTTCACACCAAAAAAACATACAAGGAATATGTAGGCAAAAGTTTTTCTGATAACATACCTTGTCCAAATTTTTGGATGAAGAAGCACTCATCATTTCCTTCTTTCAAGTTGAAATGGGAATATTTGATTTATGTTTCAGAATGAAAAGATGTTCATAGAGAAACTTCAGATTCAATTGGGTGAGTTTGAATAATGAGATAGCACATTTGGGGTGGGGTGGGGGGGTTACTCTAGGACTAGAAGATTCCGGACCTAATATGCGTTCATATTTGCAGAAAGTAAGCAAAAATTCCGTAAATATTTATATTGATAAACTCAAGGACAAAACTTAGGTGCAGTTCCATAAGAGTGGTTGGTGTTGTTTTCCGATAACACCATGACACAAAGATTAGTTTTTTTAAAAATTAATTAAAAGGCGATGAATAATATTAATAATATGTTGTACAAATATGTTGTTTAACACCATGACACAAAGATTAGTTTCCGGGCCTAATATGTTGTTTTCCAATATCGATTTTTAATAATGATTTCCTCAGAAAAAGTTCAACAATATCATGTGAAGCCAACCGAGATAATGCTTTGTTTATTAAAACATAAATCGATATTAATTATTTGCCAGTAAAGTTTTTGTCGTATAGGTTTGAAACTGTCATGATCATCTAACGGAAAAATTTCAATTTTCCATACATACGATTATTTCATTTCAAGATACCTTGAATTTCAGATTAAAAGTCATGTTTTCTATCATCGAATTGCAAGAGTTCTCTCGTGAGTGTTTTCTGTCATCGAATTGCAAGAGTTCTCTCGTGAGTATTTCTTAACGTATACTTGTCTGAGAAAGCTTACAGTTCTCTCGTGAGTGTTTCTTCTTAGATTTTAACAAAACTCGGAGATATAAAAGTCATGAACACAATTTACTTACTCGTAAGCGAATGGAGATTCATCTTGATGATAAATATTTTTGCTTGGCATTACCCTCATTGGTGTTGTTTTCGTCAGTTACCTCCACAACTATTTGCAAAACTTTTAGAGTACAAAATACAATAATAAATTCATAAATTGTTTCTTCAAAATTATAGTGAATAAGAAATTCTTATATAGGTTCACACCTAACAATTATTGTTTACAAACAAGCAGTCAACTTATTATAGTTAATAAAATTAAATTATATTCTACTGTTGTATCTTAGTTCTCTCTCTCTCTCTCTCTAAAATTAAAGTTACATTTTCTTTTTCCACATAATTAATGTATCATTTAATAATTTTCTTGATTTCGTTTAAATAATAAAACTATGTTAGACCAGTAAAAAAACTGTGCTAGAAAGAATTACGTGCTGAAAATAAGTTATTTATTTTTATTGATTATGGCAATTCAATATATCCCGCTTCATTAAAAAATCTATATAAAGCGTATTTTTTTATAATGAAAAAAGTTTTAATAAAATCTAATATTTGGTTTTTAGCAAACTTTTAAACATTAAATAAAAAAAGTTTTAATAAAATCTAATATTTGGTTTTTAACAAACTTTTAAACATTAAATAAAGTCTACGATACATATTTATTTTCAATTTTAGTGTTAATAATGAAATAATTAATTATAAATTGTTATTCCCTAAAAAATGTTGCAAATTTGTAAAAATAACACGGTAATATTTTTAGAGAGAGAGAGAAAATAATTTATTTTTTTGTTAAACCACTGTATCCTCCGCACGTAACGATAGAGACTAATTAATCCTTCGAGTTAACAGAGATCAGCTTAAAGGCCTCCAAAATAGGGAGATATTACCACGAGCTTTCATTTGGAGAACGTTGCCATGCTTAATGTATTTGTGGAGAAGAACTTGTACCCACAATTTATTCCATTCATTCAATAGTTGCCATATAAGATTACCAAGGAGAGCAAGGTTAGGAAGTATTGCTTCCCTAATAGCCAATAGCCCCATTACCTCCCCATATAAAACTTTTAGTGATACTTAGCTATCATTGCAGTCAAAAATATTTTGAGGAGATAAGCATAACAATAGTCAGACTTTGTTAGACTCATATGTCCTGCTTTGATTACCAGGAGACCTTTCCAATGTGCTAAAAGAGTGTGCATCTTCTCAAGAATGTAGCTCTACGTATCTTTGTTAGCTCACTCTTCCACTAAAGAAAACCTCAAATAGTAAAGTGGATAGCGGAGACCTCTTTGATTTGTCTCTTAGTCGCCTCATTCACCCTTTTAGAACACATATCCTTGGACTTTATCACATTAACTTTCATACCAGAAGCCATACATAAGTCTTCTAAAGTGTCCATAACCACCTGAGTTTGTTCTGAAGTGGTCTCACAAAAAAGGACATCATCAACAAACAATACCACTGTTAGAGATGTAGATAGGCTGCCACATGCCGCAATTGGCTCTGCTCTGGATTCTTAATGCCAGCTTCTCCATGCACAAGGCAAATAAATATAGCTTTGAAGTAACAACACCAAGGCTTGTTCATTCAAAATATTTAAAAAACATATTCATTCAAAAGAAAATCCTGTTCATTTATATATTGAATGTTTTGGGGTACATATAATTTTGCAAATTCTCCCAAATAGATATGAACTTATAGATTACGAGACAAATTCTCCCAAATATCAAACTAGATCCACTATATCTTCTTGCCTCAGCCTTTCCCCTAATAATAATGCTACCTCCGTTACTCAACAAGTTCACATTGAGATAAAATCCAAAGTTTATCAATAAAACCAAACTGGCTTCAACTTTAGTCCCACATCGTGTAATTGAAAAAAGAAGAATAAAGTATCACTCTTTAAATACAGCTCGAGAGTTTCGTAAATACTGTACACCCTAATTATACATACACCGTTCGTCTTCTCATTTATTAAATGGGAGTAGAAATTGAGATGATTTTGTAGTTGTTTGGTTGGAGTAAAAATAGAGTAGAAAATGATAGGAAAGAAAGAGGTATATTTTTCAAATTACAAAAATACCCTTATAAAATGTGGTGTATTTATTTATTTAGATCACTATATATTTATTTATAACTAAATATACATATAAATAAATAAATAAATATAGAAACACATATTTTTGAAGAATAAATATAAATATGTATACACGTATATTCAATAAACAGTAAATATACGAGTTATCATGGATAGACAAAACATACTAATAATATATTTTGAATAAAAAAATTAAATAAAGTAATAGAATCAAGATGGGGGCAATTAAGGAATTGGAAAAAAAATGCTCATAAGAGTGAGCTTTCTCGCCAAGTGAGAGAGCAAAGATTTTGAATGGGCCCACCACAAAAACTTTCTTTCCTTCCACTTTCATGTTGCAACCAAACAAAGGAAAGTATATTGGAATTTGTGCTTTCCTTCCCCTAAGTTTCTTTCCTCTCACTTTCACGTAAAACAAACAATACCTAAAGTTAAATGGAGAGTTTGTGACCCGTTCTCTTCTTGCCGTTTCATTTTCACAGCCGTGCACAATGTCTTCGCCTTCAAGTCAAGCAAAGAAAGCAAAAGTTGTTGAGATCACAACAAATCCAAACTGGCTTCAACTTCTGACTGATATCACGTCGAACATACTCCAAAGGCTCGATACTGTCACAATTTTGATGACGGCACGTACGGTGTGTTCTCTATGGTGGAACATTTGTAAAGACCCTCTCATGTGGCGCACCATTGACATGGGAAGGGATTATATCTACCCATTAATCAAATGTTTCGAAGATTATGATTCTTTGAGGATGATGTGTCGCTATGCTGTTGATCTAAGTTGTGGTCATCTAGAAGACATTCGCATTTATTATTTTGGTAACATTGATCTCCTCAACTACATAGCTGACAGGTAATAATATCATTTTCTATTTCTCTCGAGAGTGCTATAGTTTTTTTCATAATCGGTGATGGATAATTTCTTTTTGTTATAGTCGGAATTGAAACCCCATTGGTTTGTTTCTTTCCAAAATTTCAATTTTTGCTCTAGTTGTAAACAGGGTCGTCCATGGGCCTGTGTGGGCTGTACTACCGCACAGAGCCCTAGCCCAATGTCTTATTTTAGGGCCCCCAATAAAAATTGTTATGTATATCTATATATAATAATAATATTCGATATAACTACCGTGAATAACACACCTAGCGCAGTGTTATAAAAACTGTATTGAATTTTCTGCAAAATGTTAACATCGGGATTTGAACCCATCGCATGTTATTCACCATGCATCACTCAATATCATTATGTCACCAAAAAACTTTCAAATAATTGTAAATATATTAATGTATTCCCTTTCAATTCAATATAGAAAAAACAATTGGACCATTTTTTTAGGAAAGCACAATACCAATTTTTGGTATTCTCCTTGGCCATTATATTCTTTTTTATAAAAATATACTCAAGTTTAAAGTGTATTTGAGTGTCATTTAAAATTTGAATAAAGTAGTTTGAGGTTTTGGCGATTTATTCGATAAAAGTATAATAAATAGCCCAATTTTTAAAATTTGAACAGGACCTCCAAATTGCTTGGGACGACCCTGGTTGTAAAATGGGTTTTCTCAGTTTTTAGTGGGCAGAACGGTGGGTGGTACGACAGCCTGAGCGGTGAGGTTGTGGTAGGAACGGTGGAATGGGTGGCTTAGCGGTAATATTTGTAGTGCCTATTGGCTTTGACATGGGTTTGATTCCTGTTATACACTTTTTTGCAAGAAAATGAATAAAAAAACGTAGACAACTGTGTTTATTAGAAGAAAAAAATTAAAAAAAACGACTCCATCAAGGATCAAACACATAAGAACTGAAGGAAGGTTGTTACGACTGCTATGTGAAGTAATCATATTAGATTGATTCGCGCAAAATTTATATATATATATATATATATATATATATATATATATATAAAATAGTTGACGACATAAGAAAAAGGGGGTATTTCAATAATTTCATATAATTCTTTGGGGCAGGTCGTGGCCCTCCCGAGCCCTAACAAAGCTCCACCCCAGAGTGGAGTTGAAGTCTTGTTTGTGCGGGTGGTTTTGTTTTACTGAGTTTCTCAAAAATAAAAGTGGACACATGACACATTTTGGGTCATTTGATTTATCAATCGGTTGATATTAAACCATCAAGGCATTTAATCTCCTCCCTCTCAGTTTTTAGTGGCCGGCCGTAAAGGTTAAATAGAAACGATTGCAGGCGATGAAGGTGTGAGATGGAAGAAAAGGAAAAGTAGAATGCCAATAATACCATTTTTATCTCAATCGGTCATCTAAAAAATAAATCCATTGGAGAGAAATGGTACACAGAGTAGTATGCGTTGTTGCTTGATATAATCATGATGATAGAGACTTTTATTAATACCATTATTTAGTTTACTACATGCAATATGTATGTTTTTTTTATGAATTAGACTTTTATCTCAACCAATTTTGCTTTGCACCTACTAGAAATGTAGAACTTAGTGTGTTGTATTTTTTGTATTTTAAACATTATCATGTTTGTTGTCATATTTTATAGGGCAAATCACTTACGCTGCATAAAGTTTGAAAATTGTCCTAGAATTTCAGGTCTAGGAATGTGTGAAGTTGCAAAGAAACTTCCATTGGTAGAGGAGTTTTATACTACATTTGGCCATTTCTCTAAGTCTGCTCTTAAAGCTATTGGTCGATCTTGCCCTCTTTTAAAATCGTTGAAATTTGATGGGCTAGCGTGGAAATCCATTGGAACTCCCTATGATGAAGAGGCGTTTGCTATTGCAAAAACAATGCCTGAACTACGTTATCTTGATATTAATGGAAACTTTCTTAGTGATGTTGGGTTGACTGCCATTCTTGATGGATGTCCTCTTCTTAAATCACTTGATATTCGGAAATGTCGTAATCTTGAATTTAGTGGGAATTTGTGGAAAAGGTTTCATGACCAGGTCAAAGATGTACAAGCTTTTGATAACTATTCTAGCTATTCCGATATTCCCTCCGTCCCATTTTGTTTGTTGTTTTAGCAAAATCAATTTGTTCCAAATTGATTGTCGTTCTAGAATTTCAATGTAACTTTTAATATTCTTTTCCATTTATACCCTTATTAATAATGACAACTTTTTCATTTAATAAAAGATTCACATTTTTCTATGTAGAGAGATAAAAGGTTAATTGGTAAATTGGATAACACTTTTTAAAAAATCTAGACTCCTAATCATTTTCCTTAAAGCACTAGTGCAGAAAACACTTTTTGAATCGGTTGTTTGGCACATTTGGAATCGGTTATTGGCCGATGCGTATACTCCCGATTCTAAAGGTTGAGAGACATTATGAATCGGTTAAATAACCGATTCATAATAGGATATTTTGACTCGTTTATTTAAAAACCCGATTCATATTAATTTCCCAGAGCCACTATACAAACCTGGCAAACGAGACTTAAGAAATCGGTTTTTTAAACAACCGATTCAAATAGGTCTACTTTAAAATCGGTTCTTTTTATAACCGATTCACAATGTCCAATTTTTTTTCTTTTTTTTTGTAACTTTTTTCATTGACACCTATTAACCAATTTAATTCTAGCAACTCGCAAATTTACTAACAACTGATAATAATTCATAAACTTCCATTAAACTTAAAAGTACTATAAGCACAAAATTACACCAATTCATAAATTTAAAAGTTACACAAAATCCATCAATTCATAAACTTGAAAGTAGCACAAATTTACACCAATTCATAATCTTTAAAGTACGTGCATGTTTCTTTCAATTCATAACAAAATACTTCTATCAAACTTGTTAGCGAATCAGGCATTTCCCACTGGACGAATCTTCATATAGAATTCCGCCCAAAACTTGCGGACCTCTGAAATTTCCTCAAGAGTGTATGCCTTTGGGTTATCAAATACCTACAAATGTCCATACAAAAAACTCAGCACAATGAGAACCAAAAGACACCGATATGTTTTAAGGCTATGACCAAATCATCATTTATGCTCAAAATAAATAAAGAAAAGAATGCAATATAGTGTCATTGTGTTTAAATCTCCAAGAGAGAAACCAAGATAAGTGAAATATCAGACAAACAAAATAGATTCATGTGTGAGTATGAAGTATTCAAAATAGATTCATCATAATAATGACTTAAACAAAACATGTGTTCAAGCATGCTGAAAAGTGTATTATATATAGAAGGATATCCATGTGTGAGTATGATGTATCCCTATGTTGGAAGCTGCACTAAAATAAGATGCATCAGAAGACAGTCTAAGCTGAAAATGTAATTTAAACTTATATATACCTTCTCCCAGTTATCTATGATACTGGCATTCACAATCGTCACCATATATTCATCACAAAATACCCACAATGATACCCATTTTGTTGTTGTGCCACCTATACAAAAATAAAGTTATAGCTTCACTTATACAAATGTAGCAAAGAGTAATGAATGCAGTAAATTATAGTTAATTACCTTAGGGAGCAACCATATGGTGTCCACCGGAGAATCCATTGCTCTAAAACCATCAAGTTAGTTATAGTTAATTATCTAAACTTACTTGTTAATCCATTGCTCTAAAATATTACAATGTAAACAATGATAAACAATTATATAAAGACTGACTTGTTAATCATCTCTTTGATTTTTCTGACTGGTTTTTTACCATTTGAACACATCCAGACCACAGTATTTTGCTCGGGGACCAACACAATCAGTTGCCAATGGTTTCTGCAGTATTGGTAAAGATAATAAGATGTAATAAAGAAACAAACAAAGGAAAAATGTATTATCAATTTGTTCAAATATACAATTACGTACTCATTGCAAAACGGACCCAAATATACTTTCTTATTAGTGCTGGCCATCTTGTTTTGAATATATGCTGAAACATTGCTCGTGGAAGAGCCCTTCAAGGTAATCTTATATGGACACATAAATCCATATAAGTCACTAACACTCCTTTCAGCACATAGGCGATGTAGATATCTAATAGCATGTAAAAATAAATTTATCAAATTAATATATATAGAAATGTGAGAAATTTAATTACGAAATAAATTATACTACTTACGTGCACCATATAGGCAAGTGGGATAAGTCAAGTCACCTGTCACCGCAAGCCATGTCCTGAGGTCTCCGAAAGAGATATAGGAATATCCATCTTCATGCTCCATGTTTATTTGGACGTGCCTCTCTTCATACCCCTTCATGACTATCTCTCTCAGTCAATCGGTTTCAACCAGCTCCTCCACATGAGATGGTGAGCAGCTACCCTTAGATCCAAGAGTGCTTATGTGAGAGGGAACCTGTTGTTTACCTTGGATTTTGGTAAACACCGCCAGTTTGAAATTGCTTCTGCTTGCAGGATCAACTAGTAAATCCTAAGACCGTTTGTGTTTAAAGTTTTTCCAGAATTGCGCGTTTAAAAGTAAAAAGAAGAAGATAACCGTCGATTTCTCCGCGAAACCGTCAAATTACTCCAAATGAGGGAGGATAAAACAAAGAGAAAATTTGCATGAAACGTAAAGAAAAGGAAAATTAAAATTGCATTAATTTAAAGGGGTGGTGCACAATATCATACATGCGTTCCTTGTACTCGTTTCTCAGTGCGTGTCGGTACTTTGAGCATGGGAACTTGGTATGAGAGATTGTGACCTGTTTTTCCTATGAGAAACTACTATTTATACAAATAGAAAATAACTGTACAAAGTTTAAAAAATGTAACTGCTACGTGCTCTTGGTAACGGTTACTTGATCCTACTTCGACATCAGCCTCCAACTCCTTCTTGTCAAAATATCTGTCTTCAGCTTCTTCGACTTAGCCAAATCTGAGGTCGAAATCTACTTGATGTAACTTGATAGCTTAATTCATTTCAGTGTCAAAATTGATACTTGTCTCTTGAAATACAAGGTCAAACTTTAAAAATAAATCAAACCTCGTTGACTGCATTTAATTTAGCCTGTCGAAATTACAGGCTAACAAATTGCCCCCTCAAAAATGTCTTTTTCAACAGGAGCTATGTGAATGGCAGAAAAAGAGTATTTTTGAAAATCCTTCTTCAGTCGAAGTAATGACGAAAACACTTGGGTTTTACTACTTAGATTTGAGATAGATCTTCTAAGGAAATTTATTTTTCCTAGTAATGACTGCAGTACTTTTTTGGCCGAAGGAGCTTTCGTCTTGTTTTGATTGATTTCAATGCCTTTTTTATGTACAACGAAACCCAAAAAGTCATCTGCACGAACACAGAAGGCACATTTGATTGGATTCATTTTCAATCCATATTTTCTCATTCTTTTGAATGATTGTCGGAGATGGTCTATATGACCATTTCCTGAAGCAGATTTAATAACAATGTCATCTATGTATACTTGCATAAATTTTTTCAATAAAATCATGAAACATAGAATTCATTGCCTTTTGGTACGTTGCCCCAGCATTGTTAAGGCCAAATGGCATTACAACCCATTCATAGACCCCCAATGCCCCTGGGCATCGAAATGCTGTTTTTGACGTATCTTCTTCAGCAATATATATTTGGTTATATCCAGAATAACCATCAAGCATGCTTAGGTATTCGTAACCTGCAGCTGAATCTACTAGCATTTCTGCCACTGGCATGGCATACTCATCTTTAGGTGTAGCATTATTTAAATCTCTAAAATCTATACACACCCTAAGTGTACCATTTTTCTTAATTACAGGCACTATATTAGCAAGCCCTTCGACATACCTGGCAGTTCTGATGAACTTGCTCTTCAGTAACCTTTCTATTTCTGCCTTGATCTTTACCAAGATTTCTGGTGCAAATCTTCTTGGCGTCTGCTTCACTGGCTTCTTTCCTGGTCGAATTGGTAGTCTGATTTCAACAACTTCTCGACTCAACCCTGGCATTTCATTGTAATCCCATGCAAAGCAGTCTTTGTACTCCTTCGGCAATTCAACAATCTGCGCCTTCAACTCTTGATCAATTTTAGCACTGATGTATGTTGGCCTTTTTATTGAGCCATCTCCCAAATCAATTTCTTCTAAGGGATATTGTGCTTGGATCCTTTTGGTTGAACCCATTGGATCTTTTTCAAAACCTAAAGACTCATCATCATAGACGCAATCAAGCCTCTGGTTTTCGACAATGTTGTCTTTATTTTTATCTTCAGCGGCTTCATGAACTAATTGTTGTTGTAAGTCAGCTTCTAAAACCGCTTTTTGCTTATTTTCGGCCACATAGGCCGTAACTCTATCCCATACAGTGGGTTCATCCATAAATAACTATTTACGGTCCTTCCCACCCTGTAGGCTTGACATAGCCTTGTGGGTAGTTGTCTTCGTCAATGACCTCTCTATCCCAAATGAATCCATAGTTGGGATCAAGAATCACTGAGGTCCTCACATTATCTTGGCTTTCATAACCATGTTCAGAGGAAATGCATGGCGCAATGCTCGCCAGTTTCTTGTCGAAGGTTTTCTTGGTGATAGTATTCACTTCAGCCTTGAAATAGCTTTGATCATCCTCAATATTTTCAACTAGGCCATCTTCTCTCCAAATAATGAGCCTCTGGTGAACTGTCGAAGGAATTGCCCCCACAGCATGGATCCATTCCCTTCCCAACAGCATATTATAATTTGCCTTGGTTGAAATCACCATAAACATAGTTGGCCTTCTAATGCTTCCAACAGAAAGGTCAACTTCAATGGCTCCAAGAGAGTGGCCACTTTTACCTTCATAGTTGGTAAGGATTACGTTGTGTGTTTTCAGATCCGTTTCACACTTCCCAATCCTCTTCAGCATATGTTGTGGCATCAGGTTCACAGCAGCGCCACCATCAACCAAGATCTTGCTTACTCCAACATTGTTCACCTTTGCTTGGATATACAAAGGTTTGAGATGATTCCTCATCCCACAATCAGGTCTCTCAAAGACAGCGTGTTGTTCTTCCACACCACCATTCTTGAGGACATAGTAACAGATGGGTTTGTAAGTGGTTTCTTCGTCGAAATCCTCTTCGATGTCGTTTACTTCCGAAACCACGACATACTCAATCGGGAGGATTGAGACTACACCACACAAGACGTCGAACTCTGACCCAGAATCAGCGAAATCTAAGCCTATTTCTTCATCTATGTTGAGACCCTCTTTGATCACTGAAAGTGGTGGAAATATCCTTTCAGTAGTTGGCTTTCTAGCCATTTCAAGAGACTTTGAAGGTTGTTTGCATTTCTCTTTGTTGGAATTTTCCACCTTGCCTGCAGCAACAACTTTCTTCTGGCGTTGATATCTACGCCATTGAGTTCTCGTCATAGGGTTCTTCCCTTTGTAATTATTGTTATAGGCATACCTATTAGATTCAGTTGCCTTATTTTGGTTAGTAGCACTAGTGCTGCCCCTGACCAATTTTGCCGGTTCTTGTTGATTTCCAACATCCTTTCCAGCATAATACACTGGATAATACCCAGTGCTCTTTCCACCAGAATGCACCCATTTCTCGACAGGTGACTTTGCTGGAGGAACATAAGTCCTAATCTGACCTTTCTGAGGATTCCTTGTCGAAGTAAACTTATATTGGATCCCTCTGTCATTGTAACTGAACTTTGGCCTTTTGTCGACCCACTTTCCTTTACGTTTCAATTGAGGCTTGAGTCCCTCAAGATTCTCGGTAGCCTCTTTGTCGAAGACAGCACTGCACCTAGGACAAAGCATGACTTCAGTATTGTTGATTTTGCAACGATTGAGAAAATCAATCAATTCTTCTTCAGCCCTTGGATATACTATCTTCATCTTTTCAGCATACTGGTCATCAGTGACCATTTCGACATCAACCTTGTCGACAGCTTTCTCTGCCTTAGCATTTTCAGCAACATCTTCAGTGACCTCGACCACATTGAGATCAACTTCGACCAGCAATGCATCAGCTGTTGGCAAGGGATCGGTATCAATCTTCATTGGTGGCTTAGACTTGTCACCAAATTTCAGACTTCCTTCGTTGATAGCATTTTGAACCAAATCCCTGAAAATGACACAACGGGAAGTGTTATGACCTAAGAAACCATGAAACTTACAAAAGCCTCTTTTCTGTCGTTGTTCTAATGGTGGAATCTTTAGGCCTTTAGGCATTAAGATTTGACCATCAGCCACAAGCAGATCAAATATTTCGTCACATTTAGATACATCATAAGTGTAAGTTTTTGCGACAAATTTATCATTCTTAGGTTCCACAAGATTTTTTCCATTAGAAGGTTTTAACAATTTGCAAGTATAAGGAGGTCCTGGTTTTAGTTCTGCAATGTTGACCTCTTCTTCGACATCTTCATAAGATATATCGTATTCTTGGTCACTGTCATTAGCTTCGACATAAGCAACCTTTTCTTTTTTACTTTGGAATCTACCAGTTCTGGCTTTTTCGGCTTTGAGTCTTTCGACTTGTCGAACTCTATCAGCCAATTGTGCCATATCTCTTAAATGTAGTGTGTCTAGTTTCTTTCTTATAGTATAATCTAGACCACCAGCAGCCATTTCGACTAACTCATGCTCAGGCACTTGGGTAAAACACCTTGCTTTGAGTAGTCTAAATCTATTGAGATAATCATCAACAGATTCTGCCCCCTTGCGTCGAACGCTAGCTAGTTCTTTAAGACTAATTTTGCATTGGCCCATATAGAACTGCTCATGGAAGGCCTTTTCTAATTGATTCCAATTAAAAATTGAATTTGGAGGCAGTGTAGTGAACCATGTGAATGCATTCTTAGTTAGAGAATTTGGAAAGTATTTCATCCTTGAATTCTCATTGTGTGCTAGATCGCCAGCCTCAGTCAAATAACGAGCCACGTGTTCGACGGTAGATTCACTGGTTTCTCCAGCGAACTTGGGAATTTTTCATCCCCTAGGCAGCTCTGTTTGTAAGGTGTATTCTGACAAGGGCGACACAAAATTAGGCCTATGTAAACCAAAGTTAAGGCCACTCTGGGCTAAAATAGTTTCGACCATATTAGCCAGATTGTTTTGTGCTCCAAAATTGTTTTGTTGCACTTGTCTGACCACTTCGTCAGTATTTTGGTTTCTATTCACCAACACAACTTCAGGGATTGCCTCTATCCTCATAGGCACTTCGACAATTTGTTGTTGTCATTGGTTTCCCTGATTCATAGGTATTGGAATGTTAGGTCTTTCAACAGGTACTTCGACAGGCCTGACATTCTGAATTTTGGGAATTTGCTGGTGATGTATGGGTGGAGTACCAAAGAAATCAGCAATTCTTCCCATTTGTGTTGCCAACATTTGGTAACTGTTATTAGTGTTTTGTATCAAAGGATTAAACACAGTACCAATTTGTTGTGTTAACATATTGACCATATCATGATTGCTATCATCCATTTGTTGTCTTAATGCCAACAAAGATGTTGTAGTCAAATTAGTTTGGGCATTTCGACTATGGATGCCCTCCGTCGAACTATGAATAGGAGAATACCCTGTACTTGCATTTTCTGCAAATGTAGACGAATTTGTCTGAAGGCCTGCCATCAATGCTGTTGGCATGCCATACGGTAAAGCCCTTCCACTCATAGTAAATGGCATATTTCCAATCATTGGATTTGCCATCAAAGGACTCGTTGGTCCTACTATTGATGGCACAGAAGCCATTGTATTAACATTTGTTAATGCTGCAGTGGTCATCATTGACACAGGAGTAATTATGGGAGAAGTTATAGCGGTTACTCCCATTGTTGTCGAAGAAGGCATAGCGACGGTTATGCCTGCGACATTTACAGCGTTAACGTCACTAACTGACGCTTGTTCTTGTGTACTTTGTGCATTTGATGCAGAAGCATTACTTGTACTAGAGTGTGCCATCTCTGGAAGATGTTTACCACTCCTTAATTGCATGTACAGACAAACACAAAGATTAAGAATTTAACGAAAAACTTTTAAAATTAGCACAAATGTCCCACCGGGCGTGCCAATTTGTTTACCTTGGATTTTGGTAAACACCGCTAGTTTGAAATTGCTTCTGCTTGCAGGATCAACTAGTAAATCCTAAGACCGTTTGTGTTTAAAGTTTTTCCAGAATTGCGCGTTTAAAAGTAAAAAGAAGAAGATAACCGTCGATTTCTCCGCGAAACCGTCAAATTACTCCAAATGAGGGAGGATAAAACAAAGAGAAAATTTGCATGAAACGTAAAGAAAAGGAAAATTAAAATTGCATTAATTTAAAGGGGTGGTGCACAAGATCATACATGCGTTCCTTGTACTCGTTTCTCAGTGCGTGTCGGTACTTTGAGCGTGGGAACTTGGTATGAGAGATTGTGACCTGTTTTTCCTATGAGAAACTACTATTTATACAAATAGAAAATAACTGTACAAAGTTTAAAAAATGTAACTGCTACGTGCTCTTGGTAACGGTTACTTGATCCTACTTCGACATCAGCCTCCAACTCCTTCTTGTCAAAATATCTGTCTTCAGCTTCTTCGACTTAGCCAAATCTGAGGTCGAAATCTACTTGATGTAACTTGATAGCTTAATTCATTTCAGTGTCAAAATTGATACTTGTCTCTTGAAATACAAGGCCAAACTTTAAAAATAAATCAAACCTCGTTGACTGCATTTAATTTAGCCTGTCGAAATTACAGGCTAACACCTGGACAGCTGCATTTTGACCGCAATTTCCCGCAGCAGCCATTTGCTGTACACTAGTTCCAAAATCAAATCAGTGTTTGTATCAGCTGCATTTAGAACATAATAATAATAATAATAATAATAATAATAATAAAAAAAAAAACAACAACAACATATACCTTTGCCACCTCCACCCTAACTCGTTCTTCCAATTTCTTCTCGAACAATTCCATCATCTTCATTGGATCTTGTGAACGGCTCGAGTCCGCACGAGCAACACCTCCAAAGAATTTTTTTAGCCCAACGCCTCTTCCAACTGTCCGAACACGACCAGGATGGTCAGGTTTTCCGATGGCAGCGGTCAAAATATCATTTTTTCCTCTCGCAACAAAGGATCTTTGGCTACTCAAATCCACAATTTCATCCTACAACAAAAGCAAGCAATAAAACTAACAGTTACATAAAGAAGTAAATCCAAAAACTTATGAATTAGATACAATTGCATATAAACCAACAGTTGCATATAAACCAGAAACTAACAGTTGCATATAAACCAATTCTGTTACAATTACTTATGAATTTATCATCTAAAGTTTCCAGAAACTTTTAAATTTGTTCATTGCTTTATGTTGTTTTGTAATGATTGATTCATTGCTCATGTTTGTGTTTAAAGATAGCTAAAATGTGATTAACTGAGATTTTTACTTACAATCTTAGATGCAACTGATTCTGACTCCTCGGTTACATAAGATCCCGACTTCTTTTTATGGGCAGCCTTCCACAGCTCGGGACTCCTCCCGCGCTTTCTGTACTTGCTCTTCCTTCATATCTTGCTTCAACTTTTTATAACCGCCCCGCCCTATAGTGTGGTAGTATATATTTATTATGACATTGATTTTTCTAAGCAGATTCTCTTTTCTCCTGGTACAAAGAACACCCACCATCACATATATAATAGTTGTGGTGAAAACAATATATGCCACAAATTCAATTAATATTATACTTCAATATTATACTAATGATGATTCTAACAATACAGAAGTTTCAAAATAATACCACAAATTCCATTGTAAGGCGACTTTTAACAAATGCAGTCCATGTCTCAGTAGATATACTGCTATACTTGTGAAATGGGGTTGTTTCGCCGGACTTATCCCCCTTGCCAAAGACATATTTGTTCGTGAGTGTTGTCCTGAACTGTTTCCAACAAAGACCTATATAAACCATTCAAGTACGCTTGAATTCCTCATCATCGGGAACATCAAATATTTCCTTAACACAAAAATAAGGCGGTGTTAGCACAAGAATTTAGGAAAGATGAATTAAGACAAAAGTTCTTTCATTAGTTTATATACATACCAAAACACTATCCCAAACAACCTTCTTTGTATCCGCATCAACTCCATCCCAAGCCATGGGCAATATGCTCACTCTTGTCCGCGCAACCACCCCTAAATAGCTCTTGAGTGTGTCAGCATATGGACCAATAGGGTCGCCGTCACTATCAAACTCCACTCTATACCTATGACCAACTGGACGCCTAGCAAGGAACCACTTTAATGATGTTGGACGCCTAGTCCTCTTCTTTTTTGGAAGGTCATTATTGGAGTCACCCATGATATCTGTTGAACATAGGTAAAAACACAAATATAAATATAAATAACCAAATACAAATATGATCAGATAAGCAAGTATAAATATGTATTAGATAAACAACTATAAACATGAATCATATAACCATGTATAAATATGAATTAGATAACCAATGAATCAGATAACCAAGTATAAATATGAATTAAATAACCAAATATATGTACCCATACTCGTTCATGGGTTAATATAAACTTCTTCGTATAAAAATGATCATTGCGAGTGGCATGTACATCATCAACTTCGTTATCATCCATTAAAGCAGGCACTCGTGTTAAGAAAGAAGGTGTCTCAATAATTGCAAGAGTTGAATCTTCATTTTCATCACTACCTATTTTTCCTTGTAGTACCACCGACCAGTTTTTGTTAGAAGGATTCTTGATATAGAAAACTTGTTTTGCGTGGTCAGCCATGATGAAAGGCTCATTCTTATGACCTACCTTGTCAAAGTCCATTAGTGTATATCCCATTTCGTCAGTACGTACACCGCCGTTGCTGTTTACCCATTTACATTTAAAAATGGGCACTTTAAATTTAGTGTAATCAAGCTCCCAAATCTCTTCGATAACACCAAAGTAAGCAACAGATGCGAGTACAGGGTTTTTATCTTTTGAACTAGAGAAGTGCATTGAAGAAGCCATGACCATGACACCACTATTTTGCACAGTACTCTTGTCATCTTGCGACTTTGTGTAAAAGGAAAAATTATTTATGTCATACCCGTTCCAACTAAAGACATCAAAGTTAGGGTCATGTGCTAGCCATCTCAAAGTATCAGAGGCGCTTGCATCTTTCTTAATCTCTGATTTAAACCACTCGATGAATGTCTTGTTATGCTCGCTCAATAACCAATATTCATCCCGTCGAGGGTTTTTTGACTTTACTAGCTTTTGATGAGAAGACAAGTAAGGTAATACTTCATCTGTGTTATTCAACATAAAAAAATGTGCTTGAAGCACCTCCTCTCGACCCATGCTCTTAATGTTTATACCTCTACCCTTACCTTGACATCTCCATGCATATCGAGACTTTGGTAGCCCTACAGGTTTTGCATCTGACAAGTAGTCTGAACAAAACTCAATAGCTTCTTCTGTGACGTATCTTTCGACAATGGATGCTTCGGGACGATATTGATTCTTAACATATCCTTTCAAGATTTTCATGTATCGCTCAACTGGGTACATCCACCTTAAATAAACAGGACCACATAATCTAATCTCCCTCACCAGATGAACAATTAGATGAACCATGATATCAAAGAATGAGGGAGGAAAAAACATCTCCAACTGACACAAGATAATAACAGCCTCGGTTTCCAACTCATCCAATTTTTGAGGGTCGATAACTTTACCACATATAGTATTGAAGAATAAGCACAACCTAGTTATGGTTCGTCGGACATCTTTCGGCAAGATGCCACGTATAGCCACGGGTAGTAGTTGTTGCATCAACACGTGGCAATAATGAGACTTCAAGCCAACTAATTTGAGATCTTTCATTCAGACAAGACTCTTTACATTTGAAGAGTAACCTTGTGGCACTTTGATTCCCCTTAGGCACTCGCAAAAGCTTATTTTCTCTTTTTTTGACAAGGTATGACATGCTGGAGGCAAATATGTACCTTTACCTCTTGCCATTGGATGTAACTGTTCTCTTATGCCCATCTCAAGCAAATCCAAACGAGATTTTATACAATCCTTTGTCTTGCCTTTAATGTTAAGAAGCGTCCCGATGACACTATCACAGACATTTTTCTCGACGTGCATGACATCAAGACAATGTCTTACATCAAGACTAGACCAATATGGAAGATCAAAGAATACTGACCTCTTCTTCCACTTGCAATTGCTATTCTCAATTGACTGCTTCTGCTTTTTGCTGAATGCAACATTGATGTCCTTAACCAAGACTTCTTCTCCGGTCAAGGCATTAGGAGCAATGCCATTTTCCTGGCACCCATTAAAAGCTTTTTTCAACCTACGATATGGGTGATTACGTTTGAGAAATTTACGATGCCCAAAGTAGACAGTTTTCCTTCCATGTTTTAGTTGTTGGTGGTATGTGCCTTCTGCACAAATAGGACAACCTTTATGTCCCTTAACATCTATACCCAGACAAGTTTTCGTATGCTGGGAAATCATTGATCGAGCAAAAAGCATCGCTCGCAGCTCAAAGGTTTCACCAGAATACCCGTCAAACACATCCACGCCTTCATCCCACATTTTCCTCAAGTCTTCAACCAACAGGCTAAGATAAACATCTATGTCATTACCTGGTTGTCTTGGGCCAGAAATCATCATGGATAACATAACATACTTGTGTTTCATGCACAACCAAGGAGAAAGGTTGTAAATTATAAGGAGAATGGGCCACGAACTATGGTTTGTACTTAAGTTACCATATGGATTCATCCCATCCGAAGCAAGCGCGAGCCTAAGATTTCTTGGCTCTGCGCCAAAATCCGGAAACAAACGATCAACTTTCTTCCACTGCAGAGAATCGGCCTGACGATGAATCTAATAGTGATGATGATGATGTCACAAAAGGTTGTCCGTCTCATTTCCTCTCATCTGCATGCCATCTAATGTTCTTTGCGTCTTTTGCATTAGCAAATAAGCGTTGAAACCTGGGTATTATAGGAAGATACCATAAAACCTTCGCAGGACAACCTTTTGTGACATCATCACTATTAGATTCACCAGCCTTCACTTTGTAGCGCGAAAGATTGCACGTGGGACACTTGTGCAACTTTTTAAAATCATTTCGATACAATATGCAATCATTGGGGCATGCATGTATTTTTTTATACCCCACACCCATCGGACACAATATCTTCTTCGCATCATACATACGATTCGGCAATGTGTTACCTTCGGGAAGCATGTCTTTTAACAACTCAAATAATTCGGTGAATCCCTTATCGGTCCACCCATTTATTGCCTTCAAATTGACCAATCTTATCGTCGCAGACAACTGTGTGTATTTTTTGCATCCCAAATACAGAGGCTCTTCTTTGTCTTTGCATAGAGTATCATACATATGCGCCCGCTTAAATTCGGTCATTCATATCTTCATCGACTTTCTCTCTTCTGGACACACTTGGGGTGTCTCTTGATTCACCATGCCATATCCATTTGGTATAAATCATGCAGATACCATGAATAAAGAGATAGTCCTTTATTACGCTAGGTGGTTGTGGGGTCTGATTCACACAAATAACACAAGGACAAGAATAATTCACAATAGTTTTGGGAAGCTTTGCTTTAGCAAATTTTAGAAACTCTTCAACTCCATTCGCATACTCACCACTCATACGATCACTTAGCATCCAACTACGATCCATGGCTATGCTCCAAGTAAGTACTTCATGTCAGACATATATAGGGTCAATTACTAGACTTGGGCATTAAAATTGAAATAATAAAACTTGGACATTAAAGTTCAAGTCATGACACATGACACATTAACTATTTATACTTTACACATTCACATTAACTATTTATACTTTACACATTCACATTAACTACATTACACACTCACATTAACTACGGATGCAAAATAAATACTTTACACATTTTATAAAAAGTTCAAGTCATCACACATGACACATTAACTATTTATATCTTTGATTTATGTCATGTTATAAATCACATTTGGTTCAAACCAAAGTATTTTGGGGAAAGTAATTTGAAATTTCATCCATGCAAATATTATTCAAAGACCAAATACCAACAACAGGATAAAAGTAGAGATAAAAGTAGATCAATTCATCATCTTAGACTCTAAATTACAGGCGTGAAGGAAGGGAAAGTAAAACATACCTTGCTGCCGCCTGAGGTGAGTGATTTGTTGTTGTGGTTTAGGATATTCAGTAGTTTGAAAGATTCCTATGTAGACACAGAACATTATCATACGCATTCAAATTAAATAGTCAGTATGTGTACAAATTCAAGTGCAGGAATGTCCCTATCAGAGAACTTATCCCACTATTATGAAAATGCATAGGCAGAACATGAGCAGCCAGAAACTCAATTATAATTGGAGGCTTATGATACAGAAGCTTATTAGGTGATTTGTCTTTAAAATGGGAGAAGGGACTTTAACAAAGTGGGCACATAGTATGGGCACCAAATATCACAGTTCATTAAATTAAAGAATGTAACAAAGAAGTTACTACTTAAAATAAATGAAAGTCTATGATGTTGCAAGGGACACATTTAAAATGAGGGGAAAAAAAGTTGGTTTATTTTTGAGAAGTAAAAACATTTTGGAGACAAACGACCAACTCTAGATTCCTGAGTACATTATGACACTTCATTTGAAACTAAAATACAAAAGGAATGTTCGCTCTTCTGAATCTTATATTACATGAGGAGTGCAATAATTTCCATGGAGACAGAATTCAAGATCAAGGAAATTACAACCTTGTTTTGAGTCCAAGCTCTCAAACTCAAGAGTTAGAATAGAAGCATTGATAAAGCAAAGCAAAGCTTGTTTTTGACTTATAAAAAGAGCACACAACTCATTTGTAGTTCCCAAATCTCACTCAGGAAGGAACAATTAGCAAGAAAGCAGAAAGAACAAATTAAAAAAAATGGGAGAAGCTAAACAAATCAATGAAAAGCTAGACACACTGCTAACTAACTCAAGGCAGAAGAGGCTGCCCTGTTACAATCAGAACAGAATTAAACTAACGGAACTGATACAGTAACCTTGACTAATAAAACTAGGCAGATATAATACTCTCCAACAAAGGCTCAAAACTCATCGAAAAATGATCAAATTAAATAGGCAAGTCCCTAATATTCATATAAACATCATGGAAGTAATCTCATGTCAAAATCTTAAGCAACTAATTACCTGTAAATTCGGGAAGCTGCTGTTCTGAATGAAATCAAGAGAAATGGGAATTTGCTAATTCTTTTTGAAGAAGTAAACGCTGCATATTAGTACGAATAATTATAAAGATAGCTAAATCAAGAAACATAGATAGACAATTTTATATGATAATGAATCTCATAAAAGATAATAACAGAAAGTTATGAAGGAAAATAAGTGTAAAAGTGTATCCCTCAACAATATCAGCAAAACAATAAACATAAAATAGAAGCATGTTTGAGATAAGTGTTAAAGAGAAATGCACAGAAATGATTTTTTTTCAAGGATAGCGTCACTAGTAATTTATAAAGCAGATTTATAATATCAAGATGTCACTAGTAATTTATAAATGGGCAAATAAGTATTTTTATATGTGGTTAAGTTGTATAAATCTATAGTAGATATAGTGTCATCTTTAATTACTAGTTTTGATGCAACAATGAATATGAAGTTTTTTTGAGATTACATAATTCGATTTGATTTTGGTACGGATAATGCACTACAAAAATAACACGTTTTTTCAGCAGAAAAAATCCGCCGGAAAAATGACGTTTCCAGCAGATTTTTTCCGTCGGCAAAACGCTCGTAGTTAATGTTTACCAACAGGATTTCTGCCGGTATTGGGTGTTTTTGACGAATTTTTTTTCAAAAAAATAAAATAAAACAAAATCCGCCAGAAAGGCACATTACCGGCGGATTTTTCTGCCTGTACTTAAATTACACTATGAGCATATAAACTGAAATGCCAAATTTATGATATTTTTGTCATTCCAAGCTTCTTCTTTGACTAGAAATTAATTTAGGTTCATTAAAAAATAGCATTGTCATTCCTCTCTTTTGTGATGATTTACCATGCATCAAAAATATTCTTTGCTTCATCTACCACAAATAAATGAAGAGAGAAATTTTTAAAAAATAAATTAAATACTAAATATAGGGCAGAATTTGTTATATACTGCTAGAATTAACATATATAGATTATATAGCCAAAATTTTCTGGCCATATACCATGTTTTCTTGTTCACGCATGAAGAATCACTCATCTTTGGAGTGATTTATAAATTCTCTATTAGAAGAACCAATCATCAAAAAACTTGTCCCCTTTGATAGAATGTTTTTTTCATAACAAGGGACATGTTAAAAGAACAAAATAAAATATTAAAAATAAAGAAAAGTCTGCTAAATACTATTAAAATCAACATACAAGAATTATGTAGGCAAAAGTTTTTCTGATGATATACCTTGTCCAAATTTTCGGATGAAGAAGCACTCATCATTTCCTTCTTTCAAGTTGAAATGGGAATATTTGATTTATGTTTCAAAATGAAAAGATGTTCATAGAGAAATTTCAAATTCAATTGGGTGAGTTTGAATAATGAGGTGGGGTGGGGGTTACTCTAGGACTAGAAGATTCCGGACTTAATATGTGTTCATATTTGCAGAAAATAAGCAAATATTTCGTAAATATTTATATTGATAAATTCAAGGACAAAACTTAGTGCAGTTCCACAGGTGTGGTTGGTGTTGTTTTCCAATAACACCATGACACAAAGATTAGTTTTTGAAAAAACAATTAAAAAGTGATGAATAATATTAATAATAAATCTATGTGTCACAGTGATATTGGAAAACATAACTAGTCACACCAATAGAACAACACCAAAGTTTTCCCCCCTAAAATCAAGACATTATAGACAATATTCTTATCTGGCATGCTGGTTGCAGGACATGTGTTCATTCATCAACGGAACTCTCACTTTAGTCTTTATCATATCAGCATTCAAAAGTTGCCATTAGGAAATTCATTTTCATTTTGTTGACAGCAGTTACTATATTTTCTTAGAATGTGTAATTTTCATGATGCATTACTTTATTAGGATATAGAGTACTAATTCAAAAGTGAGTTGTTACTCGTCTCCATCCAACGATCTTTGGTTGTGGCATCTCTAACTATTCGGACCTACGGTCCTGTCAGATTGCATAGCACATGCTAAGAGCTGCGATGCCTGGCAGAGGTATAGACTCGGCGCAAGCCGACTTCTGAGTTATACCTAATTATCAAGCCTTTGCCATTTCTAGGTTGGGCCCAGGAATAGTGAGTTGCACGTATTGCCGAAAAGATGGAAAGGTTTTGCTTTAGTTGTGCTACTCTAGACCTGCGGTAGACAGGTGCTGCATGCAAAGGCCCTTTATTAGTAAGTTGTTTACGCTCATTGAAGATTTTATCTACAAAAGAAGTTCTATGGCGCACGCGCCGTCAGGTCTCTCTTCTTGGGATATCTTGATCACCAGAAAGGATAGAGATCTTATGTAGACATGCTTGAAGGCCACCTTCTCCCTTCTGTCCTTATGTTGTAGTAAGGTAGGGCGGTTCACTTGAGTTGCTCAACTGCCCCTTAGCCCGGTGCTCATGAAGCGCTACGGGACCTCCATCAGGGGATGAAGCAGGGAGGGCATAGCTAGCGGCATAGGAGCCGACTCGGCGTCAGCGGCTTCATGCCGCACTGGAGTGACCCAATATGTGGTTCCGCACGTTCCACCACTTCTCCGTTCGTTTCCAATACTGATCGTGAAACACCATGAGCAGCAGGATGTTGAGGTCCGAAATTCGAAGTGAAATTTTTTATGTGGGATGCAGCTCGGGCGTAGTAGGTCTGGACGCCTAGCATGAAATAACCTTCTCTGGTAGCGACACTACCTTAGTATAATCTCTCTCTAGCTTCCAGACTATATTATCGAAATCACAAATTCCTAATGATACCGGCAATTGGGAATCTCAGTTGATGAGCCTAGCAAACACAACTACGAAACCCAACCTTTTTCTTTCTTTTCGCATTGCTTTTCTTGAGGTGTAGTACCATTTGGAGGATAATCATATTGGCCCTTCCAGCAGCCCGTTGATCAGACGATGTAGTGGATTCTGTTCAATCGGCTAAGAGGCAAGTGCCCTTTCCTCTATATAATGTCTCCAAGTTGCCAAGAAATAGGTCCTTTGCATGAGTTAGAAACCATTGAATTTCATTCGGAAGAGGAGCCTTATAAAAATCGTCTTGATTCTTATATAAAAAAGGACAGGATTAAAGGAGGCAGTTCAAACAGGCATAGGTCAGTGCATTCGATGGAGCCAGAGGAAGAACTCCTACGCAAACAGAAAAGACTGGGGCTGTAAACTCCTTCTGTAGTGGCAGTAATACCATCAAGAGCGTCAAGGCGCTACTCTTTCCCGGCCGCTTTCAGTTAGTGTTCATTGCTGGGTGATCGCTCGCTATTTGGCTGGAAAAGGTAGTCTGGAAGTTTGATCTCTTCCAGCACCGAACAGAAGGAATATTGTACCTCGTGCAGGAGAAAGAAGAACAAGTCGCAGGAGAAGCGTTGAAGAAGCAGTAGTTTAAGCCATTGATCCTGTTTTTAAATTATAATTTTTTAAAATTTAATAAGTTTCCTAAAGAACTTCAGTTCAGTATGATGATGATTTCCTTAGAAATAGTCCAACAATATCAAGTGAAGCCAACCGAGATAATGCTTTGTTTATTAAAAAGAAAATCATTATAAATTATTTGTCAGTAAAGTATTTGTCGAATAGGTTTGAAACCGTCATGATCATTTTACGGACAAATTTCAATTTTCCATACACATGATTATTTCATTTCAAGATATCCTGAATTTCAAATTTAAAGTCATGTTTTGTGTCATTGAATTGCAAGAGTTTATTATTCTATAAACCTAAGGTATATTTCCATACACTTGTGAGTGTTTCTTCTTACGTTTTAACAAAACTCGAAGATGTATAAGTCATGAACACAATTTACTAACTCGTAAGCGAATGGAGGTGAATCTTGGTGAGAAATATGTTTTCTTGGCATTACCCTCATTAGTGTTATTTTCGTTAGTTGCCCCCATAGTTATCTGCAAAACTTTTAGAGTACAAAATAAAATAACAAACTCATACATTGTTTCCTCAAAATTATAGTGAATAAGAAATTCTTATATAGGTACACACCTAACAATTGATGTTTACAAACAAGCAGTCAACTTATTACAGTTAATAAAATTAAATTATATTCTACTGTTGTCTCTCATCACTTCATTTGCCCAAAATCAACTCGCGAATCAGAATTAAAACCTCCAAAATCTATCTATCTATCTATATCTATATAAATTACTAAAGGAAGCTTTTTTTTGAGACTCTAGGATGCTCCACATCATTTTCCTTTATTTTTCAATTTAAATATCAACATTCTTTTTGTCTTAATTAATATCAACTTTTTTCTTTTATTAATTAACCTATAGTGGGGATACTCTTCATATTCTTTTTAATTATATTTAAATTGAATATCAACTTATAGTGGAGATGCTCCTCATATTCTTCTATTATTTATTGTTTCTTTTTTATTTTATGAACAATTTAGTATTACCTATCGGCTTAATAAATTATAATCCATTATTTCGAAATTCATGTGATGAGTTTTTACTTATTTTTTATCTTCAAAATGGTTATATGCATAGATAAATATTTAGATATCATTTGTAGTTAAGTTGCTTTAACCAACAAAATTAAAAGTGCATATGTGTATATATATATATATATATATATATATATATATATATATATTGCAAATATTATTTTTATCTTAAAAATATATATTCCAAACTTTTATAATTAATGTATTTTAATGAAATAAGTTTTCTTGAGGTAGAATATAAATAATGAACGTGACCTATACTAATAACAATAATTAAACTTTTATGAGTTTTATTTTATAAGACTTTTTATTTACCAAATTTTACATAAGCCTTTTATGAGTTATACTATCCTACTCATTTTATATGTCTATATAATATACACAGTTACAGTTTTTTCATCACTAAATTATTTTCAAAAAACCATTTCCATTCTTCTCATTTACTTCGTTTTGAATGCCACCGTGATTAAAATTCCTCCAACAATATTTAAGTCATGGCAACCTTTCATTTCATCTAATATGATTATTATAATTAATATAAATTAATATAAACATTGAATCATTATTCCCATTGAATCCACACAAAAAATAAGCGTTTTAGCCTTTACATCAATTCTCTCTTATTTACTATAGATAAAAATATTTATATTTATTTATAATTTGTTAACAATTAATTATTTGCAAAAGGAAGCATGAGAAGCTAGCTTAGCTTCTACTTAAATGATATAATAGGTGTCTTTTTTTTTTGTGTTACCAAAAAAATTAAGTTTTAACCATTTAAATATCAGTCGTTATATAGTATTATTATTCTTTAATTTTAATGTTACTATTTTAAAAGAATAAAAATTACTGGACAATACATTAAAACAAGCGGTCATATAAATAATTGTTGATTATTAACATATAATTGATCAAGCCTAAGGGCATTCTCAACAAAAAAAATGCCAACGTTTATGGCTAATATGAACTAAACAATACATGGAATAAAGAATTAAACATAAAACAATTACACAATGAAGAAAATGATTATTGTTGTATATATATTATATAACTAAAATAACCGTTTTTTTGAATTGTCATTTTTGCACCTTTTTTCAAGAAAGTTTATCCCTTATTGATTCACTACTTCATGTTTTCATTTTGGTTGCCTTTTGATATCTCTAAATTATTATTTTTATTAGTATTCATTATTAATTAATTTAGTTAGAATATAATAGCCAATCTTTTCATTTTTCTTGACTTAACATCTTCTTTCATATATACTATAAATACTTAAACAATTTGAGAATAGTGGTCACCATTTATCTTTTCATTTTTAAAACACTTTCTTTTGTTGTTACATCACTTTTTGTTGTTACATCACTAGAATGGAATATTTTTAACCTTATATAATGGTAGTTAATGTCAAAAAATTAAAAATGAACTTTTGTTAGGCTTTTGAAATTAACCATAATTATCAAATGATAACTCACTTTTGAATGGAGGCTCTAGAATGTTCCTGAATTTTTTATATTTATATTTATTTATAATTTATACGGAGACTTCAGTTTTCCTATTAATATAAAATTTAATAGTAAGTATTAATTTTGTATTTTATTAATTATTTTATTCAATATTTTTTGGGAAAGTTTATTTTATCTTTTACGTTTAGAAAGAAAAACTATTTCTAAGGGTTAGCTACCGTAGAGTTAGTTTAGTTCGATAAGTTAAAATTTTATTTTAATAGCCCTCTTTTACTTTATTGAACTTTTATTCAATTTTTATTAAGGAGTGTGAATGATTTTTTTGCAATCGATTTAGTTTCAAAACAAATGATTCTAAAATTGGTTACCGCGTGTATTAATTTGGTTCTATTATTTTGTTTAAATGGTTATTCTAATTGTGTTAGTCACCATATTTGTCATTTGATTTATTTTAGACTCATCTTTCAATAATTTATTTTAATAGTTATGTCACTTTATCCTTTAGCTGTGGAAATTTTCTTTCAAAATACCATGCATAAAATCTCAACAATGTCGACATTGTCTTTAAGATATTTTATACAAGAAACTATGCTTTGAAAAAACTAAATTGAATTCCATTATTAATTTATCATGATAAATGTTTTTCATCTATATATTCTACACAAAACCACTTACATTTTTCCTTAATTTCAATTCAGTTGTCTTTTATTTTAGAAAATATTAAAAATTAAGTTTATTTGTAAATATTGAGTTTTTTTTACAAATTGTAAATATTGAGATTATATAAGCTGCTTTTATAACTTCTATTATTTCTTATTTAATTTTCTTGCTATATTGCCATAATACAATATCTATTAAATGATAAACTGTATAAATAATTAAGATATTACTTTCAAAGTTGAATATTATTGTGTATCCTTTTCACGTATTAAAAGATGAAAATATAAATAATAAAAATATACTGTTTTAAAAAATCCATTGTTTTTTTAAGTGATTATTATAAATTATTATTTTTGTTACATAGTACTTCAATTTTTTTTATTTTTTTTTGACGGAAAGTACTTCAATTATATAATGGTTAAACTGATTTGCGAATGATTTCTTTCTCAAATTTCATTATTCGAGGTATTATGTATTATAATTTTATTAAATTAATGGTTTAATGGTTTTATTAATAAATTAAATTTTAATGATAGTATATTGCCAAGCAACATAAACTATTTTCATGTCCTTTGAATTCCGCTCATGGTTTTACATTACCAAGCTAAAGAAAACTTGATTATTGGATTGTGAATTTTTCTGATATTTTTATTTTTTTAAAAAAATATTTTTCTCCTTTGTATTGATTATTCATAATTCTTGATTTGAAGTTTCATTTTTTTCCCTTTTCGCTTATCTCAATTATAATAAATACTACAAAATTAAAAAGTATCAAATAATATTACAAGTTGCAAACATTATAAATAAACCCGTGCATCGCACGGGCTTTTCCCCTAGTGCTATCCTATTATAACCCCAAATACACTTTCCACCTATGTTCTGGAAGCCACCTATCTTCATTTGAAGATTGGAACTATAGGGAAACTAGAGAAGTGTGGAGCTTGAGGTTTGAGCTCATAACTAGGACCTTGGAGCTCAAATTGGTAGACTTTGGTGGTTTTATCTATGTCTATCCACCAAACCTTTTTTTATTTTATTTGTCACCATATATACTGTGTTGCCTAGTTGAAAAGAAACTTGTCATCACCAAGATATGTTTATATTTTTTTATAAATTAACCTATATTTTGTTTTTTCAAAAATATGAAATTTGAGCACTCGAAGTCTACATATCTTATTTAGAAATTCAACCTGTATTAGTCACAGATAAATCATCATTTTAGTCTTCACTCCTCAAACATTTCGGTTGTCTTCATATTAATTCCTAAAGTATAAACTAGTGACATACAAGATAACAACCATGTTTGTTTACCAACGATGTTTGGGATAGTCTAGCATTTTTAAGAAAACAAAATGTGAATTGATAATCCTCTTAGAAAAGAAGCAAAAACATATGACCATCAACAACTTAGTTAGAATGTGATACAAATTAACCCAATGTAGTATCGCATAAAATCAAGATTCAGGAGGCAAGAGCCACACAAAGACAAAAACTCAATATATTTAAGATTTTCATTATAATATGGCTAATATGATTTTAGAAGAAAGGAGTTCTACATGGTGTTCCCTTTCGTTTGTTACGCCGCTTAGGGGGTTCAATAGTTTCCTCCTTTTTCTCTTGATGAAGACTATCAACCTAGTAGAGTTCAGATTAAGAAGTTAAAAAATAATAACTACAAAGTTCAATTTAATGGAAGATGGAGTGAGGGGAGGGGGAAATGGATCGAGTTTCATTACCTTGCAAGAAATGGAGCAGTAACGATATAAATTAGGCTCAACCAATTTTCTACTGCAGATTGCACATGATAACGCCTCGTTCTTTCTTTCTGAACCACAATGTGGAAGAGGCTTCAAGGTAATAACCAGTTTCTTATTGCATTTGTAGGGCTGCAGTCAAAGAGGAGTCAAATAAAACAAAAACATATTAATGGATTTAGTTCAAAACATTCATTCAACTTTTTGAACCCAAATTTCAATTTTTTTAAGCATTACCAGAATATAAGAAGGATTTTGGAGGTGTATTAGCTTTTTATTTCACCTAGGTTGTCTAATCAATAGAAGATAATGTAATATGGCAACGAAGTCATTCCAACAAGATTTATAGATGTAATTTGATTTTGAACCTCTAATATTTTGAGACTATCATCAAATCACTTGGTTTTTATTTGTTAGCATGCATTGCTAGAAACATGGCAACAAAAAAATGATGTGGATGGAAATGATAATGATACGAAGATATTAAGTTCTAAATATAAGAACATTCTTTTTGAATAGAATAAGTTCTAACTATAAGAACATTTGAACTTCTAAGTTTTGACTATAAGAACATTCTGACAACTAGCGAGAGATTTAGTGGTATCTAGCAATGTATTAATTGAATTAGATTATAACCTATGGGAGCTTCTCAAATGAGACGGGTATTCAGTACTTATGTCTTATTAAGTTTATGGAAATGGATACTTGAAGAGATGTTATGTGTGGGAGCTTTTGAGAAATTTGAGATTGAGAACCTAATCTCCAGTTACATACGCTTTTATTCAGACGATTGATAGGAACTAGAATTGATTACAGAAATGATAAGAAAGTCAAAAGGACTAGCCCTCATCATGAAAGACAAGTGTATGAAAACATAGAAATAACTCAGAAGAAAAGCTTTTCTGCCCTATGATCACATTCTCTCTTTGATGAAAAAGATGCAACTTCCTTAAACAAGTCTTCATATTCCTTAAAAAGCTTGTTGCTATACAAATTATTTAGAGAAAGAAAACCCTTTGCCGGTTGGCAATAACCACCCCATAAATAACCAAATAATTGCCTATCTCCACACATTCCCATCCCTTCCCTCATATTCTCCACTAATATTTCTAGTACTCTTATTTCCCTTCCCTACTGCCTTGTATATTGTTTGTTAGGATCCAGTATAGTAGAATATGTCCACTAGTAATAGACTTCCCCAACTGTTTCCTCCGAAATTTCTCATCATACTCTTTCCCCTTTTCTACCTTATGGGATACACCTTCATTGGGTTCTAGCGATGAGACCCAAATAGCCAATATAAGACCATCTACACTTTCTTTTCTTTTAAGTACTTTTGAAAAATGATCCAAACTAACTCTCATATTCATGGCATTACCATATTTATACATGTATCCACTAATTGCACAATTGTTTCCAAGGTTGACTCATAGAATGGTTTCTTTATTATTAAGTACTAGCAAATGCTAGCTAAGGACATGAAGAAGTTTCATGAAGGAGGTTGAGGGTTCAATTCCTAGAAACTAATATTTTTTTGAATCTAACTAATTACTAAGCACTAATATTGGCCTACCTAAAAAAATTTACCAGCAATAATCACTTAAGCTAAAACTACCAAGTAATATCCCATGTGAAAAAGAGTATCACCTAACAAAACAACCCAAAGGAAATGGAATGAACACTTTTGTCAATTATTTAGTATGCAATAGATAGACAATCAAGACTTACCAAAGCATTGATGATCTCCAATAACTTGACATGAATTTAAGCTACTAATATTGGATTAACAAATTAGTTCATATAAGCATAAATAATATGTGTGGCCAGTTGTGCAGGGTTTCAGTATTAAACGAAAAAATTAGTTAGAGACTCTAAATTAAGGTAGGATACTTTACCTGAATCTGAGAGCAGTCAATATGCTTTCTCATAGAAGCAAGGAGCACAGCCTCTTTGTAACTGTGTCTATAAATTTTAAGTGTTTCATGCTCGTGATGAATACCCGGAGATGCACAATGTCGGCAGAACAACAAATTGCAGTCTACACAATATTTGTCCAACTCATTCCTAGCTAGGTAAAGCATGAGCTGTACATGGGTCAAAAAAAGTTTTGCTCAAAAAATCCTCAAGCCACATTGGCTTGAAAGCTGCATCCACTATCTCATCCTACAAAGTAAAGCATATCGTTAAAAGCTTACACAGAAAGTTACAAAAATAATCCATTGATATTCCTTTTATATCTTATAAATTTCGTTTTTCCTTTGTTTTAATTTTCTATGCCCCCTAAAATGGTTTTTCCTGCTAAAATGTGGGAGAGTTTGTGATTGGAAATATGTTGTGTTGCATTTTGATGCATCAATCTTACCAAACTCACTTTGTCGCCTATTCGTGTTGTCTTTTACCTTTGGGGCAGAAGAATACATACAGGTAAATCAAGCAATCACAAATATGTATGCTTTTTTACCTCTAAACTATAGGCCAAAGACCGGAAAATAGAATGGCTCATTCCACGTCAAAATATATGGAGATATGTACCAAGGGTGTAAAGCTTACTAGAAGTTGATGATAAAGATGAAAGCAACAAGATTAGAGTTAGTTGCAATAGTTATTTTTCTTTAATTGAACACGTTGATTACTCAGATACGACAAAAACATAAAACACATCATTTTAACACTTGAAACATTCACAAAACAGAACCAAAATAGATAGCAAGTGTTGAAGTGCTATGATTTCTTATTTGTCGTATCTGAGTAACGAACGTATGAAAATTTGCATGTACAAATGCAATAACTCTTACAATTTATGTCTCAATTCTTAATTATTAGAAGTTCTATTGACTACTTAGTTACTTAACTTGCACTATGAGCATATAAACTGCAATACCAAATTTTGATATTTTTGTCATTCTAAGCTTCTTCTTTGGCTAGAAATTAAATTAGGTGCATTAAAAAATAGCATTGTCATTCCTTTTCTTTGTGATGATTTACCATGCATCATCAAAAACATTATTTTCTTCATCTACCACAAATAAATGAAGTGAGAAATATTTAAAACAATAAATTAAATACTAAAAATAGAGAAGAATTTGTTATATACTGCTAGAATAAACATATACAGATTATATAACCAAAAATTTCTGGTTATATAAAGAAAACTCTGCTAAATACTTTTAAAATCAACATGCAAGGAATATGTAGGCAAAAGTTTTTCTGATAATATACCTCGTCCAAATTTTTGGATGAAGAAGCACTCATCATTTCCTTCTTTCAAGTTGAAATGGGAATAGTTAACTTATGTCTCAGAATGAAAAGATGTTCATAGAAAAAATTCAGATTCAATTGGGTGAGTTTGAATAATGAGGTAGCAGATTTGAGGTGGGGTGGGGATTACTCTAGGACTAGAAGATTCCGGACCTAATATGCGTTCATATTTGCAAAAAATAATCAAATATTCCGTAAATATTTATATTGATAAACTCAAGGACAAAACTTAGGTGCAGTTCCATAGGTGTGGTTGGTGTTGTTTTCCAATAACCCCATGACACAAAGATTAGTTTTTTTAAAATTAACTAAAATGTAATGAATAATACTAACAATAAAATCCATGTGTCATGGTGAGATTGGAAAACAACACCAACCACACCAATGGAACAACACCTAAGTTTTTCCCCCTAAAATCAAGGCATTATAGATAATCTTCTTATCTGACATGCTGCAGGACATTTGTTCATTCATCAACGAGACTCTCACTTTAGTCTTTATCATATCATCATTCAAAAATTGTTATTAGCAAATTCGTTTTCATTTTATTTACAACAGTTACTATATTTTCTTTGGAATGTGTAATTTTCATGATGCATAACTTTATTAAGATAGAGAGTACTAATTCAAAAGTGAGTTGTTACTTGTCTCCATCCAACGGTTTCCAAAAGCACTTCAGTTCAGTATGATGATGATTTCCTCAGAAAAAGTTCAACAATATCAGGTGAAGCCAACCGAGATAATGCCTTGTTTATTAAAAAATAAATCATTATTAATTATTTGTCAATAAAGTATTTGTCGAATAGGTTTGAAACTGTCATGATCATTTCACAGACAAATTTCAATTTTCCATACACACGATTATTTCATTTCAAGATATCCTGAATTTCAGATTAAAAGTCATGTTTTCTATCATCCAATTGCAAGAATTTATTATTCTATAAACTTAAGGTATATTTGTCTGAGAAAGCTTACAGTTCTCTCGTGAGTGTTTCTTCTTAGGTTTCAACAAAACTCGGAGATGTAAAAGTCATGAACACAATTTACTTACTTGTAAGCGAATGGAGAGGTGCATCTTGATGAGAAATACTTTTGCTTGGCATTACCCTCATTGGTGTTGTTTTCGTCAGTTGCCTCCATAGCTATCTGCAAAACTTTTAGAGTACAGAATAAAATAATAAACTCATAAATTATTTCTTCAAAATTGTAGTGACTAAGAAATTCTTATATATTGTCAAAAAAAAATCTTATATAGGTACACACCTAGCAATTTATGTTTACAAACAAGCAGTCAACTTATTACAGTTAATAAAATTAAATTATATTCTATTGTTGTCTCTTATTTCTCCCTCTCTCTCTTTAAATTTGAAGTTACATTTTCTTTTTCCACATAATTAATGTATCATTTAATAATTTTTTTATTTCGTTTATACAATAAAACTATGTTAGACCAGTATTAAAACTATGTTAGAAAGAATTATGTGCTGTAAATAAATTATTTATTTTTAATAATTATGGTCATTCAATATATCCTGCTTCATTAAAAATTTCATATAAAGCATATTATTTTTATAATGAAAAAAGTTTTAATAAAATTTAATATTTGTTTTTTTACAAACTTTTAAACATTTAATAAAATCTACGATACACATTTTTTTTCTAATAATAATGAAATCATTAATTATAAATTGCTATTCCCTAAATTAATAAGTTGTAGATTTGTATAAATAACACAGTAATATTTTTAGAGAGAGGGAGAGAGAAAATAATTTATTTTTTGTTCAACCACGGTATCCTCCACACACAAGGGTAGAGACTAATCATTCAAGATAACAGAGTTCATCTTAAGGGGTTGACCTCTCCCAACAAAGTGAATAATTTAATTTTAGTAATTGTAAAAATTTGATTGGTTGTTTCTAAGAATTGATTTTGGACATTAATTTGTGTTAGTTAAGTATTAAACTACCCCATTTGTAGTTAGTTGTCTTGACCTACTAGGTTGAGAATAGATCCCAAAATTGGATCATTTGAAGTCAAGGTTTATGATTGGTTTATTCAAATTATAAAATTAAGGATTTGAATTGTACCCAAGTTTCTACAGTTGTCATGGAAACTCAAGGATTTTGATTGTACTAACATTGTACACTTGTTATGATTTAGTAGTATTTATATCGCTTTGATTAGATGAGGAGATGAAAGATTATTTATTATTCCTCATTAGATTGTGTGACTTTGATAATCTTTTACGGAACTATGTGTTCTTTTGATTGTATGGAAGCATGATGTTTGTGTGCTTGATTATGTAATGGTGGAAATGTTTCATTCAAATATATATATATATATATATATATATATATATATATATATATATATATATTAATGATATTTATGGGATCAATATTATATTTGTGTAAGACTAAACTTGACATTGTATTACGAGTTGAGGAAATAGAAATACATTAGGAAGTATGGGGTGTCATGAACAATTCTTAGTAATCCCACAATTTGGCTGGGACGATAATTCATTTAACCCAAACTCATTCCATTTATTTCCAAATAAAAATCAAGTGAGAGGGAAAGACACTCTTTATCCACTTGAGATGAGAGTGAGTTAAAAAGAGAGAAAGAAAAACTCAATGTTTATCAAGGAGCCACATGTAGGCATTAGAGCAAAAGTACACTTATGTTGAAGATGCTTCCCAAACCAACATGTCAGGGAGGTTCTCATTGAAATGCATAGGAGGGGGCATTGATTCGCTTGATGCATAGTTCCAGAGGGATCATAGTGCTCATCATGTTCCAATTTCAAGTACCAGTAATACTAACATCTTTTAGTTGTAGTTGTGTATCCGAAATGTTGAGAAAATCAATCCAAGTGACATATTTCTCCTTCTTCATTCCAATGAGAGAACCAAAAGGAGGAAGAACCGTCACCTAGGAACTGGATGCACTGCTTAAGAGCCTCCAATATCCACGACCTTTCATTTGAAGAATTAATGTTGCCATGCTTAATATATTTGTGGAGAAGAACTTGTACCCACAATTTATTCCATTCATTCAATAGTTGCCATATAAGATTACCAAGGAGAGCAAGGTTAGAAAGTAATGCTTCCCTAATCGCCAATCCTCCAAACTTTGGGAGTGATCCTAGCTATCATTGCAGTCAAAAATATTTTGAGGCAGGTAGCGTATTTGCATAATATCGATAGGCATAGCAATAGTCACAGACTTTGTTAGACTCATATGTCCTGCTTTGATTAGCAGGAGACCTTTCCAATGTGCTAAACGAGTGTGCATCTTCTCAAGAATGTAGCTATATGTATCTTTCATAACCACTTGAGTTTATCACATTAACTTTCATAACCACTTGAGTTTGTTCTGGAGTGGCCTCACAAAAAAGGACATCTGTAATGAACCCAAATGCTAAAGCTGCCATGTGTACTAAAAGCCAAAAAGAAGTGGGACCTCAAGGAGAAGTTCACAACAGCAATACGGTTAGGAATGTGGAGGGATCTCACATTAGTGGGAGTATAAGAATTAGTTAGGGGAATAGAAATGGGTATGATGAATGTACGATCTGGTTTCCTCTTCTATCTGTAACTCTCTCTCTCTCTCACCTAAACATCTTCTTTCTTCTCTCAAATTGTACTGTAACTTGATCTCACCTTGATATCAATACAACAGTACTTGTTGTTCCAAAATTGTTGTGTGTGAGTTGTTGTTAATTTAGTCATCATTACATTGGTGCTTTCATAGATGAATTTCCCCTCTCGCGAAGAAAGTAAGCGGCGCATGGCGGAAAATCACCGCGAAATACAACGGATAATTGCACACATGCTCACATTGTTGGAAGAGATGGCAGAAGAAGAACTAGCGAGCAATGTTTTATCGGTTGTGGAGGACGTCTCTTCGTTGAGTGATGCATCTGAATCGTCTATCGTTGCTCTTCAAGCTCCTGCTGATTGTCTTCACTCATCAGAACAGATTTTCACCACTTTCGTCAGTGACGAAGACCCTGTTGTCCATGACATATCACCTTCGCAGGAGGCAAGCTCACACACTTTAGCGTTGAAGCCATCGCTACTCAAGCAACAGATGCTTCTGATGTTACTGATGATCGAATACTTAAACTACTTCCTGAGATCTTCCTACCGGATCCACGTGACGTAGTTCCGGTTCTGCCTCCACCGCTCGCACCACCGTGGCTGCATACGAAGATGGAAGATGACACCGTCAGTATCTCTCGTATTGGCGTTGCGACTCAAGCCTTCACAATGGATATGTCGTTTGTATGCTATGTCCCACCACTTCCAAAGCCGCCAGACATCAATAACAGCGCGGTGGACACCATAGTTTTGCCTTCGGGTGTGACAATTGCAGTTTGCACTCAATCTGTTTGGGGTAATTTCTGTGTTAATGGTGGCAAGACCCAAGGCCCTAGTGCTCCCAGGTATGTATCGCACAATTACTTCTCTGATTTGGGTTATTTTATGTCTGATTTTGTGGATAATCATGAAGCACAATAAAGCTCTTGGCTGACATGTATACCAAAGGGAGATTTAGGAGGAGGACAACTAAAACCAAATGAGTCAAATGCAAAAGAGTTGGTTGCTTGCATGGGATGGGAAAATTTTGTTTCAATACGTGTTGACATTGAGAGTCGGGCCAATTTTCTCCCTCCTTTGAAGGTCACGGGTGGTGCAGGGGTTGCTTCACTGCCGCTGAAACCTCCGAATTGGACGCTTAGTGCGATAGCACGTCTTCTTCCGCCACCTGAGCCACCAGATTGGCATTATTGTATAGTTTCTACCATAAGGGTTAATGTCACTCTACTTTTTAGTTCTTCTTATATTCATAGTTGTTTGGGGATTGCACTGCTCATATTTGATGAAATGCTTAACAAGACTGTAAGTTCTTCAAATTCTCAATTCATATTGATTTGTTTGTTTGCGCTACAACAACACTTACACAAGCTGGTTACTTCAATTGAAAAGAAGATTCCTGTTGTTGCTTTGATTGTGTTTAAAGAAATCCTGCAGCAACTACCTGAATTGGCACTTGAACCATATTGGGTTCACTTCTTGAGCTACGTGAATGGTCCTTCTCATGATGATGGTGGGGGAATTGTGGGATTCAATTTTTTTTCTGTTACAATTGTTGTTGCTGAGGGTTTACCTTTATCTATGACGTTGAGCCTTGCATTTTCCATGAAAAAGATGCTGCATGATAAAGGAATGGTCCATCGGTTGGCTACTTGTGAGACGATGGACCCTGTAACTGCTATTTGCATCATTGAACAAGTTTATAAGCAGTATTATTTGGACTTGCATGCTGATTTTTTCTCTGTATCTGGTAGCTCTGTGTTATTGGAATCCCTGGAGCTTTTGGATTCACCACCATCCTTGGAATGGAATGTCTGGAAAAAGATAGCAATTGGAATTGCTCATGGATTGACTTATCTTTTTGATGATAGTACACATGTGCTAGTGGGCCTGAATTTGCAGACTAGTTTAGTTATTGGCTGTAAATATTTTACAACACTATATGCCTATGGAAAGAGAAGAAAATGTGGCTATGCAATAAGAGTATTGAAGATTCTTGCTCCTGTTCATTGTTTAATGTTCATTGGTCAGTTGACTACTAATATTCTCATTGACCCAATAGTTCAGCACCTTTACCCTATAGGTTTATTGACACAATCAACTGTTGATGGAGTTACAGATTATTCAAACCAAATTGAATGGGCCTTCCATGCAATTTTTAATGACTCTCATGGGAGATATGCAGTAGAGTTTATAGATGCTACCATCCATGACTCCTTGGTGCTTTATTTTAACACTCTATATGGGGTTAGGGCACCACCTTCCATCAAAGCTTTTATTAATTGGGATTTAAGTGATAGTCTTCTTCTCTTCAAGTCTCAATCTCCATCCATTTTCTACCCTCAGGATGGTGCAGGTTGTGTTTGTTCCAGTCCCAGCAATGAAGTTTGGATAATGTCCTCAGTTTGGAAGAAATTGGCTGGTGTGCCCCTTTCCATCCCCAAAGATACAGTCTCCAAGCATCACAATTATGGCGTAGATGAAGGTCACAGTTATGGCATACATGATAACTGCGAATTGGAAGAGGATTCAGGAACTTTTGAGTTGCTAAGCCCAAATCAAATAATTCTGAGTTATTCTAACAGTATGAGTTGCATGAAACTTGCACAGTGTGAAAGTACTTTTAAGGTGCGAGGTGTATTGGAATTTTCTATTGGCCAATATGAGCAAGTTGAAGCCAAGCTTCCAAACATATGTGTTGTTGCAATGAGTTTGTTGGCTGGAACAGTGGGTCCATTGACAACCCGAATATGTCAATGTTGGGACCAAGGTGTACAATTGGGCATGGCTACAACAATTGGGATTATACAAGTCGAGCAATGGGATCCAGGTGGATGGTCTTTTGTCCATGGGGACTGTGCACTAAAGTTGGAGGCTATTGGGACAGTGGGTTTCCAGGATTCAAAGTCTTTTATTACTAAGCTTTTAGAAGAATTGCAACTTCACGTTCCAGGTGCGACATTTGATCATATGGAAGGTCCAATTGACTTGAGGCAACTTAGAATATTTCAACCTTCAACCACCATCATTATGTTGACTTCAACCTTGAGGACAAGGTTGCTTTTTAAAGGGGTTGGTATTGTAATGAACCCAAATGCTAAAGCTGCCATGTGTACTAAAAGCCAAAAAGAAGTGGGACCTCAAGGAGAAGTTCACAACAGCAATACGGTTAGGAATGTGGAGGGATCTCACATTAGTGGGAGTATAAGAATTAGTTAGGGGAATAGAAATGGGTATGATGAATGTACGATCTGGTTTCCTCTTCTATCTGTAACTCTCTCTCTCTCTCTCACCTAAACATCTTCTTTCTTCTCTCAAATTGTACTATAACTTGATCTCACCTTGATATCAATAGAACAGTACTTGTTGTTCCAAAATTGTTGTGTGTGAGTTGTTGTTAATTTAGTCATCATTACAACATCATCAACAAACAATACCACTGTTAATTAGAGATGTAGATAGGCCGCCACATTCCGCAATTGGCTCTGCTCTGGATGCTTAATGCCAACTTCTCCATGCACAAGACAAACAAATAAGGAGAGAGGGGATCCCATTGGGAAAGCCCCTTAGTTGGTTTGAGATTCTCCATTTTTGCACCATTCCAAAGGATGGACAGATCAGATGCTTTGGTACAACTCATGATAAGTGAGATGGTGAGCATAGGGAAGCCAAAATCCTGCAAGGTTGGCTCAATAAAATTCCAGCCTATCATTTCATAAGCTTTCTCAAAATCAATTTTAAGTAGGCCAAAGTACATTTTTGTGACTGTGATGGCACATGATGAATTACCTCTTGAGCTATGATAGCACTATCAGCTGTGCCTCTACTCGGGATGAAGCTGCTCTAGAAGGGCCCAATCAAATCATCAAGGAATCAGTAGATGTGGTTCACTCGGGATGAACTACCTCTTGAAGATAACATAACATAAGCTAATAAGCCTAAAATTCTTAAACCTTGTTAGGGTTATTCTCTTTCTACACTAGGGTTATTCTCTTTTGGTGCGTGTAACCTTTATTATTACCCTTCCCCATTTTTTTATGTTGCACCTTGTTTTCTTAAGCTATTTCGTACCTTTCTGTTCATACTATTTAGTACACGTGCTTTAATTCTTTTTTTAAAATTGAGTAGCGGGTAATTTTATGAAACATAAATTTTCACAAGAATTTTAAATGCAATTAACAACATAATTAGGGGCTAGAATATTACTTCCTATATTACGATCTATCTAATCCTAAAAAAAGAAAAGAAATACTACTTAATATTTCAGCTTTTTTCACTTATTCATTAAAGTGTCTATTTTTACAATTACCAATCATTGGAAGGATTTAAATCCTATTTTTATTATGGCAATAAAAGACAACTAGCTTGACTAATGGATAATGTGGGCTTGCCATCATTATGAGCTTGGCATGCGACTTCATTAAGTCCAAAAGAATTTACACATATTAAAGGATAAGTTAACAAATGTTTCATTGCAGGAACATATATATTGGAAGAAGTGAGTCAAGGTTCGAAGGCTTGGGGAAGGTGACACTAAAAGCTGCTTTTATTCACTCCCCAGCTTCAACACAAAGAAAAAAATGTTACTCTCTCCGTTACTGATCTTTGGTACTTTTGGTCTTCTATTTTTTTTCCAAAATATTGGTACTTTTAGAAACCCAATATATACTTAACCAAATTTTTCCAAATACACCATCTATATTTATTGATATTTTTAGAGTTCCAAAGTATGTATTAATTGTCTCAACACTATTTTATTTAGACTTCAATTATCCCTAGACAACTACAAATAGGGCATTTTAGTACTTAGCTAACACAAATTAAATGTATCTTAATTTGTGTGTAACAAGCCAAAAGTACCAAAAATTAGGAACAGAGAGAGTATTCTTAGACTCAAAACCGACAGTAACTTTTTAATCACTTGAAATTATGGTCTCTACAATAATTTGGTGCAATCCTATTTTCAGGAGTTTTTTTTTTATTCTGATGACTACTTAGCAATCCTATTTGGCGCAATCCTACTTTTTTTTATATCCTTGGGAAATAATACTCTGCTAACACCTTCTTTCACTGAGCTTTAATTCGAAGAGGCCATTTCTTCAATGCATTCGGATAAGTATCCAGGTCCTAATGTACCTAATCCAAAATTTTACCAAGGTTTTCAGTCCACTATTGGCTCAAATATCTTATGGTGATGCATATCTTGGCTGAATGAGGGAGTCTTTAATATAGAGCTTGTGGGCAAGATTGATAATCCTCAATCAATGAGAGATTTTCGACTAACCTCCCTGTGTAATGTGTTCTACAAAATCTTGCCAAAAGTCCTGGCTAACCGCATAAAGAGTGTTCTCCCTATTTTTATCTTAGAAAACCATGAGATGCTCTCGTTCAAGGTAGGTGTTACGATCGGTTTCTCTGGATTGCCAAAATTTTATTATGTCTTATTGCATGAGAAATGGGTGGTTTTTTACTCGCCAAGAACAAAAACTTACCACCAATTTATTTTATCATACAATATTTTATTTTTAATTGGTTATTACATTTTAGTTCACATTAACCTTCCAGTAAAAATGCATTTTATTTACACAAGCACATTAAAGCGGAATTATGCATATTTTATACATTTATGGGTTCACGTCAGCCTTTGAATCAGGAAGTAAAAAGGCACCCATTTATTGGTTAAATACAATAAATAATATGGCAAAATCTGGAGCATTGATACAATCAACGATTGATGTTACCCTGACTTCAGTGACAGCAGGAAATAATGACAGCTGAGAATCACAATCCGCATCTGAGGATGTTGATTTCTGGTACTTTTGAGTCAAAGGTATGGTTCACTAGGTTTTGGATTTCCTCCTTAACAATTTGAAATTCAGCAATCATTTTAGTTTCTGGGCGATAGTGTGTGTTGTAGTCTTGAAAGACCTCCCGAGGGTAGCCATACGCCGATTTTGGTTGCAAACAGTGGTGGTGGCCATACGCCGATTAGGCAAAACAGGTTTATGTCCCTAAGACTTAGGCTACTATTGATGCGAGTTTCAAGAAGAAAGTCAATCAACAACCTATCGAGATGCATCCGCAGCAAGGGGTCTCTTCACCAAATGAAGAAAAGGTCATGCAAGAAGTCCATGTCTCGATTCATTTGGCTGATGGTGAACATATGTCACCTGTGGTTTGCCGGGTTCGTAGTGATTCCACTCAGCCTCCCACCACTAGGCTAGATTCGGTATATATATGCCTCAGATTCTGATGTTATTTCTAATCTTGTGGTGTCATCTAACATGAGAATTTTGGGGAAACTTTGAGGTGATGTGTTTGATGATGCTGACGATCTTGTGACCTTGGAACTGTTGCGGATAAGTCAAAATCGGTTGTCTCCAAGACTCGGAAGATGAAACATAAAAAGAATTTGGTCCAGAAAACAGTAGACTATAACACTCGTTCAAAGACGAATTATGTCTCTGTTTCCTTTTGATCTGACTTTTGTAAGTCGGCCCTTGATTTTCTAAATTTCAGTGTTTGGCTAGAATTTGGCTGGCTTTTTTCCTATTGATAGGACTCTCATCTCAGTATCGAGGCTTCTATGTTTTACGGGTCTCTGTTAGAGGCTCCCTATTATTGCATTTTTGCTAACTTCTCTTTTGCCAAGGGTTTCGGTCTAGTCCCCCATTTGCTCTTCTTTGTCTTCTTTCTCCTTTTTTAATAAATTTGGCTGGTAGCCTGTTTGATTAAAAAAAAGATGCATGGTAGCCTTGAATCAACAAAGTGTAGCTTTTGATTGATCGTACTTTTCCACTACATAAAACAAGATTTCCAAGCACGCCCTTAAGGCCTTCTTGATACTGTTTTAAAACAATTTTTATTTTTAAAAAATTAGCAAAGAGTAATTTTGTTCTTTCTTAATTTTAAAAACAAAACAATTTTTAAAAGTGATGAATATAGTAAGATGCATGTTGAAATGAAAGAACTTACCAAAATTCTGTTGGGCAGAAGCAGTGTCAACTGCAATGCACATTCTGAATAGGAGTCCAACTAAAAGGCTCAACAAAATCACTCTAGAAGAAGCTTGGTAGGGTCACAAGCTACAAGTGAGCCATTTCAGAAATTTTGGTTCATTTGTTATAAACAGGTGTCTGATCAACTAAGAAAGAAACTAGACAGCAAGGGCGAGGTAATGATTTTGCTAAGTTACCATGTAACTGGTGGTTACAGGTTATACAATCCATTAAGCAGTGATATAGAAATGAGCAGAGATATGATTGTAGATGAATCTAAGGACTATAATCGGGAAAGAGGAATAGAAGAGGAGCCTGTAAGAGTTGTGATTGAGGCACCAATTAATGAGTCAACCAGTTGTTGACACCCAAAAAAGTCTAAGTTGTTGTCCGAGGAAAAAAGGGTAATCGAGGCCATATAGGTCGAGGTGTGAAGACATTAGGGCCCTGATGGATAAAAATAATACTTGCTAGATGAACAATCATGGTGGAAAGCTCGGCTTGAGAGTGTGAAGAATGTATCAAAAGGGCTTAGGCATCAAGGAAATGATCAAGTGCACCAAGGGAAGGTAGAACTAGGTTGAAGGGTGGCTCGGTTTGAAGATAACTCGACTAAGGAGCAAACGGTTGAAGGCCGAGGAAGTAATATGGCCAAAGAGGGTTGTAGCCGAGGCGAGAAAACTTGCTTGGAGCGCAAGGATTCAATGCACGTGGACATAGCGTTGAGACGATTAAGGTCAACAAGTAGAAGAGTGTCGTGGAAATAGGAGCAAAGGAGTTTCACCCCACTAACCCGTCCTAGTGAGATCGTAGAGGAGTATCGCCGAGTTTCTAGGGCTTAGGGATAATTAGAGGTGTTGATCTTAATTGATCAAACAATGGGCAGTTGTTGGATCGAGTAGTGGCCAACGAAGGCTCATATGTATAAGTATATATATATAGTAGGTTGTATGTTCTGTAAAAATGCACACAATCAAAATCAATCTACTATTTTTCGCAAAATCTTTTACTTTTTTCTTAGATAGTCCAGCCACGCGTCCCTCTCATCTATCCTAACACTCTTTGGAGGATTTAGGGAACCCATATCGAGGAACAGAGTTTCGTCCTCGATGCAATTGCTTGAAGAAACAGAGGAATCATAGTTTCAAACCTCTGATCGATCCTGCGGCTAGGAAATAGAGTTTGAACAACAACGACAGTACATCAGTTCTTGCTGCTGCAGAAGTTGTTGATACAATAGATATTGAACCAGATGGTATAAGAAGATCACAGAGACCTAGATAAGTGTCTAGCAGATTGCAAGACTGTGAATTGATACCAGATTCAGCAACATGGGAGAAGGTGAACTAGTGCACTTGGCTCTATTTGCTGAATCTAAGCAAATGAGACTAGAAGAAGCAATGAAAGACTCTAGGTGGATTGGTGTTATGAAAGAAGAGCTGAGGGGAATTGAAAATAATAACTCGTGGCAGCTTGTGTCATTGTCTGATAAGAAGAAAATCATTCCAGTCAAGTGGGTGTTCAAGTTGAAAGTGCACTACAAGAAAATCAGTTATTATCGAGGGACATTAGCGAGGGAAAAACGGTCCCTCGCAAAAACCTGATTTATCGACGGATTTGAAGAGATTAGCGACGGAATTTGAATCTATCGTTTTGGTCACACGTTAGCGAGGGAAATGAAGGTATTAGCGACGGAAATTTCCGTCGATAATTGTTTGGAGGGAAAATTCAGTCAAATTCACACGGAAATTAAAATCCCTCGCAAACTAAAGTGACAATTAGAGACGGAATTGTTGTTCCCTCGCAATTTTTTTTTACTTTTTTTTACTTAAATCTGTTTGCACTCTTCTTTCTCACTCACTCTTCTTTCTCACTCACAACACCCTCACTCTTCTTCTCTCCTCTTCACCCTTTCTCTTCCCTTCCTCTTCCTCTACTCTCCACCACCACACAACCACCACCACCACACAACCAACCTACTCTCCCTTCCCCTTCCTCTTCCTCTTCCTCTACTATCTACTCTCCCCTTCCTCTTCCTCTACTCTCTCTCTCACCTACAAACTCTAACCCACCACCAAACAACAACCACCACCCATGACACCACCACCACCACCGGAGCTCCTCTTCCTCTCCTCTCTCTCTCTCTCTCTCTCTCTTGATTTCCCCTTTCCCTCTTCTTCCCTCCACCTTCTTCCACCACACTACCACCACACACCCACCACCACCACCACCTACAAATTTATTTCCTCTTTCTCTCCACCTTCCACACAACCACCACCACAACCACAAAATTAACAATATAATATATAAAAAAATAATAAATAAAAAAACAAGCCATTATCGAAATTTAATATAATAATAAATATATAAATGGAGGGATTTGAAAAATTGCCCAAATTTGAAAAACTGCACAAATTTTGAGGCAGTCATTAGCGAGGGAATTAGCGAGGGAAATTTCCCTCACTAATTAGCGAGGGATTTAAATTCCCTCGCTAATCCCATTAGCGATGAGGGATTTAGCGAGGGAACTGGTCCCTCGCAAATGACCATTAGCGAGGGATTTTGGTCATTTTGCGAGGGAAATTTCCCTCGCTAATGACTGATTTTTTTGTAGTGGTGAATCCCAATGGTGAGATTTCTAAGCTTAAAAACGGGTTAGTGGCTAAAGGATTTTTGCAAAAGGCTGGCATTGATTTTATTGAGGTGTTTACACCTGTTTCAAGAATGGAAACAATGAGGATATAGTCACTTCCATTGCAAGTCAAAAAGGGTGGTCCACGCCTCACATGGATGTGAAGTCCAACTTTTTTAAATGGCCCTCTAAAGGAGGAGGTTTATGTGTGTCAACCTCCTAGTTTTGAAGTGAAGGGAAAGTGTACAGATTGAACAAAGCATTGTATGACTTGGAACAAGTTCCAAGAGTTTGGAATAAAAGAATAAATGGATTCCTTTTGAAGCTTGGTTTTCTCATGTGTGTAATTGAGCATGGAGTCTACATAAAGAGTGCCAATGCAATTGATTTTGTAATAGTGTGTCTTTATGTTGGTGTTTTTCTTGGTAAAAGGGAATAATGAGAGTGAAATTGATGCATTTAAAAGAGAGATGATAAGCGATTTTGAAATTGGAATGGTTATGCATCAAGACAAGTATGCAAGAGGCTTGTTGGGAAGGTTCAGAGTGCAGGATTGTAACCTTGCATATATACCAGCAGGTACTAGTGTGACATTGGTGAAAGATAATAATGAAGAAGTTGATGCAACTCTCTATAGACAGATAGTTGGCTCATTGAGGTATATATCTTTGTTGCACAAGACCAGATTTTTCCTATGCTATACGACTGAACAGTAGTACATGGAGAGGCCCAAGATATCTCATTTCCTTACTGCAGAAAGGATAATGAAGTATCTAAGAGGTACCCTCAATAGTGGCATTCTATTCCAAGTGACAATGAAGCAAATGGAAGTGAAATGTTGGGGTATAATGACTCTGACTGTTGTGGTAACTGAATTTTGTAATTGCATTAATGACAGTAACATAATTTTGTAATTGATAGGGTTGGAAATGAGTCGAGCTGAATCGAACTTGGTTCAGCTCAGCTCGACTCGATAAGAATCGACTTAGCTCGTAGCTTGACTCGAGTTCGACATGAACCTTCTCTTTCAGCTCGAGTCGACTCGACTCAAGCTCGCGAGTAGCTCGGTTCAGCTCGTTAGCTCCGGTCTCAATAATAAAAAATTTAAAAAAATCTTTTTAATTTGTAGGAAAAATCGTAAAATTCTAAATTTTTGACATTTTAAAATATCAACTTACTGGTAATTTTTGAATGAAATAGTTACCTAATTGAAAATATAAATATAATTATAGTATTTTTTTTACTTATCTCGTGGTTTGATAAAAATATAACCAAGCATAATAATAAAATAATTTGAGTATTGTATAATGATATAATAATTAGTGCTAAACAAATTGTACCTACTAATGAACAAAAACCCTTACTCTAAAAACACAAAATGCATAAAAGAGATCATAATGAGATAAAAAATGGTAACATATATATATATATATATATATATATTTGTATGTATGTATAATTATAGAGCTGGTCTTGTCAAAAAAAAAATTATAGAGCTGGTACAAGAACCAGAGGAGTCAAGCTAATTTTTTAAGCAAATGAAAAAATTAAAATAAAAGAGGAAGGTAATAAGACAGAGAGAGGGAGAGAGAGTTGAGGTAAAATAGAAAGAGGGGGAGAGAAAAAGAAAGAGTGGGGGTCAGATAAAAGAAAAATAGAAAGAGAGAGAGATGAAAGTTGAAAGAAAATAAGAGAAAAGGAGAGAGAGAGAGAGAGAGAGAGAATAAAAAGGCAAAAAACTGCCATGTTTTGGCATTTAGTGAGAAATTGACATTTTTGCCCAAAATTTTGGACACCCTTTTTTCACTTTCTCTATTATTTTTAAATGACTCAATTCAAGGAGATCGTTATTATTATTTTTTGGCCAATTTAATACTTCATTTAAACTTATTTTTAACTAGATTTTAATTGTATTTGTCATGAAATGCATAGAGAAAAATGCTAAACGTGAGATGAATCAATTTTCTTCCTTTACCATTGTTGTATCCTAATTTTGTCGACTAATTAAAAAAATTGAACCTTCAATGTTTTATTTTACTCTCATTTTTTATTTGATTGTAGATACAGATTGTACTTTGTTTGTTTTTTAAATAAAATTACAAATTTTCAAAAGATAAGAGAGACATGTGCATGCTCTTAATGGTGGAGGTATTTTAAGCATCAAACAAAGTCACATTCTTCTTGTTCCTTTGGGCTTTTTCCCAAAAAGACAAAAAATAATTCAAATATAATGTTCAATATATAGGATAAAAGGAATAAAAAAACTAAAAAAAGGGTACAGGTCACATGCGAATGCTACTTAGTGTGAATACAATTTGAGTAATATGATAAAACTAATTTCTTCTTGCTCCTTTGTTGCTTTTCCGATTTAGCTCTAACAAGACAGTTTTGTACCTCCTTCTCCTCCTCTCCACCATATACTTCATCCTCTAATAGTTCAAGTCAAGACCTCTTTCTTGTATAAAAAACCTGTTGTACCAAAACAAGCACGTATCACTACCCCACCTCTCAGCTCTCCCACACCAAGTCAAATGGCTATCAACAATATACCCTTCTCCACAAACACCACCAGCCTCTATACAACCAACAACAACAATCAATAACTCCTCTATAAATAAGGTCCCAACAAATAGAAAAGGGGGAGAGGAAAATGGAGAAGACCCCATATTCACTTCATGATCCACCACATTCCCTCCTTCTCCTACCACTAATTTCTAGCTTCCACTTTCCACCACCGCAACACCTCACCACCAAAAACTCATCTCTCTCACCACCACTACAACAACCACATCACCACTACAACACAATCTCCATCACCACCCACCACTCATCTATCTCTTCCCTCTTTGTTCATCACCTCCCCCTCACCCTTCATCTCTCTCTCTCTCTCTCTTGTTCCCTGTGGCGGCACCCTCAATCCCTTGTGTGCTTGTGTGAATATTAGGGTTAATTGAATGTGAGTCATTCATTTAGTCTTTTCATTTTTTTTTTATATATTTATCTTACTTCCATTCGTCCCCCTTCCTTCTTTTTATTTATTCGGTCATTATGAATGCCCTTCAATTTCAAAAATATTTTAATAATAAAAAAGACCAACACACAAACTTTTTCTACTAAGAACTACGTGGCCTTTGATTCTCTATCCGGAGATACGTAGGAGCAGAGGGGGTCCACCTCTGTCAAGTGCAATAATAAAAAATCTTTTTCAGTCTTTAAAATGTTTCTTTGTTGGCTCTCAATAAAAATGCAAAAAAAACAAATAATTTTCATTAAGTCTTTTCACTCGTTTGTTTTCAAATTAAAGGTAAATAAATATTTTCAAAATTTAATATAGTTTTGCACAAATTAATTAGAGGTAACATTTCTCCGGTTTCTATTTTATTTGAGTGACACGCGGCACAAATTTGATTTAATGGTTCAGATCCAATTTGAATGTAAATCCAAAATCAGTACTCACTCACACTCCACGGTTATTTCCTTCCTCCCTCTCCCACCATTTGCTTTTGCCTCTGAACATATCACCACATATCCTCATCAACGTGTCGTCGTGCTGCTCCACACCACTGTGGTGTCTGCATCGTCCTCTCCTAAAATATATGCATTATAAAAAAATTCTGTCTCTAAGTCCAAACCTCTCAGCCGCAATACATAAGCACACATATGATTGTCGAAGTGCTTCACATTGTTGAGAATAGTGGTTTGAGTGAGGTTACGCATCGTTTGGCATTTAAGTTGGTTTTGGCGATGCTGGAGTTAAAGGAGAGTGAGGAGGTGTTAGTGAATCTTCCGAAGCAGACGGTGGTTAGATTGTTTCTTGTTCCGATAAAGACGTTGCTGAATTGTGTTGAAGAGAATGGTGTTGATGATCGTGAATTGGAAGAAGGAGAAAAAAAGAAGGTGATGAGCATGAGAAGGTTGAAGATGTGCATCAATTTCGAATCGAGTGTTTGAGAAAACTATGTGTTGGTCTTGGAGGAAGTAAAGTTGTCCCTGTTACTTATGAACTTTTGTTGAAGTACTTGGATTCTACTGAATGGAAAAAGCGAGTGCAGGAATTTCATTGCTCACTGTTATTGCCAAAGAGTTCTCTCATGAAATGGTAATAATGACTTTATCATAACTACTACTATTAGTATTCTCTCATCAAAAGTTCAGAGGCTAATTCATATAATAAAATGAAAAATACGACAAAACCCTTAGATGATGACATTAAAAACTGCTCAATTAATACAATGTTTTTTTTTGTTTCTTTTGATTGCTTTAAAACTAGGATGCAGTGTGTGTTGATTATTTGGAAAACAGTGATCCTATTGAATATTGCACTTCCACATATTTTTATAGGTGAGTGAATAATGTTTTATAAGGTAAAGCGATTATGAGTATCATGTGACAATCATGTTTGCCATCAAGCCACACACTATTGTGTTTTTCTGTTTAGAAATTGTTACTAGTTTTCATGTAAACATGCAATTCTACTGCAGTAGTTGTTGTCATGTAAACATGCAATTCTAATGTGATAATTTTTAAGGTAAAAAATAAATGAAGACAGATGGTAATTTGTATGGCATTTTAACTAACACATAATACGTTAACATTTTTTAAATTTTGCTAGCCTTTTTAAAGATACATTGATAAGTACACATAAAAAAAGTATCCTAGATATGGTTGATCCTGAGATATTCTTATGCATTTAGTGGCTCTCTCACTACCTTAAGTTACGACTGATCCTGAGATATTGGGTATCCTAGACAAACCAAAAAAATGATGCCCCTATAGTTATTTGAATAACATTCCTGTTGCATTTTTGTTAAAAAATCATTAATAATTTGTTCATAATTAAAATTTTTTAAAGAATTATTTTCAATAGAAATTAAAGTGAGACTATTTAATTAATTTGCGATATTATAGGTTGCAAATAAGTTTTTAACAATTTCAATTTAGAAAAATATCTTTTTAGTGACAGTAATAATTAATATTATAGTTAATATTATTCTATACATCTGCAATACAACCATCAGGAAGCAATTAATTGTCTTCAAAGATTTTAAAATTGTATAACTTGATTTTGACTCAGTTGTTAAAATCTCTCATTTTCAATTCTTCAAATATACATAAAAACCTCATATATATATATATATATATATATATATATATATGAGGCCCTGGGCGGTTGCTCCTCTCGCCCATGCTCATGGCCACCCCCGCTAGGGATATGTTTTACGTTTGATGGATAGTCTATGCCAAAACTTACTTATCTAGTCATTGCACAACATTGTCTGCGCAGAAGTTATTAATAGCTGCGATAGAAAAGATTTCACAGTAACCAACAAAAAATTTCCTTGAGCTTTGGCTAGTCATTGAAAATTTGCTTAAGGCTTTCTTCTAATGAGGCAAAAAATGAAAATCCCAATGCCTCAGCTTTGTTAGCAAATTCAAAATATGTGGATAGGAAACATAAATCAAATTATTTGTAAGATAAAGGATTGATTACAAAAAGGAAGCAAATATTCATATTTTCAGGTATAAATAAGAAAAGGCAAAGATTACACATGTCAAAGAATGTTCTGAGGAGAAGAAAAAGAAAAAAGTTACATGCAAAACAGAGTTGAGTTTTTCTTCTATATTCTTACTCTAAAAATAACATACCAGTTCAGGTAGGAATTAATACAGGGGTTAAAGAAATCAATGCCATACCTAAAAAACAAATGGAAACATCATTTTCCACCAATGTCATGATTTATTTACTGTCATCACTCATTAGTATCTTCTTGACTTTGTAAGTTAGCAACCAAGTGTGATTAGTTAGCACTAGCAGACATGATAATGTAGGAATTAATCTATCTACAAGACATGCTTATAATCATGAATATACTATAGCGGAAAACAAAGACATACAAGCATGCTTCTATATAATCAAGAACAAAGCCATGACTTTGATAACCTTAGGATCTACGACATGTTGATATATCAAGGATTAGATATATACCTGGATCCATAGCAAAGAAGCGGAGAAGGGATCCTTACAAGAAAAGGAGTGAGTGAAACGAGCAACAGTTACTCGTCGGCTTTATGGTTCTTCCTCAACCGGGACTCCTAATGCCTTAGATTCTCTTCAGATGGGGAGAAGAGAGTAAACGTGTGTATAGTGCGGTTAGTCCGGTATATTGGGGACCATAGCCTACTTATAGTGTGACAGTCTATTAGGGTTCCCATTATCCCTCTAATGGGCTATCACTGACATCCACTCATATTGGGCCCATATCAATAATAATTAATTAATTAATTATATAATTAGAAATCCAATATAGCCTTTTACTTATTTTGATCACATATCAATCAAAGCTCCTAATTGATAAATAGCTAATATAATTAATAAAGAATATATGCCCATTATTTATGATATTGGAATAAAATATTCCAACAATCTCCCACTTGGGCAATATATTACACTAATTATATCATAATTCTTTAGGCCGGCATCCGAATGCTATTTATCTTTAGATTTCCCTATACAATCTGGTCCACCTCATATATCAACAATGAGACCACCGCGGCTGTCGTCACTAACGTCTTTTGTGACTGTACCCCGATGACCATCATATTAACATACTCGATGACATAGATCAATATGGATGAGTGGCGTGGAAATTTCATGCAATGTGATCTCATGTCATGCCTATTTCCAACTGGTCCAACTTAAGTCTTTAGTGAGATCAAACTGAAGTTGCTGAAAATGCAAAATTTGTTTTGCATATAATATGATACAAACACATTTAATAATAACAACTTAATTCTGCAGAAAGTCAAAATAACATAAAGTCTGTATCAATGCCAAAATTCTAGAACATAAGGGAAAACAAGAAAAAGACTCCCACTAATCTAAGGCAATCTCAAAACCAATACCCATATGAGCAATGTGCTCGTGGTAAACTTTAGGTGTCAAGCCTTTGGTTAGTGGGTCTGCTAGCATAAAGTTGGTCCCTATATATTCTATCAAAATTTGTTTCTCTTGAACTCTTTCCTTCACAACAAGATACTTGATGTCGATGAATTTCGACTTTGTGGAACTCATGTTGTTGTTAGAGTATAGGACGGCTGCACTATTGTCACAATAAATCTTCAATGGCCTCTTAATGCTTCCAATGATGCTTAGGCCTGAGACAAAATTTCGCAGCCACAAAGCATGATTTGATGCCTCAAAACAGGCCACAAACTCTGCTGCCATGGTTGAAGGAGCCACTAAAGTCTGCTTGGCAGACTTCCAGGAAATAGCCCCTCCAGCCAAAAGGAAAATGTAACCAGATGTGGAACGTCTGCTATCCGGGCATCCCGCAAAATCAGAGTCAGAATACCCAATGACCTCTAAGTTATCTGACTTCCGATAGGTAAGCATGTAGTTTCTTGTTCTCTTCAAGTAGCGCATCACGCGCTTCACCGCTGTCCAATGTTGCATACCAGGATTACTCAAATATCTACCAAGAACTCCCACTATAAATGCTATGTCAGGACGAGTACAAACTTGAGCATACATAAGACTTCCCACAGCCGAAGCATAAGGAACCTTTTGCATCTCTACCTTTTCAAGATCTGTAGCGGGGCACTGATTGAGACTGAACTTGTCTCCTTTAGCCACGGGTGTATCTCCCGGTTTACTATCTTTCATGAAGAATCTATCCAAAACTGTATCGATATAGCTCCTTTGTGACAATCCCAAGATACCCTGAGAGCGATCTCTAAGTATTTGGATACCCGAGACAAAGGAGGCGTCCCCAAGATCTTTCATCTCGAAATTCTTCGTGAGAAATCTCTTAGTTTCGTGCAATAAGCCTATATCATTACTTGCTAATAGGATATCATCGACATATAACACCAAAAAGATAAATTTACTCCCACTGAACTTTTGGTATACACAATCATCAACCGCATTAGTCTGAAAACCATAAGAGGTAATAACTTGATGAAATTTGTAATACCACTGACGGGAAGCCTGTTTAAGGCTATAAATGGATTTCTTTAGTTTGCATACCATAGACTTTGGATCACCTGAAACAAAGTTTTCTGGTTGCACCATATAAATTGTTTCGTCAATGTTTCCATTTAGAAACGCAGTCTTCACATTCATCTGATGCAGCTCTAAGTCAAAATGAGCCACTAGTGCCATAATAATCCTGAGAGAGTCTTTCGAAGAAACTGGAGAGAAAGTCTCTTTGTAATCAATGCCTTCCTTTTGAGTGAAGCCTTTGGCGACAAGACGAGCCTTATATCTTTCAATGTTACCCTTGGAATCCCTCTTGGTTTTAAATATCCATTTGCAACCAATGGGTTTCTTACCTTCAGGTAACTTGACAAGATCCCAAACGCCATTGTCAGCCATTGACTTCATCTCATCCTTCATGGCATCAATCCACTTAAGAGAGTTAGAACTATTCATGGCCTGACCAAAGTTGACTGGATCTTCCTCAGTCAAGCCAATACCTTCCTCATGTTCTTGGAGAAATACAACATAATCATCCGAAATTGCACTTCTCCTCTCTCTAGTGGATCTTCTTACTGGCACCTCTTGAGGTTGTTGAGTTTGAACTTCTGGTGGTGCTTGAGGAGGAAACTCAGTGTTGACTTCTTCTTGAGCAATGTTAGGAATAACATTCTCATTCATTTCTGGATCTGTTGCTTGAACAATGACAGGTACTAAGACTTGACCACTGTCAGTAACAGTTTCTTCATCAAAAGCAACACTCCTTATGTTTCCTTCCCCTCCAAACTCAACATCCTCAAGAAATCTTGCATTTCCCGTTTCAAAAAATGTTCTTGTAGTGGGGTTGTAAAACTTATACCCGCGAGAGTGTTCTGCGTACCCAACAAAATAACAACTAACTGTCTTAGGGTCCAACTTACCTTCATGCGGCCTGTAAGGCTTGGCTTCAGCTGGACACCCCCAAATGTGTATGTGCCTAATGCTGGGCTTTTTTCCAGTCCATAACTCATAAGGGGTCTTAGCGACTACTTTGCTTGGTACTCTATTGAGGATATAAACTGCTGTTTTCAATGCTTCTCCCCAAAGTGACTCTGGTAATGAAGAATGACTAATCATACTCCTCACCATATCCTTAAGAGTCCGATTTCGTCGTTCTGCAACTCCATTCATGCTGGGTTTACCCGGCATTGTGTATTGCGGAACGATTCCACACTCATTGAGGAAAAGTGCAAAGGGCCCTGGACGTTGCTCACCTGATCCGTCATATCTACCATAGTATTCACCACCACGGTCCGATTTGACAGCTTTAATTTTCTTTCCTAATTGAAGTTCTACTTCAGCTTTGAAAGACTTGAAAACGTCTAGAGATTGAGACTTCTCATGAATTAAATATAGGTAACCATATCTCGAGTAATCGTCTATGAACGTAATAAAGTACCTTTGCCCATTCCAAGAATTTGTAGGGAAAGGACCACAAATATCTGTATGTATTAGTTCTAAGACGTCTTTAGCTCTTTCGGCACCTAAATTCCTTTTGTTCGTTTGTTTGCCCTTAATACACTCTATGCAGACTTGAAAGTCAGACAAATCTAAGGGTCCAAGAATATCCTCCGACACAAGCCTCTGAATTCTCTGTTTAGAGATGTGACCTAAGCGCTTATGCCATAAAGTCGCGGAATTCTCATTTAATTTTCGTTTCGTACCATGTGAACTTATTTGCAATATTTGGTTATAGGAATGCTTAACATCAAGCATATAAAGATTATCAATTAAAGACCCGTAACCAATAATATTTGGACCATAAGAGAGACTAGCTTTGGCATCTTTAAATGAACAGTCATAACCAGATTTGTCCAAAACCGAAACTGAAATTAAATTCCGTCTAATTGACGGGCAAACATATGTCTCAAACAAATCCAAATAATAACCAGTCTTTAAAAATAGTCTAAAAGTTCCTACAGCCTCAACTGCAACTTTAGTGCCATCGCCCACATAGATGAATCTTTCAGCATCACTCGGCGGTCGGCTCCACAGGCAACCCTGCATGGACATACTAATGTGAGTAGTAGCACCAGAATCTACCCACCAAGTATCTTTAGGTACTGAAACTAAATTAACTTCAGAACAAACAAAAGTGAGAGGTTTACCCTTCTTTACACGCCATGCGGCGTATTTAGGACAATCCTTCTTCATGTGTCCTTCCTTCTTGCAGAAAAAACAAGCTGAGCCCTTATCTTGGTTTTTCTGCTGCTTCTTCTTAGAAGAACCTTCTGCAGTAACATTATTTTTCTTCCTCTTCTTGTGTTGAGAATTTGAAGCCAAATGAGCACTTTCAGTCCTTCCCCTCCGCAGTCTCTCTTCCTCTTGCACACAGTGAGACATAAGCTCATTGAGGGACCATTTGTCCTTCTGAGTGTTATATGTCACCACAAATTGTCCAAATTGTGCAGGAAGAGAGATCAAAACCAAATGCACAATCACATCATCAGGGATGTGCATCTTTAGTGCCTTGAGTTTTGATGCAAGGTTGGACATCTCCATAATGTACTCCCTTACGTTCCCTTTACCATTATACTTCATAGAGGTAAGTTTGGCCAAATGGCTACTTATCTCAGCCTTATCACTTTTTTCAAATGATTTCTCTATTGATTCCAGGAACTTTTTAGCATTCTCATTCTCAGTAATTGAGCCCCGGAAAACTTCCGGAATTGATTTCTTGATGATCATGAGGCACATTCGGTTGGACCGATCCCATTTCTCAATTTTGAGCTCATAAGAGTTCTCCGGAGTGGGAATGGGTCGTTCCTCCCTCAGTGCTTGGTCTAAGTCCATACATCCGAGAACGATTTCAACGGATTCCTTCCAAGACTTGAAATTCATCCCATTCAGCATAGGGATTTGGTTAATTTGAGTAACAAAATTTGGAGAGCTAGCAACAGCAACTAAAAAAAAAAAAAAGAACAAATAAACATACAATCAACATTAGTAGCACATCAAATTATAAATAATTATTAGATGTGCAAAAATAACTTTAATTGTGAATTTAAAGACCCAAACAAGATACTAAGCGCACCATTAGTCCCCAATCTTTGGATTGCAAAGACTAACTGCAAGCAGTACTCTCAACGCAATGATCAAATATTGGTGATAAGTCCTGTCAAACAATGGTTGCCTTTGGGCACCGCAATTGCTCACATGGATAAATAACTTTATAATCACCACACATTTACCATCACATGCATGTTATTATTCGGCCAAGTTGCGCCTTCCTTTGGGCCGACAACAACTCGCATGAATAATTTCACACTACATCTTTTGTAAATTTAATCAAATTGACCTACGTAACAGAGGTTACTTTGGCAACGTGTTATTTCAACCAACTCAATTAAAATATACTAGACAATTTTATGCTAATAATAAAATATGGGAAAGGGTCTTAATTCACATATATCCTACACATAAGCGTAGAAAAAAAAACTGAATGTACGGTTATGGCCTCCTAAACGCAAAAGAATAAAATTACAAAAATTACAATTCTTTAGCGGAAAAAACGGCCTCTCCAAGTGGCGTTCTCTATGGTGTTGTCCCCTTTTGCCTTTCTCGATCAATTACAATATTAAAGTGAAGATAAAATAAATAAAGAGAAAGTCACGGTGCGCAGACCGTATTTAAATTAAAATCACGACACGCAGGTCGGCCCGAAATAAATAAACACATAAACAACACCGAAATACTAAGGCCATAACCATACACCACGCAAATTATTCAATAATGAGAACACCGAAATATTATTGAATATATAAAAAAAAAATCAAATATTAGCGAGATATGATCTTTATTACCATATATGAAGAGATATGGTCATGATACTAAACAAAAAAAGCTAATGCGTAATATACGGATCAAATAAAGCAAATAGTGATATGATACAAAATCATGTTGCACATCTGGAACCATAAACAACCATCATCTATAACAATAAATATTATATACAAATAATGGTCACATAGGAAATAATCCATTGAAGGTACAACTTTAACTATACGATTTTGACAAGAAAACAAATAGCACTTATACCAAGGATGAGTATTATCCAGGTGAAGCATTAGCTCCGGTCAAAAAACTTTAGCGTTAAAAAAAGAAATAATTTTGAACAATCACTCTTTAAAAAAAAGTTGTTCACGTGATACAACTATAGGAAAGAAAAAAAAAATCATCTTTCACCGAAATCCCAATAAATCAACATAGAAGAGTGCTCTGATACCACTTGTAGGAATTAATCTATCTACAAGACATGCTTATAATCATGAATATACTATAGCGGAAAACAAAGACATACAAGCATGCTTCTATATAATCAAGAACAAAGCCATGACTTTGATAACCTTAGGATCTACGACATGTTGATATATCAAGGATTAGATATATACCTGGATCCATAGCAAAGAAGCGGAGAAGGGATCCTTACAAGAAAAGGAGTGAGTGAAACGAGCAACAGTTACTCGTCGGCTTTATGGTTCTTCCTCAACCGGGACTCCTAATGCCTTAGATTCTCTTCAGATGGGGAGAAGAGAGTAAACGTGTGTATAGTGCGGTTAGTCCGGTATATTGGGGACCATAGCCTACTTATAGTGTGACAGTCTATTAGGGTTCCCATTATCCCTCTAATGGGCTATCACTGACATCCACTCATATTGGGCCCATATCAATAATAATTAATTAATTAATTATATAATTAGAAATCCAATATAGCCTTTTACTTATTTTGATCACATATCAATCAAAGCTCCTAATTGATAAATAGCTAATATAATTAATAAAGAATATATGCCCATTATTTATGATATTGGAATAAAATATTCCAACAGATAAAACTAATTGTTCTATAATACATAAATAGGACAGACTAAAAAGAGCTAACGAAAAAGAGCGAGTTGTGAAAGATGGAGAAGTTAATCATTTAATTAATTGCTTCCTTTATACAGAATCTGAAACTCATTTTGAAAATACTAGTCATTCAGCTCTAATATCATTATCAACTCATAGGGCACTAACACAAGGATATGGCAGAGTCAATTATAGATGAGTAACAGCCCCAAGTGCAATTTATCATATTCAAGTATACCATAAAATTGCATCCAAGAACAGATTCGTTTTTTTTTTGACAAGAAATAACAGATTCGTGATAACGGATGGAGTGCAGTATGTACATTACAGAATCAATTTTATGGAATACCCTAATACCCGTAGTATATGTTGTGAGGTGCACACATTCTTCTTCCCAAACTATTCTGTTTTCCCCTTTTGCTACAATTTTTTTTTTTACTCCAGAGCAGCTCCAGCTCCTTGTAAATTACTCTCAAGTTACCTACCTTCCTAAACAACCACAAATCGAATGAGAAATTTGGATAAAACTAAAATCCACCACAATATATATATATATATATATATATATATATATATATATATATATATGAAGCATGGACTTTGATACGGACATCGGACACGACACGAGCACTGACACGCGAACACCGCTAATGTTTAAAATATAGGACACCGGGACACCACATATATATAATTATTTATTTATTATAATTAAATGAAATATGAACATTACCTATAAAAGATTTAAATTGAGCAATTTATTTCATAACAATAAAAGTTCTTAAACAAAATAAGATAATCTTTCACTTTCATTTTCAATCTACTATATCGATAAGCTAAAAATGATGTAATAATATTTAATATTTTTAACCCTTTCCTTGATTATCACTACTTTGACACTTCTTTAACCTTTGAAGAAGTGTCTCAGAAGTGTCTAAACATAGAGAAAGAAAAAAGATTTTTTTAGGATCCTTGACTTAGGTGTCGGACACATATCGTACGTGTCGGACACTGACACGTGTCGTACATGGGACATATATAAATATATATGTCCGGTGTAGTATCAAGCCAATAGATCTTTCTTGAAAAATGAGAAGCAAAAATGGTACTAGATCTTTGCCCATAATGAAGCACCAATGCAGTATCAAGCCAAGTCACCAAGTGCACCAAGGGCATCCAACTCTGGCTTTACTCTGATGTTATTCTTCAAGAATTCTGGTATTGTTGGCATTGTTGATGTGCTGTATAAATACATAATTCATTATGTATATATATATCTTCAAAACATAATTCATTATGAATTGCGTATGTATAAATACAAGCATAAACAAAATCTAGCACAAAATCGAATATAAAGTTATAAACTATAAATTACTCCTTGCACAATGTATTTCATTTTATAGTGAAACCTTAGTTTAACAATTATATGGTGACGATGTAAAAAAATTTCGGCATAGACATCCAATTATAGGCAAATTTTCATATGAAATTCTTCTTAGATAGTAAGATATGTTTGGACTTCGAAGTAAAAAAAGTTTTAAAACATCGATACGACAAATACGAAACGATTTTCTTTTTTACAGAAAAATGTATTTTTTTGACCAGATTACAGAAAAATGTATTGATATTGTTTTCTTTTTGATAAAAATATTACTATTAATTTTTAAATTATTAATTCATTAATTTATGGGTTAAATATGTTTTTGTCTCTATAAATATAGCTTTTGGTTCCTATAAATATAGCGAGTTTTGTTTGTAGTCCCTCTAAAACTTTTTGAACACTTTTAGTCCCTACACTATTTGTACATTTAGTCCGTACCGTTAATTTTTTTGTGAGCTGACTAACGGAGCTGATGTATCATTGCTTACATGTCTAGTTTTTATGTGCTGTCATTGCCACATGATGCACCTTTAGCTTCTGATTTTTTTTATTTTTAATTGATGGCGTTAAGATAGAGAGGGGAAGGGGGAAAAAGGAATTTAGGGATTTGTTTTTTGGGTAAAATATGTTTTTGGTCCCTACAAAATCGGGTTCTTATAAGTTTAGTCCCTATATTAACGAAATAGGCGTTTTGGTCTTTATCTTATTTTTCCGTTTTCATTAATAGTCCCAGTCGTTAAATGTTGATGATTGTGTAACGGAAATGTGACATGGCTTTTCCACGTGTAAGCAGAAATTAAAATATTAAAACTAAAAATAAATAAATAACAAATTTAATTAAGATAAACAGAAATTGTTATTCAACGTGAGAGAAGATCTGAGATCTGAGATTGAAGGTGTTCTCTGGGGCATCAATGGAGGTTTGTGTCTTTTCGCGAGCAAGGGTCTGCATCTTCTCTCTCGCTTAACCCAGATGTCAACACCCAAACCCATACCTTAACTTCTCCCAGAATCGCAAAACGCAGAGATATGACAACAAAATCACCATCCCCAAACGCAAACTTCATCTCTGCGGGTGCTGCTAGAGCAGTGAGTGATAATGATGTTGGATCGATGGGTAGGTTGAATCTGATGATGTTGAAGGACTTTTGATTTTCTGGGTGATTTTCATCGAGTGTGCTGCTGCTGTGTGTGAATTTTTAATTTTTAATTTAAAAATTAATTTATTTAAACAGAAATAAATATAAGTATTAAAATATATGAGACAACATACCACATGGATGCCACGTTGATTAAAATGTCCACGTGGCGTGTCCAGTCATGACTTCCGTTAGCCTAATCATCAACATTTAACGACAGGGACTATTAATGAAAACGGCAAAATAAGGTAAGGATCAAAATGCCTATTTCGTTAATATAGGACTAAACTTAAAAAACCCGATTTTGTAGGGACTAAAAATATATTTTACCCTAATTTGTTTTTAATTTGATGGCGTCGAGAGAGAGATTCTGATTTTTTTTTTGTTTTTTTAATTAGTTTTTAATTTTCTAGCATGCTTATGTGGTAGGCAGCTAATGACATGGCATAAAAAAATTGACACATAAGTAGTGTCACGTCAGCTCCGTTAGTGAAAATTAATGGCAGGAACCAAAAGTGCAAATGACAAATAATTTAGGGACCAAAAATATACAAAAAAATTTATAGAGACTAAAATTAAAACTCGCTATATTTATAGAGACCAGAAAATATTTAACCCTTAATTTATTATTCTAGTGAAGAAAAAAAAACTGGCAACTGACCCAAACCCGTTCTTTCTATTACTCTTCCACTTATCCATGTATTTTCAGTTCGAAACGACGGCGTCGTAGTTTACTTCGTTTCCAACGTTAGGGTTTCACAGTTCCGGTGAGTGGTGAAGATGGAGGTAGCTCGAAACCACGGTTCCAAACGCAAGTTAGACGATACCATTTCGACATCCAATAATGGTTTCAACAACATCGATCTCTCCCTTCTAGAAGCAATAGAGAAATCACAGAACACAGTTGAAGTAGTAGACCTCCGAACCCTAAAAAGGCTCGTTCTCTCATTCGAACGCCGATTGAAGGAAAACATCGAAGCCAGACTCAAGTATCCTAACCAACCCGATCGCTTTGCAGATTCCGAATTGGAACTTCACGAAGAGCTTCACAAACTCAAAGTTCTCGCCGGAGCACCGGAACTTTACCCAGACCTTGTAAACCTCAACGTTGTTCCGTCAATCGTTGATTTGCTTAACCATGATAACACTGATATCGCTATCGACGTTGCTCAGCTTCTCCAGGATCTTACTGATGAAGATGTTCTTGATGATAATGATGAACCTGCTAGGGTTCTTGTTGATGCACTTGTTGATAACAGTGTGCTTGAGCTTCTTGTTCAGAATCTCCACCGTTTGTCAGAATCAGATCCTGATGAGAATGCTGCTATTTATAATACTCTTGCAACTATTGAGAATTTGATTGAGGTGAAACCTGCTGTGGCGGAATTGGTGTGTGAGAAGACGAAGTTGTTGAAGTGGTTACTAGGGAAGATTAAAGTGAGGGAATTTGATGGTAATAAGCAGTATGCTTCGGAGATTTTGGCGATTTTGCTGCAAAGTAGTACGGCGAATCAGAAGAGGTTAGGGCAAATGAATGGAGTGGATGTTGTGCTTCAGGCAGTGGCTATGTATAAGTCTAAGGATCCTAAGAGTTCTGATGAGGAAGAGATGGTGGAGAATTTGTTTGATTGTTTGTGTTGTTTGTTGATGCCTTTGGAGAATAAGGAAAGGTTTGTGAAAGCTGAAGGGGTTGAGTTGATGATAATTATTATGAAACAGAAGAAATTGGCTTATGGGTCTGCTATTAGGGCTCTTGATTTTGCGATGACTAATTACCCTCCTGCTTGTGAACGTTTTGTTGATGTTTTGGGTTTGAAGACAGCTTTTGCTGCTTTTATGGGTAAGGCAAGTGCTACTACTTTTCCCACTTTTGCCAATTTTGTAGAACCGTCAAGAGTTTAAATGTTTATTATGTGATTTCATAGACACCTTATGATTATGAATGGGTTACACTTGTACTGAAAATGTTGTGTACTTTCATGTATAGATTCCTATTAGTAAGAAGGTCAAGAAAGAACGGTACCAAGAGGAGTTAGAGGAGCGTATTGTGTCACTGATTGCTTCATTATTTGGTAAGCAGGCAAGTGATGTTGCATTTGAGTTTTGACATTGTATGTCTTACTTTGCGAGTGAGTTACTAGTATTACGATTCCCAGCTTATACACATAATTTATGTTCTTTATTTTTTTTAAAATCTATCATGGTCATGTTGCTTCCTTGTGCTAGTTGCACTGCAAATACAGAGTGCATCATGCATTTGACTGGGTATGATCAATCTCAGACACAAAGGAGAGTTTTTGCTCTAGTGGGTTACTGAAAATATGATTTTTACTTTTCAAAAGGATTTTTATCCATCTACCTGATATCATCTAGTGAGAAAAAGCCGGATTATTATTGTTGAAATTACCACTCACTCCCTCATTATTGCCCATACCTGGAATGTGGTACATGCCTTTATGGATTAGAATGTCGTTGGCATCTTTATTTACATGTTATTTATATATGAAAGTAACTTGCAGTTTTTAAGTTTTTCGAACTGTCGTATGCATGGAAGCATGAAATTTAAATATGCATTATAGTGAGACATCATATAAATGTACTAAACTTTTCCCTTTTGTAATATTGAATTGAACTATATTTTCCCAGTGGAATCTTGAGTTGTTTTAGGAGAGCAAACTTGTGAAGTATATTTGTTGAAATGAGTGTGAAAAAATAGTCAGGCAAATGCTTTTCAAAGTGACACTAAGTGCATCCCTGCACAAAATTGAACTTTGCATTATAGTGAGACATGATGTATGTATATTTTAATTTTTCCCTTTATAGATGTTGAACTTCAGTACTCTATGTCTTCCCAGGTGGAATCTTGAGGGGCTCTAGGAGGGATAGAGTATTAAGTAAATTTGTTGAAAATGAGTGCGAAAAGATAGACAGGCTAATGGAATTATACATCAGGTACATTGAACTTTTCCTCTTGTCTTTGTGAAATTGATGATTATTGAACTTAAGCCATTTGTTTGAAGCTGCTATTCATCAATCTTAAAGTTAGTGCACGTATGTATTGAATTATAAATTATAAATTGTGGCAGTAGAAATCTTGATTTGAAGCTTACATTTTCCATTGACACTAAAATATTTTCCACCAGATATTCAGATAGAGTCAAAGCAGAAACTGAACGTTTGGATCAAGTTGAGCTTGATGACTTGGAGGTAGTTTTCTTATTCTGCTTCTAGATGTCAGATTGAAATAACATATAAGCTTGAAATCTAATATTTCTGTATTTAATAGATGGATGAAGATGAAAAGTACAATCGTAAACTAGAATCTGGACTTTATACTCTTCAGGTAACTTTCTTAATTGAATAACTGATGCTTAGAATTGACTTAGTAGTAGTTTTTTTTGGTGTTTTATGAACTCATTCATAACTGCTTCAAAAAATAGTACATTTGTTTATGATATTTTAGAAAACATGCTAGGAATTGATTCATTGAACATAAATTATGAACCAAAGTTTATTTCATGAAATTTCGGTTTCTTTTCCTAATTCCATTTCAAATTGCTTTTTGGAAAATAGGGAACACTAGTGGTGCTTGTGATAGCACCACCTATGATTAAGTATCAGTTTTAGGGTACCTTTTGTGCAGTACACTGACAATTCAAATATGATTTTGCAGTTGATTGCTGTCATTTTGGGTCATATTTGGTGCTCTGAGTAAGTATTTGTACCTTTATATGGTATTGTTAAGAGCTACTATATGATGTATGTTTTCATCCGACTTATTTTAATTATACTTCTTGGTCAGGCATCAACAAATGAGAGGAAGAATTGAACTACTTCTCAAGCAGAACAAACTTAGTAAAAAGCATATCAAGGATATACTTCAGGTATATACCCTGAGTGGCTAAGTTTGAACAAACTTAGTTGTTTTCATCTTGTTAGTGTTGGTTGCTGCATTGAAGATGTATCATTTAAGTCAAAATATAAGTTAATATCAGTTTGCAATATTTCTCACGTTTTTGCATATTTCAAGGCACCAGCAATTTAATGATTTATAAATGATATATTAGTTCCTTCCAACTGAAAAGATTGAAATTTAAGCAAGTCTGTGAACTTGGTTGTCCCTTAATAGTGCTATGGCTGCAGCATACATGACCTTAAGGTTTTGCTTAAATTTTGGCAATATTCCCTTTTCTTTAATGGACAAGCGTAGCATACCTGCTTATGATGTGCTTGAATACACTATCATTCAGTGGATCACTCATAGAAATCCTGTTTGTTGAGCGAAAGAAATAGCAGAGGCTCTAATATTTTGGAATTTTGTTTTTATGTTTAGGAATATCACGACAATATTGGTGATCTTGATGGACCTGAAGAGAAGGAGCGAGCACAGACAAAGATTCAGAAGTTCATAATGGCATTATAACTATTGTAAGACTTGATAGAGTAAAATCTGTTTATGTCCAGAACAATTAATAGAATAGCGAGGGTAATGGAGAAAGATGCACAATATGCAAATGTTGTTGAGATCACAGTGGTGTACCATTTCTGTCACAGCTTTATTTGCTGTAATTATAATGGATAATATGTTTTCCTTACCCTCAAAGGCGAGGGCAGGCATTGGCACTGGTCTTAAAACTTCCTTCAGAAGGCAGTTTTATCCAATAGGGAAAGCTTCACTCTTTGATAGATTACTTTTACAATGGATAATTGTGAGACTAATTTGTTTGGCTCTCCAACTTTCCCTTTGAGATGAGAATTCCATTAATCACCATTTTCACTGCACACCCCTGAGCATTGGTATCCCGACCATTAAAAAAACAAATAAACACGTTGACTAATTTTGCCCTGATCTAATAAGGCAAATGATTGCTCGGAGGCTTTTGTGCTTTGCCATGGAATATAATGTGTTGATGTTTGTTTGGCTTTTTCTTATCAAAACCCATTAGAGAACTATGTGAGTGATTTACCCCTGCTACATTTTCTTGATATACCAGTGACAATGCAGTTGGAATGGGGAATGGGGAAGACGACATGCCTGAGATGAGATGGGATTAGAGTTCTGTTTTTCTAATAAATTTATGTATTTCAATTTATGAAAGTCTCCAACTTAATAGTTTAGTTTGTGATTTCAAGATAATAATACATTGATCCTTTATTAAATATTATAAACTTGATAAATCATTTAACTGATCTGTAAATCAAACGTAAAAATTTTGTTGATCATTTATAAACCACCGGAGTCAGTCTGGTTTCTATAATGTGTATGCTGATCTCTGTGCACACACATTAAATGTCATATACATAGGATTGGCACACCCTGTCTTCTTCCTTCTTCAGTCTTCACTCTCAAGTACAGTACAATACAATACAATACAATACTTGAGATTTCATATTATGGCAGCAAACAGAATCAAAGCCTTGGATTTAACAACATCTCGTATGATCTAAAAGGAACATGTCACACCATACTCACCTCATCACCTTTCTCTCCAAGGCCTTCCCCTGAACGAAGCTCTGCCATACCTACAGATATCTAGTTAGTTCTTAACACAATCAACAACACCAATGCAATGTGCGTGTTTATGTATACTTCAAATAATATTTCTTCATTTTCTTTTGTTATTTATGTGTAAATGAAATTTCATGGCTTGCATTTGCATACTATACTCTTACCTGGAGGTGCTAGCCCTACTACCAGTTCTCTCTGATCTGTCTTGTAAACTGAGATTCTTAAAGGAAGACTCAGACTCATCAAGGAGTTCAATCTCAAGCAAGGTATCCTCAATAACTTCAGCTAGTTTTGTGTCCTCATCAGCATTATGGAAACACTCTCTTTCCTTAGCATCAAGGACTAGTTTTCTCCATATAGAGTCACTATTGATTAAAGTTGTTTCATTCCCTAATATCCATATACAGTGCCTGCACACATTACCCAGTTTGTTTATGATCAACTTTTGTATGTTATCATAAGGTTAAATAGTCATTTTGGTCTCTGAATGTGTGAGACATTGTAATCATACTCACCGAATATATCAAATTACAAAAACATCTCCAGTTGTGACTTTTGTTAGTCAGTTTGGTTCAACGTGTCTTTCGTTAGTACAAACAGAAGACACACTCAAAGATGCTTTTAAAATTTCGACACTCCTAAACACTATAATGACATTAGCTCGCTCGCACATCCAGAGACCAAAATGACTATTTTTCCATTATTAGAATTTATAAATAGAATGAGTATCACACATAAGTAACATACCTAGCTCGAGTTAGTGCCACATTTGCTCTATTTCTAATGGAAAGAAAACCTATGTTTGCATCCTCATTAGATCTCACAGTAGAGATTATAATTATATCTTCTTCACCACCTTGAAAACCATCAATAGAACCAACACTAACAGAGAAGTCAGGATCAGAAACAGAACTGTTCCGCTTTATTTTTTCTTGGATTTCATACACCTGAGCATTATATGGAGATATGATTCCTATACTAACTTTCTTCCTTGTCTTCAAAAACTCTGTTCCAAAACAAAAAGCTTTCTTATCTAAGAACAAAGAAACACTATTAGATAAGGAGAAGGAGAAAGAAACACTTACCTTCTTCAAGCCTTTCAATAATCTTGGAAATAACAGCAGCCTCAACTAAATTCTTGGTACTATGTCCACCACCGCGTTGTTCTTTACCCTTAGCTATGTTTATAAAAGAATATGAAGAAAACATTTTTCCTTCAAGAAAACACTTGTTATAGCTCATTTCTGTAACAAAGGTTGCATCTTCAAGTTGTTCTTCATAGAATTCCTTATTTGGGAATAAGCTGATAGATGGATGCATTCTATATTGAGTATTTAGAAGATGCTTCTTGTATCCTAACAATACCATTCTCTCGAACAAACTTCTTCCATATTCAGCCTCAAATGCGGATCGAGGACCCTGGGTCAGTAGTGTAAAAAATGTACATTATTAAAAATATCGGTTCATATATTGTTTAATTTTTTTTCAAATATCCTCACTTAATTTAATAAAATTAAGGAATCAAGTTATCTAACTCCATATTTATTTAGGAGTAAATCGCCAAATTAGTCTCTAAGTTTACGCACCCTTTCTTATTTAAGTCCTAAAGTATATGAGGATAAGTAGTCCGTAAAAGTATGTGATATCGGTAAAATTACTTCCTAAAGCTTTATAAATTGTCCCTTATGGAGATTAATAAGACAAATTTATTTAAAATTTGGTGTAAATAGGGTGCAAATTTTAAGGTACTTGTGCATATTTAAAATTTCAGAGGGTTCAAAATAATTTAATATAGAGGTACTACTACCAAAAAAAATTTCTTTAGCGGTTCAACTAAACCCCCTGAAATGTACATAGGTCCGCTACTGTTCAGCCGCCTTAGATTTTATTATTATATTCATTTCAGGAAAATATATATTCTTTAAAGATGCACACATATGAAGCACCGACACAAATACGTACACTGAACACGACGGTGACATGACACTTAGACACCAGTAATAAATTAAAAATGGAAGTAATTGAAGTGTCAGTGTTGGGGTCCGACACAACACGTGTTGGACACCGGACATGTCTACAACTTGAAATGTCGGTGCCACATATATAGATGCACACTATCTACAAATCACAAAAAATGGTAAAAGGTAAGTACCTTGCTTTTGATCACAGAAGGAAGTTGTTTCTCATCACCTATAAGGATAACATGGTGGATACCTGGAAGCTGTAATGGAATGGCTGATTCACATTCTTTTAACATGGCTGCTTCATCAATAACTAAAAATTGTATTGGTGTCATTCCTTCGGTGAAAAGTCTAGTAGAACTTGCTGCAGTACAGAAAATTAACCCAGCATTCATCAAGCAAAATTTCTCTACTCCATATTTTTCAGTAAGGTTTGGAAGTGAAATTGTTTGAAGAAGTGATCTTAGCAAGAGAAGACACTCGTCTCTTTCGATGTTTAACCGTTCATGGTATTCAGTAACACTTTCTTCATCTACACAGTCTTCGTCAGTTTGTTGTTTCGATTTGTCTTTACTTAAGGAGATTTCAAGAGTTTTTAGCGAATCAAGAGCGACCGGAATTTTCTTCATCTCCTCAAATGGGAATAAAGATGTTGGTAGATGTGTATACAAGGTTTGCATACATACCTCAAGCTCCTCTCCAATTGAACTGAATTTCTGCTTAATGAATTGCTTCATTGTCATGACACTATTCCTTTTTTCCTCCTTATACAAAAGGTATTGCTCTTCAATGTCATTGTCTTTTTTCTTCACAAATTGCTTTAACATCATAGGATCAGGAATCTTCTCATTTAGCTTGTATGAACTATATGTTGCAGGTTTCAATGCCAGGACACTATTCTTTTTATGATCCTTAAGTGAAAGCCATTGGTCTTCAAATTCAGGATATTTCTTCTTCTCATGTTGCTTGTATGAACTACTTGCAACTTCTGCATCACTGTATTTTTGCCTAGTAAATTCTTGTAACGACATAATATCGTGTTCCGATTGAAGCCTATACAATCTATATTCTTTTTTAGGATTCTTAAGCAATGTGATCACTGATTCTAAGTGATGTTTCCATCCAGTTGATGGAGCAAAACACTTCAAAAGATTATCCGCGCGATTATCAAGAAAGACATCTTGAAGATCTTTATAACCGTCTATTTTCATTCGCGATTTGTTGCCAAATACCAGTATGTCACCAAAGCCATATGCATCAGAATCATGTTCAAGTGATTCCTTAACTAAACTCTGTAGGCGAGTTGCCACTTCCAACACAGCATTATTAGTTGGTGCACATATTAATGTTCTTGTTTTGAACTTGAGTAGAGAAAATAACAAGGATGCCACTGTTTTTGTTTTGCCTGTCCCTGGTGGACCCCAAATGAGCTTAACAGTGTTATTATGATGACAATCTCTCATTGAAACACAGCTTAAAACTGCTTCTTTTTGTGATTCATTCAGAGTATGAGACTGGATTATGTCTTGTGCTCTAGAATAAGCTGCAATATGGTTTTCACTAGAAGTGCAAAGTTGGCAGTTTTCTCCATTCTGTAAAATACAAAGCAAGCATGAAACCAAACACGCTATTCAAAAAATCGCGGAGGTAGTATGTTACTACCCCCAACCCATTTATAACTGATATAACTGATATATCATTTATAACGCTATACAGGTTTTGGCTAATTGAATAACTGATATATCTGGTCTATAATAAATCAGTTAGTACTAGTGTATTACAGACCAGACAATGAGAAGTAATACTAAGTGATGTATTATAGACCAGGTACATTTGTCGTTTTCAATGAACCAAAAATTGTATTGTCTCTTATATAGTGGTTGGAGGTGGTACTAAATAATGAGAAATCTTGGTTATGAATTTAGTGAGTCTTACATTTGAATCAGCCCGCAGCACCTTTTCGATCATATTCATTTTTGCACCCTCAAGCTCTAAGTTCAAGGCTTTCCAAACACGAATATTTGTAGTCAAGTTCATAAGATAAACAGCATAAAGCTTTGTTGCATTGTTTCTCCTGAATCCAATCTCCATGTCAAGGGATTTGTAAGACAAAATTGAAATCTTATTAGTACTTTCTTTTAAGCCATGAACATAAGCAATGTGATAGTATCTTCTAGGCCTATTCATGTCATAAACAGTTTTGGGTTTAATATCGGTGAATGCAATGAGATCTCCAGCATCAGGTTCATATGCTCCATTCTTCACTGAAATTTGGTAGAGCAAGAACTTTGTAGGTATGAAGCTTTTTGATCTTTCAGGATCAACTGATAATATCTCACAAAAAGAAGCTCGATTTGCGCCATTCAAGCTTGAAGATAGTTCACAGTGAGTCTCCTCAATCAACGATGGAATGAAGTAGCTCATGTAATCTGTTACTGACTCGAATCTTTCTGGGATCTTCCGCACCTGAGATAAGATAATGTTTCAGGATACTTGTTTTTTTATAGACAAAGTGGCAAGTGCCCACTTGAAACTCACACAACTACGAGGTCTTAGGTTTGAAGCCGAGACATCTAGTCTAACAATTTCGATAAAATAACTTTACTCACTACTGACAAAACAATTAAATTTATGATATTAGGAGATTAATAATGTGTTTTTCATATTGAGTATTAAAAAAAGAAGAAAAAAATAACCTTGTACTTGCAGAGGTTTTCATTGAGAACATCATTGAAAGTCCAAGAGAATACAATTTCAACCAAACTTGCAAGATCAAGATCCTCCTTGGCATCAAAACTCCTCTCCATATTTTTTTTGCTGACCACTTCTTTCCTCCACAAGGCTGAAATTATCTTACTCAAAGCTTCTTTTTATACATATTGCAAATTGAACAAATATGGAGGATTCCTTACATGAGAAGGAACACAAAACTTGCTTATCAGGTATACTACGGTTCCATTCCCATTGTGAAAAGTGAAAAAAACAAAACAAGATTCTCTCATAGTTAACTTAATGGACCCGTAATTACGGTGACAAAAAAGAAAGTTAAGGTACACATAAAGTAAAGGAAAAACAATTGTTAAAAACACACTAGGAGACAAAGGTACATAGTTGTTGAAGCCAGGTCAACAGTAAATCATTACATTGGAGTATCTAAGAGGCCGGCTACTTGGCTTCATGCAAATTTTTGGTAGCTATTTTGGTGGAATGTGAATGGAAGCAACTGTATAGAAGATTGGAGATTTCTATTACTTAAGTGGAGTGGGGGTGGGAAATTAAAAAACGGAGGTGGGGTTATAAAATACTATGCAGTTGTGTTATGGCCAATCCAATATGGTACGGCCTACTTCTATTTGAGTGGGCCACAGCTTTATGTCAAGAAAGTCCTCTAAAAACTGGATATTAATAAAGTTTTGTATAAATATTATTTTATTTTGTATTTCTTCTAAATTTTATTTTTCACGGCTCTAAATTTTTATGTTTTCTGTAAAATTATCAAAAATCAAATTATATAAACCATAGCAAAATTATATAGCAATCGAATTATTTCTCAGCAAATTATATTTTAATTTTTATTTATTTTTTAACCGATGTTTTTAATTCATAATTAAATATCATATATTGTTGGTCCTCTTATAATTAAATATCATATATATTGATTTTATGAGTAAAGCTTTTTTAAAAAGAAAATTGTTGGTCCAAATTCAAAGTGAGTTCATAACCTTAACTAAAATTTGAACAGTGGCTTAAATAGGCAAACTCGATTTTTTTTCCACTTTCAACTCTAGCTCAATTTAATTTTGATACCACCACAAAACTGATTATAAAAGTATTGATTAAAATATTTTTCTATCAAATTCTTATTTATCAACTACTAAACCATCTATAAGTCGTGCTTCGATAAGCAAAAGCATGAATTGATCTCTTAAACCTCTTGTTACAACTAACTAAAGTGAGAGCGATCATTATCAACACTGAAAATATTCAGTTGTCCTCAAACCCAAACCTGCTTCTTTAAAATTATATGGGAATAGACTATTTTCATCAAGATTCTTGCGACATTCAATAAGTCCAAATTGGAACATATTGTATGCAAGTACCTAAGGTGCTCTTAGAGTGATTATTGCCTTAATCCCAAATAATTTTCTGTCCACCATGTAGAAACCGTTCATCTTTTCTCTCTGTGTCCAATTCATAAGTCTATTATGGAACTAAAAGTAAGGAAAAAAATTGAGGAACCAAAAGTGGAAGAAAAAATTTGAGGGACCAAAAGAGGGTGAAAAAAATTGAAGGACCAAATTTACCCTCTAATGTGTACCCTGCGTGAGCCAAACCCTTGGCTCTATTTTTTGTTAGCAATTCAAACATCAGTGTTGAACCAGTTAAGAATGGCAACTGAAAGTTATCATTTTACCAATTACCACAATGAAGAGTAAATACTAGAGAATTATTTACAATTATCCTGATCTGCGCCAATTCTTAGGCAGCCCTTGCAGTAGATGCTTTCCCAAACTTAAATTTTGAGATTTGTTTTCCAAACTAAAACTGCCTGGTATAGGATCCAAAAATCAAATATTTCTGAAAATGAAAAAGAAAGTCTCATCATCTGCCTCAGCATCAATAAATGATAAGAAAATCAGAAAGAAATAAATAATATGAAAGCTCATGAAGAAACCTGATTGGAAAGCTCAGAAACATACCATTATTATTCTCAAATGTGAAAGAGCCCCGGGTGTAGATTTATTATAGTTTATAAGTTTTAAGATGGACGTGTAAGGCAAGAAACCATGGCCCATATTTCATTTGCATTAGTAAAAGTAAAGGACTACTTATGAATTATGAAATACGGTGTAAAAAATATAAAATAAGACATGGCCATGACGATGATGTTCCAAAAAGGCAAAAGTTTACATGTAACTTTTGACTGGTTGAATTTGAGAGTATAGTATTCTGAAATCCTTTTGTACTTGCATTACACCAACCTCTTCTCTGATGTAGAAACCTACAAAAACCTTTCTCAATGTAAGAATATGCATCAAATAACCTACAGGCACCACACTTAAATTTTCTTATATTATTTTTAAAAAAGAGATGATTTGTATAATAGAGACAAAATTTGAGAGTAGAGGCAAGGCAAATATACCAATTAATTCTAATTTATAGTTCGAATGAAGCAAGTTGATTACACAGAAACTGCGTAGGATCGTCTTGTGGAAGATTATAATTTGTTGAACTATTCAAATTAGCTAACCATATCGCTGGATCGACAAAACTCCTGCAGTAATAACTGATAATATCAACACTGATACTTGAAGTGAATTTTCCACTATTTTTAACAATGTGAAGCAAACCAAACAATTAGTGGTAGAATTATACCCATCAGAACATACGATTTTGCAGCTGCTAGGAATATCAACAGAATGATTACTGTAAGAGATGTAGTCATCCCTCACCCTCTTGTACACCTCAGACAATGGCAAAACATCCAAAATATTCAAAACCTGAACATAATTTGAATTTTCGTGAAGAATGTCAATGGTCCATACAAGATAAAGCAACTCATTGACCCTATACAGCCCCAGCAGTCGGGAAGAAGTATCCTGGTGAGGCCCATGCCACCAAAGTTGTATCAACAGGGAAAATATTTTTTTGTAATCCTCGATGCTCCCAATTCTTTCCATAGAATTCAGAAAGCTTTGATTGAAGCAAACCTATATGAAAATAGAAAGTCATAAAAGATTGAGAACACGTGAAAATGGTAAAGCTGTTTAAGTATCTCAAGAAGATTTTTATCAACTGCGTCTGTCACAAGGATATTAATTTTAGTGCACTTCTCAGTGATGATAAATCCACAGACTTATAATACATACATTACATAAGTTTGTGATGTGAGAAAATTTGGGTTTGAGCAAAATGGTTGGTCACTGCTCAGGGCAGTGCACAACTTTGAGCTAGGTTAATACATGAACATGTATAGATGTTGATGGTGAAAGTCAAAGACGTATATCGCGATTTTCCCAACTTAATAATACATACTAGATTCGCGCTTAACAATACATACTAGATCCACCCATATGAACAGTTGTGTCGGGGGGGCCCGTTAAAACCTCCAAGGGCCAAAACCCATTGGGAAAAAGACCTAGGGAGAAAAAAGAGTACCCCGAATATTACAAGCACTGGAAAACTATTACAGTTACAGCAGTACACACCACCCATATCAGATACAAAAAACTGTAAACTACTAGATTCGCGCTTTAATCGAGTGTGAAGATAAATAAGGTCATATCCATCAAAAGAGCCTTCTACAAGTGATCCTTTACAGTGTATTTGATCCTTACAAGACATATGACAGCAAGGAAACGATAAGATTAGGAATTATCTATATGGGGATATATAATGGCATAGGCAAACCCGTGATTGGCTGACTAGGAATTGCCTATGTTAACAGGAAAGAAATTGGATTAAGGTCAAAATTGATAATGTGGATTATATAGGTTTGGGTTTGAGGACAACTGAATATTTTCACAATGTTGATTACGATCGCTCTCACTTTATTTAGTTGTAATTCATTAATTACTGCTTAATTATTGTAGATATGCACACAAATCAAATTTTAGTTGGAAATTGTTATGCTTCTTTTGGGAGCTTAAGTTGAAGTATGATAGATTCTCAATAAAACAGTAAAACAAACGTGCAGAATGATAAGAGAATGATGTAGTATTCCTTGAATTCAGTGAGAAAATTACAAGAAATAGTACAGAATCTGTCTAGGGAATAGAAGATGACAAGTGCAGTACTCTCAATGAGAGAGAAACTGTACTACCCAGCCTAGCCTAGCCCAATTCTTGCCTAAGGTACATTCTCTTTCCTACTCTACTTTTATTCCCTCCCTCAGCTAGAATGCATGAGGTGATACGCTCTCTCTCTCCAAATCTGCCACATCAGCAGGTTTGTTAAAAGATTCCTCCCACTACTTAGAGCTATTGCCTTTCTTGCCCTTCTTCACATAAACTTTGCCAAACTTATTTTTCTTCTTTGCCACATTCTCATCAAAGTAATTATGACTTGTTGAATAATTAAAAGAAAAAATCCCAAGAACAGTTTCAATAAGCATACCTTCCACCCTTCTTTTCTAAAGAGCGGAGGATTCGTATTCAGTAGATCACCAACTTGACCAATTTCAATCATAGCAGTTGCAATAACATGAGACAACCTCTCATCCTCATTGGCATTATGATAACACCCTTCAGCCTTAGCAATAAGGATTAATCTCTCCCAAACAGAACCACTATTCAACAAAGTTGCACCATCACCAATTATCCAGAGGCAGTGCCTACAAAGACAGGGAAAAGTACATCCATAACTTTTTTTGAAAAATGTATAGCAAACAATGTGTACAATATCAGGATATAGATCATACTCATAGGTGTTAGGTAGGTGTTAGTTAGGACTGGAAGCTAGAAGTGAGTTAGTTAGTTAGTTAGTTAGTTAGTTAGTTAGGTAAGATTGGTTGGATAGTTAGAGCATGTTCGTCGTCTATAAAGAAGAGGGGAGATTTAGAGTGAGAAAATATCTTGTCATTTGAGAGGACATTGGGGCCTTTGGGGATGGGGAGAAGTAGACTCTAGTTTTGCAGTGTTCTAATTTCGTTATTTAGGGAGACTTCCTCCTTATCTTTGTAATACAAACTAGGTCCCTAACGATTGGTTTTATTGCTCCCATCCAGGGATTTCTTCATGGTAAGCCTGCAAATGCGGTCCGAAATTGAGGTTAGAAAACATGATTGCAGAATATTACAAAGATGATTGCAAAATCCATCTTGGGATGATATCAGGGCAGTGGTACTTGGAAGGTTTCAGCCTCCCATGAAGCAGAACCCTTGGGAGCAATAAAATGGAAAATGAAAGTTGAAGAGAAAGAATTGGGCCTGTTGTAGTGAGAACAAATATGTAAGATACACAAATAGTGGGACATAGATAATACAAGAGAAGGTTGTGTTAGACATCTTATAAACGTATAATTAGTAAAACATTATAAGAGGAGGGCCAAGCCTAATAGGCTGAATTAACATTAGCAGTTTATAATTATTATTTCTATTGTTAGCAGTAATTATTATTAGGCAGCATATATTATTATTCCTGCAGTTTGTTGTAACTGTCAGTAACTGCCAATGTAGCAGTTCTATGTTTCAAATAAATAGAGAGAGAGAGAGAGAGAGAGAGAGAGAGAGAGAGAGGAAACGAATAGGACAGGCAGTTATTTGGATGGTTGTTGGGAGGGATTAGGGAGAGGCAAAGGCTCTCAAACCTTGGAGTAGGATTACCAAGAGTGCTTTCTCTGTGTAGCTAATCTGTATTTGAGTGTGAAATTCTGTAAGATTGTTTCTTTTATCAATAAGAATCAGTGGCATTCCATATTTACTTCCTTTTAATATTAGTTTCTATTAGGTTATTCTTTGGAAAAGGAAGAGTGAGACAAGCCCAAATCTGTAAAGGGGTCGGATGACATAAAGGAAAATAAATTTCTGGGTTTAATGGGCCAAACCCAACTAGCTAAGAAGATTGAATATCAAGGGAATGAGCTGTTTCACAAAATACTGATTGCTATTGACAAAGGGTATGATGCTACAAAGAAATTCTGCTACAAACTGCTCTTACTGACAATAGAGATGAAGCATTTATGGGGAGTTGGTAGCAGAAGAGTCCGAGGAATTTCTCATTTGACATTGGTTTTGTTAGGTGTCTATTACTGACTATATGAGAGGGAGTTAGTTAAGTTATTTGGGCTGAGATAGTTGGAGCATGTTGCCTATAAATATGGGGAGCTTGAGACCTATAAGAGTTTATATCTATCATTTGAGAGGAAAATGGGGACATTCAGCATAGAGTACCAGGCTCTTTAAAGGTATGCAGTGTTCTATTTTTGTAACTTAAGGAGATTTCACAATTTCATTGTAAGACATACTATGTTCCTAACACATACCTTGCTCTTGTTAAAGAAACATTAGCTCTTTGAGCATTAGAAATAAATCCCACGGATCCCATGTTATTAAATCTGACTGTGGATATAATTATCACATCTTCTTCACCACCTTGGAAACCATCAACAGTGGCAACCTTCCATGAAAAGCCATTATCAACGCTGCCGCCAAACCTTTTTCCAAGTGCATCTTGGATTGCAACAACTTGAGCTTTATACAGTGATATAATACCAACACTAACAGTCTGTTTTCTGGAAGCTGATTCTGCAAAGATTCAATAGGTGTCAGACATTATCCCACAGTTAGGAGAAAAAATGTGATTAATAGTACGGATAAAGCAACTCATAACAACATTTATAGTTTCATTGGTTGCTTTTGCTCATCTTCGTATTTTAGATAACATTACCTTTATAAAGGTCAAGCACAATCTCAGATACCACAGCCACTTCCACCATATTTTTTCGGCTATTCCCTTCATCCAAGATCGATTCATCTTGTCCAAAAGCAACATTTATGAAAGAGTAGGACTTAAACATATCTCCACGTAGAAAATGCTTCTCATAGCTTCTCTCTTTGACACGTGGAGCATCTAAAATTTGATTGTCATAGAACTCCATATTTGGAAATTTGCTAATGGATGGATGCATTCTATACTGAACATTGAGAAGGTGTTTTTCATGGCCCAAAAGAACGAGCCTTTCAAATAAACTTCTTCCAAATCCTGCCTTATTGGAAATCTGCGTAGTAGCAAAAAATTTATAGAATGTTAAAAGCTTTATCCATGAATAGAGAGAGAGAGAGAGAGAGAGAGAGAGAGAGAGAGAGTACTAAACATGCTTTTATAGATGGAAGTCAGGAACTACAGGAATGGAATGGAACACACCTCACTTTTGACTAGCGCAGGCAATTGTTTCTCATCTCCAATAAGTACAACATGGCGAAGGCCAGGAAGTTGTGAAGGTATATTTGACTCACATTCTTTGAGTTGGGCAGCTTCATCAACAACTAACATTTCTAGTCTATCAAGTCCTTCTGCATGCAATCTAGAAGAGCTTGAAGCAGTACAAAATATCATGCGAGATCTTTTGAAACAAAAGCTTTTAATTGTATATTCATCAAAAATATCAGGAAGAATCAACAAATCTTGAAGAGATTTTAATCTTTTAAGGCATTCTTTCCTGGTCATACCCAACTTATACTGCCAAGTACTTTCATCAACATAAGATGCAGCAAGGGAAAGTTTAAATCCTTGATCAGTAATTGAATTGTTTGATAGCACCATTGCAAAGTCTTTTAGGCAATCAAGACATTCAAATAAACTTTTCACCACCCTTAACGAAATAAAAGAAGTTGGCAAATGAGTACACATATCCACTACGAATGTCCCCATCTGCCCCCTGATAGAATTCAATTCTTCCTTGAAAAACTCATAAAATGTCAATTTTTTTATTTTGTTGTTATGAAAAGGAAAATCCTTCTTCCCGTGTTTGCCATATTTACTTCTGTTTCCCTCCTTAAAACACAACCTGTTTTCTCTTAAAGTTTTATTAATTACCCTCTTCCACTCATTTTGCTTATAACCATTTGGATTCTTGGAATAGATATCTTCTTTCTCCTGATTTGTTTGTTGACTTGAAATAGCACGTAGTGCCTTCTCTTCTGTCAAACAATCACCATCACCTATCTCATAATCCCTATTTACCGCACACTCTAAATATTCACGATACTGTTTTTCAGGGTTTTCAAGTAACTGTATCATCAATTCTAAATGATGTTTCCAACCAGACAAAGGTGCAAAGCACTTGGCAAGACGATTGGCACGGTAATCAAGAAATATATCAAGAAGATCATCCCGATCGTCAATCTTCAACCGCTTTCTGTTGCCAAATAATACTATGTCTCCAAGACCATAAGTGAGATGATCAAGGGACTCCATTACTAGCCTAAGAAACCGGGATGTTACTTCCAGTACAGCCACATTAGTTGGGGCACAAGTAAGTGTTCTGCATTTCCTTTTGAGGAGGGCAAATAATAATGAACCAACCATTTTAGTTTTTCCTGTACCTGGAGGGCCCCACATCAATTTCACTGTATTCTTGTGAGAACATTCCCGTGCAGCTAAACAACTTAAAACTCCCTCTTCTTGGGCGTTGTTCAAATCAAATGAGCGAATTTTCGCACCAAGACTTGATGTATCAATGGTATACATTTCACTAAAGAAACATCGATCGCAGTTTTCTCCAACCTGTAAGAAGATGAAATTAACTAAAGTATATAAATGCATTCATCTAGACATCCAGTTGATGAGGTTGCCTCGACAAGGTAAGGGATAAAGTAATATGAAAATGTCTAACTTCACCTACAATTGAATAACCATATAATAGATAGTGGTAGTACAAGGTACATATCTATAATCTATAACAAAAACAAATAGTAAGCTGCTGTTCTTACAGCAGAATTAGGTTGAAGCAGTTGCCTAACGATATGCATGTCTGGACCATCTGGATCTGAGTTCAGTGCATTCCATATACGAATATGTGTTGTCAAGTTGCCAAGATAGACAGCAAAACCACATATATATGTGTCATCCTTTTGCAATTGCAAGTACTCTTCTAATTCAATGATCTTTGAGGTTAGTACTTGAATCTCATAAACATCTTCAGTTTTTTCATACTTTCTTACCCTTCTAATTGAAGCAATAATAAAGGAACTTCCAGGCTTACTCAAATCATGAATGCATGTTGGCCTCCTATCGGTCAAAGCAATGAGCTGTCCAGGCTCAGGCTCAAAAATATCCCCATTTTTATCAGTATCCACTGTTGTGTTCATTTCAATCTTGTATAACAAATCATGAGGAGGGTCATAATCTTTGGAATAATTGATATCGGTTATTTCCCATGCTGGAGCTTCTGACACCATCTTAATGCTCGACTGTAACTCTGTACGAGTTTCCTCAATAAGAGGAGAAATAAATGAGTTCAGATAGTGAGTTTCTGACGGGAACGTCTTTGGAATTTGCCTCACCTATTAGAAGACACAAATGCTACTTTTAGAAGCTAATTACATGTAAAAAGCAAAGAACTTATGGTATACAATGAGCGTTGAGTACAAAATCAGGCAAGTTCCAGATCACATAGAAACATCCAAGTTGTGGTACATACAAGTTGAAATACATAATCAAATTTTCTTTTCACTAAGGTTCCACTTGGGAGTTTAGGAGGGGAGCGAAGGGAATGGCTCCGGGAAAAAGGAAGGAGGAAAGAGAAGAGGAAGGAAGGATAGTCATCTATCTTGAATTTTGGTTTAGTTTTCTTCATAATACCAAAACTCTCTAATATGGGAGAACTCAAAAAAAATGTACTGGAGGAGGATTTTAGAGGAATTAGAGAAATTCTTCAAATATTTTCCATCTTTTGATAATACTCTTGAAATTAAAAGTATATTGGTCTGTAAGCGTTCCCTTCCGCTTCTCTACAAAAACACCCTCTCAAATAAATTTATCTCTTCCCCTCTCCTCTCCTCCCCTCCTAATTCTCAAACGAATCCTAAAAAACAATTTTTCCTAAAATATGCTTGAAATCCAAACAGGGTATGAACAACATAGATGATTAGGCTTTCAAAACTTGGTATAAACGTGTATTCCCTTTCTACAACTTAGAAACCCTAATTGTCTGTCTGAAAAATAACTAAGGTCCTCTGTTATCCACATCCTTCATCAATTTTTTTCACTATAATCAAAATGCTCAGTACTAAGCCCCATAACTTGCTGTAGGGAGTCTTTTGGTTTACACATTGCAAATTTCACTGTCTAAATACAACTATGGAGAAAAAATAGTAAATACCATCAAACAAATTGAATTTCTACAACATAAAGAGCAAATGAATCTACTAGCCTAGTTGAACAATCACATTGTAAAAAAATCACAGACAATGATCAAACTCAATGGAACAAAACTTCAATTTCTTATGGTGCAAACTGCATAGTAAAAGAAGAAAGGCTATAAAAGAAAGCAGACCTTGTCTCTATAAAGTTCATCGTTGAGTATATCATCAAGTGACCAAGAAAATACCAATCTCACCAAGTCTTTATTACCCCGTTCCATTACTTGCTTCGCCGATCAGTGATCACATAAAGGCAATGATCAAAAACGGAATCACCGGTGACGGTGACGAAACGTAAAAGGGTTTTGAAGAGAAGGAACAGTATGACTCTGTACGGTAGAGCAAGCGAGGGAATTAGGGGCGGCAACGTTACGAGACAATTTATAAGAGAGATAGGCAAAAACGTTCGTTACTTTAATTTCATTTAATATTTACTTTGTTATATCCTTAAAGCCTAGCCCCCAACTTACCAAATACCAAAATTTCAAAATACCATCACGGGTCTCTTAACATATTTTCAATTTTTGATTAGGTCCTTTATATTTTTGTTGTAACGAATAGGCCTCTTAACTTTTGAAATCGTTACAACGTTACCTTTTTTGTAACTTGCGTTAAATTCCGTTAAAAAAAGTCGAAGTGGCAAACGTGGCTTATTCCAGCTTGGACTTTTTAATTTAAAAATTAACTTTTTTAGTCAAAACAAAAAAAAACCACCGTGGATCTTCATCATCATCTTAAAAAAAAAACCAAAATATCTTCTTCACATTCAGCACCGTCACTAACCCAAATCATTTCGTTTTGCGATTCCAAATTTCAACCCTCCACCTTTCTCTCTCTGTCTTCTTCTTCTTCCCCTTTCTACAAACATGGAAAAAATCCCCAAAATCAATATCCCTAACTCTGTGGCTGTGTGTTACCATGACTTCAAGGGACTTGTGCTTTCTCTATCCAACGCTTCCTTGATGGCGTTTTATTTTTAGTGAGTCATAATAAGCTGAACGAAAGCTGTAATAATGGGGGAACTTCATCGCAAAAACCTCCACAAAAGACATGACAATTACACCAGATCTGGAAGATTGTTCAAATTCTTTTGATTCAATGTCTGGTTTTGGCTACATTGAATGCGTTTTCCATCCAAGTAAATTTATGCAACCTGATGAGAAGGGTTATGAGGAACCATCTTCTTCAAGGTTGACACAGGAAACTGATAATCTTCCGTCAGATGAAGATCTGGACGAAGAAGCATTTTTTGATTTTAATTAAAATTAATTAAAAAGTAGTTATAGACCACATCAACACCGTTAGCCACATAAGCATTTTTTTTAACGGAGTTTAACGGAAGTTACAAAAAAGAGTAATGATGCAACGATTTTAAAAGTTAAGTGACCTATTCGTTACAACGAAAACATAAGGGACCTAATTGAAAATTGAAAATAAGTTAAGGTACTTCGGATGTTATTTTGCCTACCAAAATTGTTAGGCAAGATATTATGTTCGGGCTAAATCGGGGACATCATCGTGTATGTGGATTTCAAGTGGTACTTGTCACTCTATCTACCAACTGAAGAAAAAAAATCACTTTGCTCTTTTATCTTTTTTATCAATTATATTATTTGGGTGCTTCTAGGGTGTGGGAGCAAAATAGATCCCTCATCGGTGAACCACTAAAACTTACGGATATTGTGTACAAAACTATGAGTAGTTAAGACTGAATCAACTAGTATAGAATCTCAACGGTTGATAAATTTTTATACTACATCCTACGATCATATTTAATGGTTCACTGGCGAGGGATTTAATTTGGTCTCTAATCCTAGAAGCGCTCAGATTATTTATCTTATTCTATTTTAGAGTGAAACCCAAATTCTTTGTAAAAATTTCTAAAATAGTGATATGTTTATGGAAATTCTTTGTAGAACCTTTGCTAGAAATTCGGAGTATAAAGTAGAATTCTAGGTAGAAATTATGTGTAGACATTAGAGCCTACGTATTTTGTTCTCTCTCTCTCTCTCTATATATATATATATATATATATATATGGAGCGTATCGGGTGAGAACTAGTTCTTACCGTGATAAATGAGAACTAATCATTATAATCGTTAGATTAAAATCAACGATTGAGATTATCTCCTTAATTATAGGATGTTGTGTGGTTGTTTCCTTAAGTATAGGTTCCCAACATAACTTGGCTGTTTGGACCAAGTTAGGTTGGGACTAAATTGGTGTTATTTGAGAAGCATTTGGTTGGAACTGAATTTGCTTAGACTTCCTATTGTGGGTTTGATATGTCTTGTTGACATAGGGTTTATAAGATGTCTAGAAGAGAGGATCTAGACATGTACTTTTAACAAAAGAAAGTAAGTTATAAATTAACAATTCGTATCTAAATTTGTTTTTATTGCCATATACAAGCTTTAAAAATTTTATACGAGAGGGAATTTGATAAACAATGAAAAATATAAAATGAGCCATGTTAGCTCATTTCATCTAAAACAAAATATCCTTGTTGTTTTTCATATTATAATGTATTATTCCCATTGGTCCAAATTATAAAAAATAAACGGTTCCATTTTTTCCACTTTATAAGATTAATCATTTCTTTTGAAAAAAAAAAGAATGATGACCTATTTTAGTTGATGTAAAAAATTAAACTCAATTTCGTCCTTAAAAAAATCACTTTTAGTCTCTAAAAAATTAGAAAGACTTAATCACTATTCAAACTAGTGATAAGTATATAAAAACATAGGACTAATATTTGTCACTAATACATAAAAAATACAATATAGATAAAAGAAAACAGGACATATGATTGTTACTCATACATAAAAAACACAAGACAATTTTTGTCAAAAAAATACAAGACAAATATTTGTTATTGAAAATTATAATTTATTGTTCAAATGAGTTGTTGGACAAGATTTTGTATAATACTCAAGGAAGGGACAAATGTTTGCTACTGATACATAAAAAGACACGAGTTAAATATTTGTCACTCGTGAATATTTAAAAATAGGACAAATAATTATCACTAAGGCATAAAAAACCACTAGAAGAATATTTGTCATTAATAATTATAATATATGGTACTTGTTATAAACGGGACAAAAATAAGCTAAAAAATTTGTTACAATTTTGCTTTTGAGTATCAATGAGGAATAAAATTATTGTTTTCATTGAGTTTTGCTGATATAATTTCATGGTTTTCAATGGGAAAACATACATCAAAGGGCTGAAGATCCTTTTTTTTGAATTGATAGAGGGCTAACAAGCCCGAAACAGAACACAACTAGACAGCTACCATCCGAGGTGTGCTAACACCTTTACAATCATCATGCACAGCTTTATAAACATCAGCTGGCAGTACATCATAATAATGATATTCCTGTATTTGGTAACTTCCTATACTAGCTAAAATGTGGGCATTGTGACACCTAGGGGTGTTCGCGGGTCGGTATGCATCGGAGTTGACCAAATTCGTCGCCTGAACCAATTTAACTATTCGGTTTGGATTGGTTTGGATTTTACATTTTTTCCTCCAAAACTTGAACCAAACTGAACCGGTATTGGACGGGTTGGTTTGGATTGGGCTCACGGATCATTCACTAGACAATGAAACAAATGAGTTAGCTTGGTTTTGCCCGAACCACTGAACACTCCAAGTGACACCCTCTACCCCGTCATGACATAAATATAGCCTAAGTAAGAAAAACAACCAAAAACAAAGTCTTGCCTAAAATAAAATTTTAATTTAACGAGATAAAGACATCACATTTACAAACTTGTGAAATTATATAAAAAATACCAACTTATAAGTAAAGCAAATAACCCAATGTTCAATTTAGAAACAATAGAAGTCAAGGTGTGGGCCTCCTCCAAAACAGTTTGGCCTACCAAATCACTCCACAGGAAACTCCAATACCTTGGGAAATCCAATCTAAGGGGTTGGTGACCAATTTTAGTGATGATTCCAACATTTTACTCAACGGCTGTCACCGAAACCTCTACACAAACAAGCCTCAAACCATCCCTCATTAAGCTGCTCTTTGCCCAAACAAATAATATCTTTCCACCACAAATAATTTATCCCTCTTTGCGACCGAGAATCATGATTGAATAAAGTAAAATGAAGGTCACCATACTTATTGTTAAAATGCCTCTCCAAGTAGCTTCCTCATCCGTCAATAAGCGTCAGGTCCAGTTAGACAAATGAGCTATATTAAATAATTTAAGATTTTTGATGTCTGCCTTCCTTCTTAGACTTACAAACTTTATCCAAAGCCACCCAATGCATTTCCGTTTCATCATCTTTAATACCCCAAATGAAATCCCTTTTAATCTTAATCATTGAACTCATCACTACCTTTGTGGCCTTATAAAAGGAGAAAAAATATATTATGAGATGCTATTTAAAACAAAATTATTGAGAGTTACAGGTCATCCGGTGGATAAGTTACTCAAAACCTTTTGCACACCGTGAAAGAAAATATTTGCAGTCAGACCCCTAAGTTTGCGCGCTACGGTGCACCACCCACACTCAATCGCTCACACATTTCCCTCCAGTGTTTCTCGCTCCTGTTTCCCGTGTTCTCTTTCTCCCTCACACAGCATAAACAGAGCGGTGAGCAGCGCCCAGCCCACCCTCCGTAACGCCGTGACAGAGCTCCCTCCGTTCGTCTTCCTCACGCAACAAAGCGACCGCGACGCCATCTCCGCGGTGTCTTCCTCTTCCTCACGCGGACGCCACCGGACCACCACGTGTCTGGGAATCTTCCGTGACAGACCTCCGTTCGTCTTCCTTTCCGGAGCTTAGGTATTTCCCTCATTCAAAACCTAATAATTGTTTTCCCCCCAAATTGCGAATTTTCCTAATTGATTTTGCCACAAATTGATTTTCCCTTTGTGGACAATTATCTCTATAAATTCCGATTTCCCCCCTATGTGTTTGTGTACAATTGTCTATACGGCTGGGTGGGCGTTAACTAATACGCTTTTGGACTACATCTTTCGGTTTACATATCCTTTGGTGTGTTTGTACTTTTTTTTAATTATTAGAGAGCTTTGTGTTTAATTCTGACGTTGTTGTTATGTTATTGATGTATGTGAGAAAATTGATGAGTGTTAAACTCAATCACAAGGCAGTCAGGTGATTAAAATTAGTCGAAGCCAAATCTGAGATTCCAATAGGTGTTGTTTCTGTAGTAGAACTGCTTGTCTAAAAGCCTAAGTGAAATATGGACTGCACATGTGTATCGTTTTCTTTGGTCATCTTGGGATGTTTAGAGGAGAGACAAAGATAACAAACTAGGTATTCGCTTTTGCTTGTGAGTGTTATTCCTTTCATACCTATATCGGTGTTTAGTTGGCCTGCTCTTACATGACATTGGCTGAGTGATGAAGAAATGAGAATTTCCTACACCAAACCTGCAGAGGTTTTGATTTTGATGCAGTTCAAAGCTGTGCTGTCTTGACAAATATAAAAGAGTGATATTGTGACTGACCGTTAATAGAATTATGGAATTGTGATGTTCTACTGTTAAATCATCAAAAAAGTGAGAATACAAGGTATTTTATGACTTGAGCATGCTATGTTTTGTATGAGTTTTCATTTATTTGAAATGCGTTGTTTAATTTTGAGGTTCTTGTGCAAACTTGTATGATTGAAAATCCCAAAAGACAAAAGTGTACCTTTTGTTGTTGTCCTTGCATTTCATATTTCAATCTAAATATTTGATTTTGGAACAGTTCAAGGAATTGGTTCAAGCATATAAAGTGTTATTTAATTACATATATTAAAGTTTTAGAATTTTAACATTTATAATGAGATATGATTTTGAAATTTTATGCACCCCATAAGCCAGGGTCCTAGATCCGCCACTGACCACACACATAACAGAATCCTCACCTCAACATAAGCTTCTGATACTCCCCAATGCACTTCTCAAACAAGTTGGTTTTACCCCACAGCCAAATCAACTCTATCCAATCGAACGGCTTCTACACACTATACACCTTCCCGTACGCAACTTCTCCCAGCAGCCGATCCATCACCAACTCATCAGATCCCCATCAGAGCGCCTCCCTTTGGAATTCTGATTTGATCCTTCCATCGCAACTTTGTATATTTTAAGTTTCACTCTTCATATTCTGCTATTTGGCTGTCGTAAATTTTAAATTTTGTTCTTTTGCAACAATTTTCTGTAGGTAAATTTCAATTTATTGGTTTGTAACAGTTTTTCCGTACAGTGAAGGAAATATAGTAGCAGGATAATTGCAAAGTGTTGTTAATTTAATTGGTTTTAAGAAGATGCATCCTCCTTTAACATTGCACAAACACCCTATGTGCGCCGAGGTCAGTTTCTTTATCATTGTTTAGTTTATCTATTTGCTATTATTATTAGCCTTTGTATCATTTTAGTTTTTTTTTATAAGCTTGTATCATTTAGTTAATATTGTGTTCTTGCGTATAGTAAAATTGATATATTTCCATGCCTATGTACTGGGATAATATCTGTTCCTAAACAAAAGACATTGGAGATTTTGGAACAATAGAATGGGATTTAAGCCACTAAGAGGTAGTATTGCCAATGGTTATTCACTTATTTGTTACCTGCCAATCTGCAATTACCTTTCCCTTACCTTGGCATTCCAAAGTGGACTTAGAAATCATGTCATGAATTTAGAAGCTTAGATTGTTTGTTTCATTTAGTGCTAAAAGTTATCATAAAAATGGTCCTGCAAATGTGGACAAGTGTATATTATTGCCTACTTTAATGTCGCTTTTATGCAGATTATTGAGGAGTTTCAAAAGTGTCATACGGAACATCCTATTGCAAAATTCTTTGGTGAATGTACCAATTTAAAGATTAAATTGGATCGCTGTTTCAGAGAAGAAGTGAGATTTTCATTTGTTTATATTTGCTTCCTTATTTAGTGTTTTATAAGTGTCTCTTTGCTTTGCTCTGGTTTTCTTCTGGTATGTAATTATGGTCCATGCGTTCCAACAGAAAGCTTTGAAGAGGAAGGCCAACTTTGAAAAGAGCAAAAAGTTCAAGGAACAGTTGCAAGAATTCAGGAAAGAAAATGCTACGAGCAGCAGTCAATAGAAGAATTTTCGGCAATTTTTGAAACTTGAAAACAAACCATTTTGCAAAGTATAATTCTTAATTTCGTACAAGAGTTAAATATGATATCCCTTCCACTTTCGAACAAGAATATATTCAATATTGTTTGAAGTATGTCTGATGATTTTATGCGGTGTTCTCTATTTTTTTGTTCTCTTGCTGTTAAGATGAAATAGTATATAACTACAGTATCTTAACTGAAATATTGTCATTTCATTACACGCGTGGGATTCAAAAGCAAATGGACAAATGGTGAAACTGAGCACCAGCTCATAATAAATACGCAAAATTGCTCTTGGGTTCCTTAACTTGTTTTTAGATTTCGAATCTATTTCTTATGTTTTTTGTAATGAATAAATCCTTATGTTTTAAAATCATTGCTCCGTTATCCTTTTTAACGGATTAACTCCATTTAACAATCTCTTGATTGACTGTCGGTGTGTATGTCCTAGTCATCGTTTCATATTTTTATTTTACTTTTACTCAAAAATGAAAAGAAATAGTTAGTTTTGCTTCATCTTTTTTTTTTTATCCGGTGTTCTTCTTCATCCCCTTTCTTTCTCTTTCTCTTCCTCTTCCCCACTTTAGGTTCCTCTTTTCTTAACCACAACTATGGTTGTCAAGCACCCTGGTTTAGCTTAATTTCAACACTACTTCAAAATCATAAAAGTTAGGTAGGTTTAAAGATGTTTTTGGTCCTTGCAAATATATCTGTTTTTCAAATAAAGCGTTGCAATTTTTTTTAATACGTTCCTGCAAAATCAACTCGTTTTTTAAAATGTCGTTCTGTTAACCAACTATTAAAAAACGCTCAGGTGGTATACAAAGAGATGAGGTGCCATTTTTTTCTTTTCTAATTTTTTTATTCTTATTTTCTGGTTTGCAACACCAGGAACATGAAGATCTGGGTTGCAACCTCACACCACCAACAACGATTTTCCTTTTACAACCTCCCCACCCTAAGATCGCTATTCTACACATTTGAAGTGTCGGTACTGCACAATTTGATAGGATTGGGAGCTTATTTCCTAGTTTTTTCATAAGGCAATACTTAGGTGCACTGCCATAAGTACAATTATTACTGTTGTCTAATCAAATCTGGACATGTGCATTACTTTCCCCAGACCACTTCCAACACTTTGACGACTTCGTTAATGGGAGTACCACTTGAGTGTGACTTGCCTTTTTCTCTCTCCTGATTACACTCATTTGGTGCACTCCTTCGGTATCTCTTAACTTGCTAACTGAACTACCTAGTTGATGTATCTTTGGTATACCTTTCTCTCTCCAAATAGGAAGCGAGTTCTCTCTCATGTCCTATCTACTGCACCTTCTCCTGCTCTATTTTTCAACCATCAGATTAAATGTGTGGTTCAGATTATTAAGAAATGAAAAATATAATAATAATAATAATAATAATAATAATAATAATAATAATAATAATAAACTGCATTCCCTTTTATCCCTTCTCCTTTCCTCATTCTTTTGCTTACCATTTGCCTTCCAGTGAAACTGGACTCTCACCCGTGCTCGTCACGAGTCTTAGTTATTTTTATTAATTAATAGTTTTAAAAACAAAACAAAACTGCAGAAAATCAACACAAATTTGAAATATATGCTCTTATGATGTTACCAATGTTTTCAAAATAGTTGATGGAGAGAGAATAATATTTTTACCAAATTATCTTTATCAAACATTGGAGTGAGGAATATAATAACTTGGAAGTGATGAATATTATTTTAAATAGAGAGTACAATTGGAAAAAAAACAACTAATATTACACTGAAAATCATTAATGACATTTATTTTTAGACAAATTTTCTTTGCTAAAGTAACTATTATTGTGGGAAAGAGAGTAACTCATAGTCTCTCTTAGTGACAGTTATTTCAGTGACAATAATTCATTTGACTAGGCTTGACTTGGAAAAAAAACAATTTGGAAATCATTAATGACATTTATTTTGAGATAATATTTTTTTGCTAAAATGACTATTATTGTAAGTGAAATAAATGTCATTAAGAGAGACCGTGAGTTACTCTCTTTCACACAATAATAGTCTTTCTTTCCCATACAAAATTAATTAATTTTCTTAATTTGTGTGAAATGATACAAAGTGAGTAATACCTCCGTCCTATTTTATATGCAGTTTAAGGTTGTTGCACACATATTAAGAAAAATGATTAGTAGTTTAGATTTTATAAAAAGTATTGTCTAAATTACCATTTAACTATTTATCTCTCTACATAGATAAACGTGAATCATTTATTAAATGTAAAAAATTATCATAATTAATAATGACAATAATGAAAAAATATGTGAAATACTTTCTTGAAAATGTAAAATAATAACTATTTAAGCAAATTGATTTTGCTATAACAATTTATAAAATTTATAAAACGGGACATATGGGAAGTAGGGAGTATAAGTAGAGGAAAGGATATCAACGTTGTGCGCCCTCTCTCTCTCTCTACGGTAATGCAGTGTTCTGAGCTCTCTACTTTTTCCTTTTCTGTCATGTCAAGTCAAATGATTCTCATTACTAGTTTTGGTTTTCTCCAACTACATTGAACAGAGTTGTGGTAGATAACTCCTGATTACAAAAAGGTACGATTTTTATTCTACATTAAAGCAAAATGGTGAAGAAGAACAGCAATAACAAAGTAAGAAAGGAAGACATTTCCGAGGACTGGTGTTTTGTATGTAAGGATGGAGGAGAGATTAGAATCTGTGATTACAGGTAAGTTTCTGAAGCATTAATGCATGCTATTTTTGTTTTTATAAACTAAAATTTCAAATGTGTATTAAGATGTTTGCTGATGCATGAGCTATTTTTGAAAATTAATATGCATGCTATTTTTTGATTTAATAAAATAGAATTTCGAATGAGTATAAAGAGGTTTGCTGATGCATGAGCAATTTTTGAGGATGATCCCCTAGCATGTTTAAATGTTTTTAACGTTTATCATATTTTTGTGCTAAATGTTAATAGGCCGAACTTCGGATTATTCAGGGCCACCCTGGATATCGGAGAGGATCAAAGACCCCTCGACCGAAAAAAAGTTGGTTAGTTTTGTTGGATCTCTAACTAACAAAAGTTAGAATCGAGTCGTAAAAGTGCCAAATTGTGTGTGAGATTCTCTTCTCCGCGTGTTCGTAGCTTTCTTTAGTGTGTGCGTGTGTTCTATTTCGCAAACCCTAACTCTGTGTGTGAGAGGTTCCCATTCCAACACTTTTTTTTATAAGCAAATGTTACTAGGGTGGGGGAATGTTAGTTTCCGGGGCTTGAACCTGGGACCTCCTTCTTGCAAGTTGCAACTCCATCATGTCCCTTAGCTCGCCAACTGAGCTACCTTCTCGGGACATTCCAACACTAAGCAGAGTTTCTATTCTCGTTGGTAGTAACTGGTTAGACTTCCAATGACGGGTCCAAACAACCTAAGCTTGTGGTGATACTCCATGGACCTACTGAGGAGCCAAAGACCCTAATAGTGGGTCCAAATGACGAAAAACTGCGACTTTTAGTAATATGTTTTTTGCATTGTCTGCATTACCGATTTCCATGTGCAAGAAGGGCTTCATGAACCTAACTTGGAGTCCCACATTAGGAGTCATGAACTCGGTGTAGGGGCTTATAAGGGTTGGGCAAACCTCCCGTGAGAACAATTTGTTGGTGGGAAACTGGGAATAATGCTGCAACTAAAAACAACAACCAAACATAGAAAATAAATAACAAGAAAAAGGTAAATTCATCATTGCACACCCACGCCAACCAAGCGTATCGATCAATGGTAGTTTACGGAATAAAAAATTTCCTTAATTATTCTCGTGCACTATAAATATATGAATTTCGTATATACTCTTTCCCAAATTTAACCGCACCCTTTTATTTTCATTTTAGTCCGTTAATTAAAATAAAAACTATCACTTGATTCAATCTTGGTTCCTTCAACTCGCATGGAACGAATCCAACCACCAAGACAAATGCAACTTTGTTACTAATACACAGTCATATTTATTTAACCGATTGAAATCATCTAAATATATATTTTGGAAATTTCTCCAACACCTCCCCTTACAACTATGGTTTTGAGGAGGAGTTAGGCTTAATTCCTTAACAATCTGAGTTTATATTCTTTTAAAAAAGGCTAGATTGGTGCATAAATTTTAACCTCTGCTTCTATGCTGCTTTTATAAATGGTAGCAGTCATCTAATACTTGTTTTCTATTTTATGACATGTGCTGGCCTTGCAAAAAAGATGATAATTGTTAGGTAGTTTTAACAAAGAAGTTTCTGGTGCTATAGGTTTTATTTATTTTATTTTATTGCTAATATAGTTGTGACTACTTTGAAATTTCTGTAAGTTTGCTCAACTACTTTGGCCACTAGTATGCTTCAATGACGTATCTTGATTTCGATCATCTTACAAAGATATTTTTTGTCCTGTAAGTGACTTTTTAAACTAATTATTAATATTAATTTATGTTACTTAAAGGGATTGCCTTAAAGCTTATCATCCTAATTGCGTGGGAAAAGATGATTCCTTTTTGGAGTGTGGCTATGATTGGAATTGTGGTAAGCTGCTTCATTGCATATCTTTACCATTATTAAGGGGCACTGAAATGCATTTCCTTTTCATTTTTTTCTTCCTACTACATTGTTATATTTCCATGATAATTGCCCATCTTATATATTTTTCGAAAATATACTTAGATGCTTTTGGTTTTCTGTTAAACACTATATTGTTGGACTGAGCCGGGATATTGAGAAGTTTGTGCTACATCTGTATTAAGTCGAGATTTACTGTTGGCTAAATTGCATTTTTAGTCCTTTATCTTTGACCAAAATTTCAGTTTGATCCTTTATCTTCTTTTTCCCACTTTGGTCCTTTATCTTTCGTATCTGTGTCAGTTTGGTCTTTTATCTTTTTCCCCCCTCACTTAGGTCCTTTATCTTTCATATCTGTTTCTTGGCAATGTGATAAAATGCTGTGCTGGAATTGGCAGCCTCATAGAAAATTTAGGACGTGTGTGGTTGCTGCTATTAAATGGATTCTTTTTTGTTTGTTTGTTCATGTTTAAGAAATTATGACAAATTGTCCTTTAATTTGGTGCTGACTGATTTTTGAATAATTTTTTTAGGTTACCATTATTGCTCCCTGTGTAGTAAAACATCAAAGTTTAGGTGTTTTTTCTGCCCAACTGCTGTTTGTGGAAGCTGCTTATCTGATGCTGAGTTTGCTGTTTCCAAAGGATATAAAGGATTTTGCAGACACTGCTCAAAACTTGCATCTCTAATTGAAGAAAATGCTGATGTTGATTCTGATGGGGTAAGATTTTGCTTCAATCATGTGTTATATGCAGCAAGAGAAAGAAAAAAAACTTGCAACAGTATTTGGAGTCCTAAATTTTAAAACATTGTTATTTGTTTATCAATTATGTAATTTACAAATTAAATTTTTTTTTGACATGCATAGTCAATGATAAATAGGAAAAACTGCCAATGAAAACAATACAGGAATACAGGATTGTTAGACTGGGGCTATAAATAAGACATGCACTTGTTCTCTGTTTTTTGTTATGGTTTTTTTCCTGTTTTGGAAACATCTTGAAAGTGGTTTTGTTTTGATATGTTTAAAACAACAAACTTGATCTATTTATCTTTGAATGAGAAACATAGATTTACCAGCAGGTTCATTCCTGTTATTTTTCCTGAAAGTGAAAACCGTTTTTGAAGACAGTAACATGAATCAATTTGGCACTATATATTTTATAATTCTCATCACTTATATGAAACGAAATTTAGCAAATTAAATCTATAAGACTCCTACTTCTCTTTTATCCGTTCAAAAATAAAATATGGCTTTCGAACGTGGGATTCTTATTGGATTGTGACGAATGGAATTCTTCATATGAATGAATAAAATTTCAGTGTAATCCTAGTTATAGATTATAGTATAGAATACTAAAACAAAGTTCAAATATTTTTCTCACTGAACTTTAAAAAGGTTATTTTTTCTTGATTGGAAACTCGCAATTGAGAAAAGAAAGTTTATCTCTTTATCTAGCCTGTATAATTTTCTATTTCTTCATATCTCTTTATTATTATTATTATTATTATTATTATTATTATTATGTGTTTTTTATTAACAGGAAAAGATAGATTTCAATGATCCAGAGACATATGAATGCTTATTTTCAGAATATTATGAAATTATCAAAAAAAAAGAAGGGCTGAATTCTCTGCATGTACGTTCTGCCCGTGACTCCATTAAGAGTGGCAAAATCAAGAATGACTTTGATCCATTTGAAATAGGTGAAGCGAAAGATGATACTGAAGAATCTGAAGATGTGAGTAACTTCATCGTTTCTGAGTATGATGACCTGAATGATGCAGCAGAAGTTATATCAGTAAGTAGAAAGAAAAAGTGCATGGAAAAGCTAAAACCGATAAAAGGAAAGCTGAAAAGTAAGAAAAAAGATTTTATTGGATGGGGTTCAAGAAGTCTCATAGAATTTCTTAAATACACTGGTACCAACACAAGCAGAGAATTTTCTGAACAGGATGTTGCTTCGATCATTATTGAGTACTGCAACAAAAATAATCTTTTTGACCCCAAGAATAAAAGAAAGATAATTTGTGATGCACAACTAAGGTCTTTACTACGAAGGAAGTCCGTGAATAAAAACAACATACAAAACCTTCTTGCATCACATTTTCTAGAGAATTTTGAGGAAATGGATACTATCATCGGTACTCCTCCTGAAGATAGGGAGTATAATGAGCCATCCAATTGTTCAACACAGAGAAAATCGAATCATACGATTATTTTTACTGAAGAGCGTCAAAGCTGTTTTGCGGCTATAATTAGTTCAAACATCAAGCTCGTCTACTTGAAGAAGAGCTTCATTGAGGAGCTCTTGAAGAAACCAGAAACTTTTGACAGCAAAGTATTGGGATGTTTTGTAAGGACCAAATCCGACCCAAATGACTATTTGCAGAAGAATTCCCATCTGATCCAACAAGTACTGGGTAAGTCATGACTAGAAGTTACTGGTCATAAAAAATCAACCATTCGATTATTTTTATTGAAGTATAATAGAGCCACAAGCAGAAGCCTTTTCTGCTTGTGGCTCTATTATATGCACTGACCGTCTTCAACTTTGACTCATAAAATGAACTACCACTTTTTCTTCTGATTGGGCAATATTAAATTTTTTTTCAGTATTAAGACACAAATTTGATTAAGCACATGACAAATTTATCTCCTGCTTCATTTTATTTTTTTTGAGAATTAGTGGACAATAATTTCCTTTAATTAGTAGAAAAGATGTTGCACAGAAGCAAGTCATATATAATGTGTCCAAAACACATCTGAAAAAGAATGGTGAGGTATAAAATGACAGGTTTCAGTACAATGTTTTTTCAATAACTATCATTCTTTTCTTTTATGCATACCCCACAGGAATAAACACATTCTCAAAGATCGGGGAAACCAACAAAGAAATTATGCTTCAGCTTTCTAATGTGCCAAAAGCTGTGCCAATCTGCAAAATTTCAGATGATGACTTTTCTGAGGTATTGAGATTGTGCTAGCAGTATTTTTCTGCTGCAATTTCCACCATTTTTGGTGACAAAATATGGACAAATCATATTTTTTTAAAGGCGATAGCTGGGTTTCTGAGGTGAAGGCAATAATTGTTTATTGTTGTACTGATTCTGTGTATCCGTATTCTATCAGGAAATTGTGCCTAGCTTTCAGGATTCAGCTGCAGAGTCTAAACTCACTCTGGTTGTTCATGTATATTCCACGAATTTATAATTATAACATTTAACATTATCTGCAGGAAGAATGTCAAGATCTGTATCAGAGAATGAGAGAGGGTCTTCTCAAAAAACCAACTGTAGTAAGTTTGTTGAATATGACTGATTTAGTTTGTACCATTAAAGGTTTTATGCTGAGTGATCTGATCAAATATGAGTATGGACCCTGTAACCTTTTCTGATTTTAATAATAACAATTTTATTATTATACTGTGAACTTTATGATGGTTGTACTAGAAGATATCTGAAAAAGAAAGGGTAAATGAAGTTTAATAATATAGTAACAAGCTTGAACTGCAGAAGCATGATATAATATATTAATATAATTGATTGAATTTGTAGAACAATGCGAATAGATGTTAACCACGTCTGTGTTTCACAGCTGGAGCTTGGGCAGAAAGCAAGAACTCTACATGAAGATATGATGAAGCATGTACGTAACATATCATTATAATTATGTTATGCAAGTCCCTTTTTGGTATTACAAAGATTGAGCTCAATATACTTCAATGAGCAACTCCTTGCAGTCTAGCACGTAAACATGAGCTTTGCATCATAAAATTCAACTGGGGCAAAAGTTCATTTACTATTTTTCCAATATTCAATGATGGCAATTCATAAATACATGCATAGAATTTAGAATCACATAATTATTAAATTTGCATAAGCACGTACCAGGCGGTGCTAAATCAGTAAATGAAACTGGAAATTTGAAATCTTCCCTTAAACTATCATTTTAATCCTTCATGCCTAATAGTTCATTTTTCTATTAGCTTGTTAATCCTTTGTGATATTTGTCTTTCATGCCCCATATGGCAGTGGATCCCAAGGGAGTTGGCATTGTTACAAAATCGCATTGATCAGGCATATGAAAAGGGATGGAAGAGACAATATCCTTTCATGATATACATTTTTTTATGTCACCTCAGACTAGGAAAGAAAGGCCAAATTGTTATGAATTGTTAAATTGTTTCCCAATTTAGCGCTTTCAATCTCTTGATGGCTTCCACCCAGTAGACAGGGATTTTAAACTTAAGGTGAAGTCTCTTATTAATCTTATTGTTTAGATTTTCAAATTGTCTCTGCATGGCATTTGATGATAGATAAGAATGGGAAATTTGGGCCTTAACCATATTTCCATACACTTTTGGAGTACATGAGGCGAAAACAGAAGCTTCAGGATCCATCTGAACAATTGCGTTTGGTAAGTGAAATTCCAGAAGTAATTCCTGAAACTGTTGATACCAAACTGTCACCCGAGCATTCCTCAAGCAAAGATAAGGTTAAGCAAAATGATTTGCCAGAAATCGCCACGGAAGAGACTTGTAACTCTGGACAATCCTCCAAACACAGCTGTTTTGCTCAAAGTCTAGATAAGGATACAGCTCTTGTAGGTCTGTCGGGCTTTCTTATCTATACTCCCTCTATTTTTCTATATCTATTGTGTGCTTATAACTGCGATATTCTTGATTTTGCATCTGTTGTTGTGTTCATATTCTTGTGATGCTGTAAGTTGTCATTTCATAAAGATACTCTCTACCGCGACTCAGGAGCCCAATATAATGACGGGTGTTAATAGTCCAATAATGCAGCAGTTGAGTCATGGCCCCAAGATATGGAAAGGAAAGTAAGAGATACGTGGAGGAGACTTGGGGGGAGAAATGGTTATGCAGGAAGTATTTTGATTCAAGAGAATTGGGGTTGGGCTTGAGCAGGCAGTTGGCATTCATCTACTGCTGCTTGTGATCTTGCTACTCCTTTTCTTCTTTGATGTTTTGCTTGTTTCCATTTTCTACTTGTGTACTCTGATATGACATTCTAAGTGCAATATAATTTAATTGGTATTTTGTCGTATATTTATTAATGCTTTCCTATATAACCCCAGCAAGGGGTTGTCCTAGTGGAGCATGACAGGATTTGTGTTATGGAGGTTTCGAGTTTAAACCTCCACTAGTTTCTTTGGGGTGAGGTAAATGTAATTCTCTTCATAAACACTCAAAAAGTCCTAAGGTTTCCTTGCCTTGAACTGGAACGTCATCCCCCCACTTTAAATTTTTTGTAACCAAAAAATGATTTTCTATATTTTATTCTCTACATCCTCCTTTGAGGATGTCTACCTTTAGATGTTGACTTTTACAATTTGAAAGTGGCATTTGCTTGCTTCTATTTTCTTTCCGAAAGTTTCTTCACACAAGAAAACGGAAAAATTTACTTGCCACTAATTTAGTTAATTTTTGTATCGTATCTATGAAATGTAGCTCATGATATCCTGTGTTAATTTTCAGTGAGAAAAGACCAAGATGGTACTTCTTTTCATGCATTTATTGAACAATTGTCTACCCATACTGATTCACAAGACAAAGGCACTTCTCAAACAAAGCTGATTCAAGATCCCCATACTGATTCCCTAGATAAAGGCACTTCTCAAACAAAGCTGATTCAAGATGCATCAAAAGTGAGGCAAGATGATCACATTCACAAGGCTTCACTCTTTAAAGTGTCAAACTCTGATTGCCAGACCTTAAATGCAGCAAAATGTGGCTTTACACAACCAAGCAACACTGAATCTAGTTCTGGTGTAGATGACAGAAATCTGACTGTGAACAGAAATGCTAATCAGACAATTGAGAAAAGGCAAAGCATTCCAGCTGCTGATCCTATTGCGACGACTATAAATGACGTTATCATGCTAAGTGGCAGTGATGAAGAGGATGCAAATATTGCAGACACTTCAGTAGTTAGAAAGGAAGTGGAAGATCCTGATATTTCCATATGGCATTGTTCGGGTCCTTATGGTGAAAGAGGAGGGCCTTATTCAATGTCTACACTCAAACTTTGGAATGAATCTGCCTTATTTTCCTTAGAAAAATATAAGGTCTGGAAGACTGGTCAGAGTGAAACACAGGCAATACCTTTTCCTACTGCACTTAAGCAATTTTTCCCGCAGTAGAAAAATCGTCTCTATTTAGTTGCATCACCAGTGCTAATATAAAGTTATATATTTCTGTTTTAACCAAATAGGTGCTTGTCTAAAATGCTGCTATTTGAAAACTACTTTATATGTAGACTATTCATGAAGGATCTTGTTTTCTTTGTAAGTAGTAAATAGTACAGTTCATTCTAACATGTTATTTTCTTGTGTTCCTTGTCATTCAAATTTAGTGTAAAATCAAAACTCATTGCCTAATTTGTCAAAGTTGCAGCAAAAAGATGGATAATAAAAACTAGATATCTGTGGTTGTTCACCAATGCTTAATTTGAGTTTGAATCACCACATTCCCTCAACACCATCATCTAATGATGTAACAGGTATCTCAGTTATAAGATAATATAGTACATATTGATTCATCTAAACAGCAATGAGTAGAAGACATTATATTTCTATTATTTTTTTTAATACGATTAAAAGTTGTGTAGTTTATCATAATTATTATTGCAAAAGAAATACGGAGTAAATAATTTAATGTCTTTATAAAATTTAAAATAATTATCTTTTTATTATTTAATCAAAAACTCAAACCATGTTAAAATAGATAAAAGTTTGATAGGAATACTGAGTTAAAATAACTCAAACCATGTGGGGCAGCTCAACCTAGTCTACATGGTTGGGTCTAAAAAGCTCGCGGCCAATGTTTCTCCGACTCCCACAACTTACCACATACCCCTTTAGGAAAATATCAAAATGCTCCTAACATTCTAAAAAATTTCTCCCTTATCCTTCATCCTTCGTCTTCTCCTCCATCTCCTACACACTCCCCTTTAACACCCACCTTCTACCTCTCCACTCCAAATCCTATTCTCCTCACCTATGTCATTATTCTTCTACTCATCTTCTCAACATTGCCAACCATAATAAGGTATCATCCATACTAACCATTTTTCATCTATCTCCCTAAAACTGTGTGCATTTGTTTTCTCAAATTGTGCTTGGTGAGTCCATAGACACCCCCTTACAAAAACCTTTCTTTCTATTCTCTCATGAGCCCCCCCCCCCCCCCCCCCAACAATCAAATCAATTCAACTAATCTATATCTATGGTAATTATTATATCAGTCATGACTTGGGAAATTTGTGGCGTTCTTTATTTATATGCTATCACTTAACAAACATTATTAAACGGTCACAACAAAATAATTAATTTACATTAGGGAAATTACACTCACCTCCCCTCTATTTTGTAGAAGATATTGACCTCTCTTAGATTACACGCACCTCCCCTAGTTTATGCAAGGATAGGTATGTTGAAAATTCAAGTGTCAGTGGTTAGTCCTACGTCGACTATGAATGAGCTATATGAAGGACATACATGAGAGGAGACTCATATACCTGATGCTTTAAGCTTTTCGGTTGAGATGTGGCGTCCAAGTCTCTTGGTAGTTCAGTTCATTGGCTAGCTCATTATTACTCCCGGTGCTCCCTCGAACTCCCTAAGTGGTTCAGCTTGGTGCGGGAGCGGGTAGTGGATCCTCCGTGGATCCTGGTTTGGATAAAGTATAGTGACGTGGATGACTCACTTGGGGGGAGATGTTGAAAATTCAAGTGTGAGTGGTTAGTCTCACATCGACTATGAATGAGCTATATGAATGACATATAAGAGAGGAGACTCATATACTTGACGCCCGGTGCTCCCTCGGACTCCCCAAATGTGAAGTTTTTGTGTCTTTTAACAAAATAGAGAAAGCGAGTGAAATTTTCACAATAAATAAGGGAGGTGAGCTTTCTTTTCAAAAATAGAGGAGGATCTACGTAATTTTGTCATAACTCAACCAGGGGATATTAACATGAAGTTTGCTAACTACTCCATTTTACCATCAAATAGAATAAATGTATGCTTATTCATTAATTTAGCGCACAATCAAATAAGTATCACAATTGAATGGATTAAGTAGGATCATTACAACTATAATTCTTCAAACACACTAACTAGATTGCTAGTTAAGCTCTAGTTCTAAATTATTGCCATTTTCTAATTCCTTATTCATTCTTTTAATTATCAACTTGTGCTACCCTATATTAAAATAGATCATCATAATGGAATTCTATTTCCAAACTATTAGGTAGATTTTTGGGGTGTCACAAGTTGGTGGTGGCAGAGTTTGATTGAATTTTTTTAAGGGGGCCAAATACTTATGGAATATATTAATTATATATTTATTTTAGATTTTAGAAATACTAGCCCAAGAGTTATGTGGTGCAATGGTTGTATTGAACTTTTTTTTTGAAGTGAACATGAGTTTGAATCATGTTCAGTGTCTTTTCAAAAATTAATTTCTTATTTTCGCCTATGAAAGATAAAAAAGGTATCTCCAGCGATCGAATATGGGATCCTTCAGAGATACTTTCAGTGGCGGTACTTAGTTGGGGCTGGCATATGCCTTGGCCACCCCAACTTTTTCTAAAACTTTTACAATACAATTGTTTTATAATTAAATATGGGATAATTAAATATTTGTTAAATTTCCCTGTGTATTGTTAGTATGTGTCATTCAATAACCCTTTTAACATTTGAGTGAGAAAAAAAGCCTTGTAACACTTGACGTTGGTCAATTATATCGGTGAATTAATGTTTTTATTTTTTTAGCCAATTAGTTTTTATACTTATTTTTACTAGTATTTTCTATTTACTTTTGCAGAATACTAGTATTCTATACCAGTACACCTAATTTAGTTTTCTTTTATAAAGTTTTGTTATTATCTTTTGTCTTATATAATTATTTTATATTTTTTTTAGTTATATTTTTAAAAGGTGAAATGATTATTACTAATAAAAGAATGTAAGCATTTTTCAAGAGAAAAATATTTGATGACCGTGTAAATATCGCATGACTTTTTTAATTATAGTAGTTTTACTTCTCAACTTTATTGTTCTTTTCCTTCAAATGTCACACTAAATTATGTGCCACCTCAAAAAATCTAGTCAAGTTCTTTTAACTCAGTGCACTGGAAGATGGAAGATGATTTGTCACACTAAATCATGAGAACTATATGGGCCACCTCAAAAAATCTAGTCAAGTTCCGCCATCGGATACTTTGCCTTTGTCAATGCGTTGGAAGATGGAATTTGTCCTTTTGTGTTCTGAAATAAACATATATTAAAATTAAGAAAATCTAAAATGTGTATTAATATCATTTAAATTCTTTTTTTAGGAGTGGTGGCCTCTACCAGCCCTGTCCATAGGGCTTTGTGGGGTTTTTTTCCTATGAGCTTTTACTACATGAGTGAGCTTTTTAGACCCAACTCATGTGGGCCCCACATGAATCAAATTGACAGCTCTAGTTCAAGTTCCCAAGGAAGAGTCATTTTAACTCAGTATTTCCATCAAACTTTTATCTCATTTTAACATGATTTGTGTTTTTTGATTAAATTAATAAAAGAATAATTATTTTAAGTTTTATAAAGACATAAATTTATTTACTCCATATTCCTTAATCAATCAGGGTGTCCCCTATATTCATCTGTATGCTCATTTTATCTCATTCATTCGTGAGTTCAAGAATTACAATTGGTTTCTCTCCTTCGTTCACATTTTGCGAGAAGAAAATCATGTTGCTGATTGGCTAAACACAGAGCTTCCTCGAGTCTTGATCAGTTCTTATGGTGTCATTGCCCAACTGACTTATCCTTTATCCTTTTAGTTGACGCTATGAGAATGCAATATAGTCCTGAGTAGTTTGTTTTGTTGTCTTTTATTTTCTCACTCATAAAAAAAACAACTTTTGATTGTATTAAAATAGTTAAAGGTGGACCTTTACCTCTTTAGTAAATTTTAATGAGATATTATTTTTTATTTTTTTATGAAAAATAGTAAAGGTCCGCCTTAGGATCAAATGAGAAGTTCATATTAGATGTAACTAATATTCTATTGTTTGAAGTATGTCTGATACTTTTAACTTCAGTGCTATGTCTTCTATTTTTGCTACTTCATTACTGTTTAGATGAATCAATATTATATATTATATTATCTTAAAAGTTGAGATACGTGTTACATCATTAGATGGTGTTGAGGGAATGAGGGTCATTCAAACTTAAATTAAGCAATGGTGAACAACCATACAACCACATATATATATATATATATATATATATATATATATATATATATATATATTGTTTTTCTGTATCCATCTTTTTGCTGCAAGTTGGAAAAATTATGCAATGAATTCTGATTCTGGGCTCAATTTGAATGACAAGAAGCGCAACAAAATAACATGTTAGATATGCACAAAACAAATATAGATTATAGACTTAAATATGTTTTTGGTCCTTACAAATATGTTCTGTTTTGATTTTAGTCCCTGAAAAAAAAAACTAAAAAAAATTCGCTGCAAAAACAATTTTTTTTATATAAGTCATTCCGTTAACCAAATGTTACAAAATTGTTGACGTGGCTACTAGAATTGTGACTTGGATTTTTTTTTTTTTCTAATTATTTTTATGCTGAGTTGGCTTGCCACTTATTAAAAAATTAAAATCCAAAAATCACCTCTCGATTCTCTTTTCAGATAGCCAAAAGTCTTGAAAATCACCAAACACCATAGCAAGTTTACAACGTCATTCAGAAACTAGCAAATTAGGGATTTTTAGAGCACAACAACAAGCACACACCCATCACAAGTTCCTCTCCCTCATTTTCCTCTCCATTGAGAGTTCTGATTTTTGTTCCACTGAGCCTCAAGAAATCAAAGACGGCCGAGAGGAGAAAGCTTTGTTAACTCAGATCTGGGAATTCTGGGAATTTTTAAACTCAACTTTGGGAATTTTTCTAGTCACTTTACCTCTATTTTCTCGTCATTTCGCAAAACCCAGAGGAAGGTCGCAAATCTGTTCGTAACAGCGGAAACGGTAGTAGATCTGCTCGTAACAGAGGGTTCTGATTGTTGTGTGTGCTTGTGTTTCTAAGATGTAATAGATGTGATATGTTGTGCCTATGAAGAAGTGCATGCTTGTTATTGTACCTCTGTTCGTAACCTTATCCTCGTTCTCTCTATTTCTTCTATGGGTGAAGATTTGAAGGTGAAGAGGTCATAGATTTTCGAAATGGGGAAGAAGGGGCTAAAAAAAAACCCTAATTTCATTTGGAATTTGAAAGCCAGCAATTTAAAAATAATGAAAAATAAAAAAAATATTTGGCATGCCAAATAAGCATTTCAATTAAATAAAATAAATATTAAATGACACATAAGATTTCCGTTAGCCAACTCAGCAATTTTTGTAACGTTTAGTTAACAGAAGGACTTATTTCAAAAAAGTTATTTTTGCAAGGATCTTTTCAAAAAAAAAATTTTGCAAGGACTAAAATCAAAATTGCAGTGGCAAAAACATATTTAAGCCTAGATTATATAATGAACTGTACCACTTACTACTTACTACTTACAAAGAAAACAAGATCATTACGAATCGTGAACATATAAAGTACTTTTCAAATAACAGTATTCTAGACAAGCACCTATTTGATCAAAACAGAAGTATATAACTCTAAATAAACACTGGTGATGTATCTAAATAGAGATGATTTTTCTACTGCGGGAAAAATTGCTTAAGCGCAGTAGGAAAAGGTATTGCCTGTGTTTCACTCTGACCAGTCTTCCAGACCTTATATTTTTCCAAGGAAAATAAGGCATCATCATTCCAAAGTTTGAGTGTAGACATTGAATAGGGCCCTCCTCTTTCACCATAAGGACCTGAACAATGCCATATACAAATATCAGGATCCTCCACTTCCTTTCTTCCTACTGAAGTGTCTGCAATATTTGCATCCTCTTCATCACTGTCACTTAGCAAGATAATGTCATTTATAGTCGTCGCAATAGGATCAGCAGCTGGAATGCTTTGCCTTTTCTCAATTGTCTGATTAGCATTTCTGTTCACAGTCAGATTTCTGTCATCTACACAAGAACCAGATTCGGTGTTGCTTGGTTGAGTAAAGCCACATTTTGCTGCATTTAAGGTCTGGCAATCAGAGTTTGACTCTTTAAAGGGCGTAGCCTTGTGAATGTCATCATCTTGCCTCACTTTTGATGTATCTTGAATCAGCTTTGTTTGAGAAGTGCTTTTATCTTGGGAATCAGTATGGGTATCTTGAATCAGCTTTGTTTGAGAAGTGTCTTTATCTAGGGAATCAGTATGGGTATCTTGAATCAGCTTTGTTTGAGAAGTGCTGCTGTCTTGGGAATCAGTATGGGTAGACAATTGTTCAACAAAGGCAGGAAAAGCAGTATCATCTTGGTCTTTTCTCACTGGAGATTTTGGACCTAAGGCATGGAAATTAACACAGGATATTATGATCTAAATTTCATAGATACTCGGTACGAAAATTAACTAATTTAGTGGCACTTAAATTTTTCCTATGAGAAGAAACTTTCCAAAATCGAATAGAAGCAAGCAAACGCCACTTTTAAATCGTAAAAGTCAACATCTAAAGGTAGCCAACCTTGAAGGATGATATAGACAATAAAATATATGAAGGCATTTTTATGGTTACAAAAATTATTAGGGTGTGGGGATGACTCCCTTCTATTCAGAAATGAATGCCAACTTCCTGCCCAAGCCCAAGCCCAAGCCCAAACACAATTCCCTTGAACCAAAATACTTCCTTCCCTTCTATTAAAAAAAATACTTCCTTCCCTCTTCAAAACCATCCCATCTCTCCTCCTACGTCTCCTCCATCTCCATGTGTTTCTTTCTTCCCTTTCCTGGAATATACCTTCCATATGTTGGGGCCATGACTCAACTGCTGCACTATTGAACTCTTAACACCAGTCATTATATTGGGCTTCTGAGTCACTGTAGAGAGGATTTTGATGAAATCACAAGTCACAGCACGACAAGAATGTGAACATAACAACAGATGCAAAATCAAGAATAAAGCAGTTATAAGCACACAATAGATATATAAAAATAGAGGGAGTATAGATAGGAAATCCCGACAGACCTACAACAACTGTACCCTTATCTGGACTTTGAGCAAAGCAGTAGTTGTGTTTGGAGTATTGTCCAACAGAGATAGGAGTCTCTGCCGTGGCTAATTCTGGCAAATGATTTTGCTCAAACATATTGTTTCTTGAAGAATGCTCAGGTGACAGATTGGTATCAACAGTTTCAGGAATCACTCCTGGAATTTCACTTAGCAAACGGGATTGTTCAGATGGATCCTCAAGCTTCCGTTTTCGGTCCATGTACTCAAAAAGTGTATGGAAATATGGTTAAGGCCCAAATTTCCGATTCTTATCTATGACCAAATGCCATGCAGATACTAATACAAAAAATATATATTGAAAATCTAAACAATGAGATTAATAACAGCCTCCCCCTTAAGTTTAAAATTCCTGTCTACCGGGTGGAAGCGATAAGAGATTGAAAACGTTAAATTGGGAAACAATTTAACAATACGTAACATTTTGGCCTTTATTTTCTAATCTGAGGTGACATCAAAAATATATATCACGAAAGGATATTGTCTCCTCCATCCCTTTTCATTGGCCTGATCAATGCGATTTTGCAACAATGCTAACTCCCTTGGGATCCACTGCCATATGGAGCATGAAAGACAAACATCACTAAGAAATTATGATACATCTAACGTTCTTCGATAGTCTAAAAGAATCATGAGTGTTCAATAAACTTAACAAGCTATTAGAAAAATGAACTACTAGGCATAAGGGATTAAAATGATAGCTTAAGGGAAGATTTCAAATTTCCAGTTTGATTTACTGATTAGCACCCCCTTGCACGTGCTTATGCAAAATTAATAATTTTGTTATTCTAAATTAGATGCATGTACTTTTGCCCTAGTTGAATTTCATGATGCAAAGCTCGTGTTTACGTGCTAGACTGCAAGAAATTGCACTTTGAAGTATATTGAGCTCTATCTTTGTAATACCAAAAAGGGACTTGCATAACATAACTATATTAATATGCTACGTACGTGCTTCATTATATCTTCATGCAGAGTTCTTGCTTTCTGCTCAAGCTCCAGCTGTGAAATACAGATGTGGTTAAAATCTATCTGCATTGTTCTACAAATTCAATCAATTATATTTAAAAAATCAAACTCTTACTCTTAAGAAACATAATGCTCACACAAGGGAGAGCCCATACATTAGTGTGGTCTAAAATGACTGAAAAAAAATAACGGTTCTTTCTGACCCAACACTAAAGCCAGAAACACTTAGGTATATCGTATATGGCATTAAATCTATAGCATGCTTCTGTTTCTTAAGAAGCAATTGATATTATTGCCCTTTCCCCATGATTTACATCATATCCAATGGGACCCCTCTTCTGACCTGACTTCCAACCAGTTCACTTGCCCCACCTCTATGTCAATATACATATTAGCTTTCAATACATGTTGGGCCTGAAGTGAAAAGACAGGCCCTAGAAACCAAAAGGAGGTATAGCTTTCATTGATTTCTACTAAGGAATAAATTAGAATCTGACTTCAATACTGAAGAGTTAAAACATGTTTTGGCTACAAACTTTACATTTGAGTTTACCAAATAAAAGAATGAATATGAGATATTAACGAGCATGTGGTAAGGCAAGGATCCGCTGCCTTTATATTTCAGGAAAAATAATAGTTGAAACAAGTGAATAACATTAGTGTAAGGCTAGATTTTGAAGAAATCAGTACAATAGCCGATGGCTACAAATTTCAATAAGCTGTAGTTTCTCAAACTTGGTTTTATGGATACCTGATGTACTGCAAAGAAGCTTTTGTAGTTCAAGCTTGTTACTATATTATTAAACTTCATTGACCCTTTCTTTTTCAGATATTTCTAGTACAGCCAGCAAAAAGTTCACCGTATAATAATAAAATTCTTATTATTAAAATCAGAAAAGATTACAGGGACCTTACTCATTGATCAGATCACTCAGCATAAAACCTTTTATGGTACAGCTACAAACTAAATCAGTCATACACAAAAAACTTACTACAGTTGGCCGTTTGAGCAGACCATCTCTTATTCTCTGATACAAATCTTGACATTCTTCCTGCAGAAAATGCTAAATGTTATAATTATGAATTCATGAAATATACATGAACCACTAGAGTGAGTTTAGACTCTACAGCTGAATCCTGAAAGCTAGGCATAATTTCCATAAAGAATATGGATACACAGAATATATATACAACAACAAACTCGAACAACAATAAAGAATTATCGCCTTCACCTCAGAAACCCAGCTATGCTCTTGGGCAGGAACAATAGTGAATAATCAACCTTCAACATCTTGTAGAAAAAATGGTTTAAAAAAATATGGTTTGTCCATTTTTCCTTAGAAACTGTTACTTGTCACCAAAAATGGTGAAAATTGCAGCGGAAAATACTGTTAGCACAATCTTAATACCTCAGAAAAGTCATCGTCTGAAATTTTGCAGATAGGCACACCTTTAGGCACATTAGAAAGCTGAAGCATAGTTTCTTTGTTGAATTCGTTGTTCTTTGAGAATGTGTTTATTCCTGATGCAGATACATAATGTCAGGGTATGCATAAAAGAAAAGAATAATAGTTATTGAAAAACATCACTCATGTTAACCTCCTTTTGCAAGGTAATACGCCACTATAGAGCATTGAACTGAAAACTTTCCATTTTATACTTCATTCATTTTCAGATGTGTTTTGGACACAATATATGACTTACTTCTATGCAACATTCTTTCTACCAATTAAAGGAAATTACTGTCAAAATGACACGTATAGTCCACTAATTCTCAAAAAAAAAATTAAGCAGAAGATAAATTTGTCATGTGCTTAATCAAATTTATGTCTTAGTTTACTAGACTGAAAACATTACTATTGCCCAATCAGAAGAAAAAGTTGTAATTAATTTTATGAGTCAAATTTGAAGACAGCCAGTGCATATAATAGAGCCACAAGCAGAAAAGGCTTCTGCGGCTCTCCATAACAGAAGATGACATTGAATCTTGATTCTTGTATAGAAAGAATCTTGGGAATAATATCAAGAAATGTGACAATATGACACTATCAGTAGTGTACCTGAAAACCTTCTGCAGCCAGATAGATTAATTAACTACTATACTTCAATAAAAATAATTGTATGGTTTATTTTTCATGACCAGTAACTTCTAGTCATGACCAGGATTACCTACTACTTGTTGGAGCAGATGGGAATTCTTCTGCATATAGTCATTTGGGTCAGATTTGGTCCTTACAAAACATCCCGATACTTTGCTGTCAAAAGCTTCTGGTTTCTTCAAGAGCTCCTCAATTAAGCTCTTCTTCAAGTAGATGAGCTTGATGTTTGAACTAATTATAGCTGCAAAACAGCTTTGACGCTCTTCCGAAACGATGTTCTGACAAGATTTTGTAACTGGATTCAATTTTCTTGGTGTTGAACAATTGGATGGCTCATTATCCTCCCTATCTTCAGAAGCACAGGTGATAGTATCCATTTCCTCAAAATTCTCTAGAAAATGTGATGCAAGAAGGTTTTGTATGTTGTTTTTATTCACTGACTTCCTTCGTAGTAAAGACCTTAGTTGTGCATCACAAATTACAATTCTTTTTTTCTTGGGGTCAAAAAGATTATTTTTGTTGCAGTACTCAATAATCATCGAAGTGACATCCTGTTCAGAAAACTCTCTACTTGTGTCTCTACCTATATATTTAAGAAATTCTATGAGGCTTCTTGAACCCCATCCAATAAACTCCTTTTTCTTATTTTTCCTCTTTCCTTTGATTGGTTTTATCTTTTTGGTGCACTTCTTCTTTCTACTAACTGATGTAGCCCATGCTGTGTCATTAAGGTCATCATACTCAGAAACACTCGCATCTTCAGATTCTTCAGTATCGTCTTCCTCCTCACCTATTTCATATTGATCAGAGTCATACCTGTTTTCGCCGTTTTTAACGGTGTCACATTCATGCTTGTTTTTTCCATTTTTAATGGAATCACGGGCTGAACGTATATGCAGAGAATTCAGCCCTTCTTTCGCTTTGACAATTTCATAGTATTCTGCAAATAAGCCTTCTATAGACTCTCGATCTTTGAAATCTATCTTTTCCTGGTAAAACACATAATAATAAAGAGATATGAAGAAATAAAAAAATTATACAGCCTAGATAAAGAGATAAACTTTCTTTACTCAATTGTGAACTTTCGATCAAGAAAAAAGTAGCCTTTTTTAAGTTCAATGAGAAAAACATTTGAACTTTGTTATAGTATTCTATAATCTATAACTAGGCTTACACTGAAATTTTATTCATTCATATGAAGAATTCCATTCGTCACAATCCAATAAGAATCCCACCCACATTCAAAAGCTATATTTTATTTTCGCACATATACAATAGAAGTCGGACTCTTCTAGATTTTTTTGCTAAAACTCATTTCATATAAGTGATGAGAATGTAAAATATAAAGGTGCAAAATTGATTCCTTTTACTGTTTTCAAATATGGTTTTCACTTTCAGGAAAAATAACAGGAATGAACCTGCTGGAAAATCTATGCTTCTCATTCAAAGATAAATAGATTAAGTTTGTTGCTGTAAATACATCAAAACAAAACCACTTTCAAGATGTTTCCAAAACAGAAAAAACACAAAAAACAAAAAAAAACAGAGAGAACAAATGTCTGTCTTACTTATAGCCCCAGTATAAGAATCCTGTATTCCTGTATTGTTTTAATTGGCAATTTTTCCTATTTAACATTGGCAGTGCATGTCAAAAAAAAATTAATTTGTAAATTACATCAACGATAAACAAATAGCAATGTTTTAAAATTTAGGATTCAAATACTATTGCAAGTTAAAATTTCTTTCTCTTGCTGCATATAACACATGATTGAAACAAAATCTTACCCCATCAGAATCAACATCAGCATTTTCTTCAATTAGAAATGCAAGTTTTGAGCAGTTTTTGCAAAATCCTTTGTCTCCTTTGACAACAGCAAATTCAGCAACAGATAAGCATCTTCCACAAACAGCAGTTGGGCAGCAAAAGCACCTAAACTTTGAGAATCTACTACGGCATAGGGAGCAATAATGGTAAGCTGAAAAAAATTATTCAAAAATCATTCAGTACCAAGTTAAAGGACAATTTGCCATAATTTCTTAAACATGAACAGACAAAAAAATAGAAAAATAAAAAATCCATTTAATAACAGCAACCAACACACGTCCTAAATTTTCTATGAGGCTGCCAATTCCGGCACAGCATTTTATCACATTGCTAGGAAAATAAAAATAGGCCGCATAAAACATTAAATCTCTTAAGAGTTAAATACAGATGCTGCACCAATTCTCAAGCATCTTTTGAGATAATAAGGATATCCTGGTCCAGTCCGACAATATAGTGTTTAAGAGAAAAACAAGAGCATCTGAGCATATTTTCAAAAAAATAATATAAGATGGGCAATTATCATGGAGGTATAACAATGTACTACACCAAAAAAAGAAAAGGAAATGCATTTTGGTGCCCCTTAATAATTAATGGTAAAAATATACAATGAAGCAGCTTACCACAATTCCAAGTATAGTTATTCCCCAAAAAGGCATCATCTTCTCCCACGCAACTAGAATGATAAGCTTTAAGGCAATCCCTTAACATAAATTGAGATTAATATTAGTTAAACAAGTCACTTGCAGGATAAAAAATATCTTCGTAAAATGATTCAAATCAAGATACATCATTAAAGCATACTAGTATTAGTAATGGCCAAGAACCAGTTGAACAAAACTTACAGAAATTTCAAAGTAGTCCCAACTATATCAGCAAAAAATAAAATAAATAAAACCTAAAGTACTAGAAACTTGTTTGTTAAAACTACCTAACAATTATCATCTTTTTTGCAAGCCAGCACATGCCATAAAATAGGAAATAAGTATGAGATGCCTGCTACCATTTATAAAAGCAGCAGACAAGCAGAGGTTAAAATTTATGAACCAATCTAGCCTTTTTTTAAATAATATAAACTCAGACAATGCAAAAAACATATTACTGAAAATCACAGTTTTTTGTCATTTAGACCCACTGTTAGGGTCTTTGGCTCCTCAGTGGGTCCACAGAGTATCACCACAAGCTTAGGTCATTTGGACTCACCATTTGAAGACTAACCAGTTACTACCAATGAGAATAGAAACTCTGTTTAGTGTTGGAACAGGCAGCTCAGACACACACATGCATGCGGAGTAAGGGTTTGGGAAATTGAATGTGCACACCCTGGAGAAAGCTACGAACACGCAGAGAAGAGAATCTCACACATTGAACGCACACTCATGCTCAGGCTGAAGTAAGATGGAAAATAGCAAAGGTAAAGTTGAGGTAAAATTTCTCTCTACTTGCATTTCATTGATACCTCCCATATTTATACAATCAGCCCCAATTTGGGCACTTGTTACAACTGGAATATAACTAACTTTGGTTAGTTGTAGATCCTACAAAACTAACCAACTACCAATTCTGACTTAACCTACTAACACACCCCCTCTTAAGTCAGATTGTTCAATGATACAACCCCTAGCATGTCTCGAAGCCTCTTGAATGCTTCGCCTTTTAGGGTTTTAGTTAGAATATCAGCTATCTGGTTCTCAGTGCTGCAATGCTCAGCTTTAGCTTCCCTTTGCACACTTTATCCCTCAGGAAATGGAACTTTGTCTCTCTGTGTTTGCTTCTCTATGTGCTACTGGGTGCTTAGCAAGGTTTATGGCAAATTTGTCAACAAAAGAATCATTACCTCTGCTTTCCAGCAGTGCTTCAAGCCACACTACTTGACAAGCACTCATTGAAGCTTCGCATTAGGAAAGTGCAACAACTGACTCCTTCTTTGAACACCAAGATATTGGTGCTTTGCCCAAGAAGAAAATATAACCAGCAATACTCTTTCTATCTTTCTTATCTCTACACCAGTCCGAATCACTATAACCGGTCATCTTAGACATTTTATTGGAACCAACATTTGGAAAGAGAATTCCAAAATCAAGTGTCCCTTTCACATATCTAAAAATCCTTTTGGCTGTCATCAAGTGAGGTTTTAGGGCACTCCATAAATCTGCTGATTGAGCGAACATTAAATACCAAATCAAGCCCAGTGTTGCACAAATATCTCAGTGACCCAACTTTCCCTCTATATTGTGTTGCATCCACTGAATCTTCATTATCACCTCTTCCCAATCTCAAACCAGCCTCAGCCAGTGTCATAGTAGAATTATAGTTAATCATTCAAAGCTTTTGAGAACAGCAGTAGCATACTCCTTCTGGCCCTTGACCACTTCTTTTGTCTTGTGAAATTCAGTTCCATGGAAATATGGAAGAGTTCCAAGATCTGACATTTCAAATTCTTTCATCATTCTTACCTTGATGCAACAATCTCAGCTTCACTGCCACCTGTCACAAGCAAATATCTACATAGAGACATAATCTGCATTCTATTTTACATACACCCCATGCTCAAATGCGCATTTCTTGAAACCAATTTGACTAAGGAAACCCTCTATCCTTTTATTCCAGGCTCGTGGGGCCTGTTTCAGGCCATATAGAGCCTTTCTAAGCTTGTCCACTATAAATTCCCGCCACTTTACTTCAAATCCAGGTGGCTGACCAAAATAAACTTCTTCATCTAGCAGACCATTTAGAAATGCCGACTTCACATCTAGTTGATGCATTTTCCAAGTTTTAGAGGTTGCAATTGCAACCGCGGCTCTTATGGTTTCCAGATTCTTTCTATACAAGAATCAAGATTCTTTCTATACAAGAATCTTTCCATCGCTCCCAATTCTTCTCCAATTTAGGTAGGTGTGTAGTAAAGTTTCCATTTGATCCCATAGACGATTCTGACTTCTCTCGTGCACACACGCGCGCACGCACACGCGGACAGAGTTAGGGTTTGCGAAATAGAACACGCACACACAAAGAAGAGAATCTCACATTTATACAATTGGTCTCAATTTGGGCACTTGTTACAACTGGATTATAACTTTTGTTAGTTATAGTCTTATAGATCCAACAAAACTAACCAACTAACAATTCTGACTTAACCTACTAACATTTAGCACCTAAAAAAATTATTTTAGGAATTCCCTTCTCACTTGTGTGTTTTTTTTTTGAAAAAATACCTCAGGCCTCAAAATAAACACCAGAAAAATTACAACATTCTGATACAGAGAAGAAAAACGAAGAAAAATAAAGTGCGTTTCTATTCAGGTAAAAAGAAGAAGAAGAAGAAGAATAAACTATTTTACGTCAGATACGATAAACGTTAAAAACATGCTAGGGGATCATCCCCACAAATTGCCCATGCATCAGCAAACATCGTTATACACATTTGAAATTCAATTTTATAAAAACAAAAATAACATGCATTCATGTTTCAGAAACTTACTTGTAATCACAGACCCTAATATCTCCGCCATCTTTACATACAAAACACCAGTCCTCACAAATTTCTTCCTTCCTTACTTTGCTCTTCCTCTTCTTCACCATTTCGCTTTAATAAACGTAGAAAAATCGAACCTTTGGCAGAAAACCCCAACGAAAATCTGTAATCAGGAATTATAATCAACAACATTGTTCAATGTAGTCGGAGAAAACCAAAATTAGTTATGATCCCTTTGATTTTGACATAAAGAAAAAAATAGAGAGCTCAGAAAACTGCATTACCGTATTGAGAAAGAGAGAAAGCACGGTGTTGATATTTCAGTGGAACGCAAATGGTTAGTTAGAGAAAGAGGAATGGAGAAGACGCTGCAGAGTGGGATTTTGGTGTGACATGCATATGTACGAGGACGTATTTGGGATCCTTTTTTGTCACATCATAAATACTCCCTCATTTCCTTCTTTTTTTTTTAGCTAAATGAATTTTATTTATTTTTTCCATCCATACCCTTTTTTATTATGAGATTGAGAGCTTTATACATGTAATAAATGACTCACCTTTATAAATTATATAACTTCACAAAAAATTATACTTCACATTGGTCAAAAAAAGTCATACTTCACTTTTCAAAAAATTCGGACTACAAACTATTTTGTGTGACAAAACTTTAAATTGCACAAAAAAAAGGGATGGAGGGCGCATAAGAGTGCAGGAGAAAGAAGAAGATTAAAAAAAATGGAAGATATAATCATGAGAAAGAGAATATGGAGGAAAACTTAGGGAGAGTGTGAAGAAGATGATCTAAGTCCGTATGAAGAGCAATGATAATGAATTGTGGGTAGAAATCGAAATGAATAAAAACTCATTTTGGTATGTGAGACAGTATTATGATTGGACAAACTCTTATGTTGGTATAAATATCTAATATTTAATGCTTACAAATAAGCAATGAAATTATTACAGTTAACTAAATTAAAATTATGAACATCTTAAATAAGGAAACACCGAGCACACATTAAATAAGTATTTAATTTATTTAAACAATCAATTCTAATAATTTGATTAGTTGTTTCTAAGCATGAATGTTACTTCACACTTATACAAGAATTTCTTGATTGATTATGATCGGATGTATCAAAATTGCAAATAGATATTTAAGTATCTCTTTTATTAATAATTTTATGAACTAAATTAATTAACAAAATACACATTTGAGAAACAAAATGACTTAATAAAGAGACATTTAATGATGTTGTTGCAAATATTGATACATTTAGAGAGAATAATGACAACACCTTACATATTCAGATATCAAAATGATTCTTTACCCAAATATAAATTGTCACTAACCAAAAATATATATTGCTTTTTTAAAAGGTAATACATTAAAAAATATAGAAGACGGGACTTATTAAAAAATTGGATGAAACGATTGATGTTTTAATGATTTTTATTATATTTGAAAATAATAATAATTTAGAGGCTTAAATATATTTTAGTCTCCTGCAAATATAGCATGTTTTGTTTTAAGCTCTTGCAAAAAAAAATTAAATAAAAAGTCCCTGCAAAAGCAACATTTTTGAAATAGACTCTTCTGTTAATTTGACGTTACAAAAATACTGAGTTGGCCAACAGAAATCTGACGTGTCATTTAATATTCATTTTTATTTATTTTAAATATTTATTTAATATGCCAAGTCATTATTTCTAAATCTGAGTTGAGATTACACATCATCATTGTCATCAACCTCTCATCTCCAACACCTTTTTCTTAATAAAAACCCTAATATATAGTCCCAAATCAACACCAGCGACTCTTCATCTCTCTCCCCCAAATCAACACCCAGCAGCTCTTTATTTCTCTCCCCCAAATCAATTTCTTCTCCATTCATGGCAAAACCACCACGTCGTCCTTACACCATCACCATTGGTGTGTGTCTTCCTTCAGTCCCTTTTTTCTCAAACGGGGCCCATTTTTTAAGATTTGAACATGACCTCCAAATTGTTTGAGACCCTGCCCTGCAGAAGGGCCTATTTCAAAAATGTTGTTTTTGCAGAGGCTTAAACCAAAAGACACTATATTTGCAGATGCCTAAAACATATTTAATCCTAATTTAAAAGTAAAAATTATTATTTAAGTGGTGGCTTCTACGTTGTGTCAAATGGTTCATGAGTTTGATAAAAAAAATGGTTCATGAGTAGATTTTGATAAAGGTAGCGGTGCCATCCATGATCCCATATACAAAGAACAAGATCTAATTTATCATACATATACTTAATATTACTGGCCATAATATCTAGAGTCATAAACATAACAAATGCATGCGTTATCAAATCCTAACACAACAATTAAGCATAAAGTTGATCTGAGTCAGCTAGCCATGTAAAGCAGGAACATCAACGCCTGTAGTGGAGCTGATTGCCGGGGCATCATATTTGCTGAACAACTTGTAGGAAGAAATGAGGGAAAGCACCACATAGCAAACCACAGCTACAAAAGTGATGGCTAATGATGCTGTCACCTTATGACAAAATCGACCAAATGACCCACATGCTGAGCTCCATGCTGATGCACTGTTTCCATTTTCAGCCAGGTATAACACCTCTGTTGATGCAGCTCCAGCAGCCAGAATTATGTAGGTTAGTACCTAGCAACGAGTATAGAAAAATGGATTAATTAGAGTCATCTTCATCTCTCTAGCACCGACACTTTCGGTTGTAGATGTATTCGGTGTCCGATCGACACTGACACTTCAATTACTTATTTTTTCAAATTAAAATTAGTATCTATGTATATGTGTGTCTGTGTCGTGTCCGATATTCGTATCTGTGTCAGTGCTTCATAGATCTTCATCCCTATCTATAATGTACACAATTGACTGCAACTAGAAACTTGGTAATTACAATTTACAAGAACATTCTGAACTAATTACCTCAAAATTTACTCAATTTCACAGAAGTTTCGGTCTTCTTCATTTAAGATAGATGCATATAATATATTCATGTAACAAGTATTTGAGTAGCAGCACAAACTCAATCATTCATAATTCATGATTCATGATAAAATACATTTGTTACATTTTTATTCTCTCAAGTCAAAAGTGAAAATATCAAATTGGATCTTACAAATGCATGTGCTAATGGCATCAAATGGGTATAACTAATTACCTGGTCAAGCAAGAAGAAAGTCCAAGCACGAGAGACAGTAGGAGGGCGAGGAACAGCAACAATTACAGCTGAAAGCAGTGAATAACCTGCACAAATCCCATTAGCATGCACCAAATACCTGCAACATATCCAAAAACCCTCATAAACCAAAATAGCTACCCATTAATTAACATTGTTCAAATAATTAAGAAATTAATAATGTTTCATCATATCTATGTTGTATACTTGAAAGCTCCAAGGTCAGTGTAGGAAACAGATCCATATTGGTTATCTTGAGAGTTCTTAAGCATGAGAACAAGTGCTGATACACAAAGACCAATAGGAACTAAACGCAAGAAGGTCTCAGCAGTGCGTAGTATAGTGTTGTTTCCTTCTAACTCTTCAGTTGCAGCTTGCATGGAAGATCTTCCAGCTGCAACTACACCAGATCCTTTCTCCATCATCATTTTACACGGTTACACACTTATTTTCTCTTGGTATAGTATATGGTTCATGTATTAGACCAACTACTGTGGGAACTTAATTGGATCAAAAGAGAGAGAGAGAGAGAGGAAGGTATGGAAACTGAACTAGCAATTAATGTCATTATGGTATGCCACATATTCCCAAGGCAATTCGATAAGGCTTTTTCCCTTTCTTTCCATCTTTGCTTGCTTTTTTTCCCATTCATCATCAACCAACAACATCACCTCTTTAATTATCTTTAATTATAACACATATAAGTGTCAATGTAGCTAGCATATTAATTAACGGTGCAGTGCCTTCACTCTTTCACATGACACCTCTCTGTCACTCACTACACGCACTACTGCACTAGATTCAAAGCCTCAAAGGGTCGGAAATTAAACGGACTATTTTAATTAGACCAAATTCATAATCTCAGGGATTATTTGTAATAAGGGAGCATATCATGTGAGAACCAGTGCTTATTGTGAGAAAATGATAACTATTAATTATAATCGTTAGATTAAAATTAATGATTCGGATTACGTTATTAATTACGAGATCTTGTATGGTTTTTTCTTTATTAATTAAAGATCACACAAGATCTTGTAATTAATAACATAATCTGAACTGTTAATTTTAATCTAACTATTATAATTAAGAGTTTTCATTTTTCACAATAAGCACTAGTAGTTCTCACTTGTTACGCTCCCTATATATATATATATATATATATATATATATATATATATATATATATATATATATATATATATAGATAGATAGATAGCTGTAGATAGATAGATAGTAGTTCTCACTCGTTAAATTGAGGTTTATGATCAAGTTGGGCCATTTTTTCCCAGCATAGATGGCCTTACTTTTTTATGTTTTTTTAACAATTATGATTTGGGTTTTTTTTTGGTACCCCCACCACCTTCCCATATACCCCCACAAGACTTTTTTGGACGAAAATACCCCTAAAAAATTTGACCAAAAATCGTATATACCTCACCTTACATATATACGACTTTGAAAAATTCAAATCGTATACGACTTTGGTCAAAAATTCAAATCGTATATATGTGAAATTTTTTTAAACAAGTCGTATATACATAGGGGGGTGTATATACGACTTTGTAAAATACAAGTCGTATATACCCCACACCTACATATATACGACTTTGTAAAATACAAGTCGTATGGGGGTACATACGACTTGTATTTTACAAAGTCGTATTTATGTATATACGACTTGTTATTAAAAAAAAATTGTTTTAATTTTTTTAAAAAAGGTTAAAGATGCTACTAAAAATCTGTTAAAGAGTCAAAACTAATCCAAAAATTATAAAAACACCACTAAAAATATAATAAAACCAAAATAAGGCTATGCAAATTTTTTTAGATTTTTTGGAGACTATGAAAAATTAAAAAAATTAATAAAAAATAGTAAACGATGGAATTTGGGATTTTGAGCCCCCTTGTCCTTAAAAGAAGTTTCTTCTTGAGGAGTATTGATCATTGATTTTTTTCGGATTTAATGGCTGTGGTTGTCTTACAATCGGAGTAGGTTGCCCGAAAACCGATTTTTTAGCCTAAATTATTCGCTCGACGTATAACAACATCACGTGTTAACGAACTACACACTAAACAGAACCAAAAGACGGTCAATATTCATATCTAATTTATTTTTCTAAAAAAAAATTTTAATTTTTTAAATGATTTATTTATTTATTTTTTGGGTTACAATGTCGTATATACCTAGGAGTGGGGGTACATACGGTTTTGTAATTTAACAAATCGTATATACCCCCACCTTAGGTATATAAGACTTTATTTTTTAAAATTTTTTAGGGTAAATCGTATATATCTATATACGATTTCCAATTTTTTGGGGAATTTCGTATATACCTCGTATTTTTTTTTAATTATTTTTTTGAGCTGGGATATGTTGGGGTTTTTAAATTTTGTGAAGGGTATTTTGGTCTTTTCGCATGGGGCGTGGGGGTAGATTGGAAGGTGGTGGGGGTACAAAAAAGAAAAACCCTTATGATTTCCTTTGTTAAAGTTAGATTGGGCCACGGACCAGCCAATGACCTCATACATATAGCACCTATGTCTACTATTTCAATTTCATCTTCTCCACACGCCTCATTATTTTCTCCCATTAAATTCATAAATCTTGGTTCCTTAACATAAGAATATGCAAAATCAAACCTAATATAGCCAAGGAGCCGAAGAGCATGGAACGACTTGACATTTGGCACTATGTAAATAAAATTTATGCTACTCTATTCTTTCAATCTTTATTTTCCACAAGAGCATGTTTGGTTTGGCGGTGGGAGGTGCTAAAAATGCTTTTGACATTCACTTTCGTGATTTTAGGCTAAAAATAGTTGTTTGACGGCTAAATGCAAAAGCAATTTTTTCTCCTAGAATTGATTCTAGCAGAAGTAACTCTTTGTAGCTTTTCATTCTAGCTAGAATCAATTCTAGTTAAATTCTCACGGTCACTATATTGATTCTAGTTGAATTTACACCCTAAATCAATTTTGATCAAAACTATCCAAACAACACATATTTGTAAGAATCACTTTTTCGTTAAGGTATCCAAACAAAAATCACGTTACATTAAACTCACTCTTAACGAAAATCAATTCTACAAAATCAATTCTGTTAAAATCAATTCCCGTTAGAACCAAACATACACTAATAAATTTTCGTTCCTTTTCCCTGAAAATGGAATTTTAATTCATGTATGCTAATTGAGATCAATGAATGAATGAATCCAGTAAAATGAAGAGGCAGTAAGTTAAAGAAGTTGTATGTTAGGAAAAAATGTTTTTGCACACCCTGAAAAATATCTTTTGTACCCAAGTTCTAGGTTTTGCACCAAAGTCCTTAGTTTTGCACGACCCTAATGCACCACACGCCACTACAACATTTTAACCCTACGGCAATGCTTAAAAACCGTTGAATAATGTCAAAAAACCGTTGTCATTTCTTTAGGCAACGGTTTTGAAACCGTTTTTCTGCAGGCGTTGCCTAAAGAATAAGGCAACGGTTTTTTGCATGCAAAGGCAACAAGTACATAAAATCGTTGCATTTGAGAGGAAAAAGGCAACGGTTTCAGGAATTTCCTAAAACAACAGTGCAAAACCGTTGCCTTCATTAACAACGGTTTTTTACTGTTGCCTAACCTAAAACCGTTGCCTATCGACATCATCGACTACGCTTCAAAACCGTTGCTGTTGACAGTAAAAAATAAAAAAAATTATAGATTCAGAAGGCTGGTTCATTCATATGCATGAGCAAAATTTTATGATATTACAATTGAAAATAAATTGAAATAAATACCAATAAAAAAACTCGAAAGCTTACTTAAACGTATCCTATAGTTACTTCCTTTCCTACATATCATTTGTTGAAATAATGACTAGTCTTTAACAGGAAACTCATACAAGTTTGAAAACCTTATACCAACTTTTCCATTCAACTTGTGAACCAAGCATCTTAGCGATAGTAATCAATGGCAACTCTAGCAGTCCATGAATTTACACTAGCTGCATAATTGTTCGAACCGAACAATATTATCGTCTGCTTTTAATCAAAGTAACCTGTTGGCATAAGTTCAGAATCAGTATTTGTTTATGTGTTCAACCCAATAAACACAAATGTTTATATGTTCAACCCAATAAACTTTCCACTACAAACCAAAAAAAAGAGTTGCCAAAAGAATAAAAAAGTCGGAAAACTTGATTTAGCCAAATATCCAGAACACTAGCACTACCATTTGTAATCATTAAGGACCTATTCACAAGCATGTGGATGAAGGACCCATGACTGAAAACTAGATGAGCCAATAATTATTGAAAAATGTAAAGTTCCATAATTATATCATATAATTCCAAAAACAAGTTAATCAACCAGTACAATAAAATCACCCATGGAAAGCAAAATAAAGCTACAGATATAGAGAATAAAGAATTAGAGAACATGCACAATCAAATTAAAGCCAAGCAAAATAAATTAGAAGTACATCCGATATAATAACAATTGTATTACTGAGAAAGAAGGAATGAGAACAGGAATAAAAAAATACCAAAGAGCTGTCCTCAGAGGTTCTCTGGCAGCATTGTTTTACCTGAGGTGAACCATAAAAAGATGAAGCACGTGGCAACGTGAGAACATATGATGCAAAGTTTATGTTGTTTCAAAGATAGCACTAGGCCCTAACCTGATGTCTCATGGATATAAGATAGCAACAACAAGGAACCGAGCATCATAAAAGCAAACAGATGTACTGTAGGAAACTAATAGGAAAAGGCAAAAAGAATCATGTGAATGTAGATAAAAAATTTGGCAGCTAAATCCTGAAGAACAAATATTGTAATAAGTATACCCCTTACAAATTCCATCCATTCCTTGTCCACTTATTGACAGCCAAGCGATGAAACTCGAATATAATAAACACAGTTAATTGAGATACATAAGAGAAATAGCACAAACATTTAAATTATAGACCCACCACTAGTAGAGTGGCATGATTAAGGTAAGGCACATATTCAAGGTCAATAATTAGGAACAAGTACAACACAAAACGTAAGTCAAGGTCAATAACTTTTAAACAAGCAGCAAAGACACACTACCTGAGATTGGAAAATTGAAATTTAGAAGACTCGAGGCTTCCAGAACAGCACCTAATCCCTGAAAATTCCATATCATTCAGTCAATGTCCATTAATTAAAATAAAATTACACAACACACACAGAGGAGGCATGAAACCAGAATCATTGAACTACTACTTGTATTATTATACACTTAATAGAGGTAACATCAGCTGCACTACAATTCACACCAGATAAGTAATCAATAATTCAAACTAAGAAAAAATACATTATTAAGATTCAACAACCTACGAGATCTACTTCTCTAACTAACCGCCAGAACCATAAAGAGTCTGTCCTTGCCTCTTAAGAGCATAAACAACACCAGATAAGTAACAGTCTTGAAGATTTGCAATTTATGCTATATAAAAGTATTATACTCTCATTTAACTAAGCATCTTTAAGATTGCAGTTTCAAATTTCAATGATTTGAACCTTTAATCAGATACATTGATAGATCGTAAAAGGAATCCAAGCACATCAGATAAAAAAATGCATTTGTAAAACAATATACAATTTCTTAAAGAATGATAGAAAATGTGGCAGTCCAAATTTCCAGTAGATGTAACTAAACCCAATTTCCTTGAAATCTAAGAATAGTAGCCGCCTTATATGCTAGCACAACAACATGATAACATTACAAACAAATGCTCCTTGAGTTAACCGCCACCTCTACATAATCAAAAGCTCCTTGTCTAGAGTATTCTGCCACTATATAAACAAAGGGAAAAACAATGAGAACAAGATAACATTACCAAAACAAATTCTGGAAAAAAAATATAAAAATGGGAGCATTCTTCAACTATATAAACAAATGGAAAAACAATATAAACAACCGAACCCTAAAACAATTTCTACTTAAACTTTGATTTTGAAGACTCAATTAGGAAAAGGGAGGAAGTGATAGAAACCAGAACCCTAAAACAATTTCTACTTTCAGTTCCAATCTGAAGTTGCGAACCCTAAACTCTACTTTCAGTTCGAAAAATATTACCTAAACTCTATATTCAGTTAGAATCCGAAACTCTATATTCAGTTAGAATCCGAAATTCCCTCAAAAATAGAACCCTAAGCACAAACCTTGATTCACCGTAAACACTAACGAGAGAGAGAGAGAGAGAGAGAGAGAGAGAGAGAGAGAGAGAGAGAGAGGAACCTGAAATCTAGATCGCTAGGTAAGGGAGAGAGAAACGAAACTGAATCTTGAAATCAAAATCGTTGGTTGAGAGAAAGGGAGGAAGGAGACGAATTTCTGAATGAGAGAAACAAAACTGATGAAATCGCTTAGAGATGTGAGTTCGCGCGAGGGAGGAGATGAATTTTTGAGAAGGGAACAGAGGGTGAGTTCGCGTTTGAGATTTTGATGCGGAGGGTGAGTTCTCGAATGCGTGAGTTTTTTGTTTTCTGTGTGAGACTAAATTTGTGGTGTTGATTTTTTGGTTTGGCACAAAAACATTTAGGAATTATTTTTTTAATGATTTTTTTAATAGAAAAAGAAAGTGGTATAAAGCTCAAAAGACCTATGACAACGTTTATAAGTCGTTGGCTATAGCTTAACAAAAAAAACCGTTGCTTTAGATCTTTTGGCAACGGTTTTGACCCGTTGCTGACAAAAAAAATTGAAAAAAAATGATTCAGCAACGGAGTCAAAAAACCGTTGCCATTGATGTCTAAGGCAACGGTTTTTTTGGTGTTGCAAGTTTAGGCGTTGCCGTAGGGTGAAAATGTTGCAGTGCGCACACAATCACTCATCCCCAAAAAAAAATCTTTTAATGTTATTTAATTGGTAATTTGTTTTAGTGCTATTTAATTAATTTGTATTTTGTGTTAGTGCTATTTAACTTATTACTATGTTAGTTTATTTAATTTGAATCGGTTCTTGTATTTTGTGGATATGTTGATTCTCTTAATGCTATTTAATTTGTATTTAGAAACTTGTTAGTGCTATTTTTTTTATAGGCAATGTTAGTGGAGGAGGGGGAATGTTAGTTTCCTAGTTTGAACCCGAGACCTCCTGCTTGCAGGCCTTTGATGCACTCCTTCGATATCTTTTAACTCGCCAACTAAGCTACCTACTTGGGATACTTGTTATAGCTATTTAATTTGTGTTGTTGTGTTGATCTCGTGCAACACAAATTTTGAACCAGTTAAAATCTTACATTTATTACATTTTTGCGCGTGTGCGTTTGAAAATTTTTGCACCCCCTAACCCTTGGATCCGCCACTGTCCTCAACTTCGTTTCAATATTTCCTCTCACTCTCTCTACTTCCTCGGTGATCAACATACAATGGGTTGTTCATTATGATCTTATCACTGCAATTAATCCATGCAATTAATCCAAGAAAGGAGTCATGGTCTCTTAGCGTTCGCGTTCTTCGCCTTTTGTTTGTTTTTGACGTCGAGGCTCTATCGTTTTCTATGGAGGTGATCTTGATGGATGAAAATGTGAGGGTTGTTTTGCCATTTTCTATGGAGTTACCTCGTCTAGTTTTCTATATTTGTTTCTTTGTATATGTGTCTGTCAATCTGACTTCGTTTTCTCCTACTCCATGGAGATAAGATTCATGTTTCAGTAATTAAAGAAATGTTTGATCTACAGATTTGATTAAAGGTTATCTTACGCCTTATAGAAAAATAATTTAATATCATTTTATCCTTTTTTTATAGAAACAAGTTTTTTTTTGACAAGAACAAACTTAATTCATTTTATTAAACAGAATTGTTTCAATACAGGTTGGAATGAAATCAAAAACGTGGGAACTAGCAAACAATCTTGATGCCCGTGCTAACGTATGAGCAACAAGATTAGCTTGTCTCCGAATATAGCTAACCTCAAAGCTAGGAAAAAGACGTAATCTATTACGACAATACAATAAAATAGTACCAAGCTCGGTATTCGGCAAAGGCTCTACCTTCAAGCCATTTACAACTGCAGCACAGTCCAGTTCAATGGAAACAGAAGATAGCCCCAAAGCTTCCAACCAAGCCAATGCTTCCTTAAGACCAATTGCCTCCGCTTCTTGCGGTGTTGGGACTCCATGGAACCACATAGTTTTGCCTCTATAGAAATCACCTGTGGACGTTCGAATACACAAACCAATACCATATTTGTTGTCTTCCGCAAAAATTGCCGCATCGACGTTACATTTTAAAGCTCCTGTTGCTGGCCGAACCCACCTCAATACCCGTGGCAGCTGCTGGCCCGAGAGCACAGGAGGATGGTGTTGTTGCTGGCGCGCTCCAAACCAAGCGTCAAACATATCCTTCGCGGTGTGAACGACTTGCTCAACCGGTTGTAACACCCCAGCCCAAACCTTGTCATTACGGCGACGCCAAAGAGCCCAAATACCCATTAAAAACCTGTTTCTACTAGTCACGGACAACGAACCCAGCATCGAAAAAATGGCATCACGCAGAGTTGCTGCGTTTTCTGCTGCAACCCGAAAGGGCAGCAACAAGTCCAGCTTCTGCCACACTTCCTGTACAGCGCTACACTCCAAAAAAACATGACTATCTGTTTCCTCTTCTTGTTCGCAAAAAGGACACAAAACGGTGCAATCAACATGTCTCTTAACCAAGTTACTACGAGTAGGAAGACACCCCCTAGCAAGCCTCCAAATTAATAATTTAACTTTCGGTGGAACGCCCGCTTTCCCAATGGACATCCAATCACCGTCAATTCTAGCATGTGAATTATTAATAATTTCCGGAGTATCCATAAGCGCATAGTAAGCCGAGCGAACCGAATAAAGACCGGACCGACTCCGCCACCAAGATAATTTATCTTCCTCCAAGTCACTGTACCTTGGCATGCTTTTGATGAGCATAGCCTCTTCTTGACAAAAAAGTTGATCAATTAAGCCATAATTCCAACCACTATTGTCTTGGTTCATCAAGTCCTTAACCCTCATTTCTTCCATCCCTTGAGCCATAGGTGATCTAACAAAGCTATCACTACGTCCCTTCAACCACGGATCTCTCCAAACTGAAATTTTGTCGCCATTCCCAATTCTCCAACGTGCCCCCAAATTCACAACTACCCGGGAAGAGAAGATACTACGCCAAACAAAGCTGGGATTATGGCCCAAGCGAGCCCCCATAAAGTCATCATTAGGATAATATTTAGCTTTAAAGATTCTACTTACAATAGTATCTGTACGAGTAGCAAGATGCCATGCCTGCTTCCCCAGCATTGCCAAATTGAAGCCATGAAGATGACGGAAGCCCATACCTCCAAACTCCTTTCTAACCGACAGCTTCTCCCAACTCAACCAATGAATACCCCTCCTCGTGCCACGGTTCGTACCCCCACCAAAATGAATTCATCATTCTTTCAAGCTCCTCACCCAGTGTAGATGGAAGCATGAAGGTGCTCATACAATAAGTTGGAATGGATTGAGCAACTGACTTGATTAAGACTTCCCTGCCAGCCTTAGATAAGTGCTTCCCCGACCAATGATGTATCTTCCTCCAAATCCGATCCCTCAGGTAGCCAAAGAGTTGTTTCTTGTTTCTTCCAATCATAGACGGAAGTCCCAAATATTTGCCCGTTCCAAGACATTCTGTGACTCCCAATATAGCTGTAACATCAAAGCGAGCCTCCTGTGAAGTATTCCTGCTAAAATAAATTTCAGATTTTTGTAAGTTAATAGCTTGCCCCGATGCTCTCTCATAGGTGTTAAGAATATCCTTGAGATGCCTACTCTCTCTAGCATCGGCTCTGCAAAACAAGAAACAATCGTCAGCAAAAAGGAGGTGTGAGAGAGAAGGAGCCCCTCTGCACACCTTCACACCATGAATATCCCCTCTGCTCTCAGCTCTCTGTAGTAAAGTAGTGAGACCCTCTGCACACAATATAAATAGGTAAGGTGACAGTGGGTCACCCTGCCTCAGTCCTCTCCCTGGAATGATAGGTCCCACTTTTTCACCGTTTATCATAACTGAGTAAGTAACTGTTTCCAAACACATTTGCATCCACCGAACCCATTGGTCATCAAATCCCATCTTCACAAGAATACGCTGCAAGTAGACCCAATCCACTCTATCATAAGCCTTACTAATATCAATTTTTAGCGCCAGCTCCCCCTTCTTCCCCGTTGTTTTGCACTTCAAATGATGTAATGTTTCAAACGCCACCAACACATTATCAAGAATAGATCGATTTTCCACGAAGGCAGATTGTTCAAGAGCAATAAACTTTGGAAGTAGAGGTTTTAATCTATTAGCAAGTACCTTCGAGATAATCTTGTAAATGACGTTGCAAAGAGAAATGGGCCGAAGATCTTTCATAGACGTAGGATTCTCCACCTTTGGAATTAGCACAATATTAGCATCATTTATATTAGGGGGGAATTCGCCCATGACCAGCCACTCCCTACCAATATTAAACAACTCCACTCCACATAAATTCCAGAACCTCTTGAAGAAAGCCGGATTTAACCCATCCGGTCCTGGCGCTTTGTCGGAATGCATTTGAAAAAGAGCTTGTTTGAATTCTTCAATCTCAAGAGGACGCACCAATAAGTGATTATCATTATCCGATACCCGTGGCTGAACATGATCAATAACGCTCCCATAATCACCTCCCCCACCATGAAAAAGATTTGCGAAATAACCCCTAGCCACTGCGCAAATATCCTGCTGGTCCGTCACTTCCACACCATCCTCTGTAACTAGCTTTGAAATGTGATTCCTTCTCCGCCGTGCACTAGCCATCGCATGAAAGAAGCGAGAGTTAGTGTCCCCGTCACGCAACCAATATACCTTAGCACGTTGTCTCCAAAAAGCCTCCTCTTGCGCTAACAAAGTGCTTAGACGATTCTTGGTCTCTATAACCATCAGATCCTCACCCCCACCAGGCATGACACGCAATTCATCAATTAAGCGACGACATTCATTGATCTCATCCCGGTACCTTGATCTAAGCTTCTTACCCCAAGCATCCACCGCCGATGTACAATGATTTAATTTATCAAGGAAGCCCAACCCGTCACTACGACTCCAACTCTCCTCAACCACCAAGGGAAGCTCATTTTCTTCAAGCCAACTATTCTCGAACCGAAACTCACGCCTCCTCAAGATTCTCTCCAAGTAATTCAACCTCAACCACAAAGGACTATGATCCGACTTATCCGAGACTCCATTCACAAATCTATTATTAGGGAAAGTATCCAACCAAGATTGAGTAGCAAAAATACGATCAAGTCTCCCTTCTTTTACTTCCGACGTACCCAAACTCTTAGTCCACGTGAATCTATGACCCTCCATGGGAAGGTCCACTAAATGACTCTCTTAAATAGCTTCTTGGAAACCACGAATTACCCACGGTTGACGATCTTGTTGTCCTCTAATCTCGTCATTGGAAAGAATGTCATTGAAGTCTCCCATAACACACCATGGCAAATCGTTGTCCCTAGATAACGTCTTCAAAAGATCCCAAGAGTCTCTCCTTCTTCCACTTTCCGGATACCCATAAAAACCCGTAAGCCGCCAAAGAGGACGGCCCACAGAACTAACCTCCACATTAATAAAATTCGAAGAATAATTCAAGATACGACAATCAAACGGATGCTTCCAAAGCAAAGCAAGACCCCCGCTTCTACCAACTCTATCCACAGCAAAAGCATTATCAAAACCCAGCCTAACACGAATGTCTTCAATTCTATTAGCATGTACCAAAGTTTCACACAAAAAGATTACGTCCGGATGGTACGCCCGAACGAGGTCACGGATGGACGAAACTGCACTCGGGTTGCCCAGGCCCCGGCAGTTCCAACTAATGAAACTCACGGTTATGCCCTTCGGTCAGTTTCTCATCAAAAAAAATAATTTAAATAAGGTTTAAATATATGTTTTACCCCTGCAAATATCACTATAATCTAGTTATGCCCTTGTCAAAATCTTTAATTTTTCTATTATGCTGATATTTGCAGGGGCATAACTGGATTATGGTGATATTTGCAGGGGCAGAACATATATTTAAGCCTAATTTTTTTAATGAATTTAGTCCCCCTATGCTCCCAGTTAGTAAAATCAAAGTCCCCCCCCCCTTTAATTTGGTCAAAATTGCGCTGACTTGCCGGTCACTTATCCCACGTGGCTGACACGCTGACTTGTCTTGTTAGAATTTAAAAGCAAACCAATTAGAATATGTGAATAGTAAGTATAATCACAAACGTATAACTTAGTTTCTTAAGCATGTTGTCGTGGACCGACATATATAATAAGCACTTTCTTAATTAATACTCCCTTCGTCTCATTTTAAGTGTCCTGTTTAGCATTTTTCTTTCTCTCAAATTATCTGTCACTTTAGAATACTACTACAACATTTATTATTACTTTCCCACAATACACTTACTTTAGAATATCAATAACTGCATTTGCTACAATCGAGAAAAGTGAAAGGTGTTTTAGTCCTACCACATTCTTTTTACCATAAAAGTTAGCATAACTGATCATTTTCTTAATAGTCGCGCATAACTTTAAACGACAAATGAAATGAGACGGAGGGAGTACTTAATTAATGGGGCATAGGAAAAAAAATAGCGTTAGTTTGGATATCATATCCCGAGTTCAAATCTGAAACCTCACAATTGTGTGCGTAAATTTCTAGTGGCAATTGTAATTTTGTCTGCGGAGTATAAAAACATTGAGGATTTGGTTTAGGTGGCAGCTGGGAATTGGACCAAAAAAAAAGTGGCAGCTGGGAAGGAAAAAACAGGGGAACAAAAAGGAGTAATGTTGGGGCCTGATTGCCCTCAAAAGAAGGTTCAAAATTCGAAATTGGTTCAACTCAATGGGCGCCGCGGATACTGTTTCATTTCGTTGGGTTGAGGTTGAGCTACACAACTCGATGACTCGATCAACTCGCAAGCTTTCACATTTCCACGTCAACACTTTTTCGACCTTATCCAAACACCTTGGGACCTTCATTTACCACGCGCTCTTCCATTACCCTTTTATAAACGTAACAAACAATTAAAAAGTCCTTTTGGTTAATTCAATTTAATTGAGTTTTTTTTTATGTTAAAATGAAATGTTTTTCTATATTTTAAATTTTAACATGTAATAGTAATTTTTTTGGGTACATAATAGTAATTGTTTTATTTGCCTAAAAAAAGTCTTGTTTATAAAGTATAGCAACATATGAATGGAATGCTTTTTAATTTTTGGGATTACTATTTCATCTATTAAAAAAATTTAGTTTTATTCAAATAAATTTGTTTTTGAAACTTTTTGAATATATATAGTATGCATATATTTGGTGAGGAAATAAGAGATTTTGTATATTACAAGTAATGCAACAAAATTGTTAATTTTTCTAAATATAAAAAACCACATTTTTTTTTGTAACATTTCAACACTCTTAAATAGGTGATAAAATTCTATATTTTAGTAAATACACCAAATCAAACTCATTAATAACCATTCAGCCGAAAGTATTAAAGTGTTATTATGACTTAATAATTAATTACAAAGGTAAATAGTCGGTAAATAACATTATGTGCTTTTAAAATAGGCATTTGATATACTTAGGCTCTTGTTTGGTAAAAAGTAGCGGATGAGCTAGTAGATAGAAGATAAATGATAAACTAACTGATAGCAAATGATGTGCTTAGTAAAACTAACGGTCAAAATAGCTGCTAAATGTAAAAAGGCACAAAAGAATATTTAATTAATAATTAAATTATTTAATGATGACAAAATGTTTAATGATGAAAGAGATATAATTTAAGAAAAATAAAAAGGGTAAAAATGTCAAAAAAAAGCCAGACGCTACCTGCTAGGGTTTGAAAAAACAATACTTGGGGTAGTGTCTGAAAAAAATGCTAAACGCTATCCAAAAACGCTAAACGATGTCAATTGGTAATTGACCAACTCACGTTGTTTAGCGTCAATTGGTCAAAAATGCTTATCAAACACGTGTATTCCTCATCCACTAGTTTCACCCGCTATCCGCTAACAGATGGGACTCACTCGATGCTTTGGTTCGAGTGGTTAGGCCGCAAGTTTGTTTTTTTTAAATCTGTATCTCAGACCAAACTATTACAAGTTAGTATGCGTTGATTCAAGTTTGACCTGAATACTAATAATATTAAAATCAAATAAGTCGATTTGAGTTGTATTCTCAAGGTTAATTCGAATTTACAATAACAATTTGAGGATGCTGCTGTCTGTGCTTTGTGTTCGATGCAAACTGAGGAGACTCAACATTTGTTCATTGATTGCAATTTTGCTAATCAAATTTGGTCCATTGTTTGTTCGTGGTTGAGTGTGCAGTATGTTGGCTCGTTACCTATTACAAATCACTTTCGTTGGTTTAGAAAGCTTTGCAAAGGTAGGAAGGCGAAAAGGATTAAATATTTAATTTGGCTTACGGCTTGTTGGAGCATTTGGTTGTCTAGGAACGGTGTTGTGTTTCGAATTGAAGTAGCTATTGATGTCGTTATTAATCGCATCAAGAGTTGTTCTTGGAGTTGGTTGATCTATAGGGGGGTAATTTTAATTTGTGTATTACCAATTGGTGGTCTAATCCACTAGAGTGCCTAAAAAATATGTAACTTATTGTATTGTTTGGGTTTGACACTCTAGTGCTCCATTAATGAAATTCAGCTTATAAAAAAAAGAATTTACAATCACAATTGAATATCTCTAGACCTAATATAACATATTGAGACTTATTTCCCTTATCAAAACATAAAAAGTCTAGGAAATTATATTCTCTTAATAAAATCAATTTTCACCATATTTCCGTTTATATTCAAAATAATTGACTTTACACAATTGACTTTGTTTTAGTTTGTTTCCATGATGGGGTATATTAATGTTATTTTATTTAAATGAATTTGTACCGAATATCAAAAAATAAAAAATTTACAGATTAAATATACTATAATTTTGACTTTCAAAAAAAACTTTTATCACAAGGGAAGTTATTAATTGAAAAAACTTGTGGAGACAATTTTGTTCACATCATAATCACACACACCAACAATTACTCCACAAAAGGGTGTACCAATATTTGTTGTTGAGTAACTCACGCGCTAAAGAGACGTGTCAGATTCTGAGTCCACAAAAATAAACACAAGGGGTGTACCATATTTGGCTACGTAATAGGATAATACTAATAGTGTGTGTGGGTGGGTGTGTCAAATCAAAAAGTGTACATTACATATCATATTCGGATAAAACCGAATCTTACTATTTCTTTCCAAAGAAGAATATCAACAATAAAGTATATCATAAAAGGAAAATTAAATAAAAAAACTTTAATCTTATCCACCACCTCATTATGCCTTCCTTATAAATATTCAAATTATCTCCCATATCTTCCATTCATTTTATATCTCCAAGAAAAAAAACACAAGTTCCTGATCAGAAATAGAACATTATCTGAAGATCAAATTAGAGATATGGAGCAACAAATGAACAATCCCATGATTGGAGCACATAATAAGAAAAGATCAGTTCATGATGAGAAGTATTCTTTCTATTCTTCTACTTCATCTTCTTCTGATTCTGAAGCTTCAAGTGTTTCATCATTAGAATCTGATTCATTTGAAGAAATAACATCTCCAACTTCATCACCTTCTTCTTCATCTGATCCATTGAATGACATGTCTTCACTATTTCAGCAACTTCCTCTCAAGTAAGCTTTTTTTCTCTCTTTCTCACATACCCATCAAATTTTTCTTATTTATTTTACTCTTTTTTATCCTTTTCTTTTGAAATATTAATTTCTGGGATCTTGTATTTTCTTCTTAATTTGCTAAAGTTTGTGTTTTTTGATATTACTATAGGAGGGGGCTTTCAAAATTCTACCAAGGGAAGTCACAATCTTTTACTTCATTAACTAATGTGAAGAGCTTGGAAGATCTTGTGAAGCCAGAGAATTCTTATAATAAGAAGTTGAAGTCTTGTAAAAGCTATGGAGAAGGATTAGGTGAGAGCCAAGGATCAAAGTGTAATTCTAGTTTTAGTGTGTCAAGGCTTGTTTCTAAAAAGGGGGTGCATTCAGCAAATTCAAGGGGTTCATGTTCTTCATTGAGTGCAAGAAGGGGAAGTGGTAATTTCATGGGTAGTAGGCCACCAATTCCTACTCATAGATCATCTACTAGCACCAACAATATCCCTAATCAAACTGCTTTGTTTGCTTGATTGGGATAATTATGTGTTGCTTTTTGTTGAATTAATTTTTTGTTTTGATTTGCGGTTATTATTGATGTAGATCAATTAGTTTCTGTTCAAGGAACACCTAAAGAGAGAAAAATGCAATTTTAATTTCTGACTTTTTTATCATTTTCACTAATTTTTGACAATTTTATCATTTTCATTAATAGAAAATGTGATTCGTAATATGTTAAATCAAATTTCAAAAAAAATCAATTTTTTTCTTTGCCTATTTTAATTCATGTTTTATTATCTTATTTTTCGTTCAATTTTTTATGTAATATTTTTAAGAAAAATTTAATTAAAGGGAGGCAAAAAGGGCATCCAACTCGTTTACACACTAGGAAATAGAGTTCATACACACAAAAGGACTACACTAATTGCTAAACAATAAACCAGAATTTCTCCCCACCTAATTAATAAACCATCTCCATTATGAAAGAGACTTGATTGGGAATTACAATTATGTTACATCTAACCTACACCCATAGATTATAAAAAAAAGTTCAGATCAGTTTAGTCTTTGAGTCATGAAAGAGTCTTGATTAGGAATTACAATTGTGTTTAAATTCAAACTTTTACAAGTAAAAACTGCAAAATCGATTCGAATCAAAAATAGCAAAATCCCATAAGGATAGCTCACATGTTGAGTGAAATGGATTTGATTGAGTGAAGTGTGACACGCATATAAACCAAGGCGTACCCAATTTTGTGGATGGGAGAGGATATATACATAAAATGACCACCACACGTGCGCCGTCACCGTCTGACCGGCTCGACCGGGCGGGGCTTGGGCTAAGTGGTGTATTTTAATTTCGATTTTTTTATTTTTATTATGGAGCCGTTGACTCTTTACTCCTTCCAACGGTTACTTTCCTCAATCCTCACCTATATAAGGAGCTCTCCTTACTTGCACCAACTTGACGATAAATCATTCTTCAAGTTTCTCTCTTCTCCCTAAACTTCTTTTCTAGAAAGACTCGAAGCAATTCGAGTTTATATAAGAGTGGTTTTCATAACCATATTGAGTGTGTATTGCTAGAGCGAATTTCTCACAATGTAGTGGAAATTCGTAACAGTTTCGACTAGGCTGTTTTATCTTGGGGACGTTGTGGTTGATAGCCTGCTTGCACATTGGAGCAATGCCACGAAATATCTTAAAGAGACTGACCTAGTCCGCGACTCATTCCAGTAATCTCATCGGCTTGATTTTTGAAGGCAAAATTACACCAGGGGACCTTTAACTTATTTATTTGTAACAAGTTGGCCCTTTAAGTTTCTTTTGTAACAAATAGGCCCTTTAAGTTACCCGACGTTGACACCGTTGACCCTTTTAGTAAAATGTAATATCGTTCATTATATCAAAATACACCAAAATATGTTTGTTTGCATCAAAATACATAAGCTAGAGTAGTCACAATATATAAAGTAGCATTACATCAAAATATATAAGCTAGAGAAATCATTAAAAGGGCCTATTTGTTACAAAAAAAACTTAAAGGTCCAACTTGTTACAAATAAATAACTTAAAGGTCCTCTAGTGTAATTTTGCCATTTTTGAAAACAATGTTGTTTTGGGAAAGTTCTGGCTAAGAGAGACTTGATACTTAAGAGTGTTCATTGTGACTCACCTCTCTTTCCTGAAAACGTACTTAGATTAACAAGCCAGTTAGCTATGTTATATAAACAATTAATAGACATGTCATCCTTTGCTAACTGTAACAGATAGGAAGTCTCAAAAAGATTTTTTTGTCACAAAATTTAAACATTTGGGAAAAAACTTCAATGACTAATGTGAAGTTTTAAAATAACTTAAAAGAGGATGTATTTTAACCTAAAAAATTAGGTTAGATTGAGAATGTGATTATAAGATGACATATTGGATTAATTTCAGGATTTGACTCTTATCTATGTTTACAGAAAGTCAAATACTAGTGAAGATTGTTTGACTAAGCTTACGAATAAGAATGTTACAGGAATTAACTTTTGGAATTTGCTCTTAGTGTTTTAAATTTGTTCTTGCTAACTAATTCTTCAGGCATCTAGTTTTTAACTATTTCTTTTTTTTCACTTGTATAAAAAAAAGACAGAAAATAATTTGTTTTCTTTATTTAAAGAAGGAACAGGTTGAGCAATAATGGATTTTACATCCAAATGTTTCACATCGGAGTTCTGTGACTACTAATAAAAAAATAGAGTTCTGTGACCGTCAATTTGGGCTGACAACAGTTTCCTCAATCATTTAATTTATTACAATAGAACTTTAATAAAGAAGTTTAGAGGACCTACTTGAAACTAAATAAAAATTTAGAGGACTTATTTGAAACTAAATAAAAACTTAGAGATCCAAAATGAAACAAAAAATTTGTGATAGTAAAGCTTCATTTCTATACAAAGGTGAAAACCCTAGAGCTGCGATTTTGAGAACTGAAAATGCAAAAATGTGAATGAGATTGAGATCCATTGATGTGAAACAACGCTATGACTGATGCGAGATTAGACAGTTTCTTTTAGCTTTATAGATTCAGAGTTTGATTTGAAAAGAGAGGGAGGAGGAAGACGACTTAAATAATTGTTTAAAGAAAATCCACGTCAAGTAAGTTGTTTGCCACATAATAATACTAGTCATTGCAGGTGTCATATCAACACATAACAGACATGTCATCATCTGTTTTGTCAGATGGAGAGAATGTCTCAAAAAGGACTTATGTGTAACAAATTTGAAACTCAAGCGACCAAATTGAGAAAACAAAAATTTAAAGGACCAAAACAGAACAAATAAAAAACTTAAAGAACAAAAAATGCATTTTTAACCTATTTTTAATCTTCTAATCAACTATCACTAATCTAGAAATCCTACAATCATTATAGGGGAAATTTAAACATATTTTATCTTATATTATAATATCAATTTAAGAAACAAAACACAATTGGATTTATAAAATTAGATATTTTATTTATATACTAAACACCTATTATTTTTAAAGGTAAATTTGTAAATTTATGTCTTTAAACTCTTCCTCTTACGTTACCTCTCTTACTTTAAGTCCATCAATCTCTCTTGCTTTACCTTTTTTTTCTTGCTTTTTCTCTATTGCAAGTTTAATATTTTTTTAAAATATTTTGTATTCATATTTTTTTTATAATTCGTTATTTTGCATCACGATCCTGATGAGAAAACCTTATTTGTGGTCAGAATACTTGATTCTAATATTTTTTTTTTTACCTTTTTATACGTTTATTTTATTTTTGAGTTCTAAGAAACATTACCTTTATAAATGCATATTTTATTTTTGAGTTCAAAAGGAAATATACTATATGTTGCCCGTATAATTACCTTTTATAGAATTATTCATACATACATATGTAGCAAGGAATATAAATATAGTGTGACTCATGCGTCTGCATCAGTATACATGTTAGTTTTAAATAAAATAAATACGATATATAGCTAGAACATGTCATTCACAGCCACATCCTGTTGTTATATATCTTATAAATTTAATTAGTATGCACCGACGGTGTATAGGTATATTTTATAATGTCAACCAAATTAAAAATTGACACTTAATTAATTTTTTTGATTTTTATGTCACTCATCTTGAAAGAAACACATCATAATTACTTATACCCTATTAAGTAAAAGATAGTGGATAACAAATAAGTTTGTTTATAGCAAATGAGGTTACATCAGATTGAATTTAAAGTAGTATTTGATAAAATTAAGGGTTGAAGTAGCTTAATTTTTTAACTTTCTGTTCATTATATAGGTAAATAAAGATTTGCACTGAACCAATCCATGTTGGTCCCAGCTTGTGCACGCGAGGGAGTCCCTCCTATTTGCTTGTTTAGAAGCTCTCATTAAGCTTTAGTAAATAAAGACTTTGGTGAGTCCAAAGCCAAGCAATGTGAGACTTCCCACTTTTGAAATATCTCTTGTTTTCAATAAAACACAACATGCAGGAGGTAAAATCAATTTTTTTAGGAGACACCAATTTAGGAGACACCAATTTTTTTATTACATATTACATATCCTTTTTTTAAGCAATGCTTAGACAGACAAACTTCACTCACTTAAAAAATGTAAATTCTAGAGGAAGAGAAACTGAAAACATGACTGTCGCTGACGCTGCAAGCCTGAAAGGTTTCAAATTTCATTATGAATTTCTCAATCATATTATCCTTGCGGCCGTCTGTGAGTTGCAAATTTTGGATTTCTTACTATCATTTTGTTATTTAACTTGTTCAATTACAATTATTTTTTATGTTATTTTAAAATAAAATGACATTTGTATTGATACACGAGATAGAAGTTTCCAAAAGAATTGTAAGTTTTTTGCTTTTGCTGATAGTTTGAATTGTTACAACTACATCTTTGTAGTTGATAAATACATATATAACTATTTTTGTTATAATTCTATTGTAATTCTGGTTTAAAATTTTAGGGTGAGAGGATGGCACCCCAAGAGGACTAGTGGGGACTTGAACTCGAGACCTCTCAGTGACAAATTCTGTCATGCTCCACTAGACCAACTTTATTGGTGCAATCTTTGACTTTTCTTTCATAATATTTTATTTTATTTGAGATTGTATTAAAACAATAAGTTTCAATATATATATATATATATATATATATATATATATATATATATAAATTTGACTTTCAAAAAATTGGACACCAAATTCAGACTTTACACAGGGCAGCCAAAATCTCAATGACAACCCTGCTTGTAATTGGTTGTGTGACATAGTTAACAGACTTGTATGCGTGAAAAATGTTAATGTATCAATTTCAATTATGTTTTTTATGTATATTTGGGGTTTCAATTAGGTCCTTTTTACTTTGTCATCATTGTCTCCAAGATTACACTCCCCGACCTCGGCCTAGAAAACTCAGGATCTTTTCATCATCATCCTCTTCATCATTTAAGTGTTCACCACCATCGTTTGACGCTCCCATGGCCAAGCCAAGGCTATTTTCAATCCACTCTTCTCCCTCTTCCTTCCTCTTTCTTATTCCCTTTCATCTCTCACTCCCACCGGCCCAAAACCACCATAACTATCATGTTTTGAGCTTTTTCAGTCAACTCCGACCATCCTACTCCTAATAAAAACAACCATTGTATTATTTTCCTTCCCTTCTACAAGATTCACCCATGTTCCAATAGAAATAGAGTAAAAACGAAAAAGATCTAGAAATCCAAAATTGAAACTTCTTTCCTCTTTCTCGATAAATCTAGACCTCTAACCGAAATCTAACCTTCGATTCAGAATCCACACATCGCCTTCTACATTAGCCGTTAAGAAATTTTGCATTTCGAACACCTTGCTCTGGTGACCTCAGCGCCAAAAAATTGCCCCACCGCCCCAGAAAACGAACTACGACCACTTTGTCTTCCTTATCATTTTGGGTTTTATGATGAAGATTATGAGATTATGGTTTTCTTGATTGTGAAAAAAAAAAAGACCTACTTGAAACCAAAACATTAACATGTATCACCCATACAAGTCAATTAACTATGTTACATAAGTAATTAACAACCACGTAATTATCGTTAACGTTAATAGACAAAATGTCCAAAAAAAGATTTTTGTGTCACGAATTTGAAACATAGAGATCATATTTGGGAATAAAATTTAAAGGATTAATGTGAACTTTTAAAATAACTTAAAGGACCTCAAATGTATTTTAGCCATTAAAATAACAATGGTAAAAATGAGAGAGCAAATGAAATGCTCTAAAAATAAGCTCAAACACAACTTCAATTAGCATTTCAAAAAATACTATAAGTTTGTCGTACCAAACACTTACAAAAAGCTTTTATGTTAAATTCAAGTGTGAGTTGTTAGTCCCACATCAACTATGAATAAGTTAATTATATCACTACAAGAAAAACTGGATTTTCCGGCGACCAAAATCCCCCGGAAATGACCAAAATCCGCCGAAAATGTGGACTTTCCGGCGGATTTTTGGCGCCGGAAAAACCCTCGTCGCAAACAGTTTCCGGCGGATTTTCCGCCGGTAATTTCCGGCGGATTTTTGGTAGTTTCCGACGGTTTTTTGGTAATTTCCGGCGGATTTTAAATTTTTATTTTTTGGAAAATCCGCCGGAAACTACCAAAAATCCGCCGGAAATTTTTTTTTTTTTTAAAAAATTTCCGGCGGATTTTTGGTAATTTCCGGCGGATTTTCCAATTTTTTTTTTTTATTTTAAAAATCCGAAATTTTTTAAATTTTTTTTGAATTTTATAACTTAATATGTGTTTTAAATAAAAGTCAAAAAACAAAAGTAAAATCAAATGTTGAATGGTATTGTTGAAAGAGGAAAGAATAAAAGAGAATATGAGAAGAAATGATATATGAGAGAATAAGAATGAGGAATTATGAAGAAATAAGAATAAAATAGTGAGATGAAGAAGGAATAAGAATAAAGAAGTGAGAATGAAGAAGAAAGGAGAATTATAGAAGAGAGATATGTAGAGAAATTTTTGAAGATTAGAGAGTATGAGAAAGAAGAAAAAAGATAAGATAGAGAAAATGTAGAAGAGAATAAGAAGGAAAGAAAGAGATAAATGAGAGAATGAGATGAGTGTAGGAGAAAGTTGTATTTATACACGAATTTTTTTCCCTCTAAATTTTTCCGGTGGATTTTTAAAATTTCCGGCGGATTTTTTTCCCTCCAAAATTTTCCGGCGGATTTTTTGAAATTTCCGGCGGATTTTTGAAAAAAAAAAAAAAAAAATTTGGAAAATCCGCCGGAAAGTCCAAAAAATCCGCCGGAAATTACCAAAAATCCGCCGGAAATTTCCGGCGGATTTTTGAAAAAAAAAAAAAAAAATTTTGGAAAATCCGCCGGAAAGTCCAAAAAATCCGCCGGAAATGACCAAAAATCCGCCGGAAATTTCCGGCGGATTTTTGCAAAAAAATAAAAAATTTATAAATCCGCCGGAAAGTCCAAAAAATCCGCCGGAAATTTCCGGCGGATTTTTGGTATTTTCCGGCGGATTTTTGCAAAAAAAAAAAAAAAATTATAAATCCGCCGGAAAGTCCAAAAAATCCGCCGGAAAGTTTCTGTGGGATAAAAATCCGCCGGAAAGTCCAAAAAATCCGCCGGAAACTACCGTGGGATCTAATCCGCCGGAAAGTTTCCGACGGATTTATATCCGCCGGAAAGTTTTGGACAGTAAATCCACTATTTCTTGTAGTGTATGAATGATATATAAGAGAGGGGACCCATATATCCGACGCCTAAGGTTTTGGGTGGAGATGTGCTGCCTAGGTCTCTTGTTGGTCCGGTTCATAAGCTAGCTCGTTGTTGCTCCGGGTGCTTCCCCAGACTCCCCAACAAGTGGTATTGGAGCCATGGTTCGGCTTGGTGGGGGAGTGGGTAGTGGATCCAGGATTGCATCAAGTATAGTGATGTGGGTGACTCACACTTGTGGGGAGATGTTAGAAATTCAAGTGTGAGTGGTTAGTCCCACATCGACTATGAATGAGCTAAATGAAGGGTATTTAAGAGAGGAGACCCATATACCCGACCCTTAAGGTTTTGGGTGGAGATGTATTATTCAAGTCTCTTGGTGGTCCGACTCCTTAGCTAGCTCGTTATTACTCCCGGTGCTCTTCAAACTACCCAACACTTATAAGTTATCCGCCAAATTAGCGTAATGATTTTGCGAAACTTAATTGATAGTGCAAACAATATTTACCATGCCATTGTAAACAATCTTTACATTGCATATCTTATTATTTATTTTCAACATTTTATGAAAACTATGTATAAATTTGATACATATTGCATAATATATATGGACCTGATGTGCACAACGATCCTCCGTATACTTATGGACATGATAAGCACAACAATACTCCGCAATGTGGTATGGACATACCTGGATGGAGTCGCATAGGGCTGGAAATGAGTCGAGCTGAGTCGAACTTGGTTCAGCTTGGCTCAGCTCGATAAGAAAAGACTCAGTTTGTAGCTCGACTCGAGTTTGACATGAATCTTTTTTTTCAGCTCGACTCGACTCGGTTAAATTTCGCGAGCAGTTCGGTTCAGCTCGTTAGCTCGGCTCACAGGATGAAATGTTAAAAAAACTGAATTTTTTTTAGATTTTTGATATTTTCAAATAGCAATTTACTGGTAGTTTTTGAATGAAATAATTACCAAATTGAAAATATAAATATAATTATAACATTTTTGTTGACCTATCTCATGAGTTTAAAAAAAATATAAATAAGCATAGTAATAAAACAATTTGAGAAGAGTATAATGATATAATAATTATTGCTAAACAAGTTGTACCAACCATAAACAAAAAACTTTGCTCTAGAAACACAAAATGCATAAGATGAAAAATGAGAGATGATATTAAAATAATAAATGGTAATATATATATATATATATATATATATATATATATATATATATATATATATATATAGTTATCGAGCCGGTTCATGAACCAGACGAGTCGAGCTACACCTAGCTCAAGTTCGACTTATTTATTTAACGAGCTCAATCTTCAGCTCCAGTTCAACTCATTTGGTTCATGAACCAAGTTCAACAAGTTATTTGTAGAGTCGAGTTTCGAACTATGTTCGAGTTGGTTCGGTTCATTGCCACTTCAATCGCAGATGACATGGCTGGTCCAACCAACAAAGATTCACGAACAAAAGAATCCGAGTAAATTAAGATAAAGTCAATTAGAGGAATGCAAATTGTAGCAAAAAGATACAAAGCAAAATCAAAAGCAGCCTCGAGCTGGACCAGCTGGTCATTCGTGGTGGCTGTGGTAGTAGGGTCTCCACTAGCAGCACTACAGAGAAAGGAGACAATTATTTTTCTGTCTCGTTCATATGTCCAGGGTGGAACACATGACACAACTTGTACAAGAGACAGAGAACATCATCTAAAAGGAAAAACCTAACAAACACATCAAAACGAAAAGTGGGTCACAAGTAAAGCGTGTCCTAAAATTATTGTTATTGTTTTAATACGTCGGTTAATCCTTCTTCTTTTTAGAAGTTAGGTCATAATACTGTAGTTGGGGAGGGATCAATATCTTATCTTAAGGCAAAATCACTTCTAAAGTGAATTTAGTCATGAAGTAGTTCTTTTATCCACAAACTAAGTTGTGCTTGTTTTTTAGTTCAAAAAAAATGCAATCATTTTAAGGCAAAATCGATTCCATATCATCCAAGTGCGCTTAGGTCGAATTAAGGAAGTTTGTTCCACAATAACTAGTTTGGTGAAAAAAGTTAATTTCGTGACAAAATACGTGAAGTTCGATGCTAAACAGTGTGTTTTTGGGTATTTTAGGATTCAGAAAATTTTTAACCATTCAAATGCGCGAAGGTCGTTCCTAACCGGTTTTCGTGACAAAATACGTAAAATGTGATGCTAAGCAATGTGTTTTCGGGTATGTTAAGGTTTGACTATTTTTTTTCAAATATTCAAATACGCAAAGTTCATTACTCAATTACCGGTTTGATGAAAAGAAAATTAATTTTGTGACAAAATACTTAAAGTGCGACGCTAAGTAGTGTGTTTTAGGGTACTTTAGGATTCGAAAAAAATTTAACTGTTCAAACACGCAAAGTCCGTTCCTCAATAATTGATTTAGTGAAAAATAATAATTCAATGACAAAATATGTAAAGTGCGACGCTAAACAACGCATTTTGGAGAACTTTCGGGTTCAGAAAAAATTAAACTGTCTAAATATGCGAAGTTCGTTCATCAATAATCGATTTATACAAAAAAATAATTAATTTCCTAACAAAATATGTAATGTATCACGTTTATTTATGTCTTTTAGATACTTTACGGTAGAGCTGGCAAATGGCTCGGGGACGTCAGGCCGACTCGAAAAGCTAAACTGAATATAGGGCTTGGGCCTTAGAATTTGAGGCCAAATTTTAAACTTCTAGTTTGGTTCAAAAAAGCATCAGCCCGTGTCGGGTTAGTATGGTCGAGCCTTGGGTAACCCGAAAGCCTGCCATTAAATGACAAAATAAGATTGATCGGATACAATTTAAATTGAATTATAATGGATGAAAAAGAATGTGCATTTTTTATAATAAAAAAGAATGTTACTTAACAACATTTAACTTTTTTCTACGTAATAAAGTAAATGCATTCCCCAAACTATAAATCGAATGTGTATTTGTCTGAATCATTTATGAAAAATTTAAAAAATGACTCGATGATTGGACTTGATTTCATTTTATATACGATTTGGGTGCGTTTGATGTGTGCTAAAATGTAAGAGACTCAACAACTCTAGTTGTCCTGTTTGATTTGGAAACTGTTTAAAAAAGTTGAAGACTCAAACTCAAAATCTTGTCCCTCACAAAACTACAACATTTGCAAGTTGATTGAAAATACTTAAAAACAAGGGTAGGAAAGTAAATTAATTAATTATATATATTTACATTTGATTTTTTAAATAAATATAAACTTATTTTGGAATTACGTTTTCTTTTTATTTTAAGGAGTTTAAGAATGAACCACTAAACTACAACTACAACTACAACATTTTGGCGATATGAAGTCGCCACCAAATTCTGGCACAAGCAGGGTGAAAATAAGTTGAGTTGAGTTCTTACATGGCCTGGGTCTGGCCTGCGTTTAACACGCTAGGCTTGAGTCTTGCCTGTGACATGTAATAAGCAGACTTCTGAAGTCCGACCTGACCTTTTTAAAGCCTGACTAGGCCCAGAAGTCTGTTTAAATGCCCATTTCATTACATTTTTTTAAAGAAAGGCTACAACCTTTGAGTGGTGTAGACTTGAAAATAGACTAACAAGCTAATAGGTCAATGAGATTAAGTTCTAATTCGAGATCTAACAAAATATTTTAGGAAATTATCTTTATGTGACATCCTATTTAAATTCTATTTCGTAATAGTAGATTTTTTATGTTAACAATTGATGTAAGTCAATATTTTAAATAGACAGAAAATGTAAGCAATTTAATGGTTGAACACGTAATAGAAAATTTCAATAAAAATAATAGTAGTGGTAGTAAAAAAATATATTTATATATACTTAAGTAATCTGGCCTGGTAGGCTTAAAAGACTTTTTTGATCTGGTCTGGTGTGGACCTAATGTAGGCTTGATCATATACTCCTATAGGCCGATCTGGCCTATTCCAACCCCAGCCACAAGAAATAAGAACAAACAGTAGAGAACGCTTTTGTTTTTGATACATTATAGGAGTTGTTTTAACTTATTAAAAAAAAGAAAAATAATTTCTGTAAATGATATGACACCCTGCCTTTAATGAATGTTTCCAACCCCACTGTCAGTTGCATTGACAATTTCAGCGACACGAGGACATTGAAATAGTTGTTTTCAAAATATTTTTTGTCCATAAAAAGAAGTTTATTTTTGTTTTAATATTATGTGTGCGCTTTAGAGATAATAGTTATTTAAATTGATATTAATAAAGCTATAAATATATAAAAATTTAAATATTTAGTTATACTATATGGGTTGAATTTGAAATTTAAATATTCGAGGATTAGAATTATTTATAGTCATTTTGATAGTTAAACGAAATATTCCCTTTATATTTTGACGGAATATAGTATAAAAGTATAAATTATTTGGTCAAAAAAAAGTATATAAATTATTATAATTATTGGTCAAAACAAAAGTATAAATTATTATTATTATTATTATTATTTTGACGGAATATTATTATTATTATTATTATATATAGCTAAAAACCTCTATTATTGCTATAAAAAAGATAGGCACTACCACATATGTTTCCACATATGTTACTTAATTTATTGCGTACTTATCTTAACGCGTTTCGTTAGTAATATTAATTTTAATTTAATTTACATTTACATTTTATATTTTTATTATATGAATATAAATATAATTTAATAAACTACTAAATTTTATTCATTTTGTATTAAGTGTAAAATTGTTCAATAGAAAGCTATAAAAAAGAGCTTCTAAAGGGAATTTCCTTATCTATATAGTTTCTATATTTTCCTTTTTTTCCATTATTATTCTCTTTTTCTTGTTATAGATTGAAAGTAAAGTTAAAAAATTGAAGTCAAAATTTTTAGTAGTCAATAATATGATGACCTTGATTACACCTTGCTATAGTTTACAAGTTTGTGAATCTTCATTTAATTTAAAGGTAATACAAGAATTTTATTGTTGTAGTATAAAAAAGAATATTCCTTTTTATATTCCAAATCTGTATTGCACAAGAAAAAAATCCAAATATGTTGATAGCATGTGACGAGTTTGTTAGGTTACTATCCCCTAAGAAGACGTGCTGACCATCTTTCCATTTTGCTGATTGAGATGTTAACTTTGTTTAGGGTCGGTGAGTTACGTAGTATTGCGAATTTGTCAAATATCTTGAATTAAATTGATCTTATTAATCAACTAAAATTGAATTAATTTACTACTTTTTATCGCCTCTATTAAAATCCAACTCGTTTTTGTGTGAGTGTGAGAGGCTGGCATATCATTATTGACGCTGACGTGTCCTCCTGTGTGTTTCTCGTTTTTAACATATTCAGTAACAGAATAATAATTTGATTCCGTGAACAACTGCGAAGATATTTTCATTTTTTTCATATAAAAAAATTATAAACTAAAAAAAAAAAGAAAAAAAGTGGGCCAGGCCCATGAACCTCCGTGAAGTATAAATAGAGTCTTAGGCAAGAATTATACGTTGATCATTCATTAGTTGTTTTGCGTTTATCCTCACATCAAAAAAAAGTGGCGGTGAGAGAGAGAGAGAGAGAGAGAGAAAAGGGGCATTTCGTTTCTCCATTGTGGATCCATCCTCCGATTTCCGGCGATCTACGGTGGTCACAGTTCAATTTTCTTTTGATTTAAATAAAAGAATCAAAATTTCACCTTATGATATTGTTTGAGAAGCTGAGTTTCTCTTCTTACCTCAGCCGCTTCATTGCCGGCATCCTTCTTTTAATCTTTTGTAATTCCTTTCAATTAATCTCTAATTTTCCTAATCCTATACACCCTTGAATTTTTGAACTTTAATCCTCTTTCTTCTCATTCAATCAATCATTCGTTCATAACTCATTCCTCTTAAGTATTCATCTTTGACTGCTTCTCTAATGGACCCTAAGCTCTTTTTCTCCACCAATTTCCTCGATGGTTAGTCTCTTCAACCTTCTCCTTTTTCTTATAATGATTATGTTTTTTGTTTTTGAATTACCTCCCTATTTGCCCCTTAATTATTGGTTTTATCTATTTGTCACTTTGTTGTTTATTGGTTTTATTCAAAATCTCTTGTTTTATGTTTTCGTTTTTTTGTTTGGAAATTCTGTTTTTTTATTTAATTTTTGTCATTAATGTTCAGGAATTTGCTAATTTGATTTGTGTGTTGATATGGTTCTAATGTTGTGTTTGGTTGATGGCTTTCGGATTTGGATTTAGTGACTTTGGGATGCTATCATTTTGGTGATTTTTGGATTTTTTCGGAGAATGATTATTGAAAGAATCCTGCTTTTGTTGTTGTGACTGTCCATGTTTAAAATATTATTGCAGTTGTGTTTTTTTCTAGATTTCTCTCCATATTGATCTGGATGGCATTGATTTTTAATATCTTGATCTGCAAATTTGTTTTTTTTCGAGCTCATAATGATTGAGTTGCATGTCATTAATAATGAATTTACATGTTGATTGGAAGAGAAATTCTGTGGCAACTGCATATGCTCATGTTACACTGTTCTGTTTCTGTTCTTTATTTGTATCTAGTGATATTGTCTATATTTTAATACTTGGATTGGAGCATTGGAAATTAAAAAATTGTTTTCAATTTTCAAATTCTTGTACATTGCTGTTTAATTCATTATTCACCTTTTAAGTGAGTGCTCTGAACTTGTTCTTATGTTAAGGGAAGGAAGCAGAGAAAGAAATATTTAAGCAGTTTTTTCTTTCCTGATATATAATGGGATGGATTTTTTACTAGACTTGTAACTGTTGAGTCTTCTCTGTATCTTGTATCTTGTATCTTGTTGTATTAATGTTTAGTTTATTCTCCTAGCTGCAATCTTGTATATTGAAAAGTAAAAGAGATATTTTGCATTAAATGGTTTGTCTCATTGTTTGCTAGGATTTTTCCATTCTGATTTTTGTGTCTAATGGCCAGGCACTATTTCATCCCGCATTGAGAACCAACAAAGACCACTTCCTTCTGTTATCGTTATTGGTGCTGGAATTTCAGGGATTGCTGCAGCACGTTTTCTCCATGACGCATCCTTCAAGGTATCGTGTCATTATGATTAGCCTTCCTCTGTATTTATTCTTTCTATTTCCTGGAATTTGGCAGAGGAATGTTTTTCGCTTGCTTTCTGCGACTTATTTTCACCATTTGGTTAGGTCACTGTACTGGAGTCACGAGATAGGCTTGGTGGTCGCATTCATACCGACTACTCATTTGGTTGTCCAGTTGACATGGGAGCCTCGTGGTAAGTTCAATTTGGCGGCTGAATTTGTACTGAATATTCACATAGACGAGATGAGCATAATTTGTACAGAGTATACATTAACTTTTAAGTTCTTTGTGGAATGAGAAACAAATTGATGATTTTTTAATATCATTATTTCCTTATTGTTTACTCTCCAGGCTACATGGAGTTTGTAATGAGAATCCCCTGGCTCCATTGATACGTTCCTTAGGGCTTACGTTATATCGTACCAGTGGTGACAACTCTGTCTTATATGACCATGATTTGGAGAGGTAATATAAACCATCATGTTTCTGCAGTTCCATTTAGAGTCCGTTTGTTGTAGCACGTTTCATGAGAAAGTCACTTTTTTTAAAAAAAAAATCACGGTTTAAGATTTTTTTATCCATTTGTTTCAGTTTTTTGAAAATAATCAGAAACGAAAAAAAATCTAAAATCTGATTATAATAAGAAGGAATCTGTTGTAGCTTTCAAAAAAATCTGATTATTTTGTTAAAAATATATTAGAAAAGCACAAAATAACTTCTGCTTTACTTACAAATTTCAAACGAAGAATCTCTAAATTATTTCATTTAAAAATCACTTTTTTTAAATAACAAATGGAAGGCTGATGCATTTCAAGGTTTATGATGCATTTTTTAAACTATAAAGCATTGTTATTTACGCTTACCTGCATGATTAGTCCCTATTTGTGAATTTACCAAATTGACAATTCTTTAATACATAATCTTTTATGTATGGAGTGTTCCTGAAGTAGTTAGTCTCTCGTGAAAAAGAATATTTATATGATTTGCTGTTATATTCAAAACAATAAAACATCTGGATCTTTTGCAATTCTACCAGTAGAGTTTTATAATAACTGCATTTTGTGTTTGCAGTTATATGCTGTTTGACTTTGACGGTCATCAAATTCCACAACAGATGGTCATTGAAGTTGGAGACACTTTCAAGAGAATTCTGGAAGAGGTAAGATGCTGTCACTGAACAGCAAATGGCTGGTGGTGTTTTTCAATTATCAACACAATTTTGATTATCTTAATCTTGATTTTAATGACCTTTCGATAACTGCAGACAGGGAAAGTAAGAGATGAGCATCCTGAGGACATTTCAGTTTCCCAAGCAATTTCAATTGTTCTAGATAGGCATCCACAACTAAGGTATTTGATTAAGAAGAGAATATGATATACAACCTTTGAAGTTTGAAGTTCCAATCTATCAGTGTAATTGACAAATTTTACTGCAGGCAACAAGGACTTGCCCACGAAGTGCTCCAATGGTATATATGCAGAATGGAAGCTTGGTTTGCTGCTGATGCAGATATGATCTCACTGCAAACCTGGGATCAGGTAAGTGTCGTTTTATTAGTCAAAGGATATGAATATCTTTTGTTTTTCAACGTATCTTTGGGGTAAATTGTTGTTGATAAAAATGAATAAATGATGAATTTTGCGAGTTGGAGTACAGTAAGCAAAAATCTATAAATTGCTATTCTTTGATAAAATTGAAATTATTATTTCATTCTGTTTAATATTATGTAATTTTCAAGCTGAGAATATTTTAAATAGGTAGAGATAATGAAGGGATAAATATTTGATTATCATCAATTAATCAACTAAATATTTGTTTCATTGAGATAACTGATAAATCAACAGAATTTTAATTTGGCACGACCATGATAAATTATTTCACATGCCTGCCATTAGGGTAGTGGGAGAAGGCTTGTTTGTTGTTTTATTGTTTGTCCTTAGGTTATATTTCTCATTTCCCCTTTGTTTAAGTAGAGAAAATGACATCAAGGTTCTTCACTTGCCTATTTGGTTAATATTTTTATATGCAGTGTCAATGTGGAAGATTAACTTGGCGTTATTTAATATCTAAATTAATGCTTACATTGTTGATGTTTCTAATTATAGGAACACGTCCTCTCTGGAGGACATGGACTCATGGTACAAGGATATGATCCTGTTATAAAAGCTCTTGCAAAGAATATTGATATACGGTTGAACCACAGGTATGCCTGCAAAATATAATACATGACTTAACTAATTATTCATTAATTAATAGGTCAAGGTAAATATAAAGTTGACAAAAAAAGCATCAATGTTTTTTTGGTGAAAAAAAAAAAGCATCAATGTTTCCTTGAACTTCTAAAATTTCGGTTAAATAGGAAGAAAAACTTTCTTTTAAGCCAAAACATTCTTACCGGAACCTCACTCTTCCAATTGCATGTGGCACTTCAAGATTTACACTTAAGGAAATATGGATTTTTTGTTATTTTTACTATGAATATTTCCGTGTCTTTTCCTTCAACCCGTCCTTATGGTGTGTTGGGGTTTAAGATTTTGATCTTTTTGTAAAACCTCATCATGCAGGGTGACAAAGATATCCAGTGGCTACAATAAGGTAATGGTGACCTTGGAGGATGGAAGGAATTTAGTTGCCGATGCTGCTATCATAACTGTTCCTATTGGAATTCTTAAAGCCAATTTAATTGAGTTTGAACCAAAACTGCCGGATTGGAAAGTGTCTGCAATTTCAGATCTTGGTGTAGGCAATGAAAATAAAATTGCCCTAAGATTTGACAAAGTGTTTTGGCCTAACGTAGAACTCCTGGGCATTGTTGCTCCAACCTCTTATGCCTGTGGCTATTTTCTCAATCTCCATAAAGCAACAGGCCATCCAGTTCTTGTTTATATGGCAGCTGGTAGGTTTGCTTATGACCTTGAGAAGCTATCTGATGAGTCAGCTGCAAATTTTGTAATGCAACAGCTCAAGAAGATGTTTCCTGATGCCTCTGAACCGGTAAGTTCACCTCTCATGTTGTCTTCCGTTAGGAACCCAGAATCAACCAAGGAAATAACAAAGCAAACTCTTAGTAATGGAATGTATTATTTATGACAAGAGACAATTACAGTAGAATGGTAGTCTTACTGCCCAGAGCTAAGCTCCTCTTTGAGAAGAGATGACTCTCTCTAAGCCAAACCAAAAGGTTTCTAACAGAAAAGATCCTGAAGGAGTATCCCCTTGCTACCCTTCTTCCTAATATAATCCCCATTCCTCTCTAAAAGAATGTCCACATAAGCAAACTCATTCGTTGGGCTAAGGCCCAAACACGGTTCCTATCATCTTCACAAAGCACATTTCTTAAGGCTATCTTTGGGAGTTGGAGAGAAAGAAAAAGAGGATAAAGGGGAAGGTGAAGAGTGATTCACAAAAAGATAAGAAAATGGGAAGGGGTGATAGTCTCCAACTATGAAGCACCGACACAAACATGGACACCAGACACAACACTAACACGTAGACACTGATAATACTTTGAGAGAATGGAAGTGATTGAATGTAACCACATATGTCTGTGTTGTGTCGATGTCCAATGCGACACATGTCGGGCATGAGACACGCATTCAATATGAAGTGTTGTTGTTACATAGCCTAAAAGTTTGTATTCTCTTGTGTGTACACATCCAACTGCAGGAACTTGACTTCTTGTTTTGTTGGATTATTGCAGGTTCAGTATCTTGTGTCACATTGGGGAACAGATCCAAACTCTCTTGGTTGTTATTCCTATGACTTGGTTGGAAAACCAGAGGATGTGTATGACAAGCTTCGTGCACCTTTAGGTAATCTATTCTTTGGTGGGGAAGCCATGAGCTTGGACAACCAGGGATCTGTGCATGGAGCTTACTCCGCTGGGGTTATGGCTGCTGAAAATTGTCAGAGATATCTTCTGCAACAAGAAGGCCACTTAGAAAATCTGCCTTTAGTTTCTGTTGGGCGTGAAATACTTGAAAGTACTATTCCTCTTCAGATTTCAAGAATGTGACAATAAAATGGAAGCGTTTATTTTTAATTTGCATCATGATGGCAAAGTATTGGCCATTTGGATGTAGTAATGAATAACTATTTTGCAAAGCAATCTAGTAAGATCGAAATTCGTACTTGTCTCTAATGAAGATATAACGTGCTTTTTCTTTTCACGATATCAAAATAGGCAATTTCAACAATATGGAGACATCGGCTCTTGGGTTTGAACCTAGTGGTAGTGTGTATGTGGTGTTTATTTGTCATTTTATCTAAGTAGATCAAAAAAAATATATCGGATTAATATTGATTAGGCACTGGAGAATTTATATTATGAGAAATACCTAAATTGGTTCTCGACAAAAAAGGCCGAAGACCAATTTGGTCCTTGAGAAATAAAAAGTATTAATTGAGTCTTTGAGAAATAAAAATGTAGGTCAAATTAGTCATCATAAACAATTATCTCAAAAGGACAAATTTGACTGATTAAGATTGTTCAAGACTAAATTAATACTTTTCGTCAATTTAAGTATTCACTCTTATATTTTTTTGGTTACCTTCACTCTTCATATTAATTACTTATGTAATTGGTTATTCTAACTAAACAATTAATTTTCTCATTTTTACTTATCATATATTTGTTCAATCACTATGACTTAAAAGTAATTTATAAGTATTTATTCATAAATTTTATATCAATTTTTTTGTTGATAAATATCAATTTCCTTTTTCTGACAATAAATATCAATTTCTTTTAAAGATTCCAAATTTCAAAAGATTATATTATTTTTTTATCAAAAGATGTGGGCCCGCAAATATTTTAGCAGTGTGATACTCATGGTATTTTATCTTGAGAATAACGTCCTTCATTCATCATGTGGTTTTTTTATTTAAAAATTTCCTTCATTCATCATGTTGAGTCTATGAAATTTGATTAATTTATGTTTTTGATACTTGTAGAAATGGTTAATTACCAGGCCATAAAATGGTGGCACATCATGTTGGTTTAATTAGAGGATGTAGGAGTACGGATTTAGATTCTCTCCAGTCAGTCCAGTCGAATCAACCCACACTGTTGGATTCAATCTACACTCAATTAAGCTGCCATGTCAAACAGAACTAATATACTTGTTTTTATTTGTCAATTGTTTCTTTTCAGCATAAACAATGGGAATTGGAAGAAAATAAAGCAAGCAATTATTTTTAAATTTTTAGCAAGATCAGATGGTGCCGTTCAGAATGGGAAGAAAGAAAATAGATTGGTGCGTTCTTGAAGAACAAAGAACCATTAAAATTATGGCAAAGAAAAAGTAGATTTTAATGAAAAACATCAACAGTTTTTAATAAAAAGAACAAACTAAAGTGGACTTGAAATCACTCTTCAATGCGCAGCAAATGTAGCATATCTGATGAAATAAAAAAACACAAGAGGTGGAAGAGATGATGGAAAGTGCAACGTATGTTAGAACTGGTAGAGAATATTGAGAGAGAACAGAAATCATTAATTCATTGATTGATTACAAAAATGATGATTACAATCTGTTTTATTACACTAAAACAAACCTAACTGATAACTAACTAATCAGTTAGTAATTAACTGATAACTAATCAGCCTTAACTATGGTAAATCAATTACAAGTATATTCCTTAACTACACAATGGTAAACTAACTATATCAATTAGTTAACATCCTCTCCTGCAATTGGTTGACAGTGCAGATTACTCCAAGTCTTCAATGTTTACCATACCCATCATTCTCCTCAGCTTCACAAATGACTCCAACTTGAGAGCCTTAGTCATGATATCAGCAACTTGATTTGCAGAGTTGCAATGAACCAATTCTATTGCTTCCTCTTTGCATAAATCTCTCAAGAAATGGAATCTCACATCGATGTGCTTACTCCTCCCATGTAGCACAGGATTTTTAGACAGCTTAATGGTTGAATTATTGTCATAGTATATCACAGTTGCTCCAATCTGTTCAGATCCTAACTGTTGTGCTAAAAGCGTGATAGTGCAAGTATACACTGTCAACAAGTAATAAAGTGAAAGTAAAGTTCGTTCCCACGATGATTAGCACTTAAACAAAGCTTAATTTAATCAACAAAGTAGTGATGGTAAAAATAAAGTAAATGACATAAATATTTGGTAACATGCAACAATATTAAATAGTATCAGAGTAAATAAGATCAGATATTTGGAACAAGTTGAGATCCATTCACCTTCAGTAATTTCATTAAAGTGTCCAAAAATACTATGTTAAGTGCTGCAGCACTAGGTGCTGCTGCAATTGCGTAATTTCTCAAATACTAGACACTAAGTTTTTTTCCTACTAGTTTATCTCTAGACCAGAAAGGAGTATTATCCTAGGCTGCTGAAGCACCCGCAGTGTTCACCTCATGGCTTATGCCTCCCCTATCGCTAGGGTTAAGACAAGGAACAACAATATCTCTATTATGCAACATACCATGTTATCTTATGGGGTAAATTTACAAACCATCTCTGTGAATATAAATGCTACTTAGATTAGACGGCCAATCCTAATCTAAGATGGAAATAGTAGTAGCACACAAGATAAAGTACTCAACACTTAAACATAAACATTAATAACACAATAAATTCATTACATTCAGTTTTGCATCCCAACTACAAGAGTTTAGCTCATGTTGAGCTTTGACAACAAAGAAAATAACTTAAACATTAACATAAATGAACAAGTCATGAAAATCTCAAGGAGAGAGTTTACACAACAATCTTTGAACGTGAGAATAGCTCCAATGAAGATCAAAGGAACAAACTCCAGCTCTCCAACGTAGCTTCTTCCAAGAGATGACACTTCAGTGTTGCTGCAGCAATCAATATCCAGCAATTGATCTTTTTGTGACTTCAAGAAGGCACGAAGCTTGAGGCTATCTCTATACCTCAATTCCGGCTTAACCTAATTCTGGGAATGTGGTCCTTTATATAGAGGAGGCTAGGGATGAGAGGCAACCCTAATTTGGGAGGCGCCTTTTGTCCTTTAATGAGGGTTAAAGGTCCTTTTTGCCCAAATCCCTAGGTCATCAGCGAATATTCCATGATTGGTACGCACACCCACGCCAGGCACTGACTGACAGTTGTCCTTTCCTCAATTTCTGTGTTTCCTATTGCTTTCTCTCACATGTTGCGCAATTTGGCATTGCTGCCACAATAAGTGCTACAGCAATTAAACAAACACATTAAACCACAATTGGGCACCAAAGTGCCAATTATAACAAATTCAAGCTTACACCTTAAACTACTCTAAACTAACATATTTACAACATTAATCACTATATTGCTTGAGAATTAACAATGATTTAAGCTAGAAATAAGAGGTAATAACAACCATATTTGATTGTTATCACTAACCTTTCAAGAATTCTTCTCAACTAGATGCCTTGACAGGCACATGAAGCAGCAGCTATGAATTCTGCTTCAGTTGTAGAGAGGGTGACCACTGGTTGTTTTTTAGAAGACCAACTTATAGCAGGAGAGTTTATCATGAACACATATCCCGAGATGCTTCTTCTATCATCACAGTCTCCTGCATAATCACTGTCGGTGAATCCAATCAAATCACCATTACTCAGCTCTGTTTCTCCCTGCTTCCTGTACATAATTCCCAAACTCACTGTCCCTTGGATATATCTTAATATCCTCTTTACTGCCATCATATGCAACTCAGTTGGCCTCTCCATAAACCTGCTTGTTAGACATACACCATACATCAGATCTGGCCTTGTTGCAGTAAGATACATTAGACACCCAATCATTTGCTTATACTCAGTTACATTCACAGTTTTTCCACTTTCATCTCTGAACAGTTTGTTGCCAGGCATAGTGGGATTTGAGACATCTTTGCAATCCTTCATACCAAATATTTCTAGTACTTCTCTAGCATATTTCTGCTGAAAGATGAGAATTCCAGAGTCAATTTGGTTTACTTCAACACCAAGTAAGAACTTCATCTTCCCAAGATCACTCATTTCAAATTCAAGCTTCATGGATTCTTTGAATTTGCTACACATTTCTTCATTATTTCCTGTGTAGATTAGATCATCTACATACAAGCTCACCACCAACAATCTACCTCCAGTTTCTGTCTTAGCAAATAGAGTATGTTTATGAGGACATTTACTGGTAAGCCTCTATTCTGCTATACCATGTTCTAGGTGCCTGCTTCAGCCCATAAAGAGCTTTCTGTAACTTATAGATTTTATCCTCTTCTCCCTTCACCACATAGCCACTTGGTTGTGAGACATACACATCCTCCATTAGTTCACCATGGAGGAAGACACTTTTAACATCAAGTTAATGTACCTTCCAACCATGGAGAGCAGCTATGGCCAACACAGCTCTAATGGTATCCAACCTAGCCACAAGTGCAAATACTTCATTGTAATCTATCCCAAACTTCTGTGCATACCCTTTTGCCACGAGCCTTGCTTTGTATTTTTCAATTTTTCCTTCCTCATTTAACTTAGTCTTGTAGACCCATTTAACTCCTATTGCACTAGCATTCTTTGGTAAGCTTACTAGCTTCCAAGTGTCATTCTTTTCAATAGCTTGCATTTCAGCATCCATTGCAATCTTCCATACAGGGTTCAAAACAGCTTCTTCAAAGGTAACAGGGTCAGTTAAGCATAACACTGCTAAACTCATTTCATCAAACACAATATTATTGGCAGTATTATAATCACCTAGCCAAGCAGGTGGTCTTCTTGTTCTTTTTCCTTCCTCTGCACTGTCTTCTTCATTGCTAGAGTTCTGTTGATGTTAAGCACTTGCTGTTGCAGAGCTACTGGGCATATCAGTTGCAGTAGTTGCTGCAGTAGCAGGTGTTCTTAGTGAGCCTGCACTAGAGCTTTCTCCAACATGATTCTCCTCCCTTGATACTGCTTCCTCTAGTTCATCACAATCTGCTATCTCATTTCCTTTGCTTGTGTCAGTTTCCTTGTTCCATTGCCACTTGTCAGTTTCAATAAACTTAACATCCTTACTGATAACTATCCTTTTGGTCACAGGATTGTACAATTTGTAGGCTTTTGACTCCTCACTCACACCAAGCAAGACACATTTAGCACTTTTGTCATCCAGTTTTCTTCTCTTTGCATCAGGGATATGAACAAATCCAATACATCCAAACACCCTAAAGTAACTGACAGATGGTTTAATCCCACTCCAAACCTCCTGTGTTGTATGATCTTTTACTACTAAAGTAGGACTCCTATTGAGGACATAGGTGGACCAATTCACAGCTTCAGGCCAAAACTTCTTAGGTACATCTTTCTCACTTAGCATACTCCTTACCATGTTCATAATAGTTCTATTTCTCCTCTTTGCCACCCCATTTTGCTGTGGGGTAAAGGCAACAGTCAATTGTCTCTTTATTCCTTCACTCTTACAAAAATCATTAAACTCTCTAGAGTTGAATTCTCCCCCTCTATCAGTCTTAAGACACTTAATGACTTCACTAGACTCTTTTTCAACAAAAACTTTAAACCTTTTGAAAATATCTAGTGCAGCAGATTTTTCATTCATGAAGTAGACCCAGCCTTTTCTACTAAAATCACCTATAAAGGTTATAAAGTACCTTTTATTACTGTTGGATTCAGGAGAGATTGGTCCACAGATATCAGAATGAACCAGTTCCAGCACCTTGGTTGCTCTCCAAGTGCTCTCCTTAGGAAATACCTCTCTATGCTGCTTTCCTATTTGACAGTCTTCACACATTCTGGATGGCTCTGGTAATCTGGGCAATCCACTCACCATGTCCTTCTGAATCAGAGTTTTGAGTCCTTTTTGACTTAGGTGTGCAAACCTGCAATGCCACAAATGAAATAGATCACTTTGTTCAATGTTCAGGGATTTAGCAGTTACTGGAATCAGGTGACCAGTAATGATAAACATTTTGTTTCTAGTCATAATGCTAGTAGTAGTGAGTCCCTTCTGCGTGTGATACACTTTGCACTTGTTATCTTCAAACACCACCTTCAAATTTCCCTTCTCTTGAAGTTGTCCAATACTTATCAGATTGTTTTCAAGCCCTGGTATGTAGTACACATTTGTGATAACTTGTGTGATCCCTTCAATCTTCAGTTTGATAGTTCCTCTACCTTGAACTGTCATTCTTGTTCCATTCCCAAGTTTAACATATTCTCTGAACTTATCATCAAAATCTGTAAACCATTCAAGAACTCCACACATGTGATTAGAACATCCAGAATCAAGGAACCACAAGCCTTGATTCCTTGATTCACCATTTCCTTCTTGATCTCTTACAGTCATCAGAAGATTTCTTCATCTTCATCAAATTCAGCAAAATTGGCACTCTTTTCCCTACTAGGGCATTCATTTTTATAGTGTCCTAGATTACCACACTTATAGCATTCAATAAGTTCCTTACCAGGAAATTGTCTTCCTCTGCCTCTACCTCGCCCTCTGCCTCTTCCTCTGGTGCCTGTTCTTCCACCAACAATGACCTTTAGGGCTTGTTCCTCTTCTTTATGATTGTGACCTTTCATTCTTGCCTCATGAACAAGAAACTTGCTTTGCAATTCTTCAATAGTCATGGTAGTCACGTCGTTTGCCTCTTCTATCGAACACACAACATACTCAACTTTGGGGCTCATGGAACGTAAGATCTTCTCAACCACAGAAAGCTGTGACAAATTCTTTCCTTGCGTCTTCATCTTGTTAACCACACCTAGGGTTCGTGAGAAGAATTCATCAACCGTTTCTTCATCTTTCATTTGAAGCATCTCATATTCCTTTCTTAGGGCTTGCAATTGGGCTCTCTTAACCTTCGTCGTTCCCTGAAATCTCTGTTTCATCGCATCCCAGATCTCCTCCGCCGTGTCCTTTTTCAAGATTGTTTCAATGATACCTCATTCTATCACCTGGAACAAGTAATTCTTGGCCTTCAAATCTCTTAGATTCGCATCTTCAATAGTTTTCAGTTGATCTTGCGTCGCGTTTGCTGGTGTCGCCGGAATTCCCAAATTCACCACATTCCAGTACTCTTTTGATCGAAGAAGATTCTCCATAAGCAATGCCCAATGATCGTAGTGACCATCGAACTTGGGAATTGAAGGTTGAAGAAATTCTCTATCTTTTTCTGCCATGGTTCTCCTTCTTTGCGAATTGATCTTACGATTATCTTCTTTCACTTCTCAAGTCTCTCACACGAACGTTGCTGCTTCTGGATCAGGCCCTAATGAGAGCTCTGATACCAGTTTGTTAGAACTGGTAGAGAATATTGAGAAAGAACACAAATCATTGATTCATTGATTGATTACAAAAATGATGATTACAATCTGTTTTATTACACTAAAACAAAACTAACTGATAACTAACTAATCAGTTAGTAATTAACTGATAACTAATCAGCCTTAACTATGGTAAATCAATTACAAGTATTCCTTAACTACACAATGGTAAACTAACTATATCAATTAGTTAACAACGTAGATTACTAGATGCTTGCTATTTCCCCTTTGTCTAATTTTCTGCAATTTTAGGGTTTGAATTATGTAAGTTTTATTGACCAAATAATTTAAAGCGTTAGATTTATCCAGCTGTGTATTTACTGAATGGACTGACTGGAGCAATTTTTGAATGGAGGGAATCCGGATCCGTAGAAGTACCTTATTGTCACCCCGCTATTGCAATTGGTGTGCTTAGCCATCATTACTACACCCAATGGCATCACTCGAAATTGAGGATGTTTTTGGTTATGACTCTTAAAAAAATATTGTGTAAAAATTAACGTCCAGAGTGAGGTCAAATATTAAACGATACTAAAGAGGATGTGGTCAATTGGACAGAAACACAAATCATAAAAAAGATGGAAAACTATGTGTGCAGTGTTTATAATTGATTCCAAGAGGCACATAAGTGATCCTCTAACCACTTTACTTTGGATTGTATGTGGTCCTCTATACCTAGGCATGGTTCTGCTGCTCCAACTACTCCACTGTGGATCGTACGTGGTCCCCTACACACATGTATGTCTCTCCAACAATTCACTGCTTCATGCAACACTCGTTGAATCACTTCTGCAGAAGACCAAATCGTTTTCGTCTCACATCACATAAACACATACTGCATACATTACTCTCTATAAAAGAGAGGAACCATCAACAGCTAGTGGTGGCGATTCACAAAAACAAGAGAACAGATCACACTGTTTCTCTCGGGTAGTGCTGAGTTCCTCTCCTATTTCTTGCTAGTTACACCACCACTCGTCGCAAGGTTGTCTCTCGACTTTTTTGTGCGTTTGAAGCATTTGATTAAGAATTTCAAGTATTTTTTTTTTATGTTTCTTTCTATTATTATTATTAACATTATTGAGAAATTAACAGGAATACAACAATACCAACATCGATGAATGGGCAGAAAAAAAGACATAAATTGTAAGGTGAAAGCTCAATGTTCTCTATTATTTTAGAGTTTCCAGTTTCTCTGTTGTCGATTTTACTTGTGCCAACACTAATGGAATGATCTATTTCCACGATATTAATACAAAAATCCTATAGAATAGGACATGCCCGGAGATGTGAAACCACCAGTGAAATTGATGCGGTAAAAATTGAGGGTCATCATGTACTATTAAGTTTGTCAACTTAAGAAACTTAATCGCAAGCAACAATCTTAATGTGACGAGGAACCGTTTCTCTATTTTGAATTGTATGTGGTCCTCTATACCCAAGCATGCTTCTGTTGCTCCAACCATTCCACTGTGGATCGTGCGTGGGCCCCTACACCAGACACACCTCTCCTCCAACAATCCACTGCCCAATTCAAGACTAAAGCTGTTTTGAGCTCAGCTCAATTATTTTGAGTGTACTTTTATAAATGTTAAATCCAAAAATATGCTAGTTATATCAAGGCCATTGATTCTTTTGGTTCTTTTGCCAAGTTCAATGTCTTAAATTCCAAAATAAAATATACTTAGTTGAAATTAGACTTTGTTTTAACAGATGGAACTCGTGAAAGTGATTGTGTATGAAAAGTGTATTCTTAATTGAATCGAATCTTGTAGCAGTAGCACACATGTATATTTTTCTTGGTATGTTTAGTGTGTGACAGATCATTTGTGCATAGTGTGCAAGTGAGACTTTCAGCCATTGATTTGCCTTTTAAAAAAATTGGATGGTTCGGATTAAAGTGGGTTAGGTGTCGTAACAGTTTTGACACATGTATAGTATATTTGCAAATTTGGTCTTTAGGAGTATTATAATTATTTGATTTAAGAAATCTTTTTTAATCTTTTTATATTTCAGCTTTTTGTCATGGCCTCGTTTTTCTTCAAAAACGTGTCTCTCTAAATTAAAACTGTTAAACTATTAACGTGATATTTTGATAAAAAAATGTAACGTGATATTAAAACCGTAAATAAAAAAATCACACTCACTTTTTTTTTGCAAAAGAAGGAAAGAAGCCTCGTTAAAACATTTTGATGTTAAAAAACATCAACAAGGAAAAAAGTACTTCCCCCTGATTTTATTAAAAAAAAAAAGAGAAAAAAGAAAATGACAAGAGTGAGACCAAGGGGGGACTAGACCAATATCATTGGAAAGAAAAGAAACTAACGCAAATCGATAATAGGGAGTCCTAAATTACAGACCCCCTAATACAAGTCATCCTAACGAAAAGGTAAAAGACACTTTAAAGAAATAAGATGCAAAACCAAATCAAAAGGAGACGGATGTAGAATTTGTCTTTGAACGAGTATTGTATCCAACGACCAATTTATTTTTTAGTCTCAATTTCTTCTTTTGGGTCTTGGGCATAACCGGTTCAAAATAATCATGCTCAGCCACCATTCCCTGGGTATCCGCAACCACTGGGTCACCAACATCATCTGACATCGCACCCCAAAGCTTTCCTAAAACTCTCATGTTAGAAGCTATTACTGGATTAGAAGTAGCAACAGACTCTGAGGCGGTAAGTGAATTTTGGGTCTTGGACACAGCTGCAAATGCTTAAGAATCAGCTACAACCTCCTCAACTAAGACATCCCCACACCTTCCCTAATATTCCCATGTCAGGTGCAACGACTAGGTTAGAAGTAGCATCTAACATTGAGACATTTAAGGAATCAAGCCTTGTCGTGGGACATTGTATGGAGGATAAATCCGTATCCTGCAAATTCTGAGTCAAAGATTTAATTGATGAAGAAGGAACCACCATAGGAGAGCTTCTAACAAAGGTGGATTTCTCAGAAGAGATATCACATTTTGGAGCCGACAAAGACGAAGAATCCTTTTGCATAGCGTCGGTGGAAATATTTTTTGCTACACCAAGAAGAGGGTTCGGGCTCTCTGCCACCTCCGCAGGTGTTAAAGAAATGTTATTAATGCCTTTGAAGCGGTTAGGATCAGTATCTTCCTCTACCGATAGTACCAAACTAGTACCTTGCAGAGCTTGGGGTTGATGTATTTTGGAATGCTCAACATTTTACTCCAAGACAATTGAAGAAAAATTATCAATACCCCAAAGTCGGTTTGGATCATTATCTTCCTCCACAGCTATAACAACATCAGGACACTGTAATGTCTGAGATTGAGGCACAACTATAGATGTGCCAGCCTTAAATCATGTCTCATGCTTGATAGTATTGTTGACAACAGTGGGCTTCCTTTTGTCAATCTTGGGAATGTATCGAGCAGAAGGTTTTTGTGATACTTCTTTCTTTTCTTTAGTCTTTATTGGGAATGTGCAGCTTTTTTGACAATCTAATCAGCCAACTTACTATGCTTGGAGTTCTAAGGCGAATGACCAGGGCAATTACAAGATTTGCATAATAGAGGCACATGTTCATATTCCACGGCGATGAAAAAAGCATATCCCTCTCTTTCCACTAAAAGTTGATCATGAAGTTGTGCAGTTAAATCAAATATCTATCAGAATCCTTGCAAAATGACCAAAAGTTCTTTTTGAGGTAGTTTCATCCAACGCAATAGGGACACCTAAACTGCTACTGATTTCAAACAAAATCTTAGGCCTCCAATACTCAATGGAAAGGCCATGTAACCGAACCCAACATTGGGCAGTAATCAGTCTTGTTGATGAAGGATCAAAGTCAGGCGTCCAAGCTGAGGGCGTAGCACCCTAGGATTCAAATTACAGGATCCCCGAGACCATATACTTCTCATATCTATAGAGGAAGAGATGTGAAATTCAAAGAAACTCTTTCCAAGAGAAACCATGGACCAGACAGCAGAGGGTTTCCAAAGAATTGAAAGTTTAGACTGCAATTCTTTACTTGTATAGGGCTTATCCCCCTTAAACAGAAGAAGCTTCCCATATAAAGCATTTTTACATTTTTCAATACCAGCTAGGTATTCGTCCTCAGAAATCTTGATAGCCAGAACATCCCCTTTGAAACACGATTTGGGTAATTGACTAATGGATTTATCAAAGAAAGCAGGCAATTCAAGGAACATGAAAAAATTATACCTGCCAACACCTGTAACGTGTCACACGGTAATTTGAATTGCTGAGCGGACTTTTTTTTACCATGGTTGATTTGGCTGCCCAACCAGCACACAACTCAGGAAATATTAACAAAACATTTCCTGTCAAGTGACGCGGGTGCATACTACGCTATTACTGCAGGCGCAGGTCGCATAGTCCTAGCAGGGGCTACCGTCGCTGTAGCCGCTTCATGTGAACAGCTCCGAGGAGTGACGCGCAGCAACAGACGCTAAGTTACTGTAGATGGCAATGAGGTGGCATGCACATGAATGGCTCGGGTGACTCTCATTATGTCAACAGAGAGCAGGCGCGCGTCAGCCATAGCAGTAGGCTGAAAAGTTGAAACCGTAGTGGAGCTCCCCACTCAATCTTAAATGATACAATTTGCTTGACAACATTAACATAAATACATACCTAAGAAAGAGTTAAAATAGGAGTTAAATTTCACCAAAGTACTGTGTCTTGTAAGAGAGAAAGAGAGACACATAATAATAATAATAATAATAATAATAATAATAATAACATATAAAGGGGATTACCTTCAATAACTTTTTTTTGGTTTCCTCGTTGGAAAAAACTTAGGTATTGTACCATAGGTGCTAGTGCCAGGTGGTGCTGTACTTCAAAAGAAAAGTTGGAAAACTTCCACCAACCACTTGACAGTTGTGTCCCTCTGCTATTGTGTTAATTACTAGTAATTAGTTATTTCTTACTCTCTAACTTATGTTACAGATATACAACAGAGATAGTACAGGGTGAGTTGAACTAGGCCTCTCTTACATCTCTCTCATTCTTTCCCTCTCAACCTTTTATATATATTATGAAATTATCGAAACTACCATTGACCATTGCTATATGTTGGTAAAAGTGTGTCTACGAAAGGTAGGGATGAATCACTATTCTACAGTTTTTATTTTATTATATATTTTGACCATTCTAGAATCTACTCACCACTAATTGATTTGCGGATGTTTTTTTTATTTTTATTATTTAAACTAGAAGTATACTCGTGCATACGCACGAGTAACATTAGTTCTTTATCTAAATAGACTTAGATAGAATTCAATTACAATAAATCTTTTTTTGAGGTACTTACAATAAATCTTTTTTTGAGGCACTTACAATAAATCTTTTAAGTTGTTAAAAAATGAAGTTCCATAACTTTAGAATATTTTCTTCATTTGACATTTTTAATTGTTAAGAAATGCACTTTATCTGTAAAAAATTATTACAGTAACATGTAACATTTTTCCGAATGTATCTCAAATGCATAATATAAAATAATCATTCTGACAATATGTAATGTTCCACAATAAAAAAATTAATAATAATGAAATCATAGAAACAACATATAATGTTTACCCGTTAGAAGTAAAAAATATTTTTTCGATAATATCTAGTTTTTACTTGTCGCGACTCAAAAGAAAAGTTTACATTTTTAAGAAAACTAGTATGCAGCGTATACATATTCTTTGAACTTATTTTATAATACTTTTTGTTAAAAAAAATGAAATCTTAGTAATAAAACTTGGTGTACGTGTGAATTATTTTTTGTAATAAGTAGTTCTCTCTTCGTGGTTTTGTTTCGAGACATTATAATACTTATGCTCTTATTTGCATTACTCAAACTGCAATATTTAAACGTGGTTTAATGGTAACTCTACAATTTTTTTCAATTCAAAGCATATTTGTGTATATTTAATTTCATTTCGAATTTAATTGCATAGGTAAACTTTAGTTCACCAGCTTAGGCTTTAAGCTTGTTTACTATATAGGTACATAACTTCAGACTTACCAATCTATACTTACCCATCTACCAAAAGTGAGATATTACATAGAAAATTCTTACCCATCTACCGATCTACTATTTAAGGTTTTTATCTTGCATTATCAACTTTACTAACCAAATCAACAAATAGACACAATTTACAAACAGATAAAAACAACATAATCTCATAATACTCCTATTCTATCCACATAATGAGTACATTATACCAAAGTTCAACTTACTTTCCAACCAACAAATTAGCACAACACTCTTGTGGATCCAAATTAGCACAACAAATGAGAACTGGTTTTTTTCTTTTGCTGCAACATTGGAAAGAAAAAAAAAAGAACGGGATACAACTTGAGAAGGACAAAACTTACCAAGTCATGCAAAATTATGACCAAACAACACAATCCCCATTACACCCTGTTTTGATCATCATATATAAAGGTGGGCTTATCATATATTACAGATAACGAAATAAACACAGACAATAAAGACATTGTAAAATAGACAATAAGAAAAATGGCCCAAGTTATCCAGGTTTGCTAGTCAATAAGAAACTAATTTCGCCAAATTCTAATAGTACTTACAAAAAAATTGGTTTCTTCAAGTGGGCTACTTCAATCTTCTTAAAGGGGGCTGCTTCATCCTACTTTCCAATGTTATTGAAATGTAATTTAGGTTAATATCAGTGGAGTAACATGAAAAGTAAAGGCACGTGATTGCAAAATACACAATGCATATACTCATTATAAAAGGACAATCCTTGGGAGCAATGGAAAAATCAGAAGATACTACACTTTAATATGCAAACTTTATAACATGATTCAAGTCAATTAAGTACCAATACATACAAAAAAAACATTCAAAGCGAAACTTTAACAAAAGTAATTTCAATACAATACCTTCACTAATATGTAGACGTATTCAAAGATTTCATTTGGCTTTTGAAACACTCTCTCAACATTGATCCCTATTTGTAAAACCAAATGTCAGAACAAACATCATATACATGCAAATTCTATGACATTTTTTTCATAAGCCATCATATCAATTTGTTTCATTCAGAAGATTTAAAAACATGAGAAAGAGAATAATTATAACCTGTTTCTAAACATTTAAATTGTCTATAAAGAATAACACTAATTTTTGCTTGTTATACTCTTCTAGTTTTGAGTGGGGAATAAAAACAACAATTGATAGACATTTTTTTCTCCTTAGGCAAACATTTTCTATAAACTGAAATGGATCAATATAATAAAGAAAACAAAAATGAAAAAGAAAAGTGAAAGAATGTCAAACTAAGGAAATACATATGAAAACATCAGGACCTGGAGCGCGTATTTCTTTGGAATTCACCGCAAGCGAAGTCGGCTTCTGCAATGTTGCAACACCATTGCCGGCCTAGAAATAAATCAAAAGAATTAGAGTGGAAAATCGAAGAAAGGTGACGCAGAGAGAGAATTTTTAGAAGGAAGCATTACAAATTGGGATTTAGTTGGAAAAGAATTAGGGAATGATGAAGATTCATCGTCTACACCTACAGAAATAATGAGAAATGCACGGTTTATGTGGTTAGGCAACAATTAACGATCGTATTTGAGAGTGGGGCAGAGACTACGTTGGTTGATTTTGGGGATGTAGCTCTAACATGATGATTAGTATATTTGGGATGGGCTCCTTTTTTTTTTTGGGTGTTGAAATCTGATATTTGACGTATCTGATTGGTGTGTTTGCTGTTTGTAGGTATCATTTTGAGGAGTTTTAAATGGCTTGTTGGGTAAGAAACTAAGAATGAGTCATAATGATCAATAAGTGTAGATCCAAGAAATTAGGTAATGGTTGAATGACCATGAATGTAAACCGACCAGCTCATCAGATTTGTTCTTTGCCCTTTTTTTCCTTTCATTATGCTTAATTGGAGATAAGCAAATCGTGCTGTTTGTTTAGTGTGTGTTGAGATTAATCCATTCGTAGCCGTATAGATCGTTGACTGGGCGTTTCATTTGGATGAGTTGGACGTACCACGTATTTTTGGCAAAGTATGCGTGGCTTTTATTGAATGGTGATGTGGATAGCTGACGTGAAAAACTCCTGATTTATAATACTTATGATTATGATAAGCAGTCATTCATGAAAACAAATAAAAAAATGATTATATCTACAATGGCGGCGGCTATTCGAATATTCTCTAGTACATTCCGCAAAACGCTAACTCGAACTACCACGACAAACCCTCCAATCGCTCTCTCATTCCTCCGTCCCCTCCAATCACTTTCCGGCGCCGTCATCTCCTACCGCCGTACCCTCGTCGTCCCCGCTTCATTATGGCCCCCTCCACTCTCACCAACCCTAGCTTTTCCGAATCGCCCTCTGAGAAAACGATATTCTTAGATGGTTGCGATTTCAACCATTTCCTTATTTCAATGGAGAAACTCGAAAGTAACTCTAGCAGGGATGAAATTATTGATTACTATGTGAAAACGTTAGCGACAGTCCTCCAAAGGTAAACATTGCTATAAGTACTCTCAATTTTCACTTACTTTTTCTACCATTTTGTAATTAATCCTGTTTGTGTTTCTGGGTGTCATTGAAAATTGTGAAGCAGTGAAGATGAAGCTGGAAAGCGGATTTATTCCGTTTCAACAAAATTCTATTAAGCTTTTGGGGCTGAAATTTCAGAAGAGGTTTCCAAAAGAATAGAAAGTATGTATATGCAGGTCTGACATTGTTTTAGTTTTATTTTCTTTTTCTTTTTTAATTTGCAGATCTCCCCGGTGTTAATTGGGTACTGGCAGATTCATATCTTAACTTTCAGACAAAAAATTATGGAGGTGTTTTATTATCTACCTTTTAAATTATACTAATAATTAGAGAAGCATCATGTAGATTTGTACACATACTATATAATAGAAGCATTCTAACCGTTTGTTTAATTCTCACCAGGTGAGCCTTTCATGAACGGAAAGGCTGTTCCTTATGATGCAATCTATCATAAAGAGTGGGTGAAGAATGTGAGAACCCTTGAAGTGGACCTAATGAGCAGTCACAAGCAACTAGGTCGTAGGGCAAATTCTAAGTCTCAACTATGTTTTGCGGCACATCAGAAACTCCACGCACAAGGTTGGGTATGCACGGAGTGGGTGAAAGGTTGATGCTTTACGACTTTTTCGTCAATCTCCATATAAAAACTTGTATGCTTGGACTGCATTAATTTCTGGGTTAGTATAACTGACCCGTTAGTTCTTTCAAGTCTCATTGGTGCTTGTGCGAATTTAGCTGTTTGGCAGCTCGGAAAGCAGATGCATGGATTGGTACTAATCCTTGGACACGAGTCTTGTTTGTTTATAAACAATGCACTTGTGGATATGTATGCGAAATGCAGTTCTATGTAAATAATATAGAGATAGTATCTATACTATACGTGAATGGATCATTTACGAGAAGGATTGAAGACTTTGATGTCCTGCATGCATGATAATGGGGAAAGATCCAATTTTCAGATACAAAATACTAGTATGCCACACCCGTGCGCTGCACGGGTCGACGTTTATGAGTGGACTAATATTTGACATTTGTTGACAAATTTCACTGAGCAATGACCAATAATGTTTCGTAAAAATAGCTTTTTTATTACTGAAACATAAGATCTTTATTGAAACGTAAGCTGTTAACCAATATAAGTTAACAATCAGCGCACAAAAATGTGTCGTAAAATAGATTTTTTTTTTTACGCAGAAATTTACGCTAAAGTTTAACAATTTTCAAGAATCCATAACTTGGTCATTTTTTATAAGAAAAAAATATTCTCAAAATTCAACTGAGCCATAGAAATTAATGTAATCAATTATATTTGTGGATAAGTAATTAAGTATGTTTTCATATACATGTATGTATATATATATATATATATATATATATATATATATATATATATATATATGTAGTATGTTGCACACAGTGTTTGAATTATATTTTGACGGCAAGGTTGACGTGACACACAGAAATTGTAAATCACGATTTTTAAAAATAATTTTTGGGACAGACACGAAAAGCGAGTTTTGTTAAGCACTTGTTAAGACTGGTGTTGAAGTGTCACTACTACGAACATCTCCGAGCAGTCTTCTCAATTTGTAGCGTGAGGCAGACAGCCGCGAATCAACCCGTCCTTCCTTTCCTTCATCTGAATCATTTAACAAGTTAGTCAAAAACATGACATTAGTACGTAACGTGATTCTACAGTGCATTCTATTTTGAATTTAATAATAGATTATAGATTATTTAAATTACCATTTGTAGGCGTTTCTTTCTTCCTGCCCCTCCTTCGTATCGATATATCTGCCATTGAAACGTTATTGGCAGCCTCGTTCGTTATTAAATTCTAACTAACATCCCAATAAACGGGAAAAGGCGAAATACATCAGCAGACAACTGTACCTTCCTTTTGCGAGATATTGTTCTGCATTTGAGTGTTGGGAGTGTAAACACCTGTTGACTTGGAATTAGTCATTGCTTATATGAATTCAATTTGATTTCAATCCATATACACATTTAATCCAAATTATTATGGAGTATACAGAGTAATGCATTTTTCTGATATGTTTAATAGTGTTGCTACCAAAGACACTTCCTATGGAGTCGTACCTGTCAAGTGATTAGAGGCACTAATAAACTCTTGAACTCGAGCGTTGTCTCCAATCGGAGTAGCGATAGAAGTATCTGTGTTGAATTTCGAATTTGTAAAAACAACGTAATAGAAAAAAAACATTCTAGGCACAATTTAATATTTAAAATTGAAATCTCAGGTTAGAATGCCAACCTATTGTGTGACTGTTCTTTATCTTTTTGCGATGTTCCTGTGAGTCATATTTTCTGCTTGAGTCTTCATTTTCAGATGTTCGCTTCATAGGCACCTGCTAAGTATACCAAATGAACGTTTACCTGTTGAATAGTTTGAATTTCGAAATCGCGGAAAACACTAATGGCAATGTATACGACAGCTTTATGTTATGCACCTTTTTATGTTCCTGATTTCTTTCAACAGGAAGGGTGGTTTACGTTGATCTCCTACAGGTGAATTGAAGCAAGAAACTTCAAACTTTTGAGATTCCTGTCTGACTATGGAAGGTAATTCGAACTTGGTGGGAGGGAAATCAGTTTTGGCATATATGGACCAAAACTTACTACTGTTATCCATCATTTTGTATAACAGAAATCACTCCATCATTTTAGGATCTATTTAATTATATTAATTATTGCTTTAAAGTTGATATGGGAACATTTCTCATCTGTTAATTATTCCATATATTTAAATACTCAACCTTATATTAATACATTAATGAAATGTTTAAATGTTTGTTTGTGATGCTATCATTGTCAACATCATGAATTTGTTTAGTATTGACTTGTATGCATTTTAACTTTATGATGCAGACAACGATGTTGTTACCCTATATCTAATCACGGAGTGAGTGATACCTTGCCATAGGTGCGCTAACATTTTGTTTTCATTCACACTCCTCAGCTGTTTATTTTCGTGTGACATCACCGGTTATGTTTTTAATTCTGGAACAAAGGTTTAACTAAACAGTATTATTGTTTGGTGACAGGTTTCATGATATCGTTGGCGTGATTTCGATGGATAGAGGATGAAGAATTGCCCTACATATTCACGGTTAAAATAAAAAAAATCATATCAGTGGATGCCCTCTTCACTTGCGATTTAGCATTACAGAAATGGCTTTCAAAGTTCAGGATTAAACTGAAAACTACCAAAGAAACACATCAGATTGGTAAGTCTTAATGACTCATTTCAATTTTGTTTTCTAACTTTCATTATAATTATGAGTAGGGCATTCGATGAAGATTATATGTATAGGAACAAAACGCATTTGTATTAGAAAGAACGATACGTTTGTCAGATACGTAATACTACAAAGTAGTATGGTGTACGACACCTGGTAAAAAACATCCCATAAGTAGTTCGGAATAACTTGAAAACCAAACGACCACATAATTATATGGTTCTGCAGTAAGACGAAATTAACTTGAAAGAAGTACTAAAAGAAGTGATAAATGCAAGTAGCCATTCTATGGATTCTTCTCAACCTTGACGACCTTCAGCGGAACAGCAACAGACGATATCTCCTTTTCACCAGGACTCTTGCGTTTCAGGGGTGGGGAGTCATCACTGTCTTTAGTGATGTCGATTACTTGCTTTCCCTTGCCAGTGGTGTTAGAACCCGAAGATGATTGATCAAACTTTGAAATCAAGTCCTAGATAGAGGAGAGGTTTAATCAGTCCCTTATGCTATATGAAGTGGGATATATATATGAAGCTCCTTGTTATAGGTTTGAAATTAGAAAATGTGGAAAATCTAAAAACATACACAAACTTTCTACCTGAGTCACTTCAGCAACATTTTTAATGACGCTGCCTGAATCAGCATCGGGGGTATTCTCAAGTAGCAACACTTCACCGGGGGCCTCAATGTTCATCTATAAAATTTGACGGTAAGGTAAGGGCTTTTTAATAACCTCAGTAGAAGCCCACTTCAGCACGTACTGGCCAATTAGCTCACGATCATCTGAGATATTAACTGCTTTGTACTGTCTCCCGTAACGACTCGCACTATCACCTTGTGCATGGATTTTGAGCAAAACCTGCTTTCCTACTAAGCCATTCACTTCAGCTGGGAGTTCATCCCTTTCAACATCCTATAGTAATTGACTTTAGTTTAGGTAAATTCGTTGATAACCACATAATGTACATCGCAGATAATCTCATTATTATATAAAAACATTAAGATTATTGTGTACTGAACTCCAAGTCAGTTAGAAATTACGTTATACATCACCAATGTCCAAACAATTAGTTACTAACCTGCATCCATGACTCGTACACATCATCGCAACACCTTTCTATTAGTGCACGCACGTTTTGGTTAAATACCACAACCTCTAGAGACTCAGCCTCGTCACTCACAGTCAACATAAGGAAAAACCTGAGGTAGAATGTAAAATAATGATCAGCAAGTGAAGACTTAAATTTCTAATTTAAGACTTAATAATGGGCAGACTAAGTAAAAGCATTTATAGACAATCTATTTTAAAGTAAAACAACAGCTTACTTTTTGGATACGTTTGTGACATGCGTGTTGCATTTTTCACAATAGTACATGCCCGAGTCCTCTACTACTTTATTGTGGCACTTGCAGGCCCAATACCACCACGGTTTTGCAGTGCTAATACCATCAACAGTGGCTAACACGACAAAGTAACTGACCTGCATAAGGGTCACGAATATAAAATGCGAAAAGAACATAGGATCTGTGTGATAAGGGCATAACAGGTATGTGTGGTGTTCGTAACCTCAAACAGTAAGTAAAACATATTTATTGTAAAACACTTTTGAGGACTAACTTACATGGACCAATTCTATGACGTCAGAAATCTCATGCTTCTCTTTCACCAGTAGGAAGTTGTCTTTCGGCCCTCCGCTCCTGCTACTTTGAGTAGTTGTCAATGTAGGTGACAGGACGTCTTGTGAAATGCTGTCATTCGATCAAAATATTTGAGGTCGTCGTCAATGTCAGAGACGTGTTGGTGTGCTCATGTTTTTAAACATAAGTATTGATTTTATGTTTATAAATGCAGGACACAAATATGTGGTTATCAATTTATAACATTTCAAAAGATTAACTCATTTAAAAAAAGGAAGAAATCCAAAAATGCTAACATACCACTCCCTCAGTTCTGCAACCTCTGGGATGTCTGGCTTAATCAGGAGTCTGGTTGTATGCATAGTCGTCTGCAGCGAGATCCCACCTATATAGATGATTACATGTAGTTTAGTATTGTACGAAGTTAAAAAGAGTTGTATTTGGGTGAACCAACACAATCATGAGGGCAAAGTTAGACGCGTACGTACCTATCCATGTGTCTACCTTGCACCAGAGTAGTGCCACCACGGCGTTGCTTGCATCACCCTCTGAAATGAACTCTTTGACTTGCCTGACGTATTCCCCGAAGAGTGTGACCGAGAAGTGATAACTCTATTTTATATAGAGTTATTTACGTTTTTAAATCTAAATTATTGTAAGAAACTCAGTAATTAAATAGTGTTAAATAAAGATTCACAATAGAAATCAACATTTTTGAATATGGAACTCATCATCATTGATTATCATGATTTGTGGTATTTTATGTGTTTGTTCAAATGCTGCAGCAATCATTGCACCTGCAATAGGTCAAACAACCATTGCACCTACAATACAGGAAACAGAAGTTCAAATAGAGAGCAGACACATTGCACCTACAATGATGCCAACAACCATTGCACCTGCAATGATCACAACACAGAATGCTCCTACACTATGATGATGACGTCAGCATGTCAAGTTGCAAGTGCAAGTTGTGCAAGTGGATGGTTACAGCGTCAAGTTCAGACCCTTGGACAACAAGTTGTAACTTTTTAAGTACACTTGTCCACACCTCATTGGACCACTCTTCATAGTTGGTGTGACTTCTAATCATGCTTTTTGAAGGCAAGTGGAAAAGTAACCATAGTTCAGCTTGGTGACCAAGGCAAACTCACTTCATGGAGCCTATAAATACATCCCCTCTTCTCCATTCAAAAAAGGACATCTTAGAATATCACTAGTTATCATATTCTCTCCATCTCCATAATTTAGTAGATAGTTTTATTTTATTTTTAAGTTAGAGGTACTCAACAAAGCTTGAAAGAAGGAAAGAAAGTGACAACTTCTTCCTTCTCTTCTCGTGGAGTTCTTGTTGGTGTTTTCCATTGTTGAGAGGTGTTCTCCTCAACATAAGCTAGGTAGAAAATGCAAAGGATCTTCATGTGTGTAATTCCTATCTCATCTCATTTCCTTTGTATTTTCCTTCTTATAAACATGTCTCATTCTGTTTATATGTGCCTAATTATGTAAAGTATGAACTAAACTCTTTATGGTTGGAATACCTTAACTTTGTAATGAAACTTTGATTAGTTATTATGTTATATTGATGTTCTTGCAATTTAGTTCTTGTTCTATAATTCTTTCAAACTTATTTTAAGATTTATCACTTAGAATAAGTAGGATCATAAATACAGAAATGGTTTGTGATTTGAACTCAAGAACTAATATGGATAAGTGTTTTAATAAGAGGAAACTTTGTTAAAACCATGCTAAGACTTAGACATAAGATAGCATAGTCCATAGGGTGAATCTGTAAGGGTTTAAAAGACAAGGGTGAACTTATTTAGGGCTTAGACATAAGACTTATAACGAAACCCTGAAGATAGTTGCAGAAATGCACAAGTCATTTTATACAGCATCCATTGCAGGTGCAATCATTGCAGGAGCAATGATTGCATGAGCATCATATGTAACATAATGCTTTCAAAGTGAATTTACTTAGAAAAGAGTATTTCAACCATTGCTTTCAAAGTGCATGAGCGTCATATGTAACACTAGCATTACTATTATTTTAAACTCTTTAAAAATTAATCCAATCCCTGTGGGTACGATATCTACTTATCAGTATATTACTTGTTTAGACTGTGTATACTTGCACATCTTTTTCACACAACAAGAAGCGGTAACTGCAACAATTTTAGCCCACACATTAGTTAATCACCTCCAAAAATAAAAAAATATAGAATACACGAAATTACTGGGGTTAAATATAAGCAACCAACCCTCTGTTCTCCAGGTCAATTTTCATCCGTGAAGACCTTCCAGTTGGTTTAGTAAACTCGTATTCAGCTTGGACATCAACCAATACACCAATGATGTCTGTAAACACAAATTTATAAATGTAAATAGAATATGAAAGACAAAGATATTGAATTTTATAAACAACTGTGATTTTGTATTGAACACCCTTCACGCCTACCAACTAAGTAGTCCATGTTGAACCCCTGTTTGAAGCACTCGGCCGGGGGTGTGAAAATGACTTCGGGATCCTTGATGGAGTCGCTACGGTCGGCAGGACGTATAAGACTACCAAGGTTAATGAGGAGCTTATAATTGTGCCAAGACGCACGAAATTTTCCGATGTTCAGTGTTACCCCGTATTTAGATATGATATAAACTTGACCCTCATGAAACTGCTTATCGTGTTTGTATATATGCATCTTGTCAACATGACCTTGGATAGTTGTCCCCTGGCAACGAAAGAACAATAATTGAAAACGTAAAGATATATTAAACTGCTAACTGATGCTAACTGACTATACTGGATAAATGTTTTCCACAACCTCATAAAGGACATGAATATAATGTACTGTTATAGGAATTTAGACCTTTTAATACGTTAAAAAAAATTGTATATGTAGTATCCAGTAATTGCATAACCATAATTATTGTCTAAAAGAATAGTATGTGTTTGCTTATTATAGAATAACATCTGTAAAGTATATCATATTGTGTAGTTTTAGTATAATGGCATGGAAATAACGCATATTTCAACACCACAAACAGAACTCGGTGATCAACATGCTAATTCAACATGGGTAATATTGATATAATAGATAAATGCTGATTTAAAAAATAAGCAGTTTTTTTTAACATGATTTACATATTCTTCATGTGTAATATTTGTTTTAGTACTATATCTCAATTGTTATAACAAATTCCATGGCAAGCGCCTTCAAATATCTGCTCGTATTCATGTATAAAAACAAATCCAGAGTATAAAATTTGAGTGATAGCTGATCTCATAATTGTAATGGTATTGACAGATTTGACATAGATTCATATATACCTCTGAATCTGCGAAGACAAACTCGAGAACATTTGGTTTGTTGCCTCCGTATGATGGCCACACGTACCATTTCCGGAGCAGCTTGACTACAACTGGAGAGGACTCCTTGCTGGGTTCGAGTATGGCTAGTGGTTGCGCATTTCTGGGTATGGCTGCAAGCGCTCTGGAAGAGGAAGTCATGGCTATTGGAACAGTTTCTTATTCTACGGGTAAGTCTGCTGTTTTGCTTTAGGTTTTACACAATGTTACTGAACCGCATTTGACCCTGTTTTATATTATGATTTGATCCCTAATTTGTTTGGCTGTCTTAATGAGGATTCCTATAATTTCGTGATTCCTTCATAAATGCTATTTAAAAGAATAACAAACAGCTTATTCAGTAAGCAATTTGTCTGCGAAAAAACTGAGTGAAAAAAAATCCTACAGCTTGATGGATGAAGGATGTGAATTACTGTGTCTTTGGGTGCAACATTTAAGGCAATTTATTTTTTCTAGAACTATATTACCTTACAATATGGCTGCCTCAAAAGGTTCCTTAGTGGGCTTTATTTTAGTGATGTGGGCCACGTGGAATGGATCTTTTGATCTTGTTTCAACTGTTGGCCCATTTATATTTGGTTAATGCGCACATGTTATTACTTGCACCCAAACTAAATACATCGCTTTAAATCATGTGGACACTCCGGTTTCACGCTTATTTTTAACCCTTCACACGACTCTAGGATATGTAAGGAAGCTGATTAGGGACCTTATTTCAGGGTTCTGAACGTAGGTTCCGTGAACATTTGTTAGGTACTCTCTAATATTTCGCAGTTAGCAGTTTCTTGAAAGCCCATCACATTATGAACTGAATGTTAGATATTTTGGCCCTTGCATGAAAACTTTCTTCTAATTGGGAAACCGTTGCATCAAAAGTTGGTAGCATCTTATCTAACAGGTATAGTTTACGCATGATAGTATGGGGGGCATGTTACTTATTGTGTTGCAATTTCCATGCTATTATAACAAAATAAATCATCAAATTGTATTAATTTAGTGCTAGAACCAAAGACATCAAATTCGCAGGGCTATAATGTTTAATATAGGCCACAAATGTTTAATATAGGCCACAAAGTTGAATGAAAACATATATCAGGCAGTTTGTGGTTTATAAGTGCTGAAATGATGCAAGTTCTAGTGCAAATTTCCAGACAATAACGCTTGGTCAAACTTCGCTACATATTAAAAGGTGCATATATGCGCCTCCGGAACGCCCCAGCAAGGCCAGTGCCACCTAGCATATGAGCCCCAATATGAGTGCTGTTATCGAGGTATCCGGTGGACAATGGTATAGCAGCTGATATTGTGTCACTATAGTTGTGATACTCTTGAAACATGAGAATAGAATAAATTTATCTGAGAAAATGCTAGCCAATATGTTCTTTATATTTTTGTATAGCCCAATAGACAGTGTTTAGCATTGGTTGTGAATGTTATGACATGATTACCACGTCACCTACTTTGTAGAGCACAAACTCATCAATAATCTGCTTAACCATGCATAGTTGTGTAACAACGTACCCAATGCGACCGTTGACTACGACCTTGGCAGTCCAATCGAGCTTGAAAAGGCAAGTTTTAAATCAGCTATCACCAAGAGCGTATGGGTGTACAATCTGGGGCAAAACGCCATAGGGACATCAATTATATTACATACTTTTATAGTAACACTTAAGCATCATGGTATACAAACTACACAAACAGAATTGATTAGTGTTCTATGTAGCTTACCCGTAGCTTGTACAATGGTTATGGAAGTTTGTTTGGCAACCTAGAGTGCTCATTAATTTGTAATACCCAAATTAATATGCACCACTACTACGGGTATCATCTTCGGTAAAACAATCGTATGACCATACTAATAAAAAGGTATCTTTGTTTACGGAAATAAAACTCTAATGCATGTGGTTATTCTTTGAGGTTGACATTTTTGTTATAACAACATAGGTGATTTTGTTTCGTATTTGTTGTTAAATATGAAATATTTATTTACCGGTTCATTTGTGTCATAGGTACGAAGGTGTTCTCCGTAAAAATGAAGGGCTGCCTCTCCTCGTAGGCCAAATATGGTTGTGCCAGTGTGATCTTCAGCAAGTAGATCAATGCCATACTTGTTAATAAGGTTGTGGAAAATTCCGATGTAGATCAAACACACAACATTGGAAACTGATACACAGACAGTATTTTCTTTTCACAAAAATCAACCACATCATAATAGAAGGAAGCAGACTTACGCTGTCGTTGAGACGATGCCGATGATATGAGCAAACATAACATATGGAACTTCCTATACGAAGCTAAAGGTTAGCATACTATAACATGCTGTAAAACATCTTCTATTTTATTCCATATATAGTATACGATAACATATAAGATCAGGGACGGATAAATACCTCAGCATCGTCACCTGATTTCAAGTCACGAATGTTGATATAATCGTATCGCTCTAGGAAATCGCAAAAAAAGGACCTGGGAAGGTCCATTAGACGCAGCTGTTTTTGAATGGCACGATTTTTTTTGGTGGTAGTACGTGGTTTAGGGTAATAGCATGTATTATCAAGAACCTTACAATTCCTTATGATGTGGTTGCATTTTGTAGGTTCGAATATCAGGAGGAAGATAACGCACACAATTGCTTATGACGTGAAAGCGCACACTGCTGCTTATGGTATTACGCACAGAATTGCTTATGATGTGATTTCAATCAGCATTTTTTTCACCAAATTCAACTATCTGGTCCACCTTCTTAGGGATTATAATTATGGTTTCAATCAGCAGTTATTTTTGGTTCTGGTTTTAATCATCCTTTTTCAAGTGTAATTACCCCTGTTTTGCAGAAATGGAAAGATTTTATACCTCCCAAATATGTAGAAACGTACAGAACAATAATGCTGGTGTTATTGTATTAATTCCCGTTTTTTTAAAATCATAATTAATTAGGTCATTTATTTTGTAACTTGATAAGCAATGCTAGCCCTTGAATACTGCAGCCACAATTTTTAGTAATTGGAGGCGTTGATTTGACCCACGTGGACGTCTTGTGAACAACAACCGTTGGATCCTGTTTTTTGGTTGACATGTGCAGAATCTGTGTGCAGCTAGCTGACGTGAAATTCATTGAAATCTGATGTCATTAAGCTGAATATGTGAGGTGGACTAAGCCATGGACTTTTCCATGGTTTAGTATAATAAAGATTTGATCTGTTTCCAATTCATAGCATCCTTGACAATGTGTTTATTTTCACGTAACATTATTTTATTATCTTCCAGGCTCATAAACCTCAAATAAAGTTAATTATCTATCTATAGTAATAAAAAATCGCTCCTTCAAACACAGAAACACTAACATATCATCTATAAATGCATAAATTTCTTAGGCATTCATTACAACAATTCCCTTGCTGCCTTAAAGACTCCATCTTTGTTAGGAACAATTACAGCTCCTAGACGTCGCTTGTCCTATATGTCTAAATAAGTAAAATCATTGCTTTTTGCAAGATACAGTTCATATGTAGGCCTTGAAACTTTTTATAGACATCAGGATTTAAATTCACTTGGCCAATGACAACAATTTGTTGTATGAGGCTACTCCGCATCGCAGCTTCTTCATCAAGTTCTGCTGGTTCAACATTTTCACCTTCTCTTATTGAAACACATGATTGGTAATTGCACAAGTGATGAAACATATGACAACTAAGAAAGCCATTAATGTAAATGTTGGAGCCTCAGAAACTACTTTTTAGAGTTGAGTAAGGCCCAAACCCAAGATTCATTGGCCACTCGTGATGTCCAGTCCTGCAAACTTCACGCTCCAGATCTATAGTCCAAGGCGTGGGGTGTAGAAGTCTCACATTGAATAGTGATATTGCGTGGTTATAAGTGGAGGGTAACATTCACCCTACAGACTAGTTTTTAGAGTTTTTGGGGTTGAGTTAGACCCAAACCCAGAATCTAATAGTTAATTGCAAAAGATTGAATGAAATCATAAAATTCAATTCAATACACAATTTATATCGACCAAAAGTTTTTGGGGTTGTGCTCATCAACCATAGTCTTCTGCTCATTCGTTAACCGACCAAAAGTTGTCGACCCGATCGGGTAGTAAGCAGCTCATGTGTGTTGACCACACCTAACATTTACGGGCCAACCCCCATCACGTTTTGTACAATTAGCTCTCAACAGTATCAAAAAATTTATTTTAAGAATGATTATATCTACTCCTTAAAGATTGATTCATTGATTTATTTTTTATATTTCTAATATGTAAATGTGTTCCTAACTCAATTATTGTTTCGATCTATGCAATCACTAGGGTGGTTATGTTCTCAACTTGAGAGCCTATAAACACAAGGATAACTACCATTAAGTTATCGACAACTTAGACTACGACAGACATTGTTTTTCCATATGCTCGACAATTATGTTTTTGACATTTTATGCGACTTTGGAAAATTGTGAGAAACTGATCTCCTTAAATAACTATTTTTTAATTTAAAAATATTTCAATAAAATACAAAAAAATAACTTATTTCATCAACATAATACGCCTTAATACATAATAATAGTTTTGCATAATATCAAAAAACTTCTCTTTTCTCGAAAAGTCATAAAAAGTGGTTTCTTCGATCATTTTGAGATACAAAATCATTTATAATCTCATATCAACATCAATGTTCTCCAACATATTCTTCTCAATTGACAAAGTTGTCAAACCGTTCAATCTCTCTTGTGACATTGATGATCTCAAGTAGGTTTTAATCAACTTCAGTTTTGAAAAACCTCTCTCCGCCGATGCTACGGTCACAGACACCGTCAGTAAAACTCTAAAAGTGATTGATACATTCAGATAACAATATGCAAGTTTGGAAAATTTAAAAATATCTATGGCCAGACCAAGGACGGATCCACCTTATATTCATTGGAGGCATTTGACCCCACTTGAAAAATTATTTTGCTTACAAATTTATATAACAAATTTATTTTGCCCCCACAAAAAAATAAGGGTTGCCTCCATAAGATAGTTTTTTAAATTAGATATAGAAATTCACAAAGGATAAATAAAAAAGAGAACAAGTTAGTACTACTTTTACGTTATTAGTTATGTAATTTGTAGAAATATAAGTATTTTAGGATTTTTGCATAATAAAATTATGTATTTTACAAAAAAAAAAATAGACTATTTTTTTTTGAGAAAAATATTATAGCCTACTTTTTCCCCACTAGTAAAAATTTCTGGATCTGTCACTATCTATAGCAAACATTATTTCAGTTGGTAAAGTGACTTGTAATACTGTTAACTCAAAATATCATCTACATCAACATCCAATAAATTGCCATGAGAAAAAGTTGAGTCAAATTTAACACAACATTCTTTCAACTCATTATCATCCAATGACTTTAACTTTTGCGAATCATACTAAAATTGAAAGATACTTTCAAATGTCTTCAAATAGAGGGTTATTATATGGAGTTAAACTTCAATATTGTAAGTTCATAAAACACTATTAATAAGCCATTACTTATAAGTCACAAAACTAATTAAGCTATTACATGTAAGCAAGACAGTAACACCTAGACCCAAATCAAAAGTCTCCAAAAGTAAAATCATAATCATTCGAAAGATCTTCATTTCTTCCACCTTCATCTTCCAAACTAGCAAAAAAAGCTACAACCTCATCATCAGGTGGAATACCATCGTCATCCTCAAAAGTCACTAAAAGTAAAATCATCATCATTCAAAAGATCTTCATTTCTTCCATCTTCATCTTCCAAACTCGTAAGAAAAGCCTCAACCTCATCATTAGGTGGAATACCATCATCATCCTCAAGTTCAACTTCATTTGGAGTTGCATCATTTTCATCAATCCATTCTTCATCAGACGAAACATCATCAAATTTTATCTCCTCAGGCGGCCTTCTAAATTGTTTCTTTTTTGTTTAACTTTGAGTTAGCCATCACAAAAACAAGATCATTCATTGTCTTTTGCTTCAAACGGTTTCTCTTCTCTGTGTGTACCTAAATAAATATACATGCAAATATAATAAGCAAATGCTAGTAGATATTTTACATGGCAAAGTCGATAATTTTGAAAACTTACCATCTCGAAAGCATTCCAATTACACTCACATCCAATGGAGCTACATGTCAAACTTAGGACACAAATGGCAAACTTTTAGAGCTCTGGATGTTCATATCCATAAGACTCCCACCATGCTGCTGGAGTCTTCTTACCAATTGCTCTGATGGTCATAGACTTACCAAACAAGCCTTCTCTTGCATGGAAAACATCCATTTGAACATATCAAAGTTTGTTCTTCAAGATCAGGAACCATCCTTTCAATACATTGAAGTATACCCCGACTTAACTTCCTTATCGACTTTAAAATGAGAACCAAAGTGCAATTCAAGGTTTACGGAGCTGCCTATCTCATCTATCATCAATGATATTCCATATAACTAAAAAGTAGAATACATTAAATTAGTGTTCACCTAGATAGAAATAATGTTCCATAAAAGTAAAATTAGATAAAAATAAATATAGGTATGAACCTCTTTTGGATACCATTGAACTCTTTCTGAATGTTCTCTTTGACCTGATCCATGGCCTCATAAATGTACCCCATGGCTGGTTTGGTATTTGAATCAACTAATCGAAGTGCTTTAATAAGAGGACCAACACCCTTCAAACAAATAACAATGTTCTTCCAAAAGTTTTTATCCAGAACGGCATCTTCAACCGATCTCCCACCTTTCATCTTTACAAACCCACCTTTCTTCCATTCATCACTTGTGAGCATCCTAATCCAATCTCCCTTGTTCTCATAAAGACACCACATTGTTAAGTAAGACGTGGCAAAGCGAGTTAACCCAACTGTCACCAAATCCCTTCCCTTTGTGTGGAGGTGAAGGAGAGTAATGAGAGACGACCTTTTATAAATAAATACAGTAATCTCCCTGGCCTTTGGAATTGTCTCTTGATGAATAGTTATATTCTTCCCAAGGTCTTCCAACATCAGATCAATGCAATGTGCTGCACAAAGGCGTCCAATACAAGCTTTTCCTTTTCTCCATCAACTTTTCACCAGCAGATTTGTAGTTCGCTGCGTTGTCCGTCACAACTTGGACAACATTCTCTTCACCAACCTTCTCAACAATGTCATCAATCAATTTAAAGACTTTATCAGCTATTTTAGAATAAGCGGAAGCATCAATTGACTTAAGAAACACACATCCCCTTGGACTATTCACCAGGAAGTTAATTGTTGACCTCCTACTCTTGTCGGTCCATCCATCTGTCATTATGGTGCAACCTAGTTTCTTCCATGTAGCTCTATGTAATGCCAAATCATCATTTGTAGCAATAACTTGTTTCTTCAAATACTTGACTCTAATATCATTGTAGGATGGTGGCTTAAATCCTATGCCATGTCTTGAAACAGAGTCAAGCATAATACTAAATTCTCCACTCCTTGCTGCATTCTACGACTAGAATTGAAGTGTTTCACGCAATCGCTTGAAGAAAGAGGAATCATAGACTGTCCAAACCTCTGGCCGATTCTATGACTAGAATTGAAGTGTTCGACAACAACAATGTCTAACAGAATGCTGCTGTGTTATTTTTTTTCCATTTCTAATTTTTTTAAAAGTAAGTTGACATGCCACATAGGATATTACATCATACATTAAATTAAAAAACACCAAATCCCTAATTCCCAATCCGTCGTCTTCTTCTTCTTCTTCATCGTTAATTCTGCTGCCATAGTATACACCAGTATACACCCCCATGTAAACCTCCATTGACAGTGCTTGCTAATATCTACTCCCCCACACCTGTAATGGAACCACACCATATACAAGGTCTCCTATACCAATACTACCCAATAACCAAATACAACAGACGCAACTTAGAAGATAGCAACATTTGTAGCCGTAAACTCATGACAGTGCCCCTTTCCACATACCTCAGAGGATGTATTCAAGTTCAAAAAAATAAAATAAAGAAAGGGAAAATCAACGAGGCAACAAAAGAGTGACTTGGTTGTTTCCGTTGGTTGACATAGCCCCAAGAGTGACTGCGCTCAAACCCAAGTTGCTAAATATTGGGGATTTAATATCCTTGTTGCTTTCAATCTTCGTTGGAAGCAAGTTGTTGTTGGTTATGTTTTCTCTTCTTTTTCTATTTGAAAATTTGTATTGATCTTTGTAACTGTTTTGGCCATTCTCAATTCTCTCTCTCTCTCTCTCTCTCTCTCTCTCTCTCTCTCGTGCAAATGCATTGTTCCTGCAAATGCTTTCTCAATGATCTATCTCCCTCTCAGCAGCTGGTTTTTTATTGGTAAGTTTCTTCTTTTTTTTTGGTGAGAGCAGCTGGGTGTAGAAGAAGATGAATTGAGAATTTAAATTTTTTTAACTTTAGTGTATTATCCAACGTGACATGCCAACTCACCTTTAAAAAAATTAAAAATAGATATAAAAAATACATCACCATTCTGTTAGCTACATCAGTTTTTTTGTAACAGACTACTAATGGTAGGACATATTTAAAAAAAGTTATTTTGTAAGGACTTTAAAAAAAAATATTTATAGAGACTTATTTAAAAAATCGCAATATCTACAGGTACGAAAAACATATTTAAGCTTTTATTTATTTTCTTATCTCTTAACAAATTTTCTACTTCTTTTATATATTTTGGGCAGACCAACCTACCATTTTAGTCCTTTAGAGCGGGCTATAGCTGAGCGGGCCCGTTTTAGACCAATTTTCAATTTTTATTGGTTTTTTAAGGCCCGTATTTCATATAACCCTCCTCTACTCAGTAGACACCCTCAAAACTAGCGAAAAGACCAAAATGCCCTTAATGAAACACAGACTTCCATTTTTTCGGAGATTACGATGGTTCTGAAGTTCCCCACCGAATCGGTTCGGAAGTTTACCACCAAGTATTGTATCTTCACAAACACTCCCCCAATATTGAATTTACCAGGTTTGGACCTTACGAACCGAACCGGTTCGAACCTAAATTAGCGAACCACTTTAAACACGACAGATACTTTAGGTCATTCAACGGCTCAGATTCCACCGTCCATTATCATCAATGGCTTAAAGTTAGTCAAACATGTTAGAAAAATGAGTGGCTAATATTTCCTTTGGAAATTGTGTCACAACGGATATAATTTCAACGGTTCTGATCATTTAAAATCAACGGCTCACGTTCTACCACACCTATTATAAATAGGTTCTCACATTTCACTAAGTTTCACACAAACACTCTATTTCTGCTTCATCTTCTATGCTTCTTCACAAACACCCTACCCTCACCCGCTGAAATGGAAGGGCAGTTGTGCCCACCCCAGTACTCAAGTGACAAATTCCTAACCATCCTTCATCACCGTGGAATTGTCACCAACATGTGTATTTTCACTGTCGCAATCCTATCTTCTGTAGGTTGAATAAGAATATAACATTCATCCAGTTGAAGGAAAAGACAGAGAGGAAGGTTCGCCAAGAGGGAGAGTGGCATAAAAACGTAGGTCGTTTACATTACCGCAAGTACGATTGTGGAGATGACAGGGCTGTTCGTTATTCAGCTATGGAGATCCGAAGTAACAATGACGTTCGCACCATGATGGAAGCCCATGTTAATGTTCCTATGGGACGTAGTATCTTGGAGTTGTATATCGAAACAATACGCACTCCGGGCGAGATCATTTATCTTTTGCAACAGGGACTTCCCAAATAATCGCCAGTTTCGCTATTGTTTCTTTAGGTTTCTTTTTATCGTTTTATTTGTCGTTCATTTGTCATTTTTGTTTCGTTATGTTCCAAAAAATTGAAATAAAGATTGAATGTTTCGTTTTGTATTTTTACTAGATTTCCTTCAAATAAAGATAGAATAGAATGTTAAACAACACCAAATCCGTTAAATTAAAACATGCCAAATAAAATAGCAACAACTTGTAAATTAAAATAAAACAAAATGAGACCAGTTGTCATCTTCACCAAATGACGGTCCACTGACAGAGACTTCTGTTTCTTCATTGTCACTATCTACATCACCAAGGACATAATTTGCAAGGAATGACCGATATTCCGAATCAGACGAGTCTGATGCATGTGAGTCAGCGCCTTTTTCGTCATGCAATATTCTGACAACATTGAAACGGCCATCCTGAATATACGTAATGTAAACTTCAACACTGTCCACATCCCCATATGCATGCAGATAGCATGTGTATCAGCTTCCAGAAATCCTATATTACAGATACGTCTCTTGACAACAATGTAGACATGGGCGTTATCATATTGTAGGATAACATTGCGAGGCAATGTGTTGCCAGTCTGCTGAAACACATTCTGTGGAATATTGATGCGATTCTGTAATTCAATATAAATCATATCATTATAAAGATCAAGCTAACTAGAACTAATAAATATATTGAATAGTTCGAATACTTACGTCAGTTCATTGGATAACAACCACAAATTTCATATCTGAAAAATTATACAAAACAGGCATTCAGCAAAAATTGACCAGGTTCGGACCTTAACTAACAAATCGGTTCGGAACTTTGAGGCCGAATCAGTTCGCTTTTAAACTGCCGAGTACACAGGTTCGGACCCAAAGTTCAAAGAGGGTATTTTGGAGATATTGGGGGTGGAATAAGGGGGTTGTATGAAGTATGCCATTTTTTAATGGGTTAACCTACCATCCCTGAGTTGGTTGTGACTTGTGAGAGACCCAACTTGGTAACCCGTTTTGCCATCATCCTTCCGTGAGAAGTGGAAACGTATTTATTTCTCGACTTGCCCAAGTTGTAAGCAAAAGCAATTTTGCATTTGCATGTCCAAGTCAAGTCACCAATAATAACACAATAAAAGAAAAAGCGAAAAAGAAAAGCGAAAAAGAAAAACAAGAGAAGACAAAAACAAGAACAAAAACAAGAACAAATAAAACGAGCGAGCGTGTCTGGACGCAGACGCTAACGAAGAAACCCACCGTAAGCGAAAAGCAATACAGTTCAGAGAGAGACTCTCTCTCTCTCTCTCTCTCTCTCTCTCTGATTTGATCATTTCAATTATTCGTATCTGCAAACTGCAAAGTTCTGATCTTTCGGGTTTTGGGTTCTCGTTTCTCTCTTCGCTTCCGATCGATCCAATTATCTTCCCATGGCTACGATCGGACACAACAATCTCAACGCCAAATTGGTGGGATTACCTTTCTCAATTTTCTTCATTTCTCACCCCATATTTTTAATTCCGATACTACCCTCTGACTTGGTTTTTTCATCAGGTTCTTCTCGGGGATATGGGTGCCGGAAAATCCAGCCTCGTTTTGCGCTTTGTCAAGGGTCAATTTCTCGAATTTCAGGTTACTTTTTTTTAATTATTGTTTTATTTGTTTATTTATTTGTTTTGATTGGGAAATTCTTCAGTTTAAAGACTGCTTACTGGCTTTATCTGCATAAAGTTTTTATTTGGTTTGGAATATTCCTTGAATTACACGTAGTTCATTATAGTTATGTGGTGAATTTAGCTAACTTTTGCTGATTCCGTAATGAATCGATTATTAATTTGGTTGTGTTGCTTCAAATGAAATGTTTCTTAAAGTTTACGATAAGAATGTCAAAAGAGGTACATACTTAAATGATCATCAAGGTTATGTAATGGATGTAGTGGTGGTAACTACTGAATATTAGTGATACTAAATTTTGGAACTTTAGGGTATGTTTGAGAGGGGGATTTTGGAGGGTAGGGTTTTGGATGGCTAAGTCTATAGTGGAATATATATTTGAGACTTTAAAAAAATTGAAAAAATAACTGGATAGATTGTAATATGGCATTAAAAATCACACTTCATTGACATTTAGAAGTAATTTATAGCTTTTTTCAATTTAGGATATAAAAATAGCATAATAAATGATGTCCGAATGATTGTGGTGTGGTGGTGGAAAAGTTCATCTTCTTCTATGAGGTTTGTGTGCATGCGAATGATGGTTCTGGGTTCTGACTTCTGAGCCCTGTTATTTTGTGCCTGATGAGTCTTAAATGAATGGAAATGGGGATGGGGGTGGGGATTGTGTTGCTGACTTTATATGGTCTTTTGTGATAACAGGAATCAACAATTGGGGCGGCGTTCTTTTCGCAGACATTGGCAGTAAACGATGCTACGGTAAAATTCGAGATTTGGGATACGGCAGGACAAGAGCGGTACCATAGCTTGGCTCCCATGTATTACAGAGGAGCGGCAGCTGCTATCATTGTCTATGACATCACTAGCACAGTATGATATCTTTCCTTTGTATATTTCTGAATACCTACCTAAATTCGCATTCTTTGGTGTGCACTGACCAACTAACTGTTTTTGACTTGAAATTTAATGCTGCTGTTTATTTCTTGTTTGACTTTTTGTGCTTTTTCTAAAACATAACATGATGGTTAGTTATTGGGCACTGAAAAAAACTGCTGCCTGCTGTACTGGCTGATTTGGTAACTGCTGCATGTTTGTACTGGTGTTAAAATGTCTTCAATGATTTTCCCTTTTTCATTATATTTATCTCTGCATTGCTTCAAAATTGATTATGTTAAAAATGTGCAGTCTGGGTGGAATGTATATGCGTGATGTATACCTTAAAAAGGTAAAAAGGGAAACAAAACTCAAACCCAAAATTGGAGTCCAAAAATTGAAGCTAATGTGTTGCCAGTTGCCAGATCATTTAATGAGTATGACAAGTCATTTGTTTTTTAATTCGTAAACTGAGGTGACAATTTATTATTAGATGATTGTGTAAAATATATTTACATTCACAGTGCATAGAAATTAAACTCCCAAAAGTTACCCATTCATGTCTAATTCGAACACATTTTACAGAAGTGCGAGTAGTATTCCCAATGATCCTTATTATGGGATCATATCCGAATTTTAACACATCCTATTCTCCTTATCAGGAAATAGTTTGTTGTTTCTTTTATACCAAAAGCTTTCCATGAGACATTCCAGAACAATCCTCATTACAATTGTATTCACAAGGCCTGCTTATTCTAATCCATGCTATTTTGCTTCTTGTTGATACTAATGAATGTTAGAAAGAAATAAGTGTAAACAAATTTGTCGATTACCAACTCTCCCAAAACTCGGGGTGTTAGGTAAAGGCTCATAAATGGTTTTATATACATCCATGGACAATGCATGGGACCATCCTCCCTATCCAGTGTTGACTTCATCTTTCTTAGAAGATGGGGAGAGGCAAGGATTAAACTCCTGACCACTAAGTTGGTAGATATGGTAAAGTTTATGAGAGAAAAAGAAGGGCGTAGGGGAGTTACTATGAGCCATGATGTAGGGGATCAAAGCCCTACTAACTAACTAATCATTAATTAGTGGGTGGGAGCAGTGTTGTCAAATAGCGACTATAGCGATGCTTTGGTGCTATAGCATATCGGAATTTGAACAATCCGCTATTGTCCTCAATCCGCGATATGCCCATCAATATTGTGGAATATAGAGGCTATAGTGGCGCTATAGTGCTATAGCATAGCGGAATTTGAGGAAACCGCTATTTTCTGCAATCTGCAATTGATAACATTGGGTGGGAGTGAGCGCTGGCTGACGTGGCCAGGTGCTGCGGGTGTGAGGAGAGAGAATTGGAAGGAATAAAGCGTAGGAAAAGTTGTTAGATGATCTCATCTTGGAATTGGCTTAGAATATGGGAGAGTAAGGCCTCTCGAAGTGCCTGGGTTTCTTTTCTATTTTGCATATCCATTTCCTTGTAATTCACAGTAGAGTCACACTGATTCCTACTGAATTTTCACAGTTAATACAATATATTTTCCCTGCTGAGTTAGCAGGTTGTTCATTGTCTTCTTTTACTGAATTGATTCTATCATCATAAGTTAAGGAAGCTTCAATACCATATCAATAACCAACTATTCCAAAAGCTTAGCTGCTAGTTGAAGGCTCATGGATGGTTTCATACCTACATAATTCACCCAAGGCCTTGTGGTATTTGCTAAAACATATATTTGTAGATTGTCATGCTGGCTGAACATTAGACTTATTAGAATATATTGGTGCAAAATTTTGAAAAATGGATATACTGGGTCAGCATCATATTTTGAATTTCTATAAAGAAAACATCAGTTAAAGCTAGAAGTGGAAGAGATCAAATCTGCTAGCAGTGTTCTTGGTTTTGATTTTGATATTCTCTTGTCTTTTGGTAGGGCTGGTACTACGCCTATAGCATTTAATTGTCTATTTTTAAATAAGCTTTAACAAATACAAGTTCTATCTTATCTCCTCAGGATTCCTTTACACGAGCCAAGAAGTGGGTCCAAGAGCTTCAAAAGCAAGGTAATAATTGGTTCCTTTTTTTTTTTTACTGTTTTTGGTTTTCCAGAAGAGGAATAAACTTGATAGATTGCAAAAGGAGATTAATAAACCATGTATACTGCTGGATGGTACCTAATTGTAAAGCATTTGTGTCACATCCTTCATTTTTCTTATGCCATTTTTTATGCTTTGTTAGCTCTCAATTTTAGAATAACTTTATAATAATATGGTGTTGTTGTAGGCAATCCTAACATGGTCATGGCTTTTGCTGGCAACAAAGCCGACTTGGAAGACAAAAGACAAGTGACAGCTGAAGTAAGAATTATTGTTCTCACCAGTATTTCTTTTTATGCCATACCATGTTAGTTATGAAGATTTAGAATCTCTTGAACAATATTTTTTGTTGTGTGCACTAATTATAGAAAAAAGAACAATGACAGATGCTATGCATTCTGGTCTTAGACAATAGACAACAGACCATTGGTGGTTGCTATGTATACACGAAATTTTGGCAAAGAAATTAATCACGGGAATAAGGGCGTCTCCATTGTCATTTTGCTAATTGATCAACAATTTCATTGCTTTTGTCAAGTGTTCAGGAGGAAGTGTATCTTTCTGAAACAAGGATGCGGGGTGTAGAATTCAAGGTTTAAGTCGTTATAAGACAAATATTTTTACTGTTCATTTGGTGGACATGATGAGAGGGATAGGACAATCCGTTGTTTGGAGAGCCAACATAATTTGATAAAGCTATCCTATCACCTTATTCTATCCTATTGCCTAACTGAAGTTTTTTTTTGACAAGATGCCTAACTGAAGTTTTATCACAAGTGTATTTTGTCAATTATTTATGTCTCGTCATACTATTTGTTCTATTTTAAACTAATTTAATATTATCTAGTTTGTTATCTTGTGAGTGTATGATACAATAAGAGCTTATCATTTGATACCCTTATTCAACTCCATATAATTCCTTATCCTATGTCCACCAACAGACCTTTAATGGTAATGCCTCTTTGCATAATGCAAATTGGACAAACTGGCTTAAATAATCTCTAGTTATGCTTGCTTTTGTCCTGTAGGATAGTTGTACCATTGCAGAATGTTTGGATTTTCATGATTCATAGCTTTAGCTTACACATGTTTCCGTAGTTTCATTTCATAGTTCTTAAAACCAATATACTATATATGATCAATCATCACATTTCTTGGACCTACTGGCTTACCACTTTTGATGATTCATTGGTATTGTAGGAAGCACGTGTATATGCTGAGGAAAATGGTCTGTTTTTCATGGAGACCTCTGCCAAAACTGCAGCCAATGTTAATGATATATTTTACGAAATAGGTGCGAATGAATTCCTATTATGTATTTATGATTATACATTACTTTTAAACAGCGTTTCTTTTGCCGTAAACTAGTGAACTTTGTTTACGTTGTCTAACTTAAAATTGCTTGTTTAAACAGCCAAGAGGTTACCAAGGGCTCAGCCAGCTCAAAACCCAGCAGGGATGGTTCTTGTTGATAGACCTGCAGAAGGATCTAGGGCTGCATCTTGTTGTTCATAAGTTTTTCAGTTGTAATTCTCCCTTTAATCAATCTTGTTTTCTGTGTTTTATATGTACTGCACACCGTTTTGTCAGTTATGTGGAGATTCAACTGTGTATGAGCTTTCTGGTTTATGGATGCATTTTGCAAAGCAGAACTTGTTGGTTCATAATATATCTCGTTGATGTATATTCAAGTAGGGGGAAAAGATGTATGTATGTTAAGTTTCAGTCAACTAGATTAGTAATGATTCTTTGCTTGCATCTTCTCTATCAAAACCTTTTCTTTGTAAAAAACTTCCCTTGTTTATCATGATGATTTTTTTTTTCCGGTTTCCTCGAGTTCATAGCCTAATACAATAATATGGAATAAATTTTGTGTGTTGTGAATGTGCATATGAATCAAACCTATATAATCAATAGTGTTGAGCAGCTCATTAAAGTAGTTTGAAGGTTTAATTATATTTTTCATTCGTCTGGTTTAAGTAATGTATGATTTTCGTCTCAAATATTTTTGAGTGATTTTAGTTCCTCTATTTTATAGATCAAGCAAGTATAGTTTTATCGTCAATTTTCATTCACCTATATCTTTTAAGGTCTATTTTTTTTATCAAAGTATTTGGAGCTTGATGATGAATATGAGAGATACATAATAAATATAAAAGTTTGGAAATAAGAAAATCACCTATATCTTTTAAATCCTATTTTTCTATCAAAACATTTGGAGCTTGATTATGAATTTGAGATGCATAATAAATATAATAATAGTTTGAGAGTATGGATTTGAGAAGCATAATAATAAATATAATAATAGTTTGAGAGTGAAAGAAATGAGGGAATTTGCAGAATTTTATAGGAATGGGAATAGATATTCGAGAAGGGAGAATTTGGAATTTTTATTTCGAGTTTTTTTTTGGGCCAAATTTTTATTTCTAGTTAAAATTGACATATCATAGTTAATAAATTGATGGTTAAAAGAATCTAATCAATAACTTTGAAATCTTTTAATAGATAATGAGAATTTGATAGTTTTAAATAAATGGAAAAGGACCAAATTGTTGACTGTAAAAGCAACAGGAAGAATTCCTCAGATACCAGTGAGGCTTATTTGGGCCGTGTTGTAAATGCCCTAGCTAAACCTAGTGATGGTCGAGGAGAAATCTCAGCTTTAAAATCTCGGTTAATCGAATCTCCTGCTCCTGGTATTATTTCGAGATGTTCCGTGGCCATTATAAATTTTGAATAGCTCAGCCATAAGAGCATCCCCTCTTCCATCGTTTTAGGAGAAACCTGCCACCCAAGTTCTTGTTGCATTGCGAATCGAAGGATAGGGGGATTTAATTGTAAGAATTGAAAACTTGAGGGGTTAAACTTATTCCAAAAAAAAAAGGGCCAAAATCATACATAGTCCAAATTTAGCCCAATTAAAGGGACTACACGTACAATTGTACTTAATTAATACTTCAATAAGACTCAAACAAATTTATTACTACCCCGTTCCATTTAATTGTCGTTTTATGATACCAATGAAACATTGATTCATTTTTCCTATTATACCCTTGATGCATTAATGTAGTTTTCTATAGTTTTGATATATTCTAGAATTTTGGTGACAACACTTCACACGTTTCTGTTTTCGGCTGACAACGAGTATTTTGATATCTTTTCAAAATTTAACCATATTTTTCCATCTAATAATTAACATTATATTTTAACATGATAATCATAAGTATTATAAATCAGGAATTTTTCACGTCAGCTATCCACATCACCATTCAATAAAAGCCACGCATACTTTGCCAAAAATACGTGGTACGTCCAACTCATCCAAATGAAACGCCCAGTCAACGATCTATACGGCTACGAATGGATTAATCTCAACACACACTAAACAGACGGCACGATTTGCTTATCTCCAATTAAGCATAATGAAAGAAAAAAAAGGGCAAAGAACAAATCTGATGAGCTGGTCAGTTTACATTCATGGTCATTCAACCATTACCTAATTTCTTGGATCTACACTTATTGATCATTGTGACTCATTCTTAGTTTCTTACCCAACAAGCCATTTAAAACTCCTCAAAATGATACCTACAAACAGCAAACACACCAATCAGATACGTCAAATATCAGATTTCAACACCCAAAAAAAAAAGGAGCCCATCCCAAATATACTAATCATCATGTTAGAGCTACATCCCCAAAATCAACCAACGTAGTCTCTGCCCCACTCTCAAATACGATCGTTAATTGTTGCCTAACCACATAAACCGTGCATTTCTCATTATTTCTGTAGGTGTAGACGATGAATCTTCATCATTCCCTAATTCTTTTCCAACTAAATCCCAATTTGTAATGCTTCCTTCTAAAAATTCTCTCTCTGCGTCACCTTTCTTCGATTTTCCACTCTAATTCTTTTGATTTATTTCTAGGCCGGCAATGGTGTTGCAACATTGCAGAAGCCCACGTCGCTTGTGGCGAATTCCAAAGAAATACGCGCTCCAGGTCCTGATGTTTTCATATGTATTTCCTTAGTTTGACATTCTTTCACTTTTCTTTTTCATTTTTGTTTTCTTTATTATATTGATCCATTTCAGTTTATAGAAAATGTTTGCCTAAGGAGAAAAAAATGTCTATCAATTGTTGTTTTTATTCCCCACTCAAAACTAGAAGAGTATAACAAGCAAAAATTAGTGTTATTATTTATAGACAATTTAAATGTTTAGAAACAGGTTATAATTATTCTCTTTCTCATGTTTTTAAATCTTCTGAATGAAACAAATTGATATGATGGCTTATGAAAAAAATGTCATAGAATTTGCATGTATATGATGTTTGTTCTGACATTTGGTTTTACAAATAGGGATCAATGTTGAGAGAGTGTTTCAAAAGCCAAATGAAATCTTTGAATACGTCTACATATTAGTGAAGGTATTGTATTGAAATTACTTTTGTTAAAGTTTCGCTTTGAATGTTTTTTTTGTATGTATTGGTACTTAATTGACTTGAATCATGTTATAAAGTTTGCATATTAAAGTGTAGTATCTTCTGATTTTTCCATTGCTCCCAAGGATTGTCCTTTTATAATGAGTATATGCATTGTGTATTTTGCAATCACGTGCCTTTACTTTTCATGTTACTCCACTGATATTAACCTAAATTACATTTCAATAACATTGGAAAGTAGGATGAAGCAGCCCCCTTTAAGAAGATTGAAGTAGCCCACTTGAAGAAACCAATTTTTTTGTAAGTACTATTAGAATTTGGTGAAATTAGTTTCTTATTGACTAGCAAACCTGGATAACTTGGGCCATTTTTCTTATTGTCTATTTTACAATGTCTTTATTGTCTGTGTTTATTTCGTTATCTGTAATATATGATAAGCCCACCTTTATATATGATGATCAAAACAGGGTGTAATGGGGATTGTGTTGTTTGGTCATAATTTTGCATGACTTGGTAAGTTTTGTCCTTCTCAAGTTGTATCCCGTTCTTTTTTTTTTCTTTCCAATGTTGCAGCAAAAGAAAAAAACCAGTTCTCATTTGTTGTGCTAATTTGGATCCACAAGAGTGTTGTGCTAATTTGTTGGTTGGAAAGTAAGTTGAACTTTGGTATAATGTACTCATTATGTGGATAGAATAGGAGTATTATGAGATTATGTTGTTTTTATCTGTTTGTAAATTGTGTCTATTTGTTGATTTGGTTAGTAAAGTTGATAATGCAAGATAAAAACCTTAAATAGTAGATCGGTAGATGGGTAAGAATTTTCTATGTAATATCTCACTTTTGGTAGATGGGTAAGTATAGATTGGTAAGTCTGAAGTTATGTACCTATATAGTAAACAAGCTTAAAGCCTAAGCTGGTGAACTAAAGTTTACCTATGCAATTAAATTCGAAATGAAATTAAATATACACAAATATGCTTTGAATTGAAAAAAATTGTAGAGTTACCATTAAACCACGTTTAAATATTGCAGTTTGAGTAATGCAAATAAGAGCATAAGTATTATAATGTCTCGAAACAAAACCACGAAGAGAGAATTACTTATTACAAAAAATAATTCACACGTACACCAAGTTTTATTACTAAGATTTCATTTTTTTTAACAAAAAGTATTATAAAATAAGTTCAAAGAATATGTATACCCGTGCAGCGCACGGGTGATACATACTAGTGGGTGTTCACACAAGAATAATACGACAGTAATATAACTAATATTTGTAACCCACAATCAGAACATATTTATTTCCTTTTTGAATATTGTAAAGGTATGAAAGTATCTTGTCATGTTCAAAACAAATGAGTGCTCATAGAAAAAGACTTTGAATAGACTCAACAAAATGTGTCTTTCAATTCAAATATCACGTGAAATTACTCTTTTATTTCGAGGTCCCTTCTCAACAATAATATTGGCTAATTGTAAAAAATGGTCTCCAATGTGTCTTCTGAGCTCTTGTTCAATCTGTTCATATTGAAAGACTTTTAAAAGACTTCACTAGCTAACAAAATATAAGAAGAGGGACCTGCAGATTCATAATCGTTTTGCTATGTTGGAACGAATAATTTTTTTTAAGTATATATACGTAAAAGGATTTTTATTGTCAACAAATCACAATCAATCATATGTGTGGCTTTAGGAGGTGTATTATTGTCAACAAATCACAATCAATCATATGTGTGGCACTAATGAAGGTCACACGTTTTTGACGATCTAACGATTACGATTGTGTAGTATCAAAAATCTTTATATTGATGGTGTATATATAATATGAACTAAATACATAGAATAATGGGAGATTTTTTTCTTAAAGAAGTACAAAGAAAAAATAGAAAGAATAATAGATAAAAGTATTTGAATACAGAGAACATGGAGAGAAGGGGGGGGAGGGGGGAATTCAGCAATTCTTGGACTTCATGTTTCCCTCAATTTGGGAATAAAAAAACTTTGATACAAGTGCCATGCTAATTTTATTTTTTTATTCTTCTGGTTTTCTCTTTAAAATAAGTAATGCTTCAAAATTATCGAAAAAACAAAAGGTGGTTCTAATGTTCTATCCTCACCTCTACTTGACTATCTACACCCTTTTAATTTTTAAAAAGTAAAATTTAATTAATGACAAAATACTCCTATCTCTTAAACTCATTTTTTAAGCAAATAGAAAGAAGGAATGCTCGTTAAAATTTCTAATGAACTGCAACATCAAGAAGAAAAAAGTGAACTTCTCCCTGATTTTATTAAAAACAAGAAAATAGAAAGATGACAAAAAGAACTCAAGGGGGGAGTAGACCAATACATTGACAAAAAAATGAAGTCAAATCAATAATAGGGAGCCCCTTACGAAGTCCCCTAAAACATTTCATCTCGAAAGCAATAATAAATGACTAACTGAACAACAAAAAAAAGACTAACTTACAAAAGTCAGATAAAAAAGATACAGAAATGTCCTTGGGGGTGGGGGGGATAGCTTGCAAATTTCTAGACCAATTTCTAGATTTGTTGAAATTTCCAAAACTAGCTTACAATAGTTAGATAAAAAAGAGATAGAGATAGAATTTGTCTTTGAGCGAGTATTATAGTCTATAGTATTTTGGACCATTTTTTTGCCGAAAGTTATTCTTTTAGGTCTTTGAGCGGGTATTATAGCCCTTAAACTCATTTTAACGAAGAAAAAAAGCACATTCTATTCCGCCATACTTCACTATGACAATTTTTAAAATAAAACTATTGTGAATTTCATTCTGATTATAATGCTAGTGAACTCAATTCACATCACAAGATCATGTTTTACGTAAAACTTTAGTAAACTCAGACCACTATCTTTATAGTGAATTGAGTTCATGATGCTAATGAACTTAGTTCATGATGGTTATTTTTATATTCTAAATAACTTCAGTGAATTGAGTTCACAAGTGTCATAGTGAAAGTGAACTTAGTTCACAAGAATTTTATTTTAATAATTCACATAGTAACGTCAGTTTACTATGGAGGAACAAAGCGTGTTTTTTTTTTTTAAAACTAAATGGGGTTTAACGAGTTTGTCATTAAATTTTAATCTCTTAACATTCACATATCGAAATAAGTTCTAATTCATAGATCTAACATAGCCAAGATCACATGTAAAATCTAACATAGCCAAGATCACATTTGCCAGAATATTTATGAATTTAGAACTTTTTTTTTTGACAGAATGAATTTAGAACTTAAAGTAGATCAGATCGATACAACGTAATTGTTTACCTTTCAGCATATTCATAGATAGCATTTTTTTATGAAGGCATAGCTCATCTCTCCCAAGTTGTAAGTATAAAACATCTTCTTTCAAAGTTGAAGTCATTATCACTCACAAATAAATGTCAAACCTAAAGATTGTTGGTGAGACAGCTACAATTAGAATAACAAACATATATAAAATGAGAAAATAATATGAAGTTAATGACATTGCAACAATGATGAACAAGAAGATTATTTTCTAATTTTATCTTCAAAGTGTGTACGAAACACTTAAGTTTAGCTTCGATTTCCCCCACCAATCCTTTTAGATTGGATATAGATGGTAAATCTTTGAATCTTATTCAGAATACGATGAAGTTCCATAATAGTGTTTGCACACTCACGAATATATCATCAATGGTATTTCAGAGAACAATAATTTTCTAACTTCAATTTGCGTATAAGAGAAGAAATAAAATGATCCAAAGTAATTAATTTAGGAAAACTTTTATTGTAATTTTTGCATACACATGTGAAATGTTTTGTCCTCTCATGTAAAGGCAAAGACATATGATACTAAGGAATTCCTTAGTAACAATTTCTAAACTTTTCGGTAACCATTATACAACACTTCAACGGTTAGTTCATACTAACAACAATTTAGTGTTTGTGTGGTTAGTATATGCTTATATGAAGTCACAACTTATGGTGTTAGTACATATTAACCACAATTAAGTGTTTAAGTGGTCACCAAATTTTTTCATTGATGAGGAAATGACTATAATGCCCATTTAGTTATAGATTATCTCAAACGATTTGATGAAGAGAAACATTTCCTTATATGAAGTCACAACTTATGGTGTTTGTTGTGAGTATCAATGAATGAATGTATCTCTTCATTCAAACGTATTTAGATGACGTCTTTGTCCGTGTCCTCTTAATACTGAAAGTGAAATGATTATATTTTCCTACCCCTCTCTCTGTTCCATTATTTTTATGTTCTAAATAACTTCGATGCATTGAGTTCACTAATGTCATACTGAAAGTGAGCTGAGTTCACGAGGATTATATTTTAAAAATTCACACATTAATGATTATGAACTTAGTTGACTACTGTTAAGGAATAAAATGTGTTTTTTCTTAATTAAAATGAGGTTTTAGGGGAAGTAATGTTTTGCCATTAAATTTTATTCTTTTAGTTCATTATAATGGTAGTGAACTTAGTTCATGATCTTGTCAAAAAAAACTTAGTTCATGATGGTTAATTTGATGTTCTAAATAAACCCGGGGCTTTGAGTTCACCAGCGTGATACTGAAAGTGAATTGAGTTCAAGAGGATTATATTTTAAAAATTCACACAGTGAACTCAGTTCACAACTATTATGGAACAAAATGTGCTTTTTTCTTAATTAAAATGGGGTTTAAGGGGTAGAAATGTTTTTGCAATTAAATTTTATTCTTTTTACATTCACATATCAAAATGGGTTCTAAATCATGAATCTATGACACAAACCCAACAGGTTAAATCTTTTTTTTCGAAAAATAACCAAGATCATCTTTGCCAGAATATTCATGAATTTAGAACTTAAAGTAGATCAGATCCATTGAATGTAATAGTGTACCTTTCACCATATTCATAGATAACATTTTTTTTATGAAGCATAGCTCATCCCTCCCAACTTGTAAGTATAAAACATATTTCTTCAAAGTTGAAGTCATTATCACTCACAAAATAAATGTCAAACCTAAATATTGTTGGTGAGACAACTACCATTAGAAGAACAAACATAAATAATAAGAAGATAGTGACATTGCAACAATGGTGAACCAGAAGACTAATGCATTCAAAACTTCAAATTGTATATGATCAATGGTATTTTTGAGAATAATAACTTTCTAACTTCAATTTGCATATAAGAGAAGAAATAAAATGATCTAAAGTAATGAATTAGAAAAACTTTTAGTATAATTTTGGCATACACACATGTGAATTGTTTGGTCCTCTCCTGTAATATTGTTTTAGATATAGATTAACTCAAATGGTTTGATAAAAAGAAACATTTCCTCATATGAACTCATGGTGTTTGTTATGAGTATCTATGAATGAAGGTATCTCTCTTCATTCAAATGTATTTAGATGACGTCTTTGTACGCGTACTCTTGAATTTCTTAAGAAACCCTCAAATATTAGTAATTGCTGAAATTGCTACAACATTGCCATTGGCACCCCCACATGCAAAACAGGTCATCCAAACTGAAATTTATGGAACAGAGAGAGGGGTAGGAAGAGAAGATATACGATAATGACCCACGCAAACTCTGAAAGATATGGAACATAAAAGTAGGAATGATTTTTAATTAATAAAGCGGCACTACTTGTTCAAGAAGTAAAGAGATAAGACAAAGTTAGTTGGTAAAAATTTATGTGGCAGCAATTTTTGTCAACTACTTCAAAAACTTCTCAACAATAACAAATCATTACAAAATACTAGTAACCTTTATCTTGTTGTAGTGGGGAAAGAAAAGAGAAGGGGTAGAAATGTAACTATATAATATAATAAATTATATATTTAGGCACTCTGCCACAAGACAACTTGAAATAATCAATCTGGAGTTGGTAGGAACTATTTAAATATACAATAGTATTCTTTTTTAACTATAGCTCAAATTTTGAAATTGAAAATAAACAAAGACTTAACAAACTTCAAAGACGAGACAGAGCCAAAATATGCTGATTATTTTGATTGACTTGACTATTAGGCTTCTTGGATTTCTCTGTAACTACCAAACTCTTAGCTTTGACTCTCAATTCATTTTTCTGAATCTTTCCAGTTGCAGTTTTTGGCAATTCTTTCATAAACACAACCACCTTAGGAACCATAAAGTGTGGCATATTCTTCCTACAATACCCAATAATCTCATCCTCAGCAACATCATTTGACAATGTTTCATTGTTGTTGTTTTTCTTCAAAGACACAAAAGCACAAGGACTTTCACCCCATTTAGGATGTGGCACTGCTACCACAGCAACTTCCAAAACCTTAGGATGTCTATATAAAACAGATTCAACTTCAACACTACTAATATTTTCACCACCTGAAATAATAACATCCTTAGATCTATCCTTAATTTCCAAATACCCATCAGAATGTATAACACCAACATCACCAGTTCTAAACCAACCATTCTCAAAAACCTTTGAGGTTGTCTCTTTATCCTTAAAATACCCCATCATAATCCCACTTCCTTTCAAAACAATCTCCCCCATTGTTTTCCCATCTCTAGGAACACCTTCCATAGTATCCAAATTCTTAACATCCACGTCAGCAAGTGTTAAAACACTAACACCTTGACGAGCTTTAAGTTCAGCTTGTTGTTCTTTAGGTAATTTGTTCCAATTCTTTTGCCATTCACAAACAAGTGCTGGTCCTGTTGCTTCAGTTAAACCATAAGCATGTGTGACATGAAAACCAAGTGCTTCAATTTGTTGTAGTAGTGTTGATGGTGGTGGTGCACCACCTGTGAGTATTTCCACAGGTGATTTCAACACTCTTTTTTCACTTGATTTTGCACCTAGAATAATGTTGAACACAATTGGTGCACAACACATATGTGTCACATTGTGTAAATCTATGTTTTTGTATATGTCATATGCTAATGTGTTACGAAGACAAATGTTTGTACCACCACGTGCTGCTACACCCCACGTGAAAGTCCAACCATTACAATGAAACATAGGTAATGTCCAAAGGTAAACTGGTTCACTACCCATTTCCCATCCAAGTATTAAACTTAGTGTACTAAGGTAAGCTCCTCTATGGCTATACACCACACCTTTTGGTTCTGATGTTGTACCTGATGTGTAATTCAATGCTATTGGGGACCACTCATCTTTGATTTCTTCAGGGACATAATTTGGATTACCATGTTGAACCATTTGTTCATATTCTAGTTCACCTAATCGTATACCTGTGGGTGAGTTTATGTCATCTATTACAATCACTAGTGGAAGAGATGAATGGTTTTTGTTTTCTTCCATGAGTATTCTGAGAGCTTCTCTTGCTTTAGGGACAAATTCATAGTCAACGAAGAAAACTTTGGCTTCTGAGTGGCGTAGAATTGTGGCTATGTTTTTTGCATCTAGACGGATATTTATTGTGTTTAGTATAGCACCTGCCATTGGTACTGCAAAATGCATCTCATACATTGCTGGGATGTTTGGTGCTAGTACTGATACCTGTTTGTTTCATTAAGGAAAAAAAATCAATTGTTAGTATATCACTTTCTATGTTTTAAATCATAATTGAGATTAATTTTAAGTTATTTTATACTTAAGGCTCTAACTCGAGACCTTGATTAAACGAGGGACCTGAGTCGAGATCTAAAGTTAGTTGAAGGAGTTGTAAGAGTTAAATGACCGAATACTAACATATGTTTAAAAAGTCACGTTTTAGACTCATCAAATAACTAATGTATCTTCCCATACATATCTTTAGATACATCAGTTATTCGATAAGTCTAAAAAGTGTAGGAAATTGAAGTGGGTTGAGGAAATCGTTAACTTACAACATCATTCCGAGAAATATTGAGAGCACGAAGAGAGAAAGCAAGACGGCGACAACGTTCATACGTTTGTGACCAAGTGAAACGAGTTCCTTCATGGATAACTGAGGCACGATTTGCATAGCATGCAGCAGCTCTCAGCAAGAAAGTTAAAGGGGTAAGTGATGTAAAATTTGCTTGACATTTTGGAAGGTTATCCATTAGAAATTGTACTGCTAATGAATTTCACTAGAGAGAAGGAGAAAGAAGATTGCTGTGTGGTTGTTAAGAATGAGAGTGAGTTCATATATATAGGAAAAAGTGTTGTATATGGTTGGAAAGGGATAGTATTATTTTAAGGCCACGTTATCTCTGAGAGGAGTGTGGGACCATTAAGTAACTAAGAAGATGCAGTGAAGCTTAGGTGAGGAATTTTACATATGGAAGTTGCTTTGATGTTTACTCAATGGGTGTGTGATCACATGGTTGTTGTAGTTTGAATTTATTTCTTTTCTTTTTTTGGTTGATAAAAAGGGTATAATAGTAACAAAACTATCTAACTATTCAATATTTCAAGGGGAAATTGAGAGGTGGTGTCCACCTAGAGTTTTATATTTTGGTGGTACATCAATTTTTTTAGTATTATATAAATAAGATATTAAAGTAAAAAGTTTACATATTTGAAAATTCACATAAAAAATTTCTTGTAAAACATTAAATAAAAAATGGTAATTAAATAAGTTATTTTATGAAATTAAGTCAACCAACGCGTGACATTTTATTTTTCTTTTAGAATTTATAAATATTTTTTATATATTATTTTTGTTATGAAGTAAAGAATTTATTTATATTTATAGCAAACATTTAAGGTGTGCTCAGAACCTAGCAAACAACAAACAACAAACAACAACCACATGTCAGGATCTAAAAAGCTTGGCCAAAAAGGGATCTAATTACAGTTGGGATTGTGAATGAATCCAAAGTTGCCCCAATGCCATACGTAGAGCCTTGAAGCAAAAACTATTTTTTATATATAATCCTTTTTTTGACCAAATTTATATATACTACTAAAACATGTTGCTTATAAACAACAAAACCATTTTTTATATATCATATCAAACAAGCGACTCAGTACTCAATAGAAGACTTGATCAATATTACAGCTAGCACATACTAGTGGATTTTTTTATGAAAAGCTTACAAGTTACATCATACTCTCTGATATTTAGTTAGTTAAAATTATGTCGCAAATTAACATTTTAAAAGTTACTTAAAACATGATAACTTTTATTTTCTTGATGGTAAAATCCCATTTGAAGAATTAAAAGTCACTAATTTTATCTATTGCATCAAAATTAAGCTATATTTTTTTGGTCATTAGTATAAACGGTCAAAGGTGTGGGAGACAAGGAGGGGTATAAGGGAGCGTAACAGATATGATATTTGCCCTCTGTAACATTTACTTGTTACCACTAGACTATATTCTCATAACCAAAATCAAGTTATATAATGTTCTTATATATGTCATATTGATAGAATTAATAGTATTAATTATTCATGTTAATATTACATCTACTTAAATAAGTTTTTCTAAACTGAATTTACTAAACTTTTATTTGTGATCTACTATATGTGTCACAAGATAGATTATATAAATGTAAATAAAACTAATTATAATTAGAAAGTGTTTAGTTAAGTAAATTATGTCACTACTTTAATTAAATAGAAAATCTAACTATAATTGGGAAAGTTTATAAGTGATATATATTTCAACAAACTATTATTTCTAGTAGTTTACAAAGTCTTGAGTAAAAAAAAAATTGTGAAAGGTAAAGTTTTTAACTTGGGAAAGTATGTAACTACAAATGTAAATAAAACTAATTATAATTAGAAAGTGTTTAGTTAAGTAAATTATGTAACTACTTTAAATAGAAAATCTAACTGTAATTGGGAAAGTTTATAAGTGATATATATATTTCGACAAACTATTATTTCTAATAATTACAATGTCTTGAGTCAAAAATATATATATTTGCAAGTCATTATGTATATCATATCTAATCATATTTGATTCGTAATTTATTTATCAAATTTAACAAATCTAACTTTTAAATTATAAGGAAAATAGTTTGGAAATTAAACAAAAAATTATTTTGTTTATCTAATTTAGACATTCTATAATATATATATATATATATATATATATATATATATATATATATATAATCATCCTAAATAATAAACTATTTGATAGGATGAAAGACATGTGCGGCACTAACATTTTCCTTTTCAATAATATAAAATGCATAATCATGTGAATCATATATGCCAAATAGCGGATCGGTTACATACAGCTAATATATGTTCAAGCGGTAACTGAGTTTGGATTTCACTCATTAGTCACCGGTAAAATGATCAGTGCATACTGCAGAACAATAGTACGGTAAAAGTGTTAAAATATAAGTAGTAAGTCCATTAGTTGGTTAGTAAGGCCCATTAGATTGTTAGGTCAAAATAGTAAGGTCCATTAGTTGGTTAGTATATAAGGTAAATGGTAGACTCATTTAGGGTTATCTCTTCTCATTTTGTAATATCTTACCACTTTCAATATAATAGACTTTTAAAGTTTTTCTCTCTAATTTCCATGGATGCCATGTTTTTCAACATGGTATCAGAGCAAACATGATATCCTCCATGAATTCCGGCGCCTTGAGGTTCTTCTATTATTTTATTAGTTTTCCTTTTTTCATAATTTTTTTCTTTATTTTTTGTTTGCTCTGAGAAATTCCTTTTGGTATTTCTTCAGATCCGATTGCTTTTACTTTAGATTCATGCTTTTGTTTTCTGATGATGATCAAGATCACGTTGATGATTTTCGATTTCGAATTTTACTTCTTTCATTCATTTTCTCATTTGTTGTGTTTTCGCTTATTTCGTGTTCTCCGTTGATGATTCGATTCCTCCGTCACTGAGATCTTCTTTGTGCGATTCAGTTTCGCGATTTGCTTCTTTGCTCCGTGAATTAATTTCTTTGATTCGTGATTCCTATCATGATCTTAAGTTTTAATTTTTTTTCGCGATTGTGTTTTTTTTGAAACCCAAAGATCACCTCTGGAAGGCGTTCCCTTTGATATGATGCTCGTGATTTTGGAATATTTATGACACAGCTCCATAGCAATGTTCAGTTTACATACATTGTCATACTTGAAGTTCTGAGCCTATGTGATTTCGATGCTAAGTGCTTTAGAGTTAATCAAGCATGCCATTTATTTGATGAAATGCCTTAGAGGGATGTTGTATCATGGCTCACGGTTCTGTATGCTCATACCAGAATGAGTGGAAGTGCTTTTGTGGCTTGTTCATTGATTGACGTGTACAACAAATCTGGTAGCATTGAAGATGCTCAATGTGTTTTTTGATCAAATGCTACAGAAGACGATGGTAACTTGGAATTCTATTATTGCTGGCTATGCACTTCTTGGTTATAGTGAGGAAGCTCGTGGTTTACACTGTGAGATGGTTGATAGTGGTGTTAAAATAGACCTTTTCATTATTTCAATAGTGATGAGAATTTGTTGATGATTGGCATCATTAGATCACGTGAAAACAGCTGATGCTGCATTATCCCATCATGGCTTCAAATGATCTTAATGGAGAAATTGGTGAACAGGTGTGTTTTTTTTGTCATCTATGTTGTTGGCTTATTAATATCTTTGGTGGGGAGAGCCCTCTTTTGTGATGTGTTGAATTTTTGGAGTGTCAACTTGTAAGTTTTCTCAATGCAGTGGCTTGTTCCTTTGTTTGAAGTCTATTGGCTTAATAGCACTTTGCATATCCTGTATTCTCAATAGTTGGATTATGGTTTTTGGTAGTGATGGTGATATAGTTGGTTGCTATGTATGGGGCTATTGTTTGGAGATACATTAGGTTTCTTAGGCTATTTTTGAGGCTGGTGCATACTCTTGTGGCACAATCTGCTATATTTTGTTTTGTTAATGACTTTGTGGCGGCTTTGGAGCACAATGAATGTTGATATTGAATTTTAAAGCAAGTTTTGCGATTACAGTGATGATCCTTAGTGAATGGGGCATTGATCCTAGATTACATTTGAATGGTGGGTCCAACGCCTTCAATTTGCAGCCTTGCAGATACTGCATTAATCAAATGAATTTGGAGGTTTATCTAATTCTCTGTGGCAGTGATGATTTGGTTCTGAGGCATTACTTGTAAACTTCACTACTGTGATAACAATCATATTTGGTGCCTTTGTTGTATGGTCTGCCATATCAGATGCTTCCCCAAGTTTGATGAGCTTTTTGCTTAGCCTTAGTGGCTTGATTTTAGCTTGTCTATAGTGGTTAAGCATGATGCTTCTGCTATAAATGGTTAAGCATTGAAATTTTGCTTCTGTCTTGAGTGATTGAGTACTCTTGATGGTTAAGCGTTGTTTGTGCTTTTGCCAAGTGGTTAAACTTTGAGGTATAGTTTCTGCTTGGTGGTTAAGCCTTGGGCCCTATGGCCTTGTTGATGTTTACTTCTGCCTTATGGTTGTTAAGCATTTTGCTTCCTTCAAGTGATTAAGCCTTGAGTTGTGGCTTTTGCTTGATGGTTAAGTGTTGGTTTGTTGCTTCCTCAGAGTGGATAAACCTTGAGTTGTGGTTTCTATTCGATGGTTAAGCTTTTGTTGACTTCTTTGACACTTGGATGGTTATGCCTAAGAGTGGAGTTTGTTGATTCCTTTGGAGTGAATGTTGTGGAGACGCTGGAAGAAGCTTGAAGGGGCCCGATAGTTCGTCGAAGACTTCTAGGAGCTATGCACTTCAACTACTACCAATTCGAAGATTGTTCTTTATTTTCCTTACTTTTATAGTATCTTTGTATTGCGTATCTCAAGCTGGAAGTGTTGTGAACACGGTCCAGCTTGCGGGTGGCTGTTAAAATATAAGTAGTAAGTCCATTAGTTGGTTAGTAAGGCCCATTAGATTGTTAGATCAAAATTGTAAGGTCCATTAATTGGTTAGTATATAAGGTAAATGGTAGACTCATTTAGGGTTATCTTTTCTCATTTTGTAATATCTTACCACTTTCAATATAATAGACTTTTAAAGTTTTTCTCTCTAATTTCTATAGATGTCATGTTTTTCAACGATAGGTACTCCATATTTCACCAAAAAAAAAATGATAGGTATTCCATCTCTCTCAACCACTCTCAATTTGGAGAGAAGGGAATTAAATTAAATAGTCGAGGATATTGAATGAACAAGTCAGAATATCAGCTAGCTGACCATGATTAATTAGAGATTGGAAGCAAGTTACACGACTATTTTTACATTTTTATATGAATAATGTAGGAATCGGTTTTAATATGTGTTTAATTAGTACTAGTTGCATTACCCGCAATTTGTGTAGCAACTTGGTTTTTTAGTTTGATAAGCGAGAAGTCATAGTACTAAAAAAAGAGTAATTACTCCAGCCTATTATATGAAGAGCATGAGTGTTTATGTCAATTTGCTGAGAGCAAAAAGACCGAACACAATATTATAGAAGATAATCGTAAGAAAATGAGTGTGTAGAATGAGTGACCAGAAAAATCCTTGATCCTTTTTTATGAGTGAGAAAAGTCATTGATCCTTTCATTAACCCGTTGGGGTGAAATGGGTGAAAAGTCCTTGGTGTACAAATGAGATTAAATGAGTTTTATGGCTATAATAGTCGTTACAAGACAAGAGGGAGGAAGACCGAGGATTATGGCTATTATTTCCTATATGATTACTTTAACTGCCACTAACAAGGATCAACTGAGCGATTAATGAGGGGATCCCGATGGCCAGTCGGCCAATCTGCTGAGAGAAGTCCGTCTCTTTTAGTCGAGCTCTCATGTTCACGGGTTGGTCCGATTGGGAACAAGGAGAAACATATATATGAAACTTGAAGATCATTTAGCAAAAACATTTTTCAAGGAATTGTACAAATAGTAGTGGCAAGTGCCTTGTATTCGGCCCGAGAAGAAGACCATACAATTATGGTTTGCTTCTTCGATTTCCAAGAAATCAATGAGTCTCCTTAAAAGAAACAACACCTAGTCATGGACTTTTAGGCAACTACAGAAGTGACCCAATCAAAGTCGCGAAAACCTTTGAGCTAGATGGAGAAAGAAGAAAAAAGAAGTCTTGAGCATGTACGACTTTCAAGTATTTCAACACCATTACTAAAGCAAGGTAATTAATGTGATTCTTGTGACACCCTTTACCTTTAAAGTAGTCATATAGGAAATAGTGCGAAAAGCGAGTAATTTTGCTTTTAAATGAAATTGTGAATCATATTTGAAGTGTTTTTGTAGATAAAAGATGACATCAAAGCTTTAAATCGTATAAACATGCATGTTTTATAATTAGAATGCTCGATAAAAAGTTTCTCTTAGTAATCTCTTAGTAAGCGTATTGAACACTAACTCATCCTTTAATTCCTACAACTATCTCTTTCTTATCATTTAAGTTAATTTTAATTAACTAACTGAGCATATATATGTTCCAAAAATATATTTAACTCTTTATTTTTCCCATCTTTTCTTTTTCCCATTAAAAAATACTGCTCATCTTCTTCGCCAACTTCATCATCTTCTTCTTCTTCTCATGAACCCCAAAAATTCATCTTTTTTCTAAATCTCCATACTCATTGAAGGACTTACTTGACATCCAAGGTGTGCAAGTACACATCCTCAAAATAAAAATCTTTACTTAATCCCTTATATAATTTCCGTTTTGACCCCTTGAATTTTAAATTATACCTAGATCTTTCAACTCTTTCAAGTTTATGAAAATAAAAGTAAACAATCACTATAGTTCTTGAACTTATACACTCTCCCCGCTACTTTATCCTTAAAATATATATAATTTAAAAAGTAGTTGTAAAGTTTGTGAAATTTGTCAAATTAGTCTCTAAAATTTTAATTGTCTCATTTGCTTTCTAAGAGACTACATATAAATATTAGAAAGTAATTTGATAGATGTTACCATGTAACACCCCAAAGTAATTACTTGATTACTTTGACTAGTAAGTAATTTTATTTACCTTGTTCATAAATTAATTAATCACTGGTTGTTTGGATTGATAATTGTATGATTTGTTTGAATAAATGTAGTTTTAAGTAAGGAAGTATAGGGTAAGGGAAACACAGGGTTTTCACACACCAAAAACACTCACTCACTTAAAAGCCCTTCAGCTGAACAAAGACACACACACACTCATAAAAATTTCATTTTTCAAAAACACACAAAAACTCACTTTGAGAGAAAGGAGAGAGAGCTCGAGTTTGAGAGGAAAATGGAGAAGAAGGGAAAAGCTTCCAAAACCCTCACTCCATAGTTACAACTGAAACTTTGTCTTTGGAATTTCCTAGTCTCCTTTCAACCTCACCATTGTAGAGACATTAACACACTACACTTCCTTGTTCAAATCCTCTTCCTTCCTTTGAGCTATTTCAAGATTGCATGGAAACTTTGAAGCTAGATTGAGCTTCACTTGTAAATGCATGTTGGATTGAGGAGTTGAGATAGATTATTGAGGAGCAGAAATAGTGACTAGAGAAGCCACATTTTGGTTCTAAGGGTCAATTAAGGGAGTTTGGAGCTGAAATCAGAATTTGGGGTTTTAGGAGCTTGCCTTATTGAAGAAAACTTCATTATCTTACTTGCTTTTCGATGTGCTGCACTTCTTGTGAGTTCTTTGACCTAAGATGTATTCTTTTGATGTTTTTGCAATTAACAGGAGCTTGTTATGAATTTGAATGCAATGCATGTGTATTTAATGACTTGGAATGTATGAAATTCTGAAATGGTGTTTCACTTGTATTAAAATGAAATTGTTGCATGTTGACTGCATAAATTGTAAGCTTTAAAGTCAAATTGAATGCATGAATTAAGTGTACATGTATTGTTTGTCATGAGAGCTTTAGATGTATTGTGTATTTGAAGCTGAGTTTGGATGATTGGAAGAGTATAGGAAGTAGATTAGGGTGAAAGATTACTTAAAATCTGCATAATCTGGACCTTATTGAGACGCGATGGGACTAAGTCGCGTCGCAACCCTGTACAAATTTCAGCAATAGTATATTCCTATTAATTCAGCGATAACTTTTGATTTGGGAATCCGATTGAGGTGTTCTCGGATGCGTTGGAAAGCTAACGCAAAAATCTATATTTATAAGTGAACAATGCTTTATATTTGTTTATATATACTCTGTTATATCTGATGTTTGGTCGAGTGAGAAAATGAATAATCTAAACTATATAAATGACTAAATTGAAAATTTAAATTAAATTAAATTAAAGGACCTCATAAGTAATTTTTGTTGCCATGTCACCCACATTACAACCATCTCATCTTGTTTGGAACCGTGACTGAAAAATGGAAAATGTTGTTCACGTTATATGACTTAAAAGACCTAGATGGAAATAAAAAATATAAATGACTAACTCGATACAAGAAAATAACTTAAAAGACTTGAGATCAATTTTCCCTATTTTGGACCGAAGGTAATTTTTTTTGTTCGACCATTGTTGGCTAGCACGAAGTGTTCCAACTCTTTTAATGAAAGACTAATCAATACTTGTGATTAGAACTAAATTTCACACCGGCCAACCTCAAGTTTATCATTACAAAAGTCAAATATGAAAGTATCGAGTCGGCTCATATTTCAAGTAGCTTATGCCACTAAACTAGCGGTAATATGATTATATATAAACAAATAGATGACTATGTCAAAAAAACACGACTGGCAAGCTGTGCATTAGTTGTTACTCGCAGTCAACTCTAATTTTTATATGATTTTATTAGTTGTAACTTGTAGGATATATATATATATATATATATATATATATATATATATATATATATATATATTTGACGGGATGGTTATATATAAGTTTAAGGTTATACATATAAAAAAAGTCAGATATATGAGCATGCGTGATAACAGGGTTTCCACTCTCCTTATAAAAATGGATTTGCCGGCTCAGTCAATTTTTTTAATTCATCGTGTAGTTTTAAATTAATTGACTATCTCAACTTACAGTATCTTTATTATATTTTTCACATCTGTCGTCGTCACTACTGAAATGGCTCAAATGGCTACAAAAAACTTAAGGACAAAAAGATGTACAGCTCAAAAAAATGGCTATCAGAAATTGATTAATATGAAATAAAAATCATAGTTGCAATATAATATTAAATTGAAACAAGATAAAAACATTACATCATACAAAATAAGAAATTACATTCTCATTTAAAATAACTAAAAGTTTATATTATTTCTAAGATTGCCCTTTTATTGAATGATGATTTACATTCCTAATTAAAGACATCATTTTTAACTACGTACACCAGTTAAGTACGGGTATATTTAGACTTGATCATTTAATTCATTTTAAAAATTGCATTTGTTTCTTATATTGTGGACCACCAAAAACCACTATTTGTCTCTTATATTGTGGACCAAACATTTATAATTGAGAACATGACTCTTCTACTATGGCTACCCTTGCAAGAGAATGAGAGACCATATTAGATTGTCTCTTGACAAAAACAACTTTGCTAAATTGAGAAATTTTTTGAAGGTTCCTTCTACAATTTGAGATGAGGGGTCAATATATATTGTGAGACATCCAGTCTATGTGAATTGACATCATCAACCTCTCTCTTGCATCCACTTCAAAAATTACATTTGAAAAAGGTAGGTCTTTATTAATCCAGTTAAGACCATTCCAAAGACCAAAAGCTTCACCTTTCTTCACAAAGAAAAAGAGCATTCTTCCAATGTGTGCTTTCTTGCCAAAAAAAGTTGACCAGTATCACTCCTTAAACAAATACCAATTTTAAAAACTAATGCTCGGAAAAAGTTGAACTCAAGCCAAAAAATAGATCTTTAAAACATGGAATACCCTCCATTTTTTTTATTCATTCTCGGGTCTAGTCTTGTTGAATATCAAATGTTTCTATGAGCATTTCAGCTACAATATAGTAGTATAAAATTAAATTCCATATATACCGCAAAGTTTCTAGGAAATTGTCATGAAATGATATTGCAACTATACCTTTGAATAATATGAACTTTAAAGACTTCTACTCTAGTCTTGTTGAGTTTCATACCCTTAACATAAGGAAATTCCACTTGTCATGCCTGACTTAAGCTTTGTTTGGCAAAGTCAAATAACCGGTATTTGACAAATAATTTACAGCATAGACTCATAGTACTAGTTTGATATATATATCTTAGTATTTGCTTATAGAGCAAGTACTTATAGAGGTTTCTGTTCCCCTTCTCACTGCGCCTCCGCCTCCAGAGGATGTACAAGATCAGGTTCCAACAGTTGAGGATATTGGTCCACTGACTATGGAGGATAGGCTCGAGAGTATAGCTGATCATATTCGGTATGTCATGGGAGTCGGGGCCTTCCATATGAGAGACTCCTGCGTGCTTTAGCTGTGACATTGACCCGTAGTTGTATTTTGTTTTGTTTTTTCTTGGGTATTTGATCGAATTTCGTATATTATGATTATCGTATTTTTTAGTCGTATTCGTTCTCTCGTTTGTTATCGTTATCGTAGTTTAGCGAATATCGTTATTTATCGTAAAGAATTAAATTAATAAAAAAACACTTTTTTAAAAATTTCCGGAAATATAGACAAATGCGGAAACCGTTTTTTTCAAACTTTCCGGAAACATCTCAAAAAGAGGTATTTCCGGAACTCAATTTGACTTCCGGAAATACCTATTTTTGAGGTGTTTCCGGAAAGTTTGAAAAATGGTTTCCGGATTTGTCTCTATTTCCGAAAAATTTAAAAAAGCATTTTTTTTAAAGGCTAAATACCACTTTTGGTCCTTTATCTTTGCTCTAAGTTTCACTTTGGTCCTTTATCTTTTTTTTGGTCCGCTTTGGTCCTTTATCTTTCATTTCTGTGTCAGTTTGGTCCTTTATCTTTATTTTGTTTCACTTTGGTCCTTTATCTTTCATTTATTGTTTCATTTTGGTCCTCTTAAACAAAAATACAAAATAATGAAGAACACTATGAATGTGCTCAAGAACACTTTGATTTCTTTTTTCTTGAATAACTCATGCAATACGCGACCAAAATGTTTTGTTTAAGAGGACCAAAATGAAACAATAAATAAAAGATAAAGGACCAAAGTGAAACAAAATAAAGATAAAGGACCAAACTGACACAAAATGAAATATAAAGGACCAAAACGGACCAAAAAAAAGATAAATGACCAAAGTGAAACTTAGAGCAAAGATAAAAGACTAAAAGTGATATTTAGCCTTTTTTTAAAATTAGGGGTATTTTGGGGATTAAGGATTATGGGGTATCGGGGAGAAGTGGGTACAAAAAAAAAGCATTTTAAAAATTAACTATAAAGTTTTCATTTATGTCATTTTAAATTTTAAAACTAGTTCAATAGTTTGTTTTATCAAACATTTTAAAATCAATTTATTAGCTTTCACGAAACAACACCTCAAGATTGTAAGTAGAGTTGGAAGGATAATTTAGTTGTTACGGTGGTGGATTCTCGGGTGAGAAAAGTTGTTTCAAATTATCTCTAAGATCTAGAAGGTGGATAGTTTTTCTATGGAAAATAATGTTGATTCCTTTCTTGTTTCTTCTTTGTATTTTCTTTTTTCTTCGTTTATGTTATTTTCTTTTCCATAGGAGAAAATAAACATGTTCAACATCAGTCACTGGACCTTTTAGTTGGTTCATCAGAATGAATTCATTAATTGAAAATTTATTATTATATCAAAGTTGGGTTTGATCTAAAGATGATCAAGGCTGAGTTTTGGTAGAAATACAGAATCGTTGGGTCTTTAGGCCATGATAGCAACAACATCGAATAAAATGGGAATAAACATACCAATCAAAAAATGAAAGTTGTTTTTTCTTGTTTCCCATGTGATGGAGATAACAGATGTCTAATTGTACTGTAAATGAAATACATTGTGTGGTTCGCGGTTGCTGATTGTACTTAAATTGTAGCTCAAATTAAAACTATTTATTTATTTATTTATTGGGATTGGTACATCTACAGTACACAGAAGGTTGAAATTCAGGGGAACAATAGTTTGATTGGTGTTGTAACCCTTTAGGGTGTCTCCAAAGCAATTGTCGCACCTTTTTAACTCAACACAATAATTATATGGTAAATTCTGATATCTTTGGAAAAATGAGAATAATTTATCCAATATGATGTGAAAATAAATTCTAGATTATCTATGTGCTTTTACACCATGTTCATATTAAATTATTAAATCACTAAAAAAATTGGCCATTAGCGATGGAATTTTCCCTCGCAAAATGATCCAAATCCGTCTCTAATACCCATTTGCGAGGGAATTAGCGAGGGATTGGTTCCCTCTCTAAATTGCTCCTCGCTAGCGAGGGAAATTGAATCCATGACTAATTAATAATGGATATTTCCCTCGTGAGGGAATCAGTTTCTCTCGCTAATTTTGGCTGTCACACGCCCCAATTTTGACTGTCACGTGTCCTAATTTGAATGGCTTGTTTTAATTTTTTTTAAACTGGTTTTATATATTTATTAATGTGGTGATTGGGAGGAGCTATGTGGTGGTGGTGGTGGTGGTGGTTGTGGTTCACTTCATAGGAGAGAGAGGAGAGGAGCTCGTGGTGGTGGTGGTGGTTTACTTCGTAGGAGAGAAAGGATTTCATCGTGGTGGTGGTGGGAGAGAGAGAGAGAGAGAGAGAGAGAGAGAGATGGAGGATAGGTGGTGGTGGTGGTGGTGGAAGATGGAGAGAAGAAGAGAAAAAGAGTAAAGAAATTTGTAGCTGAGAGAAGAGGAATTCATAGGGGAGAGAGAGAGAGAGGAAGAGGAGAGGAGGAGTTCATGGTGGTGGTGTGGTGGTGTTGGAAGGTGGAGAGAATTCGTAGTGAAAGAGGGAAGAGGTTAGAGAAGAGATAAGATGAAATGAGAGTCTGTGGTATGTGACTATTTAAAGTAAAAAAAATAAAATTTGCCCTTTGCGAGGGACTGATCCGTCGCTAATGATCAGTTGACATTAGCGAGGGACTTAGTTCCGTCGCTAATAACAAATTCCACTTTTAAAGGACTGTTCAACGGTCAGATTCACGTTAGCGAAGGACCAATTCCGTCGCTAATCACCTTATTTTTTGTGCTAAAATTTTCAAATTCCCGCCTGCACTTAGCGAGAGACTGGTCCGTCGCTAATTTTAAAATTTCTGTTGCTATCCCTCGCTAATGTCAATTTTAGCGAGGGAATCACATTCTCTCGCTAATGTCAGTTTTAATGAGGGAATGTTATTCCCTCACTAATGTCCCTCGCAAATAAGCTTTTTTTTAGTGAATTATGTATGAAATTTTTAAAAAGTTATGTAAAGTTCACCTAAAAAATAAACTTCACCTAGCCACATAATTGATTTATGTATTTGTATATTTAAATCACATTAATATTAAATTAGTGGTATGTGTCAAATTTTGAAAAATAAAACTGGATAAATTACCCACATTTTTTTAAAGGCAACCTAATCTGGGAAATGGGATTGACTCGGTGCTCCCGATTTCGATTCCCGCAGTAGACAAATTTAGTAATGGCTATTGTGAAATTTGATTCTAAGCACGAGCGGATATTAGTCTTTCGTTAAAAGCGTTAGATACTCAATGGGTAGCCAGCCAACGATGATCAAGAAAAAAAAAGCAACCTAACCTAGGCCTCACCTACTTTTATTATCAAAAATTAATATTTATATATTTCATAAGAAAGACAGCTATCAACATGCATAATAACATGCTTGATCACCTCTCCCTATAAAAAAGTCTCTGTCATCTCAATCAATTGCTTTAGTCGATCGTGTAGTTTTAAATTAATTAATAATATTGATTGTTAAAAATGGGAACACATATAAAATTTCCACCTAATTCAAACTTCATATACTACTTTCTTATTTAATCATCGTGATTCCAACTTAAAATGTTGCTGAGTCTTTCGTGTCTAGTCTTTGTTGAATGTTGAATATCAAATATTAATTTCCACCACTCAACTATGAAATATAAAATTAAATTCTAAAGTACACACTGCAAAATTTCTAGGAAATTGCCATGACATGATATTCCAAATGCTGAGCAGAGACTGAACCTTTGAATAATATGAATTCTAAAACTTTTTCTCTATTCTTGTTGAATTTTTCGTACACTTAACACATGGAATTTCTACTTGTCCTGTTCTTCTTAATGGGAGGACCATATAGAAAAGTTGAGAACATAAGTTATACATGCATGGAATATTGTAAGGAGAATTGGATGGATTATCAAGTAAAGGTGATTAATTCTGTGGACAGTTTTTCCCATGGAAAATAATGTTGAATCCTTTCTTGTTTTTTTTTTTGTTTGCTTTTTTTCTTTCTCATTCTTTTTTGTTCTTTATTTTTCTTTCCTTTTCACATCCTTTTTCTTTTCCACACTACACTTTCAGTAAACATTTAATTCATTTCACCAAATCTTGCTTTTTACTTGTCTAGTGGCTGCCGGTTCTTAATTATACTTTTAAAAATGAATAATTTTTTTAAAAAAAAAATAATCTGTGTAAGAGTAGCATCATCAGGGAAAGAAGACACCCTGTGAGACATGGAAGAAGTTCCAATATTGTCATTTATAGATAGACATAGACCAAATTGATTTGAAGTGTCTCTACCTTCCTTTCTTGTATTCAATTAAAATGTAAAGATAGTACATGAATTTTATATAGACCATTTTAGATAACATCAATATTTAATTATTCGAAAATTTCTCGACAAAAATTCTTAGAAAAAGCCTCAAATCATCCTCTATTCATTAGCCTCGCCCTCAACTAGTGCAGAAAATTTAAAAGGAGAAAGTAAATTGAGTGAAAGAGTAAAACAAAATTTTAAATTGCGATGAAGATAAAATTGCAGGAAGATAGAAGTTTGAAAGATATACTTGAGTTTGTCCGCTAATATGCTATGTGCGTGAGGATGTGAGGAAATTCTAAACTATACAACCCTGATTACATCAAAGTAGCTAGCATTTATAGAAATACTAAAAAGGATAACCGTCTATCCAAATGTCATATAGATACATAGCGATTATTCATTTATTTTGTGCCTAAGCCTAAAATAACTACTTCTAATCAACATCAATCACTTAGTTGGGAGACGATATTTTCTTTCCATGTAGACTTTCTTCAAGAAGATGTTGGCGCTTTCTCTTGCACGTGTATGTCTCCATGTTGAGCTAAATCTTCTATTTTAAGCAGTGGAGTACAGAGTAGTCGCAGTTACCACTCCCTCCGCACACAACTATGATTTTCAAGACTCTGATCACCACCCATGACCTCAACCGTGCACCTCCAATCAAAATTCAAATTCAAATTAAATTTTTTATAACCTAAATTCCTTAAGGGCGTGTTTGGGAGTTTAGAGAGGGAGGGGAGAGGGGGCATAAGACTTATAGTGTAAATTTTTTAGTGATGGAGAGAAAAATTATCTCCCTAAACCCCTCCAAATCCCTCTCTTAGTTTTTTTGGAGCCCCTCTAAATCTCTCTTTTAGTGATAACTAAAAAATTATACTATTAACCTCACGCTCTTCCCTCCCCTTCAAACTCCCAAACACACCGTAAAAGAGAGATTAAAGGAAGTTTTAAAATTTAGTCATTAAGCAAACTAAATTTTGACTGAATTAAAGAAACTAAATTAGGAATAAAAAATCAGTTGTACTAGTTAAGTTAGGTATCTAGAGCTATAAATAATAACACTTGTCTATGTACTATGTACGAACTTTCGTGGATCATCACCCATCTTGTGTAGTGTACGAAATGGTTGATAAAATAACTTTCTTTTTGTTAGAAAATATCTCAACGAACTTCATTTTGGAACTTAGTCAATTATTAGCAGATATATTCATTATTCAGGCATAAAATAGTTTTGTGGTCCATAGGGAATATGAAAAGCATAATAATGTAGTCAAGATGTCTTGAGTATGTATGACCCTTTTGAAATATTGACAACAATTCAAATACAGGGAACTGCCTAATTTCTATCATTTTTCATGATAGTTTCCTGTATATTCTCATTTCAATTGAGACATGTTTTTCTTTACAATATATTAATGGGACATGTTACTTTTATGAATGAACGTATGTGTGGCTATAATTTCACTGATTGTGTCTTTGCTGGGCCTGCAATAAGAAGAAACAACCACATAATCTTGAACAAAGTTTCAGGACTATTGTCTGTTAGTGTGATTTTAAGAATTTGACAGCAATAATTCTCAAGCACATGAAGGAGTGGAGGAAAGTTGGAGTCTGAAAGCCCAACTCCTGCTAGATTTTTTTTAAAATGAATGATCTTCACATACAAATAATGCAGGCTTTAATTTATTTTCTACATTTTTTGTCAAAAAAATAATTATTTTGTTCTTAGTAAATATAGAAATTTTGCAAATGAATACAATTTTATTTCTCAGTCTGTACAGAAAATATTACATGTTGATGGCTTAGTATTACCGCCTTAAAATGTAAATTAACACGCTTTTTTACTTTTTCACTCTCTCAATCTCTCGCATACATTTTTTAAAAAATTTGTTTACCTTTTTCACTCCCTATGTCTCTCACCCATCTTTTTTTCAATCTTTCTTAGTTTTCTTTATATTTTTTTCTCCTCATTTCTTCCTCTAACACTAGATTTCTCTTTACTTTTTTGAATTTTTTCAAAATTTGACAAAATTTTAATATTCAATTCTCTTGATCAATAGGCTTTTTTTCCTTCTTTGGAAAATTAGAAATTTTAGTAAAATTTTGTTGTTAAAAAAATTAATATAATCTTTTTAGTGTGTACAGAAAATATAACATATTGCTGGCATAACATTATCGTCTTAAACATTTTTCATTTTTTCATTTTTTCACCTTATCAAACATTTTTCATTTTTTCACATTCTCTCACACACTTTTTAAAACCTTTCTCACATTTTCATTTTTTTTCACTCCCTCATGATTTTCATGGGTTAATGTTCGGACTAATTAAACTCTATCTGAGCTCAACTATAAAAATAACACAATGGCACCGTGCGTATGCACAGCTAGTAGTTGTATAAAAGCAACTCATACATGACCACATATTTATATTTTTTATTTGTAATCAAATCAAAATAGTAACTCCATTATTTTTGCTTTTTTGTTATCGTGATGCGTTTGTCGATGATTAATCTACGTTGGGAAACATGGTTGACCGCGAGTACCAAATTTTACCAGCTCGTGTGGTTCTCCCCTCCCAACAGAGTTTTTGCCGCACGCAATATTCGAACTCGAGACCGTGGGGTGGGCCCAAGATTCGAACACATAAAATTAAATTTTAGATGTTCAAATACATGAAGCATGTTCCTCGATAACAGGTTTGATAAAAAAATTATAATTTCGTGACAAAATACGTAAAGTGCAATGCTAAGCAATATGTTTTGGGGTACTTTAGTGTTCAGAAAAAAAATTAACGGTTCAAATACGCAAAGTTTGTTCCTCAATAGCCGGTTTGTTGAAAAAAAATAATTTCGTGACAGAATACGTAAAGTGCGATGCTACGTAGTGTGTTTTGGTGGTACTTTAATGCTCGGAAAAAAATTAAATATTCAAATGCGAAAAGTTTATTCCACAATAACCGATTAAGTGAAAAAATCGTGAAAAAATACGTAAAGTGCGATGTGTAATTCCCAACATAATTAGTTAATTATTTTATTTATTGCGTTAATGCTTGTGATTTTTAATTACTTATCCCCTTTCTAGTTAAGTTAATTGGAGCTTTAGTTGTATGATTGTTTGAGATTGAATCATAGGTAGAAAGCATATAAGCATAGTAGGAAAAGTGGGATAAGTAAAGTGTGGTGTTGTGAACCAAGCCCAACTCAAAAGCTATATCCAGTCCATTCTTTTACCAAAGCTGAAACAAATAGACTTTTCTCCTCATTTTAATCATTCAGATTTTTTTAAAAGAGAAACAAGAGGGAGAAAAGAAAGAGAGCTCGATGGAAGAAGAAAGGTGAGATAAAGGAAGAACTTGAAAAATTAAAACCAAATTGATAAAGGAAGGATATTGTGATATTGTGTATTTTGCTATTCTAGGAAGTGCTAAGTGCTTTTGAAACCAAATTGATTCGTTTGTAATATGCATATATCCTTACAATCTCAACAAAACTATATTTTTGAAGATTAAAGAGCATTTGTTTATATGTAATTTTCTAAATTAAGTGAGCATATGACATTTTAGTAAAAGGATCAGGTTTTGATAAAATAGGTTGTATGGTGATAACCATGTATTTTCACATTCATCAATATGATTATATTTTGGTAAACTTACATATAGGTAATAGTACTATGTTACTTCAATAAAATTCAAGAAGTAGATATATTTTTATTTAATATATTTATTAATGGATTTTAATAAGGTTTATATCTCGGTATCGAAATAAGTGTATGTTTCATACTCGAATGGACTTATTGACTCTTACGATTTTCCCACTAGGATTTCAGGATTAGTATCGAAAGGATACTAAAGATTGTTTTATTGAGTCTTTGAGAGTCGAATTTAATTTGCTCGGCCCAAAGACGCTATCACATCCTCTGATATCCAATACTAAATAAATGTTAATTTTTGAAGTAGGCTAGAAGATTAGGGACGTTACACTATGCTAAACAATGTGTTTTAAGATGCTTTACTATTCGGGAAAAACTAACTATTCAAATACACAAAGTTTATTCTTCAATAACTGGTTTGGTGAAAAATAATAATTTCGTGGCAAAATACGTGAAGTGCGATGCTAAGCAATGTATTCTGGGATAGCGTTCGGAAAATTTTTATCTGTTCAAATACTCAAAGTTCGTTCGTCAATAACCGATTAATAATTAAGGAACTGGACCTCTCAATTTTTTTTTAAAATTGAGAGGATCCGAACGCATAAAGCGGTTGGCGGTCACTCAACAATGTGCTGTACTCCTTTTGTTTTCAAATATATGTAAAAACATTCACAAAGCCGTGTTATTAAATACTCTATCCGTTCCTATTTACTTGTTGCTTTTTGGCTTTTTACACATACCAATGAGACCAATAAATTTTGTTATTTTTGATACAATTAATTCTTTTTTACCTATAACACCCTTAATGATTTATTATCTCTTTTTATTTATTTTTCTCTCTGCAATAAATACTTAAGGACATTATTGACAAAACAATAATAAACGTTGGATTTGACTTTGAAAATGACAAGTAAATAGAAACAATTTTTTTACAAAAGTGGTAAGTAATAAGGAACAGAGGGAGTATTAGTAAGTCAAAGTCTTTTTTAGTTAATGTACCAATTTTACCTTTATAAATTACTCACATTTCTTTTTTTCAATGTAACTAGGTTTGGTTTCTCAAGTTTTTTTTCCTTTGTTTACAGTGTTCAAAAACAGTTAATAGATTGTCAAAAAAAAAGAGTTAATAGAGATTATTTACAAATCATATTGTTTATAACTTTTCTTAAAAAGTGTGTAGCTATGTTTTACTTATAATATATAATATACTCCCTCCGGACCTAAATATAAGCAAAATAAACCACTTTCACATAGATTAAGAATGGTAGTTAACTTCTTGATTTCCTCTAATTTATAAGTTTAATTGACAGAAATACTCTTACTTATCTCACACCTAATTTTAATTAACTGAATAATTGCAGCCGCAAGAATCTCCTTTAATGGTCTCTCTTTTTAATGGTCTCTATTTTTTTTTTGACAAGACTGAGTCAATGGTCTCTATTTTTAATGTTGCTTTATTGTCTCTCTTTTTATCTGGTTCGCCGTTTGCTCTCCCCTTCTCTACAACTTCCATAGCTCAAAGGAGCATGGAAGATTCCTATTCACTTATACTCCCTCCAAACCTAAATATAAGCAAAAAAACCACAAAAATTCTTGGACTCAAATATAAGCAAAACTCAACCAACTAAATACTAATGTTCCAAAAATACCCCTTGTATTAACTCTGATTTTATTTTTTCAAGGAAGAGGTGGTGCACACTCCTAATAATCAACGGGTATTCCAATGCATTAAAGAACATGCTTTCCTCCTATCAATTAAGCTACCCAATGCATACTGAAATCATCAACATCCGAAGGAAACTAACACCCCAAACATCAACCCATTATTTTTTCTTCTTTATATATAAGTGAATAGGAATCTTCCATGCTCCTTTGAGCTATGGAAGTTGTAGAGAAGGGGAGAGCAAACGGCGAACCAGATAAAAAGAGAGACAATAAAGCAACATTAAAAATAGAGACCATTAAAGGAGATTCTTGCGGCTGCAATTATTCAGTTAATTAAAATTAGGTGTGAGATAAGTAAGGGTATTTCTGTCAATTAAACTTATTAATTAGAGGAAATCAAGAAGTTAACTACCATTCTTAATCTATGTGAAAGTGGTTTATTTTGCTTATATTTAGGTCCGGAGGGAGTATATAGAGAAGAAAAAATAATGGGTTGATGTTTGGGGTGTTAGTTTCCTTCGGATGTTGATGATTTCAGTATGCATTGGGTAGCTTAATCGATAGGAGGAAAGCATGTTCTTTAATGCATTGGAATACCCGTTGATTATTGGGAGTGTGCACCACCTCTTCCTTGAAAAAATAAAATCAGAGTTAATACAAGGGGTATTTTTGGAACATTAGTATTTAGTTAGTTGAGTTTTGCTTATATTTGAGTCCAAGAATTTTTGTGGTTTTTTGCTTATATTTAGGTCCGGAGGGAGTAATCAAAAACGGAGTATGAATTTCTCTTTGGCATAGTCAATTTATTATTTGTACCAAAAAATAGTCAATTTATTATGATGTTTTAGAATGTTTCCCATAATTCAAATCTTTTACACTCAATAATTAATGCATTAATTAGATGATTAATTATTTTCGACGATGTCCATTCTTCATTTTTTTCCAAGGAAAGAATGTCCATTCATTCATTAACAAATTACAAATTCTACTTTTGATTTTGATGAGAGTGACAATGACTATTAAATAAATGATATTTTGAATAGTTTGGATTATCTAAAGAGAAATAGTAATTTTCTAGTAGTATCCAGCCAAAAATAATAATTTTTTATTATGTTTTCATGCATTTATTGAAAAATGATATTTTGTCAAAAAAACAATATAACATGTGTATTTTTTAGAGAAAACATAAGATGTATATTAAATTTTAGTTTGAATGTTTTCTAAACTTTTGTTGTGCATTGTATTATTAGAAAAAATTGCTGTGCATTTAAAGTTTAATATTTTCTAACAAAAAATGTTACTCTATTTTTAGTTTATTTAATTAGTTAGGGGACTAAGATGCCATCCAATTTTATTTTAAATAATTTCTTTTTGACCATTTTCGAATAAAATTATTGATGAGAAAGAACTTTTTTGTCTTTTTCCTGAAGTGATTTTTTTTGATAATTTTGGAAATACAATTTTTATCTTTTTTTTGATATATCATTGTTTCTGGAAAAATCAATTTTTATTTTTCCAGAATTAGATTAATTCTGGAAAAATAAAAATTGATTTTTCAGGAATTATTGTCTCCTCAAAATCTATTGTCCGGGAAAAACCATTTTTTCGGTATATTAAATTGTATTCCAGAAGTTTCAAAAAAAATTAATTAATTTTCAGTATGAAAAATGGCTTTTTGGAATATAGTTTTTTTAATTATATTTTTTTGTTAATTTGTTTAATTTAATTTTTAATAATACCAAATATTTAAATGAAATAAGTGTGGAATCCGAGAAACGAAGCATAATGGGAGTTTGTCACGATCGACGGGAAACAAAGCATCACTGAAATTTGTTTCTACGAAAGCCATATTTCCGCATATAACGATCAATGTATTATGTTCTAATTAAAGTCGTTCTTGTTTTGTGTTTTTATTACCGCTAATCGTGTGTTTTGTCATTTGTGTTTAGTTATGTCTATCTGCTTTGACGTTCCTTTGTGATATATAGATCCATTTTTTATCAATAAAATTTCACCTTCGAATATGTACATCTGTTATCAATTCAACCACACAACTAAAACACAATCGTAAATATAAATAGAGTTTACAGTACATAAACACATGTCAATTAACAAAAATTTCCCATCTTGTAGAATTAATAAAGATTACCCAACCAACATAATATGCACAAGTAATAGATATTTGGGTTGGGTCCCTTAACCATTTGGTCTTAGGTTCGATCCTGGTCGGTGCGTCTGAAAAAAATTGTTGTGAGAGGTCAACCCCTTAAATGGATTTCTGATACCTCGGAGGATTAGTTTCCACAATCGTCGTGGAAAATACCTTAGTTTACCAAAAAAATTAATTCCAATAGCAAAAATAGTTAGTTAATAAAGATTACTCATCCTGACATCCCCCATACAAATGTATGCCAATATGTGGTCATCAAAGGATGTGAGCACCGACCGGTCGCAGGGTCCTACGGGTCCAACCTGATTATTCATATCTGCTCCCTAGCCATAGCCTGCTCATCGGCATGATCATCCATATGTTGCTCCTCAGCCTGCTCCTCCGCGTCGAAATCCATAGGGTAACCCAGCTTGGTCTGGTGGGCCACCTCCCCTGTCATTCGACGATGATCACGTGGTACCTTGGCTTTCTGCCAATACGACCTGTGATCCTATTGTCTTGAGTCAATCTCATTGCGGCCTTTCTGTGAAGTCTCACGGTGGTCTCTCTGTGAAGTTTCACCACGTTATTCAATCCTCCAGATGATTTTGCCATATGCTCCTCTATATCCCACCAGTGCAACAAAATTAAAAATTTCGATAAAATATCAAAAACTAACTAACTTTCATAATTCTTTAAAATAAAATATACAAACTTTAATAAATATATAAAAATTTAAAAAAAAACAAAAAAACATTTTTAAATGACAAAATTTAAAGAAAAAATCAAGTATGGTTTTCAGGAACTACTAATATACCATAAAAATCATATATTATTTTCCCAATATATTTTATTTATATTTTATTTGTAATTCTATTTCATGAAAGTAAATAAATGGCCCCAGAGGAAATAAGTTTATACCGGTTTTATTTTGATTTTTCCGAAATTGTTAACATGCTGGGAAAATCAAATTTCATCTTTCCAGTATATTTTAAAAGTTTAATACACTGAGAATTTCATTTGGTTATTTTTTCAGAACACATCATATACTGAAAAAAATTAGAAAATTTTTCTGGTCCGTAAAAAAAAGGGGATTTAGGGAGATCATTTTTGTTGAAAAAATATTTCTTGAAAGGCAAAATAAGAAGTTTGGGAAAAGGAGGTATGGGGATTGTAGGTAGAGGTGCAAAAAGAAACATTCTTCAAGTGAGTGCCACTTTTTTTATCAACATGTGAGTGCCATTTTTTTTTTTGCCTAGGCTTATCCCACACCCCTCCTTACTCACTACACACCCCCTTTACTCTATGAAAATACCAAAATAACCTTACCACTCAAAAAAAATTCCAAACTAATCCTTCATCCCTCTTCTCCTCCATCTCCTACACACCCCACCCTAAACCCCAAACCTCCCATCTCTTCCACTCCTCTTCCTATCCACCATTTCTACAACATTACCCTTCTAATCATCTTCTCAACATTGGCAAACATCATAAGGTATTATCCCTACCTCACATTTTTCGTTTTAATCTCATTTAGTTACTATTTTTTCCATGTTTTTTTTTTCTGTAATCGCGCTCGGTTCGGCTGACCTCAATCGAATGGTTTCGGCTAGGCTTAACTGAACGCGCAAAAATCATATTTGGGAGGGTGTTTCCAATTGGTCAGTTCGGTTGACCTAAACCGAATGGATTCGGGTGTGGTCAACCGAATGGGCAAAAATTCATTTTTGGTGGTGTTTCCAATTAGTCAGTCGGTAGAGGGGAACCGAATACATTCGGTTTAGTGTAACCGAACGTGTTCGGTTAAGAGCAACCGAATAGCCGTAAAACAGAAACTTCAGTAACTTATCTACTTGAAATTTGTTTTTATTACAAGATCATATAAATGGCAGCGAATGATGCGTTGATGGTACAAGACTTTACGAGTTCGTTCACAACGGATAAGGTACGGAACATTCATCATTTTTCATTATGTTTGATTTGCCTAAAAGGACAATGACATTTATTTATTTTTCCATTTTCAGTTGTTTGCAAACAGTGAAGAGTTGTTGACATGGGTACGTAGCGTCGACAAGTCTCTTGGCATGGTGATTGTGATATCTAGATCCGACACCGAAAAGCGATCAGGTAAAGAACTTTGCACGTTGATTTGTGATAAAGGTGGAGGTTATAGGACTAGTACGGAAGAGGGAACAAACACTAGGAAATGTTTCTGTCGTTTTAGATTGAAAGGAAAGTTAATCAAGAAGCGCGGAGGTTGGATATTGAGGGTTATGTGTGGAACACATAACCATGCGGTGCACATAACCATGCGGTGAAGAGTTATGGTCAAGGTCATCCGTACAGTGGTAGATTAATTGAGGAAGAGAAGTCAGTGGTGGATAGAATGACTAAGAATCATATTCCGCCTAATCTCATACTTAATGAAATCAAGACAATGAAGCCTGAAGATAGTACAACCACTCTAAAGCAAATATACAACTTTCGTTTAAGGCAACGATCGATTATGCGTGAGGGTAGGACTGAGCTCCAACAATTGATGAAGTTGCTGAGCGTGATAAATATGTTTACTGGTCTCGAGTTGCAGAGGGCACTAATGTTGTCAAAGACATCTTTTGGGCACATCCACATTCCATTGAGCTTGTCAACACATTCCCAATGGTATTGTTGATTGATTCTACGTATAAGACCAACCGGTATAGGTATCCATTGGTTGAGATTGTTGGTGTAACCTCAACCGAGAAGAGTTTTTCGGTTGCATTTGCTTATATGAATTTTGATAGGTTGGATAACTATGCATGGGTTTGTGAAAAACTAAAGGTTTTATTTAGGAGACAGGATGAATTGCCAAATGTTATACTTACTGATAACGAGGAAGGTCTGATGAATGCTATTTCAGCTGTATTTCCATGCTCTAAAAATTTGTTGTGTCAATTTCACATTAAAAAGAATGTGAGGGCCAAAGTTAGGTTGATCATCAAAGATATTCAAATAGTTGAGGATGTGATGAAGGCATTTCTTAGAGTTGTCCATGCGAAAACTATTGATGCGTATGATTTTGAATTGAGACTTTTCTATGTTATGTGTTCACCATATCAAAGCTTCATAGATTATGTCAACAAACAATGGTTGGTCCCATACAAAGAGATGTTTATTGATGCATGGATTAATCAATATATGCACCTTGGCAACACTATCACTAACAGAATTGAGTCTGCACACTCTCGGTTAAAGAAAATATTGGGTGACACCAGGGGAGATTTGTGTAAGTCTTGGGATTCAATGTGTACCATGCTTAGGATTCAGTTTAAAGATCTCAAGATGCACTTTGAGCATAGCCTGAGTAGGGTGAAAATTCCTCATATGAAGAAGATCTATGAAGAACTTAGTGGTGTAGTTTCTGCCAATGCTATAGATCATATTGCAGATGAGTTGCAGCGGAGTGGAGCCGTTAGTATTGATCCATCATTATGTGGTTGTGTGATTAGAACCACACACGGACTACCATGTGCATGTGAACTCAATAGGTATCTATTCCAATTTTTCTCATATCTATTATTGAATTTGTAAACTGAATTGTCACTAAAATAATATACTTATATTGTAGATGTATGATGGACTGCTCCCCAATACCGTTGCGTCTGATTCATAAACATTGGCTAAGATTAAACTTCAAAGTAAGCTATGAAGATAATTTGGATAAGGATGAGTTGAATCTAATTATGGAAACTGAAGCTATACAGCGAAGATTTGATGCATCTGATCGTGCGAGTAAAATTATGTTAAAGGCAAAAGCACGTGAGTTGGCCTTCCCAGACACTACTTCCATGTGCCCCCTTCGGAACTAATCATCACAAAGGGAGCACCTAAAAAAGGCAAGAAAGTGAGTTATGCATTCTCTACAAAGCGAGAAAAGTCACATTGGGAACGTGTGGATGAAAAATTTGACTCCTAAGAATATTGTTAATGTTGTGGGTGATGGGCACTGTGGATTCCGAAGTATTGCAACATTACTTGGACGGGGTGAGGATGCTTGGCTTTCGGTCAGAAATGATCTTTTGGAGGAGATCAGGCAATACATTGACTTCTACATTTGCGTATATGGTGGTATGGGCAAAGTCACATTTCTGATGAAATTGTTGATGCAGTCAAACACCGGTGAAGACAATTGGATGACTGTACCGGATATAGGGTATCTCATCGTTAACAAATACCGAGTTGTATTGACTTGTTGGTCTGTTCACGGGTCTTTCACCATTTACCCATTTCATATTACCCCATTCAGGAATGTCTGTCAATTCAACATATGCTTCACGGCTAGACACTTTGTATAGGTATATCGACTTTTATTTACGATTGAAATTTATATTGTGGTCAAAAATTAGTTAACATTATGTTCTCTGTGTTTGTGTGAGGTTTTTTTTGAAGACTAGAAGTCCACTAACCCCGCCCGATGCACTTAGGAATCTTAACAAGAAACCCGTAGCAAAGGGTTGGGAAACAACGTTTATGGGTCGTACGCAAAAGTGGAAGGCCATGGTCTTTGAGGACCAACCACCGGCTTATGTAGATATAAGTAAAGATAGTAATAGTGATTAAGACAACTAATTTCCCACGTATGATTGTCATGTCTTCCATATGTTATGTATTATTATAAATCAAAACCAATTTGAGGTAGTAATATTTGTCTGCAATTGGTAATTTGTAACTTAACCAAAAACTGTTATGGTTTTCATTCATTCTGTCCTGTAACTGGTTCATTCGGTTATGCTCAATCGAATGATTTCGGTTACCCTCCCCCAGACGAACAAAATTTAACAGCATACCCCTTATTCTTTTTTATAACATCCGGTTGAGATCAACCGAATGGATTTGGTTGGCCGTAGCCGAATATATTCGGTTGACCTCAACCGAATAGCACGCAAACGCATCCTCTCATTAAGGGTAGTTTTGGAATATTTGGAGTTAGGGGGTGTGGGGTGAGTAGGGAGGGATGTGGGAAAAGCATGAGCCTTTTTTTTTTATCAACAAATGAGTGTCACTTATATGCTGCTTTGTTTGGGTGGGAGGCTGTGTCTTCTAGGCCATGTGTGTTGTGCATTGCAATCTGCATTGTTCAAAAAAAAAGAGTGAGTGTCACCTTCTAATTTTTATGGTCCATACTTATTCCACTCCCCCTCCTACTAATCACACACACCCAAACCCTGTAAAATGACCAAAATACACTTAATGAATAAAAAACTTTCAAACGTGTCCCTTTTTTCTTGGAATTTAATGGGTACGACACTATGATACTGAACTAGGTACTATAGAATCGTGGCTTGTGTCTTGTCAAACACCCCCATTGCACATTTTTTTACAAATACGACACTATGATACCATACTGATTCGACATCATAGTGTCGTACCTATTAAAATCACATTATGTAATAGGTTATCGTCATTGATGTCTACGTGGGAGAAGTCCATGGTGCTATTGAAGATCTTCCCATCAAAGACTATATACATCCTAATGTACTCTCCACATCAACTCTACCACATCAGCTCCCGCCAAAACCCCCTCCATTTCCCTCCAATTTTCCAGCCACTCACTCGCTGCCACGTGTCTTTCTTCCTACTACTCCCATGTGAATTTGTCTTTTCCTTCCTGCCACTCCCATGTGAAATTGTCAGCTGAAAAGACAGGTACAGTACAGAGAGAAAGAACAGTACCATTTTGCTATCACTTCATTTCCTTTCTTTCTTCCTCTCACGCTATCTCTCTTTTTTCTCTGTCTCCATGGTCTCTTGTCAGAGACTCGGTGTTGCTCTGGTCATGAATCAGTGCAGCTGCTAGCTAGGAAGAAGACGAAGGCACTATGCAGGATGAGCTCTCATGAGGGGATGAATGAAATGGGTGAGTTCTCTGGCTTCTATTCTTCTCAGTTCTGGTTTATTATTCCTCTCCAAAATTTGATTTTATCTTCCTATGTTGATTGAACCGATTTATACTTTCTTCTTCCTAAACTCACAATCCCTTCTTCCTCTATTTTCTATGCTCTCCAGTTATCATTTTGGCTCTCTCTCTCTCTCTCTCTCTCTCTCTCATAAGATTAGGGATTCAAAAGGTTAAGACAAAAAGAGCGAGAACGAAGAATAGTATAATGGTGAAGGTGAAGCATGTTCTATTTCTCTTGGATCTGGCTTTCTTCTACAATATGAGATGGTTATATTTTTATTGTTCTCATTACAAATAATCATCTAATAGGAGGACTTTAATTTTTTATCACTTTTGTTTGTGTAAATAATTTTTATATGTTTTACTTAGTTACTATTTCATTGCAAATCATTATTTCTATGTATATTTTCTAATGTCTGGACTTTAATTTCAATAGAAGGAGAGGTTTATGGAAAACCATTTTGTTTTGTTTTGTAGGATCTGATATGTTTGAGTATTTGACATCTTTATTATTGTCAATGTGCTTTGTGATAGTCACAGATTCCCTTAATGTGCTTTGGGTATTTGTTACTTAATTTTGTCATTTGTTTCATGTTATGTTTGATAAAAAAAATATATGAGGATTCTGCAAATGTTATGTTTGATGAAATGTCTTAATGATATTAGACAATTTAAATGCTTGCAAACAGCTTTTAATTTTTCACAATCAGAAGTTGTTCAAACTTTTTAGGAATTTTATGTTTCTATTTTTCCTCTATCTCCCTTTCAATTTGGGTGTTTATTAATGTTTTTGAGGATTTACTAATTGGGTTTCTTCATCATTTGTGCAGGTTATTAATATGCAAGTTGATTTGGATTGGCGCAAAATTGATGGACAAGAAATAATTGTACCAAAATAGGATGATCATATATAATTGTCTCCACAAAATAGTTCACCAAACAAAATCTGAAAATCAATACTAACATATACGAATTAAATTAACACCACCACTGGCACCATAATCATCATCATCATAATCAAAACAAGTCTTATTTAAAGGAATAATAACTTTTCAACTTCTGCTATTGGTAAATTTAGCTCCATTTCTCCATTAGTCAGCAAGTCCCTTCCTCTCTGCCTATAGTGAAGTCCAGAACTAGTTGAAGAAAAGAATGAGCAGCAATTAACATTTGAGCCTTGATATGAATATCTGCATATTGATCCAAAACTTTTTGTACCAAAATCATAAGAAACAACAGCTCCTGGAATCTGCAAATATATGATCTGTGCTTGTTCACTATAGGCAATTGGTGTAATCTTATAAGGTTCCCACTCAAATAAAGTGCCACAGAAGTTTTGGTGCCCAAAGAAAAATTGTTCATGCTTAACACTTTGGACTAATCTCCATCTAAGCCTTTTGGGATCAAAATGACCATCATTTTCCTTGAGAAGATCCCAAATATGCAAACCATCAAAATCAGTGTAACAATAGTAAACACGGCCTCGCGATTCGCATAAACAACCGCGACAAGTCATCGTTGATTGCCAAGAATAGTCCTCATCAAAATTTGGCAGTTCAAATAGTTCACAATGGCTTTCTTGGACTTTATACACTAGCAAATATCCACTTATTTCCCAATGAATTGCCCCATTTGAGTAAAGTGGAGGAATACCAAGTTCTTGTAGCTCAAGTTCTTGCAAAGAAGGCAAAGCTAAATTGTTGGGATAGTGCACCCTCCATTTTTCAGTGTCACAAGAGAAAATATGAAATTCTAGTCCATTAGATTTAGAAGAACCTGCTTCAATAAGCACAACAACCTCAAATTTGTATCCATCAGAGGCTAATCCAACTCGAACAACGCGCATGTGGCCGTCGATGCAATCTTGAGGGATCATTGTAGATTGTCTTGTTAAGGTATTGAAGACATAGTAGCATGATTGATCACCACTATAACCAGACAAGAGAATCAAACCATTGCAAGAAGCAAGGGTTTGAACAAAGGTTTCAGTAAAGAAGCATAGAGAATGGTCAAGGAATGGTTTAATTTCATTCTCAACAACATCCAAAAACACAAACTGAGATGACCCATTTGCAAATTGATAGTGGCAAGTAAGATTAATACTGGTATCATGAAATTGAGAGCTTGTACTAGCATTTTGAAAATTCTCCTGCTCTTCCATATTTATTGTTAAACTGGTGCCTTCAAAGACAAGAAAAAATGCCTATTCCTTTTACAAGACCTGTGAAGAGAAACATAAATCTGGTTAATTATAAGGACAACATACTATAGCGAGCGAAAAATCGGACAAATTCTTCGAACATTAAAATGAAGCCACCACCAAAGTTTAATTATAGGGACAAACATTGATAAATTTCTTTGATTTGAGTTAGGACCTTTGAGACCAGATTCAGGTTCAGGAGTCGGTTATGTGTCGGAAATGTATTAGCACCCTACGACATCTTCCTAAGGAAGGCTACATTTTAATTAAATGTAAAAAATATCAATTTTTGAAAATATTTATTTTATCCTTTTATTATGAATTAAAAGAAAAACAATAAAATTTATTTATTTTTTGAGCTTGACAGAAGTGGGTCCCGCTTCTCTGTATCTCTCAGTGCGATGCAAAGTTCAAAGCTACGCAGCTTTTGGGTAGAAAAAGTTTGTGTGTTGATATTTTTTAATTATTATTTTTATTGTTTTTATAGGGATTTTAGGACTTATGAGTTGAACTCATTTATCCTAAAACACAGATTAATAGAGCTGACTTAATCTCCTATTTAAAAAGTAAATATTTAGGAAACATTTTTTATGGGAAAACAATTTTATTTTTGAGTGAGTGATGTGAAAAGAAAACAAATAGAAAAATGAAATGAAGCTGTATTTCAGAAATAAGGGGCACGCGCGGTTAGCAATGAGAGCGGCAACGAGAGCGAAACTAGAGCGGCAACAGGAACGAGAGACTGATAATGCGATCAGCAATGACAGAGGCAACGGAGGAGCAACAACGGGAGAGGCAACGAGAGCATCAACGGGGTGCATATCTTATATTAAATCTCATTTCTTTTTTCATGATTTTTACTCTATTATTAATATTATAAGAAAATACCAACTTTTTTTAACTTGTCAACACAAGTGTTTTCTTAAATTTGAAATATAGCCTTTTATCGAGTTTTTCCTTTTTTTATTATATTTTACAAATGTCAACATATTTATAACTTCATAGCAAATTATAACAACTATAGTGTCACCCATGCAAATACTAGTGACAATAAACACCACGCAAACACACTACAAGTCTACAACTGCTCTCACTTGGGTTTTCTTGTCCACATGTCGCTTAAATTGCCAAGGCAACCAAAAGTGATAGCATTTTCTTGTCTTGAATTGAAAAGCAATGTGGATGCTTTGTTGCTTTCTCTTCAAAATAGATAATCTAATAATTTTCTTTGATATAAATCGGTATCCTCTGCGCGTAATTGCAACAACTGAGTAGTACGACAAAGCTATGTATGGCTCAAAAGATTTAACATCCTCGGGAGATAAGCTAATAATTAAAATAATAACGAGAAAAAATTAAAAAAATGTTTTACAAAAGAATGAGAATGATTTATATAAATAAATAATAATAAATTAATAGGAACATTGGTCTGGAGGCTTATAATAGGAGAGAGGGAAAGGAAGGCTTCAAATGGGGAAAGAAGGAGGAAGAGAAAGAGAGAAAGGAAGGTCCGAAGGGAACGCGGGGAAGAGGAGGAGTGACGGCTCCGGCGGTGCTCACGACGGGATGAGACGCGAGAGCGGTGCGCTTGGGAGGACGGCCACCGTCATCGGTTGTCGGAGTTCGCCCCCGGTGGCGGTACAGCTATGGTGTTTTTACCTTCGTAATTATTTTCACTTTCACCATTTCTGTTCTGCCTGGATGCTACTGGTTCTATCTTTCTATTTTTGGTTTTCACTTTGATCCTGATCTCGATTCTATATCTTCATTTGGTTCTTATTCTAAACTCTTAACTTATAAATTTATGTTATTTTCACTAATAAATCATGAAGAACAATCATGAAGACAAGTAAAAAAAAACAGGTAAACAGAATAGCAATGCTTATTTTAGAATCAAATAGAGGGAATACCTTAATTCCTAGTTTCTGAGAAGAAATTCTTTAGCCTCTCTCTGTTGTTATTGTTTCTAGATTGCTTATGCTCTGCCTCCCTTTCACCAGAAGTTCTATTTCCTCTATTTTTAGTGTCTATAGCACAGTGAATTAGGACTCTGGTAATTATACGCTGGTTTTTTTTTGGACGTGAATTATACGCTGATTTTATACTTTTATTTTCTAATCTATTTTTAGGTTTAGGGTTTGAAGGGGTTTGGATTCTCTCCTTCCCACTAACCTTATATCTCCCTCCATTCTCTTTATCTCTCTCTTAATTCTATTCTCTCTCATCATTATTTATTATTTTTTAATTATTTTCTCTGGGTTTGAAGCAGGAGGGGAAGGTTGCTGGAGAATCAACTGCCACGGCGGCTGCTGCAGTTTCACATAATTTTCTTTTTGTGTAATTCTGTTTATATTTTGTGTAATTTTTATTTCTATTTTTAGTTTCCCTAATTATTTTTTTTGTAAGCTGTAACAATTTTTTTGTATTTTTTTTCTGATTATTATTATTTTTCCCAACCAAATGAATATGTGAATCTATATTTTTTGCATTTTTCGTTTTTTATGTTATTTTTACTTATTTACGAATTTTTTTGGAGAAATTAAAAAATTGTTCTTTTTTGGGTCATAACGTGGGAAAAAGCCCAAATTAAAAAGCCTTTACACCATGTGTATCACTTGTTAGTGAGCTAAAAAGTGAACCAACATGATGTGGCACAAGTGGTCACTTAACCATTTGGTCATGAGTTTTGTTAGATCCTTGGCCGGTGCGTATGAAAAAACATTTGTTGGGAAAGGTCAATCCTTTAAATGGATCTCCGATACCTCGAAGGATTAGTCTCTGCAGTCGCCGTGGAGGATACCTAGGTTTAAAAAAAAAGTGTGGATTGAGTCTTAAATTTACACCTTTTAAGCATTTGAAATCAGTAAATCTAACCAGAAATGAAGTAATCAATTAATTAATCAATTAATATAATAAAAGAGAAGGGTATAACACATAACTTTACAAATTTCTTGAATTTTATTTCCTAAATCGAAAGGTAGTGTGGCTGAGAATTCAATTGGTTTTAATGAGGCTATGGACATTAGTGATGCTGAGGTGGGAGTGGATGGAGATAGATAAAGAGTGAGGGAAGAATCACGTGGGGTAATCGCAAATGATGAGTAGTGGGGAGGTGTGGTGATGAATCGTGGGGAGGTAGTTAGGAGTGGTGGGGGTGTTACGGTGAAGAATGGAGGAAAAACAATGAGTACTAGTGGGGGTAAACTCAACTTTTAGCAAAGAAGGCAAAGTTAAATTGTTTTGGTGTTGGACTCTCCATTTTCCAGTGTCACAAGAGAAAATATGAAATTCTAGTTCATTAGATTTTGAAGAATCTGCTTCAACAAGCACAACACCCTCAAATTTAGATCCATCAGAGGCTAATCCAACTCGAACAACACGCCCATCGCCGTCAATGCAATCTTGAGGAATCATTGTAGAGTGTTTTGTTATGGTATTGAAGACATAGTAGCAAGATTGATCACCAATATAACCATACAAGAGAATCAAGCCATTGCAAGAAGCAATGGTTTGAACAAAAGTTTCAGTGAAGATTTAGAATGGTCAAGGAATGGTTTATTTCCATCCTCAATATCCAAAAATATAAACTGAGATGACTGATTTTCAAATTGATAGTGGCAAGTGAGATTAACACTGGTATCATGAAATTGAGAGCTTGTGCTAACATTTTGAAGATTCTTTTGATCCTCCATGTTTTTTGATTAAACTGAAGTTCCTATTGCTTTTAGAATACCTGTGAAGAGAAACATAAATCTGGTTAATTGACTTGATTTTTGGGGTAGTTTGACTTGATGGAAGTTTCAAAGAAACTTCTTGTGGCCTTTCTAGTGGAAGAAGTATACCAGTTAGAAGAAACTTCCTTAGAATTTGAAGAGAAACAAACACGTAAGTGTCTCTAAGTTTTAGAGCCAACAAAATACCAAATTGAACTAAGTTTTCCAAGTGAATGCTTTCTAATTTGGCATTCATTCACGAAAAACACATAAACAAAGATTGGATGGCCCCACTTTTTGGGCATCAAACATTTTTCTATTTGTTTTTTTACCATTGTATTGATACGCCGATAATTACATATATTTAAATAAAATTCGTATGTTATTATTACAATTATAATTATATAATATAATATTATGAGAGTGTTTTGTAAGGGGGTGTGCGAACTTGACACTTGTCCAAATCGCATATTTGATGAGTTTCATGTTTATAGTTGAAAGAGTGCTGCAACATCTTGCTTTTTAGAAAACTACTTAAGACCTTATTTTTTGAAATACACAATGATTTCAGATATAATCTTCTTGTCTTTTTGAAAATATGAGTATATTTTTTTTTAAAACTTCTTTTCGAAATCACAATCAGAGTAATGCAACGTTATGAAACATGATGGTAACTAACACATAGTGAAAGCTCAAATAAATCTTTCATTAATATCGCTCTAAGGTGAATCATGTTTTCTAAAAAGGTGCATATCGAAATTTGAATAAATCTAAAGAAATTAATACATCTAAAATATGAGCATCATATGGTAGGACCGACTCATGCCACTAATCTACTCCTGGCAGCTACTCACAGCACAGTCCTTGATAACAACCTACCATTAAAAAATTTCTTGCGACTATACTCTTAACCCAACACAACTAGTTATTTGAATTATTGTCTCTTTACTTCCTAATCCTTCATCATGGATCACTAGTCCCCTTATACCTCACAAATGTTTTGTTCTTACTTGAAATTCCTATTCCACGTAAACCTGTCAAACACCCTTGAGTCAGATGTGTCAACATCATCCTCATCAAGGTGCATAAACTACATGTAGTCGCGTGTCGAGCTAGCCTACTAATCCCTAGACCCAGTAGAGTGAATCGTAGTATTAAGGATCTCAAAAGATTCTCCGGACGACGTATGCTTTCTAGCAGCCACACATCAACCTAACATAGTTCCACGTTTCATCCTCTTGATGACAGATACTCGACAGCCTGATCGTAATCTCGACCGACGAGGATAACCCATCTTCTAATGATGTCTCCCCTTCAAACAACAAGGTTGGGTAATACCCTTCGAATTGGAGTACCACCACGTAGTTGCGTACCGAGCTAGCCTACCTAACCCCTAAACCCCAATAGAGTGAATCATACTATGAAGGATATAAGGAGATTCTCCAGACGGCGTATGCTTTCTAGCAGCCACACATCTGCCTAACCTAATATCCACGTTGCACTCCCCCTATGATAGATCCTCGATAGTCTAGTAGTAATCTCGACCCACGAGGCCAACCCATCTTCTAACGTTGTCTCCACTACAAACATAGGGTTGGGTAATATCCATCGAATTGAAGTACCACAGGCAAGGGCCATCTTCTAAAATTATGCATATACATATACATATACAACAACACACATATAAACATACACGAAATATACCACATCCCAATAGCAACAAGAAGATAAGGTTCTTTAATTTGAGCTTTTTCTCAAAAAAAATAAATAATAATCTTTACCTTTTTTCAGATTAATCTCTATTAGTTCAAAATGTCGTCGTTCCCTAAATTTGTGGTTTTGTAAACCCGGTCTTTTAAAATAGTCCTATTAGTTCATAATGATTTTGGTTTAGATGCTACTTTGTTTTTTTTTAAAATTTCTAAATCATCCTTTTATTTTCGAAGAAAAAGACTATATACTACACAAGCAGTCATACAAATGTATGTGTTACTCATACTCACTATGAAAATCACTCTTGACTTTCCAACATTCACCACAAATATATCAAAAAAGGCACATAATACGTACACTCTTAGGGACTAAGACAGCACAAATATCAAAGCTCATGGAAGTAATCAAGAATCTTTTTAAACATCCTTAACCCTACAAAATTTTTACGTTATTTTTTATTTTTCTTTTAGATCTAAACTTTGCGAGCCATTTGAAATCACATATTGAGGTTCTTTACAAAACTTTTGAAAAACTTTTCTAAAATAATTTAAACTTTGTCAAAACCTTTCCTTTATATCAGATCTATCCTGAACACATAAAAATTGAAGTTATAAGATTGAAAACAACTTTCAAGTTGTAAAGATCTAAACTTTTTTAGAAAAAAATATTAATTTTGCTTCAGAATTTTTTTTAAACACTTCTAGTGTTTTCAAGACTAAAACTTTTTAAAGTACCATAACTCTTATAAAAAATTACATCTTTTTTTACATCAAAATTCTAACTTTTTCCTTCCAAACTGAAGTAAAGTGAAGTGATTCAAAACAAAGTAGATCTAAGTGAGAACTACCAAAACCTAACCAAAAGAATCATTTTAATCAAAGATTTATTTCCTTTTAAGTTAAAAATTGTTTTTTTAAGCAAAACACATCATTTCTTTATCACCTTGTCATCTCATAAGTAAACTTTGAACAAGAAAATGAGAGAAGAATTTGTAAAGATTTCTTACAAAAAATTGAGCAAGAGGGGCAGTTTCCTTGAGTGAAAAGGAAGGGAAGAAGATGATGATGAAAATGCCTCCTCCAAACTTTGTCCTTAAAGTTTCCATGGCTAGCACTTCACACTTTGGAGGAGAAATAAAACCAAAAGAGGAATAGAATATAGATGGGGTTTGGCCAATTAAGTGGGAAATAAGAGGGGAATAGTAATGGAAATATCTAACTTTGGGGAGAAGGATTTACATAGATGAATTGGGGAGGAGAATCATAAAGAAGAAAGAAGAACTTAGATGAAAAATAAGTGTTGGTGAGTGGTATATAGTGTTGACAATGGGAGAAATTGAGAGTGAATAAAGCAATTGAAAAGGGGGAGGGGAGTGAATTGTTTTGTTTTTTTTGTTTATTTTAGGTAACTTGTTACTTGTTAGTTAAGTTTAGTAAAATATCTAAGATATTTTGTTGGGGAACACTAACATACTCCCAGTTAAAAATTTAGAAGGTGTATGTTAGCACTCTACACTCTTTTATTTGGACTAAAAACTCAACTTTCTTATTTATAAACAATCAAAACTAATAAAGTATAATCATAATATACATTTAATTATTAAATATTATTTTATTAATAAGTTCACTCACTTGACGGTTAGCATGGGGAAATGCAAAATTTCCCCATCAAATACAAATCCATAAATGACCTGCTATAGCCAATTTTACCAGCCTTATTGCCTTTATCACTTTATAACCATAAAGCTTTTGTTTTTCTAAAGTTGATCCTATCAACATTTTTGAAATTAAAAATAAATCCAAAATAATTGTATTACTTAAAATAGAATCTTTATATATACGGACAAACTCTTGCCCTCTTTTTTTTATTTTTTATTTTGAGGTAATTAGCAGTATGTTTTTAGGCATTTGAGTCAAGAAAAAAATTGAATACTCAAATACGTGAAGTTCGTTTCCCAATAACTAGTAAGGTTAAATATGCTTTTGGTTCCTATAAATATAGCAAATGTTGTTTTTAGTCCATTTAAAAAAATTTGGGCACTTTTAGTCCCTACATTATTTTCCGTTACCACTTTTAGTCCCTGCCATTAGTTTTCACTAATAGTGTTGACGTGGCATGGGTTATGTACCATTTTTTAATGTGTTGGCGGCACATATCATTGACATGTCCTCAACTTAATACACATAAGCTACTGGAAATAAAAACAAATTAAAAAACAGAAGAATAACATTTGTTTGTCATGGATCTTGGAATACCTCTGTTGGACCAAGGTTTGTATCGTCCAGAAAAAAATTGGATAATGGTAAAAGAAGAGGGCAAGAGTTTGTCGGTATATATAAAGATTCCAGAAAAAAATTGGATAATTGTAAAATCATTTTACAATTATGGTCAAAGAAGAACATTTGTTTGTCATGGATCTTGGAATGTGCAGATCCAAGAAAATCTAACTTGGTCTCTGGATCTCATTTTTCTCAAGATTATCAAGTAGGTGGGAAGAACCTGTTGAGATTGAATGGCAAAGTATAAAATTCTTCATTTTTGTTATCACCTCTAAATGTTCTAAACTTCACCCACCGGCCACCACCACGGCATCCCTCGATCTTTCTTCGACTTTATCACCCTAGCAAATTCGCTCTGTTGTACGGTGATAGTTTACACATTTAGACATGATTCCAAAGTCATTTCACTAGTTCCCTTCAGCTGCAACAATGGAGTCCCTAGAGAGATGAAGAAGGGAATTTTGGGATTTTGGGTTTTATTTTAATTTGTATTTTTTTAATTCCAGCTTAGGTGTAATGACTTAAAAGAGGTTGAAATACGTGGCAATGACATGTAATTTCCAGCACATTAAAATTAGACATGTAAGTGATGTCATGTCAGCTCTGTTAGACAAAACTAACAGTAGAAACTAAAAGTGCAAACGACAAATAATGTAGGGACCAAAAGTGTCCAAAAAATTTTAGAGGGACTAAAAACAAAATTCGCCATATTTATAGGGATCAAAAACATATTTAACCCTAAATAGTATGGTGAAAAAATAAAAAATTCGTGAAAAAATGTGATACTAAGCAGTGTGTTTTGGGGCACTTTAACATTTCAAATACTTTAAATAAAGTATAAATGGTACTTAAAAACAAAAACAGGTAGCAGGTAAAGCATCTCAGCCACACATTATAAATATAATATATCAATGGCTAATCCTGTGTTTTTTGTTTCTACAAAAACGGGTAGGCATATAGTAGCATTATTCTCTGGATAGGAGGAAGGGCTGAGAAAGCAAGAAAGAGCTTCACACTTCCATGTGTCAGGAAAAATGATTAAAATGAGCAGTCACCCAATTAACAGACAAACATAGAACAAATTAAAGATATAGTAAGTGTTGAGGGATCAAATTATTAATAGGCTCGAAAACTAAACCGGTATTGCCAATTGTAGATGAGGTCCTAAACAAACTTAAGCCATAGATTTTTTCTTCTCTTCCTCAAGTCGCTGCAACTCAGCCAACCTTACTGCCCACTCTCTTTCCCTTGCAACTGCAGCCATTTTACGCTCTACCTTCTTAATGTTTTTCTTGCGTGTAGCCTCTTGCATCAGAGCCTTCCTTTTCTTCTTTTCCGCCTGCATGCAAAGGAGATATTGAACATAAATTTCTCTTTGGTGCAAATGATTATCAACATATCAACCAAGTGATGATATGATATCGTTAAATATACATATAGGTTAACTCCCTCAGTTACAAGATAATTGCATTTAAATCTTAGTATCTTACACCATCTGCTCTGGCTAAATGGAGTTAGTTGTGTACGTGAAGTAGTGTTTATGAAGGTTACAGAAGTACAAGACAACAAGCAGTCTTCAAAAGAAGCAGAGTTATAGTAATAAAATGTTCTGACAATGAAAAAAGGAAGCAGTGCTTTTGAGGGCAAGAGTTCACACAAGCACTGAGATTTAGTGAAGGGCTAGTAGACATATTCTATAATTCATAATTAGTTTCTTCTATATTTACTATGAGTTTAGTGACAAGAACAGCAAAGCAAACATGAGGCACAATTCATGTTAGTTAACTCCATGAGGGAGCATCTAGAGAGCCAGGATTAGTTTATGTTAAAATATTATAAACCTATAGGAGCAAAGTGCAGATGCTAAACAAGTGAATGATAACAAAATCTGTGAACTTTCACTCATAAGTGTAAACTACTATCTAAGAAACCACCAGTGTTCCACACTCAAGCACTTTGTTACAGAAAGAAGATAAGTTTCAACATGTTAATATTCACAAAGTTTCAACACAGATTCTTTTACAAGTTACTTTGCCAGAAATCTCATTCAATGTTTGACTGAATCATGGAGACTCAACCATGTCTGTCGAGCTTTTGTCAATAGAAAGATCATCTTCAAAATTGAATAAGATGACTTTCGTAACATGAAACTAATTCAGAGTAACTATTCATTTTGAACCGGCATCCATTTTTCACACAATCAGCAAGAACCACACAATTTCCTACCTATCACATTTCCAGTCCCTATCTAGAAACACTATAACATTTAAAGAAAAAGGGTAATAATTTTGTTTTTTTAAGGTCACTAAACTCAGTAATGAGATCAAGTTCAAAAATAACAGCACAAAACAACATTCAGCCTAACAATGTCGACTTTGCTAGATGTGCTTCCGGATGGTATTGATTTGTTTAACAATAAGCACAAAACAGAATCAATAATTATAAAACCTCCAAGATTCATTGCTTAGAAGGGTAAAGCTCAACACACCAATATAAATGCACGGCGCTGCCTCATGCGTTTCTTCTCATTCCTCCTCTTGACACTCCCTTCATTAGGCTTATTCGGAAGTATGGTCTCACCAGGAGTGTATTGAACCCAAGCATAAGGACCTAAACAATATAAAAGAAATTTCAAACCTTGATAATTGATATCAATCAAATTAAAAAACAACAGCACAAAAAGTAAAAAAGAAAACGCACCAGAAGGTCTCAAGCTAGCCCTCTTTCGACGAGGCTTATCAGAAGGTCGTCTCTTAGGAAAACGAGTATCTGTCAAGCTATGAAAGTGATTCCTAAGGGGAATAAGCCATTGAGGCGATTTGCAGGGAGATGTTAATTGAGGCGATTTGGTGGAGATTTGTGAAATTAGGGTTCTTGATGATGAGAGTGAGAGAGGGCGAATTATGTTCTTCAAGATTCCTCCGAAACTCATTTTTGTAGCATTAATTGGAATAACTGGGATGATGAATACAGTGGAGGAGTCTCTAAAGGTTCAACCAAAGGGTCTCACACTAGTTGTGGAAGTTCCAAGTGTGAATCTTAAAGAACTTGAGATTGCTGGCACCACTCCAACAACTTACACACATGCCAAACAAGATGTTGCCCCTCCCTCAATGGAGGAGACTCCAAAGGTTCAACCAAAAGGTAAAAGGGCAGAAGTTCCGGCGCTCAATCTAAACGACCATGATCATCATGGGACCACGCCAACAATTAAGTTAATGGCAAACGAGATGTTGCCCCTCCCCCAATCGAGGAGCCTCCAAATGTGAAACCAAATGGTAAAAGGGCGGCTGCCGAAGTTTCAATGATGGACCTGAATCAACCACAACCAAAGGTGCGACGTTCGTCAGCCACAAAGAGACTGAAGTTGGTCTCTGTTAAGGTTGAGCCTAAGGAGTGATAATTATGTAGTATATTTTGTACGGTGGGCTATTGTGTCTATGTATTGTTGATCCCTATAGTCACATATAAGTGACATTGTTGTAATGTGTTGTTTTTGTTTGGCAGTAAGCACTTTAAATAAGGCCCACATAGCGTACCCCATGTTGTAATTATATGTTAACTAAATCAATGAAAGGTTACATCGTTTTGTGTGTAAATCTAATGTTTCTGTCATTCATTTAAATAACAACACTATGTATATAACTTTCAATTACCAAAACAATTGGGACTAAATATATAAAACATTAACCAGGTTGATTAGTCCTACACTAACGTAAAGGGTAACATACTTTCTTTTTAAAATGGTAACCATGACATAGTTTGTGCTAACATGTGTCTTGGATTCCTTCTGATGTTACATATGTGCCACCTGTACTACTTGGTGGGGAATTTTTGATTCTGTTGTGTGTCAATGGTTTATATTTTTCCTTAGCCACTGTAGTGATACACATCTTTTGATAGGGGCCCACTTTTTATGTCTATATATTTTTCCATCTATAAATATGTAACAATTGTAACCTATACAGCTACATTTTGCTCTCTCTTATTCAAACTGTATTCACTACCAACTTCAACATTACAGGTTTACTATCTGTTTACCGATCTCTTCATTTCCCTATTCAAAACAACCTTGTAAGTAGTCCAGTTCAGTTCAGTTACGCTATGGAACATTGTGATAGCAAGAGTTCTCCAGGAATAGGCGGGAATTCTCAACATGACTTAATATCCAGACCTGTTGTTGATGACAATCCCACATCTTATAACAATGAAGAAACACCTGTTTCACAAATTGGTTCAGCAACTGAAGGTCTTCTTATTCTTGAATCATATAGTTACTATAAATATGTATCCACATTTTGATGGAATTATATACATTTAAGTTTAGATTGGTTGTCTTTACTTATTGCGTTAGTGGATTAACATTTGAACAAAAATATGTTAACTTGAACGGTTTCGTTAACTGGTATTTTGTTGACAAATCTTTGACTGAATTGTTTAGGTGGAGAATTGGTCTTCATGAAGGGAACAAGCAAGCGGACACACCAGCATATAGGCGTTGGGGAAAACAAGTCACCTAATTTTGATAGCCAGGCATCCTGCATTACCCAACAAGAACTTTGTAAGTTGAAAGCCTCATGGAAGACCAATTTTATCCTTCCCTTACGAACTTCCTATATCTTGATATTATGGCCAATTGCACCGTTTTGTTGTCTATTCCACAGCAAGTCTCCCGAAATTAAGCAAGAAAGGAGAATCTGTTTTCTCTCGCGTTCCACTTGATGCCATTCCGTCATGCCCATTATCTGATATTACCAACGGTAAACATCTATCAAATTCTAAGAGTTTTGTTGGAGTGTTAGTAACACAAACAAATTCCTTTGTTTTCTTTTTTTTTTGACAACTCCTTTGTTTTCTTTTAACAATGCTATTTCTTTGGAAATTGGGTAACAAATTTATAGTTATACGAATATAATGATATATACCAGAATTCACCTTTTTCTTTGTACATGGAATTTTAATGAATATATATTTATGTTATGTGTCCATGTGTACTTATAGGTTGGCAGTGTATTTAGGCTTCATTTCCTTTGGTTGTTGGGTGTGTAGGTGGTGGAGGCAAAGTTGGAGGTGGGTCATTGTCAAAACTCAAAAGGCATAATTGGTGATGGAGAAAATTTCCCATGCACCCATTTGGGTGACCACGTTGAATGTGTTTATACTGACATCCCTTCTAAAACTTTAGTTTGCTTTTCAGAAAAACAAATTAGCCAATAAAAAAATATAACTTTCGGCTGCGTAACCAGCCAAACATACCCTGACACACTGTGTTTTTCATTCTTGTAGCATGCTCCAATGGTGTCCCACTACCAACAAAACATGTCGGTGGTCATAGTCGTATGGGACCAGGAAAACGTGTTTTAAGGAGAGTCGTGAATTCGAAGGACTCATCTTCAACTAAACCAAAGCAACCAGATGTCTCAACCGACACGTCAGAAATCGGTATATTTTGATTGTGACCAATAAATATAAATTGGCAAATCTTCATATTATTATAATAACTTGTTATAAATGAATAAATGACAAATGTTGGTGTGGCCCATATATAGCAGATGAATTGTTTTTTAGCGAAATCGGGGAAAACAACAACTCCAACAAGTCTGCTGTCATTGTGAACTACCCAAGTAAGTCATGTGCTAACATTGTAATGGTCAGCATCTTATGTCATCATTTTTGTTATCATTAATCTAATAAGGCTTTCATTGTTTTGGTCCTCTGCATTTAAAATATTTAAATATACATAGAAACATGTAAACCTACTAACAAGTCATTTTGTTGAATCAAGGAATCCAAATATTTCCACACATTGGGCAAGAAAGCATTGGTAGCCCAGAAATGGTTTTAAGTCAACCAATTGGGATGCCAGAGGTGGTTCCTGAAGGTAATCATGTTTGTTACATGCCAACTACTGCTTCCCCGAAACTATATAACACCGTAACCTTAAATTTTTCTATTTTCGCTTCTCAGTGGTTATGTCACATTACTGGAATGTTGGTCAGCCAACATGGAGTTGTGAACATTGCAATGCAATGATGTGGTATGAGGAAAGGCTTCAAAAGAGTTATAATGTGTGTAACCCAAAGTTTCATATCTGTTGCGCACATGGTCGAGTTGTTCTACCGAACTACACTAAACCACCTGAGACATTGTTTGGGCTATATCATAACCAAGATAAACGAAGCAAATATTTTCAGGACCACATTAGATCTTTCAACACGATGTTTGCTTTTACTTCGATGGGGGGTACGATTAATAGAGCAGTGAATAATGGAGGGGCACCTCCAATCTTTGTTATGAATGGTGAGAATTACCATCAGATTGGAAGTTTGCTCCCACTACCAGGAGCACAGCCAAAGTTTGCACAGTTGTATGTCTACGACACCGAGAATGAAGTCAGTAATCGGTTGTCAGTTGTCAGGTACGACACCATTTATTTGGTCGGAAAATAGATTAAATGATTTTAATCATTTCATTTTATTCACGTTATGTACATCTTTTGGGATACCGATATTTACAGGATGGAAGATGATGGTAAAGAGATACAATCTAATATTGTTGAAGATCTAAAAAAGCTTCTAGATGAACACAATACGTACGTGAAGGCTTATAGGTTTGTTAGGGATAGAGTTTCAAACAATGAGGTCCAGCTACTCAGACTTCGAATACTAGGTAAACGATGTCGTGATGGTAGAACATACAACTTGCCAAGTGTGTCTGAAGTTGCGGGTCTAATTGTTGGGGATTTTGATTCTAGCCATGTTGAAAGAGATATTATTGTGGAGTCTCAATCAGGTTTGTTAAAACGTATACCCACATTGAGCACTGCTTATTTACCGTTACAATATCCTATATTTTTCCTTAAAGGCGAAGATGGGTGGTGGGAGAAAATAGACTATAATGATTCGTCGCATGTTAAAAGCATTAAACGAGATTTTGTTACACTTCGCGAGTGGTTTGCTTATCGGATTCAACAACGTAGTATTGAGGAAGCTCTTCTCCTATATGGAAGGAGATTATTCCAGCAATTTGTAGTTGATGGTTATAGTATGATCGAGTCACAAAGACTCCATTGGGTTAAAAATCATCAAAAAGAGATTCGAGCTGATTTGTATAAGGGATTATCCGATGCAGTTCTTAGAGGTGATGTTGATCCGTCAAAAGTTGGGAAAAGGATTGTATTACCTTCAAGTTTCACTGGAGGTGCGCGCTACATGCAACAAAATTATCAAGATGCAATGGCAATTTGTAGATGGGCTGGTTATCCAGATTTATTTGTTACTTTTACATGTAACCCGAAATGGCCAGAATTAACTGATTTGTTTGCAAAGCTTAAATTGAATGCAGAGGATCGACCTGATCTACTTGCCCGAATGTTCAAGATAAAGCTAGATCATCTAATCAAAGAGATTAAAAAAGGGGGAATTTTTGGTCACACAAAAGCAGGTATTTTTGATTTTCTTTTACTTAAAATGTAATTTGTTTTTCATTCAGTTTCTTATTGGAATAGACATAACTTCAAACATTTTACGTTTGATTAGAAGTTCATATATTGAAATACTTTATGTTTGTAGTTATATATACAATTGAGTTTCAGAAGAGGGGACTTCCACATGCTCACATCTTGGTTTTCCTCAAACAAGACAGCAGAGTAGTTAGTGCTTCAGATATTGATACTATCATTTGTGCTGAGATTCCAAACAAAGAACTTGAATCGGAACTATATGAAATCGTGTCAACATTTATGATACACGGACCGTGTGGCCTTCAACGTACAAATTCCCCATGCATGAATGATGGTAAGTGTACAAAGTATTTTCCAAAGCGATTTGTTGCGGCAACAACAATTGATAAAGCAGGCTACCCAATCTATCGTCGACGAGATGATGGAGCATTCATTAAGAAAGGCTATTCATTTGTGGACAACAGATTCGTCGTTCCATACAACAAACAATTGCTCCTAAAATTCAATGCACATATTAATGTCGAATGGTGTAATCAGTCCCGTTCAATCAAGTACCTATTCAAGTATATTAACAAAGGGAATGATCGAGTTACAGCAACCTTCTACAATGCTGCAAATGAAGTTCAGGAGGCTGAAGTTGTTGATGAGGTTAGACTATACTATGATTGTCGATATCTATCCCCATGCGAGGCTGTCTGGCAAACTTTTCGTTTCGACATCAATTATAGAGAACCTTCTGTTGAGCGGTTGATGTTTCACTTACCTGGTGAACAATATGTCCTATTTGATAGCTGTGCTACCCTCCCTACAATTCTAAATAGGGATGCTATCGAGTATACAAAATTTTTGGCTTGGTTTCATGCTAATTCTGTATATCCGTCTGCCAGAAATTTAACTTACACACAGTTCCCTGTACATTTTGTTTGGAACAAGGGAAGACAAGAGTGGACACCTCGGAAGAAAGGCATGAGTGTAGGTCGCATGCACTATGTCCCCCCAGGTACTGGAGAGCTTTATTATATGAGGACTTTGCTGAACCATGTTAAGGGTCCAAGATGTTATGAGGATCTTCGGACTGTCGGTGATGATGTTGAGCCAACTTTTCGTGCTGCGTGCTACGCACTTCGTTTATTAGATGATGACAAAGAATACATTGATGGGACAATTGAAGCAAGTAGTTGGGGTTCTGCCCACTATCTAAGAAAATTGTTTGTCACATTGTTGCTTGCAAATCAAATGAGTAGACCAGAATGTGTATGGGAAGAAACATGGCAGCACCTCAGTGATGATATATTGTGGAGGAAAAGAAGGAGACTTCAAAGTCCAGGTATCCATTTGGACTCTCCCATTTAATTTCAATGATTGTATTAATTTGAAAGGTAAATAAATACTGTAATGGAAAGTTGGGCTTACTCAATTTGTGTTACATTGTATAGGCTAATCATTTATGTTGAACTCTTTTCTGTCAGATTTGGAATTGACAAATGAGGACTTGAAGAATCTAGCTTTGATAGAAATAGATTCATTACTACAATCTAATAACAAAAGGCTAGCTGACTTCTCCACAATGCCAACATTTGGTGGATCGATGGAATCAGCGCAAGGTAACAGATTGATTGCAGATGAACTAAACTACAACCGTGTTGTTTTGGCTCAAGAATTTATGCAACTAATGTCAACAATGACTGATGAGCAGAGGAAAATATATGATACAATAATAGATAGAGTGGAGTCTGATAAGGATGGGTTATTTTTTATAAGTGGTTTTGGTGGGTCTGGGAAGACTTACATTTGGTGAGCTCTTTCCGCGTTTTTGCGATCAAAAGGTCATTGTTTTGACAGTAGCTTCAAGTGGAATCGCTTCCCTGTTAATTCCAGGTGGAAGGACGGCCCATTCTAGGTTTTCCATTCCTATTATTGTTAATGAAGATTCGACTTGCAATATATCACGGGGGAGTCCACTAGCTGAACTAATTGAAGAAGCAAAACTAATTATTTGGGATGAGGCACCAATGATGCATAAACATTGCTTTGAAGCAGTTGATCGAACTTTCCGTGATATCTTGAAGTACAACAAACATGGCAATGGTGATAAAAAGTTCGGTGGCAAAGTTGTTGTTTTAGGCGGAGACTTTCGACAAATCCTACCTGTTATACCAAAAGGGACAAGGCCGCAAATTGTCAACGCCGCTATTAATTCTTCTTACCTTTGGAAACATTGTGTGGTAATGACTTTGCATAAAAATATGAGACTTCTTACAGGTAGTTCAGCTGATGATATATGTGAAAGGATAAATTTTTCTGAATGGATTCTAGCTGTTGGTAATGGAACAATAGGTGAAGTTAATGATGTTGACATTAAAGTTGTGCTGCCCGAAGAGCTAATCTTGCCGAAATCCAACAACATTGTTGAAGCTATTGTGAAGGCAACGTACCCAGGTTTTTTGGAAGCTATTGGTGATACGGGATATTATCAAAATAGAGCAATTTTAGCACCAAAAAATGATATTGTGCAAGGCATTAATGATTTCATGTTGGGCCAACTTCCAGGTGAAGCACACACATATCTCAGCTACGACACTCCTCATTCGGACAATTTGGAAAGTGATAGAGTTGATAATGTTCATTCGTCTGAATTTCTTAACACAATAACATCCCCTGGATTACCAAATCATATCTTAAAGTTGAAGTTAGGGGTACCAGTAATGTTGTTAAGAAATATTGACCAACAGTCTGGGTTGTGTAACGGCACACGGTTGTTAATCACAAGGCTTGGGAAATATCTTCTTGAAGGGAAAGTAATATCTGGAGATGATGTAGGGGAAAGAGTCTACATACTTAGATTGTCGCTAACTCCTTCTGATGTCCGAATACCATTTAAGTTTCAACGAAGACAGTTTCCAATATCTGTTTGTTTCGCTATGACAATAAATAAAAGTCAAGGTCAATCTCTTCAACATGTTGGGGTTTATTTACCGACGCCGGTTTTTTCACATGGTCAACTTTATGTTGCATTCTCAAGAGTAACTTCTAAAGGCGGCCTGAAGGTGTTGGTTGGTGATAATGGTGAAGAAGCCTCAAACATCACGTCTAATGTGGTGTACCATGAGGTCTTTCGTAATCTGTCTTAGGTAACCTCAACTTTTTTTATCTTTCATAATATAACTTCTGCCTGTCTGGATTATGGACATATGGTTCGATAATGAATGGCTGTTAACTATTTTTCATAAATTGTTGTTATTATTGAAGTTCACCTTGCGGCAAAATTCCTACCTCTTTCCCACAGCGCATTTGATTTGTTCAATGAATTGTTAATCTTATTATCCAAGTAATGTCAGGCAACTAAGGATCGGGGCTTTGTTCGATATATTAACAGTTGTGCCACCTTCGAGTACTGATGGTAGTCATGTTACATGGTGAGCGTTTCAGGTCGACGACATCATCAATAGGACCAGTAACAAAGTGGTGCTAGATAAGTTATCCAACCTATTGTTAGGGCCAGTATTATTAATTATCAAACTTTATACTTTCCTCCAACTCAACATTCTGGATGATTTTGTTTACTTGTGTATAGCAGGCCCATTAATTGGGTGTTATCTTCCTAGCAACTTTTACCTTTTTTCTTCAATTAATGGATTGGTCACATTGGTTTGGTCAAATTGACTTACCACAGGTTCAGCATCACAATTAAAGTATGATCATATGTTTCGGATTGACATGAGTAAACTAAAATAATTTCCCAGATTAACTAATCACCTGGTACATGTTCATAAATTACTAATTATAAATGCATCCTATTGTAGAGCATAAACATAATTGTCTTCATGCATGAAACAGAATTATACAAAAGGTTCAAAACAGGGAACCCAAATACAAAACCATAGGAAAAGTTCAAATCCTAGCTATTACATAACAATTGGATTATCAGGGGCAACGCCATCTTCAAAAACCGAAGACATTTGAGTATGCAAGCATAAAAGGTATGAAGAAAGTATGCAACCATTGTCATTCAAATCAATTGAATTTAGGACAGAAAACTATAGACATTTGAGCTATTGGGCTAAAATTCAACAAAAAAAATCAACCCAGCCTATATTGGCAGCTGGGTCACAATATTATCCCGTGCGGAGCACGGGTAGAGGTACTAGTTTTTTTATATGAATGAAGACAAAAATGGTGTTCAAAAGGATAATTTTGTTTGGTATTTCAAATTTTATTTTCAAAAAAAAAAATATTTCAATTATTATTAAGTGTATCCGTAGGTATCCGCGAGGAGACAATACCCGTTACGCGGGTACCCGCACGGGTACGGGTAGCGCTTATATTAAACGGGACGGGTAGCGGGTAACCATTACCCGTGCCCGCCCCGCCCCGTTTACATCCCTAGATTGTTAGTACATTGACATGAACATCACAGTGCTTATGTGACATGTCCAACACGACTTTAAAATTTGAATCATAATTTTTCATTTAATATTTCATAAAAAAATAAATTAGAATTATTCCTCTTCAAAGAACCCCAGCAAATATTTCTCTAATCTTTCCCATTTCCTATTCTTCAGAAAACTTGTATCCCTCAATAAAACAGAAGAAAACTCATTTCCTATTGATTTGATTTCTGATTTTCCGTTTGTATTAAATGTGATTTTTCCAAACTAAAATTTTCAAAGAATTAAAACCCTAAACCATGTGCTTATTATAAACCAAATATGCAGAGTGATCTAAGACAGAGACATTTCCTGTGTTTTTTGTTTCTACAAAAACGGGTAGGCATATAGTAGCATTATTCTCTGGATAGGAGGAAGGGCTGAGAAAGCAAGAAAGAGCTTCACACTTCCATGTGTCAGGAAAAATGATTAAAATGAGCAGTCACCCAATTAACAGACAAACATAGAACAAATTAAAGATATAGTAAGTGTTGAGGGATCAAATTATTAATAGGCTCGAAAACTAAACCGGTATTGCCAATTGTAGATGAGGTCCTAAACAAACTTAAGCCATAGATTTTTTCTTCTCTTCCTCAAGTCGCTGCAACTCAGCCAACCTTACTGCCCACTCTCTTTCCCTTGCAACTGCAGCCATTTTACGCTCTACCTTCTTAATGTTTTTCTTGCGTGTAGCCTCTTGCATCAGAGCCTTCCTTTTCTTCTTTTCCGCCTGCATGCAAAGGAGATATTGAACATAAATTTCTCTTTGGTGCAAATGATTATCAACATATCAACCAAGTGATGATATGATATCGTTAAATATACATATAGGTTAACTCCCTCAGTTACAAGATAATTGCATTTAAATCTTAGTATCTTACACCATCTGCTCTGGCTAAATGGAGTTAGTTGTGTACGTGAAGTAGTGTTTATGAAGGTTACAGAAGTACAAGACAACAAGCAGTCTTCAAAAGAAGCAGAGTTATAGTAATAAAATGTTCTGACAATGAAAAAAGGAAGCAGTGCTTTTGAGGGCAAGAGTTCACACAAGCACTGAGATTTAGTGAAGGGCTAGTAGACATATTCTATAATTCATAATTAGTTTCTTCTATATTTACTATGAGTTTAGTGACAAGAACAGCAAAGCAAACATGAGGCACAATTCATGTTAGTTAACTCCATGAGGGAGCATCTAGAGAGCCAGGATTAGTTTATGTTAAAATATTATAAACCTATAGGAGCAAAGTGCAGATGCTAAACAAGTGAATGATAACAAAATCTGTGAACTTTCACTCATAAGTGTAAACTACTATCTAAGAAACCACCAGTGTTCCACACTCAAGCACTTTGTTACAGAAAGAAGATAAGTTTCAACATGTTAATATTCACAAAGTTTCAACACAGATTCTTTTACAAGTTACTTTGCCAGAAATCTCATTCAATGTTTGACTGAATCATGGAGACTCAACCATGTCTGTCGAGCTTTTGTCAATAGAAAGATCATCTTCAAAATTGAATAAGATGACTTTCGTAACATGAAACTAATTCAGAGTAACTATTCATTTTGAACCGGCATCCATTTTTCACACAATCAGCAAGAACCACACAATTTCCTACCTATCACATTTCCAGTCCCTATCTAGAAACACTATAACATTTAAAGAAAAAGGGTAATAATTTTGTTTTTTTAAGGTCACTAAACTCAGTAATGAGATCAAGTTCAAAAATAACAGCACAAAACAACATTCAGCCTAACAATGTCGACTTTGCTAGATGTGCTTCCGGATGGTATTGATTTGTTTAACAATAAGCACAAAACAGAATCAATAATTATAAAACCTCCAAGATTCATTGCTTAGAAGGGTAAAGCTCAACACACCAATATAAATGCACGGCGCTGCCTCATGCGTTTCTTCTCATTCCTCCTCTTGACACTCCCTTCATTAGGCTTATTCGGAAGTATGGTCTCACCAGGAGTGTATTGAACCCAAGCATAAGGACCTAAACAATATAAAAGAAATTTCAAACCTTGATAATTGATATCAATCAAATTAAAAAACAACAGCACAAAAAGTAAAAAAGAAAACGCACCAGAAGGTCTCAAGCTAGCCCTCTTTCGACGAGGCTTATCAGAAGGTCGTCTCTTAGGAAAACGAGTATCTGTCAAGCTATGAAAGTGATTCCTAAGGGGAATAAGCCATTGAGGCGATTTGCAGGGAGATGTTAATTGAGGCGATTTGGTGGAGATTTGTGAAATTAGGGTTCTTGATGATGAGAGTGAGAGAGGGCGAATTATGTTCTTCAAGATTCCTCCGAAACTCATTTTTGTAGCATTAATTGGAAATTGTGCAAAGCTACAGAAACTATATACTACTAATTAATAACTAAGTTAAAAGATAATACAAATTACAAAATGATTCGAAATTAGTGCCTCGTAATCTTACCAACGGTGATGAATGACGATGATCTCAAAGTCGAAGTGTTTGAAGATTCTCGGCAGAAATTAGTGGCATTGGTGTTACGAATGTACCAGCGATAGTCAATGGGGGTTTCCTACCTACAGCGGCGGCGGAGCTTGAAGCAGGTCGCAAATCTAGAGTGGCCAAAGAGGAACCGGAGACAAAGAAAGAGTTTCAGACAGGGAAATGGAGAACTCGGATCCACTGCACTGCAGTAGCAAAAAAGGCATTTGGTGAAGTTGAGGGATCTACGGTGTTGAATTTAGATCGAACGATCACATCCCATTAGCTTTTTTAACTTTTAAAACACATCTCGAAGTATTTGTTGATCCAACGGGTGAGATATATTATGCACAAATGCGTAAAGTATGTAATATTGTTAGAAAAGTTTAATTTAGCCTCTATTTCAAAAATAACATCTTTGAAGCCCATATCGCAAACCCACCTAATGCCTATGTGGAGTCCCAGAGTTTCGCCTAAAAGAGCATATGCAAAACAGGAGAGAAGCACATTGTCTTAGCTGATATAAAATCACTACCGACACTCAAGTGTGTTGGGGTGAGCGAAATTTGTTCCCTTTTCGTTTTCTTCAATTGGTGGCGATGAAATTGGGTAGGGTTCCGATCAGAGTTTCAATTTGCACAAATACTCTGTACGGTGCACTTTTTGGAAAGATGGAGCAATGATGATTTGGTTATGTCATTATTGACCTTTTAGGTTACCCATGCAACATGCTATTTTTACAATTTTAAAAAGTTTTAAAATTTTTAAAAATTACAAAGTAGTCCTTGTTTTCAAACACTCATGCTTTTATGTGGAATTTTTCTCGATTGAGTATAGTTAAGATTAAGATTATCATAATGTAGCGAAAATAATAGTCCCTTATGTTTTCTTAGATTATTATAAGTGAATTTTCATATAATGTTGATTTAGTTAATTAATAATCAATTAATAATCAATATAAAATAAGAATTGACATATGATGTCATAATGCTACTTTTTCTTTTGACAAACACAATATTAATAATCCAAACCAAACCAACACCGTTCGCCTAGTGACATAAGCTGCCCTGGAACACGGGGGTAGACTCGATGCTCCCAGATTTGTTTCCCGCAGTAGACAACTTTGGTGTTAGTCAACGTGAAATTAGCTCCTAAGTACGAGTGAAGATTAATACTTCATTAAAAGTATTGGGATACTCTGTGAATAACCAACAATGACTCGGAAGAAAAAAACTGAAATCAATCGGTTAGTAATTAAAGTATTTCTCATTAAATAAATAAAGAAACAAAAAACTTAAATTCAACTTGCATAGGTGATATCAATTTTTTTTAAAAAAACTAATATATTCTTGCACGTGTATATATAGAGAGAGTACATATATTCAGCATAGAGAGAGTATATATATATATATATATATATATATATATATATATATATATATATATATATATATATGTATATACACACACCAAGGGAGATCAAATATTTGGCAATTATATTCATATTGATAGGGCGAAGGCCACTCCTATAAATTCAAACTGCCATCAAGTGACGTAGAAGGTATAAAATAAATCCTGAGGACATCCCGCTTGAGTCCGTAAATACAATTGTCATATCAAAGTTCTTCTGCCCAAGCCCAACTCTCTCTAGATTCACAATCTCAATCTCAATTAGAGTGACAACAAGGAAAGGAGTTTCTATCAGTTCAACAAGGCAAGCTGAAGTAGGAACAATAAATACTGAAGACTTATGAGGTACCCCAGGGAAGCCAAGTTCTTTAAGAGGTTGATCAAACTCCAGGTCAAGTACATTGAATTGCAGTTGTCCCCAGAGATCGTTCACCCGATTCACAAAGCTTTGAAATTCTTTATTAATTTTGTTCTTCCTGTCTCTCTCACGCTGTTCTTTTTCAAGCTCGTCAGGATCATAGGCTGATCTCTTCCCACCTCCAACGTTTTGGACCATGTCACATAAAACTGAACATCCTTGGTTTTTTTGTTTCCTACCATAATATGGTTGTGCAGATGAAATGCAGAAGGGTAATCATTTCATTCTCTGCAGGCAGAAAAAATGCATGCCTAATATTGGCAAACATTATATGCAGACGCTCATCTTGCCTGATGGTAGAATAACGAAATCCATTCACACGAGCCTCAAGTGTGCCTGGTATCTTCCTTCCACGCCCACCAAAAACAGGGCGGATCCATAAGTCGGACAATCTTATTGGCTTAAATCTATTATTTGCAAGCTGCAGTTTCTCCTGGGTAACCAAGGTTGCCCTCTCAGCATTATTGGAAAATCCCTTGCTACAACTTGTCGCCTGAGTGATTTAATGGACTGCACAACCTCACTAACGTGCCTGGGATCCTTAGAGCGGAATGAAGCCTCATTGAGTTTGCATCATGAGGACTGAAAGGGGTCCCGGGAATGTTAAAAATTATTCTGATATAGCAGTTACGGTTGGTGTCCGACGGACCGGAAACAGTTCGGATGAAAGCCACATTGGAAAGGAACCAAACTTCCATTAATGGGCAAGAGAATTGCTTCATTCTTTTGATCAATCTGAATCATCATCTCTCTGGGAGGGGGGAGATCATTTACGCTCTTGTAGGCCACCAATTCTGAATTAGTCCTAGCAGATGAACGGTTGCCTCCAGCATCATTTCCACCACCAGCAAGTCGCCTTGCGGTTTCTTCATTTTTCTGACGAGCAAGTTCTGCCTGATGCTGCCTTCGGAGTTCTTTTGAAATCTCATGATTGTCTGACCATAGAGTTGTCCTAGACATCATGGGCACTGCACCACTAGCATCAGCCCTTTTGGTGGGCTTTTCCTCTTCCTCATCCTCAATGAAAGAATAAGCCACATCTTTTAGAGCTTTTGAGCTCATAGAAGTCACAACTTCTGTCTTGTCTTTGCTGACAGTGACTGTCAGCAAGCAAGAGAGAGAAGATCTTGTTCTTAGGCTTACAGTTCTCACTCTGCAAATTCTGAAATCCAATTGACACATTGAAGACTGTGCCTTCTTTAACTATCTGCTCGTTTTCAGCATTAAGATTCAAACCCGACTCTCGAAACTCAATGCCAATGCCTGTCCCAGCAGACTTTGTCAAGCAGGAAATCATTTCAGGGGCACCCTTTTCCACAATAGAAACTGCAGCTATGCAGCACTCAACTTGTTTCCTGGTTCCGATGAACCAATGACAGCTTCATGGGCTTTCAGAAGAACCTCATAAGCCTTACTTTGAATAGGGTCTGCATCAATCAAGAAGGTCCTAGCTATGTTTGAGCAATAACTCTTGTACCGGGCTCCAACAGCACATATAATCACGCTAGCAGAATCATAGTAAAGTGACTCATCATTGCTGATCAAAAATTGATGGGTAACAAATGTCAACATTCTCCGCCTTAAGTTTACAGTTGACTTTTGATGGTTCGAGTATAACTTTCTCAGTCTCTTCCATCAATGCGGAATGAGACACTTTCCTCTCTTTATCAATTATATTCTCAAGCTTTGAAACCACAAAGTTTTTCATCACACTGGTCGTGAGGTATGCTGCTCTCTTAACTGATGTAAGCTCCTCATTATTTTTTACAGCAAACAACATAGAAAACCCATTGGCCACGTCACTCAGATGAAAACCAGCATCTTTCAATTTTTCAGCCCAGGCTTCAATGAGTTTCCCTTCAGGAGTCTCTCTCGTTATGTGTCCAACAGTGGAAGAATTATGACCATCAGACTTTGACTGAGCACGGATAGCACGGAATATAGAATCCATGAGAGCATTTCCATCATCACTTTTAAAGTTGACATGCAAAACAACATCCGCACCAACTGCTTCTTTGGCAGCTTTTTGATAGATTCAAGAATAGACGCCTTCTTCTGGCTGCACAAGAAATGGATCTTCTTTTTCATGAAAACCATAATTGTCTCTGGGAATTCAAATCCAAGCAGCCATGAGCTCAGAGAAGTAGATTTCCGGTACCGCAAGTCTTCTGAAGGCAGAGGACATGGAACTGCAATTGCATCAGAAGAATCCCACAGATCCGTTTGGTGTTCATCCCAATAAAAAGTCCTCAATTGAGATTGAAATGCATTCATATCAATAGAATATGCAGCTCCACCAGAAGTTTGCGCACTTCCATTTCGATGGTCTGCCATAGCTCGCCACCACTCTGGATTTTTTCCAAAAAAAGAAAAATGGCACAGTAACATTAATAGCAAGTGTGCATACAATTAGCAATGCAAAATCCTTTTCAATCAAGCAGTTTCTGTAGAATTGAATTAATTTTGTAACTGTAGCATTCCTCTTCGAAACTTGAGTTTCTAAATTAGATCATAAAAAAGTTTAAATTGTGCTATAAAAGCTATTAAAAAGTAGAAATATACTGGACTGTGTATATACTATATACAGATGGATGACAGCAGCAGTCCAAAATCATGAATTGCCTACTAACAAGAAAAAGTTTTAGTTTTAAGAACCTCAATAAATTCAAAGGGGATTTAAATCCAACAAAAACAAAAGACATAATTTCCTTATACACACTACTAAGTATCATCACTAAACTCACACACATAAAGTAATGAGATCAAATTCAAAAATAACAGCACAAAACAACATTCAGCCTAACAATGTCGATTTGCTTGATGTGTTAGACCTTACGGACGGTATTGATTTTGTTTAACAATAAGCACAAAACACAATCAATAATCTATGTCAATATAGATATAGAAAGGGATTATTCCCACTAGTTATGTTTTTTTTAGGCAAATATAACTTGTATCATTTCATGGTGAACCAAATGGTCAAATACATGAGGGTACAGAACTTGTCTCGATTTGAAGATTAACGCAAAAGCAAGAACTTGTCCCCAAAAAGTATTTGATCAAAGTTTTAAAAAGGGGAAACAGGGTGGATAGAGAAAGAACCTGTTGCCAAGTTGAGCATGGAGATTTCATAGCAAGATCTCCTCCGACGAAGTCCCATCTAGAGAATCATTATTGCAGTAGCCTGAGGAAGATCTCCTCCAACGAAGTCCCACAAATCGCACCTGAGGAAAGAGAGAGGTGAGGGATTACAATTTAGTGAAAGAGAGAGGTGAGAGATTGTTACCCTTGTTTCTTCTCTTGAATGCGGAAGTTAGAGCGTGAGAATTGCAATATGAAATTGTGACCCTCGTTTCTTATCAGAAACTACTATTTATACTAAGCAGAAACTGTCCTAAAACAGTTATAAAAATGATAGCAACCGCTCCTCTTTTCGACCAACTGCTAGTTCTTCAGCGCATAACTGCTCTGTTTTCTGTCTGTCGAAAGCTTGTGTCCATTTTCCTCTTTCTTGCTTTTGCTTCCCCGGAAGCTTGTCGAATTTACCCTGCACATGACCATTTTCTCTGTCGAAATGCATTGGTCTTTGTCGAAATATAAGTCAAGCCTTGTTGACCATTTTCATAGCAAGATCTCCTCCGACGAAGTCCCATCTAGAGAATCATTATTGCAGTAGCCTGAGGAAGATCTCCTCCAACGAAGTCCCACAAATCGCACCTGAGGAAAGAGAGAGGTGAGGGATTACAATTTAGTGAAAGAGAGAGGTGAGGGATTACGGTGGTGAACATACGGGACGTTTTTAGATACCAAACACTGTCTAATAAAAACTCAACATAAGGGGCAAGACAGTAATATTATAAAACTATATAAAAGCCATTTCCTCTTTATTCAAATCAAACTGTTCCACTGTTGTGTCCCGCTCGTCGAGTTCCCGCGGTTTCTTCAGTTCAGCATCTTGCATCACAACATCACAATGAGGTATTCAGCAGCATCACAATTTCTATCTATTTTTTCTATACTCATCTTCATGCTTCAAATTAAGTATAATTCTGGAATCTCTCTGTGTAGATTTATATTCAGATCTGTTCACAATTGAAATATAGTTTGATGATTCTGGAAATTTAACTTTTATAACAATTTTGGCGGCAGCGGCACCGCCGGCGGCAGCGGTACTGCCGGCGGCAGCCTCAATCTGGTACAAAATGTGTATATCGATCAGCTGTGGAAGTTCAATGACGCCTACTTAGTTCTACTTGCTGAAAATACACGGAAATTGAAAGAGGCTTTTCATCAGTTGTGAAAGACGCCTATGATTGCTGAATTATATGTATCCATATAATGAAAAATAGTACATATATATACAATACAATCGTACAATTGATATATGTATACTTACCGGAAAAAAAATTGATTCGTGTTTCATACCTGCAATAACAACTTTATATGTCAGATGTACAATAACAATTTAATTTAATGATATTTAAATTAAATATGGCTTTAGTCATAGAATATGGTATATCGTTCCTCGGATGCAGGGGCAAATCCAAAGGTGTTCCCCTGTTCCCGGGAACACCCAAATATCCTGCCTTAGACTTAGTGACGGAGCTTCCAAGGTCACAGATATCAATGATCTCTTGGGGGAGTTTAATTATTGCTTTGTTAAAGCTGTTGAAAAGTTCTATGACATGTATACTGCAACAAGGTAGTTAGTTATCTTCAAATTTTCAAGTTATTTCCCTCATACTTAATCTACTTTCAAATGTGGTTATATAAAACTCATTTCTGCCTTGAATCATAAGGCCCTGTCATGCATGTGAAGTTTGAATGGTGTCATTATTTCCCTTTTATTTCCTTTCCTTCTTGAAGAGTATATAAGGTGAAGGGAACTCTTTGCGCAATGGCTGGAGTTATCTTATGACTCAAGGTTAGGGGTTTGTGTCATGGAATTGGCCTCTTGGTAATGCAAGATATGGTTGCCATGCCCTTCTGTCACAGTAGATATATAGTTAGTTTTACCCTTCTTTGGACCCTGCTATGGTGGAAGTTCCAAAGCCCCGGGTTTCCCTTTATTTTTTATAATTTTTTTATTGACTTTGAATACCAACTCTCAAGAGTTTCGGTTTATAACTTAATATTTGCATTTGATACTTAATAGGATAATGGGGAGAATGTCTTGCTCATTGTATTATCTTAATAATGAAAATCATAAATCAAAAACTATTATGGATTAGAAAGTGTCTTATGTTTGGAAACATGACAGAGTCATGTTTAGGGAGAAAAATGTAGGTTTCTCAATGTTGGACCTCATCACTTCACATACAATGGTTTACAAATGTGTTCCAAATGGTACTAGCCTTTTACTAACTTTCATATTTTGTATCATATAGGCTGATGTTGATAATGGTGAGACAAATACAAGTTAGAGCTGGCATCTCAAGACCTCCAACGAGCTCCATCCTCCAAGTATAATGGAAAACATTCTGCTGATGGTGTTCATTTTACCATTTCTACATTGTATCAATGAATTTTCAATTAGCTTTTATGCTATTTTTTTGTCTTGCAACAAACTGATAAAGGTGTATTGCAGGATGATGAAATGGAAGGTTGCCCTATTGACTTGTGGACAGAAAGAAATTTCAAGAGCATGAAGATTAAATGAGGATAGTGTCATCATATTTCACATTCATAGGAATAGTGAGAGCAAAACTAATGCTATAATTATTAATTAGTTTGTTGGTTTTTGCAGTGTTATTTAAATTAGTTTAAATTGTTGAATGCTTAACGCCATGGTGATGTCAAGTTGTATTTCCATGGTTGAATCCATTAGTCTTTGATGGAAGCATTTATGTTATTTGAACTGTGTTTTCTATTGGGATATCGTTTGCCATGACGATTAACAAGGGTCAGGGACAGTCGTTAAAGTAGGTTACCATGTATTTACCGAGCACTGTGTTCTCGTATGGTCAATTGTGAGGATTACTTTTAAGTTTCAACGTCGCCAATTCCCCCTTACCATGTCTTTCGCGATGACAATTAATAAAAGCCAAGGACAATCACTCGAAGTTGTCGGTCTTTACCTCCAAAGACCGGTTTTCTCACATGGTCAATTATACGTTGCATTTTCAAGAGCCACATCTATAGGAGGTCTTAAAGTACTAATCCAAGAAGAGGATGGACACCTCACCGATACCACAAAGAATGTTGTTTACATAGAGGTTTTCAACAATTTGTAATGGGGAATTAATTGTCATCTGTTGTTTCTTTATGTCCTTTACTAATTTCGTTGCTCAATCATAGTGTATGTTATACCAACTATTTATTTAACGTCTGGAAGGTATATAGTTTCAATTTCATAGCAGTTGCTATGGTTCATAGTGGACATGCTTGAGTTGGGCTAAATTCATTACATGTGACGCAGTCCATCAATAAACGGCTGAAAAAATCAGAATGGAAAACCACGTAATCTTTTTAACCATGATAATGAGGGAACCCAAAAATTTTGAAAAATTTATACAATGCATATAAACATAGGAATACATGTTCAAAATTCATTGCTCAGCCACATTTGACGTTGTCCCGTGCGTAGTCACGGGTGTGCGTCCTAGTATAAAACTAAACATAACTAGTGTGAATTCTTCTTCTTGTTCTAACTTCTATAATCTCAACCTTTCAATTTTCTCCTTTTCTCACTTAACAATAATACTCTTTAGCATTAGACTGGGAGCAGAAAGTAGAAGCCCGGTCAAAGTTGACAATTCATTGGTAACACAAGATTTTAATTATCGTTATTTTGCTTTGATAGTAAATGATCATCGGATCTTATAGATTTAGAAAGTGGTGTTTATGTTGCATGACAAATTACCCTTTGGATAAAGGTTGCTTCATTTTTGTACCTTCTGTTTCTACCTTTCTTATGGAAAGTTGGGACTTGTGATTTTCCCTCGACTTAAAAGGAGCACATCCAGTTAATAGTATTCTACTAAATGACAAAAGATGTATCTTGTGTAGACAAGGCTCAACATTTATCACTACATTGTATTTTAAGATGTATCTTGTGCAGACAAGGCTCCCAAACATTATACTTTATAAACAGCAAAATCCAAAATTTTCTTGCACAACAAACGTTAGATACACGAAAAATCTAAAATGAAAATCATAATATATGGACATGCTTTTAAGCTTTGCAGCACGGGTAAGCAAACCCCTTAGGTGAAATATCAACACCCTAAGTTTTTCTCGCAATTCCAACAAGCTTCAATATCCATACTATGAATCCAGTTTGATCAAAAATAATATTAAGTTGGTTTTATGTTTTTTTGTTGTTGCTATAAACAAATGATTTTTGAAATGCTCTTTTAGACGACTGGATTTTTTTTTATAGACAATGTGGTTAGAAATTAGAGTGTTAGTTAGAGGGGAGGGGGGAGCGGGGTTCGAACCCCGTACGCCTAAATTTTCACCAACGATGTCCCTTTCGCTCAACCACATTAGCTACCCTTCCGGGACCGAGGACTGGATTTAGATCATTTGGGTCTCAAATTAACATTAAATTGAATGTGAACATAAATTCATCATAATTGTCCTTCGAATCATGATGATAGTTAATCCAGAAATGACAAGTTATAAAGAACTCAATATGAATTAATAAGTAAAACATGCAACCCAAGCTCAAGAGGCAATGACTTTATAACAAATAAGAAATATAAAGGGTAAAAGATATGACAAGAGTAAATGTCAAGAAGAAAATAACGATACATCGAAATGGAGAGAAACAACTTTTGGCAAGAACATACACATTTCACCACAATAGCTAAGGATACTGTGTAATCGAATGTGTTTCTCCCTTTTTCGCTCTTATTAACTAGTATTCATAGACTTTTACAAGTATAACTACCTTATTGTATGTTGGACACTTCTCCAAGTTACTCACTAAACTAATATACGAATAATTAATGGGTACTCCCTCCGTTACAAAATAGAAGCAAAAACTGGTCAATAGAGGTCATGCTTGATTTACAAAATATAAGCACTGATTTGCATCTCTGCTTCTTTCCTTTGTCCTTCTTGGGCAGCTTCCAGAAGATAATCAGCAACAGTTTGTTCTTTTATAGGAGCTGATCTACCCGGATGATTCTGAGATTACAAGCAGGGGATGACAAAGGAGGAAGTTATACAGCAAATCAAGTGAATCATAGATCTTTAATAGTCACAACAGATTAGTAAGGCATACAGCAATGTTCTGAATAGAAAGACCATCTTCATGCCACATTTTCCATGCTTCAATCTTTGCCGGTCCCAACTTACTTGATTTGTTGGTTGCTGGGGTTACCAGAGATACTCTCCTAACTTCATTAGTTTGCAAAGTTGCTTCCCCATCCAATGATAGGTTGAACTCTTGTGACAGTTTCTGAATAACTTGAAGAAAATAATCTCCATATTTTGTCACTAAGTGCTGCACAAGATTGTTCAGAGTTTAGTATTAAAAAAAAATACGTAAAAAAGAAATTTTTTAGCTTCAGTTATCTCAAGAAATGTTTACAGGCCAAATATATTTGATTGTGCAGCATGCTCCAAGATGTGATTTACAATCATTAGAATGTCGAGTATTGACAAGAGATTGGTTATTTAGAGGTTTAACTCATGTTCATACTGGCATACTGCACAGTACCATAACAACTTCACCCCATCTGTGAAATCTAGACTCATATCATAATATTGAAATGATCCTTTGTGAAGTGCGAGGTTGTGGGATAGAGCTTCATGCTTCATCAGATACGGAAGATGATGGGGCTTGCAGTGGCAATCATGAGAAACGTTGCACCAGAGTCACTTATTGTAGATGGTCTTGTCAAAGCAATTTTTCTGATTGTTTGATCACCACATAGTGCATATCTACAAAGGTATAACAGCTTTATGAAAAAACTATGGATCAAAGAACTGTAAGTAGAACTGGTAGTTTTGAAAGTGTCAAAAAGAAAAAAAATAGAAACTTACGGAGCTGTTCCAACACTTCTTGCAAGCTTCAACCTTTCTTCTAAAAGCATTTGGTAGAGCTTCCCCTCAGACTGAGCAGAGAAGTGCAACACAAAGATTTAGAGTTGACATATGCCAGTGTATTTGGAAAATGAAGACACATGGCTAATATTTCTTAAAATCAAAATAAATTGAAAATGGTAAGACTTTTGTCCACTTATTCAAGAAAGTTCATTCAGTAGAAAAGGAAAGAAATAAAGAAAAGGAGTTGAATAAACATAACACCACTTCATTACAACCTCCGAAGAACCCTCTGATTCTGAAGTGGCTAAAATATTGGATTCTTGTGTGCTTCTATTGGATTCTGAAGTGGTAATTTCTTCGGTATATTTCTAAAAACTCCGCAACAACAGATTTCATAGCAAGATCTCCTCCGACGAAGTCCCATCTAGAGAATCATTATTGCAGTAGCCTGAGGAAGATCTCCTCCAACGAAGTCCCACAAATCGCACCTGAGGAAAGAGAGAGGTGAGGGATTACAATTTAGTGAAAGAGAGAGGTGAGGGATTACGGTGGTGAACATACGGGACGTTTTTAGATACCAAACACTGTCTAATAAAAACTCAACATAAGGGGCAAGACAGTAATATTATAAAACTATATAAAAGCCATTTCCTCTTTATTCAAATCAAACTGTTCCACTGTTGTGTCCCGCTCGTCGAGTTCCCGCGGTTTCTTCAGTTCAGCATCTTGCATCACAACATCACAATGAGGTATTCAGCAGCATCACAATTTCTATCTATTTCTTCTATACTCATCTTCATGCTTCAAATTAAGTATAATTCTGGAATCTCTCTGTGTAGATTTATATTCAGATCTGTTCACAATTGAAATATAGTTTGATGATTTTGGAAATTTAACTTTTATAACAATTTTGGCGGCAGCGGCACCGTCGGCGGCAGCGGCACCGCCAGCGGTACTGCCGGCGGCAGCCTCAATCTGGTACAAAATGTGTATATCGATCAGCTGTGGAAGTTCAATGACGCCTACTTAGTTCTACTTGCTGAAAATACACGGAAATTGAAAGAGGCTTTTCATTTGGTTGAAGCAGAGAACATGGAGCTACGTGACCTTGTCAAATCTCTCATACCGCAGGCGGCCTCCGACGGCGGCGCTCCGTTCAGCTTTTTCAGTCAATCTCTTTTCCCTTCCCACAATACAGCGGTGCCGCCAAAGGTAGTAGTTCACATCCATCATCAAATAAAGTTAACTTTTTTTTTTAATCAACTAACTTTATGCTTTTAATTAGATAAAGATAAGGCAACAATTCAAAGTTGACCGCTGTTATGCCTATTTGGGAAAAGACTGTACACGTGGAAAATACTGTACATTTGCTCATGAGGAAGATGAAATTGGACAGCCGGTGGAATTTCATCCCAGCTATAAGACTAAGAAATGCATAAAAAGTGATTGCAAACATGGGTGGTTGAAATGTTATCATATCCACCTGAGGATTATGAAGATCATGTCCCTGAGTGAGTATTAGTGTAATACTTGGACATGTAGCTATATACTGTGACTGATCCTATATACTGTGACTTTGTGTGATATTACTTTTCAACATGTTGTTTTTTAATGTGATGGTTTTTTTAGTTTAAATAACATGTTCTTTGTTTAATGTGATGGTTTTAGCATGTGACACAAAATATACATATATATATATATATATATATATATATATATATATATATATATATATATATATATATATATATATAACTTGCAAGTCTCTCTATATTAAAGGTATTTCATAGCTTGACCGAAAATGCTTATTGTCTAGATAATATATACATATACTTAATTTGGTTTAATTTCATTATATATTTCGATTACTTATATAACTATGATTTGAACCCCTATTGCATGTAGGTGTGTTGACGCTGAATTATATGTATCCATATAATGAAAAATAGTACATATATATACAATACAATCGTACAATTGATATATGTATACTTACCGGAAAAAAAATTGATTCGTGTTTCATACCTGCAATAACAACTTTATATATCAGATGTACAATAACAATTTAATTTAATGATATTTAAATTAAATATGGCTTTAGTCATAGAATATGGTATATCGTTCCTCGGATGCAGGGCAGATCCAAAGGTGTACCCCTGTTCCCGGGAACACCCAAATATCCTGCCTTAGACTTAGTGACGGAGCTTGGAAGAATTTTTTAGGAGTACTAAAATATATATTTAGTTTATGTTTAACTAATACTTAATTATCATTGGTTTGGTGGCAAAGACCATTTTGAAGAAGCTTGAGGATTCACGTTCGAATCCCTGTTCGCCTGGCGCACATTTACGCAACCAAGAGATGATGGTGGACTCGACGTGAGAGTGACTCGGGTCGCGAATACGTCTATGCTTGGTAAGCTTGTCTGGGATTTGCACATTGATTCTAATAAGCTATGGGTACAGGTATCGAAAGCAAAGTATTTGCGGATTAATTCGGTTCTTCCTCGTCACCAAGAGGGCGGGTTCGAGAACTTGGAACTCTATTATCAAAGCTAGAGGCGTGCTTAAAGAGGGGTTTTCTTTTAAGCTTGGCAGCGGAGATTCTTCGTTTTGGTATGTTCCGTGGACTTCTTTTGGCCGACTTAGTGATCTTGTTCCTTACGTGGATATCCATGATATACACCTCTCCATAAATGATCTTTTCGTAACAGACAGTGGTCAGAAATTGATCTTTGAAGGCCAATCAACTTTAGCTCTTTGAACAACTCCATCCACTCCCCTTCAACGAAGGCTCGGTCTATCTGACTCGCCTGATTGTTTCTATACCAAGGTGATTCTATTATTCCCATAAGAAATCTGTAGAGTGAAGCAATAAATAGTTAATTTCTTAAGATATTCTACGGAAAAGATAAATATTTCCATCAAAAGTAACAAAATTTATTAGTCTTCTTGGTTTATATAAATAACCTTAAAACTACATTCTGAAACACAAAGTTTCTTTTTTATTTGAAATGATAGATTATAATTTGTAAGGTCTAGCTAAACTGGAAAATACCGAAATTATTAGGCGAAATATCATCACCCGAGTTTGAACCCAAGACGTTGCAGTTGTGTGAGCTTGACTTCATTTTAACTATTTTAAAAGTCACTCATATAATAGTTTTTGATTAGTTGAGGACGTAAAAAAAATTTACCATAATAGTGCATATCAATTAAACTCCAGTGTGTATATATATATATATATATATATATATACTAAAAATTGAATAATAGATAAGGTCACATGATGGATATGATAACATTTCAACCACCCATGTTTGCAATCAGTTTTTATGCATTTCTTAGTCTTATAGCTGGGATGAAATTCCACTGGCTGTCCAATTTCATCTTCCTCATGAGCAAATCTACAGTATTTTCCACGTGTACAGCCTTTTCCTAAATAGGCATAACAGCTGTCAACCTTGAATTGTTGCCTTATCTTTATCTAATTAAAAACATAAAGTTAGTTGATTAAAAAAAAAAAGTTAACTATATTTGATGATGGATGTGAACTACTACCTTTGGCGGCACCGCTGTATTGTCGGAAGGGAAAAGAGATTGACTGAAAAAGCTGAACGGAGCGCCGCCACCGGAGGGCGCCTGCGGTGTGAGAGATTCGACAAGGTCACGTAGGTCCATGTTCTCTGCTTCAACAGAACGAAAAGCCTCTATTGTTATTTCCACCTTCAAGGTTGACCACTGTTATGCCTATTTGGGAAAAGCCTGTACACGTGGAAAATACTGTAGATTTGCTCATGAGGAAGATGAAATTGGACAGCCGGTGGAATTTCATCCCAGCTATAAGACTAAGAAATGCATAAAAACTGATTGCAAACATGGGTGGTTGAAATGTTATCATATCCATCATGTGACCTTATCTATTATTCAATTTTTAGTATATATATATATATATACACTGGAGTTTAATTGATATGCACTATTATGGTAAATTTTTTTTACGTCTTCAACTAATCAAAAACTATTATATGAGTGACTTTTAAAATAGTTAAAATGAAGTCAAGCTCACACAACTGCAACGTCTTGGGTTCAAACTCGGGTGATGATATTTCGCCTAATAATTTCGGTATTTTCCAGTTTAGCTATACCTTACAAATTATAATCTATCATTTCAAATAAAAAAGAAATTTTGTGTTTCAGAATGTAGTTTTAAGGTTATTTATACAAACCAAGAAGACTAATAAATTTTGTGACCATCTATCATTTTGATAAAAACTCATGGTTATTTACTGATTGCCATCTATCATTTCTATCATGTGACCATCTATCATTTTTGGTAAAAAGTTTGTTGATGAATAGTAAAAATAAAAAAGGAGAAATAATTTTAAAAAACAAAGTAGGTTGCAAAACAGTAATAAAAGAGGTGCAGTTAGCATCAGGGTGCTGTATTATGAAAGTGGGGGTTTGTTTAGCAGCAGCCCAATTTTCGTACTATGGGCTTAATATCTACGAAACCTGGGATTAAGGGGGTTGTATGATTGAAAATGAGGGGTGTGATTAGTAAGCTGAACTAAAAATTAAAATAAAATAAACCTGAACTATATATAAGGCAACAGAGTAAAAGCTAAACCTAATTCTAACAATTCTAACCCTCATCTTACTTTTGCGCAGCATCTACTAGAAACAGAGGAGAGAGAAAGCGAAAATTTCACTTTCGAGAGAGAAAGAAGAAGGAGAGAGAGAGAGAGAGAATCGTAGGGAGAACGACGGTGAGTGAGGAGGAGGACGACGGGGCGGTTCTGGTTCGGTGATGGGAGCGACGACGACGGTCAGGCGACGGTGGCTCTAACGGCGTTGATTCCCTTTTTTCGCGGTGGAAGGGTGGTTGATGACGGTGGTGGAAATACCTGAGAGGAACACGCACGACAGCGTGGATTAAATTTGTTTTCCTTTTCTAAAGAATTCTTAAACTCTGATTCAATTGCTGAACCAATTTAGAGTTATATATTCCAATTTCGTTTTTTTCAAACCTTAATTTCAGAATGTTCTATTGATGAACTGAGAAAACATGACTTAGAAAAAAAACGAATTCGACAAACTTGAGCTCTAGCTTCTGTGAACCAAAACTCTGCTTCTCTCCCTGATTTTGAAAATTCCCAGTGTTTGTTGATTAGGGGTTTTAGGATGAAAACCTAATCTTTTTGTGATTTTCCTAATTTTTATTGTCCTAATTTGACTGCTTTTGAGGGTTTTATAATGCTTTTTTAGGGTTTAGGAAATTAAATTTCTGATTCTAATCAATCCTTTGTTTCCTATTTTGAATTAGGATCGGAGGAGAAGACTTGCTTGCCAAGGAGGCCAAAAGATTCAGTTGCTAGTTATTTGTGCTGATGCGCCCCTTTTTGCGATTTTTTGTATTATATTATTATTTTTTGCATTTTTGCAGTTTTGGTTATTTTTTATAATTTTGTAATTTATATTTATTTTCGTATTTTGGACTATGGACTTAATATCATTTTTTATTCTTGGATTAAAAACTAAAACTAATGATACAAACGCCCTTAATGTGGTTTTAGAATCATTCAAGACAAACGACTTTGTGATCCAAACGCTTGCCCATCGACTGTCCTCACTCTTCCTTGTATTGAAATTAGGTGATGTGGGACTCTAATGATACAAGTGAATTTTCCACACCCTTTTCACTGCTGATAATTTTTTTGAATTAATATTTCCCTAAATATTGTCTAACGAGCGGGAAAACATTTCACTAACTTACATTATCAGTAAATCATCGTTGGATTACATCAACGGTGGTAAATCTAATATATCCGGCGACTGTAAAGACATCTCAAACAAATACCCAAATCCTTCTCTCTCTCCACATCTCTTCTCGTCTTCCTCCTCCCAATGCCCCTTATTCTCTCCCCTCCAACCTCTCACCTTCCACATCTTTACACAAATAGACTAACAGATATAGAGGCGGTGAGCGCCGGCGAGATGAGCGAGAGAGAGGGAAGAAGCACCAAAATCCAGAGAGAGAGGAAGAAAGGGACGATGCAAAAGGGTGCCGCCGGCGTTTGTCCTTTACGCGCCACATGTCAGAGTGTTCCACCGGCGGGTGCTTCGGCAAGGTTGCAGATCAGAACGTTTTTACTCCATCTATCATTAGGTTTGTTTGAAGGCCCTTCCTATTCTGATTACAAGATAAGCTTATTTTTTCAATACAAAGAAGAATAGTAAGTTTTAAGAGATAAAAATTACTCTTGTTTGGGTTTGGTTGCAGGTTATGGCATATGTTGATGTTTTAACTGCCGATGAAACAGGTTTCTGAAAAGTGAAAACCTTATTAGTTGTTATTTTATGTTAAGATAAATTGTTATTTTATGATGAAACAGATATGCAACTTTGTGAATTCGTCATTAGAAATATGAATTTGACTTTGGGAAGGCGTACGTTTCAGATTATATTGTTATTATAGTTTAACATCAAATTAAAGGGAGCCACAAATTAGTGAATCAAAAGGTATCGTCTGTTCCCAATTCAATTTTAATATTAGCAATCTATATGGATAAATATTGAGGGGAAGATATTCTTACACAACATATCATTAGAATTAAATAAAAATGAGTCCGGTTTGTACCATTTTCATCTTCTAATTCTGCACCACTCTCTCATTGCTATCCGTTCTATGGTTTGTTTCTTACTCATCTGTCTTTCACAAATTAGGAGCTTCCCATGTGGGAATCAATTTTGGAGTTTGGATTTTTAATTGTTACATATTTTTGGTTTGTGATTGATATATTCTGGTGGTTAATTTAAATCCTGCTCAAATGCATATTCTTGATTTTAAAAAGAAAAAATTAGTCAGCAAATACATTTTATGTGTACCTAAACCAGGCTTATTGAGGGAGTTCCCTAATGTTTTCTTCTAATTTATAGGTTTTCCCTAAATATAGGTTGTCCTGGGCATGCAGATTATGTTTGCTTTAAGTTTGTTCCGAAAGCTCTTCAAAAAGCATACTTCTACAGCTTATCAGCTCATCTCAATCTGTATTGCTTAGGTAAAATGCTGCAAATCGACTTCCAAGGTCACTGATATCAAGGATCTCTTGGGGGAGTTTAATTATTGCTTTGTTAAAGCTGTTGAAAAGTTCTATGACATGTATACTGCAACAAGGTAGTTAGTTATCTTCAATTTTTCAAGTTATTTCCCTCATACTTAATCTACTTTCAAATGTGGTTATATAAAACTCATTTCTGCCTTGAATCATAAGGCCCTGTCATGCATGTGAAGTTTGAATGGTGTCATTATTTCCCTTTTATTTCCTTTCCTTCTTGAAGAGTATATAAGGTGAAGGGAACTCTTTGCGCAATGGCTGGAGTTATCTTATGACTCAAGGTTAGGGGTTTGTGTCATGGAATTGGCCTCTTGGTAATGCAAGATATGGTTGCCATGCCCTTCTGTCACAGTAGATATATAGTTAGTTTTACCCTTCTTTGGACCCTGCTATGGTGGAAGTTCCAAAGCCCCGGGTTTCCCTTTATTTTTTATAATTTTTTTATTGACTTTGAATACCAACTCTCAAGAGTTTCGGTTTATAACTTAATATTTGCATTTGATACTTAATAGGATAATGGGGAGAATGTCTTGCTCATTGTATTATCTTAATAATGAAAATCATAAATCAAAAACTATTATGGATTAGAAAGTGTCTTATGTTTGGAAACATGACAGAGTCATGTTTAGGGAGAAAAATGTAGGTTTCTCAATGTTGGACCTCATCACTTCACATACAATGGTTTACAAATGTGTTCCAAATGGTACTAGCCTTTTACTAACTTTCATATTTTGTATCATATAGGCTGATGTTGATAATGGTGAGACAAATACAAGTTAGAGCTGGCATCTCAAGACCTCCAACGAGCTCCATCCTCCAAGTATAATGGAAAACATTCTGCTGATGGTGTTCATTTTACCATTTCTACATTGTATCAATGAATTTTCAATTAGCTTTTATGCTATTTTTTTGTCTTGCAACAAACTGATAAAGGTGTATTGCAGGATGATGAAATGGAAGGTTGCCCTATTGACTTGTGGACAGAAAGAAATTTCAAGAGCATGAAGATTAAATGAGGATAGTGTCATCATATTTCACATTCATAGGAATAGTGAGAGCAAAACTAATGCTATAATTATTAATTAGTTTGTTGGTTTTTGCAGTGTTATTTAAATTAGTTTAAATTGTTGAATGCTTAACGCCATGGTGATGTCAAGTTGTATTTCCATGGTTGAATCCATTAGTCTTTGATGGAAGCATTTATGTTATTTGAACTGTGTTTTCTATTGGGATATCGTTTGCCATGACGATTAACAAGGGTCAGGGACAGTCGTTAAAGTAGGTTACCATGTATTTACCGAGCACTGTGTTCTCGTATGGTCAATTGTGAGGATTACTTTTAAGTTTCAACGTCGCCAATTCCCCCTTACCATGTCTTTCGCGATGACAATTAATAAAAGCCAAGGACAATCACTCGAAGTTGTCGGTCTTTACCTCCAAAGACCGGTTTTCTCACATGGTCAATTATACGTTGCGTTTTCAAGAGCCACATCTATAGGAGGTCTTAAAGTACTAATCCAAGAAGAGGATGGACACCTCACCGATACCACAAAGAATGTTGTTTACATAGAGGTTTTCAAAAATTTGTAATGGGGAATTAATTGTCATCTGTTGTTTCTTTATGTCCTTTACTAATTTCGTTGCTCAATCATAGTGTATGTTATACCAACTATTTATTTAACTTCTGGAAGGTATATAGTTTCAATTTCATAGCAGTTGCTATGGTTCATAGTGGACATGCTTGAGTTGGGCTAAATTCATTACATGTGACGCGCAGCCCATCAATAAACGGCTGAAAAATCAGAATGGAAAACCACGTAATCTTTTTAACCATGATAATGAGGGAACCCAAAAATTCTGAAAAATTTATACAATGCATATAAACATAGGAATACATGTTCAAAATTCATTGCCCAGACACATTTGACGTTGTCCCGTGCGTAGTCACGGGTGTGCGTCCTAGTATAAAACTAAACATAACTAGTGTGAATTCTTCTTCTTGTTCTAACTTCTATAATCTCAACCTTTCAATTTTCTCCTTTTCTCACTTAACAATAATACTCTTTAGCATTAGACTGGGAGCAGAAAGTAGAAGCCCGGTCAAAGTTGACAATTCATTGGTAACACGAGATTTTAATTATCGTTATTATGCTTTGATAGTAAATGATCATCGGATCTTATAGATTTAGAAAGTGGTGTTTATGTTGCATGACAAATTACCCTTTGGATAAAGGTTGCTTCATTTTTGTACCTTCTGTTTCTACCTTTCTTATGGAAAGTTGGGACTTGTGATTTCCCTCGACTTAAAAGGAGCACATCCAGTTAATAGTATTCTACTAAATGACAAAAGATGTATCTTGTGTAGACAAGGCTCAACATTCATCACTACACTGTATTTTAAGATGTATCTTGTGCAGACAAGGCTCCCAAACATTATACTTTATAAACAGCAAAATCCAAAATTTTCTTGCACAATAAACATTAGATACACGAAAAATCTAAAATGAAAATTATAATATATGGACATGCTTTTAAGCTTTGCAGCACGGGTAAGCAAACCCCTTAGGTGAAATATCAACACCCTAAGTTTTTCTCGCAATTCCAACAAGCTTCAATATCCATACTATGAATCCAGTTTGATCAAAAATAATATTAAGTTGGTTTTATGTTTTTTTTTGTTGCTATAAACAAATGAATTTTGAAATGCTCTTTTAGACGACTGGATTTTTTTTATAGACAAAGTGGTTAGAAATTAGAGTGTTAGTTAGGGGGGAGGGGGGAGCGGGTTCGAACCCCGTACGCCTAAATTTTCACCAACGATGTCCCTTTCGCTCAACCACATTAGCTACCCTTCCGGGACCGAGGACTGGATTTAGATCATTTGGGTCTCAAATTAACATTAAATTGAATGTGAACATAAATTCATCATAATTGTCCTTCGAATCATGATGATAGTTAATCCAGAAATGACAAGTTATAAAGAACTCAATATGAATTAATAAGTAAAACATGCAACCCAAGCTCAAGAGGCAATGACTTTATAACAAATAAGAAATATAAAGGGTAAAAGATATGACAAGAGTAAATGTCAAGAAGAAAATAACGATACATCGAAATGGAGAGAAACAACTTTTGGCAAGAACATACACATGTCACCACAATAGCTAAGGATACTGTGTAATCGAATGTGTTTCTCCCTTTTTCGCTCTTATTAACTAGTATTCATAGACTTTTACTCACTAAACTAATATACGAATCATTAACGGGTACTCCCTCCGTTACAAAATAGAAGCAAAAACTGGTCAACAGAGGTCATGCTTGATTTACAAAATATAAGCACTGATTTGCATCTCTGCTTCTTTCCTTTGTCCTTCTTGGGCAGCTTCCAGAAGATAATCAGCAACAGTTTGTTCTTTTACAGGAGCTGATCTACCCGGATGATTCTGAGATTACAAGCAGGGGCTGACAAAGGAGGAAGTTATACAGCAAATCAAGTGAATCATAGATCTTTAATAGTCACAACAGATTAGTAAGGCATACAGCAATGTTCTGAATAGAAAGATCATCTTCATGCCACATTTTCCATGCTTCAATCTTTGCCAGTCCCAAGTTACTTGATTTGTTGGTTGCTGGGGTTACCAGAGATACTCTCCTAACTTCATTAGTTTGCAAAGTTGCTTCCCCATCCAATGATAGGTTGAACTCTTGTGACAGTTTCTGAATAACTTGAAGAAAATAATCTCCATATTTTGTCACTAAGTGCTGCACAAGATTGTTCAGAGTTTAGTATTAAAAAAAAATACGTAAAAAAGAAATTTTTTAGCTTCAGTTATCTCAAGAAATGTTTACAGGCCAAATATATTTGATTGTGCAGCATGCTCCAAGATGTGATTTACAATCATTAGAATGTCGAGTATTGACAAGAGATTGGTTATTTAGAGGTTTAACTCATGTTCATACTGGCATACTGCACAGTACCATAACAACTTCACCCCATCTGTGAAATCTAGACTCATATCATAATATTGAAATGATCCTTTGTGAAGTGCGAGGTTGTGGGATAGAGCTTCATGCTTCATCAGATACGGAAGATGATGGGGCTTGCAGTGGCAATCATGAGAAACGTTGCACCAGAGTCACTTATTGTAGATGGTCTTGTCAAAGCAATTTTTCTGATTGTTTGATCACCACATAGTGCATATCTACAAAGGTATAACAGCTTTATGAAAAAACTATGGATCAAAGAACTGTAAGTAGAACTGGTAGTTTTGAAAGTGTCAAAAAGAAAAAAAATAGAAACTTACGGAGCTGTTCCAACACTTCTTGCAAGCTTCAACCTTTCTTCTAAAAGCATTTGGTAGAGCTTCCCCTCAGACTAAGCAGAGAAGTGCAACACAAAGATTTAGTGTTGACATATGCCAGTGTATTTGGAAAATGAAGACATATGGCTAATATTTCTTAAAATCAAAATAAATTGAAAATGGTAAGACTTTTGTCCACTTATTCAAGAAAGTTCATTGAGTAGAAAAGGAAAGAAATAAAGAAAAGGAGTTGAATAAACATAACACCACTTCATTACAACCTCCGAAGAACTTTCTGATTCTGAAGTGGCTAAAATATTGGATTCTTGTGTGCTTCTATTTTCCTCCTCTCCAAGCATGTAGGTGTTTTGACGCGGAATGATATGTATCCATATAATGGTATTTCATTATATATATATATATATATATATATATATATATATATATATATATATATATATAACTTGCAAGTCTCTCTATATTAAAGGTATTTCATAGCTTGACCGAAAATGCTTATTGTCTAGATAATATATACATATACTTAATTTGGTTTAATTTCATTATATATTTCGATTACTTATATAACTATGATTTGAACCCCCTATTGCATGTAGGTGTGTTGACGCGGAATTATATGTATCCATATAATGGACAATAGTACATATATATACAATACAATTGTACAATTGATATGTGTATACTTACTGGAAAAAAAAATTGATTCGTGTTTCATACCTGCAAGCAAAGTATTGAAATCTATGGGTACAAGTATTGAAAGCAAAGTATTTGGGGATTAATTCGGTCCTTCCTCGTCACCAAGAGGCGGGTTCGAGAATTTGGAACTCTATTAAAGAGGGGTTTTCTTTTAAGCTTGGCAGCGGAGATTCTTCGTTTTGGTATGTTCCGTGGACTTCTTTTGGCCGACTTAGTGATCTTGCTCCTTACGTGGATATCCATGATATACACCTCTCCATAAATGATCTTCTTTGTAACGGACAGTGGTCAGAAATTGATCTTTGAAGGCCAATTAACTTTAGCTCTTTGAACAACTCCATCCACTCCCCTTCAACGAAGGCTCGGTCTATCCGACTCGCCTGATTATTTCTATACCAATGTGTTTCCTTCCTAGGAGAGGAAGGTCACCCAGTTCCAATTCATCGGCCTAGTTCCTGAATTCCATCATGCTAGCAATGACATTAGAGTGGCCTTTACGCTCCTCGAGTAGTAACACTTCGTTGAAATCGCCCATGACTAACAGGGGGAGGAGGATAAGGATTTTAATAGATTCTATTATTCCCATAAGAAATCTGTAGAGTGAAGCAATAAATAGTTAAGTTCTTAAGGATATTCTACGGAAAAGATAAATATTTCCATCAAAAGTAACAAAATTTACTAGTCTTCTTGATTTGTATAAATAACCTTAAAACTACATTCTGAAACAGAAAATTTCTTTTTTATTTGAAATGATAGATTATAATCTGTAAGGTCTAGCTAAACTGGAAAATACCGAAATTATTAGGCGGAATATCATCACCCGAGTTTGAACCCAAGACGTTGCAGTTGTGTGAGCTTGACTTCATTTTAACTATTTTAAAAGTCACTCATATAATAGTTTTTGATTAGTTGAAAGCGCAAAAAAAATTTACCATAATAGTGCAAATCAATTAAACTCCAGTATATATATACTAAAAATTGAATAATAGATAAGGCGGATATACATAGGGCTCAGGGTGTGCAGCTGCACACCTTCAAATTTTAAAAATCTCACTGATACCCATATTATAATTTTTTTGATGCTATATTTTTTTACTTTACACATCCTCCCAACCTAGTCTCTACTATCTGCACCACTCATTAAGCTCAAACTCCAAAAACTATCGCTCTCCAAAAACAAACACAACATATGCCCAAAAAAAAGCAAACACAATACGCACCACTGATAACTCTATACAATAAGTTTAGAGTGGTATGAAAAATTTAGAGTGGTCAATACAATAAGTTAGCCCAAATACTACCAAAAATTACTCAAAAAGCTATATTGCCTGAGTCATTAAAACTGTACCTGTTCCAATAGTGCATTTGGTCAAGAAAAAGACGAAAAGAAGACAGAACTAACCAAAGAAAAAAAAAGTATGCATAAGGAGGTCAGTGAGGAGGGCAATATGTGCAACAAATATTCAAAAGTAGTATCCAGTGCAGCTGCACTTAATGCATCTGCATCGTCAAAACACAGTGCACCTGCACTGAAGAAAAGTGATGCACCTGCACTGAAGAAAAGTGATGCACCTGCACCTCACGCATTTGCATCAAGAAAAAGAACCACCAAAAACAGAAAAATTGTATTGATCCAACAGTTTTGAAATACCCACTCAAGCCCTTTGTTGTACTTAAAGCTCTTCAAGTCTTGGGAATTTTGTGAGTCTAATCTATATTTTGAAACCTCTTGTGTTTTGACCGAACGTAATCTAGAAATTTCCAAAGGTTAAAGAAAAACTTTTTATCTAGTTTGGAACTGATTGATTTTCAGTGAAGCACACACTCACATAAATGAGTTCTAATAACTTTGGATGTTTTGGAATTTCAGAAGCACAAAGTCAAAATTTCTGAGAAAAGAAGTTCATTCAGTTATGCATTTTTATCTTGAAAAGATATGAGCTGATATGTTCTTCTTAATTATAGAAGTCTATTGTAGTTTTCTTTCTTGTCATTACTTGAGGACAAGCAACAATTTAAGTTTGGGGGTGTGATAACTCTATTTTATATAGAGTTATTTATACAACTAAACCTAAATAAATTGTTGAAATCAAGTATAAATTAAGTAAATATCATAGAAGAAATTAGATAAACAACATTAAAGGATAAAGCAAGTGGTCATTCACAATATTAAGCATGATGTCTAGATATTGGTATGTTTGATATGTTTGTGAGTATTTTCAGATAAAACATCTACATTGGAAGAACACAATACACAAAGTAAAAGATTTCATCCAAATCATCCAGTGCACCTGCACTGCATGCACCTGCACTGCATGCACCTGCACTTGATGCAGCTGCACTGCATGCAGCTGCACCATTCTGCGAATGGTAGAAAAAGGCCAACACCGGAAGCACCTCAAACCAAAAGAAGACAAAGGCACCACCAAATGACATTATAGCTGATCCAAAATCACATGGGGCACATGGAAACTTTATAAAGGAGGCGCCCACAATGGATGACCACTTGAAGAAATCATTTCATGAACCATATGGCAAGCTCTAATTGGACCACTTTTGATATTGAGTATGAAACTCAAATTGCTTTTGCAAAGGCTGAAAAGTAACCATGGTTGAGTTCTCAAGTTTACTTAGCCCTCAAGGAATTCACTTTTTGGAGGCTATATAAGGATCCCCACTTCTCACTTTGAAGATATAATCTCTTTTTCACATTTCTACACTTTTAGAATTTCTTGTACTTTTATTTTCAAGTTTTTAGTTCTAATTTCCTAGATAGTGGCAAGGAGAAAAGGAAGGAATTGACGACTTCTCCCTTGTCTTCTTCATAGATATAGAAAGAAGATCAGTGCACCTGCATTGCTTGATGCAAGAAAGCTTCAATATTGTAAACTCTACTTTGTTGTTCTTTCTTGATAATTTCCCTCACCTCAATATGTTTTATTCAATCTCTTTTCATCTTGCAATGTCTATCATGAGCTAAGTTTCTTTAGTTGAGATGTGCTAGTCTTATAATGATCTTTTAAGAAAGTCTAAGTGTCATTTGTGTGTTGCATGTACTTTGATTCTTGTGTTATACTGCATCCATCTTATTTTAAGGTTGATCGCTTAAAATGAGTAGAGTTATATTCACAGACATGGTTTATAACTAGAAATCAAGAATCAATAGGGGCAAGCGTTTAATAAAGCCTTTATTAACTTGTTTAATAAAAGAAGCTTGTTAATTCCATGTTAGTTCTAGAAATAGGATAACATAGCCCTTAGGATTAAATCAGCAAGTACTTCAAGGTCAAGAGTGAATTTATTTAGCACACCTAGACATAGGAAGCTTGTAAAACAACTTTTGAAATAGTAGCTGAAAAGCTCACAACTGATGCAGCTGCATCCAGTGCACCTGCACCACACGAATGCACTTAACACTTAAAAGAAAGTTATTTGATGAAAGCATCTCAACTATATTTCTCCACTGATTTCCTCTCTATTGTTTATTGTCATTTTAACTTCATTTCAACTTCAACCAAAACCAAACATTCTGAATAGTGTAGTTGCACTAATTTGCATTTCTTTACAACAATATATAAGAGTTAATCCAATCTCTGTGGGTTCGATCTTATTATACTACTTGTTTGTGACTGTGTATACTTGCATACGTTTTTCACACACCAAGTTTTTGGCGCCGTTGCCGGGGATTGAAAATAATTTTTTGTTATTGTTTTGAAGAAAGTAGATTAGTGTTTATTTTTGTTATTCTGTGTTTTGTTTTCTGTGCAGAAATAGGTGCATTTACACCTAGTGCAACTGCACTAGCTTTTGCCCAGAGACAAACCACCAGAACTTGAGTTTAATCCAGAGATAGAAAGACAGTTTAGAAGGTTGCGTAGAATCCAAAAAGAAAGGCTGCAAACCCTCCTTAGGGATAAATTTTAATGTGATATTTACTAGAAGACGTGTAAATGAATTTGTTCAAAACTTCGATACGATTGTTTTGATGCAAACCCACCTTAGGGATAAATCAAAGAAACTACCACTACAACACGACAGTGACTGGAACAAGCCATGTTTTTTCTTCTTCTAAACTTGTATTTTGGTTTTTCAAATATATCAAAATTGAACACTCGAAGTCCACATATCTCATTTAGACACACAACATGTATTATACTCAGATATATCATTGTTTAGTCCTCACTCCCCAGACTTTTCCATGGCTTTCATAACAGTTCCCAAACTAAAAACTATGTGACACACAAGATAATCGCCAATTTTTGTTTCTTAATGACAATCAGGCTAGTGTAGCATTTTTAAAGAAAACAAAATGTGAATTGATAATCCTCCTAGCAAAAAAAGGGAAAACACATAATCGCCAACAACTTAGTTAGAATATTGTGATACATAATAACGCAATGTAATGTCACATGAAGATTAAGGTTTAGTGTGGTTCACACTGACCAAAAGAGTCTAAAATTCTTAGCAGATTAGAGGTTGATGGGAGAAGAATAGCATAGATGGATTTCTAAATTACTTGGCTTTGACTTTGAGATCAAGTATAAGCCTGGCATTGAGAATAAAGCAGCAGATGCTTTGTCGTGAAGGTTACAATATGCAACACTCACTACTGTGCAATTTTTTGATTGGCAAGACATTGAATCAGAAATTGACAAAGATGAGAAGAAGAAGAGTATAATGCAGGATTTGTTGATGAAAGAAGGTGATCACCAGGGATACAAACTAGTGAATTGTCTAAATACATTCAAAAATGTATTTTTAATAATTCGTAAAACCTAATATTATTAAATTTGAAATGTAAAATACAATAAAATAAATCAAATATGCATGAAAGCGATTAATAAGTGATTCATTATAATTTTGTAAAAAAAGGTGATTAATTATAATACTCATAAACTTCTTCTCACCTAAAAATTAAAATTTAATCAGTCACTTAACTTATATTCATAATGAAATTTTTTTATACAATTAATTATTCTTTAATTTCTAAAAATTGAGAGGGGGAAATTTTATTAGTCAAAGCTTTTTTTTTAGAAAATATACTTAATTATTTTTTAAAAAATTTGGCACTCATTAATTAATTATTTTTTTTAGAAAATAAAGTAACTCTTAATCAAAAAGTGTTTGAGTGTTGATAAATTAAATAATTTTTTGGAGTACAATTTGGATACATTAGAAAAACATTTTATTTAGTCTTTATGCATAGTATCTGCAGAGCATTAAAGACAAAAAAGGATATTTATTACCAAACTTTTGTAGGAGTGCCACGTGAAATAGCAATAAATGAGATTCATTCTCAAATGTTATATATAGATATAGATATAGATTAACGAAAAAGGTGGAAATAACAATAGTAGCAATAGGAATGACATGAAATCAAAAAATTCATTCTACAAGTGGATAGTCCTGCGACACTGTATGTGAATATTAGTTTTTATATAAAACTATAACTATAGTTATATGAGTGTAACTGTGGTTAGTTTAACCAAGTGTAGTTAATCTGTTTCTTAGTTAGTTAGGTTTCAGTTTAACACTGTAACAATCATTTTTTGTATCATTTAATCTTGAGCATTCTAATATATAAGTCTCAAGATGTATTCTGTTCAACATCAATAATAAAGAATTCTTTCCTATACTCTGATCTTCAACATGGTATCCAGAGCGTGTTGACATTTTTTTTTCCTTTTTTTTCTTCTTCTCGCTTTCGCTCTTCTTCTCGGTGATGGCCTCCGCCACCAACGCCGATGGTCAACCGCAACCTCAATCAATCACCGTCACCGGTAGCTCCACCGCACCGTAAATCAAAGAGTTCCGCCACAAGATCACCGAAAAGTTACACGACGAGAACTTCATTCTTTAGCGACAACAGGTTGAGCCGGTGATTAAGGCTCACCGACTTCAACACTTCCTTGTTTCACCGCACATTCCTCTGCGCTACCTAACAGAATAAGATCGTCAATTGGAGAACGAAAATCCGGCGTACCAAGCCTGGGAAGCTCAGGACCAAATGCTTCTCTCCTGGCTCCAAACATCTCTTTCTACTGGAATTCAAGCTAGAGTTGTTGGTTCCAATCACACATATGAACTTTGGGAAAAGATTTTCACCTATTTCCAGAAACTAGGTCGAACAAAGATTCGTCAACTTCGTCAAGAGTTACGCACAACCAAACTGGAAAATCTGACTGTTAAGGAGTATCTTGCAAAGATAAAAACCCTTGTTGATTCCCTGTCTTCCGTTGGTGAACCTGTCTCATCTCAAGATCATCTCGACGCCATCATCGATGGTCTCCCTCAGGCATACGACTCCATAATTTCTGTGATTGAAAGCAGATTTGATACTGATGTCTCTGTTGAAGAGGCTGAAGCCCTCCTTTTAGGCCAAGAAATTCGGCTTCAGCAATATCGCAAACAGAATGCGAACGATTCCGCCACCGTTCTTCTAACTCAGGCACCCAATCAACACTCTCACAACAATTCCACTCAAGATCCTGCAAATAACAATGGAATTTCCAACAGTAATGCTCAGAACACTGGTTTTGGCTTTCGTGGTCGTGGCCGCGGCAGAGGGCGTGGTCGTGGAGGACGCTCTCAGGTTCAATGTCAGGTCTGCAATCGATTTGGTCACTCTGCCGCCTTCTGCTATTATCGTTACAATCAGACCTTCAATGCAGGTATGCCACAGCAAAACCTCAACCCGTATGCCTATGTGAGACCTCAGACCACTCAACCCAACCCTAACCCTCAACAAACTACATGGTCTACACCCTTTCCTCCTCAAACCGCCCCTGCAACTGCCCTCCTGGTCAATACTCCTCTGATGCAGAACCCCAACTTCTTTGGCGATACGGCTGCATCTCTTCATGTGACACATGATGGACAGAACATTCAGCATCCACAACTCAGTCTTGATACTCCAAGCCAGGTGTGTGTAGGCAACGGACAAGGTTTGCCTGTTCTCTCCTTTGGTTCCACTACTTTTAACTCTCCTTTTAACTCTAATTTCAAGTTTTACTTGCATAACTTGCTTCATGTTCCTAGTATTTCAAAAAATCTTATTAGCATTCATAAATTGCTACGTGACAATCCTGTTTTTGTTGAATTTCACTTGAATGATTGCTTTGTTAAGTCCCAGGCTACACATGAAGTGCTCTTGCATGGACGTGCTGGCCCGGATGGTTTATATGAGTTCAAAGACCTGCTTGCATCTGCCACTGGTTCTCCCTGCACTCCACCTACTGCTAAGTCACCTTCAAACACTATTAATTCATGTGTTTTTAATACTACTGTTTCCTCTAATGTTGTTGATACTATACAAACATGGCATTTGAGATTAGGACACCCACATTTTAATGTTTTGAAACATGTATTCACTCTCTGTAACATGCCTATGCCTAATAAAAATGTTTCTGTTTTTTGTGATGCCTGTTGTGCTGGTAAATCCCATAGACTTCCTAGTTATCCATCTGACACTGTTTATCATGCCCCTCTTGAGCTTGTTTATAGTGATCTATGGGGGCCAACTCCTATGCCATCTTCCACGGGTTTCTACTACTACTTAACCTTTGTTGATGCCTATTCTCGCTTCACCTGGTTTTACTTACTTAAGTCTAAATCAGAAACATTCAATATTTTTAAGCAATTCAAAACCATGGCTGAATTACAATTCAACACCAAGCTAAAGTGTCTTCAAACTGACTGGGGTGGGGAATTTAGACCTCTTTCAAAGTACCTGGCAGATTTAGGAGTTATTCACAGACTAATTTGCCCTGACACACTGTTAGCCTGTAATTTCGACAGGCTTCATTGAAAATGGTCAACAAGGCTTGACTTATATTTCGACAAAGACCAAAGTATTTCGACAGAGAAAATGGTCATACGCAGGGTAAATTCGACAAGCTTCCGGGGAAGCAAAAGCAAGAAGGAGGAAAATGGACATAAGCTTTCGACAGACAGAAAACAGAGCAGTTATGCGCTGAAGAGCTAGCAGTTGGTCGAAGCGTGATGAAGCGGTTCTTGTCGAAAGTAGGAGTAGCAGTTATTAGTTTTCAAATTTCTAGGCAATTACTTAGTTTAGTTTTCCCCTCTCTTTTCCTCTGTATAAATAGTAGTTTCTGAGAAGAAACAAGGGCAATTTCTCATACCAAGTTCCCACGCTCAAAGTACCGACACGCACTGAGAAACGAGTACAAGGAACGCATGTATGATCTTGTGTACCACCCCTTTAAATTAATGCAATTTTAATTTTCCTTTTCTTTACGTTTCCTGCAAATTTTCTCTTTGTTTTATCCTCCCTCATTTGGAGTAATTTGACGGTTTCGCGGAGAAATCGACGGTTATCTTCTTCTTTTACTGTTAAACAGCAAGAACACAAGCGATTCACTAAAAACTCTAAACACAAATGGTCTTACGATTCAGTGGTTGATCCTGCAAGTTAACCAAATTGGAGATCAGCGGTGTTTACCAAAATCCACGGTAAACACACACACCACCAGAATGGGGTTATCGAAAGAAAACATAGACATATAGTTGAAATTGGTCTAACCCTTTTATTGCAAGCTAAAATGCCTCTTTCATTTTGGGATCATGCTTTTGCTACTGCTGTACATTTAATTAACAGGTTGCCCACTACATCTCTTAATGGTGAAGTCCCATTTAAATTGCTTTATGGCCAATTGCCTAATTATTCGTCATTTAGAGCTTTTGGGTGTAGCTGTTTTCCTTGCTTGCGACCATATCATGCTCATAAACTTGATTTTAGATCACATGAATGCATTTTTCTGGGATATTCTGCTTCTCATAAAGGATACAAATGCTTGTCTCCAAATGGTAGAATTTTTGTCTCTAAGGATGTTGTTTTCAATGAGAAGAAATTTCCATATAAAGATCTCTTTGACCCTAAGCCATCCCTCTCACCCACACAATCTGAACCTCCCACCAAAACCACTGCCTCTATACCAAAAGTTACTTCACCTATTCCAACCCCTCATTCCAGTACCCCTACCTCCACTAATCACCACTTACCTACGGTCACTATGTCTGGCACTCCTCCTACATCAGACACCTTACCTCCTCCCTCTCCTACTGCTAGTCACAAACCTCAAATTACCACCCAAACTACCATAAACTCTCTGCCTACCTCCACTGCCACTCCAAACCTACCACCAATCAATAATCACCCAATGACAACTAGAGCCAAAAGTGGTATTGTCAAACCAAAATATCCCCCAACACTTCTTCTCACTCATGTTGAACCCAAAAGTGTCAAAACTGCTCTTCAGCAACCTGCCTGGCTCAATGCAATGACAGAAGAATATAATGCCCTCTTGACAAATCATACATGGTCTCTTGTACCTTTGCCTCCTGGAAAGAATGTTGTGGGATGCAAATGGGTTTTTCGGGTCAAAGAAAATGCAGATGGCACTCTCAACAAGTACAAGGCAAGGTTAGTTGCCAAAGGTTTTCATCAACAACAGGGATTGGACTTTCATGAAACTTTTTCTCCGGTAATAAAACCTATCACCATCCGTATTATCCTAACTATGGCTATCACTCACAAGTGGCCATTGCATCAACTTGACATCAATAATGCCTTCTTGCACGGTACCCTCAATGAAGATGTGTATATGACACAGCCTCAAGGCTTTGAATCATCTGACAGGTCTCTGGTTTGTAAGCTACATAAAGCCACTTATGGCTTGAAACAAGCCCCAAGGGCTTGGTTTGATAAGTTGAAAAACACTCTGCTGCACTTTGGCTTCAAAGGGAGTAAATGTGATCCCTCTCTGTTTACTTACAATCACCAATCTGCTGTTGTTTATCTTCTAGTATATGTCGACGATATCATACTTACAGGTACCTCCAATGAGCTCATTAAAAGCCTCATTCACAAGCTACATTCTGTCTTCTCCCTCAAACAGCTTGGTACCTTGGATTATTTTTTGGGTATTGAAGTCAAACACCTTGCCAATGGAGAACTTCTATTGACTCAAGACAAGTACATTCGTGACCTCCTTCACAAGACAAATATGGTTGAAGCCAAACCAATCTCCACACCTATGGTCTCCAATCTCAAATTGTCTAAACAAGGCAGCGACTTTCTGCAGGACCCTGCTATGTACAGATCCGTTGTTGGTGCCCTTCAATACACCACCATTACTCGTCCAGAAATCAGTTTTGCTGTTAATAAGGTTTGCCAATTCATGGCTTCTCCATTGGAGTCTCATTGGACAGCAGTCAAACGCATACTTCGCTATCTTAAAGGTACTTTAAATCATGGCCTGCTGCTCAAACCAGCCTTAGTGAATCAGCCCATGTCACTCACAGCTTGGTGTGATGCTGACTGGGCAGTTGATGTTGATGACCGTAAGTCTACCTCTGGTGCTGCTGTCTACTTGGGACCCAATTTGGTATCATGGTGGTCTAAGAAGCAAACCGTGGTTGCTCGAAGCAGTGCTGAAGCTGAGTATCGAAGTTTAGCAATGGTGACAGCTGAGGTTACTTGGATCCAATCCTTACTTTCTGAACTAGGAATTGCTCACACTACTCCTCAAATTCTTTGTGATAATCAAAGTGCTGTTGCAATTGCTCACAATCCAATCCTTCATGCACGCACTAAGCACATAGAACTTGATCTCTTCTTCGTTCGTGACAAGGTTCTCTCCAAGCAAATCAAAGTTTCTCACATCCCTGGCCTGGATCAGTGGGCTGATGTACTGACTAAACCATTATCTGCTACCAGATTCTTGCTGCTGAAATCCAAGCTTCACGTTGCTGCTCCTTTATCTCAGTCACACCCTCCATGAGCTGCCGGGGGGGGGGGGGGAGGGGTATGTGAATATTAGTTTTAATATAAAACTGTAACTATAGTTATATGAGTGTAACTGTGGTTAGTTTAACCAAGTGTAGTTAATCTGTTTCTTAGTTAGTTAGGTTTCAGTTTAACACTGTAACAATCATTTTTTGTATCATTTAATCTTGAGCATTCTAATATATAAGTCTCAAGATGTATTCTGTTCAACATCAATAATAAAGAATTCTTTCCTATACTCTGATCTTCAACAGACACAAAGGGCATGTGTTTTTAATTTGAAGCCACCTAAGAATACAATTGTAGTGAAATACATGAGAGCAAGGGTGTGGTTGTGGCATGCGAAATATTGGATTCCAATTGGACTCCGAAGCACGCAACACTTGAAGACATATACTACACTCAGACTCTACTTCTTCCTTTGCATCCTCAACACCATCTACCATTTGAGCACCATCTATTATTTCATCATCTGCTACCACTTCTCTGTTTATCACATTCCTTATGGTACCCATATCCCTTCTACCAACATTGTCTCTTCTAATAAGATTGTTCTCCACTAGGTAGCGATGCAACATTGATACGGTATGAAATTCAAGATTGCCATCTATCATTTCTATCATGTGACCATCTATCATTATCATCTGCCTTCTTCCTGTGGTAGCCATATTCCTTCTACCAATATTGTTCCATCTAACATTAAGGTACTCCAATAGGTAGCGATGAAGCATGACTGGGGAATGAAATACGAGAACACCATCTATCATTTCAGCTCCTTCGATTATCACGTTGCTTCTTCTTATGGTAGCCATATTCCTTCACAATCAGTGTAAGTGTCAATCACAAAAAGAGTTTGATAGAGATAATTAATATATAAATTGTGGAAGAGTAATGTCATAATTTACAAGATTATAATACGAGAAATTTATAGTAATTACGAACATGTCATATCTTTTCTTAGGTCAAACAAACTAAATGTTGTCTTTTATGATAACCGATATGATTATCATTGATATCTTTGTATAGTGTGGCGACTCAGCCCAAGTTCAGATTTTTGTACAGTTTCTTTCATGTGTGAACAAATTTTAATTTGCAACAATTTTGTATAGGTTTCGATTTTCAACTATTTTTTAGAAAAAAATTTATAAAACATTTTTTAACAAGTTTTTCCATTAAAAACTCTTGTATATTATAAAAACATTTTTGGTAAAAAGTTTTTTGATGAATAGTAAAAATAAATAAGGAGAAATAATTTTTAAAAACAAAGTCGGTTGCAAAACAGTAATAAAAGAGGTGCAGTTAGCATCAAGGTGTTGTATTATGAAAGTGGGGGTTTGTTTAGCAGTAGCCCAATTTTCGTACTATGGGCTTAATGTCTACGAAACCTGGGATTAAGGGGGTTGTATGATTGAAAATGAGGGGTGTGATTAGTAAGCTGAACTAAAAATTAAAATAAAATAAACCTAGAACTATATATAAGGCAACAGAGTAAAAGCTTAACCTAATTCTAACAATTCTAACCCTCATCTTACTTTTGCGCCGCATCTACTAGAAACAGAGGAGAGAGAAAGCGAAAATTTCGCTTGAGAGAGAGAGAGAGAGAGAGAATCGTAGGGAGAACGACGGTGAGTGAGGAGGACGACGACTGGGCGGTTCTGGTTCGGTGATGGGAGCGACGACGACGGTCAGGCGACGGTGGCTCTGACGACGTTGATTCCCTTTTTTCGCGGTGGAAGGGTGGTTGATGATGGTGGTGGAAATACCTGAGAGGAACACGCACGACAGCGTGGATTAAATTTGTTTTCCTTTTCTAAAGAATTCTTAAACTCTGATACAATTGCTGAACCAATTTCAGAGTTATATATTCCTAATTTCGTTTTTTTAAAACCTTAATTTCAGAATGTTCTATTGATGAACTGAGAAAACATGACTTAGAAAAAAAACGAATTCGACAAACCTGAACTCCAGCTTCTGTGAACCAAAACTCCGCTTCTCTCCCTGATTTCGAAAATTCCCAGTGTTTGTTGATTAGGGGTTTCAGGATGAAAACCTAATCTTTTTGTGATTTTCCTAATTTTTATTGTCCTAATTTGACTGTTTTTGAGGGTTTTATAATGGTTTTTTAGCGTTTAGGAAATTAATTTTCTGATTCTAATCAATCCTTTGTTTCCTATTTTGAATTAGGATCGGAGGAGAAGACTTGCTTGCCAAGGAGCCCAAAAGATTCAGTTGCTAGTTATTTGTGCTGATGCGCCCCTTTTTGCGATTTTTTGTGATTTCTTTTTATTTTTTGTATTATATTATTATTTTTTGTATTTTTGCAGTTTTGGTTATTTTTTATAAATTTGTAATTTATATTTATTTTCGTATTTTGGACTATGGACTTAATATTTTGGACTTAATATCATTTTTTATTCTTGGATTAAAAACTAAAACTAATGATACAAACGCCCTTAATGTGGTTTTAGAATCACCCAAGACAAACGACTTTGTGATCCAAACGCTTGCCCATCGAACGCCCTTAGGTGATGTGGGACTCTAATGATACAAGTGAATTTTCCACACCCTTTTCACTGCTGATAATTTTTTTGAATTAATATTTCCCTATATAAAACTAAACATAACTAGTGTGAATTCTTCTTCTTGTTCTAACTTCTATAATCTCAACCTTTCAATTTTCTCCTTTTCTCACTTAACAATAATACTCTTTAGCATTAGACTGGGAGCAGAAAGTAGAAGCCCGGTCAAAGTTGACAATTCATTGGTAACACGAGATTTTAATTATCGTTATTAGCCTTTGGATCAAGGTTGCTTCATTTTTGTACATTATGTTTCTACCTTTCTTATGGAAGGTTGGGACTTGTGATTTTCTTGTTTAATTGTGTTCTACTGTAAAGAGGGTGGAAGAGATCATAACTACCTTATTGCATGTTGGACACTTCTCCAAGTTACTCACTAAACTAATCTACGAATCATTATCGAGTACTCCATTCGTTACAAAATATAAGTAAAAACTGGCCAACAGAAGTTGACGTATCTAGTTCAAAATTTGGACCAGATACATCAACTTCTGTTGACAAGCTTTTGCTTATATTCTGTAACGAAGTAGTATAATGATTGAGTGACACCTATGCTCATATTACTCCCAACGGTCATCCCTCGCACGTAACTCCTTAATACTTCATAAAATTGCATCTTAAACTTCTAAGAGAAGCCAACCGCGATAAGCAATTTCTTTTGAAAACTTTCATGACTGCTCTTCAAACTCGAGTGTTGACTTGAAACCTCGACAATTGTTGGCCTTGGAATCCACTAATACCTGTAATGTTCTTCAGAAGACTTCTCTATCCCAAACCTTTAGCATTTCCTCAGAAATCCTCGAACTGGAATTTCACCTCTAACAGATGTCCCCAATGTTTGATCTCGAGGTCTAGGCTTAGACCGTAACCATTTTGAGTAAATACTATTTACGAACAATAACTAAGTTTTCCAAAGTCAACTAAGTAAAAATATGACTGTCATATTATTAGGCACATCCTATAGTTTGGTTAAATTAATTTATCAATGAGGAAGCTTCGAACTTGAGTGTTGACTTTATCAACGGTCTAGGCTTTGATGACTGCTATTCGAATTTGAGTGTTGACTTGAAACTTCGGGGATTATCAACGGTCTAGGCATTGTTGTGTGTAATTTTCTTCTAAAGACTTCTCTATTCCAAAGCTTTAGCCACTTCTTATAATTCCTCAAACACGAATTCCACCTCTAATAGATGCCCCAATGTTTGGGCTTAGAGAGTAAACATTTTGACTAAGTATCAATTACCAACAATAACCAAGTTTTGCAGTGTAAACTAGGTAAAAATATGGTCATTATTAGTCACATTCTACAGTAGTCATTATCAACGAGGAAACCATTTTCAAAGATTTGCGCCATAATCACTAACAACTTAGGCACAGTAAAAAAAAAGAGCAGTAAAAATTAAGAAAACGACACAACCAAACAAACAAGCAGGATCGCATAACTAGGCTGCTACTACACGTTGTACACGAGTGAACACAATTGAAGGTGTGATTTCACTGATTTGCATCTCTGCTTCTTTCCTTTGTCCACTCATTATTCTCCAATCTGAAAAACTAAAGAACAAACGCAAATGCAAATCTCACTTGATATATCAATCTCCATTTATATCACAATTCAACTAACTATTCTATTCACACTCACTTCACCAATCGCTTCTCATTATTCTTCTCCATCACCTCCAGCAGCTCCATTCTCCGAATCTCCTCCATCACCTCCCTCTCCCCCTACCGTCGAATGGCTCTCCGCTCACGCCACCTACTACCCCACCGCAAACGACTCCAACGAAGCAGTTAACGGCGCTTGCGGCTACGGAAACAACGTTAAGGATAATTACGGCCTGGCCACCGCCGCACTCAGTGAGTCCTTGTTCGAACGTGGCCAGATCTGCGGCGCGTGTTTTGAGCTCCGCTGTCTCGAAGAGGAAACTTCCTTTGATCGACGGTGGTGCATCTCCGGTAATTCAATTATTGTCACCGCCACTAATTTTTGTGCCCCGAACTATGGTTTCGACGCTGAGAGTGAAGGCGGACACTGTAACCCTCCGAAGCAGCATTTTGTGCTTCCGATTGAAGCTTTTGAGAAGATCGCTATTTGGAAGGCCGGTAATATGCCCGTGCAGTATCGTCGGTAACTTACTTCTTCTCCTTCTTCTCTATTCATTTTTCTTTCTAAATAAACTATGAAAGTGTGACGATTAATAATTGATGTTGTAATGTTTATGTACTTAATCATCTCATCATCAATTATTGCTGAAAAGATTTGTTTGGTAGATTAGCTCAAAAGATTTGTATGATATTGATGACAGAGGAATTTGGATACCTTTTTCATTCCGGTCCAAAAAAGCAAGATACCTTTCTTGTTAAAAATAATAATAATATCCTTAAAAAGAACTACTACTTTTAACACTTTAATTTTTATATTAGTTTTTTTTCATACATGGGTTAAGTTGAGGTTAATACTTTTATGAATAATGATATTTGTACACAAATTTTAGACACAAAATTGACAACTAATTTACAGCACAGACAACACTAATTAACCAGTTAACCAAGTTTTTAGATAATGACCTATAAAATCGTTAAAAATCAGGTTAGCTAATGACCTAAAAAATTAAGTTAACAAGTTTTGTAAATTGATTTGTGTCGATTTTGAGTCTAAAATCTATATCCAAATATCATTACTCTTATTTTAGTAGCACAAGTGTTTTAGGCTATATTTGGTAAAAATCGATAGCAAATAATTTAGTAGATAGCCTATAAGGTGATTTATAGTGGACAAAGTAATATCAGATACGTTAGGAAATTAAATTTAAAGTGTTTGTTACGTTGATTGTCAAACTAACTTATAATTATAAAATGAAATAAATGGACATTTTCATCAAATTTTGAAACAACTAAATATCATCTATAAACTTTGATGTTGGCAACCGTAAATTTTTGTGTAATATACTCGAGAAAAGGGAAAATGAATGAATGAATTGGTAAGACAGGGCGCAACTTAGTTGGTAAGATGTTTCTTTTACCCACAAGGGGTTGTGTGTTCGAGTCATATAGTGGGAAGTAGGAACATTATTGATCCATTTAAAGAAACTGAACGAATTGGACATGAAAACTTTGTCATTTCCATTTTTTGTTGCTTTTTGTTTTGATGTTATGTTTGTGTGTTTGGAGCAGGATAAAGTGCAGAAGGGAAGGGGGAATGCAGTTTACAATTACTGGTTCTGGAATCTTCATTTCAGTGCTGATAAGTAATGTAGCTGGCATAGGAGACATTGTTAGTGTGAAGGTTAAGGGTTCTAGAACTGGTTGGCTTCCTATGGGTCGTAACTGGGGTCAAAACTGGCATGTTAATGCATTGCTGCAAAACCAACCTCTTTCGTTTGAGGTTACTAGTAGTGATGGTGTCACTGTCACATCTTACAATGTTGCTCCTAAGAATTGGAGCTTTGGACAATCCTTTGAAGGCAAGCAATTTGACTCTTAAAAAATGCTTTAGGGAATCAAACTTGTTTCAAAGGACTATTATATAATATTCTCCTTCCACAAATTTTATATTAATTAGGATTTTGTCAAATACATTCATTTTTTTTTGCACTTAACAAGTGTTCTGTCACATCATATTTTCCTTACCGGGAAGAATTGTATTATTAATTAGAGGTTTAGGTCATGGTACTCTAGAAGAAATAAGCAATGCATGCAAGTTATTCTCATTGTATGCAAGTTATGAATTGATGACTTGATTAAGGGAAGCTTTGGTTTCAGCTTTTATAGCATTCCAAAAAAAGCACTCATAGTTTATTGACAGCTTAGTTAAATGCATTTCTAGTGGATAAAAAATAGTTATAACTTTACAAAATTGATTATAGAAGGGATACAATGACATTAGACTGTGATAATGAGAACAAACCATATGGATTGTCCCTTATAATATAGTAGGTGTTTAACCATGCCATGACAAGACAATTTGCAAATGATCTGTTTGTAAAAACACAGCAATAATCTGCTCAATATTAAAATATCTAACATAAATGAGCCAGAAAAGACCAAAAAACTAGAGCATATATTCTCACTCGCTATTTAAAATTATTCAACAATTGCAAGAGAGTTCTGAAGCGAGTTAGAGTGTAACATAAGTACTAATAAAAGGGACATTTTACACACAAAAAGTTAGAAATTAACGACTACTCGGTGCACAAACTTGAGCGTCCTAAACATGAAATTTGATGCAAATAATACCAACTCGTGTGACTATAAAATACAAGAGCCGTTAGGATACAATGGACCAACAAAAAAGATAGACAAAAAATATTGGTTTGCATTTTTTTACCCCCACTATAGCACTTATACCCCCACCAAATTTGTTTCTTCCCATTTTACCCTTTTTATTTGTAAACAGTTTTATCTAATTAGATATTGTTCTGTACTGTATCTCCGACCTTGGGGTAGGTCTGAGATAGTTGGTAGATAAGAGTCTTGATCAACAATGTCTGATTCGCTCTGTGGGGATGTGGTACCTGCAAAGACATTCTGACACTCAAGTTAGGAAGTGAATCTAAGGCAGGTTAGAGTATGGGTGAGACAACATACCTTAAATGCTTGGATTGAATGCTTTATTTATAGAGTTGATCGAGTGGTGTTTGACCTAATCGATCTTGATCGTCTGATTTGGTGGTTATATCATAGCCATTGATTAATGAATTTGTTTTTGACTTTGGGCCTTGTATATCAGACCGACCTTCGGGGTTATTGGGACTCATCATAAAGCCGGTCTTGATTTACTGGTATTTGCCCGTAGTTTCGTTCATCCGGGGTCCGGTGTCATAAGTTATACTTGTGGGATGAGACATCTGTTAGTGCCAACTTGCCTTTCTTGTAACGGAAGATGAAAAAAGGACTAACGATAAAGACAATATAAAACTTAAATGACTTAGTTGCTATGAAAAGAACATAAATGATGAACTTGTTACAAATACATAACTTAAAGAACCCCGGTGTAATTTTGCGTAAATCGAGTCTAAAAGACAATGAATGACGTAATTCGAGCATCATTATCATTCAATTATACATTAATTAACTTCTCTACAATTCTATTACTGGTTTGAGGAAAGGAGCAACTCTTTCAAGCCCCTCCAAATTTGCAAGGGATAGAAGAATACCAAGGCAAACACTGTCAATGTTATCATATGTTTTCAGATAGTTAAAGAAACAAATGGTATGGTCAAGTCCCACCAATATAAGTTGCGTGGCTCTGAAGCCAAAGGCAAAGTGTAGGAGTCTTACTTTGTTGCTTTCGTGAACAAATTGATGCTCCCCAACAGCAATTAAATGAAAGAAAAGCCACTGGCTGAAAAAATACATTAATAATCCTCAAACCTGAACCAAATTCCTTTCTAAATCACCAACCAAAAAAAGACATAAAAATAAAACCAAAAAAACAGGATCCAATAGAAATACTTGGAGTGGGTCTAATATTATTCAGTTGCTAGTATGTTCTAGTATATCATAATAATATCTGTATGGCATTGAGCTAGACATCAGATTTATAGTAGACTAGAGATATATAGCATGCTAATATATATTCTCTACTGCTCAGCGTATGTCAAAGATGAGAGGGATCAAATGCACACAAAAATCACCTTTTCCTAAATACTCCAGTTGTACATGTGGCATAGATTCTAGAAAGTTGGAAAATTTTTTATCTTCAAAGAAGCCTTCACCCAAAGACATATCACACTTTGTCAACTCTGCACGAAGATCTACAATGGAGATTCCATTCGGGTACGAACTCAATATCTTCCTAACCTGACTAGAAACTAACTTTGGAACTTCGCCTAACTTTATGTTAGAGGAAGGTTCATGGATCTTCGTATTTTGTGGAGATGTGTGATCCTCAACAACTGAGAAGGGGTTTTCAAGAGGCACATTTGAGTGTCCATACCATGAATTGATTGAACCAATAGGAGGATAGTTAAAATGTTTTCCGGCAAAATGATTCCCCTTGAGTATCGAATACCACTGCCACATTATAGTTGTTGCACTGCGGAGAACATCAGATTCCCTTCCTGAAGATGCAATCAATATGTTGTAGGTTTTCATCCTTAAACGGTGCAAAATGTCAGAGAAGTCTCTATCGTCTCTGACCCAATATCAGAAAGAGGTGGGCGGGTGGAGGATTTTTGGAAACCCAATAATTAAGATCCATAAAAAGACATTCATAGGCATTGTTATTTCCACCTGCAACAAAAAAGTAGTTATATAAGACATAACTGTTATTTGAAAAGAAATGAAAGATTTCAGTAAGTGGTAATACTATGTGGAGATTAGGTGTAAACCGTTTATTATGATTATGTTAGCTATGATGAATTTTCACCACAACTATAAGAAACGAGTCCAATAACAAGCAAGACACTACATTCACATTAAAATTTGGGACTAGCACAAGTTATCTAATAGACATGCGAAACACTACTCGTTGTAAAATGAGAGGTAAATCTATCTATCTATCTACCTATCTTTATTATTTTGGAAAAAAGTGTAACTATTGGTCAAGTAATTTTTCCATTGAATTGTGTTTCTGTTTTGCTGACCCATAATTCTGTTGTTAAATTTCGTTGCAAATTGGATGTATGTAGCAACAGTGTAAAAGTACAAAAAGAACATTCAATCCATGGAAATTACTCCCAACTTTGATTATTGTTAATTTCTAATAAATAAAGAAGATAAAAAGAGATAGGGTAAGAAAAAGGAACCGCTAATGGGGAAGAGTCTCATGCCGGTTAACAAAAATTCATCTTTGTCAACAGACCGAAAAACGCCAAAAGCACGGATATCAATCCTGCCGTAAATTCCGTTAGCTCGAACGGCTGCCATAATTGCACGTCCTACCTTAAAAAAGCTAACGCCCGAAGGCAAGCCACAGTTGTCAACGTCCCACCATGCCTGAACGGGAACCTGACAAGAACAAGTGACAGGTTGCCGAGGAGAGGGGGAAGAGGATGGTGAGAACTCACGCACCGCCGGCACCGTAGATTCAATAAGAATAGTGCGAACTTGCAATGATAGAGAGGAACAACGGAGAAAGGAGAGATTTTTCCGAATAAGAGGAAACATTGTTGGGATGAATAACAAACAAAGGGTTTTAGGCGACTAAAATACTGAAGGAGAGATATGGGGTTTCTCTCACTCTCTGAGTTTGTCTGCGCTTTGGATTTGCTTTTCATTTCTAGGGTTCTCTCGCTCTATAGATAGATAGATATATTTGCTTGAGTAGAAAGATTTTTATTTGTTTTGGTTACATGCTTGAGTAGAAAGATTGCTATAAATACATTAACTTTTCATATACTCCGAAGAAGTCTATATCTATATCTATTCTATTCTATTAATAATACAACCATGAATAATCTATTTTAGGATTATTCCAAATGTCACCCATTTGTTGTTCCACCTAATCTAACTTAATGACATGTCATCTATTTTTTTCTTATGTGTCATTGGATTCATCATTAAATTTATATCAAAAATAAATTAAAAATAAATTTGTTGTTCCACCTAATCTAACTTAATGACATGTCATCTATTTTTTCTTATGTGTCATTGAATTCATCATTAAATTTATATCAAAAATAAATTAAAAATAAATGTTACCAAAATGGATTTTGTATACCTGATATAAATGCTTTGATGTATTATTTGATATTTGAAATATCCTCATAAATGCATTAATTTGGTTGTACTCTATCATCAATCTTACCAATTAAATTCAATAGTATAGTTTCAGATTAAGAATAATTTTAAATTTAAATTTGAAAAAAATAAATAAATCATATATGCATTCTCTTCTTAGATTTATCTTAATAAATACAAACCATGAAGCACACACCTCACTTGACACCTCACCAGACAAGCTAAAATATGTCATTGATGACGTTTTCAACCGTGAGCAAAAAAATGCCACCAACACGTCCACGTCAGCGTACATTAACTCACTTAAAAAAATTAAATATGGTATTCCGTTCAAATGCAAACACAATAAAGGTTGTCAATAACCATCATAAACCGTAATTGTGAACAGCATAATTTAGATCCATAAAATTCGCACAATACAATTACTGCATTTTAATTAATAATTACACCACACCCTAAAAAAAAAATTTCATCACTACTTCAAAATTCAAATGCCTAAATATCTTTTATGCTTTCTAAAATTCCTACTAAAGAGCCGCCACTATGCAATGTGTTAGAAATGGATCGAGTTTGCTGCCTAATCCTTTTTTTTTTTGCTGGAAACCTTTTTAAAATTTTTTGATGCATAAAAACGTTTATTCTCCACTTTAAATAATCATACATTTTTTATCACACCCTTTTACTAACCAATCTCTTTCATAAAAATATTTATTTCATTATTTTATTTTAATTAGTATGTATCTATTTTATACATACTTTTTTTTTTAGACTTATTTTATACATACTTACTCCTTACTTAAAGAATCAAAAACTCATGACTATTGTTAATTTTGTGAAAGGCTCTCAAATTGCCATTCTATTATTTACTATTAAAGCCTTAAGGATAATTTTTTTAAAATTCACGTACAAAGTGGTTGTCACCACAAGAGAACTACAGACTAAAAAGCACTGTAATTTTTTAAAAATCCCAAACCGTGTAATACTGAGACGAATCTTTTTTTAAAGGAAAATGTCAGCTACGTTCATTAATTAGACTACAATCCGGGTCTCTTTATACTGAAATGATGAACCGATGCAAATCACAAACTTAAAAATAATAAATTACAAGTGCTTAAAATCAATGCCTACTTGATAATGGTTACAACAAACCACTCTTTGGGATGAAATAATTTAAAAATCAAGCTTACTGGAAGTTCTTTTTAACATATGCCTTATTAGTCATATATACTACAAAAACCTATTTGCTATATGCCTATATCATCGTTGAATTTAAAGTCAATAACACCAACAAACACTTTTTAAAATCTAAAAATACAATAAAAGAAATTCATCTATATCTTCATATCTACAACATTTTCGGTTTCAGCGCATGATTGAAGGCCACAAGCTATTCAGAATCGTTCAGTGATCTTAAAGACAACAAATTTTAATTAGGGTTTTGATGTGAATCTAATTGATTCCATGTAAATTTAGGATCTAACCAAGTGAATTTCTTGAATAAAAAATAACAAACAAGATAAAAGAGAAAGGGTAAAAGAAACATACAAATGGAATTAAGCAAAAAGATGGAGAAATCGCCACATCCAAGAGGATGATAAGATCATGAGGAATCACCACAAGAGTAAGAGACTCTTGATAAGATTCAAGTTTGGTTCTAAAAAGAACCCTAGAGAAACATTCTCTAAACTCACACCAATGTGTTTTCTATTTCATCAAAAGTTCCCAAATGAACTTACAAAAGTTCCTTAAATACCTAGGGTTGTGCCTAAGCTACACAACTTGGACACCATGGTGCCTCGATCAAAGGTGCATACACACAAACACTAAAATACTCTAATGTCAACATAAAGGAAAATATAATCCTAATAAATTATGATTATTACAACTTAAAATAAAATAAAGTTCTTTCTAATTTTAACAAATTAGATTCTCTTGATGCTCTTGCAATCTGCATCAGGTTTTCTATAATTATTTAATTATAAGATTAGCGATTGTCATATAACGAATGAAGACCTATTTTATGTTTTGGTAAACATGGATTAACTGTTAACCGTATTTCATCTGGGAGGGTATAAGAGAATATGATACTAACATGATTACAATTGCTGCTTCTGTTTATTAACCCCAAATCGCACAACTTGATTCTCTGAGGTTCCCGAATAACGGCAATTCAGACACTTCAGAGGTTATCCCTGTTGAATCACTTTAGGTTTTCAATGAGAGGAATTTGAAAACCATCGTTCTTTTTGGTTGTACTGAGGAAGGGAAAGAGGCTATGTTAACCCTCTTAACATATTCTTTTGAAATTACAGAATTAACCCTCCCATTAAACCTATATATTACATCTAAAAACCTAGAACTGCCTCTTTTGCAAGTCGAAAAAGTAAAATTCAAACTTTAAGTTCAAATTAAATGTATACCTGTTCTAGCACGGGTCTTCCACACTAGTGTATATATATATATATATATATATATATATATATATATGGGGGTTTCTAATTTATATATTTTATCATCATTATTCCTGTTTAGTTGAATTAATGTTGCGGTTTCAATAATTATAAACCATAATTGTGGAGCCAACAAAATGTTTTTGGGAAAGGATGAGAAAAAAACAAAAAAACAGAAAAAATTAAAACATTTGATGATCAAAAAATAAGCTAGACATTTTTTTTAAAAAATTATTCAGATTTTTAAGGTATTCGGAAAAGTCAACACCCTTGATAGTCATTCTTTCTTTTATATTTTACCAGCAATTTTAATGGGTCTTAGACTTTGCTTTCTAATGTCCGGTATGCTTTTTTGTTTATTGGCAGCCATAAATTATTAATTTTAGATAATGTATATAAATGAGAAATCAGGATATATATATATATATATATATATTATTAATTTTAAACTAAATTCTAAAACTCACTTCCCAATCACTAGTGGAAAAAATGCATTTTATAACACTCATTCATATCGGTTAAACACGGCCTGATGTTAAAAGTGACGCGGTGGCAGTTTTGTAAATTAAATTACAACATTTACATCTTTCATATCTGGTCATTCTATACCCGTTATAGAAAATGCAAATTTACACTTTTCATATCGGTTCAATTCTATACTCGTTATAGAAAACGCTAAAATTTAGGCTTCTTTCGCATCCTCCAGAAACAAAAGCGCACCATCATCTCTCGCAAAAACCCATTCATGTACCATCATCTCTCTCCCTCTTGCTGCAAAAACCCATTCGCGCACCATCATCTCTCCCTCTCGTTGCGTCTCTCCCTCTCGCTGAAACTCGCTGAAGAACTCGCCTTAACCCTCTCGCTGCAACTCGCTGGGTCTCAGAGAACCACCGTCGCCACAACCAAAAAACCCTCTTGCTTCGTCCACAGCACCACCACGACACCACCGCTGCAACTAGGTAAACTCTTCTTTAACCTTTGTGAATTTTAGGGTACACAATTCTGATTTACGCGACTTTTGAGTTACAGAATTCTAAATTAGGGTTCCCTTTTCTGATTCTCGCTAGTTATTCCGTTTGCATCCTCTTTTTGATTTTGCAACTTGTTCCTAAGTGTCTTTTCTATTTTCTTCCATTATTAGTGTTAATGTTTTTGTTATTTTCGTCAGAGCAAAAACTATTTCACACAGATTACAAATATCAATTTTTTGTATCTTCTGTCGTGTCAGGTATCCTGATGACCTAATTGATAGAATTTGGGAATCTGATTCTGTCAAGAAAGCAAATTATCTTGTTGATGTTGCTGTTGGAACTTAGAAAATTTCCACCAAATCACAAATTGTTAACAGAGATGAATTTCCGCCAGTTAAAGTAATGTAGACTGCTGTAGCAGGTACAAATGGATCTCTAACTTAACGGTTGAACTTGGATGGTTTTCCTGGTCTTGGGTGGTATTCAGCTATCTTGCAGAGGTCGAAGATTTGGCTCAAAATGAATCCAGAAAATTCATGCTAGTGCTTCCAGGCCAGTGTGATATTAGTAAGGCCGTGGTAAATATTGAAGAAAATGCTCTAGGAAAATATTGCCTTTCTGAAGCAGGATTTTACAATTATTCCCTACCATTTGTGATGTCCTTTAGATTAGGCAAAACATCTGATTCTTCCAAGGGACCTCTTCTAAATGCCATGGAGATTAATAAGTATCTGGAGAAAAATGCTGGCTCTCTTGATGGTAATTCCTCACCACATGATTTGTTGCAGAGTAACTATTTATAGCCTATTATAAGAATGATAAGTTGAACTTCTCAGTGCACTTTTTCTAAAGGAAAATTTTTCTTTTGGTAGAGGTTTGTTTAAAGTACTTTGTGAAAACTAAAACAATAGGACTTTTTATAAGCATCCCTATTGCAATACAAAGTGTTGTCTGTTAAATCTGTTTTGAAGCACTAATCTGTTAAATCATATTTTTTGAGGCTTTTGTTTTGCTTATTCCTACTCATATCCTGAAAAAAAGCAAAAAGAAAGGAAAATAATGAGAAGAGGAAAAGAAAAACAACCTAGCTTCTAATAAAGAATTATAATTACTGTACGAAAAGGAAAGCTCGAGTGATGTTATGACAATTTATTTTGTGTTGCTGGTGATGACAGTTTGTTGTCTGGTAAAAACTTGACGGGAAATATTCCTTTGGACATCACCAAATTGACTGGTCTGGCTGAGCTGTAAGTTTTATATTGCTTTCTTATTTTGTCTATCAAGCTTGTCTTCTGGTTGGTGGCATAATTATTCGATTCATCGATGCAAATGGCTTGATGGAAATACGCTGACTAGCCCAATCCCAGATTTTACTGGATGCATAGACTTAAAAATCATGTAAATTGATGATAAGTTTATCCATTATTCTTATTTTGTTAGTTTTCAGTGAGCTACAACCTTTTCTCTTTTGTAGTGAGAACAATCTTTTGGCGGGCATGCTCCCAAACTCTTTGGGGAACCTTCCAAATTTGAGGGAACTGTAAGCTATCTGGAACTTACATGAGTTATTTGATCAAATTGGACATTGGTATACTTATGATACATCCAACTATCACTTATGAGCATAGAAATAGCGTGCACTCACAAATATTAATGACTCTTTATCATGTTTAAATAATAGTCAAACTAGTATGCCAAATACTCATTTTATTCTGATGAATATCGACATTCTGGAATCTTTTTCTTTTCCTTGAAATGCTAACACTTCAAAGTGATTGATATATATCTTTTGTTCTTATTGCTTTTTGTAAGTTTTCTAATTCCCTCATCACCATATATACATAACGACCAATACTTTTATTTCCATCCTTAACAGCTACTCTGGAAATGGTAATCTTCATAAAGAGAGCAGAAAAACGAATCAATTGTATGTGCTTATTGGTTCAGCAGTTGGGGCTACAGAAGCTGCTCATTGCTTGAGTTTCTCTCCCTTCTCAAAGTCTGGAATCTAAGGGTGACGGTCCTGTAGAAGCTGCTCATTACAAGTTCATATGTATTATTTTCATTTGGTAACCATCTATGTTGCTATTAATTTTTGCTTATTATTTGAGCTAACCATTTTCTTCCTTTCTTTTAAAGGACTGCATACGATGTGAGTCTAGCAGATGATAGTTGGCCAGGTGATCTTTTCAGTGTAATCAATGGTACCACTTCAAAGTCATGGGAAAAGATAGTTTCATATTTGGTGTTTGCTTAGTTTATGTTAGATTGGATTTGATAATATGTATTTGACATTGTATGTTTTGGTGGTTGCTTAGTTTATGTTAGAAGTAATTTTTTAGATAGTTTTGGTAATATGTTATGACCATGTACATCAGGAACCATCATGTAAAACATTTTTATGGAAAACAACTGAGGTTGTGTCGAAGATTTTGTAATATGCACTTGAGATTGTGATGTTCCATTTTTTAATTATTTGAATATTTGAGATTATACAGTATATAGTCATGTCTCAAGTTGTGTCTCATGTATGCTAATCTGAAACCCTTTTTTTTTAAAAAAAAAATCAATATTTCATATCGGTTCTTCTAGATAACCGATGCCAAAAGTTATTTTTTATATCAGTTCAAACAAAAAATCGATGTCAAAAACACGCTTGCATTTGCTAAAAAAACTGACTTTTGATAATGGTTCTCTGTGAAACCGATATTAAAAACAATTTCCGCACCAGTTACTGAACTGATATGAAAAGTGCCTTTTTTTATAACGCCTTTATCTACATCTGTTCGGTAATCGATATGGAATGTCATTTTTAACCGTTATAAAATGCCTTTTTTCCACTAGTGAATAACATACACTACAAATTGGGATATATGTTAGCTTTTACAGAATAAAGTGAACGGGAAAGAATTCATTTTCTATTTTTCATTTAAAAATAGTAGCAATACTATCTTCTACACACTTCCTCAATACTCTCTATAATTAGGTGGAATACATGTCGGTCCCACTAAATTAGTAGGATTTACATGGAAATGGATTCGCTAAAAACAGATCTAGAGAAGAGGAATAACAGATTTGGAGAAGAGGAAAAACAGATCTAATTTGGAAATGGAATGATTTTGTGTTTGCGGGTAAATGAGTGATCAAGTTGGTTAGTTTTTAGGCTTAAATATATGTTACCCCCTGCAAATATACCCATTTTCCATTTACCCCCCTGTAAAAATAAAACTTTCAAAACAGACCTTGCAAATATAAATAGTTTACGGTTACCCCCTGTTAGATTATGTAGTGTATAATGGGTATAAATCGTTTACGGTTACCCCCTGCAAAATATAAACAGTTTACAGTTACCCCCTGCAAAATATAAACAGTTTACGGTTACCCCCTGCAAAATATAAACAGTTTACAGTTACCCCCCTGTAGGGGGGGTAACTAGAAACACTTATTATTTGCAAGGTCTGTTTTGAAAGTTTTATTTTTATAGGGGGGTAAATGGAAAATGGGTATATTTGCAGGGGGGTAACATATATTTAAGCCTAGTTTTTATTCTCCAATTATTTTCAAACAAATACCTTGAGTACAAATGAAAAAGTATCTGTTTATTGTAGACAGAGAACAACAACAATTTTCTCAACCAATTTGGGCGATAAGTTCTGTCTTGATGTGGGATGAATTTCTGGGTTCGAAAATGGGATGAATTTCAGGATTTGTAATGTTTCTGAATGTTGTTGTTCGTTTCATCAACCAATTTTATGTTTTGTTTTTTTTTAATTCATAAAACTAAATTGCTTATGTGTAAATTGTTTTCGAATTAAATAATATATTTGTTGCCACGTCATTTAATGAATTTAAGACGCCACGTCAGTAGTTAACTGCCAGCGTGGTGTCCGTTAACAAAAACTAACGACAGGGACCAAAGTAAAACGAAAATGAAAGATGAGGGACTAAAACGGACCAAAAAAAAGATAAAGGACCAAAGTGAAACTTGAAGCAAAGATAAAGGACAAAAAATGGTATTTAGCCTATTTTATAAATTTTGATGATTTTACTAGGGCACATGGACTATGGGGACGGGGAGAAAAATTGGTTGAGATCAGGGAAGTAATCCCCGCCCCCATCCCACCTCATTGTCATCCCGAATCTCCTCCACAAATTTATGCCTGTTTATTCTCATTGTTATATATATATATATATATATGTGTGTGTGTGTGTGTGTGTGTGTGTGTGTGTGTGTGTGTGTGTGTGTGTGTGTGTGTGTGTGTGTGTGCATTTTGTAACAATTTTGGTTAAATAACTACAACACAACTTATATTATTTGCTACATAATATAAACACCTTTGCACATTATTTTAATTGATAAATACCATCCTATAGTAAAAAGCCAAAGTCAAATATTTTCTTATCAAGATAACATTTACCCGTGTGTGTAAGCGTATTTCAATTTGGGAAAGTAAATACCGTATCTGACCCATTAGAAGTTGGTTTTAAGTTTTTTTATTTAGTAATTTAGAAAAATGTAGTAAATATAGATAAATTAATATAGCTAAATAATAACTTTTTAATAACACTATAAACAATATCTTATTATGAAATTATCAAAACTATAGGAAACAAAGAATGAGAGAAGGAGAGATTTTGGGAGTCTTTGTATTTCTCTTCACAAGTGCATCTTTACATATGAGAGTGAGTCCTACTTATAGGGTGGGGATTGGCAAGTGATTAGTCAACATAATGACCACTACACAAGGATAATAAAGGAGATGATGGGAGAAGAGAAATGGACATCCATATCCAATAATTTTCATAACATATCTATATATTTTTCAACTTGGCAATATATATTACTTTCTTTTACTAAACTACCAAAATAGCTAGCTCTAAACATGCATCTCACATTACAAATACATTTGAAAAGTGAACTTTAAATTCTTCTGTGATATAATTTTAAATTTCACATAATATCTAAAGTTGAATAATATTATTGTCTAAACTCTTAACTCACATGTTTTACTTTACCAGATAATTATTCATTTGAATTTTTTTAGAAACTAGTATGTAACCCGTGCGATGCACGGGAAGCAATTTTCATGAAAGATATTAAATTTTAATAATTTTATGGAGAAAATATAATTAAAAAATAAAATAAATAAATAAAAATGCGTTTAATGTTTGATAACAATACGTCATTTTTATTGATTTAAATTTAGCATATATATATATATATAATGGCTATGAAAAGTAAATATAAATATAAGGTACAATTAGTGCATATTAATAATCTAAGGTATAAGTCAAAATAAAAACTTAAGTTATCTATTTGAAAAATCAGTTTGAATCTAATATATGGAAAGACAATCTAAATAAATAAAATTGAATTTATATTTGGATTGGAAAAGAAATTTAATTTACATTGTCATGACGAAAAATAATAATTTGAATGTGAAGCAATTATTTTTTAATTTGCCAGCAACTTAACATAGTTATTGGTAGTCATTATCAACGATTTTCGTTTTTGTTAAGGTAAGTTTGTCTTTTGTTAGCCATAAGTATATATTATAGATAAAAAAAATTCTATTGATAAAAAAAACAAATTACTTGTTTCAGTAACTTTTGATACTGTTGCCAAATTCTTATATTTCCCAAGAACTTTATTGAGCTATACTCACTCTAGACCTATTTATAAGCAAAAAAAAAATACTTTTTAGGTTCGTTGGAAAATTAAGTCCAGATACTTTAGTTGTCCAATGAACCTAAAAAGTGAATTTTTACTTATAAATAGGTTTGGAGAGAGTATATAAGAGGAGGATAAAAGAGAAATTTGATATAATTCCACAAACTAAGTGCAAAAAGTCCAAAGAGAGGGATTAATTGGTACTCGTCTGCTAAAAAAATAAGTGGTTCAATCAAATGACAGTTAAGAAGTGTCACAATTATAGTCAATGAATAAGTAATTTAATATGAGAATAAGGTTTATAGTAAAAGATATTGAAGAAGTCATTTCATGAGAACGTGACACACCTAAAAACTTTCCCTATGTTTAGACTGGCTTTATTATGATATTTGTGTTTTTTAATTAACTCAATATCCGGGTGTGTTTGTCAAAAAAAAGTCAAATTTCTTGGTGCTATCTAAATTGTTAAAATTGGTTGCTCATTTAAGGTCTGAACTTTGATGATAGGCCATTGTTTTTTTTATGCCTTTTGATATGGTCACTTTTCACCCATTTCAATAATACTCCAAGCGAAGAGCATAACTCGTTAAGCCTGTTCATTCTATAATTTATGTTTGATAGTGTTGGATTAAATTCATCATCAATTGACATTTATAGAATAGTTTAAATAAAACAAATTAACGACAAATAAGGCAAATTCATCAAGAAACTGTTAGGAAAATTCAAGTGGTTCTCATAACAGATTAATCACTATAAATGCATTTCTCAACAGCAAAACAGAAACACTACATCAAAGTTATAAAAACCATAAAACACTAAAACATATAAACTAACTTCGAAGTATTGAAGAACCTAAAAACTAAAACATTGTGGCGAAAACAAACATTGTAGAAAAAGAAATTGAACAACTTTGTCCAACTTTAGTAAAAAAAACTCAATCATTCTCGAGCTTGATATCCTTCCTCAATCAACTTGTATAGGAGAATCCCTTTTAAGTGGATCAAAGTCCTTAAAATCCGTTGACCAATCAATTCCCTCTTTTTGACCATATTTTTAGCAGCAATACAATAACACTTTGCATAGAAAAATACACTATAATTTATCCATTCATTCTCAACAAAGGGGTGAAAGATAGGGAACGACTACAAAACTAAACTTCCTCTTCCAAGCCATGTTTGCATCCAGCTTCAATTTTATGAAAAGTAAAAGAAGTTCCATATATAAATTTTCCCATAAATTGGATATGGCTTCATATTTAAAAAAATAGTTTTGCATGCACACTCAGTACCTCCAAAGATGTCCAACTTACGACAATTTAAAATATGGCTTCTAAACCTGAATCTCGTGCAGTCACTATTAGGAGCGGTTAGTGCAGCCAAGCACTAATCAACCATGTCAGCTTTCTTTCTTTTTCTTAATGAAAAAATATTTTCAATACACTAACTGCACTGACTGTATTTTTTAATGGCTACACAATCCAAATGTGATGATATAGCTTCTGGTAAAGTGTTCAATCCCCATAAATGTTTTAAAAAGTCAAATACCCCCATAAAGTTAATATATTTTTTGTGTGATTTCATATAGAATGTTCTATTCCATTTGGAAGGACAATTTATTTGATACGTCAATAACAATAACTTACATAAATCAAGAAAGGTTTTGAAGTTTTGAATATCATTGTTGATTAACTAATTAGTAGATCAAAAATTAAAAGATAACCCAATATTTAATAGAGTCATATTTAGAAGATTCAAAAAATTACCTATGTAAGAAAAAAGTTCGTCTTTCTTGAAAATAAATTGAGAATTTGGAAAACACCAAAATGAATAAATTGCAAGTAAAGACAAACAAACATGAACCTAAATGAGATTCAAAATTATAGGTATTGAAGGAAAAGTTGTAAGACAAAAAAACTTACGATCTACCATTTTCTACAAGTTGAAATGCGATAACTAAAAGGTAGAACCTTAAAAAGCTTGGATTTATTGGTTGAGTTCATTGTCATATTTTTCATCAGTGGAAGGCCCATTTTCTTCTGTTTTATAAAAGTTGAAATAGTTATGGACGATGATTGGCTAGGCAAACAAACAATTAACTCCAAGAGAGTATGGACAATGAGAATTGGTCCCATATTTCTCCCACTTTCGAATTTTTCATATAAATAATACATAAAAAGTTTTCACAAACTATGAGTCACCACTATCTCCACAGTAATGAGCTTCGAATAATATGTTTTTGTACTCTATTTTTAGACGAAAAAATGCCCCTATTTAATATTTTCATTTTAAGAGAATTTGAAAATTTACTATAGCTAGAGATAGTTTCATATTCCTTAGAATTGGTCGCATATATTTCTCGCATTTTCGAAATTTTCAAATCAATAATACATAAAGAGGTTACATAAAATATGATTCACCATTATCTCCACAGTAATTAGGTTCAAATAATATGTTTTTGTCTATTTTTAGACGAAAAAAATACCCTTGTTTAATATTTTCATTTTAAGAAAATTTGAAAATTTACTATAGCTAAAATTAAACAATTAAAAGAAATTTAATATGGCAATTGTAACGTATATTTTTAATTAATTTTGTGATTCAAAAATTAATTTTGATATTCTGAAACTCTATAAGAAATTACGTACATTAATTAAATTGTTATAAAAAAAGTACATTAATTAAATGTGAGATTTTGAATATGACAATTGATAGCGTAATTAAGTAACGGTTATACATAGAATTTGCATTTAATGATTTTTATCCAAATTGTTGTGAGCGCAACACCTCAGATTTTAAGCCTTGAGAAATATTTTCCTTTGTATTATTATAGATACTAATATAACACGTACATAAACAAAGATATATAAACTATATATTCCTTAAACTTGACCAAAGTGTAATGTACACCCGTGTATTGCACGAGTCATACGCACTAGTTGTACTACATATACGGAGCATATTAATTTTCCTTGAGCACACTAAAAAAATTTAGTGACATGATCAGCACCAATGATTTGTTTTCTGCACCACTTTACGCACGTGGCATGTAAATATCAAAATTAGAATATGAGCAGTTTTTTTTTAAGAGTTTAATTAGTATACAAGTAGGTCTTTCTTTAACACATCGATTATTAATGGTTCTAGCATTTGGAATTCTTTAGTTAAAGCTGAGAATCAGCTTCAAGATAGTTTCAAGTTTAAGTTTGGAGATGGTGCTACTAGCTTTTGGTATCAAGGATGGCTCTCTCACTCTCCATTGGCCTTACAATTACCATTTGTTGATATTCACGATACAGCTTTAAGGATTAATGATGTGTATGTGGACGGGGTTTGGCATTTGAATCGTCTTTATACTATATTACCTGATGAACTAAAGCATCATATATTCAAAGTCGTACACCTAGTTTAGTTGTAGATGTTCCTGATAAGTGGACACGGTCTCATAATGTTACAGGGGTTTATTCAACAAAGAGTGCTTATAATATGCTTAATGAAAGGCCCAATCATCAGCTGGTTGTGGATAATTGGAACAGGCTGGGGAAATTAAAACTCCCAGCAAATGTGCAATTCTTTCTTTGGCAGTTTTCCCATGGTGCTCTTCCAACTCGAGAAACGCTGGCAAGGAGGAGGGTGGTGTGTGATGCTATCTGTGTGAGGTGTAAATTACATAATGAGACTTTGCATCATTGCTTGTTTGGGTGTGCATTTTATAGGGAGGTCTGGAAGAGCTTGTTTTAATGAAATTAGCCTTCCTGGATCTGACTTTAATCCCTTTGTGTGGCTTCATGATGCAATCAAGAGACCTGGTATTTTATGTGCTGTGGTGTTATGGAAATGTTGGTGTACAAGAAATTTATTTGTCTTTGAAGGTGAGATGTTGAATTATAGTTTTGTGGTTGCACAGATTTATGGGTTGCATGCAGATATCAACAGAGCATTTTGGTCATGCTCAAGAAGATTCGATCAAGGCATCACTTGTCAAACATATTTCATGGTGTCCTCCTCCAAATGATTGGGTTGCTTTAAATGTGGATGGTAGTGTATTTCATAACCCTGATTCTACACAATTTGGTGGTCTCATTCGAGATGAAAATGGCCACTTTATTCGAGGGTTTTATGGCTCTTTGGGTGCTTCTACTATAATGCATGCAGAACTTGTAGAAGCACCCAAGTTCTTTGGGATATAGAAAGGTCAAGTGCTATTCTGACTCTCTGAATACTCTAAAGTTGGTGTCGGATGCAGATCACTTTTATCATGTTCATGGTAATGATAAGGCGATGCTTCGTAAGTTGCTTGATCAAGACTGGGATGTTCATATTGAGCACTCCTTTCGTGAGGCAAACTTTTGTGCAGATTTCTTGATTAAGTTGGGGGCTCAATGTAGTTCCATATTTATCAATTTGGATACTCCTCAGGTGGAATGCTTCAGCACCTCATGACAGATGCTTTAGGGATTTCCTTTGTTAGGCCTTAGCCTGTTTTTTTTCTTTTTATCTATTATAACCAAAAAAAAAAAGAGTATACACATTGTAAAACTTATTACACTATCCACTAATTAGAATACATGGTAGGGATGACATATTAGGTGGTTACTATTTGAGTAACTTCTTTTTAATGATGTGTCAGCCTATAATTGATAGATAGTGTAAAACACGTATACACATATTGTATATATAAATTAAACTTTTTTTAACGGTAAGCTAGAATTCAATCTAATATTTATACCCCCCACCTTTATATTCCATACTCCCACCATATTTTATTCTCATATTGCCTCTATGAATTGATTGAACAGATTAATCTATTTTTAGGATAAATCCATTTGCTAAGAAAATAAATCTGTGCAAAACGTATTTATCTTTTTAGTAAATAAATCTGTTTTGTATTTTGTTTTGTGGGGGGGGGGGGGGGGGGGGGGGGGGTGGTGGTGGTGTTATAATTGTGGGTTATAAAAAATGATACCCTTCAAGTGAACCCTACCTTGCCTTCAGTTCTAGTTGGGGCCAGCCCAACAATTACGAAGGTCTAAGTGATTGATATGAGGCCTATGAAATAATAAAATAATGCAATTCTTATTACCCAATTCGATATATAGAGTTTAAACTCTATTTTCTTGATTTGGATGAAAAAATTTGTTGGCATCATAATAGCAACAAAATAATGGTGCGGACGAAAAATCTAAGTTCAATAAAAATACTATTTGGATAACTTAAATAAACAATTTAAATAATGTAAAAAATAAAAAAATAAAATAAAATCTTTATTCTTTCCAAACTTTTTTGTATAGTTTATCGAGCAAGCGTTTTGTGGGGAAGGAGACAACTATGTGGAAGATGATAGTCAAGTGATTGAAAGTTGGTTACCTTTTGTAAAAAAAATGTTTGTATAAGATTTTCCAAGCTACATTTTTTTTGGTTCAGACAATTGTTTGCTACCCACGGAGTGTCCAAACGCTTTCAATGAAAGACTAATCTATACTTGTGTTTAAGATCAAATTGGAAAGCTCATCTGAATAGTTTCCAAGCTACTGCCAATGTAATCAATGGTATGTTATGTTATTATTAACTTCGGTTTTGATATTACACTCTGCCCGACAAATTAATCAAAAAACATTGCAAAATTATATGACCAGAAATCGAACCTACGCTAACGAGGATACAGAGGCCATATCTAGCATAGCTGACATTTCTTTTTCATATTACGTTGCAATAAATTTTGAGGCTATTTTTTTACTAATTTTTTTAGGTCCAATGTGCTTGCTTTAGTGGCTTGGGCCGTCCCTGGTTCTAGTGCCAAGCCGCCAATCCTTGCCTTCTGTTAGCGCAAAAACTTGAAGGTTATCTTCATAATTTCCGTACCAACTTTTATGCATGTCCAACACGTTTTATCCTTCACGGTGAGGATAGGGAAAGGCCGTGACATATTGAAAATGGAGATGTGGCGGTAGGGGAGAAACATAGTGGTGTGAGAGATGGCGGCGCTGCTGGCCGAGATGTGGTGGTGTTATCACGGTGGGACTCACAGTTTCTGCCGCAGTGGTGGTGGTCAGAAGTACCTTCTGGTGCGGTGGTTCCATTGTGGTGAGCCTTCTCTTCTATTTTTCTATGCTTCAACATTCTTCTATATGCTTCTATTTGTTAGAAGGTCATCCCCTCTAACATGGCTCTCTATTGTAAATTTTTTTCCTACTTTTCAACTAATTCCCCTCTGTTTTGGCTCCCTATCTTTCTTCTTTAAATTTCAATAGTATCGGTATCACTCCTATTTCTTTTTTTTTTGGAACGGATCCCTATCCCTACAACAATGCTTATAGCATCGAATGTATGCTACATGAAATGAATTGCTAAAAAAAGAATGAAAAATATGCGGTCTCCAAACCTTAAAGGTTTTGCTACAATTGTAAACATTCATCAAAATTAGTTGATTTCTTTCTAGCCAAATAGACCCGACACACATAACCATATAAATTGCCATAACTCCCTGTGTGTGGACTAATTAAGGGGTTAAGCTTTCATGGAGTCCTTTTTTTCCCATTTAGGAGGTTTGATTTCATGATATCTTTATACTAATATTTATATTTATATTCAAAAGTAGGATACAGAGAGTATGCCAAAAAAATTGATATTTAGGTTGGAAAAAGCCCGTTGTCAAACTAGAGGGTAGTTTAATCATTTCATTTTTTTACATTGCAATTATTAGAGTAGGGCCGACCATTGGGTTGTTCAGCCCATGCTACCGCACAGGGCCTCAGCCCAATACAAAATTTTTAGGGCCCCAAAAACTTTAATTACAATATATAATTCTTCTGTGCAATTGATTGACTAAACGCTTTCAGTGACACGATGGTGAAAACGTTGTGTCCTCCGTTATAGCTCCCCACACGTCCCAGGTCCTTACCATTCCCAATGCAATATTTATTTATTGACATTTTGGCTTCCCATTGCAAATTAAATGCAACTTTAATATTTTTAGATATGCAAACTACATTTATGTTTTTCCCTAAATCCTAAACACATCAAAAAACTTACTATTAATTAGGAATAGTTTAGTAAATCTATTTGTTTTTCCCATGAATTCAAAGAAATTAAATGCACAAAACCACTATCCTTAATATGTGTAACTAGTTATTTTTACTTATAATTAGGTCTGGATGGAGTACCACAATTGGATAATAAATGAAAGAAACAAAAATTCCATGGTAAAATAAAATGTAGTTGCTTTCCACGTAATGACGAGAAACAATGGTGCAATTCTGTTGATGTCCTTTTATGGTGCCATATATGGCGCCAGATTCTTGAAGTTGATCTCCTTTTGATTCAAAGACCATGACATTGACCCAAGTTTTTTGGTTTAGAATTCTCTTTTTACGAAGACAATCTGTTACCTTGACTGACCTACGCTTGGTCGTACGATCAAGAAGAAAAATTAAACAAGTGTTGGGAATGAGAACCACTCGTGAACCGCCATTGCGAACGAATATCATTGTACCCAAAATGAGAATCATCGTTTGATTTGTGTCATGTTTTAACTTTGTATATCTAGTCTAGAGAAGAAAAATTACCACAATAGAGAAGAAATCATGTAGGTGGTCGCGTAGGAAGGAAAACTGGGGTTAGGAGTTGGTCTTATGGTATCATAGGCCATTTCACAGAACAGTAATGATGGATGGTACGAATGCTCACCGGCGAAATGTCCGGAAAAGTATTGTTCCTTGAATTATGAGGACTGCATAACACTGCACCACATCCGTGTTGCGTACTTATTTCAAATTCTTATATTGGGAAAAACTCAAAATTCCACATTGACTAGTGATAAGGTTTCAAGAGGGTTTATAATAAAGAGGCAACCCTCAACTTAGAAGTCGATATTGTGAGGTTGAATTAAGCCCAAATCCGATTCTAAGATGGTATCAAAGCCTATCCTGAATCCAAGTCCCACTTTAACTAGTGATAAGTTCTCATGTAATATGTCGAAATACATATTTATATATGCGGATGTTAACTTCCAAACTATTTATATATTTTTAAAGCTAACTTCTAGAATGCAAAAATATGTGTTTTGAAAGTTAATATTCAAAAAACATTACATTACGATTTTCGAAAGTTAAGTTTTAGAAGGTATAAGTGGTTCGAGGAGCTAACTTTAGGAAGGTAAATGAGTATATGACTATAAAAAAAATACCTTATAGAGATGTTTAGTGGTTGTATTAGAAAAGTGGGGTGGAAATAGTCACTCCCTTTGAATCAGGTCACGGGTACATATTCCTCGGACCAAAGGGTCATACTTTGTACAACCCTCTTCCTATTCGATAGACACCCCCTACCATCCAATATTCCCATTTTACTCCTACGATCGATTTTTCTTTTTTTTATTTATAAAAACTCCCACACCCTCTACTCTCCTCTCACACCCCCTATGATTTCCTCCCTCCGGTGCGTCCCAACTGCTCCTCTCCCTCTAACAAGGTAACTCTCCTTCTCCCATTCTCTCTTTTCTTGTTTTTTCGTTAATTTCTGTTTTTTTTGCTGTTTTGGACTGGTTCTGCCTAACAGAGGATGAACTGGTTTGGCGTTTCAGAGGCCGGACCAATTTGATCAACCGTGCGCCGAACCAGGTTCGAATGACCCAGGGCCGAACCCTCCTGGTACGTCTCTGTTTGTTTATTTTTGCAGAAATGGACCACTACCAAACCACTGTTCTCCAAGACGCCGGGTTTATCGAGCTACCCAATTACATCCAACTCCTACTATTGCCTATTAAAGTTTTCTTCTATTTGAATGTGGACGAGGTGTTGCCCGGTTACCGTGCCATTGGCGGTGAGTACATCGCCACTGATACTCATCGCTTCTGTGACGCTTTCGGGGCCCTGGAGAGGGTCGATGTGGACATTGAGTACACCGAGCTGGGGCGCTTCCTTGTATACAAGACGCCGGACTCCCCCTACTGAGGAGATGCTGTCCAGTGAGTCTGAGGATCCTGATAGTGACTCAACTGATCTCGATTATCGGGCTTTCTTGGGCGACCACGACGGCACTGACACTAGGGGCGAGGACGATGGATCCTCCCACTCCACCGATGGGGGCGAGGACGCTGGATCCTCCCACTTCACTGATGGGGGCGAGGATGTTGGATCCTCCGAGTCGGTTGTGATTGACTAGTTGGTGTATTATGAATAATTATACTAATTGTAATCTTATTGATTAATGAAAATGCCATTATTGATGATTTAGTACTATTTTAATTTCTCGATAATTTTATTATTTAGAAATAGAAATACTTTTTTTTGGTTACAAAAGAGAAATAAAACAAAAACTACGGCCTAATAAATAGAAATACTACAATAAATACTCAAAATACATGATAAAAAATGACATAAGAAAATAGACGAAAAAGATAAAAAAACATAACAAGACAATTAAACGCAACTACTAATTTTTTGTGAGGGTGCTCTCCATAATATGAATGATCTCTTCCGCTGTGCGCATCGTCTCCACAAACAGCTCAATGAGCTGACGTCCCAATGGGGTGTTACGGTGATGTTCCATCATTGTGCGAACATCGTTCTCGCTACGGATCTCCATAGCTTCATACCGGCGAGTGCCGTCTTGGAGACATACGCACTTACGGTAATGTATACGAGCGATGTCTTTACGCCACTCTCCCTCTTGGCGAACCTTCCTCTCGACGTTTTCCTTCAGCTGGCTGAATGTTATATTTTTGTCCAGCCTACAGAAGTAGTTGTCACGAGACCTAAAGAAAACACCATCAGCCCTGTTCTCGACTGCTCCAAGGCGATGCAGGACAGTTAGAAATTTGTCTGAGGATCTCTGGGTTGGGCACAACTGTCATTCATTAAGATCTTCCATTTTAGCAAGTTCCGGTTAGGGTGTTTGTGAATAAGCAAAGAAGATGAATCAGATGGGTTGTGTGAACATCAGTGAAGAGTGACAGACTATTTATAATAGGTGTGATCAAACGTGAGCCGTTGATTTAAAACGATCGGGACCGTTAATCTAAAAAATGATGGGGGTGTCTGTGAAAATTTAACATACTCGGTGCATCCAAATACGAATCGGTTCGGCCAAGCGAGCGCCGAACCGTAAAAAAATTTTAAAAAAAATACAATTCACAGATTTCATTAAGGGCAACTTGGTCTTTTCACCCCATTAAGGAGTGTCTACTGAGTAGCGGCAGGTGTGTACGAAGTATGGGCCCGGACCAAATAGGTCCCCAAAACAAAGGGCTTCAAGCCTTCAAGAACCCAAATTAAGAGCATAGACGAACACTGTAATAGTTTGATAATAATAGTTGAAGTTTAATATAATCTTAAATCAAAAAGTCCATACCAACGAATTGGAAATAAACCACTCCCAAGCAAATAATAGGGTATTGATTGGTTTGATTCCCTATTATCATCTATATCAATTTTCTCAATTAGGAGAAAGTATAAGTTTCTTACTCTTTGTCTCCTTTTCCTTCCTTTAAAATTATTTTAGTCCTTATGTAACAATTACGTTGTTTAATTAAGACTAATACAAAGTAGACAATAATGCTCAGAGATATTTATTTATTTATTTATTTTACTTTATAGAAGTCATACGTTAAATTGATTGAAAGAGAAGTATTAGGTGTGGATATTAGCACTCTATTTGTTTGAGTAGATAAAAGTTTGCTTAAATACATTAACTTTTCATCTACACTGAAAAAGTTGTACACTTGTACATATACGTAATTTGTTGGAGTACATCTGCATTATTCATTTTTTCGTGAGCATTAGCCCAATTCTGGACCACACTGAAAAACTTTAGTGAGAACAGACTAATTCGGTTAATACTAGGGTGGTCCAAAGTAACCATATGTACATGTGAAAGGTAACATATGGTAATGTGTGAATACCATGTCACACAAGTCAGCACCAATGATTTGTTTGTATATACCATGCCATTTGTTTGTAACATATGGCATGTAAAGATCAGAATATAAATATGAATAGATTTGGAATAGATTTCTTTTTACATTAGGGCTAAAATTCTTTTTAAGAGCTTTGAACAACTCTCAAAAGTCGATATCGTTAGGTCAGATAATTTTTGAGTTCGAGCTAAGGAGCTTAGGATTTCCATTTTCCACTTTGCGTATATGTATTTACAGGTGAAGCTTATCACTCTGTTTGTAGACGAAAAAACAAGACTCACATTAGCTAAGAATAAACTGAATGTAGAAATAGGCTAAGGGTACTGTCATATTGGGGGCAATCCTCCCACAAGATAAATTATTTTATTTAGTGATAAACATAATATTTTTGTTTTGTCGCAGCAAAAACAGAGGTGTTGCCCTCACATGATAATTTATTTATAATAAATTTAGAAATTCAAAAAAGATCAATAGAATATAGAATAATTATGTTGGTATTCATATTTCCTTTTTAGCTTTGTAATTCATAAAAATTTAGGTATTTTAGAATTTTGTTTTGTCGTGAAATTTTCGTGTGGAGATGCAGTGTCTTAGGCTTTTAGTGATTCTCGCTATTAGCCTATCGTTGCTCTCGATGTTCCCTAAGTCCCCAACTAGTGATATCAGGACTTAGTTTGGCATGATAGGGAGCACAAGATATATTGCAACCTTAATATCGATATCAAAACCCTTTTTCCTAGTGGCATGGAATGAATATCTAAGAGAGATGGCCTATGCATCCAATACTTTAGGGTTTTGGCCTTTTGGGTGGAGATATCTCTTGGTGGTTCTGATCATTACTTCATAGTTTTTTGATGCTTCTCAAACCAACACCTACTATATACTCATTTGAGTAACTGGCAATTAGGACAACAATAATAATAATTTGGATACAACAATAACATCTAAATTCGTACCAAAATTATGATTGAAGTGAATAGAATAGTAAAAGTTGTTTGGCATTATATATATCCATGAACAAATTAAAACTTTGTTCCAGTACCACTAAATTTTATTCATTAAAGATGATCAATTTTTAGCATAACAACATTATACCGTTGGAGTTGAATTTCGTTTATATATTTACAACACCCTTTTAACTAGTTCCGCAAAACATAGTTTTTTTCCAGTTTAGCCAAATATATTACTATTGCTCAGACCTGAGTTCGAACACGGGAGCTGATATCCCCATGTTGCTGAACTTGCCAAGGCAACTAACAGTGAACGACGGCAGTGAATATCAATATGCTTTCGATCAACCTTTTTTCAACTTGGAAACAAATTTACCAAACGGTTAAGGAAACAAGTAATGGAAATTTTGAATTGATTCACATCATTTCAATTTTAGTTTTAACATAAAAAAGGAAACCAAAAATAACATTTTGTATGGTTTGTAAGAAAGAAACTGCAGAGAGAAAGTTAACAAAAGTATAGAAATGGTGCATAGGCAAAACTCATCATGTTTGGCTATAGCAGACAAGTTCAAAAATATGGATCCCACCAGAGAACTGACAAGGGGATCATATGCAGTAAAGTACAAGGCATATATAGTGGAGACCTATGAGCAGCTTTGTAACATGTCCCGTTATGGTTGGGACTACCTAATGTCTAGTAACATTTTAAATAATCATGTGGTGGTATAGACTATAGGTTATATATCATTGCATGTGTTCATATTATGAAAGGCCTAAATTTGAGGGCATTGAAGAATTGCTTACTTTTATTTGAAACATATCCACATGATCAACCCTCATATGTGCCTTAGTGAAATATGTCACTCTCATTAAATATGTTCTTTACAATGTGGCCATTCACATGGTCCATGCCTTAAGAACCAAGATTAGATTAGATAAAATTTGGTGGCTATAATAAATTTTCTTATCAATAGTTCACTCATAAATCCTCTGCAGTGCCGCACATAGTGTAATCGGCACAGAATCGTTAGATTTAAGAAAGATAAATCGAGATCTAATAACTATGTAGCAATTGCATCGTGTGCGGTACTGTAGAGATCCAAGTGTCAACTTTAAACGATGGTATTGACTATTGAGTTCTAATGCATCCTTCAATCCGTTACAAATACTTTTCTCCGAAGCTACTCCCTCTATTTCAAAATAATAATGTTGTTGTTTTCTACAAACCAATAAATAGCTTTGATTTCAAAGTAAATAAATTTTAAATATACTCTTATCTCTTATTAGTCTACGTTCACATACTTACACTCTCTTTTCATTAATGTAAGTGTAAAATGGTTAATACAGTAGGGGTATAGTTGATAATAAATTTCTTAGGGAGGGCTTTATCGCCCATTGTGGTCCAGCTCGGCTCGAGGAATTAATCTCTACAATTGCGTACAGAGGATACCAAGCTTATACCACAAAAAAATTAATGTTACATTGAAACTTGAAAACGACAAATAAATTAGAACAAGTTTTGTCCAAAAAAGCGACAAATAAAATGAAAGGGAGGGTTCAAAGCCTGGAAACAATCAAGAACGTAGCTCAATTTGTGAGCTAGGAGACACAAAGGATTTGCAAGAAGGAGGTTCATGATTTAAATCCTAGAAACTAATATTTCTTCAACCCCTAACTAATGACTAAGCACTAAAATTTTGCTATAAAAAAATGAAACGAATTAAGGAAGTATTTTACAGACTATGCATGTCCACATTTTTAGATTAAAGCATTGTGCAAAAGAAGAAACACTTCTTGTGATTGCCACAAAAGTTTCTTCTGTGTGGGACCACATTTCTTGGCACTTCATAGAAGATTTAAATTTTTGCTCTGACTAGCTAGTCAAAACTAATCTTAACATCCTTATCAATCAACAACTACAAATTGAAAAAACATATCATATTTATGGTAAGAGACATAGATATCAGGTTGAGAAAGATTAACTGATTAGCTCTCAAATGGTAGTCAGATTCTAATTGAACATTAAACAATAAATCAGGGTAACAATCACAGATACTAATCCCCTAGATGTTAAAATTAAGTTTAATCAATGAAGCACAAGTTTTAATTTGATTGGGAACTTTTAAAGGGTCCAAAACACAATGCATTGATCTTTTCAATTAGTGGGTGTGCTTGTCTTAAAGGGAGCAATTTTAATCATGAACATCTTAAATCACTCCCTTGTCCTACAAAACTAATCAATGATTAGTATAATCATATCCAAAATCAATTGCATACTGCATAGTAGTATACATTTCTCCAATTATTTCAAGGTAGTTGTTATTCGCTTTCCAATCTTGAATAATTTCACCCTGCCAAACCCAGCTCATATTGAAAAGTCCTATTCACCTACCTAATTTAATTTGAAACTATTAGTCGTTTTCTTCTCCATCTGAATTAGTGCACAAATTAATGGATGTTGAACCTTTCCTCTTGTTTTATAGTATATATATCATTAAATAATTTCTATATCTTTAACGTGTAAGGACTTAGGTTTTCAAACTTGGTAGCGATTCGATTCTTCACATTGCAAAAAATTGCAATCAAATGTTGTTGATGTGACCTAATCATATAAAACCGACTTATAGAGTGACAGATACCTCACACTTAGAATCTCTTTTTTAAGTCATATCTCATTCGATGTGGAAACCCTAACAGTGACACCTTCCAAACTCTTTTTTTTTTCTCTACGTATATTTTTTATTTCTTTGTGCCCTTATAAGTCTTGTTTAAAATAAATGGTGTTGATTGCCTGAAACATCTTACAAAGCACATTTAAAAGCAAAGCAACAAGTAGAGCTAGATATATGTGTAATGGTGAAGGGACCCCTCTATACACAAACCACACATAGGGTTTGATTGTGACCGACAAAATCCAATTAAGGATTCTTGATACAAGCAAATGGGCATGACAATTCACAAGAAATCCATAGATTGGATTTATTATGGTGGTGCTTGTGATCCATGTATTCACTAAGATTGTCTTGAAATGTTTGTTATATTTAGCAACATGGACACATAAGACAGACCAACCCTAAAAGACAGTTGAGAACATGACAACAAGGACACGTGCCTATTCCTTAAATGGCCAGTTTTTTGTCCCGTTAACAAAATTTGAAGCCCATTCCATATGATGACCCTACTAGACAAAAAGACCCATCTCCCATTCTTAATTAATTTGACTTAAACCCACCCTTCTCAAGTAATATCTCTACTGTGTATGTTCTGTATGGGGTTGAAATTGGATCTACTTGTACTGTCCAATATTCGATGTTTCAATTAAATTGTGACAGTGAAATTAGTTATTGAAATGACTTTACACATTTTGCTTATGTTGTACAATTCATGACAAGAATTTAGTTTGCTACTGTTGTAAAACTGTGTAAAAATAGTCTATATGTACATGCATCCAATTATGGATGGAAAAAATAGCTTATATATACATGCATTCAATGAATAGTGGTTTGAGAAGATGAGTCCACCACCTTGCCTTAATGTAGGTTGGTGGCTGGGTGGGCTAGCCAAGCATCCAAAGAACTTAAAAAGTATAACTTGGGCTAAAATGCAACGGTTTGGCCTTCTCAATCCCACCAGAAGCAAACAAAAAATGGCATGTTAGCACGCCACAATCCTCCAAAAACACATAAAAATTTGTTTAAAACAATTATTTTTTAAAAATGTAAAGGCTTGACACTCTGCCTATATCCCTACAAGGAACGATAAACTAAAACAACTCGAACATTGTTTGAAACTCGACTTGATAAATAGCGAGCGCTATTCATGAATTAAACGAGCTAAATTTGAGCTGAAAATTGAGCTCGTTAAATAAATGGGTTGAATTTGAGCTAGGTATAATTCGACTCATTTAGTTCATGATCCCAACTTGATAAATTATCCCGTTTTGATAAACACTCGATAGATGAACTTCATCTGAAGGGATGTGGAATAAATTATCCATTTTTTGTGAGCACTCAATGACTCATTTCTCAAAGACTAAAGTATCCCCTATTATATATTGTTGAGCATCCTTGTACTAATTTTATTTTAAGATATATATAAATTAGCGGTGTTCACAGGTACGGGTGAACCCTTCATCTAAACCAACCCAATCAAGTTCAAGTCCAAACCGGACCAATTCATTTCAAATTTAAAGGTGTTTGGTTCGGATAGCGTATTTGACATATTGAACTCGCGAACCCAACCCATTGACGTGACATATTGAACTTGCGAACTCAACCCACTGACGTGGCATATTACTGTAAAAATTGAAGCTAAATCTAATTTGAGAGATCCTCCTCATTCAAATTGAGACCTCCTAACCCTCCACTTTTGTTTTAGCTAATATGTGTTTGGTGATGGAGTTGATTCAATTTGAGGATGAATTTTTAAGCATCAATGGTGTTATGGAAATTTTTTAGAATGCTCAAGTACCACAATGTATTGACTGAATTACTTTTTTTAATAGAATTTAAAAGTTATTTTTTTATGTGACTCGAGAACCCAACCCAATCCATTATTGAACGGGTTGGCTTGGTTCAGTTTTAGTGTTAAAAGTACGAGTTGGACACTTAACCCATTTATAGCAAAGACAATTGATTGGTTCGAGTATCAGATTTGGTCAAATTCAACCCAACACAACCTACGAACACCCCTAATATAAATATGCTTGGTTTTAAAAAAACTTTCATAGCATTTTTTTTAACTTGTTTTAAAGGGGTTCTATAGTGGTCTCGACTTTAACCCTACATTACTCAAACCCATCATAACACAAAACTACAATTTTTTTTCAAAATTAAACTACTAACCATAAAACTTGATTAACATTCTTATGTTAAGAGGGGCCTTAAATTTCTCGTTAAACTTGTTTGATTATGTCTTTGTCATTAGTATATGGAATACATGGGGTTGTGTAGCAGTCGTTTAACTGTCATGTATGTGTGCAGTGTGCATATAGATCTTCATGAAGACCCCTTAGAAGGTTGGTTGGTAATGGTTAAATAAGGGTTGGCCACCACTGCTCCTAGCCATGGTTAAGAGGAGAGACCTGTCAAATCATCAAAAAGAGCATTGCCCAATTCACTGGTCAATTTTGTCGTAAGTTGATGATATTCTTGTGGACTCTTTAACAAAAATAGTTAGAAAAGGAAAGAAATATTTGGAATATTAGTTTTCTTGAAAAGGGTATGTATCTACCACACATGAATTTATCAAGCAAAGGACATGGACAGTTAGAGTTAAACATATAGCTGCTCCATGAACAGCTCTAGTATTGTCTATTTCTAATTTTATGGTACTGGTATACAGTTACTATACAGTTACTACTTGGATCAGATGTTGTTATATTTGAGGGAAATGCGTGGAGGATGAAAAGAAGATATTTATTTAGAATAAAAGAAAAATGATTTTATTTTGGACAATGGACATCTTTTGATTGTAACTTCTTTGTCGACTATCCTCTTGAGTGAAATTTGCAAACCAAGAAGAAAAACAAAATTCATTATTTGTACACTTAAATAGTTTATGGTGAGTAAAAGGGGCTAAAAGACCCATAGAAGAGGACAAGGCACGAGTAGGGGTGGAAATAGGCTGGGCTGAGCTAGGCTTTGCATAGTCTAGGTCTGGCCTACGTTGAAAGTGTTAGACCTGAGCCTAGCATGTGGCCTGTCGTAGGCTTATTTTTTAGGTCTGGTTTAGCCTTATTGAAAGTCTGCTAAGTCCTGAAAGCCTGTTTAAAAGCCTATTTCACTTTTTTTTATAAAAACCTACGCCCATTGACTGATGTATGTTTTTGTAAATAGACTAAGAGACTAATATGTGTTAGTGAAATTAAGTTCTATTTTATATGACATCCAATTTAAATTATATTTTATATTATAACTTTAAATGTGTCAAAAAATTGATGTATGTTGATATGTTTAAATTAATAGAAAATATTTGAAAATTTATGATTTAATACAATATACTAAATTTGATATAATAACAATAATATTAATAAAAGCACTCTTTATATTTACTTAAATAGGCCGGCCTAGTAGGCCTAAAAGGTTTTTTCGATGGCCTGTGGCCTGGCATTTTTAGCTAAATAGGCTTTTTAAAAAGCCTCAGCATGGTCTATTTTAAAAAAAAAAGCCTGGGCCGTTCTGGGCCTAACGTAGGCTGGGCCGTAGGCCCCTGTCGAACGATCTGGCCTATTCCCACCCCTAGGCACGAGCTACCTCAAATTGTTTAAAGTTCAAAAGCATGGGTATTCCATATGTTTTACAACACCGTTGCTATGTCTAAAAACATGTAAACTACTTGATGTGTTGGAAAATAAATCTTATGGAAAATAAATCTTACGTGAGATAAAATAAAGACAACTCAAATCTATATAACGTAAGAACCTTGAGTCCAAATTATCCAACTTTTTTGGACAAAACTTATCCACCCCTCAAATGGGCTAAATACAATGCTAATATGGTGTCGGGGAATCTATAAAAAATTCGTGAAAAAAAAAAACTAAAGCCTCTAACTCCAAAAATGACACAATCTCAGGCAACTAAAAAAGGTCATAAGATGATTGTTAAATTTATGTTCATCATTTGGCTAACTTGGAAGACCAGGAATGATTAGGTTTTCAAAAACATCAACCCTAACCTGATAGCTGCTCTCACTATTGTAGAGGCTCAGTGTTTTGAATATTTTCAAGCCACTTCTATTGTGCAAGAGGTCACTAATACACCCCATGTTTCTATCTCTAACAAATGGAGACCTCCTAGGGAAACATACACAAAAATAATATCTGATGCGACATTTAATATTGAAACAGGGAAGGAAGTGTCGGTGTTGTGTGTAGAGATGAGTTTGGAAGAGTCCTTATCGCCATGACAGCTCGAATCTATGCTCATTTACCGCTTGTGGCCGAAGCGCTAAGCTTTCGAGAGGCACTCCAAGTGGGTTGAAGCCTCAACCTCTAAAGGTTGATTTTTTAAACTGATAACCTTACGCTTATCAAATCTTGTAGAGGGAACTAGGTAATTAGAGAAATTCAAGGAATAATCAGTGATATTGTCTTCCTTAAATCTAATTTCGAAGTTTGTGGATTTACCTAGACTAGAAGAAAAGGGAGTATGGCTTCACATGAAATTGCATCCCTTTGTAGCAAAGGCGAGCTTCTAGGTAACCGGGTTCTTCACTCTCTGCCTTCTCTTTGCCAATCGAGCATGGTGGAAGCCTCACATGTAGGAATGGAGTAAGAATTGTGTTGGGGTTTGTGTTTCTCTTCGCAAAGTTTGTTCTAGAGTAGATTTGTTTTATGTTTATTTCTGTCTTTGGTAACTAGTTCGCAGATAACTGATTAGCATTGTGTCATTTGTCATGTTGTCGCTTTTTTGTGTTTCGACCGGGTTTCCGGGTATAGCGCCCTTTGGGCCTAGATCTAGCCTTGTGCTTGTATTGGTTTGGGCCTCTGTCCATTGGTTAATGAATCAATACAATTTGACAAAAAAGGACATAAGATAAACATAGAAGGCGTCTAAATGCACAACTGGGACATAAGATAAACATAGAAGGCGTCTAAAATAAAGACATGCAACTCAAAAAATATATAAGTCGTATTTAATATACAAAACCAATCTAGTTCATCCCGATCCGGTGGCTATATACTTCTTGGACAACAAAGTAACTCTCAAACTTACTATACAAAATCAGTTTGCACCCCCGTAATATGATGTTTCAGTTCCAGTGGATAAAGTGATGAACGTGAGACACAATACCTGACAAGGTGAGATTTGGAAGGAATCCCTCATTCAATAAGTTGACTTCTAAGTTTTAAAACAAAATATTAGAAGAGACATCATATTACGGGGTGAGATTTGGATGGAATCCCTCATTCAATAAGTTAATATCATATTGCGTTCACTTCCTTTTTCATCCACAAGATCAACAAATTAAGAAAACAAACACAAAAGAGGCGAGTTACTAAATATAAGCAAAAACATCTACTTAGTCATGTTACTAAGTAGATAATGTACGGTTTTTACTCTTATTAATTGCTCTGCTTTTTCTTTTTTCAATGCAAGTTATTTTTGCTTTCCCCATTTTCCTATGAGGAGAGTCTATGGTCCCAGTGTTCAAAAAGAGTTACTAGCGGAAATTTAGAAATCATACTTCTTTTTTAGTCGCATTTACTCTAATCTAATAAAACAACATGCTAGCAATTTTACTCTTTTAGACATCTTAAAATTTTGACACTTGGCACAAACAGGGGGCAAAATGGTAAATTTCCCGCAAAAGTTTAAAATTAAATTTTTTCAAAAAATTAATTATTAAATCAATGTTATACTTAATAAATAAATAATCTAAAATTTACTATTTACTATAATCTCCCTATTAAAATCAATGAATATTACCACTAAGAGTTGTAAAAATAAACTTTAACGACTACCAATGTTAAATTATTATTAAAAAATATAGAATAAAATAAGTCATAATACGTGACAACGGGAGCGGCAATAACAGACTCGCAATCGGATCGTCAACGAGAGCGTCAACAGGAACAGGAGTCGAAACGATAGAGGCAACGAGAGCGCCAATGAAGCGCCAACGGGAGTGCAGATTTTAAAAATCTCATTTTCTTTTTTCTTCATTTTTACTCTATATAAAATTTATTGTTTACTATAATCTCTCTGTTAAAACTATTAAAATCAATCAATTTAAACACTATTAATTGTAAAAACAAACTTTAACCAGTACCAAATATTACAAAATAACTTACTTATAATTAAAAGAATATGATTTAATTAATATTAAATCATATAGAAAAACTTTTTTAAAAAACAGTTTTTTTTTAAAAAAATTCTTTTGCATACTTTTTTCTCTTTTTTTTTTCAAAAACATTAAAGCAAAATTTTCATTTTTTACTAAAAATAAATTAGTCACTATATATTTTTATAATCTACACAAACTACTAAAATTAATCATTTCTTTTGGCAGCGGTAAAATAAATCATTTTTACAACTATCTATTGTCTAAAAAAGACGTACATTTAACAAAAGTTTAAAAATTAATTTTTTCCCAAAAAATTAATTTATCAAATTAATATTACACTCAATAATTAAATAATCTAAAATATTAGTTAAAATGTGGCAAAGAGAGCGACAACGAGAGACTGCCAATGAAAGCTGTAAGAGAGTGGCAACGGGAGAGGCAACGGGAGTGGCAACGAGTGAGGTAACGAGAGCGCCAACGTTGCCAACGGGAGGGCCAACGAGGATGCAAATGGGAGGGGACAACGGGGATGCATATTTTAGCTATAATATCCAAATACATTATTATGGATCAATGCAATTCTGATTGTCAACGGGGATGCATATTCCACTTTGAATTTCAAATAATACATTTTAGACATTGTTCACAACTTATAAATATCTTCTAAATTATTATTATGATTTCATAGCAATACACCGATCATACAGTACCACCCGTGCGTATTCACGGGTAAAATACTAGTTTTGCTAATATACAAAAACATAGAGAGAAAACTTTATCTAACTGATAAATAAACACTATAAGTGATTTTTGGCGTAGTATTTATCTTAGATTTGGCTAGGTTGTAGTTGATAAAAGTGTGTAGTTATATCCCTGGCCGGTGCGTATGAAAAAGTATTTGTTGGGAGATGTCAACACCTTAACTAGATCTCTGATACCTCGAAAGATTAGTCTTAACAGTCATCATGGAGGATACATTGGTTTAAAAGAAAGTGCGTAGTTAGTGCAGCCTATTTATCACCTAGTGGATAAATTTACCAATTTACAGTAAAGTGTCCGGAGAAAATTTCACTCTTTCTTTTATATAATTTGGGACAACAAAAATGTGATTTTGTTTTCTTCTTATAATTTGGGACAAAAAAGTGATTTTGTTTTCTTCTTATAATTTGGGACGTTGGGAGGTGTACTACGTAAAATATACTACTAAAACTCTCATAAATAAATGTGTTTAACTAAACATTGTAGTTATGTGAAAGTGAATACTTTATCAATTCCAAGAACACTAAACCACAAATCGAAGTAGTTTTGCCGTTTTCTTTGAAAAGGAGGACGGAAAACGACATAAATAGGAAATGTAGGTTTTTAATATATTGATTAACAACAAAATAGTTACAATCAAGAAGATAGTATAGGCATTAAGCAACCTATATCATTCCTTTATTTGGCAGAAGAACTACTACGAACAACGACCAAACTATATTCAAATCAGATGAACATACAAGAGTGTCTCTTTTCATATGTTTTTGTTTTTTTAAGCAATGTTAGTAGTTAGTAATTAGTTAGTGGGAGTGGGGGAATATTAGTTTCCAACATTTGATCCTTGAACCTCCTACTAGCAACTCCTTCATGTCCCTTAGCTCACCTACTGAGCAACGTCCTTCTTGCTCTTTTCATATGTTTGATATATAGAGTAAGCTAAATTGCAGTTTTGACCCTTTATCTTTGGGGTTGGTGTCACTTTGGCCCTTTATCTTTTTTTTCGCGTTTTAGCCCCTCATGTTTTTTTTTGTGTCATTTTGGTCCCTGCCGTTAGTTTTTCCTAACGAACGCCACACTGGCTGCTGACGTGACGTCCGAATTGTCCAATCTGACGTGTCTTCATTAAATGACATGGCCAATGGAGGACCAAATTGAAACAAATAAAAAACATAGGGACCAAATTGACACAAACACAAAACATAATCAATCACTCTTCATCTTTTTCCTCCATCTTCGTCTCTTCTTCTCCGGCGAGCCGCCACCACCACCTCCGACAAGCCACCACCACCCTCTCCTCCACCGCCACACCACCACTACAACACCAAAACCGAACCTTAAATCCCAAATCCTAAACTAAATCCCTAAAAAACCAAACATCTCACAAGAACCCAAAATTCCCCAATTCTGTTTGAACTTTTGTTGTGAGAACTTTATTGAATTTCTTCCAAACCAGTAAAAGAAGAAGAAACGCAAAAAAAGTCTTCGCTGAACAAATTGAACCGGAACAAATTAAATCATTGAATTTCATCCAATCCAGTAAAAAAAGAAGAAACGCAAAAAAAACACCCTCCTTGGACAAATAGAACCTGAACAAGTTAAATCTTTGAATTTCTTCCTATTATTGACATTCCCAATTCCAAACCCTTACGATTTTGATCTTTATTTTTTGAGCTTCATTTCGTTGAATACAAACATGGATTTGTCATTGTCATGGATTTGCTATTTGAGATTGTTTTTTTAACCAAATTTAGGGATTTGAGAAAATAGGAGTTTTGGGTTTTGAAGAGACGATGAAGTTTGCGGAAATAAGAGTTGAAAAGTGATTGATTTGTGGTGGTGGTGGTTCGCCGGAGGTGGTGGTGGCTCGCCGGAGAAGATGAAGATGGAGGTGGTGTTTGGAGGAAGAAGATGATTGTGATTTTTTGTTTTTGTTAATTTTATTTTTCGGTTTCAATTTAGTCCCCTATGTTCTTTTTAAGTTTCAATTTGGTCCCTTATGTGCCATATCACTAAATCAATTCCAAGTTAGCGCTGACATTTAAGACGCCACGTCAGCAGTTAATTGCCAGCGTGGCATCCGTTAGAAAAAATTAACGACAGGGACCAAAATGACACACACACAAAAAAACATGAGGAACGAAAACGAGAAAAAAAGAAGATAAATGGCCAAAGTGACACTAACCCCAAAGATAAAGGGTCAAAACTGCAATTTAGCCTATAGAGTATCACATTTCCTTTATTTGCTTATTGTTACGGCCAAATTTCAGATTTGGAATTGGCTACAAGGACACATCACAAGGTATCAGAATAGAGCTCGAATAAAGGGTGTTCTAATGGTGAGATAACCCATCAGCTTACGTATAATTTCGAAGAGGCTTCAGAAACAAATATTGAAGGTTGGAGCACTACATGCGAAAATTTGAAAAGCAATTAGGACAGTTTCATAAGAAGGGATTCAAAGCGCAAGGACAAGTGTAGAGCATCCAGACGCCAGAAGACACATGTCATCAATCATAATTGATCACTAGTAAGTTTTCATTCTTATTTGCTTCCAAAGGGGACATGTGTCTATCATGCAACACATCAGTTTCTATTTGTGGTTCTTTAAATAGTAGTTTGTACGAAGAACTAGGGGCGATTTCAAAACTTTCAGTAACACATCACGCCTAACACATCTGATCACACATGATCTCTAGTAAGTGTAGTGAACAATGTATGTCTGAGACAACACTCTTGTATTTTCAAACTCTTATACAATTCAATGCAATTTTCTTTCAACAATCGAGTGTCTCACTCTTGTCTCTTTTTCTCTCATTTTCGCACTTTATTTCATTGCTTTAATCACTTCACTTAAGGAATTTGTGATGTTCTTTCCTTCTAAAAAATGATTTTCGTGAATGGCTTAAGTTTATTTTCGCTTTGTTCACACTTTGAAAACCAATATACAAGGTACTCGAAACATTCATTACGTTCTACTCTTCATGAGTGTGATTCCCGTGTTTCTTTTAAGTATATAATACTTTCGAATGCAATTGAGTGATTGATCTAGTAACCAATGAATAGAGTATATCATGGCATTGACTGACATAGTGATACATAATTTTGGCTATAAAAGGGACAAGTTGACCCGGTTAATAATGACTGTGCATACATTCCATATGTATATTCTAATATAAGAAGATGCATGAATTGGCATATAAAGTGGTAAAATATACATACTAGTATTGAACTTTTTAAAAGAGGAATAAAATTTGAAAATTTATATGTCTGCTGAAGTACATGACAATGAATTACACTTCACTGAGAAAAAAGAAAGTATAAAACATGTAGGAAACAAGTTAAGAGAATCTGTAAGGTGTAACAGGTTGGTATAAAAAGAATTGAGAATAGTATAGGAACCAAATAGCAGGCCCCCCTCTTTGGCTGAAGCATTATTAGTAATTTAGTATTAAGTTTACTGTTCTCTGGATGGAAATTTGGAAACGACTAGGCACAAAATATTCAATTCATCATCATTCAATTCAAATGTGAAAAAGAACACACAAAAACAAGTGGCTTCTACAAATCAACTAAGTTTATTATCGGTGTACTAGTTAATTTAACGGTAAAATATTGTGTAAAATATTGTGAATAGTTAAGATTTTATACTACTTGATATAATAACAATTCATAACATTTTATATTATACATACGATCAACTAGTATATTAATACATCGGTAAGTGACCTAATTGATCTCTTATCTTAGAATGCGTCTAGGAAGAAATAAAATAAAAAAAATGTAAGAGGGTCAAGATGTACATGGTAGACAAAAATGCCAAAGATAATCTGACTTTAGTGAACCTAACTTTGGAAGCAAATGGAAATAATTGGTGTAGATCCGTTCCTAAGCTACTCTATATATCTATCATTTTTTATTGCATACTGTTACAGGTAAATTACATTCTCTCTCTACCTATCAATTTTTGTTCACAAGGATCAAGCTTGCCTCTCTCCATTTACACCTTTTTAGAGTACTATACCATAGCATTACAGACATAAGGATGATGGATACTTCTTGTTAATAGGTTTTGCAATTATTGTACCAAGCAAAGGATCCTAAGTTAATTATTTTACAAATATATAAAAGAGACATCCTTAGTTAATTTTACCTAGTAACTAGACTATAATGAAATTTTTTTGGGTGATTTGCTAGCTATTCCCAACAGGTAATTAGGAATTAATCCCTAAGAATCTGATATCTATTTAAACTGCTAAAGTGTTTCAAATCATTAACTATACCCAAAAGCACTTGGATGAGATGCTTAGAGTTTCTTCCAGCTTAACCAAGATTCTGAATTCGAATCCAGCATTAGGCACGCAACACTGTTAAATCTCTCTTGAGCCCTCTGAAATTTTAAATTTGCACTATTATTCTTAAATTTGCACCCAATGCACAATTTTGAACCTTGATCTGGATCCGCCTTGCATCTACCTTTAGGGTGTAAAATGTTTCATAGATTACTATTATATACTTTCATCTTATCTCATTTTTCTTTCTAAGAAAAGCCTAAAAGTAAATGTGTTTTTGGCTATTCAAATTTCAAAGTGTGATTTTAGCATATCAAATTAATTAAGACACTAATTCCAAATCCACTGTAAACACATGTGTGAGATTAAACATCTGACCACATGTTTAAGGATTTTAATTAGATGACAAACATTCATAAAAGAATGTCATTTTTTGGTGGGTCCAGGAAGAATGTCATTTGACACACTAATTTGGCCTGCTAATAATGAAGATTACAGTCAGCAAACACAGAGAAAATGATCAAAATCACTGTTGATTGGTCAAATACAATAATTTCTCCCTTTTCTTGGTTGGACACCAACCTGGAAAAATTAAAATTTCCAGGCAGTTACTACTATCTTTTATGGTGAAAACAAAACCATTGCTAAAATGAATATTTATTTATTGATACAACAAAGAGAGGTCCTATAATTACGCTTTGATCCCTAAACAACATACCACCTTTAATGGTATATTAATATTTATGATTATGATGATTGAACAGAGGAAAGCAAATTTGCCAACATTATATGACACACGTAGTAGATATTTGAGTTCCTTAATTATTTGGTCCTGAGTTCAATCTCTGGTCGGTATGTATAGTTATTAGGAAATGTTAACTCTTTAAATGGATCTCAGATACCTCGAACGATTAGTCTGTACGGTCGCCCGTGAGGACACATTGGTTTAAAAAAATTGCAATGAGGGGAAAAGACAAGAAGAGGATGTTGTAATAGTGTTTTCTTTTGAGTCACCAAAAAGAGGAAATAGCATGTGATATGGTGCGCGCACACACACACGTGCACATACACACTGGCAGCCACTGCACGTCCTACGAAGTGAGTAGAAGAAAGAAGAGAAACAAACAGATTCACTCACAAAATCCTTAATAATACAATAAACAAAGAGAATCCATAAAAGGAAGAGAACCAACCCTCTCTTACTTCCTTCCTTCCTTCTTATGTTCTTCTGTTCAGACACTTGAGTTGAGAGAGAGTGAGAAATAAAGCATTCTTTCTTTACCTCTCAAAAACAATCATTTTGGTTTTAATGATAAGGTTTCACCTTTTGGGAAAACCAAGGATACCCTTCTGTTTCTTTTGTCTCCTTTTCTCTTTCTCTTTTCCATGAAATTACAACATGACAATGGGTGGAGAAGAAGAAGAGTCATTAGCTATTGCACTCCCATTTGATAGAGCTGTTGAACAGGTCTCATTTTTTTCAATTTCCTCTTTATTATTTTCAATTCAAGCTCTTCTGGAGTGAAATCATTCTCTTTATTACCGTTTAATTGTTTGTGTTATGGTGTGAATGAGTATGAAAAGTAGATTTTTAGTCTTTGTTTTGAAATTGGCCAATGTGACTTTTATGTTTATTTAGTTTCTTGTATTTCCTAACTGGTTTTGCTTCTCCATAACTGAAAATTTGGTTTGTGTTCAGGCAATTGTATCTATAAAGAAAGGTGCATATTTACTAAAGTGTGGTCGTAGAGGAAAGCCAAAGCTCTGTCCTTTCAGACTTTCTCCAGTAAGCATGACTAATTAGATGCTTAATTATTTCAAGCATTTCTTTCTAACAATTTCTCTTGAATTTGAAGCTTTTCTATGGATCACATTTCTTAGTACATGTTCTTTCTTCATAATGTGTTGTGTGAATATTTAACTGTATTTTTGGAATAATGTTCAAGTTTCTAATTTATGTCTTGTTTCTCCTTTGTTCAATCTAGGATGAGAGGAATTTGATTTGGTGCTCAGGGCAGCAGGAAAAGCATTTGAGATTAAGTGGAGTTACAAAAATTATTCAAGGACAAGGAAATGTATGTAATGTACCAAACATCTTGAATCTGATTCTGAAGGTTTGAAACAGAAATGAAAAGAGTAAAAATCAAGTTGTGGTCTAACAATTGTGTAACCATTTTCAGATAAGGTCTCGAAAGCAAAATGAAACCGAAAAGGAGTGCCATTCATTTTCACTAATCTATGCCAATGGTGAACGCACTCTTGATCTGGTACTATTTCTGATCTGTACATCACAGATTACATAACTGCATTTGTTTTCCTATTATATAGTTGAGTTATTTATTTTAACTATAGATATGCAAGGACAAAGCACAAGCTGCTACTTGGTTTGTTGGCTTGAAAGCTGTGATTTCCAGTTGCCAGCAACCTAAAGCTTTTAGTAGTTTGAGAAGCTGCAAAGGGGTCCAGAGTTGTGTTAGTAGCCCAGCTGGAATTTTTAGAAGAAAGAAAAATCTTGGCCTCTTGGATGATACCTCAAAATTTACTCAGGTTTGTCATACATCTTCTTTGTTCCTATGTTACTTTTTATGGTTATGTTAAGTATACAATAACTTATATGATTTTCAGACATAACCTTTTGTGATTTATTATGTAGGTACACAGCGTATGTCCAAGTCCTTCTATGTCACTTTCAGAAAGGTGTTTTTCTGATGGCTTATCATATACATCAGATAAGTTGTATTCATCGTCATCTTTCGTTTCAAGCACTCAGGGCATAGCAGATAATTCATTCCCAAATTCTCCATATGATCCAGATTTTCATAGCAATATTAAAACAAGTCGTTACGAAAAGGAATACAAGAGGGATTTGTCCTATAGGTCTATCATGCCTCCTAGCTCCCCGCATATAGCAAACAACAATCTATTGAAGGATGTAATGGTATGGGGTGGAGGACTTGGATGTCTTGTAGGAATTGTGAATGAAAGGTTCGTTCAAAATAGAATTTATTCACTAGTACCAAAGTTATTAGAATCCACAGCAATGTTAGATGTACAAAATGTAGCTTTAGGAGGAAACCATGCAGCCTTAGTTACAAAACAAGGGGAAGTTTACTGTTGGGGTCAAGGAAAGTGGGGAAGATTCGATGTGGATATTAGCTCCCCCAAAATAGTTGATTCTCTTAGTGGCATTCATGTTAAAAGTGTTGCTTGTGGAGAATATCATACATGTGTTTTGACAGATTTTGGTGAAGTATATACATGGGTGAATGATGTTTGTTCTTCAGATTTGGTTGATGAAGGGAAAATAAGAACTCAATGGATACCACACAAAATTTCTGGAGCATTAGATGGTATTACTATTTCAAGTGTTGCTTGTGGTGAATGGCATACCGCGATTGTCTCTAGCTGTGGCCGGTTATTTACATATGGAGATGGTATATTTGGAGTTCTTGGACATGGAAATTGTCAGAGCATTTCTAAACCAAAAGAAGTCGAATCTCTTAGGAAACTACGCGTGAGATCCGTTGCTTGTGGAACTTGGCATTCAGCTGCTATTGTTGATGGTGATGAGGGGAGACCTGATCACTTTCGATACAATAGTTCTACCGGTAAGCTGTTTACATGGGGTGATGGTGATGAAGGAAGGCTAGGTCATGCTGATAACGGTAAAAAACTTGTACCAACACGTGTTTCACAACTAGTTGACTATGAATTTCTTCAAGTGTCCTGTGGAAGAATGTTGACAGTAGCACTAACTAAAATGGGTAAGGTTTTTACAATGGGAAGTGCAAGATATGGACAATTAGGAAATCCACATGCAAGGGATAATAAAGCAGTTATAGTTGAAGGACAACTTAAACAAGAGTTTGTTAAAATGATATCATCTGGTTCATATCATGTTGCTGTTTTAACATCTTCAGGGAGTGTATATACATGGGGCAAAGGTGAAAATGGTCAATTGGGTTTAGGTGATACTGCCGATAGAAACATACCTTGTTTTGTTGAGGGTCTCAGAGATAGGAAAGTAGATACTATAACTTGTGGTCCAAGTGTCACAGCTGCAATATGTTTACACAAACCTATTTCTATTAGTGACCAATCAACTTGTAGTGGTTGTAGGTTGCATTTTGGGTTCACAAGGAAGAAACATAACTGTTATAACTGCGGTCTTTTGTTCTGCAATGCTTGTAGTAGTAAAAAGGTTACGAATGCGTCTTTGGCGCCGGTTAAGAGTAAGGCATTTCGGGTTTGTGATCAGTGCTTTGGTAGACAGCAAGGAAGTGTGTTAAAGAATCAGAATAAGATTGGTGATCATACTGAGGATAGAGGAGAAACAAATGTGACACATGGTCCTTTATTGTCTCTTAGTCAATCGTGTTACAGAAAAGGCATGCCTAGTGGAAGGAAGGATTGGAAAAACCAGCAAGAATGTCCGCATGATTTAGAAGATGGTTGTTCTAAGCTAAGTGGAGTGTCACAATGGGGACAAGTTCCATGCCCGGCATCATTTAAAATTAATTGTGCAGATTCTACAGCAGAGACAGATACAACAAAGGCTGATAAGATGCTCATAGAAGAAGTTCAGAAGCTGAGATCTGAGGTAATGACTAATGACTCCTTTATTGTCTTTATTGATTTTTTTTTCTCGGTTTCCTTTGGCATAAATGCTGTCACACATTCCTCTTCTTCTTAGCTTCTTGTTTCCATCAATTGTAAATTAAAGTTTTCCTTTTCATATGCTAGTTGGAAACTCATTTGTATTTTGTTTTGAATGCACTTGCTTACACATGCGCTACCATTTCATATCGTTGGATAGGCTAGGAGACTTGAAATGCAATGTGAGCTCAAAAACCATGAAATACAAGAGTGTCAACAAAAACTTGAGGAGAGTTGGTTTGTCGCGAAAGAGGAAGCTGCTAAGTGCAAGACAGCAAGAGAAGTCATAAGAGTTTTGCAATTAAAGGTAAGTTCGTTAGTATTGTTGTAGGTTAAATTTGGATATTGTATATTAACCATGGTTATCAAGTCGAGATACGTATCGTTAATCAGAATTGATAGTCCTTATTATAATTTGGTGTTACATTCTTGTACAAGGTAATTGATATAGTTATCATCTTTGTAGCTTCAAACTATATCAGGAAAAGATAATGCTGCCCAAGAAGGAAAGATTGGGCAACATGAATTTCTTCCTAATTTGGCACCTATACATACAAATATCAATAGTCCAAGAGATGGCAACATAGACAGTTTATCCAGTTCCCCTATAGTTTTTTCTGATACATTCAAATCCAAATTTGGGAGACGTGTGATCCTCAAAAATGAAAGATTGATGGAGAACTCTAACTTCACTAAACAAGAATCTCAACAAGACACCGCCGATGACTCGCAGAGCGAATGGGTAGAAGAGTATGAGCGTGGTGTTTACATAACATTTACAAGCTTGCCAAGTGGGAAAAAGAGCATTAAGCGAATGAGATTTAGGTAACACTCTTTTGAACACATTTTATAAGCTTAATGCTAACCACTACTCTTTTGGCACTTGTCAAGAAATCAAAAGTGTTAAGTAGTTACTAAAATGATCTCATATATAAGAGAAAAATACACTTTTTAGGTTTATTGGAATAATTGATGTATCTGGACTAGAAATGTACTTTCTAATACTCCTGTGCTGTATGATTATTTTTTTAATATTAATATTAATTTCTTTGCAGCCGTAAGCGATTTTCACAGAAGGAAGCTGCACGTTGGTGGGAAGAGAATCAAGTAAAAGTGTATGATAAGTATGAGATTGAAAAGGGTATCTAAATAGTAACTAGGTGAAAGGTTGATTTTTTTTTTACTTGCCATTTATCTCTAGCAGTTTTTACCATATAGTTTTTGGTGTAAGAGATGATTTTGGCTTTAGGCTTACTACAAGAAAGATCATAGTCTTCTTTCTTGTATCTTAGCATATCCTTTATTCATGAGTATCTTGGGACATTCCATTATGTGTACAGTCATTAATAACAGAGTGTCTCTTAAATTAGTTTTCCCTGTTCCATTTCAAAATTACTATAAAGTTGTTCAAGTTCACCCGTGGTTTAGAGAACCGGACCGAACCGACCTATTCAACCAGTTGGACCGAGAAACGGTCAGATATCCGGTCTGGTTCATCATAGATACTGGATTGGCTCAGAACGTGTCAAAAACCGGATGTGTGAATCTGTTTGAGGGTAGCATTTAAGGGTGTGCATACTGTGTCTGACTTTGTGAGCTCAGGTGTTAGCAAATTTTTTATGTATCATGGACCCATAAGACTCCTTGGTGTTATACTAAATGGGCATAATAGTCATTTCCCTATTAATGAAAAAATTTAGTGACCACACAAATATTAAATTGTGGTTAGTATGCACTAACCATTGGATTGTTGTAGTAGCAAATGCTAGCCACACAAACACTAAATTGTGGTTAGTATGCACTAACTAGTGGAGTGTTGTATAATGGTCACCAAAAAATTTAGTAATTGTTATTAAAGAATTCCTTAATATTATAAGTCTTTGCTGCTTGTGAGATACTTTGAAACCACGATGATGTAGCCGGTTTCTCTTTGCCTTTTTGTTTCTAAACGCTTAAATGCCATTATTTTTATAGTAATTCCTTTTGTACTCAGATAACATGTTAATTATCGGTACATTAGACCATTCACTTGATGCCACATAAGCTTTCTTTATTTTTAAAATAATTAATTGTTTTAAAAAACTAATTTTACCTTTGTTTTTTACTCATGAGGTATCAATGGACATACTTTTTTCATGGGTACCATCGAACTTACAAAAATATAAAGTATAAAATAATAAGAATTTTATAGTTTAGTTGAATAAAGTTACGTAACAAAATAGTTTAAAAAAATTTCAAAATACATTGCAGCAAATGAGAACATGGAGTATGTATGTGACAAAGTCATTTAGAAGCGATGGCCTTAAACACAAACCATAAGCTTCATAAACTATATATGCATGTTTGTTTTTTTTTTTTTTACGAAAAAATACTTTTGAAACCACTTTGCAACATTGACTAAACATGCACTAAAACCATATAAAATGTGTGTCTTAAACATGAAGAAGAAGAAGAAGACTTAATGGAATGTGCATGTTCTTTTCTGATAAAATTCTTTAAACAATTTTGCCATAAGTTATTAGTGAGAGTTCTTGCTTTTCAGTTTAACTTACAGTCTTATTTTCATTTGTGCATGAGATAATTTGTGAAACTTTGGTGAGAGTCCACTTTTGGTGTACTCTTTTTTATCTAGTTTTGGTGGCGAACGATTTTGTGTCCTCACTAGGCCTTCTTATAAGGTGATCTCTCTTGTATCTGCTATCTATAAAGACTATTTTGTCCTGTGTCGTCGTTGTATTTTTCATTGTTTGTCTTTCTATCACCCGTGTTAAAATCTACTTTTTCTCTTTATTCTCATCCTTTTATTCCAATGATTCTTCTTGAATATAAATGATTTGTTTTCTATACGTTCTTCTACTCTCGTTCGTTCCAATTTCAACGTATTCATTCCAATGATTCTTAAATAGAAATGAATTTAGTTTCTTAAATAGTACATTTTGAATGATTCTTTACTGAATCTTTGATAATAATTCTTGACTAAATTAAATTTTAATGTGTTCATTCCAATGAATCTTTGAATAGAAATGAATTTAGTTTCTTAATTTTTGACAATAATTATTGTTTTCTATAGTTTCTCCTACTCTTGTTTGTTCCAATTTTAACGTGTTCCTTCCAATGATTCTTGAATAGAAATGAATTTAGTTTCTTAAAGAATATGTTTTTCTTTTAATAGAAGGGGGGCAAAAGGCCCAAGAAGATTACACAGAAATTAGCCTAGGAGTAAAGACTCCACTATCATCAAAAGCAACAAGCTGCTTAATACAATCAGGGGGTGGGAAACGTAATAATGGAGGTGCAATTAGAGGCATTACAGGCCATAGAAGTAAGCCCATCAGTGACTAGATTGGACTCCTTGAAGACATGTTGGACTTTGACAGCCCAACTTAAAGGCAAGCAAGCTCTGAATTCGCCTAATTAGGTTACGCCCAACACAACTTGAAGCAACCTTCTTCTTCAGCACCGAAACCACCATTTGCGAATCTAATTTGAGCTCCAGCTGCGACAGACCAAGCTCGCCAGCAATTTGGAGACCCACGAACACACCCCAGAGCTCCTCAACGAAGGAATTAGCCACACCCAGACTCTTGGTGAAACCCAGAATCCATTTGCTATTTGAATCTCTGATGACGCCACCGCAAGCGGTCAAGGAAAGAGCGGGATTGGAGGAACCGTTGCAGTTCAAACTAAACCACCCAGAATCCGGAGGGTTCCACTTCACATGAATTTTGGTAAGCTTTTTACAGTTAACATTATCAGGTCTTTTGGAAAAATAGATGTTGACATAGTTTATTACTACTGAAGCAGGGAATAAAGGGCGATTGAAATCGAGGTCATGCTCATCACGATTGCGCCAGTTCCAGAGATGGTAGCAGCTGTAAGCCCAAATGGAAGACCAAGGGAAGGGGAGGTCATCGATGGAAGCTATGTTGATGTTGAACAAAACCAAATCTTTTAAGTCACCACGGAAGAAATTGCTAGCAAGTCTCCTAGGAAGAAGGTGGCGCCAGACCAAAGCAGCTTTGGGACAATCATGGAGAGCATGGATGATAGTCTCTCTATGGGTGGGGCAATATTTGCAATTAGGATTGGAGATATTCCAATTACTGCACAAGCTCTTGGTAGGGAGACGACTGTGGGCAATTTGCCAACCAAAACAACGGACCCTCTACGGAGCATCCATTCTCCACAACTTACTCCAAGCAGGATCAGAGTGTAAGTCATCAAAGCCACTGATTATAGAGTAAGCACTGGTTATGGAGAACAAGCCATCCTTAATAGCAGCCCACAGGCGTTTATCAAGACCATCAGCAGCTCTAGGATCAGAGTATAATGTTGTCATGTATTAAATCTTTTATAGCATCAGTATTCCAATTCCCTGCTTGATTGCTAATATCAGCAACAGTAAGATCAATTAGGTTCTCAGGTATAGTATCAATAGAGTCCCCAATTCTAGTATTTTGGTCCAGCCAAATGTCATACCAAACATTAACATAGGAGCCATCCCCAACCTCACACACCTCAGGGGAAGAAATGTCGTCCCAGGACCTAGAGATTCCTTTCCAAATGAAGGAATCAGTAGGTTTAGCTATGATTTCACCATTATTAATGGTATTTCTACCATATTTACCCTTGATCACTATACACTAGAGGCTATTGTCACCACATTTGATAGCGCAATTGATAATCCGCAAGTATACGGTCTTATCGCGTAATAGAAAGTATCGATCCACAGAGAGTAAAATATGATTACCAATCTAGTTTTTGATGTTGATTAGCTGAAAGGGAATAATTTGATAAGAAAGTAGTATTTTTGTTGATTAAAATTCAGAATATAAAAGACGCCTTGGGATTATGGTTAAATCACAATGACGGAAATTAAACAATTCCTTAACTATCCTCTATCTTATTTTGAAACTGTTTTTAAGGACAAGGTATTCTTTTGGTGTAATTCAAGTTTCCTTTCGGAATACGAGAATGTGTCTCGAAACAATGATCAAGCCTATTCTCATGGTTGATCATTGCAGAGACCCATTAAGCACAACCTTATTGTCCCAAAACTAGCAAAGCTATTCTCATGCTTTGCTTTGCCTTGTCTAATCCCATTTGTTCCAATATCAAACTTCACCTATTAGTACTTTGTTTGATATTTGTTTTATAAAATTAGTACGATGGAATTAGATTAAAAATCAAGTTTTAATAAGATAGAGTTTAGTCTTGGATTTGTTTAGGGACCCATCATTGGATTGTGTCCCACAATCCCAAGACTAAAGAAGTCTACTCACACATGATCATAGTAGACAAGAGAGTAGAAGAGAATGACATAAAGGTAAATAACAATAAAGTAAATAGCAGAATGTAAATGGCTAGAATCTAAATAAAGCAATAAAGGACTAAAATTGTAAAGTGCTAGAATGTAAATGACAGAAAAATAAAGAACAAGAAAGTAAAGGAAAGCAAGTAAAACAAGAACTAAAATGAAAGCAAGAACTTAGATAAACTTTGAGTGTAATTTTCAAGTATGCAAAGGTAAGATTACAACTGAATTGAGATCCTATTTATAGCCTAGGATCAGTAGACAAGGACTTAAATTTGAATTACAATCCATAATGAAAAGAATGGAAAGAGTTTTGTAACATCTCTCAATTCAGAAGAAGGCGCACGGATCGTGCTTAGGAGGCGCACTGACCATGTGCTACTTAAAACTTTTAGAGTTCTTAGCAGTAACAGGGTGCACGGATCGTGCTTGTAGGGCGCACAGATTGTGCGCGGCATGAACTGTTGAAATTCTGAGCTACGTAACACACGCACAGATCGTGCTTGTGGGGGCGCACGGATCGTGCGTTGCTTTCTTTGCTTTTCCTCATTTCTTTTGAAATTTGCGAACAGGACGCACGAACCATGCTTGAAATGCACACAGACCGCGCGTGAACACCTGATACTTGGCTCTATTTGCTTGATTTTGCTCCTTTGACCTTGCACTTTTAATCCTTGCCTTTAATTCACCCAAATTCTTCCATTTCTTCATCATTTGGTCTTGAAAAATGAAACCTAACACTTTGTAGTAAAATAGCTCCAAAGTAGAACTAAAATTCCAAAATTTTTATTTAATTCAAATACTAAAAACACACTAAATTAAGACTTATCACCAACCCATCTTCATAGTGCAAGCTTTGTTCATAACGGAAAGGTTCCTAATGGCAAGCCCCACCATTGTGCTTAGGCAGAGCCAAGGTGTCCCAATTCACCATATGAAATTTCCTCTTAGTATCATCACTGCCCCAAACAAAATTCCTTTGGAGCTGATGAATCTCATTAAGACAGGCTTTGGGGATGGGCATAGTCATCATAGAGTAGATACGGATAGCCTGAATAACAGCTTTGGAGAGGGTAACACAGCCAGCAAAGGAAAGATGCTTAGCTTTCCAGCCAGAAAGCTTATCTTTAACTTTGTCAATAAGGTATTGGAAATCACCTCTTTTAGGAGCTCTACCAACAAGAGGGGTCCCCAAATATTTCCCTAGATGGTTGGTTTCCCTGAAGCCAGAACTTTTAGTGATTTTCCTTCTCATAATAGTGGAAACATTCTTAGAAAACAGAATATTGGTTTTCTCCATACTAACCACTTGCCCAGACACATCACAAAATGTGTTAAGAGTGTTATACACACACTGGAAACACTACTCAGTAACCTTACCAAAAAGAAGTTTATCAGTAAACATTAGGTGGGAAACAGCAGGCCCATGTCTACCAGCCTTGATAGGAAGCCAACCACCTTTGTCCACAACTTCAGGAATTAAATGTGTGAACCTATCCATGCAAAGAACAAAGAGATAGAGGGACATTTGATCTCCCTGTCTTATCCCTATGCCAGGCTTGAAATAATTGGATCTCTTGCCATTCCAAAGCATATTAGTTTGCACACTAGTAACACAGTTCATGATTATATCAATAGTGTGAGAAGGAATCCCCACTTCTTTTAATACTTCCAAGATGATGGACCATTTTAGCCTATCATAGGCTTTGGCAAGATCCACTTTGATGGTGAAAAAACCAGTCTTACCATGCATTTTGTGCATGCTATGAACAAGTTCTTGAGCCACAACTATATTTTCATGTATTCTTCTGGTTGGGACAACACCAGTTTGGTAGGGAGAAATGATAGAGGGAATGTAAGTTTTGAGTTTTGTGAACAAGGATTTTAGTGAGGACTTTGTAGCTGACATTACAAAGAGAAATAGGTCTGATTAACAAACTCAGGCTTGTCCACTTTGGGAATAAGACATATATCAGTTGTTTTGATATTGGCAATATTTTTAGGGTTATGCCATAGGTAGATGACATAGGTGCAAAAGGAGGTAGCTATAGTATCCCAATGGGTTTGATAGAAAACAGCAGGGTAACCATCGGGGCCAGGGGCCTTCCAAGAAGACATGGAGAAAACATCATGCTTGATGTCATCATTAGAAATGTCTCTTCCTATCTCATTGCAAGCATCAGTGTCAAGGTGAGAAAAGGAGTAGTTGGTTGTAGGCATGTTAGTATAGAAGGCTTGTCTTCATTAAATAACTCCATGAAATGATTATTAACCATAAGCTTTAGGTCTTGAACATCATCAATCCAATGGCCATCAGAATTACAAAGCATGCTGATATTGTTTTTTCTCTTCCTATTAGTAGCTTTAATATGGTAATAGCGAGTATTTCTATCACCATCTTGAAGCCATTTAGTATGAGACCTTTGCTACAAGCTCAATTGGTAGTGGGAATGCATTGAGCATGTACTTAAGCCCCAGAGTACATGGTTCGATTCCTACGGAAGGCAAAAACTCTACATGGGGGGTAGAGAAGGTCATGATGTGCAGTTCTGGGGTAGCCTACTAGAAAGAAAAGGGTCCAGGCTGTTACAAATTTTAGGGACTAAAAACAAAAAACTCAAAATTTATAGGGATCAAAAACATATTTAACCCTTTTTTTTACTTTCTAATTATTTTAGAGTTTAATTAACATAGGTCGTCACGTACAGATTTTTATAAAGTTAATCAGTAAATATTTGTGGTATATGTGACTTTCGAATTGATTCGAAAAAAATAAGTGTCCTTCACAATTGATTGTATTGACAATTTCAGCTATGTAAGAATGTTAGCTCTAGTGTGAGTAGTGGTAGTATGTGTGTGATGTTTATTTGTCATTTCATTTAACTGGACAAAAAAAAGACGGAAGCAACAATTATTTTTATATACATGTCAATTTCTAATTACTTGCCAGAGAGAGTCTCAGGGTCACTCAATTTTACCCTCCATTTCGAAAGATCCTCTGACACAGGAGGAAGAGCATTCATCGGCTGTGGTAATTCATTTGGAGGAAATAATGGGAGAAAAGCCACCTCCAAGGCGTACTCTCGGTGACTTTGGGAGGAGAAATCAAGGCGTTCAAGCCTACACCTTTCAACCAGAGGGAGATGCTCCATTTGACATCAAGTTCTCTATTTTTAGTGCCTTGAAATCAGAGGAATTTTCAGGGTCAGATGCTGAAGACCCCAATCAACACTTGCTCCAATTCTATGAGATTTGTGGAACCACAAATCCCGAGGGAGTTAGAGGGATTTTAAAAAATGTGCCTATTTCAATTTACTTTAACAGGTAGGGCGAAGGATTGACTCAATACTATCCCAGCAGGAGCTGTCAATAATTGGGACGACCATGAAAACAAATTCTTAGAAAGGTTCTTCCCGATTTCAAACTTCATCAAGAAACAGGCAAAAATTTCAAACTTTGAGCAGGGGGATGCAGAATCTCTATATGATGCATGAGAAAGATTCAAATTGTTGTTAAAAAGATGTCCAGGGCATGGTCTTGATGATTTTCTACAGTTGCAGAACTTCTGTCATGGTTTGCGATCTCAGACAATGTTGATGTTAGATGCCTCAGCAGGAGGATCTTTAGGCACTAAAACCTTGGAGGAAGCAACACAATTGGTGGAGCATATGGCTTCAAATGAGTACAGAATTCAAAATGATCGAGGAGCTGTAGTAAAAAAATGAATGTTGGAGTTGGACTCTAACAGTGCAGTGTTGGCTCAACAAAAGTTATTGTCTCTTCAAATTGAATCTCTTACAAAACAATTAGCTGATGCTTTTGAAGTTGGTTCTCAAACTCCAGCAACTACTCAAGTGGTGCAAGTTGGTAGGTGCAACTATTGTGGTAGAGAAGCCCATGAGGGTGACTGTGCAACTCATGGAGAAGCTATTGAGCGGGCCAGTTATATGGGGAACTTTCAGAAACAAGGTGGGAATCCGTATTCTAACACCTGTAATCCTTGGTGGAAGAATCATCCCAACTTCTCTTGGAGAAATAATGATGCCTCAGTTTCAAGTCAGCAACAGCAGTCTCAGACACCTCCTCAACAACAAAAGAAGCCTTCTCAATTGGAAGATGCTCTAACCCAATTCATGCAAATTACCAAGACTTCTTTCCAATCTCAAGAACAAGCTATGAAAACTATGGAGAAAAACCATGAAGCTTCTATGAAGAACTTGGAGATTCAGATTGGGCAGTTGTCGAAGCAACTTGCTGAAACATCTAACAATGGTTTTCCTGCTAATACTATTGATAACCCCAAGAATGAAAGTTGCAAGGCTATTTCATTGAGAAGTGGTAAGGAGTTGAACCCCGTTGAAGTGAACAATCCCAAGCCTAGAGAGAAAAATAGTGAGAATGAGGTGTTGAATAAAAAGAGTGAAAGGGTTGAAAATGAGTTGAGTGAAAAAGAAAAAAAGAGTGAAAAAAAAAAGTGAGATGGGAGAAAAGACCCAAGTGAGCCCACATTATGTGGAGGAGTTGCCCTATCCAAATTTGAATAAGAAGAAGGAGAAAGAGGAGCAATTCACTAAGTTCATGGAGATTTTTTCCTGTCTCCAAATCAACATTCCTTTTGTGGAAGCCTTAGAGCGAATGCCCACTTATGAAAAATTTATGAAGGAATTGTTGACCAAGAAGAGGAGATTCAAAGAAGATGAACCAGTGGCTTTAAATATTACTCAAAGAAAACTTCCTCCTAAATTGAAAGATCCCGAAAACTTCCTCTTTGGGAGCAAGCATTAATTTGATGCCCTTTTCTATGTTGAAGAGGCTTGGAGGAGGTGAGGTGAAACCAACTAGGATGTCTTTGCTACTTGCTGATAGATCCATAAAGCATCCTTATGTCTTAGAAGATGTTTTGGTAAGAGTTGATAAATTTCTATCTCCTGTTGATTTTGTGATTCTTGACATGGAGGAAGATGCGGAGGTACCACTTCTCCTTGGTAGACCATTTTTAACCACCGGACGAGCCTTGATAGATGTGCAACAAGGTAAGCTAATTTTCAGGTTCCAAGATGAGGTGACTTTTAATGTTTTTGAAGCTATGCGCCATCCGGATGACAAAGGGAAATGTTTTAGGGTGGATGCGATTGAAAACTCGGTGCAAGAAACCTTTAGACATGAATTACTAATAACTCTCATTTATGATAGTTATTACTTGTTTTCCAAGCTTAAATCATTGTGAATTCTTAAGCAAAGTAGTAATTATTATTGTAAATATTGTGTGTTAGAAGAGTATAAGGTGTAGCATTGGAGATTTGATTAAATGGCACTTTGGTGCCTATTGTGTGCTTTGATTGTTCATTTAATTGTTGCAGCACCTGATGTCGCAACACTCTGATTTTGCGAGAGATGAAAGAGAAAGTGTTGAGGCACTGATTTCAAGACAAAGGACAGATGACGTAATGGAATGTGCGTGTGTGTGTGCCTCAGCAAGAATATTCGAAGATCCCCTTTATCCTAGGCACATTGTACCTTTGGGCACATGTCAAGACAACTTGCGCCTCTCATTTAGGATTTCTACCTATAATCATGTGCCCTTGGGTATAAAAGGCGACCCTTCTCCCTCATTCCTTACACTTGGCCGAAAGGAGAAGGTATAGACATAACTTTCTCCATTTTCGTGCAAGCTCACCTCTAGTTACCAAAAGGATACAATTGCTGGAACTGTTGCTGCAGCATCACTGGAAGTGCATTTTCTTGGTAGATTTCTACATTGAAGAGCTGGATTCGCATCTCCATTACTTCTTCTTGGAGTTCTTATTGGGTTCATCATTAGTAGTTTAATTTCTCTCCTTGATTTTGTATTATGACTTCAACAATTTTGTTTAAGTTATTTCTCTTATGTTGTTTGCTCAATATGAGCTAAATACTCATAGTTGAGGTGCTAGATCTGATGTAATGAATTTATTATGTTATTAATGAAGTATGTTTAATGTTAAGCATTTTATCTTGTGCATGATAATATTTCCATCTTAGATTAGGAATGGCCAACTAATCTCAAGTAGCATTTACGAATTCAGAAATGGTTTGTAAATTTAACTCACAAGATAATATGGATTGTGTTCGTTAAAAGACATTTTAATGTTCCTTGCTTAAACCCTAGACATAGGAGGGCAAAGTCCATAAGGTGAACACTGCGGGTGCCCTAGCAGCCTAAGGCGTACTTATTTAGGGTTTAGACATAAACTCTTGTAAGGAAACCCTAGTGTGAAGTGTTTGAAAGAACATGCCTGTTGCTGCAGCATTGAACATACAGTTAATTGCATTTTAATGAAGTTACTGAAGTGTAGCATCTTAACTAGTTCTCATCTCTGATCTTTGTTACCATTTAATTTTACTGTTGTGAATGTTACCAAAAACTTGTGTCTTTACTTTTGTTACTCTCACTAATTTGTTAATGAAATTAAGCATTATTTAAGCATTAATCCTCGTGGGAACGATCTCTATTTATCACTTACTAGTTGTTGGACAGTGTACACTTGCACTACCCTATTTTATACAACATGTTTTTGGCGTCGTTGTCGGGGATTAAATAGCTTAATATACTGTTTAATTAATTGGCAAACTAGTGATTTTTGTTGCTAATTTTGGTGTTCTGTTTCTGGTTGTTTCAATATTAGATTGCTACAGTATCTGGTGCTGCAGCATATGCACAGGCGCAGTTCACCGGAATTTCAACTTCATTCTGAGATAGAAAGATTGTTTAGGGCGTTGAGAAGGCAAGATAATTCAGGACTTATTTCATTGGGTAGAGCTGTTAATATGGCTACACCAACACCTTCTCATCATGGAGGATCTCAACTTGGAACACCACCTCCTAGTAACCACAATTCAGAAAGACACACCATAGTTGCAACTGAGCAACCTGTGCAACCTTTTCATGTGCAACAAGTCTTGAATGAAACAGTCATAGGCATGGCTAATGACAAGGATAGACCTATGAGGGATTATGCAATTTTTGACCCTCAAACTATGCAAACCAGCATAGTAAGGCCTGAACTCGCCACAACTCATTTTGACTTCAAGCCTATGATGTTTCAAATGCTTCAAACAATTGGGCAATTTGGTGGGGGACCTACTGAGTACCTACATTTGCATTTGAAACAATTTGTAGAAGTTTGTAGTAATTTCATTCTCCCTGGTGTGACTGATGATGCTTTTAAACTTAAACTTTTTCCATATTCCTTGAAGGATAGAGCTAAGGTTTGGTTAAATTCCTTAGAACCTAACTCTATCACTACTTGGAATGAGATGGCTAAAAATTTATGACTAAATACTTTCCACCTATCAAGAATGCTAGGATGAGAACTGAAATTACATTTTTTATACAAACTAAATTTGAAACATTGTTTGAAGCATGTGAAAGATTTAAAGAGTTGCTAAGAAAATGTTCTCATAATAGGTTGCCTGTGGTTGTTCAAATGGAGACTTTTTACAAAGGATTGGAACCTCAGACTAGACTAATGCTTGATGCATCCTCTGGGGGATTCGTGTTGAATGGCTCCTATCAAGATGCTTATGATCGTATTGAAACCATTGCTGCAAACAGTTATCAATGGCCAGCAGCCAGGGTTAGTGCTCAGAAGAAGGTTGCTGGTATGCATGAAGTGAGTGAAGTTACTGCTTTATCTGCTCAAGTTGCATCCCTAACCAACATAATCAAAAACATGAATACAACCAGTGCTGCAGCAACACCTGCTGCAGCGACTGAATCTGCACCAGAGCCTATTGCAGCAGCAATTGAACAAGTCTCTGTGGGTTCTGCTAGTTGTGTGTACTGTGGATGAGGTCATCTGTATGAGGAGTATCCTTCAAACCCTATTTCAGTTAACTATGTGGGATACAATAAGAACAATAATCCATATTCAAATACCTACAATCTTGGGTGGAAGAATCATCCAAATTTCAAATGGAGCAACAATGCAACACCACCAGGATTCCCTGCTCAACCCAAGGCAGCAGCACCAACAGTTGAAAATTCTATGAAGGCCATGCTTAAGGCTTTCATGAATGAAACAAAGACTCAATATCAGACTCAATGAGCTGCAATCAAGAATTTGGAGAATCAAATTGGTCAAATAGCTACTGCTCTCACCCAAAGACCTAGGGGATCTTTGCCATCTACTACTGAACCATCAACATCAAAAGGGAAGGAGACTTGCAAGGCTATATCTTTAAGGACTGAGAAGGATTTGAATGGACCATCTACTGATTCTAGTGATGGTGCCAAAACTAAAGAAAAAAATCAAAAAAATGAGAAAAAGAAGGCAACAGATGCTGTCACAGTAGATGCTGCAGCATCTGATGCTGCACCAGTTCCATCACCAGTTGCTGATCAAAATGTTCCATCTCCTCCTTTTCCTCAGAGGTTGAAGAAGGCTCAGCAAGACAAGCAATTTGGCAAATTCTTAGAGGTGCTAAAACAACTTCACATCAATGTTCCTCTAGTAGAAGCACTTCAACAAATGCCCCAACTATGCAAAGTTCATGAAGGATGTGCTTACTAAGAGGAGGAGACTTGGAGAATTTGAGACTGTGGCTATGATAGAGTGTTACCAAGTGGCTTCAGTCTCAAGAGGGGAGGTGAATTGAGATTTTTGAAAACAGTTCCCCTTTTAACGACTTAGTTTGATTTTCGTGCAGGTTTATGAAATAAAAGAATTAGAACGTAAAATAATAACAAACATGCAAGATTTATACTGCTTCGGTCACCTCCCAGTGACCTACGTCCAGTTCTCACAACCATTTGGGAGATTTTGCACTATCAAAACAAAGCTTTCAATCGGGTGCTTTAAAACCCTTACAGACTCAGGCGCTCTTCACCTAGGATACCCCACCTTGTGCAAGAGCCCTTAACAACAATTACAACAAGAGATACCCCACCCTTGTTACAATCAAAAATCCTAGAGAGATACCCCACTCTCTAGTACAACCAATTGACATACAAGAGATACCCCACCCTTGTTACAGTCAAAACCCTAGAGAGATTCCCCACTCTCTAGTAAAACCAAATAAAAGTAATTGAACAAATTACTTTAAATAGAAATACCTCTAAGAAGGCGAATACAACAACTTGAAGATTCCCAACCTAACCCTTGAGAGAAATCAGCTCAAAGTGATGAAGAACGTGAAAGGAGAAGTGATACAGTGAGTGAGTTCGCGTTCTGAGTTTTGAGAATTGTAGGTTGTGATTTGATCGTAAAACCTAGGTCCTATTTATAGAGTTTGTAAAAATATGACCGTTGAAGCAATTTGTTTTATAAGTGAGTAGTTGATTATCTTCTTTAAAAACATAGTATCTTAATCGATTGTGTGCTTCAAAAAGAATAGCTCCATAAGTGAATAATCGATTATATTCTTTCAAAACATACTCTAGTACGATTGTGTGCTTCAAAAAAACAAGTTGTGCTTCCAAAAACAGGTTGAGAATCGATTGTGGGCTTTAAAAAATAAGTGAGGAAATCGATTGTTTGCTTTATGAAACAAGTAAATATAATCGATTGTTGGCTTCAAAATAGGTATATATAATCGATTGTTGGCTTTAAAATAGGAAGCCATGAATCGATTGTTTTCTTCCAAAAACAAGTTCTTTTGAAGGCATAAGTGGATAATCGATTCTTTTGTTTAAAATGGGAGCCATGAATCGATTTTGCTCTTTTAAAACACATAAGCATAATCGGTTCTTTGATTCAAATAAACAAGGCAATATGCAAATCGATTTCTAGCTTTAAGTTTAAAGGCTATGAATCGATTTCTAGCTTTAAACAAGCTATGAATCGATTTCTAGCTTTAAAGTTACAAGCTATGAATCGATTGTTTTCTTTGCAAAACAAGTTCTTTCAAAAAACCAAGCCATGAATCGATTTTAACAAGTGCCTAACCTATTTAACATGCTTTTATCAATTGAAGACATTTGCTTGTGTGAGTGCTAATGTGTTGAGTGATTTGAGCCGGTCCTCAAAAGCGGTTTACAATTCATTCCTAAGACATGACCCGACTTCCTAGCAACTATGATGACGACCTACATGGGCTTGCTGTCCAATTTTAATTACCATAGTTTTATTTTAAATTATTATAAAGTGCATGTGACCAATTGATATATTTGGGATCAATGCACAAAGTAATTTCATTTCAAGTTATTTTAGTGTGTTTAATCCACTTCAAGGGGTGTATGTGTGGAGCCTACTTTTGTGAGTTGATGGAGTCAACAGACTTGCTAATCAAGCAACTTGCTAACCAAGCAAACTTGCTAATCGAGAAAGACTTTATCAAAGATTTTGAGTTCATACTCTTTGGTTCTGGATTGGACCAGCTTATTCGATCTTATCAAGAATTCCTTTTCTTGTGGTGATCCTCACACTCATAGGCTTATCCTTGTCTTGGATTAAACCAAGGTGGCGCCCCTAACCTAAACACCATCTTCTTCACGAATTCAAAAATCAGTTCATTCTTCTCGTTAGTCTTAAACTGTTCCTAAACTCCCCATCCCAAAACCCACAAAATTCTTCACTCCCTTTCCCCATTATTCATCCTTTTATATCCAAAAACACAAAAATATAAATTACAACCAGAATCCATATTGAAAATCAAAAGAATGGCCAGTTTCCACAACAAGGAGGCCATCATGTGGTAATCAGAGCAAGGTTCTAATTCGTTCAGTGAGGATTGAGTGATTAGTGCCTCTGTTTGCAAGTGAACTAAAACTACTCTTGTTCCCACACTTTAACATGAACTCAGGTAGGAACTTAGTGAGTTAAAAATGATCTGAAACTAAGGTAGATGTTGGTAGACCTAGGGAAGTGCCAAATTTTTACTAAAAACTTAGGGTAGCATAAGAAACTAAGTTTGGGGGGTTCTTTGAGTTATATTAAGGCAAAGCATGAAGGAATGGAATTAGGTCATGTGCACATAGTTTAAGTTTGTGAATGAAGTCAAATGTATTGTGCTATGTTATAAAGCACCAAGGTCTGTAAATAAGTGTAAAATGTTGTAATTGCCCAAGCATATATAAAAAAATGATATCAAAAAGAAATCAAAGAATAAGGGCAAAGCAACTTAGTAGCAATTAAGTGTCTGTACAAAGAGTCTTTGTTAGTATGTAATACTGCAGCACCTGTTGCTGTAGCACTATTGTCTCAAGTTGTAATAAGTGCACTGGCCTAGAGTTCTGGATTGCTGCATCAAAGCCCTTTGTCATGCTTGTCCCCCCGTTCCGTGCTTGAATTGTTAGTCTACCATTCTTTTTGAAAAATCTTTGGCATTCCCAAAAGAAAACCTCTCTAATCTTAGTTAAGTGAAATTTTGAAGCTTGCTATGGTCTGAATTGAGATAAGCGTCACACACACACACACACACACACACATTTTTGAGCAGGAGTAGTCTAGGGAACTTGCTAATCAGAATGCTTGCAATTGAGTGACCAATCTGAAAGTTGATGCTCAGCTGGATATTTTGTTCATTTGCTACTTGTTGATTCAACTGTCTGGTTGCTTGTTATTAGTATGCTTGTCTTTGTCAAGTGTCATTGCTTGAGGACAAACAATGGTTCAAGTTTGGGGGTGTGATAACTCTCATTTATGATAGTTATTACTTATTTTCCAAGCTTAAATCATTGTGAATTCTTAAGCAAAGTAGTAATTATTATTGTAAATATTGTGTGTTAGAAGAGTATAAGGTGTAGCATTGGAAATTTGATTAAATGGCACTTTGGTGCCTATTGTGTGCTTTGATTGTTCATTTAATTGCTGCAGCACCTGATGTCGCAAAACTCTGATTTTGCGAGAGATGAAAGAGAAAGTGCTGAGGCGCTGATTTCAAGGCAAAGGACAGCTGACGTCATGGAATGTGCGTGTGTGTGCGTGCCTCAGCAAGAATATTCCAAGATCCCCTTTATCCTAGGCACATTGTACCTTTGGGCACATGTCAAGACAACTTGCACCTCTCATTTAGGATTTCTACCTAGGATCATGTGCCCTTGGGTATAAAAGGCGACCATTCTCCCTCATTCCTTACACTTGGCCGAAAGGAGAAGGTATAGACATAGCTTTCTCCATTTTCGTGCAAGCTCACCTCTAGTTACCAAAAGGATACAATTGCTGGAACTGTTGCTGCAGCATCACTGGAAGTGCATTTTCTTGGTAGATTTCTACATTGAAGAGCTGGATTCGCATCTCCATTACTTCTTCTTGGAGTTCTTATTGGGTTCATCATTAGTAGTTTAATTTCTCTCCTTGATTTTGTATTATGACTTCAACAACTTTGTTTAAGTTATTTCTCTTATGTTGTTTGCTCAATATGAGCTAAATACTCATAGTTGAGTTGCTAGATCTGATGTAATGAATTTATTATGTTATTAATGAAGTATGTTTAATGTTAAGCATTTTATCTTGTGCATGATAATATTTCCATCTTAGATTAGGAATGGCCAACTAATCTCAAGTAGCATTTACGAGTTCAGAAATGGTTTGTAAATTTAACTCACAAGATAATATGGATTGTGTTCGTTAAAAGACATTTTAATGTTCATTGCTTAAACCCTAGACATAGGAGGGCAAAGTCCATAAGGTGAACACTGCGGGTTCCTTAGCAGCCTAAGGCGTACTTATTTAGGGTTTAGACATAAACTCTTGTAAGGAAATCCTAGTGTGAAGTGTTTGAAAGAACATGTCTGGTGCTGCAGCACCTAATGCTGCAGCATTGAACATACAGTTAATTGCATTTTAATGAAGTTACTGAAGCATAGCATCTCAACTAGTTCTATTCTCTGATCTTTGTTACCATTTAATTTTACTGTTGTGAATGTAACCAAAAACTTGTGTCTTTACTTTTGTTACTCTCACTAATTTGTTAATCAAATTAAGCATTATTTAAGCATTAATCCTTGTGGGAACGATCTCTATTTATCACTTACTACTTGTTGGACAGTGTACACTTGCACTACCCTATTTTATACAAAAATTACCCTCTCCTCCATTAGAGAAGGTAATTGTGAACTCTATTTAGGAATTAGATGAGAACTTGGGAAGTGAAATAGAAGACTGTATTTTACAATTTGAAGCTTCCCAAGTAGAGAGAGTTTTCAAGAAAAAAGAAGAGTTGAGTAGGGGGAGAGTCCAGAAAAAAGAACTCCAGAATTGAAACAACTCCCTTCTCATTTGAAGTATGTCTTCCTTGGGAATGATGATCTATATCCAGCTATCATTAGTAGTTCCTTAACCAAGTTGGAAGAGGAAAAACTGATGAGGTAGCTAAGAAGTAACAAAACTACTTTAGGTTAGACTGTCTCCGACCTTAAGGGGATTAGTCCAGCATTTTGCATACATAAGATCAAACTCGAGGAAGAATACAAACCCGTGATTCAACCACAACGAAGATTAAATCCTACCATGAAAGAGGTGGTGAGGAAGGAAGTCTTAAAGCTCTTAGATGTCAGGATGATTTATCCCATTTTAGATAGCTCGTATGTGACTCCAATTCATGTGGTTCCCAAGAAGGGTGGTATGACTGTTGTCAGAAATGAAAGGAATGAGCTAATTGCTACTTGCACAGTCACAGGTTGGAGGATGTGTATTGACTACCAGAGGCTAAACCAAGCCACCCGGGAGGACCACTTCCCATTACCATTCATGGATCAGATGCTGGAGAGGTTGGCTGGACAATCTTTTTATTGCTTCCTGGACGGATACTCTGGGTACAACCAAATAGCAGGTGATCCCGAAGATCAGGAGAAGACCGCTTTTACATGTCCCTTTGGTGTGTTTGCATATCGGAGGATGCCATTCGGTTTATGCAAAGCTCCTGCAACTTTTCAAATGTGCATGCTTTCTATATTCTCTTATATGATGGAAAATGCTATTGAGGTATTTATGGATGACTTTTCTGTTTTTGGACCTTGCTATGATTCTTGTTTGTCTAATCTATATGCAGCTTTGAAGAGATGCACTGAAATCAATTTAGTTTTGAATTGGGAAAAGTGTCACTTTATGGTTCAAGAGGGTATTGTGTTTGGCTATAAAATCTCTGCAAAAGGCATTGAGGTTGACCAAGTAAAAATTGAAGTAATAGAAAAGTTGCCCCCTCCTCTGAATGTAAAAGGAGTGAGGAGTTTTTTAGGACACGTCGGATTTTATCGACATTTCATAAAAGACTTCTCTAAGATTGCAAATCTTTTATGCAATCTACTTGTTAAGGAGATTGAATTTGTTTTTGATAATGAGTGTCTTTGTGCTTTTAATGTATTAAAGGAAAAACTTTTCTCTGCTCCAGTCATTGTAGCCTCTAATTGGGATATTCCCTTTGAGCTTATGTGTGATGCTGGTGACTATGCCGTGGGTGTTGTGTTGGGGCAGAGGTCATAGAAATTTTTTCATGCTATATATTATGCTAGCAAGGTTTTAAATGAGAATCGAGTGAATTATGCAACAACTGAAAAAGAATTGCTAGCTATAGTATTTGCATTGGAAAATTTTCGTTCCTATTTGGTTGGATCTAAAGTAATTGTTTTCACTGACTATGTTGCAATAAAATATCTGCTAACCAAGGGCGAGTCTAAGCCTCGACTCCTTAGATGGATTTTGCTTTTGCAGGAATTTGACTTGGAGATCAAGGACAAAAAGGGGAGCGAGAACGTGGTAGCGGACCATTTGTCTAGATTGGACAACAAAGAAGTGACTGCTCGGGAGAATGAAATCCTTGAAGAGTTCCCCGATGAGAAGTTATTTGTGATTGAAGAGAGACCGTGGTTTGCCGACATTGCAAGTTATAAGGCAGCCGGAATGGTTCCGTAAGACTTCACATGGCAACAAAGAAGAAGTTCCTCTAAGATGCCCAACATTACCTTTGGGATGATCCCTTTCTCTTCAAGGATGGGACAGATGGACTTCTTAGAAGATGTGTGTCTAGTGTTGAAGGTCAAAAGATTCTATGGGATTGTCATGATTCTCCATGTGGATGCGCAAAATTATGTGAAAAGCTGTGACAAGTGCCAGAGGATTGGCAATATTTCACGTAAGGGAGAGATGCCATTGAACCCCATTCTTGAAATGGAAATGTTTGATTGCTGGGGCACTAATTTCATGGAACCATTCCCATCATCTCACTCTTTTCAATATATTTTGGTGGCGGTTGACTATGTTTCCAAATGGTTAGAAGCCATTGCCACTTCAAAAAATGATTCTCAAACTCAAGATTTGATGTGCCAAGAGTCTTGATCAATGATGGGGGTAGCCATTTTTGTAACACTCAACTCAATAATGTGCTATCCAGGTATAGTGTAAAGCATAATGTGTCAACTCCTTATCATCCTCAGTGCAATGGTCAAGTAGAGGTCTCATATAGAGAAATCAAGAGAATCTTAGAGAAGACAGTGGGGAACTCAAGAAAGGATTGGGCAGTGAAGGTAGACGATCCTGGTGTAGCAAATTCAACTGCCAGGGACAATTCTGGAGTACAGGTGACTCAAGAAAGGATTGGGCAGTGGGGAACTCAAGTACAAGTGACTTATCAATCCGGGTGTAGGAAATTCAACTGCCAGGGACAATCCTAGAGTTGGATTTGGGAAGATTTCATTCTGGAGAAGATCAAAGTTCTACTTTGGTGTGTTAAACAGAATTTTTGGGGCTTTAGAAGTGAAAATTGGGAACGAATTTTGTTGATAGGGAGAAGGGCGAAACTGCTGATTGTACCCCACATTCTAGTTTTCATGTTGTTGTTTGAGGATTGATCATTGATTATGTGTATTACCTCCAAAATGATGAAGTTAATTTTTGATTTTTGACTAGGAGGCGAATTTCTTGTTATTGTAGGTGAAATGTTTGTTGAATGATCCAATGAATTCTTGTTGATTGAAGGTTGTTAGGTTAGGAAGTTTTCTTGTTATTGTAGGTGAAATGTTTGTTGAAATGACCCAATGAATTTCTTGTTATTTCTTTTTTGTTTGATGGAATTTCTTGTTATTTCTAAATTTGTGAAATTAAGGATTGATGTTGAATTTGGAGCTGATTTTTTTTTGTTGATTTTATTCCATGAAACTAGTGATTCAATACATGATTTCCTCAATGTTGTTGGCAACCTTCATGAAAGTGTTGATTTTAAGTCTCTATTATGAGTAGATGCTTGCACATGGTTGTTTCTAACTAGGGACTAACGTGTGCAATTATATACTTTATTTGGAAAACATAAATGGTTCATCTTTGTTAGACTCATTTTAGGTAGAATTGCAATGGTTTGGGAATTGTTTCAAAACTTAAACACATTATGTGTATCTTTTATCCCCAAATTGTGTCAATTTTGCCATCACATGCATTTGTTGGTCTAAGAAAGAATGATGTCATTTATTTTTGAATTGCTCTATCTCTGAAACTTAATTGTGAATTTAATGAGTGGAACCTATACCAATGGGTTCCCAGAGAACTAATAAAAGTTTTGCAAGAATTCTTTATAGGTGTGCAAATGGGAAAGACAACCAAGGTCGGTCCTTCAAAGAGGAAGCGGGGGGAGCCAAGAGAGGAAGAGCCTAGTTTTGATGCCGACAAGTTCAAATCAGCCAAACATGAAAAGCGGTACCAGAACGTGGTGAAAGGAAAAAAATTCAATCTGGAGAGGACTTTTGATCTCAGCACTGGCGAATTCCCTATCATAAGCTCTACGCTCCAGGAAATGGGCTGGCTCACTCTCAACTCATTGATCAAGGAGGCTAACAAAAGCATGGTCAAAGAGTTCTGCGCCAATGCATACAGGGCAACTGATAATGACAGGTCTTTGATTTCTTTTGTTCGTGGTAAAAGTGTCTCCTATTCACCAGAAAGTATTAATCGAATGTTGGGTTTACCTGATTCTTCATCTTGTGCAATGAGAAGAGCATCATTGGTAAAGAAAGAGCAAATTGATTATGAGATGTTACTTAGGGAATTGTGTCGTCCTGGAGCACAATGGATCTAGTTTGTACCAGGGGTAAATAGGTTTCCCTGTCGCTTCAATAATATGGATTTGAAGCCTATACCCAAGGCTTGGAACTCCTTCTTTCATCAGAATATTGTGTAGTGCTCAAACTCCTCAGATGTTACTGTTCCGAGGGTAATGGGGCTTTTGGTAATTATGAAAAAGGAAAAAATGGATTTAGGGGAGATCATTTCAGATAGTATTGTTGAAATAGCTAAATGCCCCAAAGCCCGATTGGGGAATGCTTCAATCATCCATGCCTTGTGCAAACACCAGAAATGAGAGCGCCCAGATGATTTGCCTATTGAGCCTAGGGAGCCAATCACAGCAGCCTGGATCCTTAAGCAACCAGATTTTACCAGAGGCAGGCGAGCACTCACCTCCTCCCCAACAGTAGCTAGCTTCTCTGCCTCATCAGCAACAGCCTTATAGGGAACCCTCATTCCAGTACGACCTGATGTTGGCAAACTCGTGCGGGATGCAGATGCTATGTGAGCATCAGGGCTTGGATATGTGAGCATCAGGGCTTGGATATCTCTTTCCTGGCAACACCCCGTGTTGCTGATTCTGCTCAGCAGTTTGTCGCTCAGCGTAGAGGTGTCGACGCTTCAGAACCATCATCAACAGAAACAGAGGAGCCCCCGGAGACACATGATACTTTAATACATGGTGATGCCTACATTGAGCACGAGATCTCATTTTCTTGAGTGGGATGGCTCACTATCACTATTCTCTTTTTGAGACACTTTTGGGTTTTTATCTTTCCTTTTGTTTGGATTTTGGTTTTTGCATTTTGCATTTTGGTTTGTACTATGCTGATATGACTGTTACATTGATTATGATGTACCACAACTTTGAACTCATAGCTGCATTTTCAATAATGATGATGATTGTGGTTGTTTAGCTCTAACACGTTTTGCATCTTACCATGTGATCACTTTCGCATCAATTTTAATCATCAAGTATTGCCATTTGTTTAAGATAGAGGTTGAGGAAAATCTCGATCATATGTTGGCAAGCTTCTGATAGTTCAATCTCTTAAAATCCCAACTGTGAGGTTTGAGCCTAAACACTTATGATACATTGACTATGTGGGCATTCCTTGCATGTATTATTCTGCAGAACTTGAGCTTGTGCTTAATTGTGTTACATTTGATTTATACACACACTGAGGCAATTTTTCTTGGAAACCCAGAGCCTTTCAAATCACCTCATAATTATTTATCATTTTCTATCCCCTTTGAGCCTAAATGTTTTTATATTTGTTTTGTTTTGACATAGACCGCACCAGGCAAACTAAATTCATAGTTTGTTCTCTTGACTTGGAGTTAGGTAGAAAATATATGCAAGTGTGGGAAATATCTAAGTTTGGGGTTGCTCATGGAAAAACAACAAATTAAGTTTGGGGTGGTATATACAAGAGAAAGGAAAAAACTAAAAGTGTGAGTGGTGAGATTGGAAAAAGTAAATAAATTGTGAGTGGTGAGATTGTTTAAAGTGTGAGAATAATGGGAATTGTGTCTAAGACTTACCCAAATAATATCCACCCTTACCTAAGCCCCATTACAACCCTTAAGTCCTCAAATAGTGTGTGTGTGTGTATCTATTTGAATGGACTTTTCTAGAACTTGTTCAGGCCTATGAAACGATGATGCATGTACTGTGATATTGAGTGATTACCTTATACACTGTTGAGAAGGGAGACAAATTAGTGAGATGTGTGAAAATAGAGAACTTGAGATGTTTGCCTGTATATGATATTGAATGATTGCTTGAGGATTAGTAAAACTCCAAGTTTGGGGTTGTGTTGACTCATCGTCACATGTATATTGTTGTTCAGTTTTAAAGCCAAAATGCTAGTATTTGATTATGTTTCAGTCAATTGTCACGAGGAAATAACATAGATTTCGATGGATGTCATTAGGATTGCATTGTAAGTTATTATCCTCTTCTCTAGTGCTTATTGTCAGAGAAAACCTTCAATTTGATGTTTCGTCAACTAGCGAACCAGACAGCTTGCCTAGTAACGCAACAGAAAAGAAGAGAAAAATATGTTCAGTTTCGCGTCGCGACTAGGTACCATTGCGTGGCGAACAAGCAAAAACTCTTCCATCTTGTCGCGACTGAGTCGCAAAGGTCTGCAAATTTGACAGCAATTTAAGTGAAAAATCAAAATTTTTGGGGGTGTTCTTCTTGGATGCGAAAATAGGGTTTTGGGGCTGCGAAAAAGAGCAAGATTTGGAGCTTCTCTAACCTTGGGAACAAGGAATTGAAGGATCAAATGTACTCTTCTTTGTGTAACTTCTTTTTTATCTTATCTCTCAATACTTTGAAAATGAGTAGCTAATTTCCTTAGGGTTAGGAAGAGATGAATCTCTCCAAAACTATCATGTGATTCCATTGTTATATATGATCAATACAATTTAGTTATCCTTTTAAATTTTCCTTTACCTTCGTTCTTATTGCTTTCAAGCATTGTTGTTTTTGTAATGAATTAGGGTTTACATTCACCATTGTGAGATAGGATATGTTTTCCAGATATTGGGGTTTAAGGTCATGAGTGTGATGATCATAGGAATATGTGATTATTATCATGAATTCCGTTAATTCTCCGTGTTTAATACTTTGTTTAGTGGTGATACACTTAAGGAATTAGGATTTCCCATTAGATAAAAGGGGTTTTGAGGCAAGAGAATGTCCTAAATCTTTAATAACTGAATTGAATCATTTAGTGGGGTAATTATATTCGAATCGATCAATGGTATAGTGCATGATAGTGTAGGGGAGAGGATTTGATTCCTAGCCCCTTTTATTTCCAAATTTTATTCACACATAATTCGTTTGCGGTTACTATGAATTACCAAATATTTAATCACATTATAACTAAGAATTACCTAACTTGCTTAGTGGATAATAACTCTCAATCCATGTGGATACACTTAGTGGTTCTTACTATTTTATTATTACTTGCAATGATTCGGTACATTAGCCGAAATCTTAACAAGAGAGTATACCACTTGAAGCTAAACCACTCCAAGAATTTTATCCATGCCGAAAGCCATCGACATAACTTCTTCAAAATGCCCAATTCCTATCAACTCCAACAATCTCCCCATTGATTGTAATTGATACCCGAGACATCTTCACTGTCTATACCATCATAAAGAGTATAATACTTCACTTGAAGCTAAACCAATTCAAGAGTTTCTTTTTTTGGCACATGTCGAAAAACATGCAGAAAAATTATGGTGCAACTTCCATGTTTCACTTTTCCAGAAGTTCCATCTGCCCCTTTCCACCACGCACCTTGCACAACTGTGAAACCAATGCCATGTGCGCATTTATGGACCCTTTGGAGCAACTTGTTATTAGTAATAATAGGGGATTAATTTGGAAAAATAATAATTAATGTATCTCGATATTAGTAAAGGGTCTTATATTTTGAGACAAGAAAAAAAGTGAAAAGTGCCTTATATTTTGGAACGGAGAGACTATATTTAGTTTAAGGTTGTTGCACATATATTAAGAAAAATGATTAGTAGTCTAGATTTTATAAAAAAAAAAATGTTGTCTAAATTACCATTTAATTCTTTATCTTTCAACATAGATAAACGTGAATCATTTATTAAATATAAAAAGTTGTCATGATTAATAAAGACAACATGGAAAAATATGTTAGGTGCTTTCTTGAAAATGTAAAACAATAATTAATTTAGAACAAATTAATTTTGCTAAAGTAACTTATAAAAAGGGCGGAGGTTGTATGTTTTAATACAATATTTTTACTTATAAAAACTCGACTAAAAAAGCAACTAAAACTAAAAAAAGAAATAAGTAAGAAAAATAAATTGCGGCATAAACTGGAAAAGGAGAAAAGCACAAAAAAGATGGATTCATGAAAGGGAAAGCATGACATAATAAGACATAATGAGAGGACTTTAGCTTGCATAGGAAAAGGATGAGATAACTTACAAGTGATCCTACCCTGCCGCGTGGATGCTTTTTTTTACTTCACGTGGCAAAAGCTGGTCCCACATGGGTCCCATACGACACTACCTAGCTCTGAAACATGATCAACTGGAAAAGAGATTGTCAACATGATCAACTGGTTCATGAATTTCTCAGTAACATTTCTTCCAATATTTTACCGGCATCTTAAAATATTTAATAGTATTTTTTTACTCTTTTTTGGCATCACGCCATTGGGTAATACGTCTCTTAGGTCCAGATTTCTTAGACTCTTTTCAGTGACAGTAGACCCTAATGCTTTAGTTAGTTAATGTGGTAATTGGTTGAGTGGGGTTTGGGTTTGGGCTATCCCTTGGAAGCGACAGTTGTTCGCTTGTGAGGAGGATGTCCTAGGTGAGTTACTTCTTCTTTTAGGACCTGTGTCTTTAGTAGCGGCGCCAGATAGTTGGGTTTGGTCTCCACATGGTTCTGGACTGTTCTCGGTGGTCTCTGCTTTTCATCTTCTCTCAGTCGTCGTCACGTGTTCTGAGGCTGTCTGATCAGGTGCTTTAGGTTCTAAACATGGTTTGGAAGAGTTTTGCTCTGTCTAAGGTAGTTGCTTCCGACCTCTTGGAAGCTCCTCTTAGATAGAATCCCTACTCGATCTAACCTATTTAGTAGAGGGGTGATCTCGGATTTGGATGTCATAGTTTGTATCTTGTGCGGCAATTTTCAGGAGTCATCTATTCATCTCTTTTGTAGGTGTCGGTTTGTTTCTGCGGTTTGGTATGCTATTGTGAGCTGGCTGGGTTTTGACTTTATCATGCAGCAGGATATTTCGTCTTTGTTTTTACAGTTTATCTACATTGGGGGTCCATCTAGGTGCAGGCGCGGGTTGATGATTTTCCAGCATTCTGTTCTTTGAATTTTTTGGGACCTTAGAAACAGATGTACTTATTCTGGAGGTGTGCCTGACTTTGAGAGGTGTTTTGACAGGATCTTGTCCCTATCATGGCATTGGTTCCAGGCTAGGGGTAACTCTCCCTCCTACTTATTTTATGAGTGGTATGTTGATCCTATGGACTGTATTTCTTGGAGGTAGTTGTTTGTTTCGGTGGTTTTTCCTTTTGTGAGATATGACTTCCATCTCTTGTATTTAGGTTGAGTACCACTTGTGTTCAACTTTATTCCTATATATGTGTGTGTGCGCACGTGCGCGCCTTTGAAAAAAGTGTAAAATTAGGAGTTTATGGTGCAAATTCTTTTTTCAAAATGTGCAAAACACTTTTTTATAAGGTAGTTAAATTTAATTAAAATTTTTGAGGGTGTGCAATTGACCTTCCTCGATAGAGAGTAGTTCTGCCCCTGAATATGAGACTATTATCGTTCAACATATTGACTTGTCGGAGTGTATTTCCGAGGAACGGGTATCTATGTCTGCCTTTAAAAAAAGTGTAAAATTAGGAGTTTATGGTGCAAACTCTTTTTTCAAAATGTGCAAAGCACTTTTTTATAAGGTAGTTAAATTTAATTAAAATTTTTGAGGGTGTGCAATTGACCTCCCTCGATAGAGAGTAGTTCTGCCCCTGAATACGAGACTATTATCGTTCAACATATTGACTTGTCGGAGTGTATTCCGAGGAACGGGAATTCTAGGTGGTGTGGTGTATGTTAGTTCTTATGGTATTTTATTATCGAGTTGAGACTTTGCTTTTGTCACTTATGTATGGACTCTTGAGTGCCTCTAATACTCAACAAAATGTCTTATGAACAATATATACACTTGCTTTTTCAAAATGAAAAAAAAACGATCATTCAACTTGTTAAAGTAGCTTATAATGAAACATATACATAATACATTGTAGCTAATCATTGTTAATTTAGATATGTATTCTCATATTGGTGGAGCAAAGCATTCATGATTCATGTGCTTCTCTAGATATATGTTCTAAATCAATATATTTTAATTTAATATAAAAAAAAGCTAATCACTGTCGTTCTTTGATCATAAATCTATCTCTAAAAAAAGAAAAGAAAAATAGTTGAATAGAGAATATATAGACACACAAAAAACACGAAGCTCAATGCTCAAGCTCAAGAGAATTAATGGCAAGTTGGCAAGAAAAAGAAATGTGAAAGGGTCATTTTGTTCAATTAGGAACAGAGCCGCCAAAGTTCATTCTCTAAGGTTTCCTCATGCACGTTAATGTTAGATTCTTAATCCAAAACAAAGTATGAAACGGATCCATATATTCTTGCATGCATAGCAATGTGGAACAGAACAACCAAGGAAAGAACAAACAAGAAGCATAGGATCATGGAAGAAGAGAATCAGAGTTATATTATATTATTAAATTAATATAATAAAGTATATAGTAATAATCGATTAATTCAAACTTGAAGCCAAAGATATCAGGAATCATCCATTTGATCAAAAAACAAATGAAAAGTGAAAAAAGAATGAGAGGTGGGCACACCCTTCAATTATGCTTTTTGTTTTTTCTCTCTCCACTTCTCTTTTTGTCCTCTTTATCAAAACCCCAAGCAACCCCAACATTCCACCCTCCCTCCTCTCTTTCAACCTCAACATTCTCTCACCTAGCTATTCTCCCTCTGTCTCTTCCTTTGGATCTTCTATTCTAAGGTCTCTCTATCTTATAACTATATCATGTTTTTCTACGTTCATGTGGTCTAATATATGATTTTCAACTATATATATACACTAATAAGGTTGTTTTGGGTTGTTTTTCTGGCAGGGTTTTAAGTTGAATATCACTTAGAATTTGAGGACTTTTGTGCACCAGTTTTTTTTGGTTACGAGGAAGCCAGCTACTTGTAGATACATATATCTTTATATTCTTTGGTATCATCAATTTATTCAAATAAAAGAGGGGGTGCATATATAATTAGATTGAAATATATATTCATATATGGCACCTGTTTCCTTGCCTCCTGGGTTTAGGTTCCACCCCACCGACGAAGAACTTGTTTCCTATTACCTCAAAAGAAAGATTAATGGCCGTAGGATTGAGTTGGAGATCATTCCTGAAGTTGATCTCTACAAGTGTGAACCTTGGGACTTGCCAGGTAAATTACACCAAACACATAACAATATTTTTCATCATTTCATGCATGGATATGATCTATCTATATGAATTGCTCATTCTTTTCATGACAAACATAGAAGTGCTAAATTTTATTGACTTGAGTTTTGACCATGTGTATGAGAAAATCAAATCCTGTGACACTCACTTAAACATAATCTTTCATTTTCTTTTGACTGGAAAACCATGATTGGTCAATATTGCTATATCTTCTTTTCAAAACAAAAATTGGTATATCTTGCAAACCATACGTACTTTTGTAACTATATCTAACAAATTAAAAGGATCTTAAAAAAGTGGGAGCACATTTCTTTAGACACGATTTACTATATAGCTTCTGATCTTTATTCAATCATCATATATACGAAACACATGCTTGCTTTATTGGTCAAGTATATTTTTCTGCTTTGGTGTACAATATTAATTTAAGGATGTGCTAATTACATAAACTTTGTAGAGAGAATGGTCCTTCACCTATAGAGTTCCTAGCTATATTGTGAAGGTCAAGAAAATAGTGGGATTCCCAAGCCAAAAAACAGTCAACAAAAGAAAAGGATTACATATTCTCTTCTACATAATCGATACGTACATACATAATCTCAAGCAATCTATATACTTGGCATTTTTCATATACATTGCTTTTTCTTAACCAACATATGCTTTATGTATATTAAAAAAAATTAGCAAAAAAGTGTTATGATTATTAACAATATATATAATTATTATTGCATTCTACAGGGAAATCATTGTTACCAGGAAAAGATTTGGAATGGTATTTCTTTAGTCCTCGAGATAGGAAGTACCCAAATGGGTCAAGAACCAATCGAGCAACTAAATCTGGATATTGGAAGGCCACAGGGAAAGATCGTAAGGTGCACTCTCAAACTCGTGCAGTTGGAATGAAGAAAACCCTAGTTTACTATAGAGGAAGGGCTCCTCATGGAACTCGCACTGGTTGGGTTATGCATGAGTATCGTCTTGATGATAGAGAATGTGTTAATGCTTCTTCTGGCTTGCAGGTTCACCTCATTCTTTCCTTCTCATATCCTCCATTTTTTTTTATTTTTGTTACTTTTTCTTTAAGTGTTTTAAAACTCTGACCGGTTACCAACTTTATTAGCATATTGAGTCACGTGGTCACCAATTTAAAACTTTGACCTATGACCGACTCTATGACCGACTCTGTGAATGTACTAAGTCTTTGGGTTACTAGTCAAATCGGTGGTCATGAAATAAGTTAATTGTCCTAAAAGTTTAGATATAGTTGCAAAATTTTTACTTAAGCATCTATATATATTTTTTTCTTGACCTTACAAAAAGAATTTCAGCTTGAGATCTATATAATATATAAAATTTTATTTTATTAAAAACTTGTAAGGTTTTCAGGATGCATATGCTCTTTGCCGTGTGTTCAAGAAGAGTACAGTGATTACACCAAAAGTTGGGGAGCAGTATGTTAATGTAACAAGACATGCAAATCAGATGACAAGTGATCAATCATCAAGCATTGAATTATACTCTGAAGGAAGAAGTGAAGTTTTGGAGAGTTCAAATTATTTGATGCCTTGGGATCATACAAACTCAACCCAAAACATGAATGGCACTACTAACATCAACATCAATGGTGGCACAAGAGATAATGAGATATGGACACAATTCTTATCAGAAGATTTGCTCAATCTTCCTGCATCTTCTTCCTTTCCCAATTATGGAGCCACACCTTACCCTCCGTCCAAGGTACTACTAGTGCCTTTTACACCATAATTGAATTAAATTTTACCTTATAAATATAAGGTACAACCAATATAATGAAAAAAAGTTTGCGACCGTGAACTAGATCGCGACATTTTAGTTTTCATGTCTCTACAACACGATCATACTTTATTCGACCATAACTCTTTGCAATATTAAAGATCATAATGTGATCGCAACTGGGTGCAAATCATTTCCGATTACTGGATAGTTCCAGAAGAGATATAGGCACATCAAATAAAATAATACTATTTTATTTAAGAGTCTATCTTTCTCCTATTGAAACTGTCCAGTAAATAAAGAGGATCTCATTCCACTACAACTGCATCGATCATCATTTAAAACCTTGAGTAGAACAATGCTATTTTTTCTCTTTATATGGTGTTGTCTTTGATATAAAAGATGAAATTATTTGTAGGTGGATATAGCACTAGAGTGTGCAAGGATGCAACATAGGTTTTCCATGCCTCCATTGGAAGTGGAGGATTTTCCTCAAGTTGGAATTTCTGAGCTGAAGATGGGACAAGCTTCAAGTTCTATGTGTAGAAGCAGAAATGAAACAGATATCTTACAAGAAATTCTTTCAGTTGCTCAGGCTTCTCAAGAGTTGATTAATCAATCCAACTACTCACAAGCATTTGGTGGCAATGAAAATTATGCTACTCATGAAAATGATTTTACATTTATGGTTGGCAATAATTACAATCATGTGAATGATATGAACTCCATGAGAGCATGGGAAGATCCAAATACAAGATCAATTGAAATTGGAGATCTTGATGATGAATTCAAGACAGAAAGAATGGTAGAGAATTTAAGATGGGTTGGAATGTCAAGCACAGATTTGGAGAAGGTATGTATATTTAATATTTAATATTTAAAATATTTAATGTCTTACATCAATCTTAAATAATTTGATTATTTAGCTTGGGACCCTTTATATGATTATTTAAATAATTTGATAGAGTTTTATGGAAGAGCAAAAAGTTGTCCCAATTGAGGATATTTCAAGCTTTCAAACAAACAGGGAAGAGAATGAAGTGCAAGGTATATATTAATTATTAAAATTCAATACATGATTACTTTTTGTAATGTAGTCATAACTTTTTTTTTATCTTTTTATATATTTATTTTTTGAACTAATTAACAATAGCTTTTGTTTACAACAGAATCTGAGCAACAAAATAGCACCAACAAAGAACTGAATGACACTGACATTGATAATTTCTCAATGGAGTTTATGAATGATGATGACCCAAATGAGAATAATTTCATAGATAATGTTAACATTAACTATTCAAATTCAACAAGCTTTGAGGTTGTTGAGGAAACAAAAGTAAGTCATGGAATGTTTATTGCCACACGTCAAGTAGCTGACACATTCTTTCACCAAATAGCTCCTTCACAAATAGTCAAAGTTCAACTCAATCCAATTCTGGAGAACAAACAAACAATAGAGAATGTTGTAGAGACAGACATTATATTGAAGAATCAAGGGATGAAAAAGCCATCAAAGAATATAACAAGTGGTATTGTATTCATCTATGCACTTTTGTTGGTGTTATGTGTTTACTTGAAGGAACAAGTGGATGATTGGAAACTAGGCCAAGAAGATGTCAAAAGGAAAATTTGTTGTAGTGCTAACAACAACATGAAGAGAATGAGACAACCAGCTGAGAGGATCATTTGGAATGAGCAAGAAAAAATTTGGTTTGTTGGTATCAAAAGTGGGAAAGGAGTTAGTGTTGTGTTGAAGAAGATAGGCATTTTCCTCACAATATCTGTGGCTATTTGTACCATGTGGGCTATATAGTTAACCTTTGATAAGTTCCTAATTTCGTTTTTTTTTTTTAGCTTCTAACTTGAGAATTTGATATAGAGAAGGATTAAAATGGTTTTCTCCTTCAAATTAGGGGAATGGTCATTTATCCAAATACTTGTATTCCATTTGGTCACACAGATGTTATTGTTTAAGGATTTATTGAATTCAATCACGCTAATTGAATATTTCCATTTGTTTTTATTTAATACTAACATTTTTCAAGCTATTTGGAATAACCAACACTATCTTGAATCTTTGTCAAAAAAAACACTATGTTTCTTTTTTTGGTCAATTAAAAAAAAACACTATGTTGAATTTGTTTAAACGTCACGACTTATGGACGTTGACAGGCCATCAAACGATCATTGTTAGGCATGGCAAGGGTGGAAATATTAAAAAGGATAATCAATACACTTTTTTTACCATGCGCAGTATTAAGCCGATGACTAATCTAGTTGGGTATGTATACCCGATTTTGCCAGTACATGTAGTTCTCTCTTTCCAATAGGGTTTTAGTCACACCCAAAAATTGAAATCAATACGTTGGTGTAGGATCTGAACTCAGTTACCGCCTGGACCAACCCTTATCGGTTCTCATCAATACACATTAACCATATATGAATTCTCTAATTAAGTACACTTAATGGTTGATGGTTGATGATATTAGACTAAAAATAAGTTTTTCTAAATAGGAACCAAAAATATTAAAAGTGATGAGATCTGACATGATCTCCGTTGATGAATCTAGCTAGAAGTTTAGCCAAATCAATTCAATTCTCACAAGAATTCAAGAAGCATGTACAAGGAATTTCGCCAAAATCAAGTAAAAGACAAGCAATTGAAACCAATACTTACATGAACGAGAAGAAAGAACAAATGTGAGTGAGATAGAAATGGAATTGGAGAAAGAAGTTTCGCCAATTCTTCCTTGAGACGAAAATGAGAGCACGCGCCATTTTGAGCCTCTCCAAGCTTCAAAAGATAAGTGATATGGTTCCAAGCCAAGAACCAAATGAGATCCTCCATGAACTCACTCTACAAGCAAAAAAAAACTCTTCACCTCTCATGCCCTACACTTTGGCTCACGGTTACTCTCAATTTGCAATTGTAGAAAGTGACTTCTCATTCATTCAAGATCTAAGGAATTACACGTTGCATGATGCCTTATTTAGGTTGGTCTAGGTGGAAGACTTAAGCCCAACTCCAATTCTCCTAAAGGTCCATTCGGCCAAGCTAAGTAGAAGGCCTACGGCCACAACACAATTAAAAGGCTCTTGGCCCATATAACTCCAAACAATGCAATTACAAAGAAATGGGAATGAGAAGTACATTAGCGTTCACTGTTACCGTTCTTTTCGTTCCGACCTCCCCCCCGACCTCTCTCTCCTTCTTTTCGTTCCGATCTCGTCCACTGTTACCGTCGCCGCCGCCGCCGCGGTCCTTTGTTCCTTAGCGTTGCTAAGGCTCTGTTGCTCCATCCAGGGAGCCTCACCCCTCCGCCTCCACCTCACCTCACCTCCTCCGACCATCCTCCACCTCACCTCCTCCTGGTTCTCTCGTTCGCATCTACATCAGCTTCGTCTGCGTTCCCAGATTTGTTGGTACTGTTTTTTTTTCTCCTCTGCACTGGTATTCACCGTTTCCAGAATCTTTGATTGAGTTGCTTCTGCATCTGGTTCCCGCCTCATCTTTTGGCCTTCTGTTTGTGTCTATTTGAGCCCGGGGCCAGTTGGCCTTCAAATACGGGGAAGTTCTGGACTTTCCGTTTTCCCCCAATCCAACTTCGTGGTTCTTTTGACATTCTCGGTGGTGGCTCTGCTCTGCTCAACGGTGGTTGCTGATTTCGAGAGTGGTTTCGACGGGAGTGGTTTCGGTCATGCTGTGCAGTTTAGGCTGCTTTAGTTTTATCTGATGGATTGTATTAGGATTTGATTATCAGTTTGATTTGCTTATCTTCTGTTTATGATTGTAATAGCTTAGGTTGCATCATCGTTTAAGGTGCTACTCATATGCTTAAATGTAATCTTTTAGAGTTAGCTTTAGTCCTGATGTGCTTTGTCCGGTAGAGGACTTATGACTGCATCTGGTGTAAGCGCGTAGTTCACACCATGTGTGTAATGTTTCTGTGGCCTTGCCCGATATCAATGAAATACTGCATTTGACCAAAAAAAAAGAAATGGGAAATCCTAGAGTTTGGAATGTCTAGGAAATCCGTAAAATACCTTTTGGTCACCTTTAGTGTGCTCCTGTCTTAATTATTAGAGTGAGCACACTAAAGTCTCTTCCACTTTCAATAGACTCTTCTTTTGGTCTTTTGGCCTTTTGAATCTTTATCTTTGTGACCTTCATCTAAGCTTCGTGATTAGTCTAGGCATGCATGCTCACATCATACCTTCCCCTTGATCTTCACTTGTCCCCAATTGAACTCATTAATGAGTACCTACATAAAGAGATGGACAAAATCACCTATTTTGAAACACACAAAAAAAAAGAACTAAACTAATGCAAGAATTGCTTAAGTTCCACTGGGATCAAAAGGAAAGTGAGTGACCCCAAATAATAGTCTAATCATGTAAAATCCAAACACGAGCTTTAGCACAACCCAAAGCATGACAAACTTCCAAGGAATAGAAACAAACATAGGAGAAGGAATGGAGGGTATAGAGAGAATATTATACCTTTGCAACTTTACAATATTAAGAAGTGTCTCCACTACCTTGACATTGCCATTTTGGGGCCCACCTTTGGAAATACCTTGAAGCTCATTGCCTTGTCCACACAAGAGTGGCTTAAGCAACACAAAATAAGGTCGCTTAACAAAGAAGTAACAAAACGTGTGCAAGAAAAGAGTTAGTAGTGAAAACCATTCTATCATATGGCAAATCATGCAAAGGTTTCCGAAGCAACATAACTCTTTCACATCCTTTCCCCTTCTTATCTATGTTAGGTACCACAACTATACTTTGAAGGATCTTTATGTTATTAACCACACAACTTTCTTGGGTTTGATCAATATAGGGTTCTCGGCCACCACCTTCGTTTTGACTCCTCATTTTGACTTATAACTCCTTTGCTGCTCACTCTGTTTTCTTTCTTAAAGCTCGTTGGTCTTTTATAACTTCTTAAGGACTTAAAGGAGTAATCATCACTAGTGCAAAATCAGGATAAAAATTGGACATTTTAAGGCGGGCGTGCAAATGCCTGACTTAAAAGGCAGAAGCGGTGGCAAACTTGTAATTAAGATAAGAAACATTTTCTGGCGCCAACCTTTTTAAGTCAGGCGAAATTTAGCGCGACTTAAAAGTTCTATTTTTCTAAAAGGTTTTACGAATTTAAGTCTTGCTTAATTTACGTCTGCCTTCAAATGTTTAAGGTCTAAACCCTAGCCAAACACTCTCATTCGTATACGCAAAGTTAGAATGAAGGCTCTCTCCTCCTTCCAGCGCTCTCTCCTCCTTCCATAGCTCTCTCCCCCAAACTCACTCTTGATTTCAACTAAATTTCGATTTCATCTCACTCTCAACAAAACCCAATCTCATCTCACTATTGGAAACCCAATCTCATCTCTCTCAACAAAACCCTAAAGTTCTTTCTCAATGAAGACTCTTTGTTTCTAATGGAGGAAGAAAATGACTTGTAGCCTCTCTTTCTGTGCGTCTCTCTCTTTCTCTCTCTCCGTGCGTGTCTCACTCAGCTTCGTTTTCTATTTTGAGATTTTGAGGTAAGGTTCTTCATGTTTGTGATTCTTAGGTTTTTGTAGTTTTGATTTTGTGATTCTTGTTCTATTTTGAGATTTTGTTATTGATGTTGTGTTTGTATTCTTTTTCTATTTTGAGATTTAATTGAAACCTTATTGATTTTACCGGGTTTGCTGATTTGCCTTCACTATCTTGGAAAAATGTGAGCATCCTTCAATGCTGTGTCTGAATTTTGTAAACACAATGAAGTAGATAGTATGTTTGAACCAGAGAAGAACCTCCAACTGGCGTAGATGACTACTATATTTGTTGGATGCTTTACTGTACAATAGATCGTAGTTCCTTAGAAAGTATTATCTGTGAAACTTATATTTGGACAGCATGATTAGGGTAAACAACCATTTAATCGATAATACAAAGTAAATATGTGACTGTTATACTATAAAATATAAGCTTGACCAAAAAAAATTGAATTCTTTTTTATATAAGTTCAGTAGTTTTTATATAAGTTCAGCAGTTGCAATTGAAACCTTATCAGTAAATATGTGACTGTTATCATTTTAGTAAATATGGCAAATAAAGTTAAGAGCTTATCGACTGGGATATCTTATGCAACTACTATTTTGGCTTCTGTATTGACGGTTTATTTTATTATAAACATGATTGACCCTTACAATTCAAATGTAGTGTAGTCAATTGTTATCTCTCTCATAATCCGTTTGGTTGAAGAACTAATTTGGTATGGCTATAAAATATGTTGTGAAGCTGCATATGGAGTCATTTTATATGGAGAACTTGGAACCGGGAAGACACTGCTTGCAAAGGTGTGCATTTTTTTTTGTATCTATGGGGGCTTGCATGTTTTAGCGATGCTTCTTTCACACACACACATATCATCATCATCATCATCATCATCATCATCATCATCATCATCATCATCATCATCAAATTGTTCATTCATTGTCGTTGTTAGATGCTATTTAATTTTAGTTAACTCTGAAATTGAGTTAAAAATCCTACATTTTGGAAGTACAACTGAGCAAACAAGTTATCTTTTTGGCTGTTAAATAATCAGTGGTGATATGCTATCTTTATTAGTAGTTTACTTTGACCTGTGTGCAGTTATGATATATGCATTAATTGATGCATATCCAGTCTTGCCAATCAGTTTGATCTAAAGACAGTTTTTATTTGTTGCTTTTAGGCTGTAGCCAACTCAACATCAGCAACATTGGTAGTGAATTGATACAAAAATACTTGGGGATGATCCAAAACTTGTGAGGGAACTTTTCCGGGTTGTCGATGATCTTTCCCCTTCTATTGTCTTCATTGATGAAATTGATGTTGTTGGCACAAAGAGGTAAGTTATAGAATATCAAATTCATTATATTTTATTGCCTTTAGAATGTTAGGATCGCTTGAAAATCTGTTTTGTTTAGTAATAACTTTGGGAAAACTAAATAGGCTATCCCAGAGTTTGGCATCATTGGATATAGAAACTGGAGAATTATACTTGAAGTGGTACTTTTTATTGCTTTATTGCTTCTGCTAGCCATTTAGCAGCTTTTAAACAAATTGACTTAATCTGCATTGTTATGAACTATATAATTCGTAATGAACCTGTTATTTGCATTCCCCTTTGTGCTATTGCGCTTTTTTAAAGATTTAAATTTCCTTTCTATTACCTTTTCCAATTAACTCATTGTTGTGTTCTCTCAGGATCATCTATAGCAACATCATTAGTTTTTCATGTATTTATTATATCTTATATAGTCACTTGAGTATCATCTCAATCAGGTTTCTACTTTGAAAGTGATAGACTCTAATTATTCAAGCTGTAGTAGTAAGGTAGTTTCATTGCTTTTTCAATCAATAAGCCGAGAATCTATATCAGCATTTTTGCTAATATTTTAGCAAGTAATCTGTATCAAATATTCAAGGTTACAATCTATATTGAAGTAGCATGTTGAAACTATCGCACTCTATTTTTTTTAGTGCTATTTGTGAGATATGGTTTGTTGGGGCTTTTAAAAAAAGAACCAAGGCAGTTTCTCAGAGAATGGAGTTGTGGGTAGTGCATAGAAGAGATTTTAATTTGTCAGAGGGAACTAGAAGATGCACTTCTATCTTTTATTTTATTGTTTTAAAGAAGCCAAACTGATCCAGGAATAAATGTGAGTATTTTTTATTCTACTATAAGTTATGAATGATTATGACTATTTAGAATGTGAGTTTATTTGATCCAGGATCACTTGAAAATCTGTTTTGTTTAGTAATAACTTTGGGAAAACTAAATAGGCTATCCTAGAGTTTGACATCTTTTGATTTAGAAACTGAAGGATTATACTTGAAGTGGTACTTTTTTTTGCTTCTGCTAGCCATTTAGCTTACTTTTAAACAATTTGAGTTAATCTGTATTGTTATGAACTATATAATTCGTAAGGAACCTATTACTTGCATTCCCCTTTGTGCTATTGCACTTTCTTAAAGGTTTAAATTTCCTTTGTTACCTTTTCCAATTAACTCATTGTTGTGTTGTTGTTTTGGTATATATTTTACTTATCCTGAATGTTTAAAATTGTTTGCTAGCCCATTTTAAGCAGTAATTAATAATTCTATCATTTTCCTATCGACATCTACTTACATTTCTTGGTGTCTACTTTTATGCCCTGTTAATAGTTGATTCCACATATTTGTCTGACATATAATGGCATTTGTTTGTTCTGCAGGGGTCAAACTTTGGATGGAACGGGTCTACATTTTGAAATCCATGTTACTTTTGTTATGGTGCCTTAAAATGTTGGATGGAGTCTCATAATGTTTTGCTTCTGCTTTTATGTCTATATTTGATATTTGATACCATAACATTAGTACTTGGGATTTCTGGTGGCCTAAGTATGTCATACAAAACAATTTGATTAATTGTATGGACAAATGGGGATTAAATGTGCTTTTGGTTCTTTTGGACAAATTTTATCAAACACCACTTAAAATGGTCATTTGTTTCCCTTTAGAATGAATAATAACAATAGTATCACATTTTAGCCATTTTATACTTGTTATTTAAATTATATTCAATTTACATGTTTGTTATTCATTTATAGGGAGCGAAACAAAAAGGTTATACTTGTGGCCATTATGTGATGATTAATATGATGACTATTGTCTCCGCAACTATTACTAATAATTGGAGGAAGGTAATTGAATTTTTCAACTTTTAGATGTTGTATGTATGTATTAGGCTAACCACGTGATTCTTATTCAACTTTTATTGTTATAGATGTTTAATTCGAGTTGTTCGTTCATACTTGAAGAGTTGAAGCATGTTAGACAAGTTTGGGCCGAGTTCTTTATAAAGTTGTATGCGGAGCGTAAACCAACTTCAAAGGAAGAACGAAGAAAACAACAGTAATGTCAAAATCAGTGGCATCAAATCTCATTTATGTGTTCAGTTGCCTTTAATGTTACATGTTTGTGTATACTGGAGTTTAATAGAAGCGTAGTTGTGTTTGTTTTTTTGTTGCTTTGATATGTTGTCTTGGAGATAACTATCATATGCAAAAATGAATGTTGAATTGCTAAAGTAACTTTTACTTTGTTAATGATACTTTTGGAGAAAAATTTAGTATTTTTGAATTTTTATATAGAATGTGTAATGTTAGGTTTAATGACTTTGATGCGACTAGTGGAGTCAAATTAGTATATGCAGGGGAATCACCCAAAAATCCAAAAAATAAACAGAAAGACTTTTAAAGTCGGGCTGCTACAAGTCTGACTTTAGTATTTACAACTTTCAAAGTCAGGCGACTAAAAGTTCGACTTAAAAATACCATTAAAGTCGGGCCAACGCTCGAATTTAAAAGTTCTTCACTAAGGTTAGTCCCGAACATACACTAGTTATTGAAGTCAGGCGGCTGAAAGCCCGCCTTAAAAACCAACTTTTGAAGTCGGGCAGGAGCCTGACTTTAAATCGTCTGACATACAAAGTCCCTTGAATATAAGTCGGGCTCGAGCCTGACTTTAAATGTCCAATTTGCCCGACTTTAAATCCCTTTTCTGCACTAGTGCATATTTTTTAGATTGTCATGCATAAAGGAATACTTGTTAGAGAGCCCAAGTTCTCATATATGGTTAACCTCCAAAATCCCCTCACCTGATAGAGGGTTGAGACAAGATGATCTTCTCTCTACCTTTCTCTTTATTTTATGTGTTGATATTCTATCTGCTATTTTTTGTTATGAAAGTAAGAAGAATAGTTAGAGGGTGTACTAGATTGGGCTTTTAAAAGATTATTTTGGAATAAAAAAGTCTTGTGGATTTTAAAAGACTATGCAGAAATATAATGACTTCACAAGAGGTTTTGTACTTTGATTTAATGGATTTAAAAGACTATGAATGAAAAGAAATTTATTTTTAGTAGTGTAGCGTTTGTTTTCTCTGCTCTTTTCGTATAAGTCTGCATTGCATATAGTTTTGTTGGTCTAAAACTAAGTGTTTTATATTGAATTTAGGAAACTACATTGATTTTAGACCACACACTACAAGAAATAAGTTATTTAACGTTACTTGTTTAGCGTCGGGTGTTTTCGACTAACGCTAAGTAAAAGAATTACATGATCTTGTCCGCTTTTTAGCGGCATCTGTAAATTGACTACAACCTGGATGCTAAACGTTTTTGTTTCCCGCAAAAGCTAAAAGTTTCCCTCGACGTGAATTCCCTTCCCACTCCTAAACCCTATTCTGTGCTTCCCGTGGCCACCGATTCAGAATCAATTGTTCTCGATAACTCCCTCAATTTCTATCCCACTTTTTTCCCATCGCTGGTGGTGCAGGATTTCATTTTTCTTCCAATCACCTTCGGTGCATCGTCACTGTCCCATTCATCAGCCCTCTCTCAGGTTCTCTCCCTCTCTTAGAATAACTCTCATTGACTATTAACAGAATATATCCATTTATCGGTTCAATAGCTCCGTAGCAGGTTCCTTTTTTGTTTTCTGTAACTGTTTTGGTTCTTAGGTTGAATGGAAGTAACTTTTACCTTGTTAGGGTTTTGGGTTCAATTTATTACTAAAGGCTTATCCCTGTTAGTGTTAGCTTTATTGATTTCATGAATCCTATTATCCTAAAAATCCTTAGACAAATTGCCACATTTGTCATAACCATGATTTTCAGGTGCAAATTGATGTTTTGGATCTTGTTGAAGCTTGAAAGAATGAGTTGAGTTGCTAAGTGTTCCACCTTGCGCCCAAGCATGCGTATGCCGAGCATTTGGAGCACCTACTTCTTCAAATATCTGCTACAAAGTGCCCAAGCGCTTCTGCATGCATTTGGGGAGCTTCTGCATCTATTGATTTTGTCTGCCATGCGCCCAAGCGCTTCAGCATGCGTTTGGGGCACTTCTGTATTTGTTGCTTCTATCTGCCATGCGCCCAAGCGCTTTTGCAAGCGTTTAGGGCGCTTCTATTTTGCACTTGGGCGCTTTTGCTCTGCGATTTGGTTTTAAGTTGCGATTTTCATCCAACTTAGGGATCTTTTGCCATATTCTTAACCTAGTTTTGAGAGAGAGAGAGAGAGCGGAAGCTGCGACCAAGGATCGTCACCCTTCATCATCATTGAAGATTAATGGCTTGGGAACAAGATTTTGGAGCTTCAATGTGTTCACTCTATCTATTAAGTTCCATTTTATGTTTGATTTCTTATTCCTCTATGTCTAGCTAAATACCTTTTGGTTACGAATGAATGAATATTGATGAAACACTATTGTAGTTGATTTTGATCTAATGTTATATTCCCTCTTCCTTTGTGTAGTCAATCTTTGTTCTTAATGTTTTTTATGAATTGATCATATCCATGAAATGATGTATGGTTCATGTATGAAATGGAAGTTTTGTGCTTGAATGCTTGAGATTGAATACCTTCAATTCTTAGTCTAGGAATAGTCTTGGAGCTGTTGTATCTTGAAAACCTTTGATTGTAATGCTTGTGCTCAATTAGAATCACCTAAGAAATTAGGGTTTTTAGTTGTTTACAAAGGATTGTTGGCCTAAGGAATTAGGAATTTATTAATATTGTAGGTTTGATAACAAAGGTAAAGAGGGAGTAATTTTCTATAGCAAATCAAGTTGCAATAGTGGGGAATCAATAGAGGAGTTCATCCCTAACTTCTTTTATCACTTAGTAAATTTCAAAAGCGTTTTCGGTTTATTTTCTAAAAATCACAAAAACATTTTATTGTTATTCCTTATACTACTGTCAACACAACTAAATTCAGTCCCTTGTTCAATCTAGTAACTAGATCTTTAGATTGATAAGTACGTGCAATCCTTGAGTTCGACATCCGGTTCTTACCGTTTTACTATTACTTGCCGCGATTTGGTACACTTGCCATTTCCGCCATCAGTCTTCCACGTTAGTTTTTAGCTAGTTCTTGGGTTTTAAGGTAAACTTCCTAACGTTGTCAATAAGGACGATTCAGAGTCTTCTTACAGTCAAAACATGCATCAAAATGACAAAGTAATGATCAGCAACATGTTGACGTAAATGAGAACAAATTCCCACATTTGTCATAACCATGATTTTCAGGTGCAAATTGATGTTTTGGATCTTGTTGAAGCTTGAAAGAATGAGTTGAGTTGCTAAGAGTTCCACCTTGCGCCCAAGCATGCGTATGCCGAGCATTTGGAGCACCTACTTCTTCAAATATCTGCTACAAAGCGCCCAAGCGCTTCTGCATGCATTTGGGGAGCTTCTGCATCTATTGATTTTGTCTGCCATGCGCCCAAGCGCTTCAGCATGCGTTTGGGGCACTTCTGTATTTGTTGCTTCTGTCTGCCATGCGCCCAAGCGCTTTTGCAAGCGTTTAGGGCGCTTCTATTTTGCACTTGGGCGCTTTTGCTCTGCGATTTGGTTTTAAGTTGCGATTTTCATCCAACTTAGGGATCTTTTGCCATATTCTTAACCTAGTTTTGAGAGAGAGAGAGAGAGAGAGCGGAAGCTGCGACCAAGGATCGTCACCCTTCATCATCATTGAAGATTAATGGCTTGGGAACAAGATTTTGGAGCTTCAATGTGTTCACTCTATCTATTAAGTTCCATTTTATGTTTGATTTCTTATTCCTCTATGTCTAGCTAAATACCTTTTGGTTACGAATGAATGAATATTGATGAAACACTATTGTAGTTGATTTTGATCTAATGTTATATTCCCTCTTCCTTTGTGTAGTCAATCTTTGTTCTTAATGTTTTTTATGAATTGATCATATCCATGAAATGATGTATGGTTCATGTATGAAATGGAAGTTTTGTGCATGAATGCTTGAGATTGAATACCTTCAATTCTTAGTCTAGGAATAGTCTTGGAGCTGTTGTATCTTGAAAACCTTTGATTGTAATGCTTGTGCTCAATTAGAATCACCTAAGAAATTAGGGTTTTTAGTTGTTTACAAAGGATTGTTGGCCTAAGGAATTAGGAATTTATTAATATTGTAGGTTTGATAACAAAGGTAAAGAGGGAGTAATTTTCTGTAGCAAATCAAGTTGCAATAGTGGGGAATCAATAGAGGAGTTCATTCCTAACTTCTTTTATCACTTAGTAAATTTCAAAAGCGTTTTCGGTTTATTTTCTAAAAATCACAAAAACATTTTATTGTTATTCCTTATACTACTGTCAACACAACTAAATTCAGTCCCTTGTTCAATCTAGTAACTAGATCTTTAGATTGATAAGTACGTGCAATCCTTGAGTTCGACATCCGGTTCTTACCGTTTTACTATTACTTGCCACGATTTGGTACACTTGCCATTTCCGCCATCAGTCTTCCACGTTAGTTTTTAGCTAGTTCTTGGGTTTTAAGGTAAACTTCCTAACGTTGTCAATAAGGACGATTCAGAGTCTTCTTACAGTCAAAACATGCATCAAAATGACAAAGTAATGATCAGCAACATGTTGACGTAAATGAGAACAAATTCCCACATTTGTCATAACCATGATTTTCAGGTGCAAATTGATGTTTTGGATCTTGTTGAAGCTTGAAAGAATGAGTTGAGTTGCTAAGAGTTCCACCTTGCGCCCAAGCATGCGTATGCCGAGCATTTGGAGCACCTACTTCTTCAAATATCTGCTACAAAGCGCCCAAGCGCTTCTGCATGCATTTGGGGAGCTTCTGCATCTATTGATTTTGTCTGCCATGCGCCCAAGCGCTTCAGCATGCGTTTGGGGCACTTCTGTATTTGTTGCTTCTGTCTGCCATGCGCCCAAGCGCTTTTGCAAGCGTTTAGGGCGCTTCTATTTTGCACTTGGGCGCTTTTGCTCTGCGATTTGGTTTTAAGTTGCGATTTTCATCCAACTTAGGGATCTTTTGCCATATTCTTAACCTAGTTTTGAGAGAGAGAGAGAGCGGAAGCTGCGACCAAGGATCGTCACCCTTCATCATCATTGAAGATTAATGGCTTGGGAACAAGATTTTGGAGCTTCAATGTGTTCACTCTATCTATTAAGTTCCATTTTATGTTTGATTTCTTATTCCTCTATGTCTAGCTAAATACCTTTTGGTTACGAATGAATGAATATTGATGAAACACTATTGTAGTTGATTTTGATCTAATGTTATATTCCCTCTTCCTTTGTGTAGTCAATCTTTGTTCTTAATGTTTTTTATGAATTGATCATATCCATGAAATGATGTATGGTTCATGTATGAAATGGAAGTTTTGTGCTTGAATGCTTGAGATTGAATACCTTCAATTCTTAGTCTAGGAATAGTCTTGGAGCTGTTGTATCTTGAAAACCTTTGATTGTAATGCTTGTGCTCAATTAGAATCACCTAAGAAATTAGGGTTTTTAGTTGTTTACAAAGGATTGTTGGCCTAAGGAATTAGGAATTTATTAATATTGTAGGTTTGATAACAAAGGTAAAGAGGGAGTAATTTTCTATAGCAAATCAAGTTGCAATAGTGGGGAATCAATAGAGGAGTTCATCCCTAACTTCTTTTATCACTTAGTAAATTTCAAAAGCGTTTTCGGTTTATTTTCTAAAAATCACAAAAACATTTTATTGTTATTCCTTATACTACTGTCAACACAACTAAATTCAGTCCCTTGTTCAATCTAGTAACTAGATCTTTAGATTGATAAGTACGTGCAATCCTTGAGTTCGACATCCGGTTCTTACCGTTTTACTATTACTTGCCGCGATTTGGTACACTTGCCATTTCCGCCATCAGTCTTCCACGTTAGTTTTTAGCTAGTTCTTGGGTTTTAAGGTAAACTTCCTAACGTTGTCAATAAGGACGATTCAGAGTCTTCTTACAGTCAAAACATGCATCAAAATGACAAAGTAATGATCAGCAACATGTTGACGTAAATGAGAACAAATTCCCACATTTGTCATAACCATGATTTTCAGGTGCAAATTGATGTTTTGGATCTTGTTGAAGCTTGAAAGAATGAGTTGAGTTGCTAAGAGTTCCACCTTGCGCCCAAGCATGCGTATGCCGAGCATTTGGAGCACCTACTTCTTCAAATATCTGCTACAAAGCGCCCAAGCGCTTCTGCATGCATTTGGGGAGCTTCTGCATCTATTGATTTTGTCTGCCATGCGCCCAAGCGCTTCAGCATGCGTTTGGGGCACTTCTGTATTTGTTGCTTCTGTCTGCCATGCGCCCAAGCGCTTTTGCAAGCGTTTAGGGCGCTTCTATTTTGCACTTGGGCGCTTTTGCTCTGCGATTTGGTTTTAAGTTGCGATTTTCATCCAACTTAGGGATCTTTTGCCATATTCTTAACCTAGTTTTGAGATAGAGAGAGAGCGTAAGCTGCGACCAAGGATCGTCACCCTTCATCATCATTGAAGATTAATGGCTTGGGAACAAGACTTTGAAGCTTCAATGTGTTCACTCTATCTATTAAGTTCCATTTTATGTTTGATCTCTTATTCCTCTATGTCTAGCTAAATACCTTTTGGTTACGAATGAATGAATATTGATGAAACACTATTGTAGTTGATTTTGATCTAATGTTATATTCCCTCTTCCTTTGTGTAGTCAATCTTTGTTCTTAATGTTTTTTATGAATTGATCATATCCATGAAATGATGTATGGTTCATGTATGAAATGGAAGTTTTGTGCTTGAATGCTTGAGATTGAATACCTTCAATTCTTAGTCTAGGAATAGTCTTGGAGCTGTTGTATCTTGAAAACCTTTGATTGTAATGCTTGTGCTCAATTAGAATCACCTAAGAAATTAGGGTTTTTAGTTGTTTACAAAGGATTGTTGGCCTAAAGAATTAGGAATTTATTAATATTGTAGGTTTGATAACAAAGGTAAAGAGGGAGTAATTTTCTATAGCAAATCAAGTTGCAATAGTGGGGAATCAATAGAGGAGTTCATCCCTAACTTCTTTTATCACTTAGTAAATTTCAAAAGCGTTTTCGGTTTATTTTCTAAAAATCACAAAAACATTTTATTGTTATTCCTTATACTACTGTCAACACAACTAAATTCAGTCCCTTGTTCAATCTAGTAACTAGATCTTTAGATTGATAAGTACGTGCAATCCTTGAGTTCGACATCCGGTTCTTACCGTTTTACTATTACTTGCCACGATTTGGTACACTTGCCATTTCCGCCATCAGTCTTCCACGTTAGTTTTTAGCTAGTTCTTGGGTTTTAAGGTAAACTTCCTAACGTTGTCAATAAGGACGATTCAGAGTCTTCTTACAGTCAAAACATGCATCAAAATGACAAAGTAATGATCAGCAACATGTTGACGTAAATGAGAACAAATTCCCACATTTGTCATAACCATGATTTTCAGGTGCAAATTGATGTTTTGGATCTTGTTGAAGCTTGAAAGAATGAGTTGAGTTGCTAAGAGTTCCACCTTGCGCCCAAGCATGCGTATGCCGAGCATTTGGAGCACCTACTTCTTCAAATATCTGCTACAAAGCGCCCAAGCGCTTCTGCATGCATTTGGGGAGCTTCTGCATCTATTGATTTTGTCTGCCATGCGCCCAAGCGCTTCAGCATGCGTTTGGGGCACTTCTGTATTTGTCGCTTCTGTCTGCCATGCGCCCAAGCGCTTTTGCAAGCGTTTAGGGCGCTTCTATTTTGCACTTGGGCGCTTTTGCTCTGCGATTTGGTTTTAAGTTGCGATTTTCATCCAACTTAGGGATCTTTTGCCATATTCTTAACCTAGTTTTGAGAGAGAGAGAGAGAGCGGAAGCTGCGACCAAGGATCGTCACCCTTCATCATCATTGAAGATTAATGGCTTGGGAACAAGATTTTGGAGCTTCAATGTGTTCACTCTATCTATTAAGTTCCATTTTATGTTTGATTTCTTATTCCTCTATGTCTAGCTAAATACCTTTTGGTTACGAATGAATGAATATTGATGAAACACTATTGTAGTTGATTTTGATCTAATGTTATATTCCCTCTTCCTTTGTGTAGTCAATCTTTGTTCTTAATGTTTTTTATGAATTGATCATATCCATGAAATGATGTATGGTTCATGTATGAAATGGAAGTTTTGTGCATGAATGCTTGAGATTGAATACCTTCAATTCTTAGTCTAGGAATAGTCTTGGAGCTGTTGTATCTTGAAAACCTTTGATTGTAATGCTTGTGCTCAATTAGAATCACCTAAGAAATTAGGGTTTTTAGTTGTTTACAAAGGATTGTTGGCCTAAGGAATTAGGAATTTATTAATATTGTAGGTTTGATAACAAAGGTAAAGAGGGAGTAATTTTCTGTAGCAAATCAAGTTGCAATAGTGGGGAATCAATAGAGGAGTTCATTCCTAACTTCTTTTATCACTTAGTAAATTTCAAAAGCGTTTTCGGTTTATTTTCTAAAAATCACAAAAACATTTTATTGTTATTCCTTATACTACTGTCAACACAACTAAATTCAGTCCCTTGTTCAATCTAGTAACTAGATCTTTAGATTGATAAGTACGTGCAATCCTTGAGTTCGACATCCGGTTCTTACCGTTTTACTATTACTTGCCACGATTTGGTACACTTGCCATTTCCGCCATTAGTCTTCCACGTTAGTTTTTAGCTAGTTCTTGGGTTTTAAGGTAAACTTCCTAACGTTGTCAATAAGGACGATTCAGAGTCTTCTTACAGTCAAAACATGCATCAAAATGACAAAGTAATGATCAGCAACATGTTGACGTAAATGAGAACAAATTCCCACATTTGTCATAACCATGATTTTCAGGTGCAAATTGATGTTTTGGATCTTGTTGAAGCTTGAAAGAATGAGTTGAGTTGCTAAGAGTTCCACCTTGCGCCCAAGCATGCGTATGCCGAGCATTTGGAGCACCTACTTCTTCAAATATCTGCTACAAAGCGCCCAAGCGCTTCTGCATGCATTTGGGGAGCTTCTGCATCTATTGATTTTGTCTGCCATGCGCCCAAGCGCTTCAGCATGCGTTTGGGGCACTTCTGTATTTGTCGCTTCTGTCTGCCATGCGCCCAAGCGCTTTTGCAAGCGTTTAGGGCGCTTCTATTTTGCACTTGGGCGCTTTTGCTCTGCGATTTGGTTTTAAGTTGCGATTTTCATCCAACTTAGGGATCTTTTGCCATATTCTTAACCTAGTTTTGAGAGAGAGAGAGAGAGCGGAAGCTGCGACCAAGGATCGTCACCCTTCATCATCATTGAAGATTAATGGCTTGGGAACAAGATTTTGGAGCTTCAATGTGTTCACTCTATCTATTAAGTTCCATTTTATGTTTGATTTCTTATTCCTCTATGTCTAGCTAAATACCTTTTGGTTACGAATGAATGAATATTGATGAAACACTATTGTAGTTGATTTTGATCTAATGTTATATTCCCTCTTCCTTTGTGTAGTCAATCTTTGTTCTTAATGTTTTTTATGAATTGATCATATCCATGAAATGATGTATGGTTCATGTATGAAATGGAAGTTTTGTGCATGAATGCTTGAGATTGAATACCTTCAATTCTTAGTCTAGGAATAGTCTTGGAGCTGTTGTATCTTGAAAACCTTTGATTGTAATGCTTGTGCTCAATTAGAATCACCTAAGAAATTAGGGTTTTTAGTTGTTTACAAAGGATTGTTGGCCTAAGGAATTAGGAATTTATTAATATTGTAGGTTTGATAACAAAGGTAAAGAGGGAGTAATTTTCTGTAGCAAATCAAGTTGCAATAGTGGGGAATCAATAGAGGAGTTCATTCCTAACTTCTTTTATCACTTAGTAAATTTCAAAAGCGTTTTCGGTTTATTTTCTAAAAATCACAAAAACATTTTATTGTTATTCCTTATACTACTGTCAACACAACTAAATTCAGTCCCTTGTTCAATCTAGTAACTAGATCTTTAGATTGATAAGTACGTGCAATCCTTGAGTTCGACATCCGGTTCTTACCGTTTTACTATTACTTGCCACGATTTGGTACACTTGCCATTTCCGCCATCAGTCTTCCACGTTAGTTTTTAGCTAGTTCTTGGGTTTTAAGGTAAACTTCCTAACGTTGTCAATAAGGACGATTCAGAGTCTTCTTACAGTCAAAACATGCATCAAAATGACAAAGTAATGATCAGCAACATGTTGACGTAAATGAGAACAAATTCCCACATTTGTCATAACCATGATTTTCAGGTGCAAATTGATGTTTTGGATCTTGTTGAAGCTTGAAAGAATGAGTTGAGTTGCTAAGAGTTCCACCTTGCGCCCAAGCATGCGTATGCCGAGCATTTGGAGCACCTACTTCTTCAAATATCTGCTACAAAGCGCCCAAGCGCTTCTGCATGCATTTGGGGAGCTTCTGCATCTATTGATTTTGTCTGCCATGCGCCCAAGCGCTTCAGCATGCGTTTGGGGCACTTCTGTATTTGTTGCTTCTGTCTGCCATGCGCCCAAGCGCTTTTGCAAGCGTTTAGGGCGCTTCTATTTTGCACTTGGGCGCTTTTGCTCTGCGATTTGGTTTTAAGTTGCGATTTTCATCCAACTTAGGGATCTTTTGCCATATTCTTAACCTAGTTTTGAGAGAGAGAGAGAGCGGAAGCTGCGACCAAGGATCGTCACCCTTCATCATCATTGAAGATTAATGGCTTGGGAACAAGATTTTGGAGCTTCAATGTGTTCACTCTATCTATTAAGTTCCATTTTATGTTTGATTTCTTATTCCTCTATGTCTAGCTAAATACCTTTTGGTTACGAATGAATGAATATTGATGAAACACTATTGTAGTTGATTTTGATCTAATGTTATATTCCCTCTTCCTTTGTGTAGTCAATCTTTGTTCTTAATGTTTTTTATGAATTGATCATATCCATGAAATGATGTATGGTTCATGTATGAAATGGAAGTTTTGTGCTTGAATGCTTGAGATTGAATACCTTCAATTCTTAGTCTAGGAATAGTCTTGGAGCTGTTGTATCTTGAAAACCTTTGATTGTAATGCTTGTGCTCAATTAGAATCACCTAAGAAATTAGGGTTTTTAGTTGTTTACAAAGGATTGTTGGCCTAAAGAATTAGGAATTTATTAATATTGTAGGTTTGATAACAAAGGTAAAGAGGGAGTAATTTTCTATAGCAAATCAAGTTGCAATAGTGGGGAATCAATAGAGGAGTTCATCCCTAACTTCTTTTATCACTTAGTAAATTTCAAAAGCGTTTTCGGTTTATTTTCTAAAAATCACAAAAACATTTTATTGTTATTCCTTATACTACTGTCAACACAACTAAATTCAGTCCCTTGTTCAATCTAGTAACTAGATCTTTAGATTGATAAGTACGTGCAATCCTTGAGTTCGACATCCGGTTCTTACCGTTTTACTATTACTTGCCACGATTTGGTACACTTGCCATTTCCGCCATCAGTCTTCCACGTTAGTTTTTAGCTAGTTCTTGGGTTTTAAGGTAAACTTCCTAACGTTGTCAATAAGGACGATTCAGAGTCTTCTTACAGTCAAAACATGCATCAAAATGACAAAGTAATGATCAGCAACATGTTGACGTAAATGAGAACAAATTCCCACATTTGTCATAACCATGATTTTCAGGTGCAAATTGATGTTTTGGATCTTGTTGAAGCTTGAAAGAATGAGTTGAGTTGCTAAGAGTTCCACCTTGCGCCCAAGCATGCGTATGCCGAGCATTTGGAGCACCTACTTCTTCAAATATCTGCTACAAAGCGCCCAAGCGCTTCTGCATGCATTTGGGGAGCTTCTGCATCTATTGATTTTGTCTGCCATGCGCCCAAGCGCTTCAGCATGCGTTTGGGGCACTTCTGTATTTGTTGCTTCTGTCTGCCATGCGCCCAAGCGCTTTTGCAAGCGTTTAGGGCGCTTCTATTTTGCACTTGGGCGCTTTTGCTCTGCGATTTGGTTTTAAGTTGCGATTTTCATCCAACTTAGGGATCTTTTGCCATATTCTTAACCTAGTTTTGAGAGAGAGAGAGAGCGGAAGCTGCGACCAAGGATCGTCACCCTTCATCATCATTGAAGATTAATGGCTTGGGAACAAGACTTTGGAGCTTCAATGTGTTCACTCTATCTATTAAGTTCCATTTTATGTTTGATCTCTTATTCCTCTATGTCTAGCTAAATACCTTTTGGTTACGAATGAATGAATATTGATGAAACACTATTGTAGTTGATTTTGATCTAATGTTATATTCCCTCTTCCTTTGTGTAGTCAATCTTTGTTCTTAATGTTTTTTATGAATTGATCATATCCATGAAATGATGTATGGTTCATGTATGAAATGGAAGTTTTGTGCTTGAATGCTTGAGATTGAATACCTTCAATTCTTAGTCTAGGAATAGTCTTGGAGCTGTTGTATCTTGAAAACCTTTGATTGTAATGCTTGTGCTCAATTAGAATCACCTATGAAATTAGGGTTTTTAGTTGTTTACAAAGGATTGTTGGCCTAAAGAATTAGGAATTTATTAATATTGTAGGTTTGATAACAAAGGTAAAGAGGGAGTAATTTTCTATAGCAAATCAAGTTGCAATAGTGGGGAATCAATAGAGGAGTTCATCCCTAACTTCTTTTATCACTTAGTAAATTTCAAAAGCGTTTTCGGTTTATTTTCTAAAAATCACAAAAACATTTTATTGTTATTCCTTATACTACTGTCAACACAACTAAATTCAGTCCCTTGTTCAATCTAGTAACTAGATCTTTAGATTGATAAGTACGTGCAATCCTTGAGTTCGACATCCGGTTCTTACCGTTTTACTATTACTTGCCACGATTTGGTACACTTGCCATTTCCGCCATCAGTCTTCCACGTTAGTTTTTAGCTAGTTCTTGGGTTTTAAGGTAAACTTCCTAACGTTGTCAATAAGGACGATTCAGAGTCTTCTTACAGTCAAAACATGCATCAAAATGACAAAGTAATGATCAGCAACATGTTGACGTAAATGAGAACAAATTCCCACATTTGTCATAACCATGATTTTCAGGTGCAAATTGATGTTTTGGATCTTGTTGAAGCTTGAAAGAATGAGTTGAGTTGCTAAGAGTTCCACCTTGCGCCCAAGCATGCGTATGCCGAGCATTTGGAGCACCTACTTCTTCAAATATCTGCTACAAAGCGCCCAAGCGCTTCTGCATGCATTTGGGGAGCTTCTGCATCTATTGATTTTGTCTGCCATGCGCCCAAGCGCTTCAGCATGCGTTTGGGGCACTTCTGTATTTGTTGCTTCTGTCTGCCATGCGCCCAAGCGCTTTTGCAAGCGTTTAGGGCGCTTCTATTTTGCACTTGGGCGCTTTTGCTCTGCGATTTGGTTTTAAGTTGCGATTTTCATCCAACTTAGGGATCTTTTGCCATATTCTTAACCTAGTTTTGAGAGAGAGAGAGAGAGCGGAAGCTGCGACCAAGGATCGTCACCCTTCATCATCATTGAAGATTAATGACTTGGGAACAAGACTTTGGAGCTTCAATGTGTTCACTCTATCTATTAAGTTCCATTTTATGTTTGATCTCTTATTCCTCTATGTCTAGCTAAATACCTTTTGGTTACGAATGAATGAATATTGATGAAACACTATTGTAGTTGATTTTGATCTAATGTTATATTCCCTCTTCCTTTGTGTAGTCAATCTTTGTTCTTAATGTTTTTTATGAATTGATCATATCCATGAAATGATGTATGGTTCATGTATGAAATGGAAGTTTTGTGCTTGAATGCTTGAGATTGAATACCTTCAATTCTTAGTCTAGGAATAGTCTTGGAGCTGTTGTATCTTGAAAACCTTTGATTGTAATGCTTGTGCTCAATTAGAATCACCTAAGAAATTAGGGTTTTTAGTTGTTTACAAAGGATTGTTGGCCTAAGGAATTAGGAATTTATTAATATTGTAGGTTTGATAACAAAGGTAAAGAGGGAGTAATTTTCTATAGCAAATCAAGTTGCAATAGTGGGGAATCAATAGAGGAGTTCATCCCTAACTTCTTTTATCACTTAGTAAATTTCAAAAGCGTTTTCGGTTTATTTTCTAAAAATCACAAAAACATTTTATTGTTATTCCTTATACTACTGTCAACACAACTAAATTCAGTCCCTTGTTCAATCTAGTAACTAGATCTTTAGATTGATAAGTACGTGCAATCCTTGAGTTCGACATCCGGTTCTTACCGTTTTACTATTACTTGCCGCGATTTGGTACACTTGCCATTTCCGCCATCAGTCTTCCACGTTAGTTTTTAGCTAGTTCTTGGGTTTTAAGGTAAACTTCCTAACGTTGTCAATAAGGACGATTCAGAGTCTTCTTACAGTCAAAACATGCATCAAAATGACAAAGTAATGATCAGCAACATGTTGACGTAAATGAGAACAAATTCCCACATTTGTCATAACCATGATTTTCAGGTGCAAATTGATGTTTTGGATCTTGTTGAAGCTTGAAAGAATGAGTTGAGTTGCTAAGAGTTCCACCTTGCGCCCAAGCATGCGTATGCCGAGCATTTGGAGCACCTACTTCTTCAAATATCTGCTACAAAGCGCCCAAGCGCTTCTGCATGCATTTGGGGAGCTTCTGCATCTATTGATTTTGTCTGCCATGCGCCCAAGCGCTTCAGCATGCGTTTGGGGCACTTCTGTATTTGTTGCTTCTGTCTGCCATGCGCCCAAGCGCTTTTGCAAGCGTTTAGGGCGCTTCTATTTTGCACTTGGGCGCTTTTGCTCTGCGATTTGGTTTTAAGTTGCGATTTTCATCCAACTTAGGGATCTTTTGCCATATTCTTAACCTAGTTTTGAGAGAGAGAGAGAGAGAGCGGAAGCTGCGACCAAGGATCGTCACCCTTCATCATCATTGAAGATTAATGGCTGGGGAACAAGATTTTGGAGCTTCAATGTGTTCACTCTATCTATTAAGTTCCATTTTATGTTTGATTTCTTTTTCCTCTATGTCTAGCTGAATACCTTTTGGTTACGAATGAATGAATATTGATGAAACACTATTGTAGTTGATTTTGATCTAATGTTATATTCCCTCTTCCTTTGTGTAGTCAATCTTTGTTCTTAATGTTTTTTATGAATTGATCATATCCATGAAATGATGTATGGTTCATGTATGAAATGGAAGTTTTGTGCTTGAATGCTTGAGATTGAATACCTTCAATTCTTAGTCTAGGAATAGTCTTGGAGCTGTTGTATCTTGAAAACCTTTGATTGTAATGCTTGTGCTCAATTAGAATCACCTAAGAAATTAGGGTTTTTAGTTGTTTACAAAGGATTGTTGGCCTAAGGAATTAGGAATTTATTAATATTGTAGGTTTGATAACAAAGGTAAAGAGGGAGTAATTTTCTGTAGCAAATCAAGTTGCAATAGTGGGGAATCAATAGAGGAGTTCATCCCTAACTTCTTTTATCACTTAGTAAATTTCAAAAGCGTTTTCGGTTTATTTTCTAAAAATCACAAAAACATTTTATTGTTATTCCTTATACTACTGTCAACACAACTAAATTCAGTCCCTTGTTCAATCTAGTAACTAGATCTTTAGATTGATAAGTACGTGCAATCCTTGAGTTCGACATCCGGTTCTTACCGTTTTACTATTACTTGCCGCGATTTGGTACACTTGCCATTTCCGCCATCAGTCTTCCACGTTAGTTTTTAGCTAGTTCTTGGGTTTTAAGGTAAACTTCCTAACGTTGTCAATAAGGACGATTCAGAGTCTTCTTACAGTCAAAACATGCATCAAAATGACAAAGTAATGATCAGCAACATGTTGACGTAAATGAGAACAAATTCCCACATTTGTCATAACCATGATTTTCAGGTGCAAATTGATGTTTTGGATCTTGTTGAAGCTTGAAAGAATGAGTTGAGTTGCTAAGAGTTCCACCTTGCGCCCAAGCATGCGTATGCCGAGCATTTGGAGCACCTACTTCTTCAAATATCTGCTACAAAGCGCCCAAGCGCTTCTGCATGCATTTGGGGAGCTTCTGCATCTATTGATTTTGTCTGCCATGCGCCCAAGCGCTTCAGCATGCGTTTGGGGCACTTCTGTATTTGTTGCTTCTGTCTGCCATGCGCCCAAGCGCTTTTGCAAGCGTTTAGGGCGCTTCTATTTTGCACTTGGGCGCTTTTGCTCTGCGATTTGGTTTTAAGTTGCGATTTTCATCCAACTTAGGGATCTTTTGCCATATTCTTAACCTAGTTTTGAGAGAGAGAGAGAGAGAGCGGAAGCTGCGACCAAGGATCGTCACCCTTCATCATCATTGAAGATTAATGGCTTGGGAACAAGATTTTGGAGCTTCAATGTGTTCACTCTATCTATTAAGTTCCATTTTATGTTTGATTTCTTATTCCTCTATGTCTAGCTAAATACCTTTTGGTTACGAATGAATGAATATTGATGAAACACTATTGTAGTTGATTTTGATCTAATGTTATATTCCCTCTTCCTTTGTGTAGTCAATCTTTGTTCTTAATGTTTTTTATGAATTGATCATATCCATGAAATGATGTATGGTTCATGTATGAAATGGAAGTTTTGTGCTTGAATGCTTGAGATTGAATACCTTCAATTCTTAGTCTAGGAATAGTCTTGGAGCTGTTGTATCTTGAAAACCTTTGATTGTAATGCTTGTGCTCAATTAGAATCACCTAAGAAATTAGGGTTTTTAGTTGTTTACAAAGGATTGTTGGCCTAAGGAATTAGGAATTTATTAATATTGTAGGTTTGATAACAAAGGTAAAGAGGGAGTAATTTTCTATAGCAAATCAAGTTGCAATAGTGGGGAATCAATAGAGGAGTTCATCCCTAACTTCTTTTATCACTTAGTAAATTTCAAAAGCGTTTTCGGTTTATTTTCTAAAAATCACAAAAACATTTAATTGTTATTCCTTATACTACTGTCAACACAACTAAATTCAGTCCCTTGTTCAATCTAGTAACTAGATCTTTAGATTGATAAGTACGTGCAATCCTTGAGTTCGACATCCGGTTCTTACCGTTTTACTATTACTTGCCACGATTTGGTACACTTGCCATTTCCGCATTCAGTCTTCCACGTTAGTTTTTAGCTAGTTCTTGGGTTTTAAGGTAAACTTCCTAACGTCGTCAATAAGGACGATTCAGAGTCTTCTTACAGTCAAAACATGCATCAAAATGACAAAGTAATGATCAGCAACATGTTGACGTAAATGAGAACAAATTCCCACATTTGTCATAACCATGATTTTCAGGTGCAAATTGATGTTTTGGATCTTGTTGAAGCTTGAAAGAATGAGTTGAGTTGCTAAGAGTTCCACCTTGCGCCCAAGCATGCGTATGCCGAGCATTTGGAGCACCTACTTCTTCAAATATCTGCTACAAAGCGCCCAAGCGCTTCTGCATGCATTTGGGGAGCTTCTGCAACTATTGATTTTGTCTGCCATGCGCCCAAGCGCTTCAGCATGCGTTTGGGGCACTTCTGTATTTGTTGCTTCTGTCTGCCATGCGCCCACGCGCTTTTGCAAGCGTTTAGGGCGCTTCTATTTTGCACTTGGGCGCTTTTGCTCTGCGATTTGGTTTTAAGTTGCGATTTTCATCCAACTTAGGGATCTTTTGCCATATTCTTAACCTAGTTTTGAGAGAGAGAGAGAGAGAGAGAGAGCGGAAGCTGCGACCAAGGATCGTCACCCTTCATCATCATTGAAGATTAATGGCTTGGGAACAAGATTTTGGAGCTTCAATGTGTTCACTCTATCTATTAAGTTCCATTTTATGTTTGATGTCTTATTCCTCTATGTCTAGCTAAATACCTTTTGGTTACGAATGAATGAATATTGATGAAACACTATTGTAGTTGATTTTGATCTAATGTTATATTCCCTCTTCCTTTGTGTAGTCAATCTTTGTTCTTAATGTTTTTTATGAATTGATCATATCCATGAAATGATGTATGGTTCATGTATGAAATGGAAGTTTTGTGCTTGAATGCTTGAGATTGAATACCTTCAATTCTTAGTCTAGGAATAGTCTTGGAGCTGTTGTATCTTGAAAACCTTTGATTGTAATGCTTGTGCTCAATTAGAATCACCTAAGAAATTAGGGTTTTTAGTTGTTTACAAAGGATTGTTGGCCTAAGGAATTAGGAATTTATTAATATTGTAGGTTTGATAACAAAGGTAAAGAGGGAGTAATTTTCTATAGCAAATAAAGTTGCAATAGTGGGGAATCAATAGAGGAGTTCATCCCTAACTTCTTTTATCACTTAGTAAATTTCAAAAGCGTTTTCGGTTTATTTTCTAAAAATCACAAAAACATTTTATTGTTATTCCTTATACTACTGTCAACACAACTAAATTCAGTCCCTTGTTCAATCTAGTAACTAGATCTTTAGATTGATAAGTACGTGCAATCCTTGAGTTCGACATCCGGTTCTTACCGTTTTACTATTACTTGCCACGATTTGGTACACTTACCATTTCCGCCATCAGTCTTCCACGTTAGTTTTTAGCTAGTTCTTGGGTTTTAAGGTAAACTTCCTAACGTCGTCAATAAGGACGATTCAGAGTCTTCTTACAGTCAAAACATGCATCAAAATGACAAAGTAATGATCAGCAACATGTTGACGTAAATGAGAACAAATTCCCACATTTGTCATAACCATGATTTTCAGGTGCAAATTGATGTTTTGGATCTTGTTGAAGCTTGAAAGAATGAGTTGAGTTGCTAAGAGTTCCACCTTGCGCCCAAGCATGCGTATGCCGAGCATTTGGAGCACCTACTTCTTCAAATATCTGCTACAAAGCGCCCAAGGGCTTCTGCATGCATTTGGGGAGCTTCTGCATCTATTGATTTTGTCTGCCATGCGCCCAAGCGCTTCAGCATGCGTTTGGGGCACTTCTGTATTTGTTGCTTCTGTCTGCCATGCGCCCAAGCGCTTTTGCAAGCGTTTAGGGCGCTTCTATTTTGCACTTGGGCGCTTTTGCTCTGCGATTTGGTTTTAAGTTGCGATTTTCATCCAACTTAGGGATCTTTTGCCATATTCTTAACCTAGTTTTGAGAGAGAGAGAGAGAGAGAGCGGAAGCTGCGACCAAGGATCGTCACCCTTCATCATCATTGAAGATTAATGGCTTGGGAACAAGATTTTGGAGCTTCAATGTGTTCACTCTGTCTATTAAGTTCCATTTTATGTTTGATTTCTTATTCCTCTATGTCTAGCTAAATACCTTTTGGTTACGAATGAATGAATATTGATGAAACACTATTGTAGTTGATTTTGATCTAATGTTATATTCCCTCTTCCTTTGTGTAGTCAATCTTTGTTCTTAATGTTTTTTATGAATTGATCATATCCATGAAATGATGTATGGTTCATGTATGAAATGGAAGTTTTGTGCTTGAATGCTTGAGATTGAATACCTTCAATTCTTAGTCTAGGAATAGTCTTGGAGCTGTTGTATCTTGAAAACCTTTGATTGTAATGCTTGTGCTCAATTAGAATCACCTAAGAAATTAGGGTTTTTAGTTGTTTACAAAGGATTGTTGGCCTAAGGAATTAGGAATTTATTAATATTGTAGGTTTGATAACAAAGGTAAAGAGGGAGTAATTTTCTATAGCAAATAAAGTTGCAATAGTGGGGAATCAATAGAGGAGTTCATCCCTAACTTCTTTTATCACTTAGTAAATTTCAAAAGCGTTTTCGGTTTATTTTCTAAAAATCACAAAAACATTTTATTGTTATTCCTTATACTACTGTCAACACAACTAAATTCAGTCCCTTGTTCAATCTAGTAACTAGATCTTTAGATTGATAAGTACGTGCAATCCTTGAGTTCGACATCCGGTTCTTACCGTTTTACTATTACTTGCCACGATTTGGTACACTTACCATTTCCGCCATCAGTCTTCCACGTTAGTTTTTAGCTAGTTCTTGGGTTTTAAGGTAAACTTCCTAACGTCGTCAATAAGGACGATTCAGAGTCTTCTTACAGTCAAAACATGCATCAAAATGACAAAGTAATGATCAGCAACATGTTGACGTAAATGAGAACAAATTCCCACATTTGTCATAACCATGATTTTCAGGTGCAAATTGATGTTTTGGATCTTGTTGAAGCTTGAAAGAATGAGTTGAGTTGCTAAGAGTTCCACCTTGCGCCCAAGCATGCGTATGCCGAGCATTTGGAGCACCTACTTCTTCAAATATCTGCTACAAAGCGCCCAAGCGCTTCTGCATGCATTTGGGGAGCTTCTGCATCTATTGATTTTGTCTGCCATGCGCCCAAGCGCTTCAGCATGCGTTTGGGGCACTTCTGTATTTGTTGCTTCTGTCTGCCATGCGCCCAAGCGCTTTTGCAAGCGTTTAGGGCGCTTCTATTTTGCACTTGGGCGCTTTTGCTCTGCGATTTGGTTTTAAGTTGCGATTTTCATCCAACTTAGGGATCTTTTGCCATATTCTTAACCTAGTTTTGAGAGAGAGAGAGAGAGAGAGCGGAAGCTGCGACCAAGGATCGTCACCCTTCATCATCATTGAAGATTAATGGCTTGGGAACAAGATTTTGGAGCTTCAATGTGTTCACTCTGTCTATTAAGTTCCATTTTATGTTTGATTTCTTATTCCTCTATGTCTAGCTAAATACCTTTTGGTTACGAATGAATGAATATTGATGAAACACTATTGTAGTTGATTTTGATCTAATGTTATATTCCCTCTTCCTTTGTGTAGTCAATCTTTGTTCTTAATGTTTTTTATGAATTGATCATATCCATGAAATGATGTATGGTTCATGTATGAAATGGAAGTTTTGTGCTTGAATGCTTGAGATTGAATACCTTCAATTCTTAGTCTAGGAATAGTCTTGGAGCTGTTGTATCTTGAAAACCTTTGATTGTAATGCTTGTGCTCAATTAGAATCACCTAAGAAATTAGGGTTTTTAGTTGTTTACAAAGGATTGTTGGCCTAAGGAATTAGGAATTTATTAATATTGTAGGTTTGATAACAAAGGTAAAGAGGGAGTAATTTTCTATAGCAAATCAAGTTGCAATAGTGGGGAATCAATAGAGGAGTTCATCCCTAACTTCTTTTATCACTTAGTAAATTTCAAAAGCGTTTTCGGTTTATTTTCTAAAAATCACAAAAACATTTTATTGTTATTCCTTATACTACTGTCAACACAACTAAATTCAGTCCCTTGTTCAATCTAGTAACTAGATCTTTAGATTGATAAGTACGTGCAATCCTTGAGTTCGACATCCGGTTCTTACCGTTTTACTATTACTTGCCACGATTTGGTACACTTACCATTTCCGCCATCAGTCTTCCACGTTAGTTTTTAGCTAGTTCTTGGGTTTTAAGGTAAACTTCCTAACGTCGTCAATAAGGACGATTCAGAGTCTTCTTACAGTCAAAACATGCATCAAAATGACAAAGTAATGATCAGCAACATGTTGACGTAAATGAGAACAAATTCCCACATTTGTCATAACCATGATTTTCAGGTGCAAATTGATGTTTTGGATCTTGTTGAAGCTTGAAAGAATGAGTTGAGTTGCTAAGAGTTCCACCTTGCGCCCAAGCATGCGTATGCCGAGCATTTGGAGCACCTACTTCTTCAAATATCTGCTACAAAGCGCCCAAGCGCTTCTGCATGCATTTGGGGAGCTTCTGCATCTATTGATTTTGTCTGCCATGCGCCCAAGCGCTTCAGCATGCGTTTGGGGCACTTCTGTATTTGTTGCTTCTGTCTGCCATGCGCCCAAGCGCTTTTGCAAGCGTTTAGGGCGCTTCTATTTTGCACTTGGGCGCTTTTGCTCTGCGATTTGGTTTTAAGTTGCGATTTTCATCCAACTTAGGGATCTTTTGCCATATTCTTAACCTAGTTTTGAGAGAGAGAGAGAGAGAGAGCGGAAGCTGCGACCAAGGATCGTCACCCTTCATCATCATTGAAGATTAATGGCTTGGGAACAAGATTTTGGAGCTTCAATGTGTTCACTCTGTCTATTAAGTTCCATTTTATGTTTGATTTCTTATTCCTCTATGTCTAGCTAAATACCTTTTGGTTACGAATGAATGAATATTGATGAAACACTATTGTAGTTGATTTTGATCTAATGTTATATTCCCTCTTCCTTTGTGTAGTCAATCTTTGTTCTTAATGTTTTTTATGAATTGATCATATCCATGAAATGATGTATGGTTCATGTATGAAATGGAAGTTTTGTGCTTGAATGCTTGAGATTGAATACCTTCAATTCTTAGTCTAGGAATAGTCTTGGAGCTGTTGTATCTTGAAAACCTTTGATTGTAATGCTTGTGCTCAATTAGAATCACCTAAGAAATTAGGGTTTTTAGTTGTTTACAAAGGATTGTTGGCCTAAGGAATTAGGAATTTATTAATATTGTAGGTTTGATAACAAAGGTAAAGAGGGAGTAATTTTCTATAGCAAATCAAGTTGCAATAGTGGGGAATCAATAGAGGAGTTCATCCCTAACTTCTTTTATCACTTAGTAAATTTCAAAAGCGTTTTCGGTTTATTTTCTAAAAATCACAAAAACATTTTATTGTTATTCCTTATACTACTGTCAACACAACTAAATTCAGTCCCTTGTTCAATCTAGTAACTAGATCTTTAGATTGATAAGTACGTGCAATCCTTGAGTTCGACATCCGGTTCTTACCGTTTTACTATTACTTGCCACGATTTGGTACACTTGCCATTTCCGCCATCAGTCTTCCACGTTAGTTTTTAGCTAGTTCTTGGGTTTTAAGGTAAACTTCCTAACGTTGTCAATAAGGACGATTCAGAGTCTTCTTACAGTCAAAACATGCATCAAAATGACAAAGTAATGATCAGCAACATGTTGACGTAAATGAGAACAAATTCCCACATTTGTCATAACCATGATTTTCAGGTGCAAATTGATGTTTTGGATCTTGTTGAAGCTTGAAAGAATGAGTTGAGTTGCTAAGAGTTCCACCTTGCGCCCAAGCATGCGTATGCCGAGCATTTGGAGCACCTACTTCTTCAAATATCTGCTACAAAGCGCCCAAGCGCTTCTGCATGCATTTGGGGAGCTTCTGCATCTATTGATTTTGTCTGCCATGCGCCCAAGCGCTTCAGCATGCGTTTGGGGCACTTCTGTATTTGTTGCTTCTGTCTGCCATGCGCCCAAGCGCTTTTGCAAGCGTTTAGGGCGCTTCTATTTTGCACTTGGGCGCTTTTGCTCTGCGATTTGGTTTTAAGTTGCGATTTTCATCCAACTTAGGGATCTTTTGCCATATTCTTAACCTAGTTTTGAGAGAGAGAGAGAGAGAGAGAGAGCGGAAGCTGCGACCAAGGATCGTCACCCTTCATCATCATTGAAGATTAATGGCTTGGGAACAAGATTTTGGAGCTTCAATGTGTTCACTCTATCTATTAAGTTCCATTTTATGTTTGATTTCTTATTCCTCTATGTCTAGCTAAATACCTTTTGGTTACGAATGAATGAATATTGATGAAACACTATTGTAGTTGATTTTGATCTAATGTTATATTCCCTCTTCCTTTGTGTAGTCAATCTTTGTTCTTAATGTTTTTTATGAATTGATCATATCCATGAAATGATGTATGGTTCATGTATGAAATGGAAGTTTTGTGCTTGAATGCTTGAGATTGAATACCTTCAATTCTTAGTCTAGGAATAGTCTTGGAGCTGTTGTATCTTGAAAACCTTTGATTGTAATGCTTGTGCTCAATTAGAATCACCTAAGAAATTAGGGTTTTTAGTTGTTTACAAAGGATTGTTGGCCTAAGGAATTAGGAATTTATTAATATTGTAGGTTTGATAACAAAGGTAAAGAGGGAGTAATTTTCTATAGCAAATCAAGTTGCAATAGTGGGGAATCAATAGAGGAGTTCATCCCTAACTTCTTTTATCACTTAGTAAATTTCAAAAGCGTTTTCGGTTTATTTTCTAAAAATCACAAAAACATTTTATTGTTATTCCTTATACTACTGTCAACACAACTAAATTCAGTCCCTTGTTCAATCTAGTAACTAGATCTTTAGATTGATAAGTACGTGCAATCCTTGAGTTCGACATCCGGTTCTTACCGTTTTACTATTACTTGCCACGATTTGGTACACTTGCCATTTCCGCCATCAGTCTTCCACGTTAGTTTTTAGCTAGTTCTTGGGTTTTAAGGTAAACTTCCTAACGTTGTCAATAAGGACGGTTCAGAGTCTTCTTACAGTCAAAACATGCTTCAAAATGACAAAGTAATGATCAGCAACATGTTGACGTAAATGAGAACAAATTCTCTCAATTGACATTATTGTAATGTAAAATCTAATTAAAAACAAGAAATAGAAACTTCAACACATGAAAGGAAAAAAAGAGAAATGGGATATTGAATGGTTAAGATTTGACACTTGAGACTATTATGGGCAGGCAAGAAGACTCTAAACATAGTTGCGGTATAAGCTATCTAAAACTACATTATGAACTGTTATAAAATTTCTTTAATAGATGATAATCCGAGACCTCTATTCATCTTTTTAGTCAGAAAACTTGATAATCTCATGATTAGGGGATGCACACAGGTCTCCAAATGTGATCTTTGTAATAATATGGAAGTGGAAAGCTCTACTCATTTTTTTTGTGATTGTTGTTTTGCTGCCAGTCTTTGGAATTGGCTTTTGGATATCCCTCAGGCTCGATTTGATTCCTCCTATCCCCAAGCGGTTTTAAATATTTGTGATCATAGTTGGAGCTCCCAACTTAAAGATGTTGTTCATGGCTTGTATTGCCAACACCTTTAGCACCATTTGACACTGCAGAAATAGCGCCCAATTTTATGATAAGAGTATATCCTTACAGGCAGTCAAGTATATGATTGTTGTTCGTGTTAGTCTTTCAGGGATGCTTAGGTCTGGATGCATGTCTTCTTCAATACACAAATTCGTAATCATCAAAGCTTTTTCCATTTCTGGTAAGCCTAGCGAGAAAAGCTCCAAATATTAAAGTAGTCATTTGGATTCCTCCTCCTTGTTATTGGGTCAAATGTAACACTGACAGTGGAGATAAAGGCTCCCCTAGGTCATCAAGTTGTGGCAGAATTTTCAAAGATCGTATAGTGATAATTCTTGGTTGTTTTACAATGAACGCAAATAACACTTTTTCTCTTCAAGTTGAGATTTTTGTTGCAATTAATGCCTTTGAGAACGCATTCAAAAAATGTTGAAATAATCTTTCGCTTGAGTGTGGTTCACAGTTGGTAGTGGTGGTTGTCAAAGATACATCTATTGTTCCTTGGAAGATCATAAACAGATGGAGAAATTGTTTAATTAAAGCCTCAAATATGAAGTTTCAAGTGACTCACATTTTTAGAGAAGACAATTCTTGTGCAGATAAACTTGTCAACTTCAGAATATTTATCGCAAACTTGCAATGGTGAGATAATATTCCTAATTTTATTAGGGATGATTTTTTTTTTGGAATAGACGGGGTCTCCCTTACTATAGATTGTTGGAAATTCAAGTGTGAGTGGTTAGTCTCACATCGGTTATATATATAATGAACTAGGGGAACCTTTAGTGTTACATTTGAATTTCCAACAATCTAGTTCAAATGTTACACTGACTAAAAAGATGTGTTACATTTTTTTGGAATACTAGTGTTACTGTTAGTGTTACATTTGAATTTCCAACAATCTAGTTCATTGTTACACTGACTAAAAAGATGCATATCTCCACTCTCAGTGTTACATTTGAATTTCCAACAATCTAGGGGAATCTTTATCTCCACTGTCACCTGAATTTCCAACAATCTAGGGTTAGTCTCACATCGGTTATAATGAACTAGGGGAACCTTTAGGTTTTGGGTCAAATGCAACAACAAGCTAGTCTATGTTTGGGTGGACATGTGGCGTCCAAGTCTCTTGGTGGTCTGGTTCATTGACTAGCTTGTTGTTACTCCCGGTGCTCCCTCGGACTCCCCAACATAGATATCACTAGTGGTTTTTTAGGCATGGTGGTGTTGCTATAATGTGTGTTCACTATTTTCCTGACAAGAGTATTGACCTAGTGTCTCTTTAGCCTTTTTTATATTTTGATTCGATTGTTTTTGTTTTTAATAAAATGAGGAGGAGTACTTTTTTTTCTTACTAATAATTCTTCTCGAAGGGTTTGCATTAGAAGATTTTAACGAAGCTCCTACCCGTTGTTTTAAAAAAAAAATCAGAAAACTCTGATAGGTCTTGCCAAGACCGTGGGTCTAGCTAAGCACGTTCTAGCTTAAAACAAAGATAATATGATATTAGCATCGACAGCCAGTGCATATCTATCTTTTTCTCTTTGATTTTGTTTTGTCACATGACACGAACTAGCAATTTCACATGATGATCAGTCATGCTAGCTTTATCACGGGACCATTAATCATCTTCATTTGTACAATATGTACGTCAAAAATCATTTTATTACTCAATTCTTATATTCAGGGAAAACTGTTAATTTTACAGATATGTTTTGAGTAGATCAGTTAAACATTATTTATTTTTGTTAAACTGTTGTCCACTTCGTAAAGACGCAGAACTGTCAGTTTTGATAAAAAAAATTATAAATATAACTCATTCATAAATAAAATACTCTTCCCTCAAAAAATAAATATCATTTATATTTGTTTCTGGTTTTTATCATATATATTTGTTTGAATTCCTTATCAAATTATTTATAGTTTTTCAGTTTTTGCTTACTGGGCTTAAGTCTTTTTGTTTTACCCAATAAAAATTCACAGCCCTTTTCAAATATTTTTATTAATTAATGTCAACATGTCACGTGATAGCATTTACCTATTTAATTTCCCATAAAACATCATGTGACAATTTCTTCATGCCCATAATGTTTTTTTGAAAGATTTTAAAAAGAGTAGCTAATTTCTTCTGAGTTGTTGGTTGAGAAAAATTCAATAAAAAAAATCAATAAAAGGTGGTATAAAAAAATTGTTAATGTTCTAGAATCTAGTATAAGGTGCAAGCAGGGAATGTATGATTTTGAATGTGGGGATGATGGATTTGAATTCGGTGTAGTCACTGACTAGTAAAGTCATGTAGTCAGCAAATCTAGATCATCTAATTTTGATCAGACAGTCTAAATAATACGGTCAGCAAATATTTATATTTTAGATATCTTTTAGAGTTAAAAATCTAGTCTATCCAATTAATGTTAAACGGTCCAAATTTACTAAATGCACGACTGCACTAAACTAGTGACTGACCTAATCCAAATTAGAAGATGATCTGGGTAGTAGTTGATTGAACTAAGGTGAGTGCACAGCACATGGATCACTCAGATTCACCACAAGGCTATCAAATCAAAGAAAGTGACAAAAGAAAAAGGATATAAAACAAGTTAGGAATTAACAGAATAAAGGGACGTAAAAAAATTAAGTTGATACAAAATAACCCAAACATGGGTTCACGGGTCACTCACTGTTTCCTCTTGTTTGTTAAATAATATAAAAAAGTGTATATCCCACTAGCTACATGCCAACATTTCATTCACACACTCCTATGATTTCACCATAGTTCTAATCCATTTATCTTGAAAAAGCTGCACACTGCACCACTCTTTCTCACACTGAACTAATTGGTTCAGTTTAGCTATAGATTATTGCCCCAAAAAGTTATATAGCTTTTTATCTCCATTATAAAAGTGTTTTAGGACATGTTTAGATTCACTTGTTTTGAAGTATTTAGGATTATATGATAGATCTTATCGAAACAGTTTATGACATGTTCATATTTATATATAAGTTAATTTTAGCTTACTTTCATAAGCTTTTTAGGATAGGTAATGAAAACATATAGTTTATATGAAACAATCATAAGCTTTCTATCAACGCCTAATTAAACTGTTTATCGCAAAATAATAAGAATGAGCAAAAACATAGTACATATAATTAATTAGCTTCATAGGTCACATTATTTTTATGTAGCGATTGGCAAGTGGCAACTCATTTAGCTCATGGGTTCAGCTTCTTGTTCTTGGTTGCAAGGCTTCTTCTACTTAGCATTGATTTGGTTCTTTAACTATGGAAGTGTTCATGGAGCATCCATTACAGTGAAAGTGGGAAATTTCTCTAAGGTGGAAGATGCTGTAAACTTCCATATTTACTATGGCCAGACCTTCAAAGTCATTAAGAATGCTGTTGATGGCCGGAGCTACCTTCTCCTCCAGGTACTTCACTGCAATAATATCTTAATAATTAATTTAAAATTACTTGTTTTTTCTCTTGGAATTCTTGCTAAGGTTTCCCTCTTCTTGCATTATTGATGAATTTTTTCTGCTAAGCTTTGTTTTTTAGCTAACTTACTTTTTTCATCTGTAAATTGTTCTCATTGGCAGAATAATTCAAGGATTGCAACAAGGACTAAATATTGCACTTCAAGAATCAAATCATTCATCATACCATTGTCAAATTTTTCTGTTGATACAGATTCTTTTCCTGGTATGCCTTGCATATTTCTACCTCCTTGCTCCTTTTCATTCACCTAATTGTTTCTCTTTTTCTTTGGAACCAAGATGCTGCTAGCATATAGCCATATAACACCACAAATCATATGATTTTACCAGAAAACCAATTCAACAACTAGTTCAATGTGCCAATGCTAAATGACATTAATGGCGATTTTACAACTGTTTCCGAGGGGATTTGAAACTTTTCTACTGGTATTATAAAGTTAAACTTATACCACTAAGCTGACACCTCATGGACGATTTCGTATTCAAATCTAGTCATTTTTTTAATTATTAACTTGAGAATGTCTTATTCTTGATCTGCAATTTAATACATGCCTAATGTTTTCTTTTTCTTTGTTTTGCCTATGGGGATTGGAACTCAAGTTTCCTTCTTAGAGGTGAGAATCTCCTACCACTACAAGTTTACATATTGAAATTCTAGATCAAGATAAAAGGGTTTTAGTTCCTACTTTTCCTTCTTATATTTCTTCTTATTATTGTTTTGAGCAGCATTTAGGCTTATTGGAAAGCTTGAAAGGAATAACCTCAGACTCTGTGGCTTCTCCATGTGTGTTGAAATTGTATGAAGGAGGACAAATAGAAAAGGTCAACAAAACTGATTATGAAAAGCTTGCACAGTTTGCTGCACACTTTTTCAGTGACACTGATCAACAGCCAGCCTGTAATTTTGCAACTTCAGTTCCTTTTTCAGAGGATGCCCCTTTGCAAGTAAGCAGTTAAAGATTACTCTCTAGATAAATTTTCAAAATCTATAAAGATCAAAACATATGCTTAATAAATTGCTACATTAATCACTTTGACAGAGAGCAGAATGGATGAAGTTCATGGGAGCTTTTGCAAATGTTGAAGCTAGAGCCAATCAAGTCTACACTACAGTAAGAACACCATTCAATCCATGACTTAACTTTATATATTACTAGTACTAGTATATGGATATCTTTTCAGCAACTTATACCATCATTAATCTGTAACCTTGTATAGGTGAAGGAGAACTATTTGTGCTTAGCTGAAATCGCGAAAACTCGAACTTCATTCAAGCCTTCAGTAGCTTGGATGAAATATCAAAATGTATGTATCTCCAAAGCACACATCCATTTACTTAATTGTCTTCTTTCCTTATCCTCCAATTCTAGAGCCTTGTTTTGATTCCCACACGATATTATTCGCTAGATTTAATGTTCTGGAGTCGGTTTATTAGCAACAAAAATGAGTTCAAATGTCATTTTTGCAGGGTTTTTGGTCTTTTACAAAGGAAACATATCATTTGAAGGTATGAAACCATAGCTCTTAGAGAAACATGGCTTGTGAAACCTCAAAATTGTACACTCAATGTTTTTCTAACCACTGTCTATATTTTGATTAAAAAAAACTTTGCCAATAGTATGTGGAAGATGCCGGTGGAGAGAATTTGGATGCCTCTATAAACAAGAACACTTACAATGTCTCTGATCCTGATGACATAGAAGAATTGCATGCCATCCTATGTGTAAGTTTAATTAATATACCTTTGGACATCAACTAATATTATACTATATAAGTTTTTATTGAGTAAATATTATTTTATTTCTGATGTAGACAGTGGAGGTAGTGATTGATGAAACATTAACTTCTGATCCAGTCAACTACACATTATCATCATTTATCCAAAATCTGAATGTTGAAGACAGATCTTGTTTTTCCTTTCTTACAAACACAAGCCTATGGAGATATGACAAACGGTTTCAAAGTTATTCTCTTGATTGGTACAATGGAGCAGTGTCTCAACCTCAACTGGTGTTAGCAGATCTTATTGAAGTTTTATTTCCAACTGGAAATTACACATTGACATATTTTAGGAACCTTGCAAAGGTATATTAAAACTTAAAACTAAAGATTTTGCAAGATGGTTTTATGTATTTACAATCTCTCATTAACTCATGTAACTATATGCAGGGAGAAACACCTATAAAGATTGGTCCTGAATTGTGTGACAGAGACACCTCTTCAGCAATAGATCCTACAATAGTACCATGTGGATGATTAACTTTCTAGTCATAAATTAGGTGTTTTGTTAGTTTTCATTTTTTGAATATAGGATCTATAATTGTATTTTATTTTTATTATTACTAATATTTACAATCAGCAACTAGTATCTATAGTTGATACACAAAATTTTAATATTTCTACTTTTTAGTGATAATATTACTGTATTTAATCTTCTTCATTTAATAAACATTACTCACAGATTCTACCTTAAAAAGTTTTGGACAGCTTACTACAGAGACATGTTATAAATAGATTCTCTCGCTAATCATTTTATTAATCATATACAAACCATCACAAATTTGCAACAATTACATTACATTATTTTTATGAACTTGTTGTGTGTGTGTGTGTGAGTAACAATATCCAACGGGGGAATGTAGAAGCTCTAAATAATCTCAAAGGAAGCAATATTTTCTTGAATAAGTTGTTACGAGCTAGAGATAAGTTAATCTCAACTTTGTAATCTGGACTTTGAACGTCTGCAACAACAAAACAAAGGTGACAAAAAAATAATGTAAGCTTCCATCAAAAATTCAAAACAATGGATTATTCTCTTATGGAGAAAAATTTCTACTGAAAAAATTCAATATTTCAGCAACTTGGAATTTCTCCCCTAAAAAAACTTTTTCTTGATTGTGAATACCTTGTTCCTTGTTTTCTGAGACTCTGCTGCTTGGGCACTGGTTGTTGCTGCTTGGACACTGGTTGTTGAGGCTGCTCATCAATTGGAACATGTATAGTCTTCACCTGTAACATTTATATATAAGATATCATAGCCATCCCAAAGTCTCATTATGTGACTCTAACTATAACACCTAAAACATTTATAATATATAAGATATCATGCTTACCAAATTCTTGAACATAAAATTATAGAACATTTGAATATATCTTTGTTTCGCCTCTTTTGGTTTGTTGTTCACTCGCTTCCAAAAGGTATATATGCTTCCCATATTCAATAACTTGTTTGCATAAATATTCCAGGTATAGCTACAAAAGAAGAAAAGGAACTTTGACACAATATTGCTGGTGTAATGCAATGCATGATAAATAAATATAATAATAGTAAAACAAATGTTAAGTAATACTACTTCTGGTCCACTTTATAAGAGACAATGTTAAGTAATACTAACTGATATATCATAGACCAGATACATCAGTTATTCAATGAATCAAAAACTGCATTGTCTCTTATAAAGTGGATCAGAGGCAGTAAGTGTTTTAGTTTGGTGCTAGGAAATTGGTGTTGTTTTTTCTACCGTTCATTTATGCGCTGCAATCCAGCTACTGAAATCACATTCCAATAAATTGAATCAACTTTGCATTTCTCAAAAAAATCAGCAATTTTGTTGCTTGATTCTTCTCCGTTGAGAGGATCAATATGGAAACCAGAAACTCCATCAACAATAATTTCAGCTGGACCTCCATGGTTAGTAGCAAAAGTTGGCAAACCACAGTTCATTGCTTCAATGACAGTAAGACCAAATGCTTCATACAAAGCAGGTTGCACAAAAGCTCCTTTTGTGTCAGCAATGAAGCGGTAAAGCTCTCCGTTTCGATGTCTATCAGTTTGTGCAGCAATCCATCTGAATTGACCTTTGAGTTGGTACTTCTCAACTAAATCATGCATCTTTCTTATTTCTTCCATTTCCTCTCTATCTTTGGATTTCAAAGGGTCAAAGAATCCTCCAACTATGACAAGGTTTACAAGACTTCTCAATCTTTGGTTCTTCCCATACCACTCTACTAATCCAGTAATATTCTTCACAACATCAAGCCTTGCCATTGAGAAGATGATTGGTTTTCTTCTGTTTTCTAGATATCCACTGTAAATTCATTAATTAGAGAAAATTAGTCATTTTGGAAAAATGTTGTATTTCTTATTATCTTAACATTGATCAAAAAATAGAATAAACTATGTGACTTACATATGCTCTTTACTATCCACTTTGCTATAAAGTAAGTCTTCAATTGCAGGATGAAATTGAGTGAGTCTTTTGTCTTTTTCTGTGTAAGGAAAATAGACAGATTGGTCAGCTCCAGGTGCAGCTATGTTGAACTTGGGATCAAATATATTTATCCCTGAAGCAACCCTACAGAGCCCAGGGAGTGTAAATGTAGCATGACTTTCATATTGTCCAGCTTTATCTTTGCTGCAAACAAATTTTTTCACAATTCAGTATGTTACAACCTTCTATATGTTTCTTCTTTTATTTATATATTTCTAGAGTATTGTGTGAATTGAATTGCATGTTTTGTTTTGATATTTTGTCTAACCTTCCAGCAATTTCCTGATATGTGCTGGTTATGATGAAATCTGATGCATTCATTGCAATTGTATCAGCCATGAATTGGCATGAGAAGTGATACTTAGGGTCTAATTCTTTCCACTTAACATCTGAATCTTCATATTTGGTCTTCTCTAAAGCATGTGCTATAGTTCCCTGGAATTAATTCATGCAGCAAAAAAGACATCCTTAGAGTTACATAAATTGTTGAACAATATATAGGAAATTAAATTTCAATAATGCTAACATTTGAGTTATTACAAGTTTTAACAAAAGGGTAGTGACCTGTGTTATCCCAAGTTTGCTAGCCATAAGAGATGCTACTAAATTCCCATCAGTGTAATTTCCAATAATAAGATCTGGTTTTCCTTCCATGAGGTTGAGAATCTTAGTTGTGGCATCCTGAGTAAACCTCTCAAGATAAGGATAAATGTCAAAGCGCGAAACCCATTGGCGCAAGATTCCTTTATCTGTGCGAAAAGGCACACGTAGAATGTTGGAGTGTTTGGTATCAATGATTGATTCCAACTCTTGATTGCATTTGGTTCCTTGAGCATCAGGTATGAGCCTTGTGACCTGTCATTATCAAGAACATAGACTTACATAATTCTATCAAAAATATACGTAGAAAGGAATCATCATTCTTTTGCATGAAACATACCACAAGAATTTGAGGCTTCACTTTTAAGCCTTGTTGCTTAATTCTGAGCAACAACTCTGCTTCCAAAGCTCTAACTTGATCCAATATGTAAACTACCTATAAAATAGCAACGCGGTCACAATCGCGATTTAAAACCATTTACTTAATAGTTGAGGTTTAGATATGTTACCTGGCCGCCGGTGTCCGGTAAGCCAAGAACATCTGCTTGACCAAAATAACCATGAATAGAGAATATCACAACATTGAATATTGTGGGAACTCTGTTGAAAAACTTCTCAAAGTTTACTGGATCAGGAGCTTGGAGTATTTCTGATAAAGCTCTCATTGTATCCTTCACTCTTCCTGCGGTATCTCCCCAGCCTCTCTCAAAACCCCACTGCTTCAGCCTGTGAGTGAAATTAGTATCGAATTACTAAATCACAAATATTGTTCCACTTCAGATTGAAGGTGTGTCTGGTGTCCGACACATGTTGTTACCAATAGATGTAGTTACATTTAATCACTTCTATTTTTCTCAAATTATTATCAGTGTCTACATGTCAGTGTTTGCCCCTTTATAGGACTTACCTTGGTTCAAAATCATGATAAGGAATATCGACCGGAAATGCTGAGAGGTATGCATCAGCCACTGTTAATGCAAGTTGCAGCTTTGCAACTGAGCTTAAGGTGTCATTTATCATCAAATTCTGCCATTGTAAATGACAAAATGGAAAATGAATAACCATAAGTATATTACAATGTGTGTGTTAGTGTGTGAATTATTAATGTGATGTTATGTTATTGTACTCACTTCTCCTTGATGATTTAGTGATAATAAGTAGTCTAGTATAGGCTGTGTTTTTGTCAACTTTCCACTAAACTTGGAAGATAAGAACTTTGAAACAAAATGGAGTCCATTTCCTATTGAAGAAGGCAGGGTTAAGTTAGGAATAGGGAAATCAAATGCCCCAAAATCTGCTTCAAATGCGTTTTCATCATTTGCCCTGCAACATTTAGACCCAAGTTAGCCCAATAATCAATAATGAGGAGTCAAATATAAATATGAGAGTATAGTTAGACCAATTTTAGCATGCTATTCAATTTTCCTACATATTTTACACTTCTAAAAAAGTTAAGTTTAAATATCATTTTTAGTCCCTATAAAATAGAAAAAAATTCGTTTTAGACCCTATAAAAAGTATTTTCTGGTTTAGTCTCAGCAATTTATAAAATCATCACTTTTAGTCTACAAAGTGTTTTTTGTATTTAAAAAAATTGACGTGGCTTCTTTTTTTAGTCTTTGAAAATATAACCAAGTTTCATTTTAGTCCTTGTGAATATAGCTAATTTTTTATTTTCGTCCCTAGCCACATAATAAAAAAAGCCACATCAGCATTTTTAAACAGAAAAAACACTCGAGGGACTAAAAATGGTAGTTTTAGAAATTGCAGAGATTAAAACGAAAAAGTATTTTTTACAAGGACTAAATCCAAAAATCGCTATATTTGCAGGGACTAAAACGATATTTAAAACAAAAAAATATAAGAGAAATGGCATACCAATTTTCGTCGAATATTCTTTCCTTGAATTTGAGGTAATCGGTGGGGGTAATAGGTTCAACTGAAAGATTTTCAGAGCTCACTTTTACATATTCCCAAACTCCAGGATCTTGTCTTACTGCAAAAGCAACATATGGTGGATCAACAACAGCTTCCTGCAAATTTCAAATGGAGGGTATTTTAGTAATTAAAATCCACATAATAATGTTACATACTTACATTGTAACATACATAAGACTAGGAAAAAAACTAAGGAAAAATTAAACCTGTGTAAAACTCAATAAGAAGCCAAGATTGCCCTCCAATATCTGATTCCTGTCATTGTTGTTATTTATAACTTGCTCCATTTCTTCCATCAAGTGATGAAGTTTTATAATCCTTCTACCATTTTCAATGTACTTTGCAAAGCACTTCTTCATATGGTACTTACTTTGCGTTGATGCATCTGACATGTTATCTGTAATTGATTCTGTGCGTTTCAAGGCTGGCGAAAAGGGTATAATTAATGATATAAATTAAGGTTTTGAAACTTGTCAAGGAACTGAAGATGGTATTGGTATGTGTCTCAATTTATATGCACAGCTATATAATTTTTTTTGATGGTCCATGCATAGGTGCAAGAGTTGGAGAAAGAACATTTAATTTGCAAGATGGAAATTATTGGTATCATTCTTTTCTTCTTTGTGTCTAGTTGTGGTGCTATATAATATGCTGGTGTGTGACATTTACATATGAAGTAGAGAATATGAAAAACTGTCATGTTCAACTTCAAGGCAAATTGCATTATGGGAATAAGTGTTATCATTCTTTTCTTCTTTTTGTCTCAGAGTCTTGGTATTTTTTTTTTTTTGCTACGAATGGAAAATGTGGATAGTTTTAATAAATGACAGCGCATATTAAATTACACAGTCACTCACTCACTTAAACAACTAGCTATTTTACTTTTTTGTGTTAATTAATCAAATGAAGAAGAATATTTCATGGTATAGTAGTAATTTAAACGAGAACAGAAACTCAAGGTGGACGTGCCGGAGTGGTTATCGGGCATGACTAGAAATCATGTGGGCTTTGCCCGCGCAGGTTCGAATCCTGCCGCCCACGTATTTTTGTAACTATCTGTGCATTTTTCATATGAATGTGCCGTTGGATGTAATTACTAATAACTTCAACGTCAATTTATTTATGGCTTACATTTTTGGGTACGATGATTTCTTGTTTTCTTTTTTTGAAAGCATGATATTTTCTTGTTAGATTACACGATCGACCAATTTGTGGATTTCAAACATATTCATGCAATTGTCATGAGTGGAAGGTTGGTTAATTTAACCAATATATAATATAAATACTTGTAATATCATGTATAAGAAAAAAAATTAAAGGAAAACTTTCATTCATAATCAAGGACACAATAAAGGTTGGACTATAATCAAAAACATTGGAGTTAGCATATTTCCTTGGTGCTCTGGCTAGAGTGTGAGCCATAAGGTTTATTTGTCTCTGAATATAACTAACATTAAAGTTTTGTAATTAGATTGTAATGTTTGACAGGACATTATAATAGAGTCATACTCAGCAGGATAACATACTCCTTTGATTCCATCAACAATCGCCTTGCAATCCAGCTCGATGGTGACTCTTCGGATACTCCATTCTTATAACCACTTGACTGCTTCCAATAAACCCAAGGCCTCAACATTCTGCGGAGTCGGGGTGCCCGTGAACCACATTGTCTTCGCCCTTACAAAAGCGTCATCCTCATTACGAACACAAAGACCCCAAACCGTAGCAACCATTATTAAACAAAGTCGCGTCAACATTACATTTGAAAGAATTCGCTTTGGGTTTCGACCAGACTTCCACTCCTCCACACTATTGATTCGGTTGCACAATGAGGTGAAGCTGCTTCGACCTATGTGCTTCCTCCCAACAAAATAACAGGTCCATATCAAGAGTAATAGAAACCGAGAATGGTATGGTGACATTGTCTCATAATTTCTCGTTATGTCTCTTCTACCAGGCCCAAATCATCATCACAAATTGCTTTCTAGGACTCTATTGCAAAGTATATAGAATCTTGAACAAACAATATCCATATCCATCCGCCTCAACAACAATGTTTTTAATCTAATTCCAGAGTCCAGTTGTTCTCCCAAAATTGATGCTGTGTTGACACCCAAAAGTAAAAATTCCATTCACCCTAACTTCCACAAAGAATTCGAATCACCTGCTATACGCAACTCAGAGTTATTTATAAGTTCATTCACGGTGCCATAATAGGCTGACTTCACCGAGTAACAACCATCTCTACTTCGGTTCCACAAGGGCTGTCCTCACTTCCCCTACACCGAAGAACCACCCCGAAAATCCTTCTCCTATCATTGGAATTAAAACTCTACTCAATAAGAGGAGTGTACCATTGATCATTACCTGCATCGAACAAATGTACCATAGTCATATTCTTCGTCCCTCGGACCACCGTTGAGGAAACATAAGGGCTACCACCTCCTTTTAACCATGGGTCATGCCAAATATTAATAATTGTGTCATCTCCAATTTTCCATCTTGCTCCCATATTAACCACTACCTGTGAACTATGGATGCTATGCCAAACATAGTTTGAAGTATGGCTCAAGCGAGCCCCCAAAAACTCCCCATGAGGGAAGTATTTAGCTTTGAAAATCCAAGTCACTATAGCATCTTTGTTGGTACATATATAAGTGTCAACCTTGCTTCCCTAGCTTTAAGGTTATCAAACTCGAGAGTGTACGTAAACTCGTAGAACATAAACAGACTCGACTCGTAAACTCGTAAGAATCTACGTACTATCAAAGAAACCTATAAATGGCATACATGCATGATATAATATAGGTTAGCACAACAATAATTCAACATTTCAACTCCACAACAAAGCAAAGTGTGTGTTAGTGCATTAATACTAGATAAGATCATACTACATTAATGACTAAATCATACATAAATTCATAAAAATACAGGTTCTTAAAATGAAAACATTTATAAAAAAGAGATAATTTTACCCAACACTCATTAGGGATGTCAAAATGGGCTTGGCCCGCCAAAAAAAGGCGGGCAACGCTTAGGTATTGTTGCCCATGGACCAATTTTGCCTAGCCCACTAAAAGGAAAAGCCCGCGGGCTGAACACAGTGATGGGGCGGGCTGCCCTCCAGTCCCTTTTTTTTAAAGTCAAATTTTAACTTTTTTTAAGCATCAGTCCATGTAACCAAAAATAATTAGACCATGACTTGCAAAACACTTCAAAAAAAACAATAATCAGCCCACAACCAACCACAAACACAATATGCATAGTTTTAGTCTTTAGAGTTAGAACTTTTAGGGTTTATCCTCCTCTTTATTTGGTGCCGTCAAAACCCAAGACTTCCTCTTCTCCTCTTCTTTATTTGGTTGCTTGATGGTTAACCCTAAGCATCAAGCATGCAAAATACTTATTTTGGTTGCTTGAAGATTAAGACTTGAATTATGGTTTTGGAATTTGGTTGATGGTTTTAGGTGAAATTTCTTGATGGTTTTAGTTGCTTTATAGTCAATCCTAGTAATTCCAATTCTTGATGGTTTTATGCTTTTATTTGTGAATGTATGCATGAGAAGTAAAAATTTGTTAAAAAAATGCTTTATAAAAAACTGTTTAAAAATAAAATTGGTGAAAAATCTAGTTGAAATGCAAAAAAAAAATAGGTGAAAAAGTTGTTAAAAAAACCGCAAAAAATAGACGGGCTAGCCCACCTGCCTATCACTTGGCGGGCTGGGCTAGAACTTTGAACCCACGTTCAGTTGGCGGGCCAGCCCACCCCGCCATATTTTTAGCAGGCTGAAGGCGGGCCGGGCTAGGCTGGGTCAGACCGCTCATTTTGACATCCCTAACACGCATAATGTTTAGTTAAATACTTTATTGGGTAGTAGAATAAAACAAAATAAAAATATTATTGAAAATAAAAGTAATTACAAAAAGTAGGTAATTCAACCTAAGTAGCTACAAAACTTTGACCAATAATTACATTTAAGGCCTAATCAATTGTAAAATTGTAGACTCGTAAACTCGCAGTAATATCGAGAGTTTACTTGAACTCGTATGTGTTTAAAAAAACAAAAAAAAGTTTACCTGCTAGCTGACTCGTTTTTGTGATCTAGACTCGTAAACTCGTAAGAGTTGACTCAAGAGTTTTACAACCATGCCTAGCATGACTAATTGAAATCATGGAAATGTCGAAAGCCCATACCACCAAACTCCTTATGAATTGTTAGCTTGTCCCAATTAAGCGAGTTGATTCCTCTACTAGTACCTCTATTCAAGCCCCGCCAAAAGGAGTTGATCATTCTCTACATCTCCTCTCCAAGTAACATAGGAAATGTTATTAAAATCAACCCGGTGATCGACTCACCCAAGACACTGGATTAATGGTTTGACCGACGGGTCACTAGTCGGCCCGCATGACCCGTGCCACTATAAAAAGTCAATAAAAATAGGCATGACAAGTATAAGTTCATACATTATAAAGTTGTCACATTTTTTTACCTTAAAAATCTCCACACAAAAAAAACTCAACACAATATTAATATACTCACAAGTCAGTCTTTAAATTCATATCCATAATCATACCTACCTAATTAAATGAACAACCATTAAACAATAATGATCTCACAAATAACAAAAGTACAAAACAAGTAAGCAACTACAATATAGTTTTATTAATATAGAATATATTCATGTAAGGGCATAAATATCAAATATTATGTAATATAATTAAATATAAAGTATTATGTAATAAAAATCTAATTACATGCGTTTTTCATGAGGCTATATAATTACTTATGTGATTGGTCAAAAAAATAATTACTTATGTAATTAGCATAAATTTTAAAAGATTTATGAATAAAAATATATAGAATAGTAGATGTTTATTATATATAAATATCTAAACTTGTGTGAGGGCTGAATACACTTTTTATCTCAAACTCAACGTGCCTTGTGGATGTTTTTTTTATGTGAGTTAATAAAAAAATTAGTTAATTATATAGTATCTGTCAAGACTTGTTATCAAAACGAGTTGTAATGGTTGAGATCACCAACTTGTTGAGAATAATTAGATGTTAATTGTGTATTAGTGAGATATTTAGGAGTTAGTTAGTTTTGTTAATCAAAACTGTTTCTGTAACTGAGTTAGTTACACGTGTAACGGCTCCTATATACTGTAACTCATTTCGTTCACTGAATACACAAAAGTTTTCCCTCATCTCTTTCTCTGATACTCAACATTTGGCATCAGAGCTCCACTCCTTGAGGCCTGGTGAACGGTGAACAGAATAGCAATTCTTGAAAGACGACAGCAATCATGGCGACGAATGCGAGCGACGACACTTTCGTTCAACCCTCCATTCCAAAGTTCGATGGTCATTACGACCATTGGAGCATGCTTATGGAGAATTTCCTGAGATCGAAAGAATATTGGTATTTGATTGAAGACAGGATTGAGCAACCAACACAAGGCAAAGTGTTGACTGAAGCGCAGAAGAAACGTATTGATGAATCGAAGCTCAAAGACTTGAAAGTGAAGAACTACTTATTTCGAGCCATTGACAGAGCGACGCTAGAAACGATTCTCACGGAGGATATATGGGAATCATTGAAGAAGAAATGCCAAGGAAACGCAAGGGTGAAGCGGTCGATTCTTCAAGCAGCAAGAAAGGATTTCGAAGCACTTGACACAGTAGAATGCTACAAATGTAAGAAGCTTGGGCATTACAAGAGTGACTGTCCAGAATGGGAGAAAGAGGCAAACTATGCAGAACATGATGATCAAGAACCTATGCTATTGATGATGATGGTGGCAGATGATCCTCAGAGCAACAAAGAAGAGGTATGGTTTCTAGATTCGGGTTGTTCAAACCATATGACTAGAAATAAGAGCTAGTTTGTTGAATTAGATGAAACATTTAAGTTGACTGTCAGATTAGGGAACAATACAAGGAATATTGTGGTTGGTAAAGGAAAGATCAAATTAGTTGTAAATGGCATAGTGCATAAAGTGTCAGATGTGTTCTATGTCCCTGAGCTTAAAAACAATTTGCTAAGTCTAGGTCAATTTCATGAAGGAGGCTTAATTGTGCTGTTTCAATCTAATAGTTGTAGAAATTAGAATATATCATCCTGAGAGAGGTCTGGTGTTTGAAAGTAGAATGACAAGTAACAGAATGTTCAATCTCGTGGCTCCACCTACTCCTAAGGAAATAAGCAATAATGGTAATTGCTTATACACTACACATGAGGACACATCTCACTTATGACACTGCAGATATGGGCATTTGAGTGTGAAGGGCTTGAACTTGTTGAAAAACAAAGATATGGTAAGGGGTTTGCCAACATTATCTAGTGAAAGAAGAGTATGTGCAGACTGTATGAAGGAAAAGCGGCACAAGGACTCTATACCTAAGAAGGGACAATGGAGAGCAAGCACAAGGTTGGAGTTAGAGCTGGCAAAACGGGCTACCCGGCCCACATCGGGCTCGGGCTTTTACGGTCCAGGACAAAAACCCCGGATTACAATTCGGGCTCAACTTTTTTGGCCCAAGCCCAGCCCTATGCGGGCTGCGGGCTAGCCCGCATTGTGCGCCAATTTTTTTCTATTTTGTAAAAAAAAAATTGCATAGAATTAATTTATCACTTTTCAGTTTTCAATCTTTTAATTAACACCACATCAATGTAAGGCTTATATATATATACTGAGAAAACCAGCATGTTGAATAAAGAGAGAGTTTGACTATGAGTGTAGTTGTGTTTTATGTAAAGTGATTCTATTTTTTATTCTATTTATATTATTTTTTTGGTTACTATTCTATTTATATTATAATACTAAGAAGAAGATCAAAAAGAAAATGAAGGCTAAGAGTGTGAAAAACGTGAACGTGAACTGCATTTGGGTTATTCTATTTATAATACTAAGATCAAAAAGAAAATGAAGAGGTGTTGAGAGTGAGAATCGTGAACACTTGGAAGTTGGGTCTTTTTGAATTGAAACTAGGTTATTGATTTTGGCTTGGGCAGCAATATTATGCACCTTTTTTAAAAAATCACGGGCTTGCGGGCTACCCATGGCCCGGTCGGGCTAGCCCGACACAGGCTCGGGCTTTTGTGGACCGGGCTAAAAAGCCCGAGTGTAAAAATGGGCTCATTTTCTTCAGCCCAAGCCCTCCCATATTTCGGGCTAGCCCGGCCCGGCCCATTTTGCCAGCTCTAGTTAGAGCTCATTCATGCAGACCTTTGTGGACCAATCACACCAACATCTAGCAGCAATAAGAGGTATTTTCTATGCCTGATTGATGATTTCTCTAGGAAAGTATGGGTCTATTTTCTAACTGAAAAATCAGAAGCCTTTAAGTACTTTAAGATGTTCAAAAGCATGGTTGAAAAGGAAACAGAATTGAAAATTAAGTGCCTTAGGACTGATAGAGGAGGAGAGTTTGTATCCTCTGAGTTTAATCAATTTTGCTTAGATAATGGAATAAAAAGGAAACTAACCAATGCTTACACACCCCAACAGAATGGGGTAGTGGAGAGAAAGAATAGAACTATAATGAATATGGTTAGATCTATTTTAAGTGGAAAGAAAATGGCTAAAGTGTTCTGGGCAGAGGCTGTAAATTGGGCAATTTATGTGTTGAACAGATTCCCTACTCTGGCTGTGAAGGACAGAACTCCAGAAGAAGCTTGGAGTGGACAAAAGCCATCAGTGGCTCACTTGAGGGTGTTTGGTTGTCTAGCTCATGTCCATGTTCCTGATGTGAGAAGAACCAAGTTGGATGGCAAAAGTTGTGAATGTGTATTGCTTGGTATGAGTGATGAGTCCAAGGGATATCGTTTGTATGATCCCATTGGAAGAAAGATAATTGTTAGCAGAGACATTGTATTTGAAGAAGACAAACAGTGGAATTGGGAAAAAACTCACAAAGAAGAAATAGTTGTTGATCTAGAATGGGAATTAACAGATTTGCCTGCAGGATCAAAAAGGATTGGTGTAAATTGGGTCTACAATACCGAATTCAATGAGAATGGTGAGGTGGACAAATATAAAGCAAGGTTGGTTGCAAAGGGCTATTCCCAACAGCCAGGAATTGATTATACAGAGGTACATGCCTCTGTGAGTAGGATGGATACAATCAGAACAGTCACAGCCCTTGCAGCACAAAAGGGTTGGAATTTGTACCAATTAGATGTCAAATCAGCTTTCTTGTATGGAAAGCTAGTTGATGAAGTGTTTGTTGAGCAACCAAAAGGCTTTGTCAAAGGTGGTGCAGAGGACAAAGTCTACAAACTTCATAAAGCTTTGTATGGTCTAAAGCAAGCCCCTAGGGCATGGTTTAGTTGCATAGAAGCTTACTTTGTGCAACAAGGGTTCACAACCAGCAAAAGTGAGCAGATACTGTTTCTAAAGTATGGTAATGATAGAGAAATTCTGATTGTTACTTTGTATGTTGATGACTTGGTGTACACTGGTAACAATGATGAGATGATGGCAGAGTTTAAAGCTTCAATGATGAAAGAATTTTCTATGACAGACTTAGGAAAGATGAAATACTTCCTAGGCATTGAAGTAATTCAATCAAATGAAGGAATTTGGATAGGGCAGAGAAAGTATGCTGCAGATGTGCTGAGAAGGTTTGAAATAGCTGAGTGTAACTCTATGAAAGTACCAATGGTGCCTGGATGCAAGTTAGGGAAAGACACAAATAGTGAGAAGGTAGATAGTACACTGTATAAGCAACTAGTGGGCAGTCTTATGTACATGACTGCCACCAGGCCAGACATAATGCATGTTGTGTGCCTCATTAGCAGAAATATGAGTGAGCCCACACAAGCACATTGGCTAGCCTCAAAGAAAATCTTAAGGTACCTGCAAGGTACTTTAGATTTTGGGATTATGTACAAGAAGGGAGGGAACAACTCCTTAATTGGATATACGGACAGTGACTATGCAGGTGATTTGGAGGATAGGAAAAGCACTTCCAGATATGTTTTCTTGCTGAGTAATGGAGTTGTTGCTTGGGTTTCTAAGAAGCAACCAATAGTTACATTATCTAGCACTGAGGCTGAGTTTGTAGCAGCAAATGCAGCAGCTTGTCAAGCTGTATGGATGAGGAAAATTCTGATAGAAATTGGCCAAACACCAGCTGAGAGTGTTGTGATTCACTGTGAAAACAGTTCAGCTATTAAGTTGAGCAGAAATCCAATCCTACATGGGCGCAATATGCATATAGAGGTTAGATACCACTATATAAGAGAGCTGGTGAAAAGTGGAGTAAATGAAATGCAACAATGTGGAACAAAAGAGCAGCTAGCAGACATGTTTACTAAGTCTCTAAGTGCTGATAGTTTTTTTAAACTTAGGGAACAACTGGGTGTGTGCAAGATGTCTGTAGTAAACTGATTGTTCGTGTATAAAACATTCAGTTTAAGGGAGGGAATGTTGAGAATAATTAGATGTTAATTGTGTATTAATGAGATAATTAGGAGTTAGTTAGTTTTGTTAGTCAAAACCGTTTCTGTAACTGAGTTAGTTACACGTGTAACAGCTCCTATATACTGTAACTCCTTTCATTCATTGAATACACGAAAGTTTTCCCTCATCTCTTTCTCTGATACTTGGTGTGTGAAAACGTGTGCAAGTATACACAGTCACAAACAAGTAATAAAGTGAAAGTAGAGTATCGTTCCCACAGGGATTGGATTAATTTACAAGTTTAGAATCAATAGTTCACTAGTGAAAGGTAACCACTAACCAATATATGGTGAGAGTGCAAGAATGTAAATAAACAGAAAATAAACAAGCAAATAAAAAGTGTAAGAAATTAGTGGATTGTGATTGTTGAGATGTCTTCACTAAATAATTCACTTTTGAGTGTATTGCGTTTTCTCGTGGTGCAATTGCACTTAGTGCAGTTGCATCAGTGTGTGCTGGTCAGCTACTTTCGTCAGAGTTTCGTTATAAGCTCTATATGATCCTGTTTTTTTGCGGTAAAGAGTAGGGTTGTCAGTGCCTCTCTCGCCCCCTTACAGATGATCCAAGTTACTTAAATAAGTACACTCTTGTATCTTAAGTTCTCTACACTTTGATGTAAGGACTATGTTAACCTTAAGCTAAGAATTAAGAAGGAATTAACAAGCTAACTTCATTAAAACAAGTTTAACAAAAAGCTTCATTAAACACTTATCCTTACTTAGTTCTTGATTTCTAGTTATAGCCAATTAAGTGAATATAACTCTACTTGTTCTAAGTGATCAACCTTAAAACAAGATTAAGAATTTAAACACAAGAACTAAAGTGCTTACACCATTTGAAAACACAATAACTTTCCTCAAAAGATCATTGGAAAGTTAGAACATCCCAACTTAAGAGATTTAGCTCATAATAGGCATTGCAAGGCAAATAGAGATGAAATAAAACATGTTGAAATAAAGGAAATTACAAGAGAAGACAATAGGGTAGAGATTACACCAATTGAAGAACTCTTGCATAAGTTTGCCAAGCAAGTGCAACTGCACTGATTCCTTGCACTACGAATTCTATGAAGAAGTCAAGGGAGAAGTTGTCAATTCCTTCCTTACCTTCTTACAATCTAACTATTATTTAAACTAGAAAAATAAATACTATCTAAAGTGATCTCCAAGGAGAGAGAAGTGAGATGAGAGATGAAGATGAAGAATGGAGATGATTTTCCAAGTGAAGGATGAAGTCCTTTATATAGGCCTTGAGATTTCCTTCAAGTGAGGGTTTGCTTGGAGATGAAGTTAACTTAACCATGGTTACTTTTCAGAAGTTAAAGATCAGCTTGGCTTTCAACACTCATCCTTAATTTGAGGTCCAACAAATGGTTGCCACATGTCTTGTAAGATAGATTTTTGTGAAGCCTTTTTGATTGTAGGCGCCTCTTTTGCAAGTGGCCATGTGCTCCAATGTGACTTCTGAGCAAGCAGCAATCCAACTAAGCATTATGGCAATGGTAAGAATTGAGGTGCTTCCAATGTGGGGTTGTGAGCTACTTCGGTGCAGTGTGGTGCAGTTGCACCAAGTGCATTTGCATCAACTGGTGCAGTTGCACTAAACTGCGGCTGCACTGAACAAACACATCCAACACACCAATATACAATAAAATGCTAAGTTATGGATATCTCTTATCTGAAAACCATAAATGTTGTTATTTTATTCATACTAACATATTTAACACATAATAGATTTGATTTTGGGCAATTATCTAAGTGTAAAAGCACAAATAACTCTATATAAAATAGAGTTATCAATACTCAACACAACTTTTACCCTCTAAAATGAATCTGAATCCTTATTAATATATCTAACAAGTTTAGAAGCAGAGAGGAAAACCTAAATCCCAAACGTATTAGCGTCGCTGCTTTCCTTGCGCCGTCGTGTCGGAACCCGAGACGGCCAGTGACTTCTGTGTTGGAACTGACCTTATCCTCTCTTTTACAGGGCTTGATGGTTTCCTTCTTGTGATGAAGCCTAACAGTGCAATGAAGGCAGATCCTATCCTCTTCGTCACAGTGGTTGCGACTTCTCTCCCATTGGTCTGACTTCGGTTTTTTAAATGCCTACTGATTTCTGTTTCCTGGTAATGATTATTCCTTCTTCTGATTATCCTTAATTTGAGGTCCAACAAATGGTTGCCACATGTCTTGTAAGATAGACTTTTGTGAAGCCTTTTTGATTGTAGGCGCCTCTTTTGCAAGTGGCCATGTGCTCCAATGTGACTTCTGAGCAAGCAGCAATCCAACTAAGCATTATGGCAATGGTAAGAATTGAGGTGCTTCCAATGTGGGGTTGTGAGCTACTTCGGTGCAGTGTGGTGCAGTTGCACCAAGTGCATTTGCATTACCCGGTGCAGTTGCACTAAACTGCGGCTGCACTGAACAAACACATCCAACATACCAATATACAATAAAATGCTAAGTTATGGATATCTCTTATCTGAAAACCATAAATGTTGTTATTTTATTCATACTAACATATTTAACACATAATAGATTTGATTTTGGGCAATTATCTAAGTGTAAAAGCACAAATAACTCTATATAAAATAGAGTTATCAATACTCAACACAACTTTTACCCTCTAAAATGAATCTGAATCCTTATTAATATATCTAACAAGTTTAGAAGCAGAGAGGAAAACCTAAATCCCAAACGTATTAGCGTCGCTGCTTTCCTTGCGCCGTCGTGTCGGAACCCGAGACGGCCAGTGATTTCTGTGTTGGAACTGACCTTATCCTCTCTTTTACAGGGCTTGATGGTTTCCTTCTTGTGATGAAGCTTGAATGTCTTCTCCTTCTGCGTGGAAGCCTAACAGTGCAATGAAGGCAGATCCTATCCTCTTCGTCACAGTGGTTGCGACTTCTCTCCTATTGGTCTGACTTCGGTTTTTTAAATGCCTACTTATTTGTTTCCTGGTAATGATTATTCCTTCTTCTGATTTTGGTACGCCGCTGTAATTGCTGCAATTGATGATGGTGCAATGCTAACTTTTGAGGTATCAGTCAGTGTTTCTGCTCTAGTGGTTCTATGTTACTGGTTTGATTTTCCCCTTGTTACAAGGTGGTTGATTTTCCTGGAATATATAGGAGTTTTGATTTCCCTATTTGGGATTTTTTCTTCTTTTTTCTATCTATGATGATTGGTTTCCAAGATGTATCTCTACTTTCCTGGAACAATTGGGGAGCTCTCAACAATAAAGCTAAAAGGCATTTGAAGAACATTATTAGGAAATACTCTCCTACTTTCTTAATTATTATGGAAACACATGGTGCTTTTGACAAGGCTCTTTTATTCTGGAGAAGGGTTGGATATAGCAAAGTTGTTGTCGTGGAAGCCAGAGGGCAATCTGGAGGTATTTGGATTCTTCAACAAACCGGTAGTAATGTCTTAGCTACTATTATTGATGTGCTTCAGGATACTATAACTATAAAACTTGTCTCTAGGAGTGATTCTTGGACCTTTACAGGAGTATGTGCAAGTCCAATTTATACTACAAGGTTAGAATTGTGGGATTAATTGGTATCTCTTAGAAATGATATTACTAATCCTTGGCTTATCATGGGAGATTTTAATAATCCTTAGTGTAATCGTTTGAAGGAAGGAATCACAAGGTCTAAGCTTTAGTCGATCCTAGACTAAGTAAAAGTTTGACAACAACCCCCACTGTAGAATATTTTTGGAAGAGGAACGATAGGGTTGTTTGTAGTGTTGATGATTGTCAATGAGTTGCATTTTGTTCTCGGAGTAGTATTGGGAAGACTTATCAAATAAAGACTTTTGTATTAGAACATACATGTTGTATAGTCTTTAGAAACAAGGCTGCAAATAGGGATTAAGTTGCCTCAAAATTAGAGACAAGACTGCTGACACAACCGGGTCTTAAAAGACGACATGTATTTGACATAATGAATAAGGAGTTTAGAGTCCACTTATAGGTGTCATCAAGGTGACAAGGGAACTAATATCCTTAACATTTTTAACACTTGACGAATGAAGAGACTAATGTGTCCCATTTTTGAAAATGTGAAGGACTCACGTGTCTTCAAAAAATCGTTAGGGACTAATTTGTCCACCGAGAAATTTGTGAGGGACCAATTTGGGCGGTAATAACATATGATGTGCCAGTTAACATGACACTTTAGAACATAACATGACACAAAATGACTTCCGAATTTATCTATTTTAGGAGATAATTCCGGAAATAATTTTTTTCTTATTGTAGTGGTTTCAGAAGTATGTGAGAAATAATAAATTTGAAGTTTTTTTAAGGGTTGAGGAGCAAAATGGGGAAATTTAGGAAATTGTGGAGGTATATGAGCTATAAGGTGGGGGTAGGAAAATTAAAACCATTCAATAATGGACTATAACAACGGTCCACTAGGTTTTTTGTGGGAGAATAAAACTGCATCAAATTAGGGTTTCGTCGGCGCACTCTTATTTCATCCCTTTATAAACACCTTCGCTTCTCACTCCTCTCAGTCGCGCCTGTTCCCTCTCAAAGATTCAATCTTTCTAGTAGTTCTCTAGTTAGGGTTTACTTCTTATTCATGGGTTTCCCTTCTGAAGCCGTTTGCGATTTAGGGTTTTCTTATCGTTTGTTAATCCGCCTTATATTTCCTGCGTCATATACTGATTACCATTGCTCTAAACCTCGTGAGCTCTGTGTATGAGATGACGCCATAGCAATTCCTTCCTGCAATCTCTTGTGTTCTGTTTTTATTTCAGTTCCTATTTGCAGTGTAGGAACATTTTCTAAACCGGTTTCAAAAAAGATTTCATATTTTACTTATATTTCTATTAATTTAGATATGATGAGTCTTTCCCCATATGATCGAAGTTGATTCGAACTTTGCGAAATATGTTATTCAGTCTTCTATCTGGAGATTTGAATTTCCAAGCCAAAACTCTGATCTTTCTAAAACCTTTATTTTATGCACTTTTTATGTTTTTTTTAATGCTTCTACCAAGATTAATTTTAATTTGTGTTTGCTTTATCTAGTAATTTGGTTGTATTGCAAGATGGAGGTGATGATTATTTCCCCAGATGATCGAAGCTGAACATACTGTGCGAATTTTTTTCTCTTTCGAGAAATCAAGCCTAATATTCTGATCCATCTTTGCATGACAGCTACTCAATGTTTTTAATGATTTTTGTGTCTGTAGAAGACATTGTTGTTCCTATGTTCAAGTAATTGTCTTTTTGGAATGCATAGGTAATTTGTTTTTTATATTGCCGCGAGTCTTGTAATATGATTATAACTTTGCTATGCACATGTCAAAACTATGATCTTTCTTCTGAGGTTTACGTTTCGTTATTTTTTATTCTTTGCTTCTAATATAGATTCATTGTAAGGTTTGTGGTTAACTGCTTGTGTTGTTAATATTTGGGTCACTTGAAATGTTGCAAGATGGAGATGATGACTATTTCCCCAGATGATCGAAGCTGAACATACTGTGCGATTTTTTTCTCTTTTGAGAAAATCAAGCCTATTATTCTGATCCATCTTTGCATGATAGCTACTCAATGTCTTTAATGATTATTTTGTCAATAGAAGAAATTGTTGTTCTTATTTTTTGGTAGTTGTCTTTTTGGAACGACATAAGTAGTTTTTTCCTTAATGCCGTGATTTTTGGAATATGATTCTATCTTCGCTATGCACATAATTCACCCTATTGTTTGGAGTTTTGAGTTTTCAAGTCAAAATTATGATCTTTCTACTGAGATTTAATGTAACCGTTGTTTTTTATTTAGTGCTTTAAATAGAGATTCATGGTAACGTTTGTGGTTAGGTGATTGTGTTGTTTATAGCTTGGTCACTTGAAATGTTTCAAGATGGAAATGATGATTATTTCCCCAGATGATCGAAAGTGAACATACTGTGCGAATTTATTTTCTCTTTTGAGAAAATCAAGCCTATTATTCTGATCCATCTTGCATTCTATAATCAAAAGAGTAGTGTTTGCTTTGAATTCCATCTTGCATTTTATTGCTTTTGTTCACAATTGTGTATTCTGGTGTGTGTCCTATTCATGTTGGAGTTGCATAGTTAAATCTTTTCTTTCATTCTGGATACAACGTGGGTACACTTTTTATTGCTTTTGTTCACAATTGTGTATTCTGGAATTTGTCCTAATTGAGTTGGAAATAGGAGTGGAATCTTTTCTTTAATGTAATGATTCTTGGAGATATAATCAAAGGGTATCTAACTGATTGATACCAATTTGCTTTTAAAAAGTTTGCTCCAGATACTAAAGAACATATGTTTAATGCTTGCACTGCTTACTGTGTGGATCGCAAGTTTGGCTCATCTGTTATATATAACCAAAATTCAAGTTTAGCATTTGCCGTTTCACAGTGATCCTCAATTCCAACTGAATTATTTAAAAAGGCTTCGGGAATTGTTTTGCCCCTATGTTACCAAACAAAACTGTGGGTTTGATTTACAAATATTTGAATGGTTTGTTTATTTGTTGTCTGAGAACCTTAAAAGTATTGATGGTTTGTTGAAATTTCGATTTCGATGCTATCTTTATTGGTTGCCTGACAAAGTCTTGAAAGAAAATGACGGATTAAACTGGGAATGTTGTTGCTTAGTTTATATTACGGATACTTTAGTTTGAGGCAATGTTATTACTTAATAAATGGTTCTTACGGTTAAGTGACTATTCTGATTGCTTATCTGAATCTGCTAATTCAGATTGCTAACATGCTATCCAGGGAAGAATTTTAAAAGTTCCTTACGTTTGTGTAACTTTGAATTTAAATGTGGATGCTTATGTGACAATTTAGATGTCAGTGGGAAAGTTGAGTTTTGATGTGACTTCTTTTGGCGGTGATGTGAAGTTTGGGTCTCTTGTTGTGGGTTGGATTGCAAGATGGAAGTGATGATTTTTTCCCCAGATGATCGACTCTGAACATACTGTGCGAATTATTTTCTCTTTTTGAGGAAATCAAGCCTAATATTCTGATCCATCTTTGCATTCTGTTTTGTTATATTTCCTTGTGATTTTCTTTTCTTTATTTAGTTCTAATACAAGTTGCATATGATGTTCAGCATAAGTTTCTAACAAATTATAGAAGGGTTTAGAGTTTCTAACAAATTAGTTTGTCTTTTTGGTGAGTTGTATTTAATGTTGATAGACCTTTAATAGAGTGATCTTTTGATGATTTACATGAATTTGAGCTACAAGCCCAGATTGAATTGAAGACAGTGCTTGCTTATCGGCTTGAGTTTACTTCTACAAATTGGCCAAGGCTAGGCGTAATCTTAAAGCACGTTGATCTGACTCTGAATAACCTTGTTTTGACAGTATGATTGTGACTTGTGAGCAACAATGATTGTAGTCGTTCAATGAGTAATATGCTTAGTTTGGTGCAAGCAATCTCATCTGTTCATTTTGTATGGAAATTACTGTATGTTCAACCCATAACATGATCCAGTTAAGGCAATCCAGTAACATTGTTTAAGAAAAAGTTTTGGAATTGTGTGTTGTAATCAATTATGTCTATGAAATATCGTGGAGAACAGTTTGAATAACTGATCTAAAAAATCCTTCTGGATAAAATCAATTTTTGAGAGGATAAATGGCTTTGAGATTTTAACCTGAGTGAAATTTCCAAGACTTTTAGAATCCTTCTGGATAAAATAAGTTTTTGAGAGGATAATGGAATGTACATAGGTTCTCTAGAACTAAGACCGATGGTGAATTATGAAGTCTGAGAGAACAGCTTATACCTTGATTTTATGAGCCTTAAGGGATGATAATAGCAATAATTTGTAGTAAGGAAATATAAATGAAGAGGGAGCTTTGGAGTTGTTTTATGTTATGCTCCATGTGGTGAGTTAGGTGATGGCAATCTGTTTAGTAGGATTTGCAACAATTATGGTTGGATCATCTATAGTAAGCCAACATCTCAAGGTTGTAATGTAAGGTGTCGCTAGAAAAGTTTTTCCAAGTAATGCTTGCCATTTTTGTTGGGCCAATACTTTTTACAACCTCTAGTAGACACCTCCTTACACTCAAACCCCAAAATACCCCCCCATTTTTTTGTTGTTTTGCATGGTTCAGAGGTTGTCCATACGAATTGCTCGAAAGACCGTGCTCTGAACCACCCAAATGAAAACTGCTAAGTAATAGGTTGGTTCGGTGGCACCACGTCTGAACCTGTCTGGAGTGGAAGAACAGTGTTGAAGAATTGGTCTAGTGTTGGTGTTGATACTGTTTGACCACCATAATGTGTGTCTAGTAGATCAACTTCTGTGACCCAAACTTTCTTTGCAATGAGAGGGTGCACATGAATAAATTGTGGCAACATACTTGTACCTTTGTAGAATCTTAAGAAACGCACCCAACACAAGTGTAGATGAATGATGCTTTTCATTTTCTATTCCCCTTGCTTCTTGCAAGGACCTCTCCTCATTATTAAATTGGACAGCTTTAATAATAGGGCTCTTGGGCATCTTAGAACTCATAGAAACGCCACCACAATTGCCAAGAGAGTTTATAAAAATGTCTTATTAACAGACAGGTTTGGTGGTACCACGTTTGAATCGGTTCGATGGCACCATGTTTGAACTTGTTCGACAGACCGTGCTCCAAACTCCCAAATTCATTAATGGCAATTTGGTATTTTCACACATGTTGGAGGATGTCTACTGAGTAGCTAGATAGTTGTACGAAGTATGGCCTTTTTGTTGGTGTCTGGTCGTTCATTTTGAAGTTGTAGTTTCTGTAGCAGCATGGGTTCACATCCATGGTCTTGTTTCGAAGTTCATTGTGTTGTCTTGTTTCAAAGTTCACTGTGTTGCTTTGACGCTTTCTTTATTTTGAGTTTTTTTTGGGCAATTATGAGCTTTTTTTTTGTCAAAATTGCCTGATTTTCATTAACGTGCAAAGCCCAAACCACTACAATCGTACATTGTCAACATAGGCCCAGAAGAGTAATCCGAGCGACCCAAGCTACTTACGACACTATGATCCAACAAGATATGGAACTTTTAATCCCAGAGGCTTAGCACATCAAGGGACTTACAAATCAATATGCCCTTAGCTAAATACCAATACTACCTAAAAATTGAAAAATAAAAATAAAAGAAGACCCATTAGGGTTACCAGCCCATTAGGGTTACCAACTGCAAGCTACCAAGAATTACCAAAGTACCCCTCTCTTGTTTCCACTTTCCAGCAAGTAAACTGAGTTGAGGTCAGTCAGCCAACCATCCAACCGAAGCCAAAAGCCACACCATTGCCGTATTGGAAGCCACCATCGCCCTGAAACTGTAACCACAAAGAAAGAGAAGGCGGTGGAAGGTGGCCACACGACCAAGGGAACAGTTTCTTGAGAATAGACAGCTACCCGAAATACCAACACAAGAAGGCAGTGGAAAAACCACTGTTGGCAGCCATAACACCCAACTCCATAACTTGACATCACTACCAAAATTGAGAAAGGACCCCAATAGACCAGCAACCAAGTTACCCAAATCATTAGCAAGAAAAAACAGAAGATACCCAGTGCCAAACACGAGTCCCTCAAAGTTGGTACAAGAGGTAAGACGGAGAAGTCTAGAGTTACCTCATATCTGAAGGCCAATTAGCCCCGGGGACACCGAAATCGCAATTGTGACCTCAAGAAGATTGATGAGGATATGTCACTTGGCAAGAAGTTCCAAGGCTCCTTTTCACAATCCAAAAACATAGAAGGTAGCGAAGAGTGAGCTGAAAGGGGAGGTACCATTTTAAACCCAAGGGTGAAAGTAAGCAACAAAGGTTGATACGAAAACACTGGTGGATCTGGAGGATCGGGAGGTTCAGGGAGGGGACGATCTGCAGCACCGGATGACGGCGGAGGAAGATGGAGGTCAGGAGGATGAGAGGGGGCGATTGGAAAGGCTACAAGTTAGGGAAATCTGGATGACAGAGGAAGGATAGGAGAAGGGACGCAACATCTTGGGAGAAGGGAGGAGGCAACGCCAAAATAGATGGTTGGTGGAGTCCAAGCTGCTGGAGCAACATAAACCTAGCAGATCTAGGTGAAGGAGGCGCTGCTAGGGAGCAACTAAACCCTAGCAGAGAGTTTCTCTAGGGAACTTTTATAATCCTCTGTTGTGAGCTTAGTTTAGATGAGCAGTTTTTTTTTTTTACTATTTGTTGATTGTAATGATTCAGGTAGGTATAGTGTGCTGGTGTGTTGGGGTATTTTTCTTTTGTTGCATTTGTACATTTTTTGGTGTTTGTAATTGTTGCATAGTTTGGCTCTGAGGAAATGACGAGCATCTCTCGATAACTTTTTTTATTTTTTTATAAATTGGGTATCCTCTGCTCGCAACTGTAGAGACTTATCCCTCAAGTAGGGTAGAACCACAATGGGCGAAAAAGCTTTCTGTAAAGAGATTTAACACTGTTGTATGCACAAAGCTGAATTTTAACCCAGGGCTTTGGTTAAGATCGATATTTAAAAATGGAGACGTATCGTGACCGATACGTATCCGATACGATACACACCCTATTGCCCAATACATATCTTATCAACTAAATATATGTTTGTCGTTTTGATACGATATATCTTACAAAAAATATGAAATTTGTTGACACATTCATAGTAGGAATAATATATTCTAGTAAGTGTGGAGAAAATATATGTAAACTTATTATGATTGCACAGTAATTTTTTACGACATTGCGATAGTCATATATCGACATACATATCTTGGCTTTTAAAAACTTCTCGTATTCGTGTCGTATTGTATCTGTATCATACTAAGTATACGAGCTTCTTTGGCCAGAAGAACCCCTGCCATCTCATCCAAATGCTCGAGTTTATAACTCTTTTTAGTTGGTGGGTAGAAGTGTACTCTTTGATGTTAAAGTTAGACTTATTAATGAAATATTTTACTTATAAAAAATGCAGTTTAAATATCATATAAGTATTAGGTATTTTCCTCAAACATGTGTTGAATAAATTGGACATTATTTGATCAATGTAATTTAAGAATTCCTAGTGGTATATCAGTTGTTGGAGCTAGGGACATCATTTGGTTGCTCACGGGTTCGAACTCGGTATGCGACACTCCCACTCCCCATTTCTTCTTATATGCGACCATTGTGCCAACCTCTTGAAAAAAATGCAATTTAAGACTTAAATTAAAGCTCGATCAAGTAATAATAAAAATCTATGTAAAAATTGTACCATAAAAAAGGTAATAATAACAATCATCATTTGCATTATGATTAATATTTTACACTTGTTGAAAATCCTTTTTCATTAAACAAACAATACATAAGCATAGAGAAAAGGAGTACTAGCAACACACTCTAACACTTATTTCTCTACACATTTTCTATTATTAGTTAAAATTCAAATAAGTTTCACTCAATTAGTGGATCTCATGTAAATTTAGTAGGACCTATTTGAATTTTAACTAAAAAGAGAATACGCTGAAAAGAGAGAACGTAAAACTAACATTTCTCCAACATAATATCTGAGTATACCCAATCTTTATTTTCACTCTGAAATAAATCATAACATTTCTCCAGCATAATATCTTAGAAATTAATTATACATTAAGAGGACAACATCTCCAAATTACCCAACCATGTCCATTAACTTCTTCCAAGCAGGCCTACTAGAAATTTTCTCCCACCAAGCATTCACATTCTTTCTCTCAGTAACCAAATGACACATTTTAGCATCCTTAATGAGATGTCCAATCCCAGGAAGGTGGCTAAGATCAGCCAAAGTAAAATTCTCTCCAGCAAGATAAGTGTTTTGAGAGAGTCTATTTTCATACACATCAAGCACTTTCTCTAGCTTCTGTTCACAACTATGAGCTAAAGCTAAGTCACCAGGTTTACCCATCCTTGGTAAAATCACAAGGTTAAACATGAGATTAAAACATAAATCATTGAAATTGTGTGCTTCTACTTCAAGCCATTGGTCCACCATAGCTTTTTCTTCAAGTGTTGTTCCTAGTAGGTTTGGACCACGGTCTGCATATTTTGCTGCGTAGTACCTTATAATAGCCCTTGATTCTGCACAAATTAGGAAAAATTGAAGATAGGGAATGAGTGGAATGTTATGGGACCACATGAATATAACATTGTTGGGTCACTATATACCTAGTGAAAGAATGAAACAATCATAGATAAGTTTTGCAAAGAAAAAATTACCCTTAAAGGGAAAAAAAATAGAAAAGATTATAGGTGTAAGTTTAAGTTAATAGTCACAAATTTTAAAAAAAATAGTTTAGTTCCTGATATTAACAGTATTTTTAATTAGTTAATGACAATTTAAACGTTATTCAGTTTAGTTTCTAAATTCTTGATGTCAAGTTTAATCTCTAACTTTTACAACTTAATATTAATTAAGTCTTTAACTTTTACAATTTAGTATCAGTTCTCTCTTTGATATTCTTTTGATTCATTTTGTGTATTCAAGGAGACTGAGTTGATACATATTAGATAAATATAAAGATATATGTTCTGTGTGTAAGTTTAAAATAGCTGTTATAACCAAGTTGTGTACCTTTTTGAGTTGACGCAAATTGAATGAGAGAAATAGAAAATAAAATGATATATATTAAGCATTAAGGCAAACAATTATTCGTCGCCCAATGTTGGTTGTCTTGACAATTACACAGCAACATGGGGACATCGGCTTTCGGGTTCGAACTCGAATGTGAGCAGGTCTAGTGTGTAGTGTTTATTTGTCATTTTATCTAAGTAGAAAAAAAAGAATTATATCTTGGGCGCTTTCTCACCAAATAGCCTGAAATCACCATCCTCTACAACTGGAACTTGACCAAAAGGCTGCGAAAAAGAAAATATCTCATTAGTTATCAAGAACAAGAAGTAAATTCAAGGTGCTATATTAAGACGTGCTGAATAAGATTAAATAAACAAGATTAAATTTCCAATATAAATGATCAAAATTAGTTAATCTCATATTAAAAGCTCTAACTTTATTTTTTGATAGGCAAAGCTCTTACTTAGATACTCTCGTATGTATGAGTATGACACAGTATTAATTTAAATTCTACCTGTAGGAGAAGGAAGTGAGGTTCCTTTTGCTCTCCTTTATCAAGTTCAACATGAACAACTTCAAACTCTACCCCTTTTTCTAAGAGGCAAGCCAACACTCTTTGAGGACATGCTGCCCTTGCCGGACCATACACTTTCACAACCATTTTATCCTTCTTTTGTTAGGTAGATTGAAAAAACTACATGAACTTTCTCAGATAATTAAGCACGTTGAGTGATTGGTTAAGATGAGTTGGGCGAATAAATATATAGAGTAGTACTAGCTAGTTGCTACTTAATGCTTTTTTCGGCACTTAACTATCCACGAACCACCACCGATGATGGGTACAACCAACCAGCAGCTTTGGGGGGTTAACACGTGATGACTTGTGGGGAGTAAAAATAAAAACTATTTTTAAAAACTATTAGACTTGCTAGCAATAGTTTTTATTTTTACTTTTCTAGTTTGTTGTTTGGCTTTTTCGGGAATAGGTTAGGTTTGTCTAACTACCAGTTTGGTTAATTCATTCCTTCCTTTGATGGTTGGGGTTATTGTTTTGCCTCCTACTTTTGGTGTACTACAGATGGTTGTTAACGACTTTGGTGCCAACCTGGCTGGGATTAGAGTCGTTATAGTGATGCTTGTGCACACCTCTATAGGTTTGATTTTATTTCTTTTCAGTTATAATGATGTTTATGCTCATGGGTATTGGTATAGCTCCCCATGTTTTTTGTACATTTTTTCTTTTTTATCAATAAAATTTAGGGAGAGTACTCTTTCCTTCCTGTTGCTTTTTTCTTTAAGGAGAGTTTTGCAGCAGAAGGTTTTAACTAGGATACATATCCCTTTTTTTTACTTTAAAAAAAAGTTTGTTCTTTGGCTCTCTTTCAACCACTATTGCTTGCAAGTCGAATATATTTATAGAAACTTAATTATTTAAAAAATGAAAATTTGCATACGGACAAATTTTTTATTGTAAAAAAAAAAAAATGAACATTTGCATACGGACAAATATTGTATATGAGTAGAGATTTTCTAACTTTTTGAGATCTCATTGCATAGTCTTTTCACTTTCTTTTCACTTCAAGTTAAATATCTTTGTCCCGTTGAATAATTTTTCCAATTCAAGTGATAATAAGCTATTGACAAAAAACATTTTTTAAGCACAAATTTATTTTAAAAAAAGGAAAATTAACGACTATTTAAAAATCATATTTACTCTTCTATTCTTTCTCATATTATATCCATAAAATTTTGGTGTAGTCACATCGAAAATACAACCAAGTTATGTTCTGCTCTTCTCTTCTGGGATATCTGTCAGGAAAATTGGTTTGATATTAGCTTCCTTATCGAAGACTAAACGCTAATCCCTATTTATAGAGAATACAATGACTCAACCCTAAGTAAGTAAATCAAGAACAAATAATACTAATAAATACAATTAATAAAGATCAAATCAACTCCTAATTTGTCTAGCCTAAAATAGGAAAACCAATAAATATATTTGCAAACACAGATTTATTCTTGATTCACATCCTGTTTACCGTGGATTTTGGTAAACACCGCTGGTCTCCAATTTGGTTAACTTGCAGGATCAACCAGTGAATCCTAAGACCATTTGTGTTTAGAGTTTTTAGTTTGATGTGATGTTCTTCAGTGTTTTGCGTTTTAAACAGAAAAGAAGAAGAAATAATTGATTCCTTACGCGCGAAGCAATCAAGATATTTCAGGGAAGAAGGACTTGAATTGTAAAACACATAAAGGTAAAGAGAAAACAGAAGTAAATTGCATTAAAATGAAAGAGAATGGTACACAAGATCATACATTGTTCTCTGACTCGTTTTTCTCTTGAATGCGGAAGTTAGAGCGTGAGAATTGCAATATGAAATTTTGTGACCCTTGTTTCTTCTCAGAAACTACTATTTATACTAAGCAGAAACTGCCCTAAAACAGTTATAAAAATGATAGCAACCGCTCCTCTTTTCGACCAACTGCTAGTTCTTCAGCGCATAGCTGCTCTGTTTTCTGTCTGTCGAAAGCTTGTGTCCATTTTTCTCTTTCTTGCTTTTGCTTCCCCGGAAGCTTGTCGAATTTACCCTGCACATGACCATTTTCTCTGTCGAAATACTTTGGTCTTTGTCGAAATATAAGTCAAGCCTTGTTGACCATTTTCAATGAAGCCTGTCGAAATTACAGGCTAACAAATTGCCCCCTCAAAAATGTCTTTTTCGACTGAGCTTGACGTGGAAGAAGAGAAAGAACATTTTTGAATTCACCGTCGAAATAGACTTTGCACTTGAGTAGAATAGCTGTATACCTAACGTCACCACTGTTAAGTGTTGTTGACGTTACTCTTTTAATGGTATGCCACGTGGAAAAGAAGAAAGGGAACCTTCTAAGGTCTTTGACTCCTGCAGAAAAACTTAAGGACCAAATTGACCAAGAAGCCACTCTTTGCCTTAAACACTTGGAGGACCTTGAGCGTTGCAATGCCACTGTCGAAAAATTAACTAAAGATGGCAATTTTCTCAACAGGAAGATCTCTAAAGCCAAGGCCTTATTCAATGACTTGAAGTCGAAAGTCATTTTGTAATAACATAGCTTCATTTTCCTGTTGTAACACTTTGGCTATTTTGACATTTATTTTTATTTTGCAAAGGCCATTTCTCAAGCAATGTCGTATCTAATCTGGCAACATTATAATGGAATTTCTTCCATTTTATTCTTGTGCAATTCTTATTCTATGAATTCGACAACGTTTTGGCAACTTCTATTCTTTGAATGCCATGTCTTTACGCTTTCTTTATATTTATTCCAGCGTTATTTTAACTTCTTGCAGCATTGGCTTATATTTTTTTCAAATACTTGCCATTTACACGCATAATTCTCTCATCAGCGCCAATCTCTTTGACTTCATATGCGCCGTTTGAATAAACTTGTAAAATTTTAAATGGTCCTTCCCAACTTGGGGACCATTTACCTAGGACTCTATCTTTTCGATCCATAGGTAAAATGACTTTCCAAACTAAGTCTCCCACGTCGAAAGTCTTCAATTTGACTTTCTTATTGTACACCTTAGCTACTCTTTCCTTTTGTCTTGTGAGCACATCTAATGCATTTAACCTGTCCTCATCTAAATCAACTAATTCATCTAGCATCATACTCCAATAATGATCAGATGGGATTTCAAATTGTCTTTGAATCCTAATTGATTGAAAACAAATTTCTGCTGGTAATACTGCATCATGCCCAAAAACAAGTTTAAAAGGAGTATTATTAATTGACTCTTTGGGAGATGTTCGACACGCCCATAAAATTTGGTTAAGTGTCTTATGCCAATTCTTGGGTTTTTGCCTAACATGTTTTTTAATCAAACTAATGATAATTTTATTGGCTGCTTCAACTTGACCATTTGCTTGAGCGTAGTATGGCGTCGAACTCAACAATTTATAACCATTTTCAGCAGCGAATTCGACCATTTTCTGACCAATAAAAACCGAACCTTGGTCTGTGGTGATAGTTTCAGGCACACCGAATCTATACAATATATGGTCTCGAATAAAACTAATTACTGCCTCTTGATTAACATTATTTAAAGGAATAGCTTCCACCCACTTAGTGAAATAATCTATCCCTACTAATATGAAACGATGGCCTTTCGACGAGTTTGGCTTAATTTCGCCAATTATATCCAAAGCCCATCCTCTAAATGGCCAAGGTTTCACGATAGAATGCAATTCATTTGCAGGCACATGTTGTATCCCTGCATGCTTTTGACATTCTTGGCATCCTTTGGCAAACTCTATGCAATCTTTTAACATGGTTGGCCAATAAACACCTTGTCGAAAAAGAAGCCATTTCATCTTATGGCCTACTTGGTGAGCCCCACAAGTTCCACTGTGAACATTGGATATTGCCAAGTACGCCTCATTTTCGCTAAGACATTTGAGTAAAACTCCCTCAGGGGTTTTCTTAAACAACTCATTTCCCATAATCACATAACTTAAGGCTCTATACTTGATCTTTCTATCAGTTATCCCTGTGGGATTCTCCAAGTAATTAACAATTTGTCTTCGCCAATCATCATTTGACAAATTGTTAATGGCAAAAACTTCGAACACGTTGTCACAATACCCTTTGTCAAAAACTTCAAAAGTTTCATTTTCATTAAAAATTTCATTTGGCTTAGGACTTAAGGCTAAAGAATCGGCCTCTGCCCCCTCAAGTTTTTGCCTTGACAAAGTTTCTAGTGACATGTTCGTCGAAAATAGTTTGTTTTTAATTTCGATTAGCTCCGTTATGTTTTCTTTCGAAACTTTATAACCTGAAGCTAGCTGTGCCAAATCATTCGCCTCTTGATTTGCAATACGAGGCAGATGCTCGATTTTAACGTGATCAAAACGTTTCAATAATGCATTGGCAGCAATAAAGTAAGTAATCAAATTTTCCCTTATGCACTTGTATTCTTTCGTTAATTGCTTGATTACTAATTCAGAATCACCTCTTATTTCGACCTGCTTTGCCCCCAAGTTTAACAGAATTTCGAGTCCTGCTATTAAGGCTTCGTATTCCGCCTCATTGTTGGAGCAACTTTCTTCGATTTTATACTTGTATTTGGTTGGTATTTCTGTTGGTGAAATGATTAACATTCCTACACCTGTACCATGTTTGTGGCTTGAGCCATCGAAATATAGCCTCCAAGGTCGAAGGTGAACACAATCAATTGCTAATTCGACCACTGCATGGTCTGCAATAAAATCTGCCACTACCTGGCCTTTAATAGCCTTTAGTGGTTGAAATATCATTGAATATTCGGATAAAGCTAATGCCCATTTACCTATTCTGCTATGCAAAATTGGTTTCGATAACATATGTTTAATTATATCAAAATGAGAATAAACATAAACATCAACAGGCTTTATGTTGCGTCAAAAACACACTTAGAGCAAGTGTACTCTCTCGCAGAAGTAGTATAAAAGATTATCGTATCCACAGGGATTAATTAACAAGTACCAAACTAGTCGAGATTATATATTGTTTAGACGAACAATAATTGATGGTGATTATAAAAACTATAATATGAAGAAGTAAATAGCAAGAATTAAAATACTAAATTTGATCGATAGAGAGAAGCCTAGGGTCGCGGTTTCACTTGCAAGCTTCGATTCTCCTATGTCTAATTCTACCTGAATTCCCTTATTTTATTTAATTACCAATCCCTTTACTAAAGCTATTAATCCGTTTGGTCATTCGCGATTAATATTCTTTTTCCTAAATTAACCCTAGTTTGGTCATGCTAGAATTTAAATTTAAGAAAAGCATAAAGTACAAAAAGGTTAAATGATTGGAATTTAAATTTAATTGCAGTACGGTCGCTGATCAACTAATTGATTATGAACATGCAAAGGGTTGTCAATCCTAATTATGTGATTAAAGCAATAGGACAATATTAATTGAAATAAAAACAGGAATTCAAATAAGAAATTAGAACATAAAGAGGTTTCTAAACATGCAAGATCCACCTAAGACCCTAGAAGAGGACTTAGGTGTCCATAATAATGAAGAACAATAAAAGAAAAAGAAGGTTCATGAATTACAGAAATAAGAATAACCCGGAAATAGAGAAAATCTTAGTCTTTGTCTTCAATCTCCTTTTTTTTTGCTCCAAAGCTCTTTCACGGTGCCGAATAATTCTTCTCTCCCTCCGTAGCGTTTTCGTAGCTCTCGTTTGTGTATGTGGTGTCTAGCCCCCCTTTCACAAGTGAAGCTCTCCTTTTATATTAGTTCATTTTCTTTCTCTCCAAACAAAGGATCAAGTCAAGATTGCTTCCACTTTTAATTGCAAGATATGCCAATCCCTAAATATTAGGATTTAGATCCTTCCTAAATATGTGTTGCTTGCTCTCCACTCCATGCCTCTTTCTTTCTCTTCAAGTCACATGTGCATCACTTTTGATTGAAATCTCCAAGAGGATCTTCTTTTTATTACTGTGGGCCTTCTTGCATTAATGGGCTTGGGCTTGCTTTCTTTTATTCTAACATTTCTTCTAATTTCAGCCCACATTTATATTATTTTCTTTTTCTACCTTCCTGCAAATATAGAGTAATTTAAGTCAGTTATTTATTTAATCAGTAATAGTTACTCTAAAAACAACTCAAAATATCTCTAATAAATGCACTAAATTAGAGTTTATCACTTTATATATTGCTTTAACTTTGTACATGAGAAATACAAACACAAACACAGTTTTTCAATAGAATGATATCTGGTTTCAGCATCATTCAAAACCCTACTGAGGTAATATATGGCTCTTTCGACTCCATTTTCATCCTCTTGTGCTAACATACTACCTATTGACATTTCTGATGCAGCTATATACAATTTCATTGTTCTATTTCTAATTGGAGACAATAAAATTGGTGGCTTCATCAGGTAGGCTTTGATTTCGTCGAAAGCTTGTTGGTGGCATGGCTCCCACTTGAAAACATCTTCCTTCTTCAGTCGAAGTAATGGCAAAAATACTTGAGTCTTGCCACTTAGATTTGATACAAATCTTCTCAGGAAATTGATCTTTCCTAGTAAAGACTGCAATTCTTTCTTTGTCGAAGGAGGTTGTGTTTCCATGATAGCCTTCGTCTTATTTTGATTTATCTCAATGCCTTTTTTGTGCACGACAAAGCCTAAGAAATCACTTGCACTTACACAAAAGGCACATTTTAGTGGATTCATTTTCAATCCATATTTTCTCATCCTTTCAAATGATTGTCGAAGGTGGTCTAGATGACCACTTTCTGATGCTGATTTAACTACTATGTCATCTATGTATACTTGCATAAAATTTTCTATAAAATCATGGAACATAGTATTCATAGCTCTTTGGTACGTAGCACCAGCATTTTTTAAACCAAATGGCATCACTACCCATTCATAAACACCTAACGCCCCCGGGCATCGAAATGCAGTCTTTGAAACATCTTCCTCAGCAATAAAGATTTGGTTGTAGCCTGAATACCCATCAAGCATACTCAAATATTGGTAACCTGCTGCGGAATCAACTAACATTTCTGCCACTGGCATTGGATATTGATCTTTGGGAGTAGCATTATTTAGATCCCTAAAATCTATGCAAACTCTAAGTGTACCATTTTTCTTAATTACAGGAACTATATTAGCAAGCCAATCAACATACCTGGCAGTTCTGATGAACTTGCTCTTTAGTAACCTTTCGATCTCTGTTTTGATCTTCGACATGATTTCTGGTGCAAATCTCCTTGGGGTTTGCTTCACAAGCTTCTTATCTGGTCGAATAGGCAGCTTCAACTCAACCACTTCTCTTTTTAAACCTGGCATTTCATTGTAGTCCCAAGCAAAACAGTCTTTGTACTCTTTCAGCAATTCGACTATCTGCACCTTGAAGTCTTTATTGACTTTTGCACTGATATATGTTGGTCTTCTTACACTTCCATCCCCCAAATCTATTTCTTCTAAGGGATCTTGTGCTTGTATCTTCTTGGTCGAACCCATTGGATCTTTCTCAAATCCTAATGGTTCATCATCATAGACACCGTCTAGTCTAGGTGATTCGACCATAATTTCTTTGTTACTATCATTTGTGGTTAAAGCAACCATGTGATGCAACTCAGCTTCGAGAATTGCTTTTTCTTTATTTTCGGCCACATAGGCCGTAATTCTTTCCCATGTACTGGGTTTTATCATCATCAATCATCCCAACCAGAAGGCTTGTCAAAACCTCTTGTTGCACTTCCATCATCAATGTATTGTCTCTCCCAAATGAAACCATAGTTTGGGTGGAGGTTGACAGAGGAAATAACATTATCCTGCTCAATGAATCCAGCATTAGAGGAGGAACATGGAGCAATGTTGGCTAGTTGTTTGTCGAAGGTCTGCTTGGTTATTGTATTTACTTCAGTCTTGAAGTAACTTTGATCTCCTTCAATATTTTCGACCAACCCATCTTCTCTCCAAATTACCAACCTCTGATGTACAGTCGAAGGGATTGCCCCCACTGCGTGAATCCACTCTCTTCCAAGCAATAAATTGTAATTTGCTTTAGAAGGTATTACCATAAACAGAGTTGGCCTCTTTATGCTTCCAACAGCCAATTCGACCTGAATGGCCCCTAGTGAGTAGCCAGATTTGCCTTCATAATTGGTAAGAACCACGTTATGTGGCCTTAAATCAGTATCATACTTGCCAATTTTACTTAACAAGTGTTGAGGCAATAAATTCACAGCGGCTCCACCATCGACAAGGACCTTGTTGATCCCAACATTATTGACTTTGGCTTGTATAAATAGTGGCTTGAGATGATTCATCATGCCACAATCCGGCCTTTCAAACACAGCTTGTTGCTCTTCAACGCAACCATTATTCAGCACATAATAGCATATTGGCTTGTAAGCCATACCTTCGTCGAATTCTTCTTCGACCTCATTGACTTCAGACACCACATCATATTCAATTGGTAAAATTGAAACGACACCACATAGCACGTCGAAGTCATGCTCAGAATCGGCAAAAGAAGAGTTCAATTCCTCTTCCAACTTGAGATCTTCTTCTTTGAAGCCTTTCTTTATCTCAGCTAAAGAAGGGAAGATTCTTTCAGTGGCTGGTTTCCTAACCACTTCAGTTGAAGGTAAAACTATTTCCTTACCTTTCTCGTTCTTGGGAATTGCTACTTTGCCTGTAGCAACAGCATCAAATTTCTTTTGGCGTTGAAATCTTCGCCATTGAGTCCTTGTCATAGGATTCTTTCCCTTGTAGTTGTTGTTGTAGGCATACTTCTTTTTTCCAGTTGCCTCATTCTGGTTAGCACCACTTGTGTTTCCTTTGGCCATCATATTTGGCCTAATTCGATGAATCACGTTGCCCCCAGTATGGTACAGGCCTTTACCTTTCCCACCAGAATGTACCCACTTTTCGACAGGAGTACAAGAAGGAGGCACGTAAGTGCTTAACTTTCCTTTTCCTCCATAGGGAATTCTCTTGTCAGCAAAATCAAACTTGGGCCTTTTATCCACCCACTTACCCTTGCGCTTCATTTGAGGCTTGAACTCTTCAAATTCTTTAGCAGCTTTCTTGTCGAAAACAGCACTGCACCTTGGGCACAGCATCACCTCTGAATTACTTATCTTGCAGCGATTGAGGAAATCCACCAAATCCTCTTCAGCTTTTGGGTAGACGGGTTTGGCCTTGTTGTTTCCTTGGCCTTCTGCAGCCATTTCGACATCCATCTCTGAAATTGGTGAAGTTCTCTTAATGTGAGCCTTACTAGGCCCAGTTCCAGATGCTTCGACCATACTGATGCTAATTTCAGTGTATAATGCCTCGACTTCAGGTAAGGGATCAGCATCAATCTTCATTGGCGCTTTTGGTTTTTCACCAAATTTGAGCCTTCCTTCATTTAGCGCTTTCTGCACCAAATCCCTGAAAAGAACACAATGAGAGGTATTATGACCCAAAAAATTATGGTATTTGCAAAAACCTCTTTTCTGTCTTTGTTCTAATGGTGGTGTTTTTAGCCCTTTAGGAACCAGAATTTGACCGTCCTTAACTAACAAGTCAAATATTTCGTCACATTTAGAAACATCAAATGTATAAGTTTTTGCAACGAATTTGTCGATTTTGGGTTCGACAGGATTTTTACCAGTTGAAGGTTTTAGCAATTTATAAGTATATGGAGGTCCTGGCTTTAATTCGGCAACATTGACCTCCTCTTCGACTTCCTCGTAAGAGATGTCGTACTCTTGTTCCTCATTTTGAATTTCGACATAGGCAATTTTGTCTTTTTTATTGTTATGAAACCTACTAGTTCTAGATTTCTCAGCTTTTAGCCTTTCGACTTGCCTTACTCTATCGGCCAATTGGGCCATATCTCTTAAATGTTGAATGTCTAGTTTTTTCCTAATAGAATAATCTAGACCACCAGCAGCCATTTCGACTAACTCATGTTCAGGCACTTGGGTAAAGCACCTTGCTTTGAGAAGTCTAAATTTGTTGAGATAGTCATCAACAGTCTCTGCTGTTTTACGTCGAACACTAGCCAATTCTTTGAGACTAATTTTGGAGTGTCCTATATAGAATTGCTCGTGAAAAGCTTTTTCTAACTGGTTCCAATTAAACATAGAGTGAGGGGGTAGTGTAGTAAACCAAGTAAAAGCATTTTTTGTTAGAGAATTAGGGAAAAATTTCATTCTTAAATTCTCATTTTGGGCTAAATCCCCAGCCTCAGTTAAATAACGAGCAATGTGTTCGACGGTGGATTCACTAGTTTCTCCACCAAATTTAGTGAATTTAGGGACTTTCCAACCCCTTGGCAATTCACTTTGCAAAATATATTCTGATAATGGCGACACGAAATTTGGCCTGTGCATTCCTATGTTAAGGCCATTCTGGGCTAAAATTGTTTCGACAAGATTAGCTATATTGTTCTGCGCTCCAAAATTGTTTTGTTGCACTTGCCTGACTACTTCATCAGCATTTTGATTTCTATTTACTAACACTATATCAGGCTCGTTTTCAACCATCCCTTGCAAGGGTTGTTCGACAACTTGTGCTTGTGCCTGATTTCTAGGCAATTCAATGTTAGGCCTTTCTAAGGGGATTTCTACAGGCCTCAAAGGTTGTACTTGGGGTATTGGCTGATTCTGCTTTCTTGGAGTGCCAAAGAAATCTGCAATTCGACCCATTTGAGTTGACAATGCTTGGTAACTGTTATTGGTATCACGTATCAAAGGGTTGAATACTGTACCAATTTGTTGGGTTAACATGTTAACCATATCATGATTGGCATCATATATTTGTTGTCTTAATGCCAACACAGACGCTGTAGTTAATGTGGGCTGGGCATTTCGACCATAAATGCCCTCTTGAGAGGCATGCAGAGGGGAGAAACCACCATTCATTATGTTATCTGCACACGTTGATGAATTGGTTTGCAAGCCTACCATCATGCCAGTTGGCATACCATAAGGGAGATTTCGACCAACTATAGGCATGCTAAATGGGATATGACCACTAGTCATATATGGGTTAGACGTTCCCATTGTTTGTGGCATAGAAGCCATTTCATTAGGCTGTGTGGTCACCGTGGTGGCCATTGTTGGTAAAGGATTAAGCACAGGAGATGTAACTGTGACCATGCCTGTCGAAGGCATTGGAGCAGTTATTCCCATAGCGGTTACTGGATTAGCGTCATTGACAGACACATTCTCAGGGCCACTCTGTGCGTTCGAAGAACTTGCGCCAGAACGTGACATCTTTGGCAAAGATTTACCACTCCTTAGGCGCATAAACAATTATATTCCAAGATTCTGTTAACTAACACTCTAATATTTCGACACAAATGTCCCATTGGGCGTGCCAATTTGTTTACCGTGGATTTTGGTAAACACCGCTGGTCTCCAATTTGGTTAACTTGCAGGATCAACCAGTGAATCCTAAGACCATTTGTGTTTAGAGTTTTTAGTTTGATGTGATGTTCTTCAGTGTTTTGCGTTTTAAACAGAAAAGAAGAAGAAATAATTGATTCCTTACGCGCGAAGCAATCAAGATATTTCTGGGAAGAAGGACTTGAATTGTAAAACACATAAAGGTAAAGAGAAAACAGAAGTAAATTGCATTAAAATGAAAGAGAATGGTACACAAGATCATACATTGTTCTCTGACTCGTTTTTCTCTTGAATGCGGAAGTTAGAGCGTGAGAATTGCAATATGAAATTTTGTGACCCTTGTTTCTTCTCAGAAACTACTATTTATACTAAGCAGAAACTGCCCTAAAACAGTTATAAAAATGATAGCAACCGCTCCTCTTTTCGACCAGCTGCTAGTTCTTCAGCGCATAACCGCTCTGTTTTCTGTCTGTCGAAAGCTTGTGTCCATTTTCCTCTTTCTTGCTTTTGCTTCTTCCCCGGAAGCTTGTCGAATTTACCCTGCACATGACCATTTTCTCTGTCGAAATACTTTGGTCTTTGTCGAAATATAAGTCAAGCCTTGTTGACCATTTTCAATGAAGCCTGTCGAAATTACAGACTAACACATCCCCCCTCAAATTGAGGTTAAAAAACGGTCCTAGGATTAAAAAAAAAATTCCAATATAATACAGTTTTTTAATTATATACCAAAATAGCACACTTTTTTTTCAGTTGAGAAGTCTCAACCCGCGGTTGAGACTTCTCAACAAGTTTTTTTTTAAATTTTAATATTAGTAATAATACAAATTATTTATTTATATATACTAAATAATTTTAAAATTTAGTTTAATTAATAAATTAATATATTTATTTATATTAAATTTGTATTTTATATATCCTAAATTTGTATTTATATTAATAAATTCCAACATATTTATTTATTAAATAAATAAATATGTAAAACTAAATATAATTGAAACATTAATATTAATTTATCAACTAAACTCATTTATGAAATTATATATTACAAAAGATTACAAGAGTTGTACAAATAAATTGAAAGACAAATTTGTATTCTCCTAGATGGTGCCCAGTCCCACAACGTGGCGGTCGACGGTTACGACGTGGACGTGGTGCTGGTAGGTCCTGTTCAGTGTGGTCAGGTGCAGGGGCAACTGGTTGTTCGTATTGGTACCCTGTTGATGAACTAGGTCCTGCCTGGTCGGGGTTCCATGTTGGTCCAGATTCCAAAATAGATTGATAATATCTATATGGTTCCGGCGTATTATAATCGGGACTAAGCAAAGGACCTAAAAAATCCTGGTTGTAAGAAGCCGTAGAATACCTATATGGTTGAGGCGTGTATTCTACTGACTGGTTGGCCGACTCATAATGTTGATATGTTGGTGGGTTGTAGGTGGAGTGGCGGTGAGGCATAGGCTCTTCGCTCTCTTCAACGGTTGGTCGAGTAGGTGTTGCACGTCGTCTATGGCTGCGATGTTGAGATTGATTTGTTTCCCTAGTTGGTGCTTCTTGTTGTTCATTAACTCCACCTGTACCACGTGGTTCCATTAGTTGTTCGTTGATAGACAGATATAACCTAGAGTTTGTTGTTAGCCACATCATATATTCTTCTGTATTGATGGGCTTTCCCTGTAACGAGTGGCCGGTAATAACTGCTTGTTCTTTATCATCCCAGCACTGAATAAATTGACCAAGCCTTACTAGCCAGTTTTCTTCGGCATTTCCTCGCATGTCGAGGTCGTGCAAATTGTCCAAGTTCTTGGGTGGAGGAGGTATATCTTGCATTAGGCCAAACTGCATTTTAACTCTATCTGTTTGATGCCATTCCACAATTTGAAAACAGACCAACGCTGTTTTTGCACTCCATATCCTACTGTGTTAGAATGCTATTTCTGGCAGATTGAGTTGAAGTTCTTTATACGGCAACCACTTAAACTGAAAAAAAAATTAAGTTAGTAACAAGCCATTCTGCATTGTTTACAAATTTTGACATAACGAAAATTAATTATACTTACTTCAGCTACTGTCATGTGGTCTATCCTTGACCTTATGTCATCAATGGTAGCAAGAGTATTGGTGAAGTTTAAACCCCTGTGAACCCATCTGTGGAAACAAAGAACGATTTTACTATTAAAGAGTAAAATAGTTACTAAACCATAAAATTACCACAAGACTTTGTTTACCTTTTTGCTAGTGGCCACTCAACAACACGGCTCACTTGTGGGGCTAGAAACGACATGCGATACCAAACCCATGATTGTAAGAGCAAAGTACATCCACCCATGCAATTTGAGGACGGTGTATGTAGATGTGATGGATGCTCCTTCTAACGAAACCCAAACACAAAATCCTTTTTCAGAAAACAACTTTTCTTACGAAACCCAAACACTAGCTTCATACCCTGAATTCATTCCATCATCTTTCCAAACCCACTTACCTTATGCTGAACCAAGGGCATATGTAAACACTCAATCCACTCCATCATCTTCAGTAAACCCCATTGACCTAAACACAAGTAACCCTCTAGACACCCAACCTATTAGTATTATTGCAGGTGTTCATAATGAAGAGGTTGGGGAATTTAGTGAGGATGAAGATGATATTCTTCAGCGCCATGATGAGGAGGAACCTATTTTAGCAAGCCCACAAACGACCGTCTCTTTCCATGACCCTCCACCACACTTTCGCAACATCACAGATGACAACATCCAACAACAAGATGATGAGTTTGGCCATTCCATGGATAGGAACCGAGACCGTACCATTGAGGACCCTAACCACCTCCAGAAGAAAATGAGATTCCAAACTAAAGAAATGGCACAACATTTTATCCAAACATACCACCTAAACCAGTGTCTAGACTTCAAAGTCGATTATTCAAATACAGAAAGATGGATGGTTAGTTGTGTGCAAGTAATTTGTCCATGGAAGTGTACAGTAAGGCTCGGCAAAAGATCTCAAGTTTGGGAGATTACACAATTACAAGGGCCACACACATGCACATCAGGGACTCTTTCACAAGATCACCGACAACTAACTGTAAATTTAATGTGTGACAGTATCATGCAACTCGTTAGATTTGATCCGACAATCTCAGTCTCAGTGTTGATTGCACACATAAGGGAAAAGTTCACGTACACAAGTACTTATAGGAAGACGTGGCTTGCAAAACAAAAGGCCATCGAGAGGATTTACGGTAATTGGGAGGGGTCATACAACCAGGTAACAAAGTGGCTCCTAGCTTTAACTTACTACATTCCAGATACTAAGGTCGACCTTCAATGGTTACCTTTTATTGAGGCTGGACAACAAGTTGCTGGTAAGGGTATCTTCCACCGCATCTTTTGGAGTTTTGGGCCGTGCATCAAGGGATTTCATTATTGCAAGCCTGTTGTGTCTGTTGATGGAACATGGTTGTACGGTAGGTACAAAGGAAACCTACTAATGGCAATTGCTCAAGATGGAAGGGGCAACTGCTTCCCAATAGCATATGCCGTTGTCGAGGGTGAGACAAGTGATGCATGGTATTTCTTCCTATCTCGTTTAAGAGAGTGGGTCACACCCCAAGATGGTCTCTGTTTGATATCAGATAGACACGAGTCTATCAAAAGTGCAGTTAGACGTCTAAACAGCAATTGGAAGCATGTGTTCTGTATTCGACACATAGCTCAAAACTTCATGAGACATTTCAAAAATGGGACTGCCAAGAAACATGTCATCAACATGGGTGAGCATTTTTTAATACAATAAGTCTTAATGTGACCTTCATTTTTTAATACAGTAAGTCTTAACAAAGTTATATTTTCTTGCTTCAGGATACTCCATGAATGAATATACCGCCGAACTATACAAAAGAAAAGTCCGGAGGGAAGCAGGTGAGGAGGCTGTGGCGTGGTTAGATGATATAGAAAAAGAACAGTGGCTACAATGGTATGATGGAGGGAGCCGTTGGGGCCACATGACAACAAACCTTGCGGAGTGCATCAACAAGGTCTTAAAGGGCCTGCGCAATCTCCCCATACGCTCCTTGGTAGAGTCAACCTATTATAGGTTAACTGAGACTTTTGTCCAAAGGGGGAGGGAGGCAGAGGCAATGTTGCATTCTGGTCAAGTTTACTTAGAAAATTTATTGGAACATATTGAAAGAAATAGAGCAGTGTCTAACACACATAGCGTTTCAATTCACAATCGAGCACAAAGTGTGTTCAGAGTTGAAGAACTTGTCCGACCTCAAAGCGGCAGACCTGCACAAACATTTAAGGTGGACTTCAGAGCACGCATTTGTGATTGTGGCGAATTTCAGGCGTTGCACTATCCTTGTTCACATGTCATTGCAGCATCTTCAAAAATTCATTATGACCACATGTTCTTTGTGCCTCCACAATACACACTGGATTATGTTTTCAAAACATACTTTGTGGAGTTTCCAGCATTACCAATTGAGTTGTCCTGGCCAGAATTCAATGGAATTGAATTGCAACATGATCCAAATATGCGGAGAGAAAAAAAGGGTCGCCCAAATTCTACTCGTATCCGTACTGAGATGGATCAAACAGAAAGGACTAATCGCACTAAGAGATGTGGTCTTTGTAGAAATGAGGGGCATAACCGAAACAATTGCCCTAACCAAAATGTAGAACAATGGGATAATTAAGTATTATATTCATACTAAGTTGTTCGAATGTTGTAATCTTGTCTTCATTCTATGTCAAGAGTTTTTTTATCAATGAAAATAAATGTGTTGATTTCTTTCTATATTTAATTTATGTTAAAGTATGCATTGTGCAGAGTGCTCTGTTACAGTGTGCATGGTGCAGAGTGCACTGTTAAAGCGTGCATTGTGCAGACTGCACTCTTGACGACCTAGATTTTGGCAATACTATTTAACGGCCTAGATTTTGCCGACACTATTTAACGGCCTAGATTTTGCCGACACTAAACCCTAAAATCAACGGTTAAGATCATCCAAAATCAACGGCTTACATACAATCACCCATATTATAAATACATTCTCACATTACACCCAAATTCACACCAACAGTTTACCCACAACCTATATTTCTGATTAATCTTCTTTTCTCTAGTTCTTCCCAAACCACTGAAATGGAATGACAGTTGTGCCCAACCCAGTACTCAAATGACAAATTCCTAACCGCACTTCATCACAGTGGAACTGTAACCACCGATGAACATGGTGTTGTTTTTCGTTGTCGTAATCATATCTTATGTAGGATGAATAAGGACATCACATTCGCCCAACTCAAGGAGAAGGCTGAGAGGAAGATACGGCCAGAGGGGGGTGGCGTAAAGACGTGGCTCATATCCGTTATAGAAAGTACAATTGTTCCGATGACGGTACTTTCTATTATTCTTCCATGGAGATCCAAAGCGACGACGACGTGCGCGCAATGATGGAAGCCCATGCTAACGTTCCAATGGGACGTAGTCTTTTGGAGTTGTATGTGGACACAACACGCACTCCGGAAGAAATCCTTCATCTTCTGCGACCACCCCCACCCCCACCACAACAACTCATACCGCAAAGAGTCATCAACCACTTCTGTACACTTCAATGTCAGGTCAGTGTTATGCACAGGGAAGAAGATGGTGTCTTTTTTATGGGTCCAAACAACATTTATACCAGGCTTCCTAACAACACCACATTCGCCAAATTGCATGAAGGATGTACGGCACAGGCGCAACTGGAGGGTGAGGAGCAAACGATCACTCGTATCATTTATCGCTGCCCCCGGCTCCACGTAGATAATCGTATTCGGTGGTGCCCGTACACTATCACGACTGACCGACACGTTCGACACATGTTTGAGCTGCATGAGAGGTTTTACCCTTATACTCAAAGACGCGGTATCGAGTTCTACATTCAAACCACTATTTCAGCCGATGAGATCAGCCGTCGGTTGAATCATCCAGCGGTCTGATGAGCACTACCAATAAATGTTTGGTTCCATTACTTTCGATGATGTATTTCTATTATTGTATTTCTATTCTTGTATTTCTATTATTGTGTTGAACGAATAATTTGATGTTTATTTGTCTTTTATCTATATTATATTATGTTCCAATTTTTATTCTCTTAATTTTTTTCGTAAGTATTTACGTAATTAAATTATAATTCATAATAATGATCTGTATAAATTTTTTATTTAATTATGTGCTTATATTTTAATTTAGGGATTAATTAATTTAGGTATTTTTATATAAAATTGTTTTAAAATTATTTAGTATATATAAATAAATAATTTGTATTATTAATAATATTAAAATTAAAAAAAAAACATGTTGAGAAGTCTCTATGGGGGGTTGAGACTTCTCAACTGAAAAAAAAGTGTGCTAGTTTGGTATATAATTAAAAAACTGTACTATATTGGAAATTTATTTATTTTTTAATCTTAGGACCGTTTTTTTGCCCCAAATTGATGCGGCTCTTCAAGGAGCATCAATTTGCTAACAATAAACTGATGGCGCGGGAACAACTTTTGTCAAAATATTTGCAGCTCAGAACAGTTGAGAAAGATCGCCACTCAGAATCCAAGAAGTAATTTGAGCATAAAAAACTCGTAAAAACCAAGAACATTGAGAATCACGAACACCAAGAAGCACACACACCAAGAACCAACGAGAACCAAGAACAACCACGAACACCAAAAATACCACGAACAACAAGAATGCCAAGAATCACAAACACCAAGAACGCCAAGAATACCACGAACGGTAAACACGAAAACTATGAGCATTTCACTCATAGGCTACATTCTCTCCTCGTTGTAGCAAACGGTCCGAGACTATGAGTTTTTTTATAGCTCATAGGCTGCATTATCTCTTCGTTGCAGCAAATGGTACCAGGACAAGAGCGACCAAGGGAGATGTCGCTGAAACAACTCAACCGAGTTACTGTTGCAGAACCTCAAAAGGCCACAATAGACAATTGATGTTTTTATGGTGATAATGCCAGCAACTCCACTGAACCAACTTTTATCAATAAGTTGCGATAACAAAAAAAACACACAAGTGACGGCAACGATGATTGCAAGAACGCACAACCAACGACAACAAAACTAACGATCAAGAAGCACACTCAAGCAGCGACTGAGAACCAAACCCGAAATCACGATGCGACAACGAAGATTCTGAACCGTGACGGAGCAACAACAAGAACCAAACTGGACTCAACCAAGAGTCACGATCAACACAGGAAGGAGCAGTGACGGAGCGAACTCACCAAGGACAAAAACGATCAATCGCGAGCAAGAGGAAATAACGCAGAACGAAATAACGTGTATGAAGAGGAAGTCGGACACACGGTCGAAAAGAGAAACATGACGACAGAAAGTAGAAACAAGAAAACTAGAGAGGTATAAATTGTAAACTAAACAAAGTGGTGCTGCCGACGGTCGATGTCGCCGCCGGCAGTAGTGGTGAAGCACGAAAACGAGGTCAGAATATGAGAAGTGGCTCTGATACCATGTCAGGAAAATTGGCTTGATATTAGCTTTCTTATCGAAGACTAAACACTAATCCCTATTTATAGGGAATACAATGACTCAACCTTAAGTAAGTAAATCAAGAACAAATAATACTAATAAATACAATTAATGGAGATCAAATCAACTCCTAATCTGTCTAGCCTAAAATAGAAAAACCAATAAATATAATTGCAAACACAGATTTATTCTTGATTCACAATATCACCTTAGTGATGAAAAAGATATCTTCAAACTTCATTGCTCTCCTGTTCTATGTGGATGACATATTCTTATATGGTAATGAATGACCCCTCTGAAATTACTTTTGTGAAGACCTTTTGTAATGAAACCTTCAAGATCAAGGATTTGGGCTCCCTTCACTATTTTTGGAGTCTTAAAATAGCTCACTCTCCCTAAGGTCTGTTGATAAACCAACAAAAATACACTCTTGAATTGCTTAAAGAGACCAACACTCTTGCTAACAAGCCCTCTTCCACACTCTATGATAGTGGTTTAAAAGTTCATGACTTGGACCTTTATTAACTAATGTTTCTGCATTCTGCGGTCTCATAAGCATGCTCCTTTGCCTTACTACTACCAGGCCAGATATTGCCTTCTTTATGCAACAGTTAAGCCAATTTATATCAGCTCCCCGTGATGTTCATCATCAAGTTGCCACTGCCATACTGTGCTACCTTAAATCCTCAGGGGATATTCTTCTCATCTTCATCCCCTCTTAATTTTTCAAGATTTGCTGACTCAAATTGGGCTAGTTTTGCTCCACTAATCGCTATGTTTTTGGCTAATGTGTGTTTTTAAACACCTCTTTAATTTCCTAGAAATCTAAGAAACAATTCACAGTTTCCCCGTCTAGCTCTGAGGTAGAGTATCGGACTCTTGCTAGCCTTTCATGTAAATTACAATGGGTCAAATACCTCATTACTGACTTAGGGGTTACAATTTTTCAGCCTATCTCTGTTTACTATGACAATAAATCTGCTATTTATCTAGCACACAACCCCTCATTTCACGAACACACCAAACACATCGAAATTAATTGTCATGTTGTTCGTGAACGCATTCAAAGGGGAATGCTTCATCTCTTATTTTGTACCATTAGCTGCACAATTTGCAAAAAAAATTCTAAGTCACTGACACCAAATATCTATTCTGGCTTCATCTCGAAGCTTGGCCTCAGAGACACCATGCGTCCAGCTTGTGGGGGATCTTACCTATTGTACACAACACTACTGCAGATAATTATTCCCTCTGTTTCTGATCTTTGATACTTCTAGCATTTTATTTTTGTTCCAAAATAATGGTACTTTTAAAAACCTAATGTACAATTCACCACACCCTTTATATTTATTAAGGCTTTTACAATTCCAAAGTGTAAATTAATTGTCTCAAAACTCCTTTATTTTACAAAGGGGTATTTTAGTAATTAGCTAACACAAATTAATGATACCTTAATTTGTGTGTAACAAACAAAAAGTGCCAAAAATTGGGAATTAGTTATTAGCTTGTAACTTATATTCAGTCAGAACTAGTTAGTCAGTTTTAGTCTTCTGGTTAGTGTTAGTTTATTGCTTCTACATATAAGTAGTTTATCTTCCATTACCTGTACTTCACAGAATTTACAATTCAAAAATGAGAATGATATTCGCCCAATTTCTCTCTACTTTCACTTCGGTTTAGCAGTATCAACAAGAGCATTATCTTCAACATATATCAAGTCTCTCAATAAAAATCATTAACTTAATATGTAAATAATTAAATCACATTTATATTTTAGGTCAAACCAAACGCAATTTCTCAAAATAAATAAACATGCACAAAGACTTACAAGATAATATCAAACTAACATGAGTTTCATTTGTGCTACACATGATCCTTAAACAAAGTTCTTTGGTGGCATGCCATTAGACAAGGAGTTAAACATTATCTACACTCAAATGTTTAATAAACATTTTATTTTCCTTAACATGTTTGCTCATGACTAAACATTTGATGTCAACGTGCTAACTTCAACTTTAACAACGTGGTTATTAAGAAATTGATTAAGATTCAACTTGATTTCTTGTGTGTGTGGAGGGGTGACGATAGTGGTAGAAATATTTGTTGAGTCTCTTGGGATAATATTTGTAAGTCAAAGAACGACAACGAACTCAGAGTAAAAAACCTTTTGTTATTTAATATCACTTTGTTGACTAAGTAGAAGTGGAGATGTCTATCAGATAATCAAACTATTTGGAAGGATCTTTTGAATTTTAGATATGGGGAGTTATGCTCTAAATTGATTTCTAATGAATGGGAGAGGCCGCGGGGTAGAGAAGAATATTCATTATGGTGGAGACATTGTAGTTTTGGGTGAGGATTTCAACTCGAGCTTTGATTTTTTTGCTGATGCTATTAATTGTGTTGTTGGGGATGGTGCTTCTCTATGCTCTTGGTCTTTGAAATGGTTGGTAGCATTCCTTGTAAAGAGAGTTTTCCTCCTCTTTTTGACATTTCTCTAAAGAAGGATTATCCTATTACTGGTATGGGGGTTAGAATGAGTGCTCAATAGAGTTGAGATTTCAAGTGGTGTGCTCTTAATGCATTAGAGGTGGACGATTTTTCTCTTATTTAATATATTGTGTGATATTTGTCCAGCTTTTGATTCTATGGACAATTGGAACTGGAAATTTAACAAACCACATTCTTTCAGTGTCTCATCTAGTTATACTTTCCTTGATCAGGTGTTTCAGCCAACTGGTATTGGCGATGTTCTAAAGATGTTCTAAAATCCCTGTGCCGCCTATCGATACCGTCCAAGGTCTGTATTTTTGGGTGGCGCCTTCTTGGTAGGCTTCCTACTAAAGATGTGTTACTTGCTAGATGTGGCATTATTGGTGCTCATGAGACTGCTTGTTCGATTTATTTCTGTTAGAAGGAATCTTTTTCTCACTTATTTTTCAGGTGTAAGTTAGTCGTTGCTATGTGGAAGGACAAATGTGGGTGGATGGGGATTTTAGTGGTGCCCACATTAGAAGGAGTGGCTCATTTTAATTATTTTGCCGATCTTGTTACAGGGAAAAATCTAACTGTATGAACAATATTATATGGTTGGCAGATTTATGGTGTTTGTGGTTGGAGCAGAATAACGCACTTTTCAACGGAAGTATTTTTGTTTATTCCACTTTATTAAACAGGATCAAAACTTCAGCGTGGGCTGGTTCATTTGTAATATTAGGAGAAATTTAAATCTTTTGGTTGCTGAATGGTGGCAAATCACATCAAATGTTTGCAAGCAATCTGATATTCCCATCAAATGTTTGCAAGCAATCTGATATGCTTCTTGTTGGGAATTGTTTTAAGGTTATTGTGTGTCGAATTGGTCTTTGCTGGCTACTGTGGGGTTTTTATGGAGAGGTGTTGTTAGGGGTGTTCACGGGTTGGTTTGGATGGATTTTGACAAAATCTGTTGTCCGAACCAATTATATTTATTCGGTTTGGGTTGGTTTGGATTTTGAGTTTTTTTCTATAAAATCCAAACCAAATCAAAACGATATTAGATGGGTTGGTTCGGATTGAATTCACGGGTCATGTGCTAATGTCAAATTTTTAAAAGATAAAATTATAGTCTTGATTTTTTTTTGGTATTAATTCTACTCTTGTCAGTGGCGGATCTTGACTAAAAAGTTAGGGTGGGCCGCTAATGAGAGAGACATGAAAACTCAAACGCATGAACAGAGACACAAAAACGCAAAGACCAAAGAAAGGTAACAATGAAGGGGGCGCGAAAGAGTCGTAATAGAGTTTGAGGAAAATACAATTAAAATAAACAAATATAAATTAATCATTATTCAAAAACAAAAATAAATGACTAAAAAGTAATTTTTATTTTACATAGAGACTCAATTGAAATTCTTTGTAAAAAGATAATGTTAAATTAATTTAATTTTAATTTTAAAATGCCGAAAAAAAATTCAAAAGTTATCAACCGTTTGTTCATAATTTCTAATTCTAATATAAGAGATGTGAACCAAATGCTATTGTATAATATTAAAAATATCAATAGTATAAGAATTATTAGATGGAAAAATTGTTTATATCTTAACTTTCTTATCTAATATAAGTTGTTATCATTTTGGCAAATAAGTGTAGTTGATTATATATATATATATAGTCCCTGTAAGTTCTTTTAGTTTTGTCCTTTGAGTTTTGTCCCTGTAAGTTCTTATATAGTTGAGATATATACAATCAACTAAATATAAGTTCTTATATTGAGTTAAGATATATATATATATATATATATATATATATATATATATATATATATATATAATCTTCTCTTGAGTCCCTGTAAATATGTGTTTGATTTAGTTTAGTCCCTGTTAAACTAAAATCTTCTCTTGGGTTCCTATAATATGTAAGTTCTTTGAGTTTTGTCCTTTTGGCTGCTTATATTGCAGAGACTAAAATAAAATTGACTTAAATATGATTTTCGTCCTTGCAAATGTAGCGATTTTCTAAATAAATCCCTGCAATTTTTTTTCCGTAAACACCTGTCTGTTAGTCATTTGCTGATGGGGCTAACAGTGCTGGATATTGATGTTTTCATGACTCCAAAGCAACGCTGCAACATTTTGTATACAAAACAACCCATTCTTCCTCTTCCTCTAGCTATATCTTCTCTACTTTCTCTAACTGCACTACAGCATTGTGAAGAAATGGATTTCTAGACCTATTGGAAGATAATGGGTTTCCTTACCTAATCATTATTCTGATACAAAACTATTAATCGAAATCCAAAGTTGCAAGCCAAGCATTTGGATTACCCACGGTCAAACACTCAAATGATTGAGTTGTGAGGAATGTTGTGGGTTCACTTTTTCATGATATAGCTTTGTACGGGTGAAGTTAGAGATAGATACAATCATACAAATCTAATTTATATTTTTAAACAATTCCTTTTTCAGTAATATAACCATTGGTTAGATGATGAAGTTGGGGATGGCGAAGTACAAGAATGAGATTACAGAAGAAGATGGAGCCGGAAATTAGATGTAGGGTATGAACCTTAAATTTAATTTGGAACCTAAATGTATTTTCCATTTAAGCATTTTAAAATAAAGATAATACAAAACTTTGGTCAAAAAAATAAATATAAGACAAAACAATTACGTGGCAAAGTGAAAGCCAAAAAATGTTGGACACATTAGCACTTATTACCAAAGAATTTAACAGAAGGACAAAAAAAAGACAAAATTGCAGGAGATTTATTTTAAAAAAGTTGTAGGAACTAAAGTGGAAAATCTCATATTTGCAGGGTCTAAAAACATATTTAATCTAATAAATATTATAGGGACCAAATTGGATAAAACATATATTTGCAGGGACAAAATAAAATTTTTATTTTTATAAGAACTAAACTGGATAAAACATATATTTGCAAGGACAAAACACACAATAACCCTGAAAAAATAATTCGTATTCAAGCCCCTAACTTTGCATCGAATTCACACTCAAATCCTCTCCTTCTCGTGTGCATTAATGATAATATTTAATGAAATATATTAAAGTTTTATTTTTCTTATATTTTTAGTGATATTTTTAGTGAAGTGTGATTTTTTTTTTTTTAAAAATGGAACCCCCCCAACCCTGGGTACTAAATCCGCCGTTACAACTATATACAATGTGAGATAGTCTCAAAACAGATACAAACTCGCCCTTGACTTTTACTTCCATTGTAGGTAGGGTGAGATAGGAACTTGCCCCGCTAAGGTGTGAGCAACGTTGTTGGCATTCCTCCTAGCAAACTCAACATGAGAGTTATAATTAAAGAAAGGAAGAAGACATTTACAAGCTCTAATCAGAGAGCCAAATTCAGAAATTGTATCACTCTTAAACTTGAATGCATCAACAACAAATTTTGTATCCAACTCAAAAATGACATCATGGCCTAGCTCTCGAATCAAATTGATAGTAAAATGGAGACCCGATGCTTTGCCCAAAGGAACATTCAAAATAGGTAATAGAGTGTTTTAGCTTTGAAGAAGTTACCATACTCGTCCCAGAGACACATAATACCAACTTTATTTGCTCCTAAAGAGAACGAAGAGTCCACATTGCATTTAACGAAACCTGCCATCAGCCTAGTCCACGAAGTAACAACGCCAGAAGCTGAAGACAAACGCGCTTCAGCATCGCAACCAACACAGGCCTCCTTCCATTCATTTAGCGGCCTATTACTAGCCCAAACAATAGAGGTAGCATATGCACCTTTATTCTCCCAAACACGGTCATTTCGGCTTTGCCACATGCTCCAAAGAGTCATACATGATACACCAAGCTTCATGGTTGCTATCCTGCAAAACATTTAAAATAGCAAACAATGCATAACAAAAAAGCGCATGGGCAACAACATTTGCAAGAATCACATCTAGAAGTCCCGGGTTGTTCGAACAAGCTTTAACTTTGTTGCAATAAATAAAATATGCAAAGATGATTTAGTAGATAAAGCAAACCAAGGGCAATCGTTTTCTCTACATGCAAGTTACTCGTTTCCAAAGTACACTCCATGATTAACTTATATGCATTGCGGACTGAGTACACGCCTGAAGTTTTGGGCCACCATATTCTTTGATCTTCCTAGATATATTGAACAAAGGTGTTCGAAAAATCTGATTCATAGTTGCCGTTGGAAACAAATGATCAAGCATCTCTCCATTCCACGACTTTCTTCCTGCAAGAATGAGATCAGTAACAGTGCAACACAGAGAAACGGATTAAAGTGATGGGTATCTGCTTCGTTTATCACAACACGATTAGCAGTCCACAAATCTCAAAAAATATTAATATTTCGGCCATCACCAATCATCCATCAACAACCTTCTTTAAGAACCAATCGGGCATCAGGGATGCTACGCCACACAAAACTAGAATTACTACCCTTGGGCACATGCGTGAAGTCACACCTAGGGTAGTACTTGGTTTTGTAGAACCTCGCCACCAAAAAAATCAGGAGAACTCATCAACCCCCACCCTTGTTTCCCCAATAAAGCAATGTTTAAGACATACAAATTTCGAAACATGTTGTGGAACCTGTCGACTATCGGGATGTGTAGAAAAGACAAGACGTCATCAAGTGTGACACTCATCTCTCCAATCAGAAAGGGAAGCTTGAGGTGTTTGGTTGCCATCACATAGCTCTAATGTCTGGGTGGAGGTCCATAATACTCTGCCTGAGGGAAATTATGTTGAGCGCTTTACGGTCCTTCATTGGTAATGGTTTCTATTAGTCAAACATTAAAAAAAACATACCAATTATAATAAATATTAAATACTTACCGTCCCATCCCAAAGTGATTTAGCAAATTAAAGTGTGAGCTGTAACAATCCAAGACCGACTTGTCTGTCCTCCGGACCTCTCGGGTACTACTCAAGAGGCCACAAAAGATAAGAAAAACAACTAATAAAAAAAAAAATTCGATACCATATAATGATAAAACGAAATCCAAACATGATAAATAGGACCTTCATTGGCAACACCAAAACTGAGCCACTCACACGCACTCCACGTCCAATACAAGCCTCATTTATAACGCCTTGGTGTGGTCATCCTCCTTAAACTTCTACAAAGATTTGTGAGATTCTCTAGCACTTCCTCCTCCTTATCTGCGTATAAGCCTAAGTGCTTGCTGATCTACAATGTTCTCCTTACTTCTTGGATGTTCCTTTGAGTCTTCCTGAGAATTGAAGTTCTGTAGCGATGTCTTTCCCTTTTTTGTTTTTTGCCCTTCCTTGTCTTCTTTACTTTCGCCGTTACGAACACCCTAGATGAGTTCCTTGCACCGAGAGTGGCTACCCTACATCCTACTCACGTGAGACTCCTTCAGATGGGCTCATAAACAAAACGATTTGAATTGTACATAAATAATTGAGTCCTAATTCATTTATTTAATAACTCAATTTTCAACTGATCAAGTTTGCCTTATTTGATTAATCAAACATGCTTATAATTAAATCAAGTATCTATATCTATATATTAAACAATTGAGAATGCATCTCAATAAATGACATTACACATGTCATTTTTTTATGCATTTGCTAATTAATTCGCTTGCTTTAGGAAAGAATTTCATATTAAAATAATTAATTGAATTTAAATATTCAAATTATGCAAATAATGAAATTCATCTAACACATAGAAATAATTTTAGACATTTTGATTCACAATTAAACATTATCTCAACCTGCCAAGCCAAATCAGTTACAAATTTCGAATTTGAAGTGCCAAAGATTCCACCCCCAATGAAATGGAACCACTTCTATAAATTTTGGTCATTTCAATGGGTATGCATATTCTTAATCGCATTTGAGTGTATACCTGATCGCATTAAGAGACCTATTTGTATTTAAAAATATAAAATCTGCAAAAAAATGTAGATTAGTTTTTTTTACTTGAAAAAGAATATAGATTAAAAAAAACTTAGTGACCAACTTTTTACAAAGTGGCAACAAATTAAGGCAAAAAAACCATTGGGGAGCAAAAAAAAAAAATTTATATACCAAAATAATGCACATTGTGGGTTATTTACCAAAGTAGGCAAAAAAAATTTTTAGTTCAGAAGTCCCCCCCCCGGGGTGACTTCTGAACTGTGTTTTGCAATTTTTTTTTAAAATGCAGTTCAGAAGTCGCCCCCCCCCCCCCAGGGTGACTTCTGAACTGCATTTTGCAATTTTTTTTTAAAATGCAGTTCAGAAGTCGCCCCCCTCAGGGTGACTTCTGAACTGTGTTTTGCAATTTTTTATTTAATTATATATTAATATATAAATACCTAAATAAATTTATAAAAATGATTATACCTATTTATAATTTAATTACGTTAATATTTACCAAAAAAAAGTGAGAGATTAAAAATTGGAACATAATATAATATACAAAAAAGACTGAAATAAAGAACAAAATTTTCAGAAATACAAGAATAGAAAATAAAAAACGAAACGAGAGGAAAACATGATCGAAACTACTTCCACCAAAAATTTTCTGGTAGTGGCCATTAGACCCCTGGAGGGATAACCCGACGAATGATCTCATCGGTGCACTCTGCACAATCCACACTTCAACAGTGCACTCTGCACAATGCATAATGTAATAGTGCACTCTGCACTATGCACTATGCACTCTGCACAATGCACTCTGCACAATGCACTCTGCACAATATAGAAATTAATAGTGCTCTCTGCATAAAGCACTATTAAAGACAAAAGAGTATATTATTGATCCAAATGTAATAAATGTCACATAAGATTAAACCCTTAAAATTAATAACTTAGTTAATATAAAATTACAATAATTGATAAATTAAACTAAAAAGACAGTACAGAAAAAAATTAACAAAGATGAGACCCAGTTCCACACTTTCGAGGTTGGGGGACACGCCGTGGACGTTGATGCCGATGTGGTGGTTGATGTTCTTCCTCAGTCGGGGCAGGGGGCAGTGGCTCTGGAAAATCTTGGGGAACTGATGAAGAACTAGCACCGCCGGCCTGCTCTTGAATTTGATGAAGCAACGCCACAGATTGCGCAGAGCCGGGTTGGACCCCAAAGCACTCATAGAACATATCGGGGTCCCTTTCGGTCGTAGAATGTCGATATGTATCTTGAAAAGGAGTATGTTCTACTGACTGGTTGTATTGTTCGTAATATTGGAATGTTGGTGTGTGGGAGATAGAGTGGCGGTGAGGCACATCTTCTTGGAATGTTGGTGTGTGGGAGATAGAGTGGCGGTGAGGCACATCTTCTTGGGTCCTCTGTTGAATTGGTGGTGCACGTCGATGTCGATTACGGTTACGTTCTCGACGTTCGGTTTGAGTAGTTAGGGGAGCTGGCACGTCTTGTTCATCTTCTTCATCCACATCACGAACATTTGAAAGACCACGTGGATCCCTTAGATGTTGGTCGGCTGAAATGTATGGCCTTGATTTTTTTAGAAACCAGCGCATGTATTTATCTGATTGCGTTGGTTTAGCAAAGCAGGGTCGACCCACAACACATCGATTTTGTCTATCATTCCATAAATCAATTGACTGTCTGTGATATACAGCCCAATTGACATCAGTCTGTCCCTGCATGGTGATGTTGTGCATGTGACTGATATCTATTGGTGCTGATGGTATGTCTTGGACGAGGCCAAATTGCAAGGTCACTCTATCCGCATGGTGCCATTCTACAATATGGAAACAGACCATAGCCGTGTTTGTAGTCCATATGCCTTGGTGCCGATATGCTATTTCTGGCAAATTGAATTCCCGATATGGCAACCACTCAAACTCTTCATGTGTCATGCGGTCTATTGCACACATCAAGGAGCGGTTCACGTACCAGAGTTCCTACAGAAAGGCTTGGATTGCTAAACAAAAAGCAATCGAGCTTATCTTCGGTAATTGGGAGGACTCTTACAATGAAGTAACCACGTGGCTACATGCTTTCTCTTACTATATTCCAGACACAGTTCACGACTGGCAGTACAAACCATTCTATGAGAATGGACAACTAGTTACCGACAAAGGTGTATTCCACCGCATCTTTTGGAGTTTTGGCCAGTGCATTAAAGGCTTTCAATTTTGCAAACCAGTTGTCTCTGTTGATGGAACATGGTTGTACGGTAGGTACAAAGGGTGTCTTCTTTTGGCAATCGCACAAGATGGAAGAAACAACACCTTCCCAATTGCATATGCAGTGGTCGAGGGTGAGACAAAGGAGGCTTGGTTTTTCTTCCTATCTCGTTTAAGACACTATGTGACACCACAGGAGGGTATTTGTTTAATATCAGATAGACACGAGTCTATCAAAAGTGCTGTTACGCAACTAAACACCAATTGGAAACACGTCTTCTGTGTTCGCCACATAGCACAAAACTTCATGAGACACTTCAAAAACACTCCTGCCAGGAAACATGTCATCAATATGGGTGAGTATTTTTAACATTTGTTTTAATTAATTTCTTTCAAATTTCCATTCCATACTTACCAACATCTTCTTTTTTTTCTTCAGCATATTCAATGACGGAAAAATCAGCCGATCACTACAAACAACAAATTGGTCGGGAAGTAGGTCCTGAGGGGGTGGCTTGGGTTGAAGACATAACCGCAGAACAATTGTTGCAGTCGTGCGATGGAGGTTCCCGTTGGGGGCACATGACAACAAACCTTGCAGAGTGCATCAACAATGTCCTTAAGGGGGGTGCGGAATCTCCCTATTCGTTCATTGATAGATGCAACATATTTCAGGATGAACGAGGTTTTCGTCAAAAGGGGAACACAGGCACAGGCAATGTTGAGATCCGGAACTATGTACTCTGAAAAATTGTTGGAAAATATTGCCAGGAACATAGAAGTCTCAAAAACGCATAACGTCGCAGTTCACGATCGTGCCCAACAATTGTTCCGAGTAGAAGAACTTGTACGACCACAAAGTGGTAGACCTGCGCGAACATTCGTGGTGAACTTCAGAGCAAAAACGTGTGAGTGTGGGGAATTCCAGGCACTTCACTACCCTTGTTCACATGTCATCGCAGCATGCTCAAAATGCAATTACGACCACATGCAATTCGTGGATCCACCGTACACAATGGAGAATGTTTTCAATACTTACATTGTGGAGTTCCCACCCTTGCCAACTGAGACGTCATGGCCTTATTTCAATACTTTAGAACTACATCATGATCCAACTAAACGGAGAGATAAAAAGGGTCGTCCACAGTCTACCCGTATTCGTACAGAGATGGATCAAAGAGAAAGGGGTACACGCACCAAAAGATGCGGAATTTGTAGAAATGAAGGTCACAACAGAAACAACTGTCCTAACCGCAATTAAATTGTTGTAATATTTCGGATTAGTTTTTTAAATAACTATTGTAATTGTCGGTTGGTCTTTTAAATAAATTATTGCGTTGCAATATTTCTTTGTGACCCTTAAATTTAATTAGGAAATTTGGATTAAACATATTAATTATCTAAATACAATTTTTTATTTAAATTAATTTAATTTAATTTTTATCATTTTAATATATAATTAAATAAAAAATAAAAAAACACAGTTCAGAAGTCACCCTGGGAGGGGGCGACTTCTGAACTGCATTTTAAAAAAAATTTGCAAAATACAGTTCAGAAGTCACCCTGGGGGGGGGGGGGGGGGGGGGGGGGGGGGCGACTTCTGAACTAAAAATTTTTTTTGCCTACTTTGGTAAATAACCCACAATGTGCATTATTTTGGTATATAATTTTTTTTTGCTCCCCAATGGTTTTTTTGCCACAAATTAAACGTCTAAATCAAATCAGCTTATCTCCAAATTAAACGTCTAAATAAAATCAGCTTATCTCCAAAATTGTTTTTACTAAAATTTGTAAAATGATTGTTACAAATTAAACAATTTTATGCTTTAATATGGATTAAATGACAACCAAATCAGCTTATTTCCATTTTCAACTATAGAATGTCCCTACCTCACTTGCTGGAAATATCAAAAATCAACTTTTAATCAAGTATAAAAATGAATTCAATTTTAGAAATCCTTAATTTTGACATATAAATAAATATTTCTAAAAGGTAATTTTTTGACCACATAAATAAGGACAAGGGCTGAATATTAACATTTCTAAGCGGTGATTTTTTCACCATGTAAATAAGGATAAAGACTGAATATTTTAATTTTAATTAATGAATCTTTTTCAATCACATATTATTGGCGTCTTCTTATATATGCAATAAAGTGATATTCAATTTGCCTACAAAACCAAATAAACCTTTTTTGACGTAAAAAAAAGGCCCTTTGATATTTTGAACGAGAGAGAACAATGATACTAAAAAATGCATGGCTAAGCAAGTGGCGGAAACTCCTTAATTAATACCATTTGTCTCATTATATAATACTTCTCTTTAGTATTCCTCATGTTGCTATTCCTTTTTTGGTGTGTCACAAAGATGAGTGTTGATGAGTTCCTTAGTTCACTTGCTATTCTTTTAAAAAATACTTAATATGCATTCTTTTACATATGAGTATGACAGCTTAATGTATCAACACACACACGTGTGTGTGTATATATATATATATATATATATATATATATATATATGCCTTCTTTCATTAAGCTTCTTTTACATATAGTATCCTAGTGACAATATTGTGTGACCAGCTATCATATTCTATTGGTATAAAAATTAGTGAAATTCATTTCTGACCAACTGGATAATTTCTCCCGAGTTTAGTTGGTTATCAACATGATGATATTTACATACAGGCTATTTTGCAGCTACGGGAAGGAATTAGTTACAAGTTAATGAAATTGGGAGGTTGTTGCATTGCAGGATTGATTTATACGGGTGAAGACAAGGAGCCAAAGAGTTATACATCTGGGAGGGAGCTTTTTAAATTGATAATTGCATGTCTATGGGGGCTGATGCAATATTTGATATAAAAGTTAGTAGGATGGGCCAAAAATGATATTAGGAATCTATGTTACAAGCACTACTCCTCAAACTTTAGATTTCTTACTCAATCTTGACCTTTCGCAAAAGCTGTGCAAATGGAGCAAGTAAAGGACGTGAGACTGGGAGGTAGGCGACTCAAAAATTGTGCAATCCCTTGACCAAATATATGACCATGTCATGACATGCTCATTAATATCGTTATTATTTAGAGATAGTGTATGTGATGAAGAACTCTAATCACCATAATACGATATCGTTTATGCTTAAAAAAATAAAATTAACATGAACTTTTGATAGTTTAAATCTTATTTTCAAATCACAAAAAATAACATATATACATGCATTAATTTTGCTACTAGCTTACAAAATATAAATTATTCGACAATAATTTTCAATAACATATTAATACCCGTGCAGTCACGGGTTAATTATTCTAGTATGACAAATAATGCATGGTGATGGTGCTTCAGATACTAGACTTATCAAGGGGATATAATATGCGTTGAGGCTTCTATATGGTTTACCACTATTAGCAACTTGTGTTGTTGTATATATGTGTAGCCTTAAAGTCATGTTTGATAGCTCTCAAATCAAGGAGAGCTTGAATTATTTTCAGCAGCTTCTCACGGAAGGTGTCTTTGATATCTCTTTGTCGGGAAGAAAACCTGAGGACTCCAAGACTTCGAAAAGAATTGTTTTATCTGACTGTCAAAGTCGAAAGGATGGAACACTATCATTTTTTCAATGTTTGTGATAGTTTATTATCATTTTAATGCTAAATGTTGCGGCATAATTAGCACCAATGTTTGTTGAAGTCAATGAAGTTGGTGTATTCTTCTGTTTCAGGTATAAATGCATTATTTTTTATATATGGTAATATGGTATAAGTTTTGGTTGCTGACTGATTTTCTTTTGATTCTTAAGATCAACCTTGTGTTTCTGTACATCAATTGCATTGACAGGTATGATCTGCATCTCAAAGTTTATACTTTCGTTTAGTCGATGGATTTTATGATAGGGAATTATAACTGTTTACATGTCATTGTTGATATAGAAAGACATGCTTCCTAAAATTAGAGTTCACTTTGGCTGACGGATCGTATGAGCACTTGAATTGGATGAATGGGGATTCAGTAACCTATTTGAGTTTGGTCTTGAATTTGATATGTTTGTGCATAATATATATTTGTTATTTTAATGTCTACATACTTTTATTTCATATTTTATTCATAAGCCCATATAACCATGGTTTAAGCTTTCATTTGCTTTTTTTTTTTTTTTTTATATTTTGTAGTCAATAGGTTTGGAAAATATAGCATAGTTTATCAATGCAGGGAAGATAGATTCTTCTGAAATGATCACAATTAAAACACTCAAGGTTTTGTGGATGTTTACTCCTTTCAAATGTATTTGTTTGCTTCATGAGCTTCTTCTCATTTTTCTGATTATTATTGTAACCATATAGGATGCAGGTGTACTAGGGAAGCAAATGAAATATGGAGTAAGATGACGAAGCACTGTTATGAGAAGATCCAGTGGCCAATTCATCTAGAGTTATACTTTAGTTTGAAGGCTATGAGTGTTTTGAGGGCAATGATCAGGTGTTTTGATTTTTAAGTCTAAATTATACATATTTTAAACTCATATTGGGCTAATATTATGATTTCACAAGCATTCGTAAACTCATAACTAACCATCATTCTAATTTTATTTTATGATAATTTAGTTGTCGGGTTGAGAGCTTGCATTCTTCTGTCTTTATAGAAGCATAAACATCAAGTTAAATTTTCAATATAAAATATAAATTATAGGTGCTAGATTGTGGCAAAAAGGATGATTTCTATTTCCTTGAGGAGTTATCATTTGCGAGTATTTGAGTGTTATGATATTTTTCAATGCTTGCAAGTTGCAACTGTTTTTAAGAGTTACTCTTGTTTTTAGTATTTTAGGCCTCATAAAAAGGATGTTATTTAGAATACTATTGAGAAAAAGTGATCGTATGATTGTCATGCCTACTATTAAATCATGTCTCTTGGGTAAAATGCATCATCATGCCCTCTCATTGTCTATCTTTCTTTTATACTGAATAAAGTTATAGCTGTCTTAATTGGATAGTTGAAACTTGAAAGTTAAACCGCGTTTCCCCCATTAAACAACTATCAAGTTCCCTGTTGGTTGTTAGTAATATTGGTGTAATTGTAAGCTATGCGATATATATTGGTTAGATGAGATTTATATTGTGTCCTGAAATTGTATTTTGTGTTATGTTTGTACTTATGAAATTGTACCAAAAGTATGTTTTCGTATTTTTACTCCAATATTATTGGTTTCACATGGACCAATTATTTTTCTCCTTTTGATACTGAAAGGCACCAAATTTCCCCAGTTTTTTTAAGTATTTTATGCTAATTTATCTTCTTTCCAATCACAAGTTTCGGTTTAATAACTTCATGTGTACTTTGTAGTCTCCTTTGCAAGGGGCTTTACCACTGAACAATTTTGTTTCTTGAATATATTTCATTGCTATTCCATGGTCATATCATATAATTTTAGTTAATTTGATTCTGAATCAAAAATTGTGTAGTCGCTAATCTAATAGGAGAAAAAGATTTGATGGGAAACTCCTAGCTCCATTTGTATTTGGATTGCTAACTCATTCTGGTAATAAGGTTTTGCAACTACATTTTCTCCTTCCTATATGAATTAACCAAGCCTTTATGTTTTTCTGATCCTATCATTTAATTCTTATACGAGATTACACATACTAATATTAATAAATATTTTACATCATGTTGCTGAAAATTATTACTTTTTAAAAATGTGTTGAGCTCAATTTTAGTGTTTGCATGTTAATGATTGGTCACTTTCAAAATTAAAATTATTTGTATTGAGCACTTTTTTATGTTGCGTGATGAACTGATTGTTAACATTTGTTCCCACATTTCAGTCTTTTGTCCTTTCATGAACTATAATAGCCTTTGCCAAGCACTTGAATGTTGCAGGGAATATCAACCAAATCCATGCTACTATGAAGTTCCTCATGCTCTCAATTGTTGACTCGGATGTAAATGACATAGACACTTGATTAGAATGGAGGAGTTTCATTATTAAAAGTTCCAAATGGTGATGTAAGTGATGATTATTTTATCATCATCCGTGGCAATTGGAGATGTTCTATTTGAAACAATAGTTCACATCCTCTCTTTTTTGTGTTCTTTCTCCAAGTACCAAAATATTAATATATTTTTGTACTATTATCCACTTATATTTTGAAATTATATCCCTTTAGTTGTGCGAAATGTAGAAAAGCGCATTATTATTGCTTTTTGAAAAATAAATTCTTATAAATATTTGCATATCACATATTTTTATGCCAAAATATCCATAATCTTCATTTTCTTTTTTTTGGACTACCATTATAAAGCTGAATATAAACTTCTACATAAATGACATATTTTTATAAATAAGTAATAGTGTACAAAGAGAAATACTTAAGCAAAGATTAATTAGTTTTTTGAATTGTTTTATTTGACAAACTTTTAATAATTAAACCAATTGAAATATAATTGTTTTCTGATGTTTGATTCTGCATATATTGTTTGCTATATTTAGAATTTATTTTATCATTTCTATTTAGTATGAAGTTAAATTAGTAATTAGTTTTTTTTTCTATTGAAAAAGGTGAGATAGGAACGCACAACCATTATATGAAGTTATATCATGTCCAGAAGTCTAACAAAATACAAGTGCCTTTTCATCCCTTTCCTTCTAAGCATCATGGGATTGAGGGCTAAATCCCTTGGGTGCCCAAGAGATTCCGCATTACATATTTTTCAAAAAAATAGGCATTTTTTGATAAAAAAAAAGTTATGTGCGTGCAAATGTAGTGGTTACGTAGGATCTCATATAAATATTCATAAGATTGTCAATTTAGACCTATTAATATTGACTTTTTAAAATATGATGTATACCCGTGCAAGCACGGGTCAATTATTCTAGTTCTAGTATATAACATTTGAGAATGAATCTCATTAAATTCATCTCCACGTGTCATCCTCCCATCAATTTAGTAATGAATACTCTTTTGTTTGTAATTAATGTTATCCATGACAATATCTTACCAAAGCAATAAAAAAGGAATAATTTGTGGTATATTAAATACGGACTCTCATTAATAAACAAATAAAGAATGAATAAAAATAAAATGAAAAAACTGAATGAAATTGATATATATATTAGCAGAAATGGAATTGATATAAAATGACATTTTTTAACTTATTATTTACTATTTGAATTCTAAAAAAGTATAAACAATCATAAATTACAAATAACAAAAAATCAGAAATTTATAAAAAGCAGGTTTAAATTATATATCACAATTAATAATAAAAATATAATCATAATAAATTGTTTTTTGACAATAAACATAATGAATTGTAAATCGTAACTTTGGTCCACCTCTATTACTTTGGAATCTTTGTATAAATAATAAGTTTAAAATTAGTTAATTAAAATTTTACAAAAGTTTTGAAATGATAAAATAGTATAACATCTATATTTAAGGTTATATTTATATTTTGTAGACATGTTAGTTTTTTTACGGAGACCTATAGCTAATTAGGCCCTAATAGTTCAAAATGTTCCATGTTGTGTATTTGCATAAAAATAGCCAAATTGACTTTTAGACCCAACAAGGTAACTTTTTAAAAAAATTAAAAATGTTCCTTTAAATTAATTCATGTTTGTTGTTCATGGTCAGTAATTTTACATATAACTGTAGTATACCAAATTAGAAATACTAATGAATTGGACGGACAAAAATTCAAGCCCAGTATGAAACATGATTTAACCGGAAAATATTAACTCTTTTATTTCCTTTTTTGGAAACACTTTTATTTCTTGGTACCCTAATTTCAACCCGTTCTAAATAACTTTTAGACTCCTTCCCCAGTTAGTTACCTCATATTCTTTAGACGAGCATAATATTTGGGTTTAGGATTTTCAATCAACTCTCATTTGATCCCTCACTTTTCATCTCCATTGTCAATCATGGCTAGACATGACCCCTCTGATACGGTCTTCCATTCCCCCTTCTACACCTATATCAGAGATCTGAAAATGTTTTCCTTTCTATGCTATTCTATGATATCTCATGATTTTTTAGCTTCGATTTTTTAATTTTCCTCCACTTCTCTTTTATGTATCTCATTCTCTTTTATCACTTCAAGCATTGAGCCCATGGTGTCATTTTACCATGACTCTCGCTTACCCTCTCGGAACGCACTATAGAGATTACCACTGACAATTGTAGGTTGTATTGCAACATAACTTTGTAGAGGCATACTCACAGGACTTTGATTATCGCACCATGTTCTAAAATAATTTCTATAGATTAATTTTTTTCTTCAATATTAGTTTTGACTTTATGTCCTTAGTCCCACGCCTCACTATTCTCTGCTTTAAATTTTTGTACGTTAGTGCCTGTTTAAATCATCACCAATGGGAAATAATAACTAACCCCTCTTTGTCTCCTTTTTTTTGTTTCAAATTTATGGTTTTTGTTGCAAAAATGATATTTGTTTGGCCTTGACACTTTGATTAGAATGGAGGAATTTTGCCATAAAAAGTTTCATACGTGTTGTTAAGTGATTGTTATTTTATCATCAACTATGACAATTGAAGGAGATGTTTCATTTGAAATAATATTTCATATCCCCTCTAATTTTTTTTCTTTTTGCAAGTACCAAAATATTAATGTATTTTTTTTACTATTTTCCACTGATACTGGGAAATTATATTCCCTTTAGTTTTGCAAAATTAATTATAATTTGAAAAACAAATTCTTATAAACATTTGTGTATCACATATATTTATGACCAGATCTCTCATAATTTTTATCGTCTTTTTTATGGACTATCATCTATAGAGATGAATATAAATTTACAAAATAAATGACATAATTTTATAAAAATATAATAATATTTAGAGAGAAATACTTAGGTGAATGTTATATCTGTCAAAGTTTTAATGATCAAACCAATTGAAACATAATTGTTTTGTTATGTTTGATGTTTGATACACATATATTGTTTGATATATTTTAAATTTATTTTATCATTCCTATTTAGTATGGAGTTAAATTAGTAATTAGCTTACGATTTTTTTTCTAATGAAGAAAATTGAGAAAGGAACAGACAACCATTATATGGAGATATATTATGTCCAGAAGTCTATTAATATACAAACACTATTTTATCTCTTTCTTTTTAAGTATTTCATTCAATTCAATACCATATAAACTAATATTTAACAAAAAGCAATCAGGGATGGAAGGCTAGAGCCGTTAGGTGCCCAAGAGATCACTCATTACATATTTTTCAAAAACATACGTGTGTTTTAATAAAAATAAAATAAAATATGTGCGTGCGAATATTGTAGTGGTTATGTATATCTCATACAAATATTCATGAAAATATCTATTTAAAAATAATAATATTGGAAATATTTTTAAAAGATGAGGTACTCCTGTGCGAGTCGTCTCAATTTTGTAACAGAAATTGAGGGTCGATTACCAAAGTTTTTGATATATTAATGTATACAAATGTAAAATATACAATACATATTTAAGGTATATGTATTTTTATACGCCCAAAACTTTAGAAATTGAGAAGATCTTTACCCCGTGCGAGGCATGGGTCTATTATTCTAGTTGAACTAATTTTGAGTGGTTATTGTTGATTATATAATTTGTTTTATGGATTGATTATGTTATTTTGTAAAATGAAGCCTAAATTATTTGCATAATATGTAATCCTTATTTTTTAGTGAGGTCCTGTTTCCTACGAGAATTTTGGGTTTTAATGAAAAAAGAAGGAAATAAGTGATGGCATATTGTAAATTTGTAATTGCCAACAATAATTACATTGCACTTATTTATAAACAAATTTGGAGTTAACCATCTAAGTTCTAACTACTTGTGTGTTATATTATAATATATATAAATATAATACCTCATGGTAAAGCACTCAACAATGACAAATCAAACGTTGACGTTGTCTTCGTATATTTATTTACTCTCTAGAACGAAGATATTGTGACCATCAAGTTTTTTCTTTCAACAATTAACATTTGACATTTGTAGATCTGTCAAAATACCAAATTTTCATTTGACAGAACACAGACTTAGAAGGCAATTGTTCAAAATGTAAATGAATTTTCTGTGGGTCAAGATGTTAGATGTGAACAAAGGTGATTCCTAATTTACTTTTCGAGAAGATCGCATAATAATATATAGGATTTTTATGTAATTTTCTTTTCCTCACCTAAATAAAGAACCTTTCCTTTTTTGTCTTCCCTTTACCAATGCTTTTCACGAGGAAAGAAAATACTCCTAAGGAAGAGATTTTGACAATTCTTTCGTTCCCACTTGTCACGGATGTTGAAATGAAAAGAAATTTGATCTTTGACCACTTTCTATCTGGCTTTGTTTGAGTCCCCAGCATGCGTTTTACTTGTATTGCAATGCAAACGTTGATTGATGCCCAAAATTGGCGACATAGTTTAATTTTGGTTGACTTTTAATTTGAATGTTATGGACTAATGATAATAGCTATGCTAGACTTGTTGCCTCAAACAAAAATGTATAATTCCAATTTGGCTTCCATTGATAATTATGTAACGACAAGTCAATTGCATGATTGCGACAAAAATTGATTTAATTAAAAGTGAATTGAATGTAAAATGGTTCGTATTAGGATACATTCACATAAAAGTGATTTGAGATATAAATTCTAGTCTAAAAATCATGTTCGGAGGCAAAAGCTACAAATCTCAACTTTAAGTTTGGATCAATCCTATAGACATAATTAATTCAGATAGAGAACACTCAAATGTGTCAAAATCAACTTCATGTATCTAGAATAATTTCAACTCTCTCAAAAGTGAAATCAAACATGCAGTAATTCATTGATAGCTCAGATGGTGAACTAACCGACTCAAGAAGTTTGATTAGGAGGTTCGAGATTCGAACCCAAAAAACTAACATAATTACTAACACACTAACGTAAGTCACTGCTTACGATAGCGCATCTAACCGACAATTACTACTCTAAAATTATCTTTTGCTGTGGTTAATATAATTGACACAATAAGGGAATAATTGTGAAACGGTTAATTAATGTAACTTGAAATTATCAAAATGACAAATAAAAATGAACAGATTTCTTCTAAAATACTGATAATAAAAAAGAAGTGTTAGATATATTTTTAGTCCCTATAAAATTTGAATATTTTGTTTTTAGTCCTCGCAAAAACTTTCACTCACTTTTAGTCCTAATATTTTCATCTATCGATGCTTTTAGTTCTTCATGACTTTTGATAGCGCTTAAAATTAAAGTGCTATTGAAAGACTCAAAAAAACGTTATGAAAAGTCATCAGAGACTAAAAGTATTGATGGACGCAAATATAGGGACTAAAAGTGAGTAAAATTTTTTATAGAGATTAAAAATAATTTTTTAAAATTTTATAGGGTTCAAAAATATTTTTAACCCTAAAAAGAAATGGAGTATAAACTTAATGCAATGCAAGACAATAATAGTATTCTTAAAACCAGATAGAATTGAATATATTGTCCAACCAGGTACACCGTCTTCATTGACAATTAGTTAACCTCCATTTGAACTATCACAAACCGGATTGAACCGCTAAATGTAACTAATCAATCTGAGTTACACCGAATAAAACAATATGTGATTACTTAAAATTGTTTTATTCGGTTCAATTGTTTCGTGGACACAATATGCGATTACTTAAAATAAAAAGATGCTTAACCATTTGTCGGCTTTTAGAGTTCTTAAAACCAGAATGGTCGAACTAGATACCATCTTCTTTGACAATTAGTTAACCTCTATTTGAACTATCACGAACCGGATTGAACCGCTAAATCTAATTAAATAATTAATCAATCTAGATTGAACCACTAATCAATCTGATTTACCCCAAATAAAACTACAGTATGTGATTACTTAAAATAAAAAAAACACCTAACCACTATTTAGTTTTTCTGTAACCAGTATTAAAAAATTAACATGGTGGGACCAAAGAAAATAAAAAATTATCCTTGCCATAGGCTTGTGTTTGATTGGTCCATAATTTTGGTAAAGAAACTTCTGTGTACTCACTCAATATATAATTTTTTTATGTGGGAAATAGAGGTTCACTCAATATATAAGTCCACAACCACAAGTTCTATTCCATTCCATCTAACAAATTAAACACATAATCTTTCTACACTTAATTCTTTCTGTCTCCAAAATTTTCACCATGGTTCTCTCAAAAACAGCCTCCGAATCCGATGTTTCTGTCCATTCAACCTTTGCTTCCCGCTATGTCAGGACTTCCCTTCCCAGGTACCTACATTAAAAAGTTTGTCACCATAGGAAAAATTTTACTTAATTTTTGATGTAATAGTATATATATATATATATATATATATATATATATATGGATCTATGTGTGATGTAATTTTTGTTTCACGTAGGTTCAAGATGCCGGAGGAATCGATTCCAAAGGAGGCAGCATACCAGATAATAAACGATGAGTTGATGCTTGATGGAAATCCTAGACTGAATCTTGCATCTTTTGTGACAACTTGGATGGAACCTGAATGTGATAAACTCATCATGGCTTCCATTAACAAGAACTATGTTGACATGGATGAATACCCTGTCACCACTGAACTTCAGGTAATTTATAAGTCTACCCACCCCAGTTACTTACTTTTGCTTCTCCACATGTATTAATTCTTATAATACTAACATTTTGGAACTTTGGAACATGCACCTTAGAAATAAATAAATGGATTTTATAATTTTAAGGCCGAAAAAATATCTAACTTTAGGTCATTTTAGGCCGTTTTAGAGTCGATGAATCACTTATGTTGTAATAGTGGCATAAGCTAATTTGAGATATTGAGATCAACCTAATATTTCTAAGTTTGATTCTCACAATGTAAGTTTTTTTTTCTAAAGCGGTGATTATTCTCTCGTTGCAAACATTGCGAAAATATAATTCTTCGTTACTTTTACAATATTTTAATTTTTTTTAGAAAAAGAAACATATAGCTAGTTGATTAAAACAATTATTTTTCTGCCACGTTAGGATAAATAAATTGGATTGCTTTTGTTGATTCGAACAACTAATGTAATGATTTGACCCTGTATTAATTGATTTTTTTAAATTCATTGACTTTTTAATGAAGTACTAGTAGCTTGTGTGAGTTAATTTATTTAATGAATAATTATGACATTTTGTCAAACTTTTAAAATTTACCATATTCTTTAATATTAAGTACATTACACGTTTATTACTTATTTTATATTTTTATTTTCTCGATGTCTAAGTACATTTGTTAAAATTTGGATTAATTTTGCTAAAATAGTTAATTCAAATAATCAAAGGATAGATGCCTAGCTAACACTAACTGCTAACTTAATAGAAGTCAATTGATATTCTTCAATTAACTTAAATAGTCAGTTAGTAAATAGTACAAGTTTTGCTCATAATTTAAAGTTACTAATTAATTGAGGTTGCTTAACTCATCTTGTTGAATATTTTTGTATACTAAAAATATTTTTAAAATAACTAAAACTTACATTTTTTATTTTTACACAAAATATCTAATTGCTTGCTCATTAGAAATTGACATAAACCTACATGTCAAACTCAAGGGTCCTACGTCTTAACTTTTTCCTTAAAAAAGTCTTAAACTTTATTTTCATGATCGCTGTCTTCTTTCAAAGTCTTGTTTTAAATTTCAATATTCTTTTCCTTTTTTTATAAACAATTAATATTTGTTTCCCTCCATATTTATTACTCATCCTAATTAGTCTTCTAATTTTTATTCTGGCTTTAAGACTTTTTTGGTTGTATTTTTGAAAAGACAATGTTACAGATTTCTGGTTTCCCTAAATTTGCTCCTTTGACTAAATTGATAGACTAAAATAATTTTTAGAGACTAGCTTATTATAAAAAAGTAGTAAAAGAGAACATGTGATGGAGCACAGTAACCAATACTATTTTTTCATTTTTACATCTGTTAAAGCATGGAAGGTTGTGGACTAGGTAGTTTATGTCTGAATATGATATTGATAGCACAGATCTTAAGATCCTAAACACCCCGATAATCTGAAAAAGAAACAAATTTCTCGTACTTGGGAAAAAAAAGAAAAACTATGAGTTTATGATTGTTTACATTTATTATTTCTAAAATAAATATTGATGGTAAGAATATATATATATATATATATATATATATATATATATATATATATATATATATATATTCATTAGCTTACAACCATTAACCGCTACTGTAAAAAAAAACTCTTTTTTTTTTACAGTAAAAAAAAATATTTTTTGACAATACCAAAAAAAAAGTTATTTTTTCAACACACTAGTTGGGATGACAGTGACATAGTTGAAATGTATTATTATTTTTTGTCAAGATTGAAAGAATTTTTGAAAGGGTTTTTTTTACACCACCTTTTCACCCTATACTTCCACAAAAAGTGAAATCCGAAAATACCACTCCACAAAATTGACACAAACGGATTTATTTCCCATGGAGGTAAATCCGCTTTGTAAAAAATACAAAGCAGATTTATCTCCCATGGAGCTAAACCGCTTTGTAAAATACAAATACAAAGCGGATTTACCTCCATGGGAAATAAATCCGTTTGGAACTTTTTCATGGAGGGTATTTTCGGTTTATCAAATTATGTGGGGGTATATGATCAAATTTTTATTTACTACTTTTATACAAATTATGAAAATTGAAAACAAAAACTAAAGTAATAATTTAAGATGAACAAGGAAAACTTTTCCTTACATCCAAGACTGTTTACTCATATTAGTATATGAGTAGAAACTAGAAATAGGATGATGACAGAGTATGCCATTAAAATAGTAAAAGATTCAATGACCAAGAAATTCTCCTAATGACATTATTTGGTTTATGATTCTCACTTACTTTTTTCTAACATGTATGTATATATGCAGAACCGATGTGTGAACATGATAGCTCATCTTTTTAATGCACCACTTGAAGAATCAGAGACTGCAGTTGGTGTTGGCACAGTTGGTTCATCAGAGGCCATAATGTTAGCTGGATTAGCATTCAAAAGAAGGTGGCAAAATAGAAGAAAACAAGAAGGAAAGCCTTATGATAAGCCCAACATTGTCACTGGATCCAATGTCCAGGTAAGTACATAAATATATAACCACTAATTATCATTGCTTGATGGAAAAGGAATTGACTATAGAGTTTTAATTGTTTTGTTCATGTGAAGGTTTGTTGGGAGAAATTTGCAAGGTATTTTGAGGTGGAATTGAAAGAGGTGAAACTATCTGAAGGATACTATGTAATGGACCCTAAAAAGGCTGTGGAATTGGTTGATGAGAATACCATTTGTGTTGCTGCTATTCTTGGGTCCACACTCAATGGAGAGTTTGAAGATGTTAAACTCTTAAATGATCTTCTAGTTGAAAAGAATAAAGAAACTGGGTATCTCTCTCTTTTTCTTATATACATCGCACTCATTGAAAAATGCTCGCAATACTCTATGAAATTATCCCTTCAACACTTACTCTACGAGTGGTTAAAATTTATGTGTGTTCCACCACTTTAGAAATGAGACTCACTAACTTAGTGAGACACACGTGAATTTTAACTATTCATAGAGTAAGTATATTAGTATGAGAGTACTAAAGACAGTGTTGCTAACATTTCTCTGCACCGATTAGTTGAGTCTTAACTAAATTCTTCTTATTTTGCACACCAAGTTTACATTTTTGATTTGGGTGAATTGACATGTGAAATTGTTTTGGTAGATGGGATACTCCTATTCATGTGGATGCAGCTAGTGGTGGATTTATTGCACCATTTTTATATCCAGAGCTTGAATGGGATTTTCGTTTACCACTAGTGAAGAGCATCAATGTTAGTGGCCACAAATATGGTCTTGTCTATGCTGGAATTGGTTGGGTTATTTGGAGAACCAAAGAGGATTTGCCTGAAGAACTCATCTTCCACATCAACTATCTTGGAGCTGATCAACCCACATTTACCCTCAACTTTTCCAAAGGTAACACATAATCGAGGTCCCAAAATAAATAAATAAAAAAGACCTATGACAACAATGCGAGACACGACATCATGATTTTTCGTGATTGAGGTCGCATCAGTCGCATTTGATTATAATTCTCCACAAACTTAAGAATTGTGACACAACTTTGACTTTAAAACGTTACACATAATCTACATGCATTTTTCATGCCTTAACCATTTATTTAGTATATACATGAAAATACTTAATATTCCTTTCACAAAAATATACAATGCAGGATCTAGCCAAGTCATTGCTCAATATTACCAACTAATTCGCCTGGGTTATGAGGTATAAAGGCCAACCAAACATTCTCTTTTGCATGCATACTCATCATTTTTTAAGAGATTCATATATATATATATATATATATATATATATATATATATATATGTGTGTGTGTGTGTGTGTGTGTTCTAATTTATTTGCACTAATTAAATTGGATTGTAGGGGTATAAAAATGTGATGGAAAATTGTAGAGACAACATGCTAGTACTAAAAGAAGGACTCGAGAAAATGGGGCGCTTTGACATTGTGTCAAAAGATGAAGGTGTGCCTTTGGTGGCATTCACATTGAAGGACCACACACATTTCGATGAATTTCAAATCTCTGACTTGCTAAGGCGTTTTGGGTGGATAGTGCCAGCATATACAATGCCACCAGATGCACAACACGTGACGGTGCTACGTGTTGTCATAAGAGAAGACTTCTCTAGGACTCTTGCAGAGCGTCTTGTGGTTGATATTGAAAAAGTGTTGCATGAGCTTGATTCACTTCCTGCAAGGGTGGTGATAAGTAGTACTAGTGTTACAGTTAATGGAGAAGTTGTGAACAATGATGGTAAAGTAGTGATTGCTAAAAAAAGTGCTTTGGAGACTCAAAGGGAAATAACTGCGGTTTGGAAGAAGTTTGTGTTGGAAAGGAAGAAGTTGAATGATAAGATGAATGGTGTTTGTTAGAGTATAAGCTTGGAATGAAACAAGGGTGTGTGGTGTGTCTCTATATTGGTTTTTATTTGATTTAGGTAGTAAGTACATTTTATTGAATCAAGCCATTTCTTTGCTTCATTTGCTGAGTGATCTCAATCTATAAAAAAAAAAAAAGAACATATTGTGTTTTTAATCGTTATAAGCATGATTTACATTTTTTTACCAATGATAAGAATGATTTACTTTATTTTTTGAATTCTAGAGAATGAGTTTGTTTAAATTCTGCTTGTCTTTCCTGTGTTTTTTCCACCAAAAGTGTAGAGTTTCCAATGATAAAGGGCATGGCCCTAAAACAATGCACAAAATGCATAAAAGCATCATTATCATATCATGCCATACAACTCTAGCCCAATTGTCAACGTATGTGTTAGGTCTCATACATATCACCTAATACTATAAAGGACATATTGGTGTAACATAGCTTAATACTAGCAAACTAACAAAGCAAGCTAGTGATTAAAGGACAAAATAAAAAACACCTGAACGTAATCCGTGATCCAGCGCCTTAGTTCGTGGAAAGCCAAACACCTTTCCATAGTAGGGATGGTTACTTTGGCTAAATCTGTGATCCAGGCTATGCCTACCTATGCTATGCAGGCGACCCGTTTACCAACTAGTGTGTGTGACGAGATTGACAAACATTGTAGGTCCTTTATTTGGGGTGAGGTTGCCGAGACTCGCAAGACCGATTTTGTTAAGTGGGACACCATTTGCAAACCTAAACAAGTTGGGGGCTTGGGACTCCGTCCTACCAGGATGGTTAATCAAACTTTTCTCCTTAAGCCCGGATCACGGATTTAGCCAAAGTAACAAAACTTTAACCCTGTGAGGCCAAGGTAAAGGTATTCTAGCCTCATACAAAGCCTTATCTAAATTCCCATTTAGCATCAAGTCATACACCAAACAAAATCTCACCTTTCTACCAACCTCGAAGTCTAACAAGGTTTTGATGCCTAAGGCTTCCAATTATGGACAATTCAGATAAAAAGTCATTTTTACCTTGACTACTACTACTGTGGTTACATTTTATCACAGCAACAATGACATGGCGCCTCAACTTCTAGAAGATCCTCCCATATGCACACTAGGGAGAGTGTGAATTCTGTTATACATTCAGCTGAGATATTTTTACTGCTTTTCTATTCTATTGTAGAATAAGGCTAATCCTAGTTTATTCTACACCCTAGCTTTTCCTTTAAATAACTAGCTCTGTACTTGATTTCATTATCAATGAATGCAGAATTTCATTTCATCAATCATTTTACTATTTCATTGCTCTTTCAGCATTTTACACTTGCTTACACAATCCACCATGGCACAAAGACTTTTTATTTATAATGTCAGGAAATAAATTGAAATATTTTTTTTATTAATAGAAAGATAATTATACTAAATAAAAGGAAGTAAACCAATAAGGAAAAGAAGATAGTACTCGCGCATGCTTTGAAAATCTGTACCAATGAAATAGATATGTGGCTAATTAAAAAAAGCAGAAAGTGATCTTCTGAATCTCCTTTGGGAAAATAGCCTTCTATATTAATATTCTACTATTTTTATACCTTCGAGCTTTGATAATAGGTTAACTCAACTCTGTAGCACCATAGTGTAATCAGGTTTTTCTTTTCGATGAGCATTAAGAATGTTCAAAAACCACAAATACAAGATGAAATCAAAAGTTGTTAATACAGTTAAGTGCATTATTCTACTACAGAGGCGGTGACAAACTAGAGTGTCTACCCACCTCGAATACAAGCCAACATCAAGATAAATACTTTATGAGCTACAATCGATTTAATCTTGGCATCTTCCGGTCTAAAGCAAACGTCATTCCGACTAACTAGAGGCACCAACATGTTAATGTAATCAGGTTTTGTGTGGCCTAACTCGTTAAATATCCATATGCTTTTTTTGTTACATTTCCGGATGCTAAAAGACATATAATTTTAAATTATTGTCATAAAATAATTTTAAAGGAGGCAAAATGCTAAAACAGAAAAGAATCCACATCTCTCCGCATGCATCTTTTTACCTATTTTTGTAATCAACATAGACACTTGGACAAAGAATTAAAGAAACATGTTTTTAGATATGCCTTGAGATCAAGTGACCTTTTAGTCTTTATTTGAAGGTACATAACATTTTAATTTTATATGATGCTATATTTTTGCCCCTATATATTCTAGCATCCACACCATAGAAAAAGCAGTATAATCCACTGAATGTGACAAATAATTTGTATTTTTGAATAATTAAGAACCTTCCTCAACATAATCAGACCGAAAAATTCATCAAGTCGTCATCAAATTGCATAATTAACACTCTAATTAATGTAGTCCATTTATTTAATTTTAATTAAATTGACTATAATGTATTGTTAGGTAGGTGGCTATTTTCAGAGTCTATAAAGGGTCCACTACAATAATGTAAAGTGTGAAACACAGTAGTCTTTTTGTTCACATATATGAATCAATGCTTTGTTAACCTGTTACAACATACCACCCACACAATAGCTTCTGTATCTCACTCCCTTGCCTCCATGGAATTGGACATTGAAGTCACTTACTCAGATCTCACTCTTGGTATAATATATTCTATCCCTTTCAATTTCCTTTTTTGGTGTTCACTTATTTCCAAAGAATACACTTGTTTATGATATTAATTATATTTTACTTATTCTATCTTATGGTGTTGCTGCAGCAGAGCCATGGTTTGAATCTAATACTTCTAGTGGTTATCTTGAAGATGCAATCACTGGAAGTGGTATTTGGTGCAAGCAACACAACTTAACACCATACTCTCAAGATCAAAAGGTAATTAATTAATTAATTAATTAACTATGCATGGTTTTACTTTCACACACTAGAATTTGCTTAATTGTTATTCATTCCCATTTTTTAGTCAAGTACTTCATAGTTAAGTTGTTTAACTTAATTAATTACAGAAAAGCCAATGCATGGTTGATCAGAAAGATTTATTTCCATCATTTTCTTCCACAACATCCCATTTACTACAAGGTAGTATTCCCTTGCATCACTTTCATTCTTGCTATATTTGGGAAATCACTCCACTTAAAATGTCCAATTTTTCTTCTCTTTTCCTCTTATTTTTATCCAAAAATTGATTGTATATAGACTCTCCATGGAGGACAATTTTTTTCTAATTTTGGTAACTATTTTTTTATAAGCCTAATTTTGGTAACTATGAAAGTAATTGATACATACCCATCATTCACAGTGTAGATTATTTCTTGGCAGACCACAAAAAATTCAGCACTAGAAATCTATCATCATCACAAAATCATAAACATGAAGTTGCAGTCAAACATGATTCTTCTCAAAGAAGTTGTACATCAAGAGAATCAAATGAAAATGAAGCTTCAATACTAAGTATCACATGTCTCTTTTATTTTTATCTTTTCAATTTGCTTGTTAAGTCATTGTTCACTGAAGTGTATCCTTTTGTCTATTTTTCTTATTGTGAGTAACTAGGGGAACAGTGGAAAATAGCTTATCCATTTGAGTTGGTGAAGCCTGGAGGAGTCGAAGGCGAAACAACCCTCAAAGATATAAACCATCGGATGTCGATGAACCCATTAAAGCCGATTCCACACCCTGTGGTTGTGGGAGATTCTGCGACTCAATCAAACCGCGGTTATGGTATTTCAGGAAAAGCAGTGGCAGCCCTTACTAGAATTCATACCCAAGGTAGAGGTTCCATTACCATTATTAGGACCAAAGGTTGAAGTGAGTGAAGTGAAAACTTTAAATAGGTATACGTGCGGCTCTAGAAGAAAGGGTGACCAGGCCCGACTAATTCAGAGCTCGACCAGAGATAAGTAAAGTTGGGTTCTAAATTATTCAATTGTGGAGGGGTGATTAAATTTGGGTTCTAGTCAAACTCATCTATCTAAAAGAAGTGTGTTAATCATTCGCGCCTAAAGCCGATTTGGTTTAACACTTCAATGAGGTGTATTATGTATGTTCTTCATTTTTGTATAATATAAATATATAAATATACCAAATATGGAAAAATGTAATGAGAAAAAGAGTCAAAGGTGTTTGTTGTAGTATAAACTATAAAGTTAGTTTGAAATTTGGAATGTGAGATATTTCAATGAAAAGGCTTCCCTTGCCCAATGACTGAACTATTATTGGTCTTTGTAAATGCAAATTTCACATCATCTGAACCAACCAAGAGATTATTAGGTCAGAAGTCCAATCACTTACACGATAAATAATGATTAAAAAAATTCTATAAAAATGTTAAGCAGTGGTTTTAAATTACCATTAAATAATTGACAAGCAATTTTGTATGGATTTAACCACGCTCCGATCTATTTAGTATAATTGGGTATTTTTTTCCTTCCAAATAATTGGGCCCCCTTTTAGCAGTTGGAGAGTAAAACTATTAATACTATTGTTTTTGCTAATATAACCTCTTTTTGGAAGTTTATTTCGACAAAAATTATCTGGAAATATATTTCTAGAAGGTTAAATAAGTATAAAATTAAATTTATCATCCAAAAATAAAAAAATTCAGGTATTTATTTTGTCCTTTTCAATGCTTATGAATCACAGAAAATGTGTATTAGAATCTTTCAAGAGTAGCAGTAGTAGTAGTAGTCAGAATTGATGTATCAAGTTGCACACCAAGCATGATCCTGAAAAAAGGCTTTTATGTTTGTTTAACATTAACATTCAATTCAATGTTCAAACCCATACCACATTTGTAGCTCAACAGTCACTGTCATAAAACATTATCGACTAATGTTTGATGCCAAAAATCCAGTTGGTTTGTAATATATTTTTTGACATTACCAGATAATTATTTTATCACTTTATCACAAAGGCTTCAGAATGTAAAATTGGCATTTAGAGAAGCCAGAAGGCAACATGGGTGACTTCGAGTTCAACAGATCAATCAACAGGATATTGATTCTAGTTTGTTTACATAAAATATCTGTATTTAATAGTGTGAAGCTAGCCTAATTAGCTCAAAATTTTCTCTATAACTGTTGATGAATTATTTGGCTTTGTGGTATCATAGTTGAGATGACAGCACCGAAGTAGAGGTAAGGCAAAAGCTCTGTTTAAAGCTGTTGAGGAGGTGTGTTATTATATACAGAAGAATGAATAAAGAAGTGGTGGGTGCCATTCTTGGGAAGAGAACATTGTTAGGCATATGCATAGAGAATATGAGATGAGATTAGTATTTGATTTCATTTCATATTAGTATATAGTATACGGTGTCTGTATCATGGTGTCCTAGAGTTTGAACCAACTCCAAGATAAGCTCTTGATTCGGGTAACAATCGACGTTATGCTTGCATCCTCATTTCTAAAAACAATTCTATTTCTTGCCAACCAAATGCACCAACAAGTTGTAAGCCAAATCAAGTATTTAGTTTTTCTCGCCTTCAGCCCTATAAAAATCCTTCCAAACCAACGAAAATGCTCACCAATATTTAAAGTTTCATCATGATACACCTTCAGCCACTCACCAACATGTTTCCAAATCTCTGATGCAAAGTTACATGTAATAAATAAATGGTTTACCTCTTCATTATGCAGCAAACAGAATGGACAATTAACCTCTGCTGCATTGGCAATAACATGGCGCTGAAAGAGTTGGTCATGTGTTGGCAAAGAATTACGCAGCAATCGCCATCCGAATATTGTGACTTTCGACGGGGTGGCTGTCTTCCAAAGTTTGTCCTGCAGCTTGTTTAAATCGCTAACAGGTTCAGCAGCATCAGACAGATTCACCAAGAAAAGATAACAGGTCCTCACCAAAAAAACCTTCGTGTTGTCGTGCAACCAAATCAGTGAGTCCTTCTTGAACCTATCGGGTTTCACCTCCTGCAGAATCATGTGTAGATTGTTTACATCATCACTGTTGTGCATTGCATCTGTGAGTCTCCAAAGTTCTTGCCAGTGCCATTGATAAACTCGAATTATGTGCATTTTTTAGAAATATTTTTGAGTCATTTTTAGAGTAATTATTACTAATTAAATAAATTACTGACTCATATGGTATTGGTATGTGTGTCCGGGATGCAACAGGTGCTTTTGTCCGTGCAAAATCTGTTTGGTTTGTTGGCAACCCATATCCTCAAGAAGCGGAGGCGCTTGGTTTATTAATGGCAGTCACTTGGTTACAAGAATTGGGAGTCCAAAGAGTCACCATCGAGCTCGATTGCAAGACGGTAGTGGATGGTATCCGAGGATTGTGTAGTTCTTTAACGGAGTTTGGCTCTATATTGCGCCATTGTTATAGTTCTCTTGTTAATTTACAGAACTTTAAGGTGAGTTTTATTCGGAGACAAGCTAACCTTATTGCCCACACTCTAGCTAGAGCGGCAAGGTTATTTGCTAGTTCCAAAGTTTTTGATTGTAGTCCAACCTGTATTCGTGACTTGATTATTAACGAAATACCATAAGTTTCTCTTGGTCAAAAAAAAAATTTACTCACTCAAATTACTCTATATTTACAGGAAGAAGGAAAAGATAAAAAGAATGAAAGTGTTTTTTTTTTGGTCGAAAAAAGAATGAAAGTTTAATTTGAAGCCACTGATGTTACAATTTATAAGCAAATCTAACTATATCACACAAATTAAAAAAACTACTAACTTACATTTAATTTTGTAAAAGATTACCTTAACTACCCAAATTACCCTCATTAAATCATTTTCTTAGCAACTCATTAAATATTTTGATTACTGAAAAACAACTCGTTGATTACATATAGCTTCTCCTTGCTATTAATGAGGAGTAATAAAGAACTACTCCTATGAGTCCTATCATTACGGTATTGTGCTACTAGTAGCGTTTTTAAATTAAAACTTCTCATATTAATTCCATAACTATTTATACTTACGGTGAATAGCATTTTTAAATTAAAACTGCTCATATTCCAAGCTTAACTTTTCGGGTTTCAATAAAGTTATTCATGACATGGAAACTTGTTTTATTTGATGAATTCTTTTATTAAAATTAAAAATTAAATAAAACAGAGGGCAATTTTGGAATCTCATCATTAAATAAGATTGAAAAAACTAAGATTTGCTTATATTGTGTTACAAACAAAAGTGTTGACTTTTGCTTATATTGTGTAACGAAGGGAGTATTATATATATGTGTGGGCTTATACTTATTTAGAGCATGAAATTTGAGTTGCTAAAGGCAACCGCCCAAATCCACGCATAAGGAAATGGAAGGCCCAAAAAGAATTCAAGCCATGTGAATTTCAATAGCTTGATAAAAAAGAATGGGATTTTTTTTTACCCCCGCCCATTTGAACGCATACCTCCACACACCCTTGAAAAGACCAAAATACCGCTTTACAAAATTCAAAAACCCCAATATATCTCGAACTCAAAAAAAAAGGAAAATCGGATTTACCCCACCCAAAGGTAAATCCGATTTCCAATCGGATGTACCCCACCCATAGGTAAATCTGATTTTTTATCCAAAAATAAATAAATAAATCAATTAAAAAATTTAAATTATTTTTTTAAGAAAAAAGAAATTAGATATCAATAATATGAATATCGGTCTTCTTTGGATTCAATTTAGTGTGTTGTTCGTTAACACGTGACGATGTTGTACGTCGAGCGAATAATTTAGGCTAAAAAATCAGTTTTCGGGCAACCTATTCCGATTGCAATGAAACCACAACCATTAAATCCGAAATAAATCAAGGATCAATACACCTCAAGAAGTGACTTCTTTCAACAAAGGGGGCTCAAATTCTCAAATTCCATCGTTTACTATTTTCTATTAATTTTTTTAATTTTTCACAGTCTCCAAAAAATCTAACAAAATTTACATAGCCTTAGTTTGGTTTTATTAGATTTTTAGTGGTGTTTGTATAATTTTTGAATTAGTTCTAACTCTTTAACGGATTTTTAGTAGCGTTTTTATAAGTTTTTTTTAAAAAAATTAAATAAAAAAAATTAATATCCAAAATCGGATTTACCTTGGGGGGGAGGTAAATCCGATTTCCCTAAAGGAAAATCGGATTTACCTCTCCCCAAGGTAAATCCGATGGCTAAAATTAACAAATCAGATTTATCTCCCCCTAAGGTAAATCCGATTTGTTAATTTTAAAGTCGTATATACCTAGTGGGGGTGCACAAAAAGGTAAATCCGATGGCTAAAATTAACAAATCAGATTTACCTCCCCCTAAGGTAAATCCGATCACGTTCATTTTAGGCAGGGGTATTTTCGTCTTAAAAAATCTTGTGGGGGTATTGAGGGAAAAGGTGAGGGTACAAAAAAAAATCCCAAAAAAAATTGCAATAGCATGTTAATTTGAAGCCCAAAAAACAATTCAAGCATGATAAAAAGAGGAGGCGCGTGATTGAATAAAGCTTGCACAGAAAGCTAGGAGCAGATTGTTCCTAGAGAGTGTGGCGCTCTGCTAGGGTTTTGTTGGCTCCCTAGCGGTGCCGCTCATTCCTAGTCCCATTAGGTCTCAGATCCGCCGCAACAGCGCTCCACGGTGTCTTATGCTCCGCCACGCGATGCTTCCTCTCCATTTCAGGTTGTCTGCTTCTCCTCTACAACTGAACTGTACCGCTCCTACCCGTGCTCCTCCTCATCCGTCGAATTTCTCCGCTCCTCCTCCTGCTGATGGCGAGGCAGATCGATCGCCGCCAGAACCTCTTGACGCTCCTCCTCTCCGAGATCATCCAGAGCTGCTCTTCTAGTTGGTCTATAATGTCATCCTATTTCTCCTACATGCGACCTCCCTGTTGTTGCCTTCACTGTGGTTCCCGTTTTGTGTCTGTTTGAAGCTTAGCCTTTCAACCAGACTCTACTCATCTTGTACGGCTCTCAGCTTCTGATCGGTAGGCCTCGAGGCTAGCTGGCCTTCAAATACGGGGTAAGTCTGGACTTTCCGTCTTACCTCCTGTACCAACTTCGTGGGTCTAGCTTTTTGATGATGTGGAGCCTCGTTTCTACTCACTGGAGGTACTGGTTTAATGGTGGCTGTTTGGTGGGCGTGGCTTAGTCCCGTTGTGAAGGGATTGGAATAAATTTATGGTGGTTGTCCTGGGTTTTTTAGGATTTGTTTTACGTTTTGATTTGTCTTAGCTCGTTTGGAGTTGTTTTATTAGTTTCATTAGGATCTCAGTTGTTCAAGTGTTACTCATGTGCTTAATGTAATCCTTAGAGCTTAGTTATAGACCTGGTTTGGCTTGTCCGTTAGAGGACCTATGACTGCTTCTTGTGTAAGCAAGTAGTTCACACTTTGTAATGTGTAATGTTTCTGTGGCCTTGCCCGATATCAATGAAATATTGTGTGATTGACCAAAAGAAAGAAAGCTAGGAGTAGATATAAAAAGGAATGGCAATTTCAGTTGCTACTCACGCAACCCTGGCGCAACAGTTAATAAATAGAGAGTTGCACTTGAGAGAGAGAGAGAGGTGTCGATCATTCAATCACACTACACTAAAAGAAGAAGTCTGCATACATGAAGAAAGCAAACAGTGACACATGCAGAGACACCATCGCAGGAAGAGATCATTGAATATTGAGGTGATTATTCTTGACACTGTGAGAGAGCTTTGGAGCGGAAAAAGGGGACTGAATACAAAATCAGAATTCACTCCATCTCCGGGTTAATTTTATCTTTGTAATTTGTGACTCCTAATTTTATTTCAGTGTTTTTGATAACCATGGATAGCTAAATCCTCTTTTAGGGTCTAAGTGGATCTTGCTTTATTAGAGACTTTTTTTTATTTTAATTTATACTTTGAATTCTTGGTTTTTATTTCAATTATTTTTTGACAAGGTTTTTATTTCAATTAATATTATCCTATTGCTTTTATCACATAATTAGGATTGACAACCCTTGAATGTTCATAATCAATTAGTTGATCAGCGACCGTACTGCAATTATTTGGTGGACCTATAGGATAATTGAGGCTATAATTAATGCATGGTCAAACTTTAATTGAGTCTTCCAATTCAACCTTTTTGTTGTTTATGCTTTTCTTGAAATTAAATTATTGCATGACCAAACAAGGGTTAATTTAGGAAAAAGAATATTAATCACGAATGACCAAACAGATTATTAGTTTTAGTAAAGAGATTGATAATTGAATAAAATACAAGAATTCAGGTAGAATTAGATATAAAAAAATCGAAACTTGCAAGTGAAACCGTGACTCTAAAACTCTCTCCATTGAATTAAATCTTGCTTTTTATTATTGTTATTTATTTCTTTTTATTTTAGTTTCCATCTCCATCAATTATTCGTTCGTCTAAATAATAATAAATCTTAAGTAGTCTAGTACTTGTTAATTAATCCCTATGGAGACGATAATCTTTTATACTAATTCAGTGGTAGAGTACATTTGCTCTAAGTGTGTTTTTAATGCAACAAGTTTTTGGCATACCTATGTTTATCAGCACAACCTGCAAAAATACTAGGAAACACCGAGAAGAGAGGAGCATTTACTATCCATCGATCGTTCCAAAAATCAATTGTCCTACCATCCCCCAAACCTCGTCTAATGCATGAACAAACCACCCCATTGTATGATGATGATCTATAGCAAGCAAGTCACGCCACCATAAAGAGTTGGCTGTGCTATTAATTTAACCCATACCTTCATGGAGAAAAGCAACAGAAAAGTCTCCATATCTATACTAAGTTGGCTGTATGATGATGATCTATAGCAAGCAAGTCACGCCACCATAAAGAGTTGGCTGTGCTATTAATTTAACCCATACCTCCATGGAGAAAAGCAACAGAAAAGTCTCCATATCTATACTTTAATAAGTCCCTCCAACTTGCACTATCCTCTTCCAACATCCTCCACTTCCATTTGGCTAACAAAGCCATAGTGAATAGCTCTAAGTTTTTGATGCCTAACCCTCCCTCTTCGATTTACAAACTTTATTCCATGCCACCCAATACATGCCTCTATCCCTCTCGTCAATTGCCCATAAAAAGTCTCTTTGGATGTTAATCATTGATTGGATAATTGATCTTGGCGCCTTGTAAATATATATATATATATATATATATATATATATATATATATATATATATATATATATATATATATATATATATATATATAAAAGGTATGATCTACTCCAACTTTTATCCACAAATATTAAACTTTTTGACGTATGTTTTCCATTCTTATTGTGACATATCACCATCAATTGCATCATATTTTCACTGACACACTTGTATATTAGTTCCACCTAGGGGTGGACACTGGTCTGATTCCGTCCTACGAATTGGGCGGGTCTCAGTTTGGCGGTTCCAACGAGTGGTTCCAGGCGGGTTAACAGGAAGAGAAGAAAGAAGAGAAACCTGCATCCATGGTGGTGACATTTCAGATAGTTTTCCCTGGCGCTGTGAAACAGTTTTCTTCAAGGTTGAAGAAAGAGAAATATGATGGAAAGTTTGGATATATTCTCTCTCATTAGGACTGGACAAAATGTCCAAACCGACCGTGAATCCGACCCACCCGTGCTTTCTGAAACCGAATTGCGGGTTTAAATGGTTTAACGGGCTTGCGGGTGAAAAATATGGGCTTAGGTGGTTATTATTGGTCGGGATTGGATGGGAGAGTGCCAACCCATGTGTAACCGAAACCGACCCGTGTTTATAAATGAAGTTTGGAAACATATGATGGCCATGGAAGCAAAACTACACCGTTTTAGTTATTTTTTAAGCCCATATAAATAGAGTTTTCCAATTTTCACTAACCCTAAATTCATTTCATCAGCCGTTTCTAAAAAGACAAGCACTAGCGGAGCACACTGAGAGCAAAGCACCAACATTCATTCCTTGATTTGTGTCTCCTCCAACCTCTCCAATCTCCCTTCTCTTCGAATTTCTCCGTACCATCTCCCTAACTCTCCTTGATTTCTTCAAGTTCCTCGATCTACCTGTAGCTTCTCCTATACTCTCCATCTCAAGTTTCAACGTCTCTCTCAATGGCAACAAACAAGCGACAACGACGGTCGCACTCTTCATCTCCCCATCTCTCTAACTCGTTTACTGTAACACGAAGATGATTCAAAGGAGATGCCATAATACTCGATCTGAGATCTATGTGACACGATCTGAAATTTGTTTGTATTTATTGTTTATTTCTTCAGATTTGTTTTCTATAAGTTAAAGTTTCGGTTTTTTCGATCTGTAATATAAGGAAATTTATATCTATTGATGCTTCCTTCTTCTAGATCTAGGAATTTCTGTGTTTTTTGTTTCTGATCTACAAAGGAATTTACATATGTTGATGTTTCATGATAAATCTAGAAATTTCTGGGTTTTTCTCTTTTTATCTACCAATTTGAGGTTTTTTCTGTTACTTTGTTTTTTTAACCGTTTTAACCCACCCGACCCACTGTGAAACCGATCAACCCGCAACCGTTTAAACCGTTATCTCAAATGGTCGGTGATGGGTGAGATTAATTCTTTCTCGGTTTGTTTGGATTGACACTTTTGAACCCGAAACCGGACAAACCGTCCGTTTGTCCAGCCCTATCTCTCATTGTGAATTATTGTTAAATAAAATTAATGTGAGTGTTGGGTTACCTTTTCTAGAATTAGGCTTACTTGGCTTCTTTTTGCAGAAAAGAAAAGGCTAGTTTCTGTGTCTCCCGCATTTCTCTCTCTTTCTTGAAGTCAAAATGTCAAATCTTTCCATAAAATAAATAAAGGCTATGCTACATTATTGTTAAAGGTGAAGGTGTACAGTCTGCTCTGCAGAGTTCAGAGTGCAGTAGAGTCACGTAGATATCCCTCGGTCGGTTTCGGTTTTCGTTTCGGTTTCCATTGGGTTTTCCAAATAATTTCGCCTCCGACCGGTGTAATCTACTTGAAGTTTTCACCCGAAAATCCGTTTCAGCGACTAAGCTCGCTCGAAAGTATTTATTTTTTCTCGGTTTGTGCGGTTTCGGATGGATTGGACCAAGCTGTCCACCCCTAGTTCCACCGGGTGGCTTTTAAGTTGCACAAATGGGAGTTTTTGAGTAGTGAGTACCATACCAAAGTTGACTTTAACCTGGAAACGCAGGTCACGGATTCTGCCATCGGTTTCAAACATTTTTTAATGCAAGCCCAAAATTTTGTAATAATAGAAATGAAGCCCCACACCTATTAAGAGGAACGGGTGTAATAATGTTGACAACTTTTAAAAGGCTGACACGATTAATAAAGAAAGGAAATTTTGAAATTAATTTTGTGGTTGTATTTGTTTTGTTGACTCTGTTATTAATAAACAAAGGAAATAATAAGAATAATAATAATAAAGTAAACAATAAAAGATTCCCACACACTCTTGACTTCTTTGAAAGTAAAGTAATTAGTTAGGTTTTGGTTCATTCTTTCATTTATGAGACATTTCGAAAGCTGAGGGGAGAAGAACTACAATAAACCCATAGAAGAGAAAGATCACGAAATTGTTCATCGTGGATTATTGTACTTACAGAAGGAAGTGAAGACAGAGTAGATCTGTTAGCGTATTTTGTTTGAAGGTACGAAAAATTTTATCCGTTTTTTGAAGTTAATTTATCCGTAAACATGGAACAATTTGTTAGGTTAAGTATAGATCGAACATTTTATTTGTTGATGTTGTTTAAAACCCGGTAACTGATGTTGTTTAAAATAACTAAACATCGATTGGTGTTGGTATATAAATGTAAATTGGAAAAAAAGAAGGTATGTATAAGTCCAGGAAAGCGTTAAATTGTTTTTAAAAATTGTTAACATTTTAAATATTATTAATATGTAAGAAAGAAAATGGGTTAAGTCAATTATTTGGTTAGATATTGAAAGTTTATTTGTATGTTCATCAGAAAGTTAAGTTAAAATTATTTGGGGGATTGAGATGAATTTATGTTGATGGGTTTTGTTTGTGATAGAATGGGCGATGAAGCCTCTTGTTCACGTCAAGTTGCTGGTAGATGCTTCATTCCTTATGTTGCCAACGAGGACATTGAGAATTATGACAGAGAGGTAATTAAGATCAAAATTTGTAGTTAATGTAAAGTGTTTTGATGGTTTATTTGTGTTGTGTGTTGATAGATGTTTCATTATATTTGAATGACACAGATTATTTATTCATCTTCTTCTTGTTCATCCGAAAACGAAGAGATTAATGTAGAAGATAACGAAGATGAAGAAGAGGAACGTGAAGGTGAAGGTGAAGGTAATTTGAAACAAGAGACTGCCGTCAATAATGTAGAGGATTTGTTGAGAATTAACTTTGAAGATCTTAGTGCTGAAGAAGCAACAAAGTATCACTTCAATGATCTTAATATGGCCTTCATGTTTTACAATTGGTATGCTAGTAAACATGGTTTTGCTGCCAGGAAATGTAGGATTGTTAGGAGTCGTGATGGTGAGATACTACAACAGACCTTTGTTTGCCATCGGCAAGGAGTTAGGGTTGTAAGAAGCACTAGGACGGTTGTAAAAAAGGTGAATCAAGGCCAAATTCATGTTGTGGGTGTGAAGCAAAAGTTCAAGTACATGTTGAATCAAGCAGTGGTAGGTGGTACATAAAAAAGTTGTATGATGTTCACAACCATTCATTTTTAGATGACAATTTCAAAGGGATGCTACCGGCACACAGGAAGATGGCTTAGTATGAGAAATACCAAATGATGTTGATGAGGGATGTTGGAATTAAGACTACCCACATCTACGGATATGTTGCTGAATAGTGTGGAGGTTTGGAGAAACTTGGTTTTTTGAAGCGAGACATGTATAATGAGCAAGTCAAACACAAGAGAGCTTATATTTCAGATGCAAAGGCTGCAATGGATTATTTGGCTGGGATGTGCTCAGATGATAGTAACATGTTTTTTAGGCATACAGTTGATGAAGATGGTTACTTGCAGAATCTATTTTGGTGTGATGGTATTAGTCGTATGGACTACTCTATTTTTGGTGATGTACTAGCTTTTGATGCGACATATAAAAAGGTTAAGTACTTGACACCATTTGTTGTATTTTCTGGTGTCAATCATCACAACCAGAGTATTGTATTTGCAGCAGGTATTGTTGGAGATGAAAGTGAAGTTACTTATATTTGGATGTTGGAACAATTCTTAGAAGCAATGAGTGGTAAAAGTCCTGTGTCTGTAATTACTGATGGTGATGGGCAAATGAAAAAAGCCATTGCTAAAGTGTTTCCAACAGCTCATCATCGTCTTTGTGCTTGGCACTTGTTAAGAAATGCTACTACAAATATTAAGAACGCGAAGTTTGTATCCAAGTTGAAACCTTTTATGTTTCGTGATATGGATGTTGCTGAGTTTAATGAGAAATGGGAAAAACTGATTGAAGAGTTTGGTTTAGAGGAAAACTTGTGGGTTTTAAAATTGTATGAGAGGAGAAAAAATGTGAGTACCTAGCTACATCTGAGGTAATTTCTTTGCTGGTTTTAGAACAACTTCTAGGTGCGAAGGCCTAAACTCAGAGTTTGGTAAGTATGTCTCTGTCCTAAGTAATCTTTTGGATTTCGTAAAGCATTTCTTTTGATGGGTTGAGTACATGAGATATCGAGAATTTGAAGCTGACTATGAATCATCATCATACATTGAACCTGTGATGCAAACACAGTACCGTTGGCTTGAAAAATCTGCGGGAATTGTTTTCACAAAGGAGATACATAAGATGTTTCGACCAGTTCTTCAAAAAACTTGCAACTGTTTTGTTGCTGGTAGCACAAACAATGGTTCAGTTTTTACATATACTGTTTGTAGGTATGACAGAGAAGGTATGCATTGGGAGGCTTCTTTTTGTGAGGTGAGTTTAAAATTTAGATGTGATTGTCTAAGATTTGAATCATTGGGTATCCCTTGTGAACACTTAGTATGCCTGCTGCTGTATTTGGGTATTAAACAAATACTTGAATGCTTGGTTTTGAAAAGATGGTCAAAGTTTGCGAAGGATGGGTTAATGTTTCCATGTAGTAACAAACGTGTTCGTCGTGATCCTAATTTGATTAGTACTTATGTTGGAATTGTTGAGCGATGTAAGAAGATGGCCGCTGCAGCATGTGAATCTGGTAGGCCAGAATGTCGTCGTCAATTGGTTGAGTTTATTTCTTTATATACAAATTATTTTGAAGGTGTTGCAAGAGGGGAAGAGATGGACATTCAAAATCCTGATCCATATAAGGATGGTACGATAAAGAATCCAGTTAAAGCTACGGCGAGGGATGTGGAGGTCCTTCATCGTCCCAGAAAAAGGGTAAAAAAACCCCGAAAAAGAAAGCGACTTGTACAGCTTGTGGGAAGAAGAGGCATAACCGTAGGTCGTGTCATTTACATAGAGCGGTACAATTTACAGACGCATCTGACGTCGGTTCTTCAGCTTTTGGGTAAGTTTTATGAAAATTCAGTTACACTTAATGTCAATGTAATTCTGCATTTTTAGTTGTTGTTTGATATATTTGTTTGTCGTTTCAGTCATCTGATTGAAGAGTACTGAAGAGCAGCCTGAATAATACCATGCATATTTGATGTAAGTAACTACGAATACTTTTACGGTTTTTGTCTATGAAAGAGTTCATTCTATTAGTAAGTGTTGATTTAATCATATGGCAGGGACCAACACCACGATTGTTGGGAAGTAGAAGATGGTGGTGTGGAATTAGTTTGACATGGTGGTGTTCAATGTTTGCTTATTCAGTAGAAATTGAGATTGTGGTGATTAGTAAACCATGTTTATTTCAAGGATTTGTGTTGATTCTTACCAGTTATCTGAATGTTGTAATTGACGAACCAATGATTGTGGCTTTTGGTTTTTTAAGTATTGTTTGGATTACTAGTAACCCTGCAATAGGTTTTTTCCATTTGATGTAGTGATATTTGATCTAGTGTTATTTTGCCCCATGGTGGTTAGTGTTGTTTGGATTAATAGTAACCCAGCAATATGTTGTCTATGAATCTGATTGGTTATGTAAGTTACGAAAGTTTATTTTTGTTATGTATGTTACGATTTTCATGGAATTGTTTTGATACGTGGTTGTTATGAATATAGTGTCCATCAATTAGATCCTTATAATGAGTATAGTGTATACCAGGGATCTCCACATAATATTGTGCATCAAAATATTCAAATGGAAAATGTAGGATGATAGTACCAAATTAAGATAAGCTGAATCTACTACAAATGGTTGACACAAGAGTACTGAAGCCCAGAAAGTATACTAGTTTTAATTTGTTTTTTGATTCCCAGAAATTGGTTTGTTTCCTTGAAAATTTTTAAATGACTACAAAGCATCCTAGCATCAAAGAGTGTTTTGTTTCATTGTAATCCACAACTTTGCATCAAAAGATTAGCAAAGTTTTCAATTACAAAGTAGAGATTGACAAGATAGTACGTACGAGAGTTTAATTAACATAACAACAAACCACAAAACACAAACCACTACTACCAAATATGAAAATACTAGAGATTGAGACCACAATTGTTTGACACAAACTACTACTACATGGTTTGAGAGAAACTACTACTGGGAATTGAATCTTCAAAGTCTGTGTCTTCATCAGTTGGTATGGTTATGAAGTATTGCGGCTCGTCATTCTCATTTTCTTGGATGTAATCCCATGAGTCGTATTCTGTATCAGACTCTTCCTCATCCTCATCTTCAGCAGCATCATTGTTTGGTTTGGGAGGAATCCTTGAGCTCCTTATTCCCTTCTTTGTTGTTGTGTTTACGCAAGAATCTGAATCATAAGTACCAATGCAATCAAAATCATGATCCCAGCCAATAGTACCCTGATATGCATATGGTAACAATCCAGGAATGGGGCTGTGTTCTTTCCAATAGTTGGTGGAATCCGGGACAAACAAATTGAATCTTCCTTTCGATTTGTATGTTGTAACACCCCCTTTTTCTAACCTTTAAAAGTGGTGCTACAGTTAAATAATAATCCCATTTTTAATTCCTTTTGAAAATATATTGATTCAAAGTAGATTTGAATTCAAATTCTTAACTTATGTAAAAAAAATTCTAAATATATGAGAAGCATAAAGGATAAGGCATAATCATACATCATTGAAATATATATAAATATGCATCATATATTGATCACTACTAGTTGGATCATAGTCATGCCCTTAGGTTTACATAGGCTATCGTCAGAGTACCACGTCACAAAAATGTCTCAAAAGGTGGTACTTTCTATAAGGTTATATATATACCATAGATTAGGCAAAAATCTACGCAGTCAAGCTAATATACTGAAATGCCTAATAAGCACTACATCAAAAGGTAGAGTTATAAGAGATTACAAGCCAAACTAAATCCCCAAAAAAACTCTTATACTCTAAGTAGAACCATAAAGACCCAACCTCCAACAACCACTAATGATATCCATTGGGGAGACCCCCAATGGTACCACTACTATCGGAGCCCTCAGACGGCTCCCACTCAAGTACAACAGGTACATCAGGAACCACAGCCTCCTGAACTACAACCAGGAAACATGGCCGCTATCATACGGTTCATAGGCAACTCGATCTCGAAAGTCTGATGAATAGTAGTAATAGTTATGGGTACTCCCTGTGTCCCATCAATGACATTAACTACACCAGTATAAGTAATGGTCTGAGCTACTGAGTCGATCTCCCAGATGGGATCTCCTATATCCTCCAGGAATCTAATCCTCTTGAGTCCAGAGTGTCCTAGCGGTTCCCCCGTCGCCACCTGAAATGTAAGGGGTGAAATACTCGTACACAAGTTACACATAATAGGATACAATCACAAGTAGAAATAGTATATAGACATAATAAGTGACACACATTAAACTCAATCAAGACTAAGAAAATTTAATCTCACACAATCACCAAATCCTGCAAAACATGACTGACATTCTAGTGAAATCAATTATCGATAGTTAGTCAAATAAACTCGGTATCATATTTATCTTGTAATCCACTAATAAAGTTAGTCTACTATCTCAAATAATATACTCAACCTACTCCATGGAGATTTCTCTATCAACTTGAGCGTAAGGCCGTTTCAACTGCAATGAGATGATATCCAATCCATACTCCAATCATTCTGGCCTGAGCGCTGCACCTTATTATAGATAGTTCTGTACAGTCAGGCTCACCGTGTCGGGTAATACGATTTCCCCCAACCAGAGATGCTACAATCTGACCATTGGTAGGAGTTCGAAACACAAGTGCCCCCAGATGGTCTGTAGTCGACCCAACCGAACCTATCCTCAGTCTTATAAACTTGATAGTACTATAAGGAATATCCTGTAATAGCTCTTTGTAAAATCATCAGTCTTACTAATCTAATCCATAATCAACTTGACAATTCAGTCCTTAGAATCCATAGATCAATTTATGAGATACACCTTAACTAATCAATCCTCATAAGTCATACCACTAAGTAACAACTAATGTCCTCGACTAAATTCAAAATGTACTTATTTTGACACATTTGTAATTAACTCAAACCAATCAAAATCACACAAATCACTTAAAGATATCTAAATAACATATATACAAACAACATACAATTTGTGCCCATCAACTTATTATTAGTATTTCCCCTTACCTTGAATTTGTTCCAAAAGAGTTTGTTGGTCAGCGCTTGCTTCAAATTCCACAATGCCTATTACTCATCAAAACAACTATGTCTTAATTTACTATATCCATAACTATAAATTTCATAACTAAAGTTCTCATTTTCTTAGAGTATTTAAAAACGTCGTTTCCTACTGGTGTTTAGCTACTTGTTATTTATAACTTGGGTTTTAAGTATAATTCATTTAAGTTTATATAATCAAGCTAAAAAAATAGATGCTTCCCTGTGCATGAACGTGTGCATATAATTATTTAGTTTAGTCTTAATCAAGCTTTTAAATCCCACTTTAAAACAATGTCATAAATTAATTAGCTACACCTTATCCTAACATTTTAAACAGAATAAAATATAACTAAAATCTAAGCGGAAAGTTTGTTAATAAAAATGGCATGAGTTTTGAATAACAGAGAGATAGAAAAGTACATACACAATATAACTACAAGTTTTCATTGTTATTAGTAAAAAGGATGATTGTGTATCATGTAGCTTTAACGAAGGTTTCTTGTAAAACTAAAAAAAAAGAAAATAATAGAAAGACAACAATTGACAGAAAGTTGAAAGAGATAGAGTTTGAACCTGTGTAATAAAGTTGAGCGTGATTGTTTTGGTGTGATAGAATTGGATGAGTAAATCTCCTTATATAGTAGTTTTAAAGGTCATCGGGTAACACAACGTATACGTAGCGGTCAAATTTTTTTTTCTGTTCATCATTTCTTAACCACATACTCAATCATTCGTCAAGATTTTCCGATAAGTTTGGACTTTTTAGTACAGTACAAATTTGCATTGACAGATACTTTTTAGCTATAATTTGATAGAGTTTAAGCTCAAATATTTTTCATAACCTTCTGTAATATTTCTCTCTAGTCCTTAAAAATTTATTTTTCTTAAAAACACTCTATAGATACTAAACTAATTATTTATATCACATAAAGTAAATATACAGTTATAATACACACAAAGGAAGAAAATTTCAGGGTGTTACATATGTGAGGCAGACAATAGCAAACCTCCTATATGTGTAGGCACGAAGAATTTTTTTGACATCAGTGTCTAAGTAGACAACTTTCTCAGTGTGCTTAAAATTTTTTCCATAGAATGTGTGCCCAAACTCGTCTTCCATAATAACTGTTTCAGGTAAAGTTGCTCCATAGGTGTCATAAAACGCCAATTGAATTTCAACCAAGGGCTGTAAATATTACAGACTGTTTAGAAAGTGTCATTTGTAAAAGAGAAATAAAAGGAAAATTGAAGCAGAGTAGTTACCGTATACCCACGAATTGCAGCAAGAAAATCCTTGTTAGCCATGAAAATCTATTGTTGAAAAAAACATTTATCACTTGTCAAAAAAAAGAAAAAAACATTTATCAATTCGCTTTTGTATTACAAAGATGCCCTCATATAAAGCTGATAATATGACACTACATCACCTCATATAACATGCAAAAGCATGGATGCCTATGACACTACATCCTCTTTTAATATTTTGTTAAGAGAGGATACATTATCTAATTTGTTTGATGGTAATTTGGGGAGTTTTTTGATAGTCTATACTGCTGGTGTTTGTAAACCATGTGCTACTGAAATCTTTAATATTTTTCAAGTAAAAGGGAATGATTTTTGTTTCCCCTAAATAACAATGGAGAACAGAAATCAGATTTTGTTAAGAAAATATTAATAACCATTGAGACCATGGTTTTTAAGAGAAGAACATACCTTGTTTTGTTAAGAAGTGATGCAAAACCACCGTGATGTGTTGCTAAACCACCGTCTACCACCGTCCTCAGCTACGTAAACCACCATAAAGCGCGTTATTCTGCGACGAAAGGTTCGTTCTCTGCTGCTTTGCTACAACTTTTCTTCCAAACTAGCAAGTGAGATGCATTTTCTCATGTAATACCCCCATTTAATATTAAAGAAAACAAAGAGTTGTCAATCAATCAAATATGCGTGTGTCTGGTGATATTGTAAACGCTCAGCTTTATCCCTTCCCCTATTGATGGATTTCTCCTGCCCTTTAATTGCCTTTAGCTATATTAAAATAATCACAACTACATACAAAAGAGAAATGGGCTAGTATGAGGCCTAAAACACCAAAATGAGTTAATAAACAGCCCAAAAGAACAGAACATACATAATTTGTAAGTACCAAATAATTTTGCATTGACACCCTACTAAAAAACAAACATAATTTGTAAGTACCAAATAAACATACATTGTTACATTTGAGGGATACACATAACATAAAGAGCTAAAAACACTACTCCATTGGTAACAAGCACTACTCTTGAGAACTATGGAAAGAGATTTTTTGGATGCGGATTGTTCAAGGTTTCCATAAACTTAATCTTCTTTATGTTAATATCAAACTTCTTTCTAACTAATAGCAACTTAATCTTTATATATTCATACTTTTTTTTAATATCCAGATTTATGGAAAGAAGATCTGTAAGTACTTCCACTGGGTTGATCCAAAATGGACTCCCCACCAACACCAAATCATTATAGATCTACTTGAGAGGGGTCATATTGAAACGACAAATGATGAGTCCCAAAGGATGGTACATGAACTGAAGAAGAAGCTCAACTCATTTAAGGGACTTCTCATTTGTTCTTGTCTTCTAAACATTATAGTCTTGGCAACACTTGCAATCATTCTCTTTTAAATGTTATATTCTTACTAAAACTTCTAAATGTCGTATTGTAATCTTTCCCTTTTCATTTTTAATCTACATTAAATGATAATTATTTGGGTCATATGTCATTTGATTATAGGCTTAAATATGTATTCTGCCCCTGCAAATATCACCATAATCCAGTTATACCCCTGTAAAAATAAAAACTTTAAAATTACCCTTGCAAATATAAATCGCTTACGGTTATGCCCCTCGGTCAGCTTCCCATCCAAAAAAATAATTTAAATAAGGTTTAAATATATGTTCTGCCCCTCCAAATATCACCATAATCCAATTATACCCCTGCAAATATCAGCATAATAGAAAAATTAAAGATTTTGACAGGGGCATAACTGGATTATAGTGATATTTGCAGGGGCATAACTGGATTATGGTGATATTTGCAGGGGTAAAACATATATTTAAACCTTATTTAAATTATTTTTTTGAATGAGAAACTGACCGAGGGGCATAACCGTAAGCGATTTATATTTGCAAGGGTAATTTTAAAGTTTTTATTTTTACAGGGGTATAACTGGATTATGGTGATATTTGCAGGGGCAAAACATATATTTAAGCCTTGATTATACGCCCATAACTAAGGTCAAAAAAGGTAAACGGATAATAAGCAGCCACATAACTAACAAAATTCTTAGTCTTTTTTCATATTATTTTGTCTTCATGGTGGTTTAGTTGGTTGTATAAGTGATATTTATGAGGTGCAAACAGTATTATAGTAATGAATATGGGGGTGCAAATAGTCGGGTTTATTAGTGCATCGAATCGAATGTATATCTTTGGGGTGTATTAACTAAAATCAATATGCTAAATCGAGGAATTTCTAATCTCAAATTATTCCATCGTATAATCTCATGTGGATACCTAATGTAATCTCTATTATTACCTCACACTAACATCACTTCAATGATAAAATGCAAAGATAATTCTCCAACCAGTTAAATGCAACAACTTTAGGAATACATATTTTTAACTTCAAAAAGCACAATAGTTACAAATGCTCATTCTAGAACTACCAATTAATTCAAAGCTTATCATGTTACTTCAAATTTAATTTCTTCAATTCAATGCTTCAAACACGATTTAAATTGTAGTGACTGTTGCGAACTTGCAGTCACATTACAATATGTGATATTACAGAAAATTACAGTTAAATTACCTAAAAAAAATCATAATGTAACTACATAGCTCACAATTGTGAACCTCATTTAAAACCTTCTCCACAACATGCTAATAATCTTCAACCTAAACGGAAAACTAAATTTTTTTTGTGTCCACAACATGCTGACAAGTAAATAACAAGTTACTTAGTACAATTACCCAAAAGCTAATGTCAAATTTCACAGCAAAATACCAAAATACAAGTACTTACTACCATTACACAAAAGCAAATGTTATAGGTTTGAACAGCAAATCTTAAACAACAAATACAATTCTTACTAACTTAAACAACAGCCTTCTTCTTCCCAGCATTCTTCGAATCCTTGTTCCCACCCTTGTTCCCATCCTTCCCACCATTCTTCCCACTCCTAACAATATCAACATTAATTTCAATTGGGTGACTTTGAATCGCCCATTCAAGAACATCTCCAACGTGATACGGGTGGGAGATGAAGAAATGAATGGTGGCGTGACAAGTTTAAATCCCATGATGGAGTGACAAGTTTAAATCCCAAAGCACATACAAAAAAAAATTCATACATGAAAGGGGTAACAACAACATACCTCATGATGGAGTAACAAGTTTAAATCCCAAAGCACAACCAGAATCGCAAACCCAGAATCCAAACCCAGAACAACAACTTTAAATCGAAACCCAGAATCGCAAAGACCAACCACCACCAACATGCAGACCAAAATAAATTATCACTTAACTGTTGAAATTAAAACAAAATGATATTTCATGATGGAAAAGTAACAACATTCATACCTTCGATCTCGCAGGTGAGGAGAAGATGAAACTGTAACTTCAATATTTGGTAAAGTAACTTCAGCGTTTTTGTATAAATTTTTCGTTTTTATAAATAACTTGTTCAATAATTATTTCCTTTTGTTTAAATATCAATACCTCTTTATTAATATATTTTTCAATATCCCAGTATTAATAAATAATTCATTATAATATATTTTAATGCTTTAATAAATCTGAATATAATTCTGCAAAAACCTGCAACACTGACTAACAATAAAATTCAAAAAAAAAAAAACAACAAAAACACTAGAACCGTAAATACCACCATATTTGTATAGTTCTAATTTACAATTACTTCTACCATATACCATGCATCCATACAAAATTACTACCATATACCACAACTTGTTCAAACGGTCACCCACTCTTATCTTCACCATCCACGTGTTGGTCATCCAAATCAACGGTTTAAACATCACTTTGGCACCGTACCCAAATACTTGCATTTGTGCAACTTAAAATTCACCGTTCCACCAAATGTAAGATGCAACTGACGGTGAATGCCCACTAGAAAAATGGAAAGCAAGGTCTCAAATCAAAGTATGGCTAAAAGTTGGAATATGCAACATTTTGTCGTTTAAAGCGAGTATTTTGATTATATTACCTATATAAGACTTTGATGTCATGTAATTCACCTACATATGAAACCTTCTAGAAACAAATTTACTTTATCCTTCAAAGGAGATTCTTGAACTCTACGACCAATTGCAAGTTATTTTCAACCTACCCCTTCACAAAATGAAGAACAAAATGAAGATGTTCCTTACTAAGTCATGATTCTAAGGGGTTTAACATGCTCACGAGTCTAGGAGGTTGTTATTCACTTATGCAATGTTGGTGTATGTCACTAAGTTTGACATCTGGTGTCAACATATCCTCACTCTATATACATACATATACATTATATAAAAATGAGTGTATTTTTTTTTTTGTAAATCGAGTATCATCTATGTGTAACTGTCGAGACTTATCTCTCGAGTCGGATAGGACAATAGTCCATGACGAAACTCTCCCTCAAAAGATTTAACACGCTGCATTCCCAAGGCTAGATCATTTTCTTACACATTATATATATATATATTATAATATAATATTATATAATATAAAGTGCATATTAGTAAATTTAATATTATTTTGTCTGTACCGTCTATTGTCATATCAACTAAACGACACACATGGCAAAAAAATGTTGTGTTGTCAAATGATTTGTAATGTGTTATTCGACCGATTTGCTTGTACAATGCTTCGATGCCATCAAATGAACCGCAAAAATTTACCCTTCGGACCATTGTTTGCTATTCATGGAGTGTCCCAACGCTTTCAACGAAAGCCTAATATCCTCTTGTGCTAAGTATCAAATTTTGCACTAGCCAACACTAAGTTTGTTTTAAATCTTTATAAAATCATTGCATTGTCACATAATATTTTAAAATTCATAAGACTTTTTTTATGCTAAAATAGTTTTTAAAATCTCAAACTAATACACACTTTTGATGTCAAAAAAAAATCAAATACACCCTTTACAACGTCAGTCAATCATGAAACGACGTATCATTAAAATAATTGATTTTATCTCAATTAACATAAAATTCACATATGTTGTGATTTTTATTTGTTTTTTGTGAGGCCCATACTTCGTACAACCCCGGAGCTACTCAGTAGACACCCCATAAAGGGGTAAACATTAAGTACGGTTCGGCGCACGCTTGGCGGAACCGGTTTGGATTTCACTGCACCGAGTGTGTTATTTTCAGAGACACCCCCGTAAAACTGTTTTTACTAGGTTCAGAGCACGGCAGGCCGAACCTAACTGTGTTCTCACTAAAATCATTAAAATCAGATAATTGAAGCAAAGCAAAGCAAATCGACAGAACAACGCAATTCATTTGGGTATTTCACGAAATCGCAAGTTGAATTCCAATCCATCAGAAAAATCCGAGGCAACGTTGAGTTCCAATCAATGATAGTAAGCTTAAGTGGCGATCGATTAATCAATTATAAACAAAATTTTCAAGTTTTAAACCCATGATGATGACTTTGAAGCAGAAGGATAGTATTTGTTTTTGACAGGTTTTATGGTACAATCTGTTAATAATATTTTTCATCATTGTATCTCATCATTATTGAAAATAAATGTTGGCTTTTATTGTATGATGTAATTCAAAATTAGCTAGTTAAGTGAATAACAAATTATTAAGTGTAAAAGGATTTTAATAGTATGGGTTAAAACAGTTGTGATTTGCTATGAAAGTGTTAACAGTGTGGGTTAAAAGGTTGCTGGTTAAAACAATTGTGATTTGCTATGAAACTGTTTACAGTGTGGGTTAAAAGGTTGCTAGCTGAAAAGTGGGGGTTTTGTGAGGTTCGGTGCTCAAACTACCGAACTGGTTCGGACGCCCGTGCTCCGAACCAGTTAAAATATAGCGTTAGGGGGTTTTTGATGTGAGGATTTTATGGGAATATTTAAGGATTGAGGGTGTCCACTGAGTAGAGGGGGATTGTACGAAATATGAGCCTTTTGTGATCTAAAAGGCCTCACAGCCCACCAAACAAAAGGCTCACATATATCATGATTTTTATGGCGCATACTTCGTACAACCCCCTTCTACTTAGCGGACACTCCCAAAACACGTAAAAAGACTAAAATGTCATTTTTTTTGGATTTACGATGGTTCAGATTGGCCTGGTCCGAGCCAGTTCGGATTAGCATGGTCCAAACTATTTAACAAGATACAAACACACCCATTTTTTTCCTTTCAGTATATGAAGTATTGCCCATTTTTTATTGGTCGGTTGGTGTAAGATTTTTTACAACTGGTGTATATGGCAATTAAACCATTTGATAAAACCCAAATTACCCGTTATAATAAAAAAATCCCGCCAGTCCCCCAAGTAACGGAATAAGCTTCTGAGTTCTGCCCTAGAGAATAGAGATAACCGACGCACGCAGGACATCGCCGTAGCTAGCTCCGTGGCTGCCGCCGACTTCTTAAAGGCATAGAAGAGAACACAGACTTGAAAGAATGAAGCTTGATGTAGATGTGTTGAGATATCTCTCCAAAGATGATTTTAGGGTTCTCACTGCTGTTGAATTGGGCATGAGAAACGTCTGTCTCTCTCACCATTTTATATTTCAATTTGAAATGCATATTTCTGACCTAATTTTACTATAATTCTTCTTTTTGCTGCAGCATGAAATTGTACCTACTGAACTCATCGACCGAATCGCTCGTCTTAAGTATTTTTCCATTCACATCTCTCCCTCTCTCTCCCTCGCTTATTATTATTATTATTATTATTTGAATTATTTGATCTCAATGTTTGTTATAGGCATGGAGGCACCTACAAGGTTTTAAAAAATTTGTTGAAGCATAAATTGTTGCACCATGACTCTTCTAAATGTTGGTACCTTCTAATCTATGTGATATTATTTATTATAATTATAAAAATTATAGCAATAATAATATGAATGCATTGATATGAATTACACTCTGATATGTGAAAGCTTACTTTGCTATTAGATGACGGGTTTCGACTTACCTACCTTGGATATGATTTTCTTGCCATTAAAACCATGGTCAACAAAGGAGTCTTTGTGTCTGTTGGACGCCAGATCGGTGTTGGAAAGGAATCTGGTACTTTATTAGATGTTCTAATATGGTGATGCCCTTTATTCAGTAACATTTCAGTCATTTTTCCCTAATTGTGGCATTGTTTATTTACTAGATATATTTGAAGTTGCTCAAGAGGATGGAACAGTTCTTGCTATGAAGTTACATAGGCTTGGTAGAGTCTCTTTTAGAGCTGTCAAATCTAAGCGTGACTACCTAAGACACCGTAGTAGTTTTAATTGGCTTTATTTGTCTCGCCTTGCTGCACTTAAAGAATTTGCTTTCATGAAGGTTCCCCCTTTTTCCCCATCTAGCTCTCTATACTTGAATTGTACTTTTTTCATTTGATTTTCTACTAACATGTGATTTGCTTGAGCAGGCTCTGGAAACACATGGATTTCCTGTTCCAAATGCTATAGAATGTAATAGACATTGTTTAATCATGTCACTCGTCCAAGGTTATCCTCTGTAAGTTTCCTTTTTCATTTTATTTGATCCAGAAAAGTTGATTAGGGCCTACATTTGTGTCAGGCGTATAACACTTGGAGCATTAGCTATAGTACCTATTACATTAGCTATAAATTGATACTATTACATTAGTATTTGAAATATGCTTGAGCTTTCTGTGCTTTTCTTTCTTGTTTTATTATGTCTTGTAGACTAAAGCATTGGGCACATGGGCTTTAGTTGCAACATTGCATTACTTTACCTGCTTTTGGATGTGTGCTACTCTGTTTGCTGGTGCCAAAAAGCATTCAGTCTGTGCTGCAACATTAGGTAGCATGTTGCCACTTGTGGTTCATATTGTATTAAGTCATATCCGAAAAAAAATGAAAAAATAGTCATGTCAATTTCTATCTTTTAGGATTATTGTGGCGTATTAGTCTAATACAAGTTTCTTATAATACATTACCACAATCTGTAATTCTAGGCCCTCTTGGTTTTTCAGAACTAGTAGTGTAGCTGTAGCTAGCAGCTGCCACTTGATGATCTTTGAGAACTTTTAGTGCTTTCTCCATTTATCTTTGTTGAAGTCATAGGCGTGGTAGTCAAAATTGCGATTTTATCTTTCCCCCAATTTACACTGGTTTTCTCAAACAATTGCTTAAATACATTTATTTGGTTCTGCAAATGCAGAGTTCAGGTCAGGCAATTACAAAATCCAGATACGGTTTTTGAGACAATTATCGGCATAGTTGTTCGGCTAGCAGAGTATGGTCTCATTCATTGCGATTTCAATGAGTTTAACATCATGGTATGCTTGAGTTACTTGTGCTGACTTGTCAGTGGTATCCTTAAAGAGAAACCCAAAATTTTATTTCATGAGTTGTCATTTCTTATTGGCTTCCATATCTGGTTTACACCTGGCTTCGTTCTTTGTAGATTGATGATGAAGAAAAAATTACCATGATTGACTTTCCACAAATGGTATCTGTGTCGCACCGTAATGCAAAGATGTAAGAGTTTCTTCCTTGTACGATACTATGTTTTTCTGAATTTTGAATTGTTATCACAATCCTGAAGTGGTCACTTGCTGTGTTTTGTTTGAACATATAAGAATATATTTCCTTTGGATATAAAAAATATATGATTTTATGTACCGTTTTATTTGTTGATGAAGTATATGTGATTTAGTTGTCATTTACATTCTTAAGAATTAAATAGGGAGCATATAACTGTAGCACTGTACTAATAGTGAGCTTTCTCCGTAGTTTATAAAAATAATTAAATAATCTTGCCTTAATTAATATATTAAATGATTTATGTAAATTGTCATATCTTTTGCCTTAACATTTATAAGCCTTATGTGATATGCCTTTTATATTCTACTTTTTGATTCCTCTCTACATCTCATTTCAAATCTTGTAGTTGAAATATAATTTTAGGCAAAGAAAATTGTGTTCAAGTATGCTAATAAAATTGTCTTATTTCTATTTTTTTGGATTAATATCTTATAAATTTGCTGGTTTTTAAATTTACTTCCTTTTCAATTTAAAAACAATATGCCTGAGTAAAAATGAAATTATCAAAATTTACAGATAGTAATGAAAATGCAACATAGGTATTCTTAAATGTATGGTATTAAGGGCAAAGTCAACAATTCAATTTTCATCCTCAGTTTCAGGATGTTCAACAACCATGTTCTCTTTCGGACTTAACTGCTTGTTCCGATACTTACTGTTTTTTGTTGTTTCAGGTACTTTGACCGTGATGTTGAATGTATCTTCAAGTTTTTCAGAAAGAGGTTTGTAGTATTTTGGCATAATGTATTTATGAATTTCACTAACTGTTCAGTTTGTGGGGGATGGAGGCGAGGGGTATTATTATTAATAAGATTTCTTTAAATAAGTCAGAAGTTTGGAGGGGGGACTGGGGTAGTAAAATAGAGTTGCTTTTGCATATAGTTTATAACATATGATTGTGGTAACTCAGGTGACGTTAGTCATAAGTTAAAACGATGTCTCACCAGTTTATCAAACTGCTGACTTCCATCTATTAGTAATTTACTATGCCTGGTAGTTGTGATTAAAAATTATCAGTCATTTAGTCGTCCTAGAAAGAAATAACTTAACATAATTTGGAAATCTTTATCCTTTGTGAAAAGGCATCGGCTTTCAAAAATCTTAGCAAGCAAAAAATAAGGAATGATATTGAAAGGTTGCTGTGATGTGTGGGGCCTTGATCCCAACTCATTCTATGTGTGGGGCCCCGTATATTTTATATTTATCTTATAGATCTAATTATTTATATGAATATCCCCCTGCTTCCCTTCATTTCCTACCATTGCCATGACACCCAAGAAAGCCGTTTTTGGAGCTAGAGAAATTGCACATTTTTTAAATGGTATTTGATGGCTATCTATATATCATACACAAAAAGAACATAATAAAATCACCCAACTTGAAAAGCAGATATGAAACAAAAAGTTGAAAATTGGAATTGGAGATTTAGCAACTAAAACAAAAATTACACATGAAGTATACATATCCTCTGCTGCACATGATAGAGGTCTTGATTCATCAAGTGGAGAAGCGCCTCCATATATCCATTAAAAGTGTGATGAAACATTACCCTGACCACATCTCTCAATCGTTTTGCTTCCTCTCTGGTGATGCTATCAGCTACAGCCAAGTTAGACAACAAACACGAGTTGAGGATGAGGTGGGTCTGGGGTGCAGTGGTGGCTGTGAAACCTGATGGTGCAGTATCGTGAGAGAGTGGGGATGAGGAGAGAAGCACATTTTTACTTAATGTCTTATCCCTTGTTCTGTTTTTTTCCCATTACAATATTTTAAAATCAAACAAACGAAAAGGTTTTTTGCTCTTTAGTCCTTAAGTTTTAGTAGAACCCAAAGGTAAAAGGGAAGCTCATTGGAACTCATTCACAATACAATATTTGAAGCATTTCTTTTTTCATGATAAGTTCTTTCAAAGGAGTATACTCTATGTTTCCTCACCTTTTTTCGTTCCAGTATGTCACTTATTAAGATTCTAAATTTTGCCTTGGTATGTCTGGTGGTTATAACTTCTACGTTTGGATTTTGTAACGGCATTTTACTTAAAAAGGGTTTGTATTTTAACTTATCAGTCATTTTTAATACATACTAGTAGTCGTACTACCAGTACAGACTATTGAACATATTGCATCTCATATTTTAATTGAATGTTTAATTTACTTTTAGTAGCTCAACCTATCGAAAGATTTTGGATATTGTCTGAGGCTGCACAATCAGTTATCTTCATATTTAGTCCCCTCTTCTCTGTTTTAGGTTCAATCTTTCTTTTCAAGAAAGCAAAGATGATGATGATTCTGATGAATGGAGAGACGAAGGTGAAAAACTCTGTTTTTCTTCAATAGACAGAAGTGCTGGTTTTCTTGATAAGGAACTTGCTGCCAGTGGCTTTACTAGAAAGGATGAAGATGATATTCAGAGGGTATAATGGTTTTTCTGTTTTGTGTGTGTGTCTGGGGAGGGAGGGGGTATATAGGTCATTTTGTTTCAAAATGCAACAATTTTACTTTAACTATCAACACCAGCATGGAATCTCCATTGGGCATCACATAACATCATTATTATGCTTGGGAATTTTAATTGTTTGCCTTTATGCATGGATTGTCAAACATTCGTCTTATATATGGTTCTGCCTCAAACCTCTTCAAATCTATGTGCAGTTCATTGAAGGTGGAGCGGAGAGTGATTCAAATTCTGACAGTGAAGATACCGACTCAGTGACAAACGTGAATGAAGCAGACATTTTAGATGGTGATTCGTTACATTTGTTGGACTTGGATCAGGTAATATCTCCACGAACTTTTATTGTCATAAAAGATATACAGGCTATGCCGCTATGGAAAATGGATTCATACTTGATCATTCGCTTTATTTTGATAAATGAAAGAAATACAGGTAAAGAGAGAAAAAAATAGCAGCTCAACAAAGCAAATAAAAACAAATGACCTCATCTGTAAGGGAGGTTACCTTTGAGAAAATTTGAGCCGATAACCAAAAGGAATTCATAGAATTGTAATAAATGGAGTTCGTAAAAGCAACACTAACATAGCAAATCTAAGGCCCAACTGAAATGAGTTTCACAAGGAATCCTTCTTTGTGAGTTTCTTTCCTAAGGTATTGTTTGGGGTGGGGTTGAGGGGACAGGAGGGTTCATGACAAATAAGTTCTCCCCTTGTTCGGGAGTATTTTTGAAAAATACGGCAAGGGTTTGGGGATCTCTTAAAACCCTCCATTGCCCTCCTATTTCCCCTATTTGGGGAATTACTCTCCCTTCTCTGTATCTCTTTCCCTCAGTTAGAATTCCCCCCCCACCCCCCAGACAAAAAAAACTACTGGGCACATATAGTCTACCTCATTTTTTTAAGGTTATTTCATTAGCGGCACAGTTCTGTTTTCTGCCGTTTTGATTGTCGAATTGTTAATGAACCATGTTCTAACCAGGATGAGGGACATGAAAGTCGGGGAAAAGAGGAGAGCTGTGAAGCTAGGGAAAGTATAGGACCTGAAAAGGAAGATGCAAACGATGACGTATGCTGATTTTTGTTGATTTAATCCGATGATTATCTCTGTTTGTTGTTCCCCCCTTCATGTGGAATCTTTTGGGCACATACAGTCTGCTTCAGTTTTTCAGCTTATTTCACTAGTGACGCAATTATGTTTTCTAAAATTTCGATTGTTGAGTTGTTAATGAACCGTGTTCTAACCAGGATGGACATGAAAGTCGGGGAAAAGAGGAGAGCTGTGAAACTGGGGGAAGTAGCAGACCCGAAAAGGAAGATGCAAATGATGAGGTTGATTTCTGTTCTTTTAATTCGATGATTATCTCTGTTTGTTCCTCCTTTTCACGGGGAATCTTTTGGGAATTAGCGTATGCCAGCCTTATTAACAAGGAATGCTATGCCTGTGCCCTTCTAGTACATCTTTTTAATTTCTTTACGCAACATCATAGTTTGTTACCAATGAATGCATTATTCAAAGGATTGAAACCCAAATAGGGATATTGCTAGGGTAAGAATGGGAGCACAATAAATCACCCATCAATATCTTGAAATATGGGAGCAGACTCTTATTTTTGTATGATTTTTACTATGGTATTCCCAATCTGGAACTTTTTCAATCTTAGAGTATTGTTTGTTGTTAGTTGTTACTTGTTTATTATAGAATTTGATTTCCCTTTATCACCTCCTGACAAGTATACAAATTGGTAAAAGTGTGATGTGAATGAAAGGCACCTTGCATGGTTCCTTCCTTGATTCAGTTCAGAAGGCTAGTAGTAGGACATTGTCAGTTTGATTTAATATTTGGTCAATGAATGGATTTTTTGCTTTGAAAACCTTAATGAAATGTATTTTGTTCTAGTTTATAGAATCCTTGTCATCTAGCCTTTAATATGAAAACCATAATGATAGTAATTTTGATTTACAGGAAGAAAACAGTGAAGATGGAATTGGAAATGAAGCTGAACTGGTAAGGAGCTTGAATAAGCAAAGACAACGTGCTATTGCTTCAGCTCATAGAGGACGGAAGCCACATGCATCAAGGAATTCCTACAAAGACAAGGGTGGTAGGTCATCTAACAATTCTAAAATCCAAAAGCAGTTGAGCAGCTGGTGAGATATGGGAGACAAACCCATGTGATGGATCTCATGTCTGTCAAATCTTTTGCCATCTACCAGAAGACTTAAATTATTGTTCAAAGATAAGTTCGGAGATAGGAAAGCAGGCAGGTTATTGTTCGATGTATGAACCATGTTAACTGATGTATGGATAATATCAAATACAGGATACACAACACACACTGATAGAGTCTAAATTTTAACATGCTCTTCTTTCAAAAATAAATTTTAACATGCTCTGTTTTTTTCAAGAGAGACTCGCGCATAGAAGACTTAGGGTATGTTTGGGAGGAGGTTTTGCGAGGGGAAGGGAGGGGAGGGTTTGAAAAAGATTTGTCTGTATTTTAATATGTATTTGAGGTTTTAAAAAATTAAAAGAACAAGTTGATAGATATCAATATAATATTTTTATTCACATTTGATTTATGTTTAGAGACATTTTATAGATTCTTCAATTTAGAATTGAAAAATATGTCCTCCGCTCCCTTCCACTCCCAAAACTCCCTCTCAAACATACCCTTAAATTATTGTTTGAAGTTAAGTTCGAAGACAGCGCCGGCCCAATAAGCCTAGAGACCCAAGCTAGGGCTTTAGGCCTCACAAAATTTGACCAATAAAAGGCCTCAAAATTTTATTGGTATATAATATGTATTATAAATTTCATTAAAATAACAAAGTTTAGCCTAGCTCAAATGTTAAACTGTCTTTCCTTCGTTTGTTTTGGTGTGGGTTCGATCCCCTTCTCTTATGCTTTTGTTTTGATTTGTGCTAAATAACATGCTAAATAGCTTAACAGCTTTAGTCCAAAATATTTTATTTTATTTTATTTCTAAAAGAAGGGTTTGAACAAGTGGATAGTTTTTTTTCCAATTATTTGTAGCATTAAAATCCAAAATTTCCCAACAAATAAAAAGTTTATCAAATAATATTTTTCATGTCAAAATATATTTTCAAAACATTGTATGGCCAATTGGCCATTGTAGTTTTTACTTAATTAAATATCATTAAATCCATCACAAGTATATATTTTCTATGTCGATTGTTTTATAACCTTAGTTATTGTGTCTTGTATAGTTTATTTAATCTTTTGTTATTAATTTAATGATCATACAATTCATAAAATAATTGTTCTTTTTATTTAACTTAATTCATAATAATATTTATAATTATATAATTCATTTGATAAAAAATATTATATAATTCATATAATGACAATTTATACATTTGGTTTTCATGAATGAATTGCATATTTATGTTCATACAATACTTTCATATCGCGATCATACAATATTTACAAACAGTACATCTTATCATACAATATTTATTTTTCGTCAAATAAAAATCATACAATATTTATTCAACAACCATATGATCACACAATTCATTTTATATGACTTGATCATACAATATTCATTGAGACAGAACAACAATTGTTAAAAATATTTGTGATACTTGATCATTGACTTAATAATGATTTCTCATTGTATAAATTTTCTGAGGTTTGTTTGGGAGGGAGAGTTAGGAGAGGAAGGAAAGGTTTATGGGGAAAGGAACCCCTTGTTTAGGAGTTTAAAAAAACAAGGGGATGGTTTTGGGGATTCTGGTAAGCCCTCTTAAACATTTCTAATGGTCCATTTTCGAATTCCCCCAATTTGGGGGTTTTAGGAGGTTTATGATGCGAAATGACATGTTTACCCTTACTACAATTCGAAAATTACCTTCTCAATCCCAATAAGATTTCACACGCACAGTCTCCAATATCCAATTATCCCCTCTTAAACTATATTTTCTGTCAAATTTTTTTACAAAATGTTAACGCATTTTAGTTACTGATTTTTTATTCTACTGTTACTATCTTATTTTTTTTAATTACAACTCTTACTATATTTCATTTAGAGGTTGGTAGTTCATTTTCTTATTAAGTAAAAGATATTAATTTATCTATTTATTTTTATCAAACTTAAATTATTTATGTAAGCTATTAAAAAAATATTTTTAATGGAGTTTGAAATTTTGTCCGTATTATTTTTTTGTTATTACACTGCCCAACAATATTTTTATCAAAATTCAAGAACTAGAGTTAAAAATATATTGAATCGAACCTTAAGAGTTTAATGTAAACTATTCAAATAATATTTTTAATGTAGCTTGAAATTTTGTCCGTATTATTTTGTTGTTATTACACTGGTCAATGAATGGATTTTTTGCTTTGAAAACCTAAAGGAAATGTATATTGTTCTAGTTTATAGAATCCTTGTCATGTAGCCTTTATATGAAAACCATAATGATAGTAATTTTGATTTACAGGAGGAAAACAGTGAAGATGGAATTGGAAATGAAGCTAAACTGGTAAGGAGCTTGAATAAGCAAAGACAACGTGCTATTGCTGCTGGTGTAAAATATGAAATTGTGGTGTGTGAATAGTAAATGATACTTACAATTTCTTGTGTTTCAGGTCAAAGTGGTGAGCCCAACTGGTTCTTTTTACCCGGCCCACAACTAATGCACGTAGGGTTAACCTTACCCTAGATCACCTTTTCACTCGCAGGTTATTCTCTTTCTCTCTCTAATCTTTCCTTTCTTCCTTTTCTCTCTAACTTCTCTCTACACAACTACGAAACCCTAATCTTTCTTTTTCTTAATTGCAGGTTTCTCTGGCTTCAACAAGCAAAGAAACACAGCATTCAGAAGTGCAGAAGATCACTGGGGGCTGGTGTTCAAATGGGAACCAACAAGGAGTAGAGGAAGGCGTGAGATGAACGAACGCTTGATTGCACGAGAGAGGATGAGAAGAATGCGAAGAAGATAACACGATAACACGGTTGCAAGGAAAGAAAAAAAACAAGTTCTCTGTTGTGTAAAAACTTTATTTCTCCACGTTATTATTTCTGATGTACATCTATGTACTTATAGGGTTACAAGTAGTTTGTTAGAGTTTCCAACTGAATTCTAACCGCCAACTAATTTCTATCCACAAGTTTTCATGGTCACAATTGACTTAAACCCTAAATTTACAATTTGAATCACTAATTAAGGTTTTCCCCAATTTACACTTTTAACCCTAATTACATTTTAGGAAATAAAACAGAATTACAAAATCAACATCCCTTCTTAATTCTGTGTCTCGAAGGTGACCAATCCCAGGTTCCTTCGTAGCTTCATAAAAATGTTCTCCTTTGATTGCTTTAGTGAGTATGTCTGCTTGTTGCTCTTGTGTAGGGCAATAGTCTAGTTGTAGCTTCTGCTTGTTAACTTGGTCTCTGAGATAATGAAAACGAGTCTCTATATGTTTGCTCTTCCCATGGGCTATGGGGTTTTTAGCTAGGTTGATTGCTGATTTGTTGTCAATCAGTAATTTGATAGGTTGATTGCCTTTTAGAGATAGTTCTCCCAATAGAGATTCAAACCAATTTTCTTGGCAAGCAGCTGCTGAGCCAGGAACATATTCAGCCTCACAACTAGATAGAGCCACAATACTTTGCTTCTTGGAGCTCCAAGAGATTGGGGCTCCATTGAACTTGAATAGATACCCACTAGTGCTTCTTCTGTCTGCTTTATCACCACACCAATCTGAGTCAGAATACCCTATCAGTTCTGATCCCTTGCTGCTCTCTCCTTTAGGAAATAGTATGCCAGTGTAGGGTACCTTGAATATACCTCAGAACCCTCTTTGCAGCAAGCAAATGAGGCTTTAGAGGTTTGTTCATGTGTCCGCTCACTAAGCCAGTAGCAAAGCAAATATCAGGCCTTGTGTGGCAAAGATACCTTAGTGAGCCAATAATGCCCATTATAGGATCCACTTCTTCATGGCCTTCTTCAATAACATACACACTGCCATCTGCAGGTGTACTTGCTGGGTTACAATCCATCATGTTAAATCTTCTCAGAATGTCTTTGGCATACTTAGTTTGGTGGAGGATTAGCCCTTGCTCTGTGTAGGATAGCTCAAGTCCTAGGAAGTAAGATAATCTTCCAAGATCAGTCATCTCAAACTCTGATTGCATCTATAACTTGAATTCAGCAATTTCATCCTTGTTACTGCCTGTAACAAGTAGATCATCAACATATAGACAAACAATTAGTAAGTCAGGTGCCTGTTTCTGCCTTATGTAGAGCCCATATTCAACTGTGCATCTTTTAAAGCCTAGGTCTAAGAAAAATTTGTCAATTCTTTTATTCCAAGCCCTAGGTGCTTGCTTTAAGCCATATAGTGCTTTGTAGAGCCTATAGACTCTGTCCTCCTTGCCTTTAGCTTCAAATCCTGGTGGCTGGTCCACATAAACAGTCTCCTCAAGTGGTCCATTAAGAAATGCAGATTTCACATCTAGGTGAAACAGTGGCCATGCTCTGCTACAAGCAAGAGCAATAACCATTCTTATGGTTTCATGTCTCGCAACAGGAGAGAAGACTTCTGTGAAGTCAAAGCCTTCTCTCTGTTGGAAGCCCTTGGCCACTAACCTGGCCTCGTGCTTCACCACTTTGCCTTCTGGATTCAATTTTAGTTTGAAAACCCATTTCACTGCTATAGATTTCTCCCCTTTAGGTAGTTTAGTCAACTTCCAAGTCCCATTCTTTTTAATGGACTTGAGTTCTTCTATCATAGCACCTTTCCAAGCTTTATCTTCCAAAGCTTCCTTTACTGTTACTGGTTCTGCATCTGCCAACATGGCAAGTTGGACTAAATCACCTTCATTGGTGATTTCTGTGTCAGCATTCACCTCATAATCATTGAATCTTCTAGGCATTTGTCTATGCCTTTGTGGTCTAGGAATATGCACCGGTTCCTCATCACTTTCACCATTACTGTCATCACTGTTTTCATCATTAGTAGTATTTACAGGCTCTGTAGCTTCTTCAATAGGCTCCAAATTCACAGTTACAAAAGGTTGAGAGCTGGTTTGGTTGGACTTGTGCCAATCCCATCTTTCATCTTCTAATACAATCACATCTCTATTAATCTCAACTTTATTATTAGTTGGATTATACACCCTGTAACCACCAGTAGGGTGATAACCAACCAAGATAAGAGGCCTAATCTTGTCTTCTAGTTTTTTTCTAGTGGCATCAAGTATGTGTCCATAGCACAAGGACCCAAATACCTTTAAATGTGATACAATTGGCTTTCTTCCCAGCCACACTTCCTCAGGCACTTTGCCATTCAATCCTTTTGTAGGACATTTGTTCAACAAGTAAGTAGCTGTCATTACAGCTTCTCCCCATAGCTTATGAGGCAGCTGTTTTTGCTTCAACATGCTTCTAGCCATGTCTAGAATGCTCCTGTTTCTTCTTTCTGCCAAGCCATTGTGCTGTGGTGTGTAAGGAGGGGTCACCTCATGGATGATCCCTTGTTTAGAACAGAACTCTTCAAAATCATTTGAGGTGTATACTCACCTCCTCCATCAGTTCTTAGAATTTTAATGGCCTTGCCACTCTGTTTCTCAGCCATAGCTTTAAACCTTTTAAAGATCTCAAGAGCTTCACTTTTGGCTTTGATCAAATACACCCACAGCATCCTTGAGTCCTCATCCACAAATGAAATGATGTACTTGTTGCCTCCAACAGATTGTACCTCAAAGGGACCACAAATATCAGAGCATAAGACATCTAGAACATCCTTAGATCTTCCTTTTAAGTCTGATTTGAACTTTAACCTAGGTTGCTTACCAACTAGACATACTGTACAAGTTTTTTCTGGTAACTCAGTCCTAGGTATGCCACTAACTAGTTCCTTAGCATTCAATAGGGATAGACTTCTAAAATTTAGATGCCCATACCTTTGATGCCATAGGAGGCTGTCTGATTCTGCTGCTGTTGTGCTGAGACATTATGCTTCTGCAACTTTAAGACTTGTCTTGAAGGTTCTATTTTTTGATAGTGGTGAGGTTAGGACCAGTTGCTCCTTTGTGTCATAGAGCTTTAGCTTGTTGTCTTTGATAATGATTGAGAATCCCTTCTCAATCAGTTGTCCCACACTAATGAGATTATTTCTCATCTTTGGAATGTACCACACATTTTCAATCAACACTGTTTTGCCATCTGTCTTTTGAATGAGTATATCACCCATCCCCTCAGCATCATACTTTCATTATCAGCACATTTGATAGAAGTTCTCTTGGTTGGATCAAAATTGATCAACCATTCTCTGTTGTCGTCATATGGTTTGAGCAGGCTGTGTATAGGTACCATATATCAACCACTGTCTTACCATCCCCTGTGGTAATCATAAATGCCACATATTCAGAATTAGCATCAAGTATGGTCATAAAAGCTACTGGATCAGAATCTGATTCTTGACTCCTCTTCCTTGTCTTTATTCTTCTTGCCTTTTGACCAGCAGTCACTGGCATAATGGCCATATTTGTCACAGTTCCAGCACTGTATGTTCTTTTTATCAGTAGGTTCCTTTTTTCCTTTAGAACTACTTGATCCTCCTCCTTTAGAGGGTTCAGAACTCTTGTTTTTTCTTTGTTAGGGTTCCAATTACCCTTACCAGTTGGTTTCTTCTTGCCTTTAGACCAATTAGGTTTAGAGGACTTTGCTTGAAAGGCAGTTTCTTTCTCTTGTATGACTCCTTCCATCTCATCAAGGTTAATCTCCTTGGCCTCTAGGGGTGCTTTGAAACTGTTCAACTGTCATAGTTGATAGATCTTTAGTGTCTTGTAGGGAGTTGACTTCAAAGCCAAACCTTGGGGTCAAAGACCTAATGATCTTTTCACAAATTGGCTGATTTGTGAGCTGTTCACCATTTAATGCCATTGCATTGGTAGTGGCCCTTAACCTGGCCACATATTCACTGATTCTTTCCTTGTCTTTCATTCTGGTGCTTTCATATTTCATCCTCAAGGCATTGAGCTTAACCTTTTTCACTTGTGCATCACCTACAAAACTGGTTTTTAGAATATCCCAGGCTTCCTTTGAAGTCTTGACATTTCTTATTTTGTCAAAATTTGACTCATCGCATCCTAGATGTATGAGATACTTTCCCTTGCAATCTTTATTTTTATTTTCACTGTAAGTGGCCCTTTGAGCCTCTATGGGTTCTGCAGGTAACTCTGCAAACCCTTCTGTCACAATTTCAAATATATCTTGGAAACCAAATATGGCTTCCATTTGAATACACCACCTGTCATAATTCTTGCTATCTAGTTTTGGAATATTTGTGGGTAAACCCCCTGTTGCCATGGTCAAGAGCTGAAACAGTTTCACTCACTATTTCCCTTACCCAGAGAGTCTGTCACACTGACTATACATCACAAAACCACACACCTTGCACTTACACAGGTGTTTTCTTCAGAGTTCTTGATCCCCAAGAACGTAACTAAGCTCTAGGATACCAATTTGTTGGTGTAAAATATGAAATTGTGGTGTGTGAATAGTAAATGATACTTACAATTTCCTGTGTTTCAGGTCAAAGTGGTGAGCCCAACTGGTTCTTTTTACCTGACCCACAACTAATGCACTTAGGGTTAACCTTACCCTATATCACCTTTTCACACACGCAGGTTATTCTCTTTCTCTCTCTAATCTTTCCTTTCTTCCTTTTCTCTCTGACATCTCTCTACACAACTACGAAACCCTAATCTTTCTTCTTCTTAATTGCTGGTTTCTCTGGCTTCAACAAGTAAAGAAACACAGCATTCAGAAATGCAGAAGACCACTGGGGGCTGGTTTTCAAATGGGAACCAACAAGGAGTAGAGGTAGGCGTGAGATGAACGAACGCTTGATTGCACGAGAGAGGATGAGAAGAATGCGAAGAAGATAACACGATTGCAAGGAAAGAAAAAAACAAGTTCTCTGTTGTGTAAAAACTTTATTTCTTCGCGTTATTATTTCAGATGTACATCTATGTGCTTATAGGGTTACAAGTAGTTTGTTAGAGTTTCGAACTGAATTGTAACCGTCAACTAATTTCTATCCACAAGTTTTCATGGTCACAATTGACCTAAACCCTAAATTTACAATTTGAATCATTAATTAGGGTTTTCCCCAATTTACACTTTTAACCCTAATTACATTTTAGGAAATAAAACAGAATTACAAAATCAACAATTGCTTCAGCTCATAGAGGATGGAAGCCACATGCATCAAGGAATTCCTACAAAGACAAGGGTGGTAGGTCATCTAACAATTCTAAAATCCAAAAGCAGTTGAGCAGCTGGTGAGATATGGGAGACAAACCCATGTGATGGATCTCATGTCTATCAAATCTTTTGCCATCTACCAGAAGACTTAAATTATTGTTCGAAGATAAGTTCGGAGATAGGAAAGCAGGCAGGTTATTGTTCGATGGATGAACCATGTTAACCGATGTATGGATAATATCAACACACTATATTGATTATACAGGATACACAACACACACAGATAGAGTCTAAATTTTAACATGCTCTGTTTTTTCAAGACTCGCGCACATCATGCTTTGTTTTTCCCAGAGAGAGAGCAGTTGCTGCACAAATTGCAGTTGCAGTGACAAGAACTTCATGTTATCGCGGCATGGACATGAAGTTTTGGAAAAGAACTTTTTGATTCACAACAAGGATTTTTTAAACTTTTTTTCCAAATTTGTTTCAAATTTCAAAGCGTTTATTTCGTTCCCGAAGATATGCAATTTGTCCCCTTTTTTTCTTGTTTTTGGGCTACTTTATCGGGCTAATTTGTTAAAACAAAGTAAATTACTGAAAAACTCGTACGTTTTTAGACGATTCCACCGTATTGACACTTGAGATTAGAATTGTGAAATCGTTCTCCTTTCCGATTCCAGTACAAAGCCAGTCACATAGCGAGTTAAATAGAAAAGGCTACCTAAAAATGTGGTATCGTATGTGTTTACGTTTTAAAACGCGATATCAACAACCTCGAATTTGATGCATTGCGGATTACGTGGGCTAGTAATACCTCCCTTCCAAAGACTTGTATAAGTAGTTGTCTCGATTTTTCTCGATTGTTGCCTATATTTTATTTTAACGTTTCAATTACATTGTTCCCTGACTGGTGTGTATTTGTTATTTGTTATATATCCATTGAGTCTAATATCTCAACTTTTTTTCGATAAGTAATAGTATTTCATTAATAAGTCAAAATAGCTCAGCATTCTTGACACACACTCCCCTCACCTTCCATGAAGGATTTGAGAGGGTGTCCAATCATGTATCAAACTAAAGGCACACTATATTGGGGGCAAAACTTAAAAAGTTATTTTGGTTAGAAAATTATATAACAATTTATTTTGCCCCCACAAAAAAATCAGGGTTTACCCCATAAAATAATTTTCAAAATTAAAAGTACAAATTTACAAGAGATAAATAAAAAAGAGAACAAATTGATACTAATTTTACCGGACTTTTTTTTAATGAAATTATGTATTTTATAAAAATTTACAAGATTTTTTTTAGAAAATATTATAAGCTATTTATTTTACCCTACTAGTAAAAATCTCTGAATCCGTCACTTAATATACGAGGCACGCTACATCAGCCAAACCACAACACCAAAAACAAAAGAGCTGACAAAAAACACCAGCTACAAAAACTAGACCAAAACAGATAAAATCTGTAGTAGCATGAAATATGTACGCTTTTCAACGAAATAAATACCAACTAGATCAGTCCATATGTACGCTTTTCAACGAAATAAATACCAACTAGATCAGTCCATACATTGAGATTATTAATATTTCAATGTATATGATTTGTATGATTTGAGATCAATAACCAAGTCAATGTATAACAATCCAATGCAATATTAATCTTATTTGAAAGCTTATCTGCTACGGAATTGTTAATTCTTCCAACCACATTCCAAGATACTTGAATGTCTTCACCAATCTCCAAAATATCATTGACCAAATGGTGAAACCGATGAGTTGAGCTGCAACCAACAGAGAGAAGATCAAAAGCCTCCGTCTAATCCATCTCTATAATCAACGCATTGAACCCCCTATTCCATTCCCCACATTCCACACAAGGTTGCTCCTGAATTCCTCCCAAGTATAAATCAAACCATTCCAATAGTTAGACCATTTTCTTTTAGAGTCAATTTTAGGAAAAGATCTCCAACCACACTTGTATTTGCTCCTGAGGATAGAACTCCACAGGGACTCAAGATTGCTACAAAAGTTCCAAAGACCTTTCATAAGAAAAGCAGTATTGGCTGTCCTAGTAGATCTCAGCCCCAAACCACCATTGATCTTAGGTTTGCACATTGTTTCCCAATTAATTGTATGGACTGATCTGTTGTTATCATCATCACCCCAAATGAAACTTCTACAAAGTTTATCAATTTCATCACAAATTCCTCTAGGGAGAACACAAGATTGGATGACATAAGTTGGCATAACCAAAGTAGCTCTACCGGCAAAGGATAAAGTTCTCGATTTCCAAGTACTTAATCTTTGTTTAACTTTCTCCAACACATAATTAAAAGTATTTAAGCCCACCTCTTGTAAAAAATTGGCACACCTAGGTACTTTCCAAGGTCCTCAGAAGCTTGGAACCCTATAACCTCACAGATGTCTTTTCTTAAGAGTTTGGGAACTTTTTTTAGAAAAGAAGACCCTTGTTTTGTCATTGCTAACTCTCTGTCCAGAGCTAAGACAGACGTTATGAAGAGTTTGCTGAATAATTTTAGCGTGGTCCATATTTGCTTCAGCAAAGAAAAGCAAGTCATCTGGAAAGGCCAGGTGGGAGATTTTAGGGCCCCTCTAGTGAGTTGAATAGGAGTCCAACCTCCATGAGCCACACTTTGTTCAATAGCATGGAAAAGTTTCTCTATACACATCACAAAAAGATAAGGAGATATTGGATCCCCTTGCCTGGTCCGCCTAGAAGGTGAGAATTCATCTAAAGCTTCACCATTCCAAAGAACTTTCATAGAAGGAGTAGACACACACTGCCATATAAGTTGAACAATATTAGGGGGAATTCCTATATCTTCAAGAGTATCATTAATAAATTCCCACCTAAGTCTGTCATAGGCTTTTTCAATATCAATCTTGATAGCCATCCAACCCTTCTTACCACTCTTGCTCCTCATAGAATGGAAGATTTTCTGAGCAATGATAATATTGTCATGACTATTCCTCTTAGGGGATAAAGGAACACTGGGCTGGGCCAATAAGAGTTTGGAGACTGTCCTTCAATCTAGCAGTGATCAACTTAGTGATAGTTTTATAAGACACATTGCAGAAACCTATAGGTCTAAAGTTCTTCATATTAACCACATCCTCAGTCTTAGGGATAAGAGCTAGGAAGGTAGCATTGAGCTCTTTGATCTTGTGAGGATTATCCCAAATGTCCTTAATCATCAAACAGTAGGTGTTTACCTTGGATTTTGGTAAACACCGCTAGTTTGAAATTGCTTCTGTTTGCAGGATCAACTAGTAAATCCTAAGACCATTTGAGTTAAAGTTTTTCCCAGAATTACTTGTGTTCTTGCTGTTTAAAAGTAAAAGAAGAAGATAACCGTCGATCTTGCGCGAAACCGTCGAGTTTCCTCAATGAGGGAGAATAAAACAAAGGAAAAAATTGCAGAAAAGCAAAGAAGAAACAAATTAAAATTGCATTAATTGTAAAGAGGGTTGGTGCACAGATCATACATTCTTCTCTTTGCTCGTTTTCTTTGTAATGTGTTGGAAGTTAGAGCGTGAGAGTTCTGTAATGAAATTGTGACCCGTTTTTCCTATGTGAAACTACTATTTATACAAATAGAAAATAACTGTACAAAGTTTAAAAAACTGTAACTGCTACGTGCTCTTGGTAACAGTTACTTGATCCTACTTCGTCATCAGCCTCCAACTCCTTCTTGTCGAAATATCTATCTTCAGCCTCTTCGACTTTGTCAAATCTGAGGTCGAAATCTACTTGATGCAACTTGATAGCTTAATTCATTTCAGTGTCGAAATTGATACTTGTCTCTTGAAATACAAGGTCAAACTTTAAAGATAAGTCAAACCTCGTTGACTGCATTTAATTTAGCTTGTCGAAACTACAGGCTAACAAATTGCCCCCTCAAAAATGTCTTTTTCGACAGGAGCTATGTGGCAGAAAAAGAGTATTTTTGAAAATCCTTTTCAACTTCTTTGATGACGTCATTAACATCACGTTTCAGCACTGATGAGACGTTTCAGTGAAAAACAGCTTTTGGCGCCTCCGTTATAAAGTTAGTGGGCCACGTTTCACCTTGAAACTCCCCACTACTCATTGCGAGTAACTGCCCCATTAAGAAGGAAACTCAAGGGTTTTCAACTTTTGCACTTCAAACAGCTATAAAAACTGTTGCTTCCCTTCATTTCACTCTTTCTGACACCTTTGCAAGTTCTTCTGCTTCTTTTCCTTCGCAAAAAACTTGCATTCTCTTAAACCCAGAAAACCAGAACTCAATCAACCTCCTTCGTTGCTCATCAATGGCGTCTTCTTCTCATCCTCGATCCCCTTCAACCGTTGCAGGTAAGCGACCAATCCTTGCAAAACCTGCTCAAAATCCAACACCAGAACCACCTTCACATACTCATTCATCTGGAAAATACCTCTGTGTTGCTGAACCTGATCTTGATGATCCACGTGCTCCAAGCTGGAGATCACAAGTGATTATTCCGGGTCCCATTGATCATACTCATGCTTTTCTTGGTCCCATTCCTGAGTTTCTTCTAGAACCATCAAAAATCCAGGAAATCTTCCCTAGTTACCATCATTATAGCCCTAGAATCTTCGACCAAGCTCCTTACGAAATGGGTTTCATGGCTACCCGGATTTTCAGATCTGCACCTCATGTAGGGCACGAAGCTTACATCAACTGGCTCAACAAGGTAGAGTCGAAGAAGGGGGATTTCTGGAAAACCCAAGGTATTTTCGACCTGATTCAGTTGTCGAGATATGATCTCAAATACCAAAGTGCCATGCTTATTGCAGCACTTCATTTTTGGGAGGCTACTGCTAACAGCCTTCATCTGGAATGTGGTATGCTTACTCCCACCTTGCTGGATGTAGCTGCTATCACTGGTCTTCGGCCAACAGGCGAGATCTTTGAGCCCGACAGAGCTTCTGATTCATACAATTTCACTTTCCAACGTGCCACCTTCGCTGGGTACGTCGAAGATCATCACATCCTCGACGGTGATGAAATTTCTGATGAAGAACACATAGCTTTCCTTACCTTATGGTTATCCCATTATATTTACTGCTCTTCATCGCTTCAGGTTGCAAAGATGTATATCAATCTGGCTACTCAAATTCATGATGGTCGGAATATCTGCCTTAGCAAACTTATCCTAGGGTCTCTTTATGAAGCTTTAGGAGATGGGGCTCTTGACATGAAAATTTTAAGCCTCAATCATCTTTACTGATTTCTGGGCCCATTTGGCTGTTCCAATTGTGGCTCCTTGCCACTTTTGAATCAAGACTTCAAGTAATGTGCCCTAAAAGCCAAATCCGAATAGCTGAAAGGAGGAGCTTTGAAGGTATGAGGCTTGCCCTTTTGAAACCCAGGGAAAACAACCAAACAGTCGAAGACCAATTCTCTGACACTTTCGACATGCTACTGAATTGCAAGTCCTTCACTCCTTCAATGGCCCCTTTCGTCCATAGAACTCATGGGCCACAATGGTTCCTAAAAAAATTTCCTGTAACACCCATTGATTCCGATGATGAACTTAATGAAATCTGGAGAGCTTATTTGACCCCTTGCTGGTTATCACTCAGGATTTCGTCAAGAAAAGGTCCAACCCACTATAGTTTGACAGGATACCAGCCAAATCTGGTGGCAAGACAATTTGGATTGTGCCAACCTCGACCAGCCTCTTTTTACAAGTCGATAAAGTCTTTGATATTCCCAGATAATGAAAGGGACTACTGGCATCAACTAACCATGGCTACCCAGTGCACTCCTACTTTCATTCCTTTGAAGTACAACCCCCTTTTCGCTTGCACTAGAGAATTTCTCCAATGCTGGTCGAACTATTACAAGCCCAAACTGACTGCTGTCGACGGACCCAATTTGCTTCAGAACTTACTCTGTGCTTTTCCCAAACCTTCAGGTATATTACCTTGATATGTTCTAGATTTCCAAACTCTTCAAAATAATACATTCTTTAACTGTTTGAACCACACAATTTCTAAAATCTTTCTAAACTAACCTAGTCGGAATATTTTTTGCAGCTACTCCCACAACCACTGGCACTACCAAGGCGTCAAAGAAAAACACCAGGAAAAAGGCTACCACTATTCAAAGACCACAAACAACTCAACCGACCAAAAAACAAGAGGTAATTACCTTTTTAGGGTATTTGTTATATCACATTTACTCCTTAATTTCAACGCTTGATTGGTCTCCATGTTTTAGAGTCGAAAAGGATGAAGCAATTCCGCGCTTGATGTGCCTCTTAAAAGGTCGAAGAGGATTGGAACACAAATTGTGAGTGAAGATTCTAAGGTTAGAAAAGAAAATTTTACTCTTTGCTCTCTCCATTATTCATCTATTTACCTTAGCCATCACTAATTCCGGCTGTTGGGTTTTCAGTCTGATGACCAAACAAGCAGCCCAAATCGTTTAGGATTTCTGCGGCTCAATTTGAGCAAGAAAAGAAAATGAAACACTCGCAAGAAACTTCCAGAACTGCTATCTTTGGGGTGCTTGTCAAAGAAATGCAAGGTGAAAAAGAAACAGCTAAAGAGAAAGTTTCACCTTTAGAGAACCCTGTTCAGAAAAAAGCAGAAGTTCCTAAAAGACCTGCAAGCGCAAGCTCTCATGTTGGCGACACCATATCAAAGGTAAATAACTGAACTTGCAACTATTCTCTAATTATTCTGGTTCATAAACTGATCATAACTTCGACGTATTGTCATGACAGGGAAATGAAGCTGGTCAACTTGACCCTTCGCATAAGCAACTAACACCAACATCAGCTCTCTCTCCCTCTGTCAAAATAACAGCTGAAAGAATGGTCGAAGGTCAACCCCAAAAAGATGATCCTGTCCATATAGCAAGAACAATCCTGCAACAGCTCGTTGGTATGCCAACCGATGACCCTCCTTCTTATGACCAAGCACTTGAAACAAACCCTCTTGATACAAATCAGGGAGTACAAGACTTAGGGATGATCGAGGCTGTTGGCGTCGAGATTGAGCATGACTTTGAACCATCAAAAAATGATAGCTCCTCTAAGGTGGTTTATTCAAGTAGCAACATTGTCAGAGATGAGGCTTTAGCTGAATTGAAGAGAAAAAAATCCTCTTGAGGCTTTGAACCTCCTACTGAGTGGTAGGAAAACTTCAACCAAAAAAGTTCTTCGACCACTTCTTTGGGCGAAGTATCTGACACATCGAAGGAAGACCTCCTCAAAGAATTTCGAGCCAAAGTTCTTGAAGCTGACTTGTTCCAAGCCATTGAGTGTGACCACATGATTGCCTTTGAGATTAAAGCCTTATTGCGCAAGCTCAATACCTCGACGTCAGGCAAGGCCCTCATTGGCTTCATTGCTGAATTTGAGCCCCTTTTAGAGCGAATCACCCAAGACATCCAGAAAAAGAAGAACTGTATTGCACAAAAGGCACGGGAAGCCAAACTTCAAGAGGAAGAATGGGCAGCTGTTAACGCCTCTCAGACCAAGATTGCCTCTCTGGAAACCCAAGCAGCAAATAACGCTCAAGCGTTGACAGATTGCGAAAATGCCATCTCGGGCTACCAGAAACAAATCGAAGACTTGCAGTTGAAAATCAAAACTGAAGAGGTGAAGAAAGCTTCTCTTCTCAAAACAACCCCTAAAGCTTTAGAACCTGCGATTCACGCAGAGGCCACTGTGGCTCTTGAGCACTTGGAAAGACATGGTCAACATGAAGCGATGATTCGAAGTTTGGACGAAGAAGAGGCTCTTGTCGCCATAAGATTGGAACATTTTAAATCTGCTTTAGAAAGGCTCAAAGCCAATCTTCAACTTTGACTTGTAATTTTCTTGATGTCCAATTTTGTGACTTCGACAACGTTCTTTTTTGGCATTTGATGCTTTTGACATGCCATATTTGAAGTTCTCCATACTATTTAGTCTTGTGTTATCTTAACTTCTTGCAATATTGGCCTATACCTTTTTAAATATTTGCCATTTATTTGCAAAATTCGACCATCAGCGCCAAGTTCTTCGACTTCATAAGCACCGTTGGTCTATCTTGTAGAATGCAAAATGGTCCTTCCCAATTTGGTGACCATTTACCCAAGACTCTATCTTTTTTATCCATGGGTAATATAACTTTCCACACTAGATCTCCTAAGGCAAATGTTTTTAGCTTAACCTTTTTATTGTAGGCTTTAGCCACTCTTTCTTTTTGCCTTATAAGAACATCCAACGCATGTAGTCTTTCTTCATCTAAATCAACCAATTCATCTAACATCATATCCCAATAGGAATCTGACGAAATTTCAAACTGTCTTTGAATTCTGGATGATTGTAAACAAATTTCGACAGGTAAGACTGCGTCATGTCCAAATGTAAGTCTATATGGAGTAGTGTTGATTGATTCTCTGGGAGAATTTCTACATGCCCACAACACTTGATCAAGCGTTTTATGCCAATTCCTAGGCTTTTGCCCAATGTGTTTCTCGATCAAATTGATAATAATTTTATTGGCCGCTTCTACTTGACCATTAGCTTGAGCATAGTATGGTGTCGAAGTCAATAACTTGAAACCAGTTTCAGAGGCAAAATCCACCATTTTTTGACCAATAAAAACTGTACCTTGGTCTGTAGTAATGGTTTCTGGAATCCCAAACCTATATAAAATATGGTTTTGAATAAAATTGATTATTGCCTCTTGATTAACATTAAGTAAAGGAATAGCTTCTACCCACTTGGTGAAATAATCTATTCCTACTAAAATAAAACGGTGACCCTTCGACGAAGTTGGTTTGATTTCACCAATTAAGTCTAAAGCCCAACCTCTAAAAGGCCAAGGTTTTATTATTGAATGCAATTCACTTGCAAGCACATGTTGTATTCCTGCGTGTTTTTGACATTCTTGACAACCCTTGGCGAAATCTATGCAATCTTTCAGCATAGTTGGCCAATATACTCCTTGTCGAAATAAAAGCCATTTCATTTTATGACCTGCTTGATGAGATCCACAAGCACCACTATGAGTATTGGAAATTGCTAAATATGCCTCACTTTTGCTAAGACATTTCAATAATACTCCTTCAGGAGTCTTTTTAAACAATTCATTCCCAATAATCACATAGCTTAAGGCTCTGTACTTGGTTTTTCTATCAGTCATTCCCGTTGGATTTTCCAAGTATTCGATAATTTGCCTTCGCCAATCATCATTCGACATATTGTCAATGGCAAAAATTTCAACTTCATATTTTTCAAAAAATTGAAAATTTTCCACCAAATTTAACATCTCTTCCCCCTCAAGTTTTGGCATTGACAACTGAGCATTGGATGGATTTGTCGAAATCCATTTGTGCTTTATTTCTACTAGCTCCAATAGCTTTTCTTTTGACACTTTGTATCCTGAGGCTACTTGTGCCAAATCATTGGCCTCTTGATTCTCTATTCGAGGCACATGTTCTATGTGAACAGTATCAAATCTCTTTAACAACATATTAGCAATGGCAAAATACATTATTAAGTTGTCTATGATGCATTTGTATTATTTTGTTAACTGTTTCACAACTAGTTCTGAATCTCCTTTGATTTTGACATGCTTTGCTCCCAATTCTAACAAGATTTGAAGTTCTGCTATCAAGGCTTCATACTTTGCCTCATTATTGGAGCACGTCTCTTCAACTTTAAACTTATACTTTGTTGGTATCTTTGTTGGTGAAATTATTAATACCCCAATTCCAACACCATTTTTTGTGGCTTCAACCGTCGAAGTATAACTTCCAAGGTTGGGTTTCCACTAAGTTTATTGTATTTTCGATCACTGAATGGTCAACTATGAAGTCAGCCACTATTTGACCTTTTATTGCTTTCAATGGCTGATAAGTCAAAGAGAATTCAGAAAGAGCCAAAGCCCATTTACCTATTCTACTATGTAAAATTGGTTTCAACAGCATTTGTTTAATAATATCATAATGCGAATAAACATACATATCAACAGGCTTTATGTATTGCTTTAATTTTGTACAAGAGAAATACAAGCATAAACACAATTTTTCTATAGGATGATACCTAGTCTCTGCATCATTTAGAATTCTACTGAGGTAATAAATGGCTCTTTCGACACCATTTTCATCTTCTTGAGCTAACATGCTTCCTATAGAAAATTCTGAGGCTGCTATATACAATTTCATTACTTTATTCCTAATTGGTGATAACAAAATTGGTGGCTTCATCAAGTATGCTTTAATCTCATCGAAAGCTTGTTGGTGTTCTGCGTCCCACTTGAACACATCTTCCTTCTTCAGTCGAAGTAATGGCGAAAACACTTGGGTTTTACCACTTAGATTTGAGATAAATCTTCTAAGGAAATTTATTTTTCCTAGTAATGACTGCAGTTCTTTTTTGGTCAAAGGAGCTTTCGTTTCCAAGATTGCTTTCGTCTTGTTTTGATTGATTTCAATGCCTTTTTTATATATAACGAAACCCAAAAAGTCACCTGTACGAACACTGAAGGCACATTTGATTGGATTCATTTTCAATCCATATTTTCTCATTCTTTCAAATGATTGTCGAAGATGGTCTATATGACCATTTCCTGAAGCAGATTTAATAACAATGTCATCTATGTATACTTGCATAAATTTTTCAATAAAATCATGAAACATAGAATTCATTGCCCTTTGGTACGTTGTCCCAGCATTTTTAAGGCCAAATGGCATTACAACCCATTCATAGACCCCCGATGCCCCTGGGCATCGAAATGCTGTTTTCAACGTATCTTCTTCAGCAATATATATTTGGTTATATCCAGAATAACCATCAAGCATGCTTAGGTATTCATAACCTGCAGCTGAATCTACGAGAATTTCTGCCACTGGCATGGCATACTCATCTTTAGGTGTAGCATTATTTAAATCTCTAAAATCTATACACACCCTAAGTGTACCATTTTTCTTAATTACAGGCACTATATTAGCAAGCCATTCGACATCCCTAGCAGTTCTGATGAACTTGCTCTTTAGTAACCTTTCTATTTCTGCCTTGATCTTTACCAAGATTTCTGGTGCAAATCTTCTTGGCGTCTGCTTCATTGGCTTCTTTCCTGGTCGAATTGGTAGTCTGATTTCAACAACTTCCCGACTCAACCCTGGCATTTCATTGTAATCCCATGCAAAGCAGTCTTTGTACTCCTTCAGCAATTCAACAATCTGCGCCTTCAACTCTTGATCAATCTTAGCACTAATGTATGTTGGCCTTTTTATTGAGCCATCTCCCAAATCAATTTCTTCTAAGGGATCTTGTGCTTGGATCCTTTTGGTTGAACCCATTGGATCTTTTTCAAAACCTAAAGGCTCGTCATCATAGACGCAATCAAGCCTCTGGTTTTCGACAATGTTGTCTTTATTTTTATCTTCACCGGCTTCATCAACTAATTGTTGTTGTAAGTCAGCTTCTAAAACCGTTTTTTGCTTATTTTCGGCCACATAGGTCGTAATTCTATCCCATACAGTGGATTCATCCATAAATAACTATTTATGGTCCTTCCCACCCTGTAGGCTTGACATAGCCTTGTGGGTAGTTGTCTTCGTCAATGACTTTTCTATCCCAAATGAATCCATAGTTGGGATCAAGAATCACTGAGGTCCTCACATTATCTTGGCTTTCATAACCATGTTCAGAGGAAATACATGGCGCAATGCTCGCCAGTTTCTTGTCGAAGGTTTTCTTGGTGATAGTATTCACTTCAGCCTTGAAATAGCTTTGATCACCTCAATATTTTCAACTAGGCCATCTTCTCTCCAAAAAATGAGCCTCTGGTGAACTGTCGAAGGAATTGCCCCCACAGCATGGATCCATTCCCTTCCCAATAGCATATTATAATTTGCCTTGGTTGAAATCGCCATAAACATAGTTGGCCTTCTAATGCTTCCAACAGAAAGGTCAACTTCAATGGCTCCAAGAGAGTGGCCACTTTTACCTTCATAGTTGGTAAGGATTACGTTGTGTGTTTTCACATCCGTTTCACACTTCCCAATCCTCTTCAGCATATGTTATGGCATCAGGTTCACAGCAGCGCCACCATCAACCAAGATCTTTCTTACCCCAACATTGTTCACCTTTGCTTGGATATACAAAGGTTTGAGATGATTCCTCATCCCACAATCAGGTCTCTCAATGACAGCGTGTTATTTTTCCACACAGCCATTCTTGAGGACATAGTAACAGATGGGTTTGTAAGTGGTTTCTTCGTCGAAATCCTCTTCGACGTCGTTTACTTCCGAAACCACGTCATACTCAATCGGGAGGATTGAGACTACACCACACAAGACGTCGAACTCTGACCCAGAATCAGCGAAATATGAGCTATTTCTTCATCTATGTTGAGACCCTCTTTGATCACTGAAAGTGGTGGGAATAGCCTTTCAGTAGATGGCTTTCTAGCCATTTCAAGAGACTTTGAAGGTGTTTGTTTGCCTTTCTCTTTGTTGGAATTTTCCACCCTGCCTGCAGCAGCAACTTTCTTCTGGTGTTGATATCTACGCCATTGAGTTCTCGTCATAGGGTTCTTCCCTTTGTAATTATTGTTATAGGCATACTTGTTAGATTCAATTGCCTTATTTTGGTTAGTAGCACTAGTGCTGCCCCTGACTAATTTTGCTGGTTCTTGTTGATTTCCAATATCCTTTCCAGCATAATACACTGGGTAATACCCAGTTCTCTTTCCACCAGAATGCACCCATTTCTCGACAGGTGACTTTGCTGGAGGAACATAAGTCCTAATCTGACCTTTCTGAGGATTCCTTGTCGAAGTAAACTTATATTGGATCCCTCTGTCATTGTAACTGAACTTTGGCCTTTTGTTGACCGACTTTCCTTTACGTTTCAGTTGAGGCTTGAATCCCTCAAGATTCTCGGTAGCCTCTTTGTCGAAGACAGCACTGCACCTAGGACAAAGCATGACTTCAGTATTGTTGATTTTGCAGCGATTGAGAAAATCAATCAATTCTTCTTTAGCCCTTGGATATACTATCTTCATCTTTTTAGCGTACTGGTCATCAGTGACCATTTCGACATCAACCTTGTCGACAGCTTTCTCTGCCTTAGCATTTTCAGCAACATCTTCTGTGACCTCGACCACATTGAGATCAACTTCGACCAGCAATGCATCAGTTGTTGGCAAGGGATCAGTATCAATCTTCATTGGTGGCTTAGACTTGTCACCAAATTTCAGCCTTCATTCGTTTATAGCATTTTGAACCAAATCCCTGAAAACGACACAACGGGAAGTGTTATGACCTAAGAAACCATGAAACTTACAAAAGCCTCTTTTCTGTCATTGTTCTAATGGTGGAATCTTTAGGTCCTTAGGCACTAAGATTTGACCATCAGCCACAAGCAGATCAAATATTTCGTCACATTTAGATACATCATAAGTGTAAGTTTTTGCGACAAATTTATCATTCTTAGGTTCCACCGGATTTTTGCCATCAGATGGTTTTAACAACTTGCAAATATAAGGAGGTCCTGGTTTTAGTTCTGCAATGTTAACCTCTTCTTCGACATCTTCATAAGATATGTCGTATTCTTGGTCACTGTCATTAGCTTCGACATAAGCAACCTTTTCTTTCTTACTTTGGAATCTACCTGTTCTGGCTTTTTCGGCTTTGAGTCTTTCGACTTGTCGAACTCTATTAGCCAATTGTGCCATATCTCTTAAATGTAGTGTGTCTAGTTTCTTTCGACTAACTCATGCTCAGGCACTTAAGTAAAGCACCTTGCTTTGAGTAGTCTAAATCTATTGAGATAATCATCAATAGATTCTGCCCCCTTGCGTCGAACGCTAGCCAGTTATTTAAGACTAATCTTACATTGACCCATATAGAACTGCTCATGGAAGGCCTTTTCTAATTGACTCCAATTAAAAATTGAATTTGGAGGCAGTGTAGTGAACCATGTGAAGGCGTTCTTAGTTAGAGAATTTGGAAAGTATTTCATCCTTAAATTCTCATTGTGTGCTAGATCGCCAGCCTCAGTCAAATAACGAGCCACGTGTTCGACGGTAGATTCACTGGTTTCTCCAGCGAACTTTGTGAATTTGAGAATTTTCCATCCCCTAGGCAGCTTTGTTTGTAAGGTGTATTCTGACAAGGGCGACACAAAATTAGGCCTATGTAAACCTAAGTTAAGGCCATTCTGGGCTAAATAGTTTCGACCATATTAGCCAGATTGTTTTGTGCTCCAAAATTGTTTTGTTGCACTTGTCTGACCGCTTCGTCAACATTTTGGTTTCTATTCACCAACACAACTTCAGGGATTGCCTCTATCCTCATAGGCTCTTCGACAATTTGTTGTTGTCCTTGGTTTCCCTGATTCATAGGAATTGCATTGTTAGGCCTTTCTACAGGTATCTCTACAGGCCTAGCATTTTGGATTTGGGGAACTTGCTGGTGATGTACTGGTGGAGTACCAAAGAAATCAGCAATCCTTCCCATTTGTGTTGCCAACATTTGGTAACTGTTATTAGTATTTTGTATCAAATGATTAAACACAGTACCAATTTGTTGTGTTAACATATTGACCATATCATGATTGCTATCATCCATTTGTTGTCTTAATGCCAACAAAGATGTTGTAGTCAAATTAGTTTGGGCATTTCGACTATGGATGCCCTCCGTTGAACTATGAATAGGAGAATACCCTGTACTTGCATTTTCTGCAAATGTAGACGAATTTGTCTGAAGACCTGCCATCAATGCTGTTGGCATGCCATACGGTAAAACCCTTCCGCTCATAGTAAATGGCATATTTCCAATCATAGGATTTGCCATCAAAGGACTCGTTGGTCCTGTTATTGGTGGCACAGAAGCCATTGTATTAAGATTTGTTAATGCTGCAGTGGTCATCATTGACACAAGTAATTATGGGAGAAGTTATAGCGGTTACTCCCATTGTTGTCGAAGAAGGCATAGCAACGGTTATGCCTGCGACATTTGCATCGTTAACGTCACTAACTGACGCTTGTTCTTGTGTACTTTGTGCATTTGATGCAGAAGCATTACTTGTACTAGAGTGTGCCATCTCTGGAAGATGTTTACCACTCCTTAATTGCATGCACAGACAAACACAAAGTTTAAGAATTCAACGAAAAACTTTTAAAATTAGCACAAACGTCCCACTGGGCGTGCCAATTTGTTTACCTTGGATTTTGGTAAACACCGCTAGTTTGAAATTGCTTCTGTTTGCAGGATCCTTTGTGTTAAAGTTTTTCCCAGAATTACTTGTGTTCTTGCAGTTTAAAAGTAAAAGAAGAAGATAACCGTCAATCTCGCGCGAAACCGTCGAGTTTCCCCAATGAGGGAGAATAAAACAAAGGAAAAAATTGCAGAAAAGCAAAGAAGAAAACAAATTAAAATTGCATTAATTGTAAAGAGGGTTGGTGCACAGATCATACATTCTTCTCTTTGCTCGTTTTCTCTGTAATGTGTTGGAAGTTAGAGCGTGAGAGTTCTGTAATGAAATTGTGACCAGTTTTTCCTATGAGAAACTACTATTTATACAAATAGAAAATAACTGTACAATGTTTAAAAAACTGTAACTATTACGTGCTCTTGGTAACGGTTACTTGATCCTACTTCGTCATCAGCCTCCAACTGCTTCTTGTCGAAATATCTATCTTCAGCCTCTTCGACTTTGCCAAATCAGAGGTCGAAATCTACTTGATGCAACTTGATAGCTTAATTCATTTCAGTGTCGAAATTGATACTTGTCTTTCGAAATACAAGGTCAAACTTTAAAAATAAGTCAAACCTCGTTGGCTGCATTTAATTCAGCCTGTCGAAACTACAGGCTAACAGTAGGATGGACCAATTATATCCCATTGGCTATGATAGAATATGGCTTGGAATTCATCCGGACCCGAAGCTTTAAAGGCACCTATGTTCCTGATTGTTCTGCCAATTTCATCATCTGTCACACCTCTTCTAAGGTTAGCAACAGTTTGATCTCCTAGGGGAGGAAAATGACCAGTCAGATTGTAAGTCACATAGGGTTCATTAACGGAGAAAAGAGCCCTGAAGTAGTTAGTTGCCATAGTCTCAATTTCTTGAGGTTCATTAACCCAGACCCCTTGATCATTTTGGAGAGAAGTAATGTGATTCCTCCTTCTTCTGATAGTAGTCACTCCATGGAAGTATTTAGTATTTTTATCCCCAAATTCAATCCACTTAGCCCTAGATTTATGATACCACATGATTTCTTCCTTTGCAAGTATATCTTCATACACTTTCCAAGTAGATTGTTAAAGTTGTAGCAATGGATCAGTCCATCTAAGTCTATTTTCAATGTCTCTGAGTTGCTTCATAAGCTGCTTCTTTTGATAGAAAATGCTCCCAAAGACATCTTTATTCCATTCCTTTAAAACACCATGCAATTCAGTGAGTTGGAGAGGGAAATTCCTGAGGTTACTCCTCCAATTATCTGCCAACAGTTTGTTGAAAGATTCATGAGTGAGCAAATAGCTTCAAACCTAAAGGGTCTTCTTCCTCTGTTTAAAGGTCTTCTATGATCCCAAGTCAGCAATAAAGGGTTATGGCCAGACTTTAACTTTGGAAGGTGAGTGATTTCAACATTAGGGAATCTGAGTCTCCAACTTCAGTTGCCAACAGCACGATCCAATCTCTTTCTAGTATTACCCCTTGCCCAAGAGTAGATGTTGCCATTAAAACCAAGATCCAACAGATTGTAATAGTCCATAGTATCTTGAAAGCCCTGTTCAGTGAACTTCTAGCCACAGGGGGACCCTGTCTTCCATTGTCTCTCAGGATAGCGTTGAAGTCACCAATAATTATCGAAGAATCATCAATATCATCGTTAATTTCCTGTATATCATCCCAAAGGGATTGTCTAGGGGCAAAGTGAGGGCTACCGTAGACAATGGCAAGGAACCAAGGTTGGCAATGAGAAGGAATCACCTTCATATGGATCAATTGATTTGTGTCTCTAGTAATCTGAATCTTCCAATGGTTGTAATCCCACAAGAGCCATATACCACCTGATTGCCCTCTTGCATTCTTGATAAAGTGACTATCAAAACCCAGCTTCTTCACAATTCTCTTAGCTAGAGCACCACTAGTATGAGTTTCTAAAAGAGCAATAAAAGAAGCAGAATACTCACGCTTCATGTCTTTAATCAAACCAAAAAAATCTTTGGAGGCAATACCTCTACAGTTCCAACAGACGAGATTCATTTAGGAAAGGTTTGGTGAGTGAGGGACAACACCCTCTAGGACATCCATGGAGCCTTGAGTTCCATTACTTTTGTGAATTTCAACTCTGTTGCTAGAGTTTCCAGGAATAAAACTTCCACTTGCCTTAGGGATCTGACCAAGGACAGTCAATTTTCTCAACCCCTCTCCTCTATTCACCTTGGTTTCCTCAAACAGGCCCAAAGCTATTGATAACTCTATTTTATATAGAGTTATTTATACAACTAAACCTAAATAAATTGTTGAAATCAAGTATAAATTTAGTAGATATCATAGAAGAAATTAGATAAACAACATTAAAGGATAAAGCAAGTGGTCATTCACAATATTAAGCATGATGTCTAGATATTGATATGTTTGATATGTTTGTGAGTATTTTCAGATAAAACATCTACATTGGAAGAACACAATACACAAAGTAGAAGATTTCATCCAAATCATCCAGTGCACCTGCACTGCATGCACCTACACTTGATGCAGCTGCACTGCATGCAGCTGCACCATTCTGCGAATGGTAGAAAAAGCCCAACACCGGAAGCACCTCAAACCAAAAGAAGACAAAGGCACCCCCAATTGACATTATAGCTGATCCACAATCACATGGGGCACATGGAAACTTTATAAAGGAGGCGCCCACAATGGATGACCACTTGAAGAAATCATTTCATGAACCATATGGCAAGCTCTAATTGGACCACTCTTGATATTTGAGTATGAAACTCAAATTGCTTTTTCAAAGGCTAAAAAGTAACCATGGTTTGGTTAACTCAAATCAGCAAGGAAACCTCAACATGAAGGAAACCTCCAAGGCTATAAATAGGACTCAAATTCCTCACTTGAAAGAGATATCATATATCATATAATCCTTTTTATGTTCTTTTTAGTTTAGTTTTTCTTAGTTTCAAAGTTTTATTTTCTTTATAGTTTAAATTAGTTGTTAGTTTGTAAGAAGATGAGGAAGGAATTGACGACTTCTCCCTTCACTTCTTCATAGAGTTAGCTAGTGCAAGGAATTAGTGCATCTGCACTGCTTGGCAAACTTATGCAACAGTTCTTCAATCGGTGTAATCTCTACCCTATTGTTTTCTCTTGTAATTTACTTTACTTCAACATGTTTTATTTCATCTTTATTTGCCTTGCAATGCCTATGATGAGCTAAACTTCTTTAGTTGAGATGTTCTAACCTTATAATGATTTTTTGAGAAAGTTATTGTGTTTTTATATGGTGTATGCATTTTGGTTCTTGTGTTATACTACATCCATCTTATTTTAAGGTTGATCGCTTAGAATAAGTAGAGTTATATTCACAGACATGGTTTATAGCTAGAAATCAAGAACTAATAAGGGTGAGTGTTTAATAAAGCATTTGTTAACTTGTTTAATAAAGAAAGCTTGTTAATTCCTTGTTAAGTCCTAGACATAGGATAACATAGTCCTTAGGGTGATACAGTGGGTACTTCAAAGGCAGGAGTGAACTTATTTAGCATGCCTAGACATAGGAAGCTTGTAACGAAACTCTCAAGAAAGTAGCTGAAAGGCACATACTGATGCAGCTGCACTCAGTGCATCTGCACCACATAAGTATGTGCCACAATATTAAGCATGATGTGGCACATACTGATGCACCACATCATGCTTAATATTGTGGCACATACTTATGTGGTGCAGATGCACTGAGTGCAGCTGCATCAGTATGTGCCTTTCAGCTACTTTCTTGAGAGTTTCGTTACAAGCTTCCTATGTCTAGGCATGCTAAATAAGTTCACTCCTGCCTTTGAAGTACCCACTGTATCACACTAAGGACTATGTTATCCTATGTCTAGGACTTAACAAGGAATTAACAAGCTTTCTTTATTAAACAAGTTAACAAATGCTTTATTAAACACTCACCCTTATTAGTTCTTGATTTCTAGTTATAAACCATGTCTGTGAATATAACTCTACTTATTCTAAGCGATCAACCTTAAAATAAGATGGATGTAGTATAACACAAGAACCAAAATGCATACACCATATAAAAACACAATAACTTTCTCAAAATATCATTATAAGGTTAGAACATCTCAACTAAAGAAGTTTAGCTCATCATAGGCATTGCAAGGCAAATAAAGATGAAATAAAACATGTTGAAGTAAAGTAAATTACAAGAGAAAACAATAGGGTAGAGATTACACCGATTGAAGAACTGTTGCATAAGTTTGCCAAGCAGTGCAGATGCACTAATTCCTTGCACTAGCTAACTCTATGAAGAAGTGAAGGGAGAAGTCGTCAATTCCTTCCTCACCTTCTTACAAACTAACAACTAATTTAAACTATAAAGAAAATAAAACTTTGAAACTAAGAAAAACTAAACTAAAAAGAACATAAAAAGGATTATATGATATATGATATCTCTTTCAAGTGAGGAATTTGAGTCCTATTTATAGCCTTGGAGGTTTCCTTCATGTTGAGGTTTCCTTGCTGATTTGAGTTAACCAAACCATGGTTACTTTTTAGCCTTTGAAAAAGCAATTTGAGTTTCATACTCAAATATCAAGAGTGGTCCAATTAGAGCTTGCCATATGGTTCATGAAATGATTTCTTCAAGTGGTCATCCATTGTGGGCGCCTCCTTTATAAAGTTTCCATGTGCCCCATGTGATTGTGGATCAGCTATAATGTCATTTGGAGGTGCCTTTGTCTTCTTTTGGTTTGAGGTGCTTCCGGTGTTGGCCTTTTTCTACCATTCGCAGAATGGTGCAGCTGCATGCAGTGCAGCTGCATCAAGTGTAGGTGCATGCAGTGCAGGTGCACTGGATGATTTGGATGAAATCTTCTACTTTGTGTATTGTGTTCTTCCAATGTAGATGTTTTATCTGAAAATACTCACAAACATATCAAACATACCAATATCTAGACATCATGCTTAATATTGTGAATGACCACTTGCTTTATCCTTTAATGTTGTTTATCTAATTTCTTCTATGATATTTACTAAATTTATACTTGATTTCAACAATTTATTTAGGTTTAGTTGTATAAATAACTCTATATAAAATAGAGTTATCAGCTATTCGAATAGAATCAGCAGATTTAAATTTGTTCAGAAGGTTTTCCTCATGGGATTGATAAATACTCTTCATGTAAGCAATAACAGCCTCTTCATCAGGATGTTTTTTCATCACAAAAACTGATTGGTTGCTGGAGGAAGGGATATTCTCTTTCCCAAGAGCTTGAACTTTCATAGCTCCAGAGTCAGTGCCACCAACCTTAGTTATAGGATCCCTTTTCTTGCCACCTTTCTCCTTTCGAATCACATTTTTAGTAGCCTTAGCTACCTTCTTGCCGTTAACTGCAAGTTGTGGATTCTTTCCACCTAAGGGATTTCTAACCCTTACTTTACTAACAGGCTTTCCTTTAGTAACTTGCTCACTTTCAGTGTTTGCAACAGCATGCTGCACTTCCATTTCCTGTTTAATAGGAGACATTACAAGACTATTTTCAATGATAATAGGCTCAACTTGAGCTTTAACAGGACCCCTAGGTGGGATTTCATGTGTGCTAGTTCCACCACTGTTCATGCGCCCCACTCTCCCAGAAGCCAGTTTCCTCTTCTTAGCAATATATTTAGGGATATTCCATGGTCCCATTTCACCCTCTCTTGTCTCTGTCACAGTTTGAATAACATTGTTAGCACTAGGTAGCACCACTTCTTGGATATCAGTACCAAGAACCGAGCTAGGACTAACTACAGTAGCCACCTCTAGCATCTCTCTACACACATCCTTCTTATGGCCATATTTCCCACATCTAAAACAGATAGCATGCACCTCATACTCCAAAGGCAATTTAATCTCTCTCAAGGAGATATGAGAAGATAAAGGCTGGTCTTGGTCTAACTCCACACATATTCTAGCAAACTTCCCTCTAGAGTGGAGAGAAGTCATCTTATCCACTTTGATAATATTTCCTAGCGAAGATCCAATCCTATTGAGAGATTTATCATTACATAGTTCCACAGGAAGCTTAGGTATATGCACCCAAACAACAACTTTTTGGGAAATGGAAGCTGTGAGAGAGAAGAAAGGTCTAAACCTTTGCACAATTAGGTAGTGGTCGGCAACTTTCCAGAGTCCTTCAAAGAGAGCATGTCTGTAATTTTCTATATCAGAGGGTTGAAACCAAATAGAAGTCTTCAGCCATATCAAAGATACTCATGTTGCCATTTTTAACCCAGAGTTTCCTCAGATTGCTTTCCAGCATTATGAAATTTACTTTCTTGCCTAGAACCTTGACTATTAAAGCATTTATCCAAGGTTTAGAATATGAAGATATTTCCTCATCAGAGAAGTTTATTGCAGGGTTCAGTGAAGGGACAACTGTCTCTGTGTGAGGCATTTTTTCTTGTTCTTTATCCCATTTGTTCTCTGGGAGTTCTTTATTAAGCAGACCCCCCCTAACAAGCATGACTAATACCTTCACTTTCACCCACAATCTTCATGAGGGCATCTTTGAAAGTAGAAAGATTTACTGTACTATTACCTTTTGTGGTCATATCTTCTTCAAAACCAGAAGCAGTCTTCGTGGTATTATTCATTATCTTTACACTATCATCTTGTTGCTGATGACTGATTTCATTATTTTGCAGATTGACGGTGGGATCAGGCGGTTTCGTTGTAGCCGTTGGAGATGGGTTGTGCGGGCTCATGCCCAAAAACCTAGACAGCGCTGACTTTGCCCTAGCAGAGCAAGACACTGAAACACCATATGTAAGAAAAATGATATAAAACTAATTTAATGGTAGTTTCTTTTATATATATTACGATTGGAATGTCTATTGATGCCAAAATTATGATGAGATCATATAGTAAGATAAGGAAAAAAAGTATATAACCACGATAATAGTACTCTTATATGTGGAAGATGATAGTGGTCCCTAATCAAGACAGGTAATAACAATGATGACACAATCACAGTCACAATAATAGCCATGGTTGCAGCGATGATGACAATCACTAAAGTTCGAAATATATACTACCTCTGCTGCATTTTAGATGTAGTTTAAGATTGTTGCACACACAGAGGCGGACCTACATGTACTCTAGAGGTTTCAGGTGAACCCCTGAAAAAATAAAATTAGCACCGAAACCTTAGGAAAAAATGTATTTGCACCAAAGTTTTTAGTTTTGCACCACTCTGATACGCCACACTCTCACATATTTTATTTAAAAAAAAATTTATCTCTCCTTGAATCGGTTCTTGTTCTTATTATCCTTATTTTGATCCTGTTAATGCTATTTAATTGGTAATTTTGTTAGTACTATTTAATTAATTTGTATTTTGTGTTAGTGCTATTTAATTTATTTTGATTATGTTAGTCTATTTAATTTGAATCTGTTCTGTATTTTGTGAATATGTTGATTCTTTTAGTGTTATTTAATTTGTATTTAGGAACTTGTTAGTGCTACTTAATTTGTGTTGGTCTAGTGTAACATAAGTTGTGAATCTGTTAAAGTATTATTTTTATTATATTTTTAGTGGTATGTGTTTGAAAATTTTTGCACCCTTGACTCAGGGTCCTGGGTCCGCCACTGTGCACACATATTAAAAAAAATGATTAGTAGTCTAGATTTTATAAAAAGTGTTGTCTAAATTACCATTTAACCATTTATTAAATGTAAAAAGTTGTCATGATTAATAAGGGCAATAGTGGGAAAATATGTTAGATGCTTTCTTGAAAATGTAAAACAACAATTAATTTGGGACAAATCGATTTTGCTAAAACAACTTATAAAATGAGACAGAGGTAGTATATATTTGGAACTTTAGTGATTGTCATCATCACTGCAACCATGGCTATTATTGTGACTGTGATTATGTCATCATTATATATAGTAGATAATACATGGTTCAGTGAGTAGATATTGAGAGCGCAAGTTCGAACTCGCAACGCTTCACTTCCCACCTTTTTATTTTACTCCGTTGTACTAATTAAGGACAAGAAAACACATATATTTCATATAATAAACGTTAAATTTCATGAACTCAATTATTAAATTTGATGTTGAAGTTTTTTTTTTCTTAATTCAATCAACAGGGCATGTAAATTGAAGAATACTTACATTAACTCTGTGCATATGAACCTCATTTACCATATACGAACAAACATAGAAGAAAAGTATGATTTGTCATAATTCTATTCTATTCTATTGCAAGAAGGGTACAAGGCATGTTATGTAGAAATTCCCAAGACACGATTGATCTTTATTTGTGACAAAAAAAAAACATCAAAAAATCTCCACATCTAATTAAGTGGAGCTAGGCTATACAAAAAAAAAACTCTCAAGTTTTCTCTCTCTATGGATAGTGTACAACATGCATGAAAGAAAAAGGAATATGAGTACATATTTCACAGGCTCCTTCCCATAATCGCGTAGAAGCTTCTATTGAATGGGTTTAAGAGCTTGATGACCACAGTGGTGCAAATTGTGGAATGCATTGCCAGAAGTACAACTCCAGCACTTGCTACTCATCATGTGAATGCATGATTGTCTTGGAACTGTCCTGCTTGATCTGTAAAGTCAAATTTTAAGTGTAGTTCTTCAAATTTAATTACCATTATTACTAGGCAAAATTACATGTTTGGAGTCTCTCCTTCTCTCCTTCCTCTTCATCACAAAATATAAGGGTGGGAGGAGAGAGAAAATGTTAAAAAATAATAAATAACAATGAGAGAGAAAGCAATTAAGAGAGAGAGCGGATTGATGAAGATGTAGGATTAGTTGGAAGGAGAGGATCCAACTCCGCAAAATTACTCTGTTAGTCTTTTATCTTAATTTTTGTTTTGGTGAGAGTCTTTTATCTTAATTTTAAGATTCAGTTGACCCTTAATTTATTCTATACCTTTGTGGGGAGAATGGCTTATCAAAATAAGGCATCAATTGAGCTCTTGGTACCATTTCCTTCCTTAGCATACGTATCTCTTCCTCTTCAAGCATCTGTTAATTCCATATTCAATTTATTAATCTCTCTCAATTATTTTTCTCACTCTAATAATTAATAATTAGTATCATATATCTTCATATTAATATGTGCCTGCCTAGCTAGTACCTTAAGAAACTTCTCCTCTTGTCTCTTTTGGAGCTCCATGAAATATAATTTTGTTGTCACCTGTGCATATATGCAATAGTCACATTAATTAATTAATCAAAGAAAATTAAATAATAATATTGCTAACTTTAGCCTCAATCATTAACTATATCTTACTGCATAGTTGAACATTGCACGTTTGACAGCTCTTTCTTGAGTGTGGAGTTTGAATTCTTGTGGCTTAGTATTTTCTTTGGGAGGAGACTTTCTTGAAGCCTAGAAATTAAGACACAAAAATGGCTCACCAAATTTGGAAGAGAAAAAATAGTTATACTGAATAATTTTATGTAAGTGTACAATGTTCCTTACCTTATTCTTGTCATAGGACTTGTCTTTGAGTACATCTTTTGTCTGTGAATTAAAACATCCAATTATGTCTTTTTAGGTGGCAATCATGATTCATGTATAATAATAGGCTAGACGATTTTTTTTAAAGAACCAACCATGGATAGAAATAGAATAATGGATAAGAAAAAGAGAAGAGAGTGTTAAAGCATGATAATAATAGTGGTAAGAGACAAAGAGTACTAACTAAATAATGGGCTCATTGTGGGGTCCACAGTGTGGTGATGCACTTGATCTAAGTTATGAAAATGACAGCATGCATGCGCATGATTCACAAGTCTAATCTTAGTGAAAAATAACTCTATGTCTAGAGTTAACTTAAGAGAAATAATATTCTAGTGAAAAGGTAAGTTTAAAATACATTAAACTAAGTACTACTATATGCCTTTGATTTCAGACACTAAAATATTACTTGTGTAAATAAGGAAATGGGCTATATATTGAGTTCTTCAGGTAGATAGTTCACTAGAAGATTTAATGGTTTTTTTGCTTTTGAAAAAGCTCTCATTGATTGTAGCATAATAATACATTACCATATTTTAAAGAGATATGTACTTTAGTTAATTCTGAATTCAAGAAATGATAACAGGGAGAAAGTTGCATGGATAAACTTGTTAGGTAGATGGGGTAATCAAGACATAATGATAATATTGGAAAGTTTATAAATAGGTAATCATGTGTGCATGCATTTCTAAAATGAATTTTATACTAATATATGTAAATTAACATTTAACATATGTGTTAGATTAATGATAATGACACAACAAATAGTGGCACACAAAAATGAACACATATGCATGTACCCAAAAAAAAAAATGGTTGTATGTATCACCATCTATATTCAAAGGATGCAAGAGGTGTAGTTGCTTTAAAAACACATCCTAGCTAGTAATCTCATTTCTTTCACTATTGATACTTTTATGGACAGTTTCATAACTTTTAATCTTAAGATGAATCATGAATAAGAAGAAAACCAGTTTCAGATTGGAATGCAAGTTTTAAATCCCAACTAATCCATACATGCTATGGAATGAAGTTCAATTTTTATGTGGCAACCTATGTAGTAAGTACCAACATTTCAGAATGAAGATGTGTCTGGTGTAAAGACACAGAGACACGATACGTACCGACACATGTGCTTACATTGAATCACTTTTATTTTCTTAAATTACTATGGGTGTCTATGTGCCGGCATCAGTGTTATATGTCTGGTGTTTGTGTTGGTGTTTCATAGGTGGCAACTAAAAAAGTAGCGGCTTCATAAGAATTATTATGTGAGAGGGTAGAAAGAAGCTATAGGCATCTCACCATTCCTTTAGAATTAGTACTGCTCCATTGAGATGAAGGTGGTGAAGTGTTCTTGACAAACTTTTCACCATAGAAAATTAAGATGCAAAAGAAGTGAAATAATTAGGACATGAGATGCTATTTCTACTACTAATTAACTAAGAAGGAACAGAAGAAAACAACATTGAAAAAATTAAGCACTCTCCAACCTTAAAAGCAGATTTAGTGTTTGCTCTCTCCATGTCTAATTAACTATGTAGCCGTTATTGAATTGAAGGGAGTATATAAAGAGTGAGAAAAGATGAAGTTTGGAGGTTGGTAGTTGTCTGTCTGAAAATTTTATTTTTCTGTTGCTACATCACCAACATGCTCTAGGATTTGCATGCTCTCTTACACCAAACTTTCTGATTAAATCTCCCTCTCAACCATATATTTGTCATAAACCCTACTATATGTTCCTTTAAATTTTCACTTAGCTTAAGTGAGGGGTAATGTAATCTCTGGTTCACATTAATTAATCAAAAGTTTACTTGCATGTTGCATTTGATTATACTGAGGTATCTGTTGGTTGATTGGAAATTCCTCTACTTATAATAGTTGTTAGTGTCACTTTAAGTAGTAGTGATAGTAAAACTAATATACTAAAGTGGAAGTTTATTACTCTTTCGAAATTTGAAAAGAGAAAATTTGCATGTTAATTAATGTATGATAAGTTTACAAAACATCTTGTCAAAAAAAAAAAGTTTACAAAACATGGTATATATTAACTTGAGCTTTTGTTTTTCTTCATTATTACAGTGTGATAGAATAATTTTTTAGGTTTTATTAAGTTCTGCTATAGAATAAATGACTATTATATCTCTGGTTTTTTCATATACTTGGAGATGAGATGTTGAGTGTTCTTCAAATCTCAAAACTTTTGCTTGACGTATATACATGATAATTAAAGAACAGAATTACATGCAGAATCTGTTTGTAATTGACCGTAGCTTAAATAACACATACCAATATCTAATTCCAAAGTCTTCTCGATCTTCTGTTTTTTAGTTACTAGAATTAATTAATATGTTCTAGATATCTCTTCTCACCTCCACGCTATGCTTCATATATAATTTTTACATTTACTTCAAAATATCTTATCAGAAAATGTACATTTTTTATTCCATTGAACTTACTTATAGTTCATCGGTTGTTCTTAATATTATTTATTTATATTTATATATTTATATAGGGTACTTGAATATCTGATATTTGACTATGGAACAATAATTTTGAGTCACTTTCATTACCACAGAAGGATCGAATATAGCACAGTAGTACAATGCTTTTGAAAGAGAACAAAAAGGTTGTTAATAGCCTGCTTTCAAAATGTTTCTTGTTGAAGCCGTCAACCAAAGAAACCAATGAAGACCACCTTCCTCCAGTGCCAACCTTCAATCAGTAGTAATTCAAGCACTGTTCTTCCTCAGCTTCACATCATTTATTCCTTCACACTGTCATGATGTCATCAGCTATTGCTTGTAATTGTAAAAACTTCAGACCAAGTAAAACGTTTGATTGTCTACGTTCATTACATTTTCTAAATGTGTGAGGCGTTGTCATTATAGTCTTTGAATATGTCAAAATTTCAAAAACATCCCTCAATAGATCTTTTATTAGTATTTTTGGGGATTAAATCAACTAACAGAAGACACACTTGAAGACCAAACTAACCGACGTAAGGCACATTCGGAGCCGTTTCTGCAATTTTGATGCATTTATTTAGAAGCTATAATGACAATACCCTATTATGTAACATAACATTAGGATTGGAAAAACAATACATTTTGGATTAATTATTAGTGTTTGCAGTTTCCACATTATATAAGAGAGATAAACAATAAAATAAAATAGTATATAATAATGCAATAATTTTTATTAAATTTACATTATTAATTATTTTTCTTCAATGCATGCGAAAACCTAACAAACAATATGGGACTGAGTTACTAGAAGCTTTTTTATTATGCTATCTTCATTTAAGCTATTTATGACCAATATGAAATATCATTACCCACACAAGAATTTCTAATCCGAAGATGAACCTGACAATTTGATGCTCTCAGTTTTTTCTTGCATTATTATCATCTATTATTATTATTATTATAGTGGGCATTTTAAAATTATAGACAAGTTAATCAAATACAGAGTAGCAAAAACAAGTAAATTGAAAGGAGGAATTTGATTAGATGCTTTAAAGGTCCAAAAAATTGGGAAAATCAACCTGTTTTGTTGAAAATAAATGTGAAGTAGTTGCTGGGTTTAATTAGCACCCTGTTTAACTTGTGTTACACTCTAAGTTTCTTTATCAGTTAGTTAATCCAATTACTAATATATTCTTTCAACAACACCATCATATATCAATATTGTGAAATTCCATTTAAAGTCTTTTCAATTCCAGTCATGCTTTCCAACGCTTTGTCTTGTTTCTTTCACTGTTCTAATGCTTTGTCTTGAATATAAGTTTTGTATTTCGACTTCTAGTAAATACTTTCTTTCTTTTGCTTCCAAAAAATCTAAGTTTAGGAGATGACCAGTGACGGATCTAGGATCTGAGTTTGAGGGGGCAAATTTTTTTAACCGCATCTTACTAAAATACAATAAAAATAAAAATTTAATATATTTAAATAAGTGAATAAATTACTAATAAAATAAATAAAATTTAGTGGAGAGTTTATTTGTTTTATAAGACCAAATTCTCTTAATTTGGAGGAGCTCAACAAATGTATTGGAGGAGGATTTTGGCGTGTTTTTGAGGGCTTAGACAAATTCTTCAAACCATTTTCATCCTTTTATTAGTCTTAAAATTAAAAATATATTAATAATAATCATCCTCTTATCATTGTATACAAAAATACTCTCTCAATTAGGTTGAAATATTTCTATAGGATCAGGTAGATACAAAATTAGTTTTGCATAGTGGTGCAAAATCAAGAGTTTAGGTGCAAAAGTAAAATTTTAGGGGGGTCAAAATATTTTTTATAGAGTAAAAGATCAATTTATTTTTTCAGAGTATGCAAATGACCCCTGGGGTACATCTAGGCCCGCCACCGGAGATGACTCTTCAATCTAAAATCGAAAAACTCATGAATTCTTTAAATATTTATGAAGAAAATTACATTCACGTCATCTAAAAAAGACTTGTGTAGACTTGAATCCACCACTTTTTTTTTTAATATAATTAGTCCTATGATACATTAGTAGACCAAGTCTTTGAACTTGCATACTTTCCTTCCTTACATATGAAGTTGAATGGTTTTATCTTATTGACCGTGGCACAGTTAGAACAAGTCATTTTCATTTCCATAGCAAGAGAGAGACATGCACTAATGAAGACTGGAAAAAAGGCCACAACCTACAATAAGGTTGTTAATAGCAAGCTTTCAAATGTTTTTTAAGGGTAAGCAGAATGTCATTGAATTCGTTAGGTTATGAATGGAAAATCAACCTACTACAAGCAAGAACACACAATATAATGCTTGTAGTTGAAGTTGTGGGGTATATATCCATGATAATGCCTTCAACAAGACTTTAACAAATTAGTACAATTTTCGACAATGGAAAAGACACCATTTTAACTGAATATGACAACAATGTCTCAACCACCACACTCAGTAGTAGTGATCAGCTATTCTAGTTAGTTCACCTCTCATGACTCATCAAAATAGCAGTGGTCAGAGTCTTTCTTCTTGTATTCTTATAAGGCCAACACATCTCAGTTTGTTTGGTCTCACACTTGTTGTGTAATATCTGCAGGAATAAAAGTTGGTAGTTGAAAACACGGTTTTAATTGAAAACCATTTATCCTTAATTTTGGAGCCTACAAATATAATAGCCCATTTTTCTCATACACAAGTATCATTTGATCTATTCTTTAAATAATTTGAATATATATATATATATATATATATGTATATTGAATTGAATGTTTGGTGGCTAAAGCCAAATTATAAAGTGATTAGGAAGAATGAATCAAATTAAGAAAAACAAATAGGGGAAAAACAAGATGCAACACAATTACGTGGTTACTTTTTTAAGGTAAAATGGATTGCTTAGCATTTATGCAGCAATCCATAATATTATTAAGAAAGAGAAAATACAACTACACTTTGGGAGACAAACACATCCAAAGAAAATTAACGAAATCTGTTTCTAATGAAGAAATTCCTTTCAGAAATGAACTCTTTTACCATGAAAACTGATATACCTACCTATTCACCAAAAAAATAAAATAATCCCAACTCATGGAAGGAAATATCTTAGCACATTCATCACATTCTTCTGAAACGGATAATATGGACCTTAAGTGTCCTTTGACTCAATTTTTTTTCTTTTGTGATCATAATAGAATAGTGGATAAAGTTTCTTCTAGTTGACTACCACGATCTTCATTATTAGGGGAAATGTCTTTCTTCAATAGGGTCTACATGGTCGTCCATCTCAGCACTCCAAAACATACGTAGTATATGCATATCAACTTGAACAGCTCGAGAGCCTTAGAATCATCGATAATTTGAATAGTCCATTTGAAGGGAGAAAGAAGAATAACATTAGGATGAATTAATTGATTTATCTATGGATTCATCCTCCTCACTAGTTTTCTCATTTTCTCGAGGGGTTATCACATTGTCCAAATATCGTTATTCAAATTCCACTTTATCTTGTTCCGACACTAGATCGTACTTGTTAGTACAATCAATTGGAGGTGATTTAGAATCTTCTACCTCTTCAACCGCTGGAATAGATAATTTAGTATCCTATTCATGCGTTTGATAACACCATTTTGTTTGGAGTGTCTCTATCAGTGGGATGCTTGGAAATGCCTTCTTCTTTGAAAATATCACATCAGAGGAGAATTCCAAACCATTTTCAGTTCAGAGACATTTTCACAACTTGAATTTTCCATTGCTTGAAAAATTTGAAGTCTTTCATTCTGCGTGACACACCCATAACCGCTGCGAACTAAGCTTAGCAACAATCCAAACCTCCGCTGCTTACTCTTAGAACCGCCTCAATTTCCAAAAATGGTGTAGTGATCCTTGAATTCACATCTACAAAATAGATAGAAGAAATATGAGTAATGCTACTTTTTTAGATAAAATGGGGCTGAAAGCCCATGAGTAATGCTATTCACATCTATAATAGATAGAAGAAACATGAGTAATGCTATTTTTTTAGATTAAACGGGGCTGAAAACCCATGAGTAATGCTATTTAGTACGGTAGGAATTTGACACGAAACCTACGAATGCGTAGGTGTTATAATGAAATGGCCATAACACTACATGATTGACATGTGGTGGAAAACGAAGAACGGTTGTACTCATTTGCCTCGTAGGAAACAACTTGATTCAAGAAATATATATCTCCTCCATGAAGGCCCCTAACAATTTAAATCGATAGAATTCAGGGGCAGGTGATGGAGTGAGGGGTTCCCTTGAACTCGCTAAGAAAAAAAAACCTATTTATCTCCCTATATAATTTTTTTTTTTGAATTCCTGATATTTTGAATTTGCACTAAGATTCTTAAATTTGCACCAAATTGTACCCAAGACACAATTTTGAATCTTCATATTCTAGATATGGATCCACCACTGATATAATTGAAAGTGACATTTCTTACATACGAACTCTAGTGAGTGTTTTCCAACTGCTGCATACATTCTGATGTATATTTAGCCAGCTTTAGTTGTCCTATAAATGAGGTATTTAGCCAACTTTAGTGTATGTCTGACTTGCTGAATTTAGTTCAATAAATAAAGTTTTTTTGTCAAAAAAAAAAAAGAATCACTTACTGATGCATATACGATTGTCAAACTAGGCCGCCTAGCCTGGTTTGCTGGGCCAAAATGTAAAAGTGGATTGGGCTTAGTCAAGTAGTCAACCCAATTGTTTATTGGGGTGTATTTTTTTATAGCCCAGTTCAACCCAAACTACTGGGCTAGCAAGCCGGCCCAAACTAGTTCAACTTTTATTCAACAAATAAAACCACAAAATGTATTTTTTTTGTCAACACAAAAAGTATTTAAAAAACAAAAAAGTGAGCTCAACAAGGCCTTGGGCCAAGTGAGTTGGACTAAACAACCCAGTTCTTTTGTGGACCTCTATTTAACGAGCCAACCTAACCCAAAACACTAAGACATTAGGCCGATCCGTTGAGATGGCCCAAAATTGAGCCCTTTAGTGCATACCATATTATTACCAACGCTTGTTGCATGTCTCTAACCAAGGAACGAAGAAACCTTTTCTCATCTGTAATTTAAATAATTGGAAAAAGAAAAATCCAAAAGGACTAAAGACTCAAATTGGTCCCTCACAAATTTTTCGAGGGCCAAATTCATCCCTGGCATTTTTTTTAGGGATACATTAGTCCCTCACAATTTCAAAAAGGGACACGTTAGTCCCTCCTCTGTCCATCAAGTGTTACACAGCTCAGCTAACGCCTACGTGACACGTTATGTGCCAACGTGACATGTTAAATGATAGGTAATATGTTATTTCGGCCCAAATTGGTTATTCGCTTGACAAATTTTGAATTTTTCTAAAAAAAAAAAGACATTGATCCCTACACGTTTTGAGACAATTTAGTCTAATGTCTTCTTCAAATATCTAGTTTCTAAAAACCAGAAACCTTGTCAAAAAAAAACCAGAAACAATTTCACTATTTCAAACACAATGTCCAATGTCTTCTTCAAATATCCCTACACGCCTACATGGCACGTTATGTGCCAACGTGACATGTTAAATGATAGGTAATATGTTATTTCGGCATAAATTGGTCGTTCGCTTGACAAATTTTGAATTTTTCAAAAAAAAAGACATTGATCCCTACATGTTTTGAGACAATTTAGTCCAATGTCTTCTTCAAATATCTAGTTTCTAAAAACCAGAAACAATTTCACTATTTCAAACACAACACGTCTTCTTCTTCGACTATTACCGGATTAAGTTTCAGAGGCATCTTGATAAGAGGCCAACTATCAAGTATATATATTTGGACCCATAATCTGGCGATGTTATCTCCTTCCAAACTGGATTATTAGGGGTTTGGGGTAGGAAAGTTGAAGGAACTTGATAAGATGTAAAGTCATATTGTTTACACTTTTCCCGCAATATGTTAACTCTTAATTCTTTTTTCCTCTTTTTTTTTTGTTTACCATGTTTTTGGTGCGCAAGCCTTGTGTGACGATGAGCCGATGACTAGTCTACGCCGCCTTGTGTGGTTCTTCCCTTCCAACAGAATTTTTTGCCATACTCAAGATTCGAATCCGAGACTTTGGGATAAGATCCAAGACCAGTTACCACTTGGACCAACCCTTGTTGATTTTTTCCTCTTTTGTTACTAAAACTATCCGATTAATTTTCTGTGTTCTTATGCTAATACATGAACTTTCCTTATTTCTTGGGTACTTTGACTTGTCTTGTGTAGATGACATTAGAGCGCCAAAAAAATTACATAAAAGATCCCACATCTTTTTTTTTCCTAGTGGATTTTACCTTGCTGCTCCTTCTCTCTCTTTTTGGGTTTGAAAATGGTTAATGGTTTCTGATTTTCAGAAATTTGAAATTTGAAGAAGCCATTTGGGGACTAATCTGTCCCAAAACGTGCAAGGAGCAATGTCCTTTTTTTAAAATTTTAGAATTTGTCAAGCTAGGGACCAATTTGGACCAAAATAAGGGACCAATGGCCAATTCGTTCCTTTACTCAATCCAAAAGCATTTATTTTTACGTGAAAAGGAAATAAAAGAATAATCTGGGAGAATTATGTTAACGTATAGTTACTAAGTGAGATATTACATGCCTCTTTTAACATACCATCTGATAATGAATCATTTTTAATTTTATTAAAAAAAAGAATGAATTTAGTAAACTATTTATGTAGGCGTGTTCTCATAAAGCCATGGCATAGTACCTCTGGAACCTTCAAAACCTGGACATGGGGGTTGTTTTCTAACACTTCTGAAATATATGGAAGAACTCGGAAAACATATATATAGGAGAAGGGAAAAGGACCCTACGGTCCAAATTTACAATGGGAGTGTGCAATATAGCATGAATGATGGTGATTTTCCCGACTGCGTGATTGCGGAGGATTGCAACTGTAGGCAATCCAGGTCCAGAAGGGAAGATGCAGCCTTATCTTTATTTAGAATGTTGCATAAAATAAATTACAAAAATGAAGTCTAGTCCATCATTGGTCACCAAAAACAGGCAATACAACTTGAGCTTCATGAATGTGCCTACATCTTTTGCTGTTTGAAAGGTAGTGACCTCGATAGTTAAATCTCATATGTTCAAGTTGGTCTTATTCTTCAGAAACCTTGAAGAAAGTATATGACAATATTATGTTATTGATACCATCCATTTTAGGATCTGTCTCAATTTCTGGGTCAATATAAAAGAATACCTACAATACAAGCAACACACAATCAAGATGCATGTACATTACTCATACTGAAATTCAGTTAGAAAACCACTTACAGGCATGTCTATCTGCTCTCCAGGAAGTAGTCGCTGCTCCTCAAAACAGAAGCATTGTATTTTATTGAAGTATATTGCAGCCTGAACAAGAAAATTTGTGAAAAATATTTCTTCAAAGTCAAGGTCTTATCAATAATTTAAGCAGAAAAGAGATCTCATAAGACTTCCAAGTTCCAACAGGAAGAAGACTTGGAGAGTTGATGTTGTGTTTTCTGCTGAAAGACAGGGTTTTAATCAAGTGGTACTTAGCAATATAAACTTCCAAAAATCTCGGGTTGTCAAGGTAGATTAACCTATGATGTGAAAAGTTCAATGGCAACTTCTGTTATACAATATAGAGTATTCTTCAGTACAAGTACCTTCATAGGAGTGACATTATATGTGGAAACACCAGTTATCGGAGTAGAACTTTTGTTTTCAGCAGTATAAAATGCAAGGGCACTTTCTCCAGGCTTCACCTTAACCTGGTAGAGCAAATGAATAATGCTACATTACAATTCTTACTTTTTCTTTTTCTTTTTCTTTCTCTTTTCTCTCTATGTATGAACAGCATCCATCTTTTCAAATGACGTGAAAATTTTGTAACTATGATTAGATTTAAATAATACCATCGTCCCCCAAAAGATTAGATTGATTTATGGCAAACCAAGCCTTTAGAGCTTTAACTTGATTTTCAGTGGTTCTCTTTGAGTTGCCACTTGCCAGTATTAACTTATCATGGACTACTATAAATAATTTTAACAGTTCCAACAAATTAAAATAAAAGCCAAATAATCCTTTCACATGTAGTTTTATATTCTTTTTTGTGATGGAAATGCAGCATATTTGCTGTAACGTCCAGGATATGAAATAAAGAAAAACCTCTCGTTGTGTAGGAACAAACTTCCAAGGCATCCCATCAGCAATATCGGCGTTGAACTGTACTACGATTTCCCTGAAATATAAAAACGGTAACTCATCAACCATCCTAACTGGAAAAAAGTAGCTTCGGAAAGACCAGCATTGTAAGCATATCTCTAATTCATCATTGTTTAGTTGTCCCTAGACATAACAAAAGTAAAGTCCTATGGCTGATAATAGAAATATGCTCGATTGATCAGAAAAGGCAAGTTTTATGCAGCAAAATTTTCTCTAAGTGCAGCATAAAGCTTAACAAACATATTTGCAGGTTAACCTTTGTAAGATTTTTTTATCTGTAGACTACTATCCTACATGAATGTCCAGTGTGTGTCTGTGTGTGTTTGTGTGTGTTGGAAAATTGAACAACTTCTATTAACCACACATTCAACAAAGTTAAAAAGAAAAAAATAATCCTATCACAACCACTGGTAAAAAGCTGACGTTTCAGGAGTAAAAGTAACACCTTGCGGAGACTGTTTGATTGCTATCATGTCGTGCGATCTTTTCTTCAACAGTCTGTATTAAGAATGTAAAATTTTGTAATCAGTAATTATGAGTAAATTGCCGTGAGTTTGATCAGAAAATGAAAAACCGATGGAAACAAACTCAGTGATACCTCACGCCGGCTAACGGTTCCCCCATAGCCAGTTGCTTGGCAAAATCTCCTATAAAGGGGAACTGCAGCATATGACATTCCAACCATGGCAAAAACCAAGCCTGTTAAATATAAAAGCATCTTTTGTGATTTCTTCTCTGTAGACACATTAGATGAGAAGTGTCGGAAACCAGGCATGGAAGATGACCTTCCAACATTCTGTGAAGAAAAAGCTGAAGAGCGGTAGCACTGATGGAATGACTTTGTACTCAGTTCCTGCTTAAACCTTGATAGCCATATTTTACGAGTAAAATTATGCTGGAATCCAGTACTAGAACTGATGAAGTTGTAACTTGGTCCTTCAGGAACAACAGATAGGCACCTGAATCAACACCAAATTCTTTAAAGATAATGATACATTACGTTAGATAGAAAATTTGGTTTGAGAAGTCTGCTCAAGTAGTAAAGTATAACTTTTTATTTATTACAAATATGATTTGGAGCATTCCCTATAACAACGTTCATCAATAGCCTACTTCATAACAAGAGCGACCAAAAGTTAAGAAAGAATTTAGCATCAAGTTACCTGGATTCATGAGAGGTGTTTTGCAAAGCCTTAATGTATGGTGAGAGATGAGTTCTCCTACTAATTCGTGACCATATCATGATTAGTAAGGCTGATTTCCCAGCAATAGCAGGGTGTGCAGTACTATCTTCAGGAAAAGAAGTAAGCCTGAACTTCTCTGAAATAGTTTTTAGAAATGTTTGAGCACTAGAAAATAAACCATATTTCTTTTTACTAAAAAATTATATATGTAAAGTTTGTACAAGGACCAAAATACGTGGAATGAATCATTTTTATCAGCAATAAGAATCAAGAAAAGAATCAAAACGGTAATATACTACACTACACACATAGAATGGAACCCAATGCAGCAAAGCTCTTACACAATACCTAGTGACAGTGTCCTAGAAACTGTTTAGAAATTTGTTTCTATAAAAAAAATAGTTATATTACAAAATTATCTGTTGTTCATTTGATAAGAATAATACTCTTTTGTTTGGAAATTGTCTGCATCAAATTTTCCATTCATAAACACATAAAGGGCCCTGCTAATGGGTGCCCTAAGGGAAATGGTTAAGAAGCATTTGATCCACTATTAAATGCTTTTAGCTACTTAAAAAGTAAGTATTTAATAATTTGTGTTTTCAAGATGTTAAACAATTTCCTTCTCACTTAATGCTTTCTAGTTTTGTTTCCCAAATTAACGCCTTCAGGGAAATCATCAGCAATCTCACAAATAATAAAATTTGAATGTAAAATAAAGAATTCAGATAAAAATGCAACAATATCTAGCCATTATAGTGGTACATTTAAAGTCTGGCATAGTATATGGGCAGACAACACAGGTGAAGAAAGTAATATTCAAACCAAGTCAAAATCGCCCACCATATCAACTCCACTCTCTTTTGACAGCATATAAACTCACTCTTATAAACAATCAGTCACTAAATATATCCCGAGTCCTGAGCACTTATTATCTTATTTTTCCATGAAACTAAGCTTCTACACTCATCCTAATACTAATAATACTCAACTAGTTGGACCAAGTATGAGTCAAATAACATTAAAACATAGCCCAGGAGGAGGCCAAAAAATAAAAAAGACCTTTTTTTTACTTTGGATCAGACTTCGTTTGACTAATTTCCAAAAGGCAAGTAAAAAGCAGGACACTATCAACATAAACTAGCTGAGAATGATACTTTCAACTATATACATGAGTTGTAAAGTAATTCAATATGTAATCAATTCAAAAGAAACATGCTAGCTCAACCAAACACGAGCAGCTAAAGAAAAGAATCAATCCAAATACAAAAGCTCTACAAAGGGGTTAAGGTATCTGAAGTCAAGGTCAAGGACACAGCTATATAAAACCGTCAAACTTCAGTGAGGCATTTCATCGAACACCATGAGGGAATAGCAAAAATCACAACCCCACAACTACAAAAGCAAAACCATACCAAGATCACATATAAACATTATCTCCCTAATACAAAACCAAATAGAGCATCAAGATAGAATATGAAATATGGAACCATTAATCCAAAGAGAAAAATGTAATGAAAATGTCAAAAAAAAAATGCCTCTTTTATTGCTTCCACCGATTTTCGCTCCTCATCTAAACAATTCTATGAAAACAAATAAGCAATAGAGAGTATATGAGAATTAGATGAAGAAGGATTACTCAAAACGGAAGCAGAGCAAAACGTGTCGCCTAAACTGAAATGTAATCGGAGAAAGCGCGAGTGTGTAATGGTGTCTCACTCTCAGCCAGGCCACTTGATAAAAATTGCAAAAGTGTGAAAATCTAACAACTGAGTTGCAATTTCTTTTCTTCTTCTGTATCGCGCACAGCCAAGCCGACTTAATGGAGTATGATTTGGCTTATTTTAAGGAAAATTACATTCACTTCCTTCTATTTTAGTTAAATAACGCATTAACCCCTTCTATTTCACCTCCTTTGTTAAGGAATTTTACTTATTCCTCTAATGGTGTTTGGATAAGAAAAGGAAGTTGAAGGAAAGAAAGTAAGAGGAAAGAATGTTGAAGGAATGAAAGTGAGTAGAAACTAAGATGATTTTTGAGTTGTTTGGTAAGAGTGAAAGTGAATAGAAAGGGAGAGGAAAGAAAAATATGTGTTTAGTAAATGACATAAATACCCTTATAAATATTGTAAAGCTAAGTGATTAAAATTATTAGTGAATTAAATTAATTAATAAAATTAAATTATAAATTTGACTTATTAATTTTATTAACTTACTAGGGGGAAAGACGGGCACGGAGTGCCCGTCTTTCATGTGAGCGTGTTAGTGTGTGGTTGTGTGGTTATGTGTTGGTGTGTTAGTGGGTGGTTATCGTTTATTAGAAACTTGTACTTACAGTAATGGCATTTGGTCAGAAAAATCTGACACCAAAATGACAGTTTTTTTTAGAATCCCATTTATTAATAGTTATAGATTAAAATAATTTATGATTTATTTTATTTAATTTTTAATGTAATATAATTTTTATTTGAGTATTTATTTAATTTATAAATAATGTAAACCTCCATCTTATTAGTTTTTTTATTTATTATGGATTAATGGTCATTTCAACTAAAGTAACGTGAAACCCAAGAGCACTTGTACGAGAGGGTAGAGGTATCTTCCAGCTTAACTAAGGTCTTAGACTCGAATCCAGACAATGAGGGGATGCATTTGTAATCTAGACAAAGTCAATGTCTTTTTTTATGAGAAGATGAGGTCAATTTCTTGTATAAAATAGAAACAGTGTATGTATTATTTAAGTAAAATTAGGGGGGTGAGTGTAATTTTCCTTAAATTTGAGGGTATAATTTTTAGGTTTTAAATATGTTCATCATCTTCAGGTAGCGATCAATTAAACCAACTCCAAATAATTCGAGACTCGACTTGATTATTAATTCATTGAACTTGTAGATCGACTTAATTGGTCCATGAAATATCTTGATTGTTATTTTATTATTTCTATGCATGTTTCATATTTTGTGATGACCTCGACTTGCATGGTCATGTTAAATGTGAGTCGGCTATTGCTATATGCATTAGAAACTTTATGTTTTGATGTCATTTGGTCCCAGAACAATTGGCCTTCTAATTGGGCATGTTTGTTTCAACTAAACTTGACACATCATCATTCATAGCGGCAGAAAACATTACGCGATAGTTAACAAACTTGGTTAAAACATGCACTAAACATTACTATGCATGTTTCACATACCCCGACATTTCATTTTATTCCCATTTTACCCTTACCAAAACGCACTAACCTGAGGCTAACTTTTGAATTTTTCGAAATTACATTCCAGACGGTAATTCTGGAAGCCAAAGTTTGAAATATTTCTGGAATTATCTATAACACATAAATCCAGAACTTGAAAAGTGTGTTCCAGAATTATATGTAATACATAATTTCAGAAGCGTTTTTTCGTTATTTCGGATTTATTTTATAGACAAATTTTCGGCACTATTTTTTGCTTCCAGATTTATCTTTTTTTTATAAATCCGGAAGTATGCCATTTTTTTTTACTTTTAATGGTCTTGATGTTGCTGACAATTTTGATCAACAGTGGATATCCTACCGACACTTTTGATGGCCTTGATGTTGCCCACAATTTTGATCAACGGTAAATGTCCCACTGACACTTTTGAAGGCCTTGATGTTGTCGACAATTTCGATCAACGGTCAACATTCCACCGAGACTTTTGACAAAAATCGATATAAATACACCCAGTTACTCTAAGCTGAAAGTTGGAGGATTTATTAGCCGTCTCGTCCAAGTCAGAGACAAAAATGACAACACCTCACACCTCAGAGGACCAAAACAGTTATTTTCCCTTCAATTAAATATTCTTTTAAATGTATAAACTGACTGCCATTCACACTAGTTCAGTAAGAAATTTCCTATTTCAATATTTTCAATGACTTTACTTTCTTAATTATAATATAATTTTATACAACAACAAATTAGAATTTCAAGAACATTTTATAATCAATCTCACATTGCGCTGCTTGAAATCGTCTGGTTGTACGACCCGACTAGTACTCTCTTTTTTTTTTAGCCCAGAGGAGTACTTCCTCCTGAATTTATTAAAAAAAGGAAAAAAGAAGAAGACAAAAGAGAGGCCAATGGGGGACTAGGAATGACAATAAAAAACAACGCAATAATAAAGAGCCCTAATATAGAGACCCCCTAAAACAAGTCATCCTAACGAAAAGGTAAGAGACAGATTAAAGAGCTAAAAAACAAAATTAAATCAAAAGGAGACATATGCAGAATTTGCCTTCGAGCGAGTATTGTAGCCACCGGATCCCCAACATCATCTGACATCTCACCCAAAAGCTTTCCTAATATCCTCATGTCAGAAGCTACTACTGGGTTAGAAATAGCAATAGACTCTGAGGCAGGAAGCGAGTTTTGGGTCTTGGGCACAGCCGCAACTGCTTGAGAATCAACAACAACATCATCATCTGAGACATCCCCCCAAACCTTCCCTGATATTCTCATGTCAGGGGCAGCCACCAGGTTGGAAGTAGCATCTGACGTTGAGACATTTATCGAATCAAACCTTGTCGTGGGAGATTGTGTGGAGGATAGATCCACATCCTGCAAATTCTAATTATTTAAAGAAGAAGGGTTCTCAGGAGAGATATTATGTTGAGGAGCCAACAGAGAAGGATCTTTTTGCATAGCGATACAATCAGGGTTTCTGCCACCACCTGAGGTGTTAAGACAATATTATTTGTACCCTTAAAACAATTAGGATCATTATCAGCCCCTATTGATATAATCTCACAAATACCAAGTTGGGCCCTGGGTTGATTGCTCTTTGATGAGTCTCCATCCAACATATACACGTGCTCAAGATTTCTCTCCATGACAACCTAGTAGTACTCGTCTTCCTACTAGGTTGAAAATAGAAAACAATATATCATACTTCCTAACTATAACCAACACCATAGCAAAAATATGTCATCAAACTAATGAAACATCTTTAACATTGAGATATATTGGGAATGATCGATTGAGATTTTTCGTAAATGGCGATGTATCGAAGAACGAGGCAACGAGCCATACAATACCACTTGAGAGTCCAAGAAGAGCATGATCTAGTGGATGGGCATGGACAAGCTAATGACTCTAATCAAGCTGATTTGATACGAGGCTAGAGGTATCTGATGGAGCCCTGTCTATTATAATAACAATAGTTTAATTAGGGTAGTTTATATTATACTATCTTTGCAGCCATGTGTGTTTTTTAAGTGAAATAATTATTTTCTTTAATGTCTATTATTTTTGTTTGATTTTTCAAAATTGCGTTAAATAAATTCTCTGAAAGTAAGTCGCAAAGTAAAAAAATGTTGTTGTACCTAGACTAATGTTAAATATTTAAATAACATAAATTATAAATAACAATTATAACAATTTAGTAATATAGTGTCAACTACTAATAACAATTATGACAAATAACAAGTGTCAACAAAAAATTATTGTGTTTTGTCAAAAAAAAACAAAAGATTACTGTGTGGATCTATATTTCTCCATACCTCGAGAGATGAAGACTTCGCATTTTGTCTACCAACATCTGTAAGTAGGTCGGCCTTTTCTTCATATTTGTGAACAAGTTCTTGTGGTTAGAATGTGATTCTCAATTGGTTGTTTCTGCTTTTAAGAACAACAATATAGTTCCTTGGAAGCTTCACAATAGATGGAATAATTATTTGTACTTGACTAGACAGATGAATTTCGTATGCACTCACATTTATAGAGAAGGTAATGCTTGTGCTAATAAAAAACATTTACTTTAATTTTATATTTTATAAAATGTTTATTTAAAATAAATAATTTTATATGGCTTAAATAATTAAATAATTAAATTTTATATTTTACAAAGCCACGATCTTTTTGTCTTTTTTCCCAAAAATCCAAATTTTCCAAGATTAATCTATGATGTATTTAAATTGGAATCATCCCATAGCAATGCAAGGTTCATTATTTTAAATAGATATTTTATAAAATTAAAGTAAATATTTTTTAATAAAAATAAATGAAGTGACATGCCTACAAGACTTAGTCAATTGCTGTGTCAATTAAAATATTGACACATCAGCAACATTTTAGAGTTTGAAACTCTAATTTGGTCAACATTGCACAATTTTGTATAATAGGGGAACCAAAATTGCCCAAAATAAAATATGGGATCAAAATTATACAATGATCAAAATAGGGGACCAAAAGTGCATTTACGAAAGTAAAACATCTATCTTTTTCGATAGGCAAAAGTAAAATATTTTAAACATCTCTCTTTCATTTTCAATGCACTCTTTCAATACAGTCTTCCAAAAATACACACTTGATGGGGATTTTCAGCTGATTTTGAATTGTTATTGGGCTTGGGCTGGGCTTTAGAAATGGGTTGAGTGTAAATGGATATATGAATCTAATTGCACCCCCTTAATTACTATCTTTATATCATTCTAAAAAAAAATACTCAATCACATAGAAATACTTAATTAAACTATAAAACCTATCAAAACATATAAAATGCTCATGATTAACTTTAAGAATTGAGGTGGACTTGGAGCTTTGACTCTAGATTTTGGATTTTAAGAGCTGCATTTTTTAAAGTAGTCTTTGTGCCACGAACTTAAGGACCTTTTACAATGTCTAGCCTTAGTTGAGAACTTGTCCCAACCCTCACCTGACCTGAGTTGGGAGGGCATATCCAACCATTTTCCGCCACATCTCTACATTCAGTATGCTCCTCCCAAAAATACTCATATCTGAAGTATTTAGCACACCTAGATGGGGGTTTTGTAAGAAGGATGAGAGGGGAGTGGTCTAAGTTAACAATGGGTAGAGCTAGACCAGTAGCATGATTGTAGAGATCTCTCCAAGCCCAACTCACCATGATTCTATCAATCCTTTGTTTTGTAATCATACCATCTCTAGGATTGCTAATCCAAGTATACTTAGATCCCTTACTGTCTAAATCCATCAGTTCAATTTCATTAAGAAAATCGCTGAATAAGTTCAGTCTAACAAGCTCCACTAGTCTTGTACTTTCTTTTTTTGTGATTGAGATCATTTCATTGAAATCTCCCACACACCACCAAGGTCCACCATGTCTAGGTTTGAGCCCTAGGATTTTCCCCCACAAATGTCTTCTCTAATTTAAAGTAGGATTCTCATAAATAAATGTCATTTCAAACAGGTTCCCAGATCTTTTTTCCTTCACACTGGTGTGAATGTAGTTCCTACATGATGATAGAATTTGGATAGTGAATCCTTTGTTCCAAAATAGTCCAAAACCCTCTGAAGTACGTAGGACAGGGACACAAAACATGTTATCAAACTTGAATTTCCTTCTTACTCTTTCAACTCTCTCCTTTTGGGCTCTAGTTTCCATTAGGAAGAGAATGACCTTTAACGAGGTCATTAAGTTCCCTACCAGTCGTGACAGCCGCCAAACCATGACAGTTCCAACTTATAGCAGTCATTTGGAGGTTGGGGGCTTGATATGGATCGCTTCCTCAACCTTTGATTTCTAGTATCCCATACAGAATGGTCCAAAAGGGCTTGTTGCTTCATAGCAACTTTCAATGTAATTACTGTCTGATTCTTCTTCGGTTTCTTGCTTGTGCTTTCAGTATCCCCCTTATCATGGTTTAAGTTTGCCACATTAAATTTCCTCTTCTTCTAACTCATTCCATCAACCATGTTAAGGGATAGTGCATTTTCATCACTCTGATCTAGATGTAGGCCTGTAGCTTCCTCTTCTTTTCCTTCATCTGGGAATTCCACAAAATAGCCTTGCTTTGGTAGTTTTTATGTGGTTCCATCCACTTCTCATGCCCACTGGGTAAGCAAGCTAGTTTAACTCTCTATATCTCTGAGTTAGATAATTGGGCTCCTCCATATTTACTTTTGTGATTGGTAGGACTGGGGATGTCAGTTATGATAATAGGTACCTTCAGTCCTCTGGCCTCTTTGCGAAGGCCTAGAAGCTCCACATTGTTAGGACCTAGTCTTGGCTGGGGTAAGCCCTGGTTTAGGTCAATTTTGGCTAGGTTGAGGTTTTTATGGGTGGGTAGGTTTGTTTGGTTGTTGGGTTGGGTGTTGTTTAGGGGTATAGTTGATGATAGGTTGGCAATATATAGGTCTGGGTTAGAGGCTAATGTTTGGCCTGGTTGCAAAGGTATCTTGACTTTAATAATAGTGTGGGGGAATAGAGGTTTGGAGCTTGGGTTTGGACCAAACCATAGAGGATTCAAGCGTTGAAAAGGCTCAGGGATGGTTTTATTTCCGTTATGCATATCTGGGTTATCAATAGATTTTGTAAGGGCAAGCTGTTTGTAGTGGTTTTGTTGTTCTTCAGCGAAATAGGTGGTCTTTTGATTTCCTAAAGTTTGAGTAGTTTTTTCGTGTCCGTTTAGGTCTCTTCCTAAGTATTGGATACTACTGGGGGCTCCTACACTAAGCTCAGAACCATATTTGGGTTTGGTTGGGTTAGAGGGTGCCATAGCCATTGGGTTAGGACATTGATTTTGCTCGTGGCCTATAATTCCACAATTGTAACGTAGTGATTGCAGATGCTCATATGTAGACCACCCACAGGTTCGGTAAGTCTTTCCTTGGAACCCAACAGCCAGTAGGTAGGGGTATGTTTAAGTCAATCTTCACCCTTCCCCTAATGAAGTTCCTTAGAATCTTACCTTCAACTATCAGATTCTCTATCTCCATAACTTCTCCCACATTGCTCAAGAGTTTTATAGCACTAGGAACATTCATATTTTGGAGAGGGAGCTAATGGATTTGAATCCAAAATGGTGTTTTCTCAAAATCAATGTTAAAACACAATACATAGGGGTACCAATAATCAAGACATGTAAGATAGTTCATGACAAACCAGGGAGCCTTTTTTAACACTTCGGTGGCCTCTGCTTCCTGATTGAAATTGAAAAGAAACATATTATTGCCCAGTTCTGTAATATGTAGTCCTTTGTATGATGTCCATGCTTTTGCAATAATCTCCTTGACTGCTTTAATGTTGAGTTTTTTCTCTGTTCGTATCTTACCCACTAATGCTTTGTTTGACAGGGAAGTGCTGCTTTGGCTCTCAGAAACCAGATATTCACTCAATATTTCTGGATTCTCCTCTTGATGCTGATTGTTTACTTCGTAGGTTCCATCGAGAGATATAGAATAAAACTAGATGATTGGGGAAAACGGTACCTAACACAGAGGATCTCTAGATCTGTGCGACTCGAGAATATAGGGGGCTGGACATAAAGGCAAAATGACAAAGACAATAATGAGGATAAGGATGATGATTTCTAAGATATATATAAACCCTAAAGCATCACCAGGACCAAGCTTTAATACGGCTTATTGTATTTAGGGTTTTGTTGTAACTGATATTTTATGTTTGTAAAGAAGACAAACTCAGGGAATCTAGAAACTATAAGTATCACTAATACTCATTGACACTCACACACTGAAGTTATAACCTAACGCAGAAGACTCAATACATTTCTGAGAGCTAGTTTAAATAGAGGACTCTAACGCTATCCCATATTCTTGTTTTGGCTCAGACTCTTCCTTTTATTTTTTTTAAAACGAAATGGGACACAACTACTCTATAACATCATGACAAACAAAAACGAGACACAAACTCAGACAACACTTGACACCAGGGAGCGGAGAACAAAGCTAAAAACTAGAACAACACAATGGGAATTAACACTAGCGGAGTAAACCCTAGCGGGAAACCCTAGGAACTTGAATTGATCAAGATTTTCTTTGTGTTGATACTTCTCCTTATGGTTTTATTATTTTTTATGGCATAGCCATTCCAGAGACACAAATGACAACAAGAACACAAGCGATGACCTTCCTTTGATAAGCCTTTGATATTTCTCATATATATTCCTTTTGGCAGAGTAAGCATATGACCAACTTTGACAAATTTTATACTTTTACGTATTAGTATATTATTACTAGATGTGTTTTTTTTATCTTTAAATGACTAAACATGAATAAAATTTAAATTTGAATTGGATCAAAATTGTATATTTATTTTAGAAGAGTCTGATTTAGGATACTAAGCCAAAAGCTTAGTAAGAAATACTAAAGGGCATATGAGTCATTTCCCAAATAATTAAAAAACCCAATTTTAAAACACTTTCCCCAATTTCAAAAATCACAAAGCAAACGAACGAACAAATACTCTACGCGCAAACGAACGAATCCACTATACAAACTCGTCGTCGCAAACCTTCTTCTACGTTAATGGATTTTTCCCTTCCAACTTGCGTTTGGTTAATCTGAATTCTAGAGTGGTCCAAATTATATATAGCTAGCTGCACATTTACCAGGAGAAAAACAACTAACCACTAACCACAAACTAGTAACACAATGGTTAGTAGCCACTAACCATTGTGTTACCAGTTTGTGGTTAGTGGTCACAGATAGCAAAACGAAGCACTTTACCACTAACCACAAACTAGTAACACAATGGTTAGTAGTCACTAACCATTGTGTTACTAGTTTGTGGTTAGTGGTTAGTTCTTTTTCTCCACCACTAACCACAAACTAGTAACACAATGGTTAATAGTCACTAACCATTATATTACTAGTTTGTGGTTAGTTGTCACAAATAGGAAAACGAAGCACTTTACCACTAACCCCAAACTAGTAACACAATGGTTAGTAGCCACAAACTAGTAACACAATGGCCACTAACCACAAACTATTACAGTGATATTGAAGGCTACGCGTAGTAATATCAAATGCAATGATAATTAACAAGTATAAAGGAAAAGCAATGTAAAGATAAGGGATAGGAGTACACCGTGATTTTTATGAGGTTCGGGATAAAAGCCCTACGTCCTCGGCCTCCTGCTTTCCAACCTTCGGACTTGACAATAACCACTATATGAGAAGAAACTTCTTCAACATCTTACAAGCAAGCAACTTCGCTATAGCTACCACACCAATCTCAATTTTCCCCAAATTGAGAACCCAAGCTCCCCGCTAAGGATTTCGCTACAATTCAATCTCCCCGATTGAATTACCCAAGAAAACTTCCCAGGATTTCACAACAACCAAGTATAGATGATTACAAATGAAAACTAGGATCCAATCACTCAAGCAATATAACAATGATGTAGTTGAGAGAGATGAGAGATTTTGAACCCTAGATGAAGAACGTGAAGAAAATGGTTTTACGGTGAGAGTATACGTTCTTTTCTCTTTGATTCGTGGGTTGTTCTATTTCATCGTGAAAACCCTAAGTCCTATTTATAGGGAATGTAAAAATATGACCTTTGAAGCACTTTTTAACACAATTGTGACAAGTGAAGAATCGATTGATTGCTTATAAAACCATAGAATGAAAATCGATTTAGAGTTTGAAAGAAATAAGATTGAAATCGATTTCTTGCTTATAAGAAATAAGTTAGAAATCGATTTATTGCTTTAATGAAGCAAGACACAAAATCTATTCTTTGCTTTCCCAAAACAAGTCATGAATCGATTCTTCTCTTTAAAGAATGAAGCTAGAAATCGATTTTATACTTTAAAAGCAAGTCTAGACAAAGGGTTTTCTTTTGAGAAACGATGTTTTCAAAATATGATATGAAAAAAGTATTTATGACAAGTTCAAAAGTGTCTGTTTTGTGTCTGTTTTGGTGTTTGGTGAAAATCGGAAAAAGGAACGAAATCGATTCGGTTTGGGAATTTAAACGAAAATAGCAAAATAGTGTTCCTGAAGCACTCACACGGACCGTGTGAGCTAACACAGGTGCCCGTGTGAGTTTCGGTTTGACAAAGTTTTGTGGCAAACTGGCTCACACCGCCCGTGTTGTCCCACACGGGTGGCCGTGGTACAATCTGTTTGGACACTTCATTTTTCATCGTTTCGACCTCAAACCGATTCATTTTCATTCCTAGCTCCTACCCTAACCTATAACCGTAACACATAGCAATTCGCTTATGTTTGGGTTGTTTTACGTCGAATGAGAAATCTTACTCATATTGAATCAGATGTTGGCAGACAAAATGCGAAATCTGAGGCTAACTTTTGAATTTTTCGAAATTACATTCCAGACGGTAATTCTGGAAGCCAAAGTTTGAAATATTTCTGGAATTATCTATAACACATAAATCCAGAACTTGAAAAGTGTGTTCCGGAATTATATGTAATACATAATTTCAGAAGCGTTTTTTCGTTATTTTGGATTTATTTTATAGACAAATTTTCGGCACTATTTTTTGCTTCCAGATTTATCTTTTTTTTATAAATCCGGAAGTATGCCATTTTTTTTTTACTTTTAATGGTCTTGATGTTGCTGACAATTTTGATCAACAGTCGATATCCTACCGACACTTTTGATGGCCTTGATGTTGCCCACAATTTTGATCAACGGTAAATGTCCCACTGACACTTTTGAAGGCCTTGATGTTGCCGACAATTTCGATCAACGGTCAACATTCCACCTAGACTTTTGACAAAAATCGATATAAATACACCCAGTTACTCTAAGCTGAAAGTTGGAGGATTTATTAGCCATCTCGTCCAAGTCAGAGACAAAAATGACAACACCTCACACCTCAGAGGACCAAAACAGTTATTTTCCCTTCAATTAAATATTCTTTAAATGTATGAACTGACTGCCATTCACACTGGTTCAGTAAGAAATTTCCTATTTCAATATTTTCAATGACTTTACTTTCTTAATTATAATATAATTTTATACAACAACAAATTAGAATTTCAAGAACATTTTATAATGAATCTCACATTGCGCTGCTTGAAATCGTCTGGTTGTACGATCCGACTAGTACTCTCTTTTTTTTTAGCCCAAAGGAGTACTTCCTCCTGAATATATTAAAAAAAGGAAAAAAGAAGAAGACAAAAGAGAGGCCAAGGGAGGACTAGGAATGACAATAAAAAACAAAGCAATAATAAAGAGCCCTAATATAGAGACCCCCTAAAACAAGTCATCCTAACGAAAAGGTAAGAGACAGATTAAAGAGCTAAAAAACAAAATTAAATCAAAAGGAGACATATGTAGAATTTGCCTTCGAGCGAGTATTGTAGCCACCGGATCCCCAACATCATCTGACATCTCACCCAAAAGCTTTCCTAATATCCTCATGTCAGAAGCTACTACTGGGTTAGAAATAGCAATAGACTCTGAGGCAGGAAGCGAGTTTTGGGTCTTGGGCACAGCCGCAACTGCTTGAGAATCAACAACAACATCATCATCTGAGACATCCCCCCAAACCTTCCCTGATATTCTCATGTCAGGGGCAGCCACCAGGTTGGAAGTAGCATCTGACGTTGAGACATTTATCGAATCAAACCTTGTCGTGGGAGATTGTGTGGAGGATAGATCCACATCCTGCAAATTCTAATTATTTAAAGAAGAAGGGTTCTCAGGAGAGATATTATGTTGAGGAGCCAACAGAGAAGGATCTTTTTGCATAGCGATACAATCAGGGTTTCTGCCACCACCTGAGGTGTTAAGACAATATTATTTGTACCCTTAAAACAATTAGGATCATTATCAGCCCCTATTGATATAATCTCACAAATACCAAGTTGGGCCCTGGGTTGATTGCTCTTTGATGAGTCTCCATCCAACATATACACGTGCTCAAGATTTCTCTCCATGACAACCTAGTAGTACTCGTCTTCCTACTAGGTTGAAAATAGAAAACAATATATCATACTTCCTAACTATAACCAACACCATAGCAAAAATATGTCATCAAACTAATGAAACATCTTTAACATTGAGATATATTGGGAATGATCGATTGAGATTTTTCGTAAATGGCGATGTATCGAAGAACGAGGCAACGAGCCATACAATACCACTTGAGAGTCCAAGAAGAGCATGATCTAGTGGATGGGCATGGACAAGCTAATGACTCTAATCAAGCTGATTTGATACGAGGCTAGAGGTATCTGATGGAGCCCTGTCTATTATAATAACAATAGTTTAATTAGGGTAGTTTATATTATACTATCTTTGCAGCCATGTGTGTTTTTTAAGTGAAATAATTATTTTCTTTAATGTCTATTATTTTTGTTTGATTTTTCAAAATTGCGTTAAATAAATTCTCTGAAAGTAAGTCGCAAAGTAAAAAAATGTTGTTGTACCTAGACTAATGTTAAATATTTAAATAACATAAATTATAAATAACAATTATAACAATTTAGTAATATAGTGTCAACTACTAATAACAATTATGACAAATAACAAGTGTCAACAAAAAATTATTGTGTTTTGTCAAAAAAAAACAAAAGATTACTGTGTGGATCTATATTTCTCCATACCTCGAGAGATGAAGATTTCGCATTTTGTCTACCAACATCTGTAAGTTAGAGCACGAAGTAAGGTGATCAGATTGCTCGCTACCTTGATCAACCCTCCCATGCAGTTCCTACTGTTATTTACAGTATGCCTATAAACACCATAACATGCCTACATTAACATGTTAGATAAAATAACCAATTGGTAGTATAAATTGATGGTAACCTTTTATATGTATACGAGTATCCGGGCTTTGGGTGTCGAGAATCTGGAGCATCCTATTCAATTGGATCTTTAGAGGTATCATAAATGGGTGATCAGTGTCGTTGTACCACTCCATATCGTCCCTTGTGCCCTCTCCTAGTTGGAGAGCAGCACCGAGAAGGATAATGTTATGAAGAAAATGGGTGATAAATTTCAGCCAAGCCTCGGCCACCTCGCTAGGACATCAATACTACAAAAGATGGCTTTAGCGGCAATAAAAAAAGCTTTTGCCAACAATAGAAAAGGCTACTAAAACATTTACCGGCATTCACCTAATGGCCGGTGTTTCCAGTGTCGCTAAAAGTTTTTCCGACCATTAACAAGAATGCTGGTAAAGACTTGTTTAATTGCCGCTAAAAACACATACTTTTAGGGGCAATTTTTATAGCACCTAAATGAAATTTTTTAAATGCCAATCCCTCCAATATAGTGGCAATTATTATGGCCACTTGTTTACCGTGGTTTTTGGTAAACACCGCTAGTTTGAAATATTTTCTGCTTGCAGGATCAACTAGTAAATCCTACGACCATTTGTGTTAAAGTTTTTCCAGAAATTATGAATGTTTTTACGGTTTTAAAGAAAAGAAGGAAGATAACTGGCAGTTTCGTGTGAAACTGTCGAAGTTACTTCAGACAGAGATGAAGAGAACGAATAAAAATGCAGAAAATTGCTTAAAGAAACAAAGTAAAATGCATTAATTGAAAAGAGAGTTGGTACACTGATCATACATTCTTCTCTGACTCGTTTTCTCTGTGATGTTGGAAGTTAGAGCGTGAGAATCTGTATATGAGTTTGTGACCCGTTTTTCCTGTGAAAAACTACTATTTATACAAGGAGGGAAAACTATAACTAACTAACTGTACAGAGAATTCAAAAAAATAGTAACTGTTATGTATTTTCGACCAAGATAACTGCTAACTGCTTCGACAACGAGCACTTGATTCTGGTCTACCACTAAACTCTAGCTTCCTTCTCGTCGAACCACCATTCTTCAGTTCTTTATTTTCGCTAAGTCCAAAGCTTTGTCGAATTTACCCTCTGATACAACTCTTTAGTGTCGAAATAAACACTTCCCTTTGAAATCACAAGTCAATCCTCGTTGACTGCATTTAATTGAGCCTGGCGAAAATGCAGGCTAACAAATTACCCCCCAAAAATGTGTTTTTCGACAGAGTTTTTAGGTGAAGAAGAAAATGATTTTTTTTCCTGCATATTGGTCTTCAGTGACCATTTCGACATCCACTTTGTCAACAGCTTTCTCCACTTTAGTATCTTCAACAACAACTCTTGTGATTTCAACCACGTTGATGTCAACTTCGACAAGCAATGCATCAGTTGTTGGTAGAGGATCAGCATCAATTTTCATTGGTGGCTTCGATTTGTCACCAAATTTCAGTCTTCCCTCATTGAGGGCTTTTTGAACCAAATCCTTGAAAATAACACAACGAGAAGTGTTATGGCCTAAGAAATTGTGAAATTTACAAAAACCTTTTTTCTGTCGTTGTTCCAATGGTGGTACTTTCAGGCCCTTAGGCACCAAAATTTGACCATCAACAACTAACAGATCAAATATTTCATCACACTTAGAAACATCATAAGTATAAGTTTTTGCAACAAACTTATCATTTTTAGGCTCAACAGGGTTTTTTCCATTTGAAGGTTTTAACAATTTACAAGTATAAGGAAGTCCTGATTTTAATTCTGCAATATTAACCTCCTCTTCGACATCTTCATAAGATATGTCGAATTCTTGGTCACTATCATTAGTTTCGACATATGCAACCTTTTCTTTTTTATTTTGGAACCTGTCTGTTCTGGCCTTTTCAGCTTTAAGTTTTTCTTCTTGTCGAACTCTATCAGTTAATTGTGCCATATCTCTTAAGTGCAATGTATCTAACTTCTTTCTTATAGAATAATCTAGACCACCAGCAGCCATTTCGACTAACTCATGTTCAGGAACTTGAGTAAAACACCTTGCTTTGAGAAGTCTAAATCTATTGAGATAATCATCAATAGATTCTGCCCCCTTGCGTCGAACACTAGCTAGTTCCTTAAGACTAATCTTGCACTGACCCATATAGAATTGTTCGTGGAAGACCTTTTCTAACTGACTCCAGCCTCAGTAAGATAACGAGCCACGTGTTCGACAGTGGATTCACTAGTTTCTCCAGCAAATTTTGTGAACTTAAGGATTTTCCATTCCTTAGGTAGCTCTGTTTGCAAGGTGTATTCCGACAAAGGTGATACAAAATTAGGCCTGTGCAAGCCTAAGTTAAGGCCATTCTGGGCTAGAATGTTTTCGACCAGGTTAGCCAAATTATTTTGCGCCCCAAAATTGTTTTGTTGCACTTGTCTAACCACTTCGTCTGCATTTTGGTTTCTATTTACTAACACAACATCAGGGATTGCCTCTATCCTCATAGGCTCTTCGACAACATGTTGTTGTCCCTGATTACCCTGATTTATGGGAATTTCATTGTTAGGCCTTTCTAAAGGGATTTCGACAGGCCTAACATTTTGAATTTGGGGAATTTGCTGGTTATGCACTGGTGGAGTGCCAAAGAAATCAGCAATTCTTCCCATTTGTGTCGCCAACATCTGGTAACTATTATTAGTGTTTTGTATTAAACGATTAAACACAATACCAATTTGTTGTGTTAACATATTAACCATATCATGGTTACTATCATCCATTTGTTGCCTTAATGCCAACAAAGATGTTGTAGTCAGATTAGGTTGGCCATTTCGACTATGAATGCCCTCTGATGAACTATGAGTAGGAGAATACCCTGTGATTGCATTATTTGCAAATGTAGACGAATTTGTCTGAAGGCCGGCCTGCCATCAATGATGTTGGCATGCCATATGGGAAAGCCCTACCACTCATACTAAATGGCATGTTTTCAATCAATGGATTTGTCATTAAAGGACTTGTTGGTCCTAATATTGGTGGCATAGAAGCCATAGTATTAACATTTGTTAATGCTGCAGTAGTCATCATTGGCACAGGAGTAATTATGGGAGAAGTTATGGTAGTTACTCCCATTGTTGTCGAAGAAGGCATAACAACGGTTATGTCTGCAACATTTGCAGCGTTAGCATCACTAACTAACACTTGTTCTTGCGTACTTTGTGCATTTGATGCAGAAGCATTATTTGTACTAGAGCGCGCCATCTCTGAAAAATGTTTTCTACTTCTTAAACGCATGCACAGATAAGCACAATTTTTTAAGATTTCAACGAAAAACTTTAAAAATTAGCACAAATGTCCCACCGGGCGTGCCAATTTGTTTACCGTGGTTTTTGGTAAACACCGCTAGTTTGAAATTTCTTCTGCTTGCAGGGTCAATTAGTAAATCCTAAGACCATTTGTGTTAAAATTTTTCCAGAAATTATGAATGTTTTTACGGTTTTAAAGAAAAGAAGGAAGATAACTGGCAGTTTCGTGTGAAACTGTCGAAGTTACTTCAGACAGAGATGAAGAGAACAAATAAAAATGCAGAAAATTGCTAAAAAAAAGAAGTAAAATGCATTAATTGAAAAGAGAGTTGGTACACATGATCATACATTCTTCTCTGACTCGTTTTCTCTATGATGTTGGAAGTTAGAGCGTAAGAATCTGTATATGAGTTTGTGACCCGTTTTTCCTATGAAAAACTACTATTTATACAAGGAGGGAAAACTATAACTAACTAACTGTACAGAGAATTCAAAAAAATAGTAACTGTTATGTATTTTCGACCAAGATAATTGCTAACTGCTTCGACAACGAGCACTTGATTCTGGTCTACCACTGAACTCTAGCTTCCTTCTCGTCGAACCACCATTGTTCAGTTTTTTATTTTCGCTATGTCCAAAGCATTGTTGAATTTACCCTCTGATAAAACTCTTTAGTGTCGAAATAAACACTTCCCTTTGAAATCACAAGTCAATCCTCGTTGACTGCTCGAAAATGTCGAAAATGCAGGCTAACACCACTAAAAGTTTGATTTTGTTGGCACATTTATCATCCACTTTTCTTATTGTTTATCATCAAATTTTGAACCAAGAAGATTGGATTAACAATTTCTATTAACTTTTTTATAGTGTCATGAGAAAATTGAATTTCATCATTAACAAATGAAAGAAAACAAAGTTTATTATTCATTTTCAAAGTTCTATACAACTATAAGCTGAAACATGATACAAATGCAATCAAATTAAAGACCCTAGCATTACAACTGTCTTATGTCTCCAAGGAAAGAATCTGGTGGAAAATCTCCAAGCATACACAATAGAAATGCTGGAATACAAGTTTCATACAATTTGTAATTCCTCCTAAATGAACTAGTACGATCTATATTAATTTCTTCAATTGATACTTACGCCAAAGAGCCTCAAGCCTCTCCACGCACTATCATTATTTTCCGAACGATCTACATTGGAATCCTCCATTTGATCTTGGGTTCATCAAGATGTGATGTAAAGTCTGAAATGCAAATTAATAATGCTTTTTTCACAGTCCAAAATATTTCCAATCAAAGATTAAAACTCACTCAACTTCCAGACATGAAGATAATGCACTATCAGCTTCTAGGGAATATGAACATATCTGATACTGAAAAAATATGCAAGGTCCTCAAACAACAATAGATGGCATTCTAAACAGATACAGGTACATCAGTATATATCCCTTTTAACAGTTCAATTGTCAATGTAGCATGGTGAGCATCAAGTTTCTAATATCACTTAAGTAGTTAAGTTGCATTTACAAATGAGAACAAGCATTTTGTTATATATTGTTCTTCCATGCCATTAAACAAGGTTATCTAACAATCACTTAACAAAGTGCTAAACTTCAACATAACACTTTTTTGTACAATGATGGCAAAGAGGTTTGGACCTATGACTTCATATAAACAACCCAAAACTCTCTCCAAGGTTTACACAAATTAAAACATACATACAGACCATTTTAATGACACCAAATGATGCAATCCATTATTAGATAAACTTACCGGCTCGTACTGCTTAGAATAAGTGCAGGCCGGTTTGGCTTCAGATACGTCTGAACCAACCTGATTTGTAAACAGAGACTCATTTTGGAGATGACTACCTATCAATGAAGTCCCTGCAAGAACCAAGAACATTAACAAATATTGTGCCAACAACTATGATCAATATATATCTAGATTTTAAAACCTATCTTTTTTTGTTACTATTGTTAAATCTATCTTACCGGTACTAACACAATCTCTAACACCAAGAGGCTGACAAAGATCTTCATTTAATATGCAAAACAACTACAAGCTATTCATATTATATTAGAAAATCTTTATGAAATGCATGATATGTAATAACAACCATAGTTACTAAACAGCTGAACAACTCTATCACCTTATGCATTTCCCCAGTGACGCTGGATGAAAGAAGTTAGGAGGTTGATCATACAAGACAGTAGCACTGTGAAGTTAAGAAATGATCATCAGATTGCTTCACAGATCATCACAATAACTTTATGTTACATAAACAATATTATTGAACATTGAGCAGACTCTCTTTCATAATTTCCCAATTTTGAGCCAATTCATGCTGAATTGCTTTCGTTAGAAGCATTTGCCATTTTCCCATAATGCTTCTCAAACCTAAATGGAGAAAACAAAAATAACCACATTAGCAGCTAGCTTAAAAATGCAAAGTTATGACTGTCTAAAAAGAAAAACCCATATTTGAAAATATAAGAGTTAAAATGCTGAACAAATACCACTTGTATAAAGAGACAAAACGACTATTCATTCCTAAGGACAGTCCAAGGAGAGTATATCCAAAATTATGCCAATCTATGACAAATAATGAATTTCTTAACCAGCTAGCCCATTTTACTACCACCAGAGTTGGAACTGAAGGAGGATTCTGCACAAACAAAGGAATGAGATAAACGAAGGACAAAGCTACAAAATCAAAGATACAAAAACTACATGGTGCACTTGAGAAACAAAGTTCTGAACAAATACTAAATAATCAAAAAGTTGGGGTAGGCTCAATTGTGTAGCAGATTCAATTTGTTCATAGGTCCACATCTTCATATCCAGCCATTGCTGTGCTCAAATACTAAATAATCAAAAAGCTGTGGTAGGCTCAAAAGAGTACAACAAAATTGATTTAGCATCTTGTATCAAAGTCACAACACAATGACGGCAGGAATCACTAAAGAGGGAAAACCTGAATTCTTGCTCTAGTAGAAGCTTGCATTCTCTTTATAGTTTCTCCTCCTTTACAAATTATAAGGCCAACCTGAAGACAAAGGAGACAAACCATCCAACCAAAGCAGCAGAAATAAATTAAATCCAAGAAAACTTAGTACTTAACAAAATAACCATGCATTTTTCCATAAAATCCTTTTCCCACCTTGTTATTTGGAATCATAATCACAAACTCATCATACCTAGCTTGTCTAGTCACTCGTCGAGTAACAACACCAGAACCTCCAGCTTCAGCCTATTAGAAATACAATACAAATCATAAGAGCAGCTTCTTTCAATTAAAAGTTCATCTTCTGAAACAACAAAAGAAGTTGAGATTTCAGTTTGACATTTACACAAACATGTAAAGTGCATTAAATTAAACGTATGAAACAAATTTTGTTCTATAAATAGATCACAGATTTGAAACGAATCTAATGCTAGGAAAAGAGATAAATTATTGCGCGTGAGAAAATAATCCACAAAGGATACATAGAATATTGAGAGAAAAATTAGGAGAGAGATTACCGCAGAAGAGAGGAAATGAAGGACAGCATCAAAATGCCGAATATCAGAGAAGAAAGATTCAGCAAAGGAAGATGAGAGAGAGACAGTTGCAAAGATAATGAGAAACTTGAGAGACATAGAGAGTATCTTAAGAAGGGATAGCGATCCACTCCAGTCAGCTCCCCCTCCAGTTACTCCAATCAAGCTAATTTTGAACCATTGGATTTATTTAATGCACCAGATTTTGCCACCTCATTATTCCACTACCCATTTATTAAAACCATTCTTTCTCTTCCCTGTAGCTCCACTGCTCCACGTTTTTACCCGGTTCCACTTCCTTTTACCCTATTCTCTCCAAAAGTCACAACATTGGCGCCATTCATCATCATCTCTATTCATCCATTTCTCTGCAAACGCAATCAAGACAAGATATCAAGGAACATTCGCACTTTAACCTTGGAGTACATCCAACTTTCTGATGCTCAATATTTAAGGTGCTCATTTCTTATTTCTCCTCCATGTGCAGTATATATTGACCTTTACAAATGACCTTGGATATAATAGTGGTGTCTACCGCTAATTTATTTGTTTGCTATTCGTTTGCTCTCTAACTTATTTGTTTAAAATAAATTAATAAAATCTTACCTTTTACTTGTATTGACTATTTGTTAGTGTAGATGAATGGTTATTAAAATTATTCATTCTCAAATGTCTCTATTGACAGATTTGGCCAGTAAATACAATGACTACATTACCCACTGTTGGTATGGAATTTGATAGTGTAGATGAAGCTTGGCAATTTTGGGTTGAATACGGTAGAAAAACAGGTTTTGGAGTTAGAAAACAATACTTTAACAAAAGGAAGGAAGACAAGTCAATTAGATCATGTAGGTTTGTTTGTTGCAAAGAAGGTCATCGGAAGGTGGACAAGAGATCTTTTATGGTTAAGAATCCAAGGGCAGAGACAAGAACTGGTTGCAATGCAAGAATTTCTCTTAGTGAAAAGAATGGGAAATTTGTAATCTAGGAGTTTGTAGAGGACCACAACCATTGTTTACAACTTGCAGAAACAACACATATGCTAGTATCACACCATAAAATATCTGAAGTTCAAGCATATGAGATTGAAATGGCAGAGGATTGTGGATTGATGCAAAAGGCTAATTTTCAGCTTATGAGTGCATATTCAGGAGGTAGAACTCATCTTGGATATACACGCTTGGATGCTAGGAACTATCTCAAATCAAGACGACAACGTTGCATGGTCTATGGAGAAGCCGGTAGTCTCATGGCATATTTTCAACATCAGCAATTGGAGAATCCTTCATTTTACCATGCATATCAAATGGATAGTGATGAACAAATCACAAATGTCTTTTGGGCTGATGCAAAAATGATCTTGGACTATGGATATTTTGGTGATGTGGTGTCGTTGGATACAACATATTGCACTAATCATGCTAATAGACCATTGGCATTGTTTTCAGGCTTCAATCATTTTAGGGGTGCCGTAATTTTTGGAGCGGCATTGTTATATGATGAAACAGGACCTTCATTCAAATGGTTATTTGAAACGTTCTTGGAAGCACATGGGAATAAAAAGCCTCAAACTTTGTTCACTGACCAAGCGGCGGCAATGGCTAAAGCACTCGTTGAGGTGATGCCGGAGACTCGACATGGCTTATGTACATGGCATTTGATGCAAAATGGAATCAAACACCTTGGTAACTTAATGAAAAAAGAAAATCATTTTTTGACTTACTTCAAGAAATGTATGTATGATTATGACCAAGAAGTCGATTTTGAGGAGGCATGGAGAAAGTCAACGGTAGAATTTAATGTCATAGAAAACAAATGGGTGAAATTGGTTTATGCTATCAAGGAAAAATGGGCAGCATGTCACATGAAGCAAGCATTCACGTTGGGAATGCGAAGCACTCAACTCAGTGAGAGTTTGAACTCTGACTTTAAGGCATGCATGACCCCGACCATCAATGTGAGCCAATTCTTCAAGCACTTTGAGAGAGTTGTTGAAGACAAGCGATACAATGAGTTAGTTTGCGAATTTGAGTCTCGACACAAATTAGCAAAGTTGAGGTATGAACATTCACCGATTCTAATGCAACTTGCATATGTATATACGCCTACAATTTTTGATCTATTTAGTGACGAGTTTTCCTTATTTTTGGCTGCATCTATATGAGAAAGGAATGTATCTCAAGTTCCATTTGCATATGTTATCATCATGGCAAATAAGGAAGGAGAGTGGAGAGTGTTGTTTGATCCTGTAAATTCCTCCATAACTTGCACTTGTAGAAAGTTTGAGACTTTCGGAATACTTTGTTGTCATGCATTGAAGGTTTTTGAGGCTAATGATGTTAAACTTGTCCCTAATCAGTACATCCTAAAACGGTGGACAAGAATGGTTTTAATAAATGGGTAGTGGAATAATGAGGTGGCAAAATCTGGTGCATTAAATAAATCCAATGGTTCAAAATTAGCTTGACTGGAGTAACTGGAGGGGGAGCTGACTGGAGTGGATCACTATCCCTTAAGAACAAACCTTGTATGAGCTTAATGTGAGAAACTAAGAAGAATGCAGGGAACGCGAGATGAACGGGAGATCAGAAGAAGCAAGAACGCAGAGAACTCAAATTCGAGAATAAACTAACTCAACGAATGAAGAACGAGAGTACGCAATCGCATATCGCAACGAGTGAAGAACGCAGAGCGGTGATGCCATGGTGAGGACGATGGCGCGATGAAAACGGTGGCGGCGCAGTGAGAACGGAGCCCTAGAGATAAGAGAATCCCGATTGAAAGTGAAGAGTGGTGGTGGCGCTGAATCTAAAATGAGAAAGAATAAACTAGAATTTTTTAAATCCCTCTTTTGATGCGGTAGTCAAGAGGGGAAGATATTCCAGAACATTAATTAGTACAAAATTATCTGTTTAATAAAAGAATTAGTGGCCATTGCATTATTGCCACTTTAAAATAGCCGCTAAAACGCTTTTTTGTTGTAGTGATCATTGCACAAGAAGTGGTGGTGGTGGTGGTGGTCGTCGAGGGATGAGCATGCCACCAATTTTTGGACCTCTTTATAAGCAATACAAGATAGTAACCTCTATGTCCATATTTATTGTGGTGGGTAGAAGGAGCCCGAGACTAGCATGTGGAGGAGATATGACAATCATCCATTGATATGGTCATCCTTTCTAATGGGAGGTGGAAGCTCCTAGTCTCTCGGTGCCACTTCTCAACAAATGCAGAAAGAGTGTCTTGCCTACATATTAAAGAGGATATTCAAATACTTTGTATTAAGGGGCACCACGATCCTGTATAAATATAAAATCAAAATTATACATGGAATAAAAAATTAAATGTTAAACAAAAAATAGGAATATAATTACAAGTCTATCCCCCAGCTTACAGTCGTGTGGTGCTCAAAATTACTAAGGACCAACTAATCATTTACAAGGTCATTCATGAAATGGTTCCATGGTCCTAGCACAGGGATATCATGATCTTCAACCGCATTAGCGACGACCTCCCAAGGTTCCTAACGACGTTGAGGTTCATCGTATAGAGGTTATTCGTGATGAGGTTCTTTAGGTATATGAGTCTGTTGACATCTCTATTAGGCATATGGAGTCATCTGTTCTAGCCCTATGTTAGCAACGGTGAACAAACTTGGAGCGGAGGATTTTGCAGTCGTTGAAGATCGTCTTGTGCGTACCCTATCTGAAAAATTAAAAATAGTTTAATTTTAAAAAAAATATATAGTCTAATGTATATTGTTAGTAGCTTAGTTACGATAAATAGTTTAATTTAAAAAATATAGACTTTAATTTTAAGTTGTTTATCGTAAGTAGCATAGTTACGATAAATAGTTGTAAATTTTGTGTATAACTATGGTATGCTAAATTTTTTTGCATACAGTAACGAAGTTAGTTGTGGTATATAGAGTCTAATGTATATTGTTAGTAGCTTAGTTACAATAGAAAATTAAAAAAAGTGTACAAAAAAAGTATACCGTAACTAGCACAGTTACGACTTACGAAAGACGTACGTAAAACAATTACTTAGCATAAGTAAGCAACTTGCGGGAGAGATGGATTTTTTTAGTGCTCCTAAACTAATAAGTAAATAAAGTTGGAGGGGTCTTTTTCACTTTTCGAAATGGGGGTTTCCTTCAAAGATGGGCCCCAAAACTATGATAATCGGCAAAAACACTAAAATACTATGAACGTAGGTACTTCCTTATTTAAGTCCATATCTGATCAAGTTTCATCCATATATAAGCTACCGGCCTGATCCAAAATAAGTAAACATCATGGACAAACGATCAATTCTTTTCCCATCACTTACCTCCCCACTCTAATTTTTCAAAAATCCGCAAAATACCCCACTCCCACCGTTTCACCACTCTAATTTTATATGCCACCCCTTCTCCCTCTCACCACCACCTCCACCACCTTCTACCTCTCACCACCACCACCTTTTGTATTTTCTTGTGTCGGACTCCCTCTCCCTCCCACCACCACCACTTTCTTCTCGTTTCCTCTGTTTCATTTTTTTACGAAAAAATTGTAACTAAATACACGTCTGATACTTTGCCTCAAACAATTTCGGTACCTTGGTGCCAGACGTGTATAAAACAATTCAAAAAATACACGTCTGATACCTCAGTACTGAAACTGTCTGGTACCCACATACCATACGTGTATTTTTTGTATTGTCTTATACACATTTGGTACAAAAAGTACTAAAACTGTCTGGTAACAAGGCCCAAAGTGTGTTAAAAAAAGGACGTTCGATACCAAGGTATTGAAGCAAACAACGCAGAAAAAGAGAACAAAAACACAGTATTCTCATTCAAAAATGGTGGATGGCGGGGAGAAAGAAAACCTTATAAAATGCTTGTGTGTGCTGATGAGAAGGAGGGGGGATAGTGTGAGCGAAGAGAAGTAGGGGTTGGAGGTGGGTGGTGAAGAGATGGAGGTTGGGGACACTGGCGGACCTATATACATTTGAGGGGGTTCAAGTGAACCCCTTGAAAAATAAAAGCAGCACTAATATCTTAGGAAAAAATATTTTTACACACCCTGAAAAATATCTTTTGCAACAAAGTCCTTAGGTTTGCACCAAACTCCTTAGTTTTGCACCACACTCACAGGACACACTATTTTATTTAAAAATTCTTCTCCCTCCTTGAATTAGTTCTTGTTCTTATTGTCCTAATCCTAATTTTGATTTTGTTAATGCTTTTTAATTTGTAATTTGTGTTAGTGCTATTTAATTAATTTGTATTTCGTGTTAGTACTATAAATTTAGTTTATTTTGATTATGTTATTCTATGTAATTTGAATCTGTTCTGTATCTTGTGAATGTGTTGATTCTTTTAGTACTATTTAATTGGTATTTAGGAACTTGTTAGTGCTATTTAATTTGTGTTGTTGTAGTGCAACACAAATTGTGAACCTGTTAAGTCTTTTTTTATTACATTTTTAGCAATGTGTGTTTGAAAATTTTTGCACCTCATGGGTCCTCCATTGGTTGGGGAGAGTGTGGAGGAAGGTGGAGAGGAAAGGCGAAGAAGAGTGAGGAAGGAAGTTTTTTAATCTTAGAGGTACTTTGGTCTTTTTCTTTATGTTGGGGGAGTGGGAGAGCAATGAAGGGGAGTGCAAAAAAAAGCCTTCACAAAATCACACAAGAAGCCTAAAAGCTTACATATTGACCCAACAAGAAAACTATAGGGTTATGATTTATATACACCCCCCACCCCCCACACTCGGCCCACATACCCCCATATTTCCATTTATTCACATTTTACCCCTTACAAAAACGCACTAACCTGAGGCTAACTTTTGGATTTTTCGAAATTACATTCCAGACAGTAATTCCGGAAGCCAAAGTTTTAAATATTTACAGAATTATCTATAACACATAAATCCAGAACTTGAAAAGTGTATTCCAGAATTACACGTAATACATAATTTCGGAAACGTTTTTTTTCGTTATTTTGGATTTATTTTATAAACATATTTTCGGAATTATTTTTTGTTTCCAGATTTATCATTTTTTTTTATAAATCTGGAAGTATGCTATTTCTTAATTTTTTTTTTTACTTTTAACGGCCTTGATGTTGCCGACAATTTGATCAACAGTCAATATCCTACCGACACTTTTGACGGCCTTGATGTTGTCCACAATTTTGATCAACGATCAATGTCCCACCGACACTTTTGACGCCCTTTATGTTGCCGACAATTTTGATTAACGGTAAACATCCCACCGACACTTTTGACAAAAAATGCTATAAATACACCCAGTTACCCTAACTTCTTTTACACAAACACTTCTCTAAACCCTAAAAAAGGAACACCATTTTAACCCAATACTCAAGAGACAGCACACTGACCGCCGTTCATCATCGTGGAAAAATCACTAGAAAAGAATATGGTGTCTGATTTGAGTGTCCAAATCCTGTTTTATGCAGGCTCAGGCACGACATCATCTTCACTGCTTTGAAATATAAAGTAGAGCGTAAGGTTCAACAGGAGGGTGCATGTCACCAAGAGTTTTGTATTACTTTTCGCAAACCTGCTCGTGGAGATGATGGTCGTGTTTATTGGTCCTCCATGAATTTTAAGACCGACGACAACATACGAAAGATGTTAAACATCCATGACGAGTATCAGAATCTTGGTCTTTTGGAACTGTAAGTGGAGACTTAACAGAGCATCAATGAGATTCTTTCCTTTTGAGACAAAGGACGACCGTCAGAATAGGGTAAAATGTCTCGTGAATTGTTTTCTATTACGTTATTTGTTTATGTTGTGTTCTATTTTTTAAATTTTTTTTATTTTTATATTTATTTCTGTTGATGTTTCAATATAATCCGCTTTTGCATCAATTAAAATATTATTTCACATAAATAGACATGCAAAAAAGAGTACAATATTAGAAAATATAACTACGGTTCACGAGACAATATCCGAAAAATAAATAGAGTTCAAAAAAAACAATACATAAAATACATCAACGGTCCCCTCCCTCCAACACAGACACGCTCCAAAGAAGCCTATAGGCGTGACTATTAGGCTCAATGTCGCTAGATGCTATGGCCTCATGTGCATTACCATAGGAAACTCTCTGCTCAAGAGTCCGTGGTCCTCTCACCGGTGCTGGAACGTCCTGATCTGGCTCTTGAGGTGCAACACCCCTCAAAGGAACGATGAGGCGGGGTATCGAAATGCGAGAGTACCATGGGAGGTATCTCTCATGGCACTCACCCGGGATGGTGGCCATAGTATCCCTCTTGATGACATGCTCTACTTGCTGGGTGTAGTACATAGGTGTAAACTATAGCTCTAGAAGATGAGATTTAGTCAGCCAGACTTAAATTTACCACGATCTTGTATATATACAAAAATAAATTATTAAAAAATGTAATATAATGTTAAACGACAATGCAAAAAATATTAAAACTATTAATGTTCCTATGTGGAGTCTTGATGTTACGTGAACATTAATTCTAGTCAAAAAAGAGCCGTCCCGGGGAACCAGATCTAGCTCCTCGGGCCGATGGTCCTGCTCAGCCGCAACCTCAGCTTCCGCCATAAACTGCTCAGGATTAGCAGCCTCATAATACACTCCATGATAAGGCTCTGCATCTTGATCAATATGGGCAACGCCCTGTCTTCTCTCTACACACCTATGCCGGTCAGAAGTGTGACCAACTATCCTCACTCGAGTGCGGTTACTAATCAGAGTCCGTTGGTCTTCATGTGCCCCCGACCCTGATGACTCTCCTCAAGATACCAATCCGCACTCTCCCCAAGGGATTCTTCCCCTAACTCAAGTGTGTGCCACTACAATAAAGTAACAATTAATTAATATAAATAATTAATAAAACAATTATAAAATAGGGAAAAAAAACTTCTGGATTTACACCTAAATGATAAATCCCGAATTATATTCTGGATATATCTTTCACGCGTAAATCTAGAATGGTTTCCTATGCATTTTCTCGGAGATACCTAAAAGGAGATACATCCAAAATTAAATATTCCGGATTTATCTTCTATTGTTATTTCCAGAATCAACACTTATAAGTTTACCAAATTTACTAAACAGAGATAAATACATAAGTGAAATTTGTGTTCTGGATTTATCTCCTACGAATAAATCTGGAATAACAATAATTCCAGATTTGTCAACTTTTTGAATTTCTGGGAAGGAAGAAAAAATAGACTCACTTTTTGTTCCGGAAATAGGTGACTTGTGAAGGAAAATTTTAGTTTTTTAAAATCGGAAGTTTGCTTAATTGGGGGGGATATGAGCTAAGTGGGGGAATATAAATAATAACACAATTATAATACTGCAATGTTCAGCCCATATAGGCACTAGTGACAAAAAATAGCCCATATGGCAGCATCAAGAATATTAGGGATTTTTTTGTACCCCACCTTTTCCCTCCATACCCCCACAAGATTTTTTAAGACGAAAATACCCCTGCCTAAAATGAACGCGCTCGGATTTACCTTAGGGGGAGGTAAATCTGATTTGTTAATTTTAGCCATCGGATTTACCTTTTTGTGCACCCCCACTAGGTAAATACGACTTTAAAATTAACAAATCGGATTTACCTTAGGGGGAGATAAATCCGAATTGTTAATTTTAGCCATCAGATTTACCTTGGGGGGAGGGAAATCCGATTTCCCTAAAAAAAGGAAAATCGGATTTACCTCCCCTCAAGGTAAATCCGATTTTGGATATTAATTTTCTTTTTTTAATTTTTTTTAAAAAACTTCTAAAAACGCTACTAAAAATTTGTTAAAGAGTCAGAACTAATCCAAAAATTATACAAACACCACTAAAAATCTAATAAAACCAAACTAAGGCTATGCAAATTATTTTAGATTTTTTGGAGACTGTGAAAAATTAAAAAATTTAATAGAAAATAGTAAACGATGGAATTTGGGAATTTGAGCCCAGCAGTCGTGTAAGAAGTTTCTTCTACGGGAGTCATGGTCCTTGATTTATTTCGGATTTAATGGTTGTGGTTTCATTGCAATCGGAGTAGATTACCCGAAAACTGATTTTTTAGCCTAAATTATTTGCTCGACGTACAACATCGTCACTAAATTGAACCCAAAGAAGACCGATATTCATATTATTGATATCTAATTGCTTTTTTTTAAAAAAAATAATTTAAATTTTTTAAATGATTTATTTATTTATGGATAAAAATCGGATTTACCTATGGGTGGGGTACATCCGATTGGAAATCGGATTTACCTTTGGGTGGGGTAAATCCGATTTTCCTTTTTTTTTTTAGCTGGGAATATGTTGGGGTTTTTGAATTTTGTGAAGGGGTATTTTGGTCTTTTCAAGGGTGTGTGTGTGTGTGTCTGTGATATATGGTCAAATGGGTGGGGGGCACAAAAGAAAAAACGTAGAATATTATCCATAAGAATTGAGTGCTTATTGGGCCGTTTGACGGATACCTTGTGAATCAAAGGTTATTTCGGAGGAGGAAACAATGTCTAGAGAGATAAAAAAAATAGAGGATATACCTTTATGCTTTTTTTCAAAAAAAAAAGCTTTTGATTTCTTTAAAAAGGTATTATTAATTTACATATTTTCATTTATCGCCTAGGATATACTTCTATGCTTTTAATTTGAATATGAAACCACTTATTTAACCTAGGAAAATATTTTTCAGAATAAAATGGCAATATACTTGAATTCATACATGAGTTTAATTAGTGAAACTCTTATAGCTAGTAGTATATTGCACATAAGTTGGCAATCAACTTACAGTAAATGTTTTTTTGACTGACATATAATAAATGATGTTTAGTTTAACTTTGAGCATTGCTACTTCTTACGAGAATTTTTGTAAAAAACAGAAGAGCACATAAAAATAGAGTATTTTTGATCAAATAAAAATAGGGTATTTGACAAGAACAATAAACTTACCATACAGGAAATTAGGTGGTTATAACTTATAAGTGTTACTTTTTTTTTTGATAAGTCTTATAAGTGTTATTTGTTGTCACATAATATTTTTCTCTTTCTTGCAAACATATCTTGTAACAATTAGTATTTTTCTTTAAGTTTTTATGTGTTTATGCATTTTGGTTAAATAATTAGCTTGACCATGTTGTACGGTTGAATTTGATTTTCTGTACAATTTTTCTTTTGCCTAAAGTTTTATAGTATTTTTTTATTTTTTCCTTTAAAAAAGTCATTGTTCTTAATTTCACATTTCAACTATCATCTCCCAAGCTTTGATAAAAAAACCTATCATCTTCCAAGCAGTACTTAATTAGTTGATTAACTTTAATTTCCAATTAATGTCAATTTATTTATTTCTAGTTGAAGGATTGTTCCTTTTCAACAATGCTAAATTGATTTACTGTTGTTTTTGTAATTGAAATACATTCCTCCAAAAAGAAACAAAATTGATAACTGAGTTACAATGAAATACAAAATGTAAATTCCCAAAAGAAACAAAGGAAAAAAAGAAAGACAAGAAATTATGAAGGTGAGAAGGACTTATCAAGAAGAGTTTTTATAAGCCAAAACCCTATCTCTAGTTATAGGTTTCTATGGAGGCCCATTACTTCTTTGTACACCCTAGCTATTTCCTGAAAACCCTATATATTAAACAAAATAAATATATCAGACTGAGTTTATTGCTTTTATGCCTTATTCCATTCTCTTATCTGTTTGATACATTGTATTCCCTTCCTTGACCTTATTATGTGGTAGACATATTGATCATAAATTTTCCAACAACTATAGGAGGGGTGTGAAGTGAAGTGTGAAGACACTAAAACGACATATAGGTATTTAGAGATATACCTCTAATTGGTATATACTATTACCAAGGACAAATCTCACTCTATTTAAGATGACCCTGCAAGCAAGCAATATAGCTAGATAGAAAAAAGTGAATAATAATCTTGATGCATGGCTGAAGCTCTTTCTTATAATAAGTCCGTTATTATTGTTGGGTCTAAGTCCAATGAAGAATTGGACCACTCTTATCTGTTTTCTACCTTCTTGTTGGTCCCCATTATTATCTTTTTAAAGTGTTGTTAAAGACCAAGTTGAGAAGAAAAAGTAATATACATGACTATTCCTATCTTTTTTTTACTTCTTATCTAAATTGTTTAGATTTTCTAGGCATTAAATTAAATACAAAAAAAAAAAAACAAGAAGGTCTATCATGGAAAGTATTTCGATATTTAGCTTAGCTCAAGTGATTTGAGAACATAGCATTAAATCAATGGAAAAGTATTTTTATATTTATATTGGCAAAACAATCATCAGAATAAAAATAATTAATTTATTTTAGTTGTGGCACCAACTTTAATTAGTTCAGACTATTTTTCTGATTTCAGGGTTTTGAATGTTTTTGTTTAGTATGTCGTTGGTGCGCAGTTTTTATCGAATTTGCCAATGACTAATCTATGCCGGGGAACCTGGCTAGCCACGAGTACCCGACATTTTTGGTTCTTTGTGGTTTTCCTTATCAGAGATTTAGACTAGGAATGATGACTAAGAGATTTAGACACCACACCTGCACTCAAACCCTTAAGGGATTAAGTGTGTATATGGGTCACCTCTTTATATATCATTTATTTAACTCATTTCTTGTTGATGTCGAACAAACTACTCACATTCGATTATCTTATTCAGGTATCCAACAGAAAAGAAAAAAAACTTGAAGGGATAGCTTTTAATTAAATGTACGTAATAACTAAACTATATACAAAGCTAATTTCATATTTAAATATAGACCTGTTTGAAATTAGCTCTAATTAAATGGATGGTGATCATAAATATGGCTAAATGTTTTCTATTGATGGTAATGACTTATGGAAAACAGAGAAACCTGCAAGCTTTGTCCTATAGTTATACTTATACAGTTATACTTATATCTTTCTTCTCAATTAATTTTGGCCCCAGATAGGAGCTGCAATTAAGAAACAAAAATGAACAATAAAAATAATTCTTGCACCGCAGCATTATATTAAGTTATCAGCTACAATAATAGGAAAGACATAGCATTTTGTTTCAATAACTTTTATAGTGTGCAAATATTTGGGTGAGGAGTATTTTGCAACTTGAAGAGTATATAACACACATAAATGATTTGGAAATATTGCAACTTTTCTCAATACCTTGGCCAATGTGTACGGAAAACAAAACAAGAAAGGTGAAATCTCTAATACAATGGGCGGTCGTTCTTATATTACTCAAATTAAATTTCAGTCTTTAATTCATGACATAAAGAAAGGCATGCCACTTTTCTTTTTGATACATGAAATCTAGATAAAGATAGTATTCTTTAAGTATTTAGAAACGATTTAAATTTATATCACTCCAAAAGGTTAGTAGAGACTCAAACCCACAATATATCAGATTCAAGTATGTCCCCTACACTAAGAGAACTCTAAGAGTTAAATGCATACCACTTTTAATTTTTGAGGAAAATAAGGAAAACAAATGAAGTGGTCAAGTACTTTAACAAAAAAAATATTTTCATATTACATTTTAAGAAAAAAAAGAACTTATGATAAAACACTTAAATGATAAATCAACATAATCAAAATATGCAAAAAAAAAAAAAGGAAAGTGGGACATTGTTAGAAGTAGCATATTTCACATTTGGTTCAAGGGATCTATCTGCTGTTCGAGTTTCAGAAAAATGATCTTGTTCAAGAAAGTTAGAAATGTACTTAAATTGAGAACGAAGATGACCTCTAGGAGAGTAGGCTGCTTTAATCTCCTAGAAGTAGCAAAGAGGCACTACCACAAAACAGAGAAACAACGACAATTGCTATTACAGGTGGCGACAGTTATAGCCGTCGTAATTTGACGTTGGCGGGGGTTCATGAAATGCTGCAGTTTTCAACACCGTGAGGCATGTTAGCGGCGGTTTTGGTAAACGCCACACAAATAGCCGCAAAAAATAGCTGCGATTTATAACTGCCGCAAACTAGGCACCTAGTTTCCACGTTTACGTTAAATTTAAAACCGCCACAAGGTTTCATTTAACGACAGCTTGTAACTGCCGCAATAATTTCAAATTGATTTTTGATTTAACCACGGCGGCGGTTAACCGCCACAAAAATCTCCATTCTTTTTTTTTTGTAGTTAGTTTTATTTTTGAGGCAATTTTAACCTAAAAAAACACCACAATCTAAGTTATATGTTTTGTAACATTGAATAAACAACAAATCAATATTTCAATATATGTATATTTCTTTTACAAGTTTTATAAATGTACTAATTATTAATTATATTTATATGTGTAAAGTATTAAAAGAAACAAACCCAAGGGGTATGGTTGAGCGATTGGGGCTCATCCTCCCTTAACTAAATGTCAATGGTTCGATCATTGCCTTGGGTATGGAGCAGCTTTAAATCCCTGGGGTCTGCTGTCCCACCCTTCGAGGTAGCAATCCAGCGAGGGGAATAGTTACTGCGTTCGGCGGTGGATACTCTGGTCTCAACAAAAAAATTAAAAGAAACATAATTTATGTTAAAAACACATACAAAGTTCCAAAATTCATAAAACAAACTTAGTTGATAATCATCAAAATAAAACAAAGTTATTTTCAAGCATCAATTCACCGTAGACTACATGATGCATTATCTGTCCCATTTTAACATTGCTCAAAAAGCAATACATTATACGAGTAGGAGTACAAGTTATTTGTTAGAAATTAATTACGAGTAGGAGTACAAGTTATTTGTTAGAAATTAATTTAATTTAACAAAGTTAGTAGATGAACAAAAAAAGAGTGGGTGAGTAGAGAGAAGTGATAATGAAAAAGAGGAAAAAAAAGAGATGAAATATACGGTAGAAAGTTACAAAGAGTTGGACATTACAGAAACAGAGCGCGCTTTAAATGCGGGGCAGACAATAGAGTCAGCGACTTTCGTGAAGGACATTGTCAGCCTCGCTTCTCAGGGCCCTTAACAAGCCATGATGTGAAACCTCACATTCTCTCTCTCTCGTTCACATTCTCTCTCATCAATACACACACACGCTCACAAACAATGCAAAATAAAATTACACTACACATTCATTCTCTCTTCTGTATTTTCACTGCCTAACTAGCTAGGAATACTATTAAAAAAAATGGTCAAAAAAGAAAAATGAAATTATTAATTAAAAAAAGAAGAACATGCAATGTGTCCTTTAGCTGCATAGTACAACTAAACCAAACCATGCATGGCCTGCCTGCAGTGAAATGTTGATCATATGGTCATCATAACCTCATAATTAATATTGCTCTTTCGATCTGATCACTTTTCTTCATATGTCAGAGTTGAAAAAGTAAAAGTTAAAATAATAAAAACACCTTTTTTTCTCTCTCTCTCTCTCTCTCTCTCTCTCTCTCACTGTCAATTGCACGCTTTTTCAATGTTCATCAATCATAAAGCAATCGATTACAAAATCATTTCCTCACCTCTCACATCAAAACTTGCATTTCTCTTCTGCCAAAAAAGTACTGTATCCTTCTGGCCCTTTGCATTTATTATTCTCCTTTCGAGGAATGGGCCATTAATGTGTAATCAGCATCCCACTTGAATTTTTTTTGTACTATAAGTTCAATGTATCCACTTTTTTTCTTGTCACCAAAAAATATTATTTTTAAGCTCTAAATTCGTACTACGTATTTTATTCAAGAGAATTAGACTACTACTCACTGACTCAAAGTCTTAAAAATTGTTTGGATGGCATGATAATAATAGGAGACAAATTTGATTAATAAGAATACAAAATGTGTGACAGATGAAAACCATACACCTAAGGCCTCTTTGATTTTCTTTCCTTTTTTAAAATAATCTTTTACTTTTCAAAAATTTAAAAAGAAGTCGATTTTTATAAAAAATGAAAATAATTTTTTAAAAGAGTAATGTTATATAGACAAATTTTTCTAGACAAAAATAGCCAAAAACCAAATTACAATACCAATTCACTAAGTTTTTTAAACAAATAACCAACCTACTTTTTCACAAAAACTGTGAAAAAGTAGGTTGGTTATTTGTTTAAAAAACTTGGTGAATTTGTATTGTAATTTGGTTTTTGGCTATTTTTGTCTAGAAAAATTTGTCTATATAACATTACTCTTTTTAAAAAGCAATTCAATCAGACTATATATAGTGTACCAATTTGCGTTCACACCCCATTTACATAAAATTTTCACCACCAATTCCAAATTAAACTATCTAATTATTCCCTCTTTCTTTGATGGGAGAAGCCCTAGCAAAGTGACCAACATAGCTCCATGGTTGACAAAAGTGGGAATAGGCACTACAGATTGGCATTTCCCCATGCAAGTGATTTTGGGTTATATGAGACTATATATATATATATATATATATATATAACAATGGGAAATTAATTAGGGTTTCTAGATGATTCACTGTGCCGGAGGTTTCAATTGGTATACGAGCCTTCTGACGGGATAAATTTTCATATTTTAAGAAAATAAGATACTCATTCTGATTTTATTTATAAGTAAAAATAGGTCACAAAAGTTGATTTATTTGGGCTAAATTTAAGACTAAAAACATCAATTTTCATTGACCAACTTTTACTTATAAATACGATCGGGTAGTACATAATTAATATTATTAATTCACAATAAGCCATGTTCATATGTCATGTGCTACCTAGTGCAAATTAAGAGAGGTAGATGAAATGAAATTCTATGATTGATGGGTGGTTGGGATGGGTATGTAGGTGGTGGACACACACTGCACGGTACATTCTTCGGGTGGTAGTCTTTCACCTTCATTATATTCGCATGTCAAAGAGGATGGAAATTTGGACCCTAGCTAGCTACTTCCTTTCTTCAATTCCTCCCATCACAAAACAAAAGTGGACTTTGATATGTCTTTCTCAGGCTTTCTATCTTTATCATCTCAATAATATTACAGTGGAGATGTTTAATTAAGCGGGCGGTAAAAATTATTTGAGTTGGTTAGAAAAGCTTATCTTTGATGTTTTTGTTTTTTCGAGTTTCAAAAATTATTTGAGAAAATCAATCCACCAAAAAAATTACTCCGTTGAGTCGCAGACTGGGTTGTTCTCTTTAAGACGTTTGCGGCACTGCTCAAAATTATGCAAGCAGACTATCCGCCACGACGTCTCCATGATAAAATCGTTCAGCCAAATCTGTTAAAATCCACTACACGGTAGAATTTCGTTCAAGAAATGCACCCTCGTATCATTATGGTCTGAAGACCACTCGAATATGGCACGAAGAGCACTCTTATTTATGAAGAAACAAAAATAGGGAGAGAGAAGAGAAGAAAACTCGACACTGCTTCGAGCTTTCGAGGCGGTTTGAAAACCAAGTAAATGTCTCGAATTATAGGAGAATATTAGCGATTTTAATTGCAACAGCTATTTGACCAGGTCAAATATGACTATTAGCAACTTAGCGAACAAGCAACACATTTCATTGAGAAAAACACACAAAATAAAAAAAATGGAATAAAAATATAACACCACTCAGCCCTAGCCCGGGCCCGGTCAGGTCAAGCCGAGTTGGCCAGAGAAATAGCGACGCACGCGTGGTGGTCAATTTGTGTGCGTTCTCTTCCTTTCACAAAATTGGGTACCCGTTCTAAGAACTCTTAAAGTGTCTATTCTTTCCAATGTGGGACTATCTAATTTTCAATTTACTAAGTTCCATCAATCCCCCACTTGAACTTAAAACGGTTTCAGAAGTAGCTTTAAATCCTTGGGCCAGCTGTCCCACCCTTCGAGGTGCCTCCAATCTAGCGAGGGGCTTAGTCACTGCGTTCGGCGGTGGATATCCTGGTCTCGACAAAAAAAAACGCCTCCATAAGATTGTACATAAGCAGATGTGTCTTCCGACTTAAACCTTAAATTTGTTTTGCGATTAGGATTTAGATTCAACAATAGTGACTCGTAATCTTGAACTTTATCTCTAAAATCAAAACCACACACAACCTTTTCATGGATGTACTCTTAGAAGCTCGTGCTTTAATGGCCATGCATGTCTATCCTAGTATAGTGAACGCCCTTGGTATTCTGCCAAATAATTCCATAGGAAGTGGTCTCATTTACACATTCACATTGGTGAGTCAATCAAGAGTAATCATATAGCTCGGCACTCCACTCCACATAGAGTATAGATCTCAATAAGAGTTTGCATTACCTCATCCTTTCCATCGCTTCAGGAATCATGCTTCATTATTTATAATAGCATGTCAATCTCGCATAACTTCACAACTTGTATATTACCTATTGAACCAAATTCTTGGGGTCTCTAGTCTTTTAGATCGGGTTACCATCATGAGTGACTCATGGTTCTAATGACAGCAGTCCTATCTTTTGAGATGTATTTTGAACCTTCTCTCTGGCTAATCCTTTCATCAAAGGATCATCTAGGTTACTCCCTCCATCCCATATTATATGACTTTCTAGCCAAAAAAATTTGTCCCATAATACATGACGTTTTAGAATACCAATGCAACATCAATTTTCTTTTCCAGTCATACCCTTTATTATTTAATATATCTCTTCTTACGATTCTACTTTTTATGTTTCCAATGTCATTAATGAAGGACAATTTGGTAAACTAACTCACAATCTTTCTTTTCTATACAAAATTAACTACTTTTCTTAATACCTGTGCCACAACGTTAAGCGACATGTAATATGGGACAGAGGGAGTATGATCAAGGCGCACATGACCCACTCTCACAACTCCTTTTGAGAGAAATTCTTTAACACTGTCGTGTCTACGATATATTTGTCGTCGTTAATCATTGTAATATCGCAGTGGATCAACACAACTAGCATCAATTTTTCCAGAAAGGAATCTCTGCCAGCAAGCATCTCAACCAACTAGCTTCTTCACTGGCGGTCGCCAATGCTATCATTTCAGAATCCATAGTGGATTGAGCCAATAAGGTTTGTTTCTTAGGTTTCTGAGGAGACAAAACCTCTAACTCTGTTAAATATATAGCCACTAGTTGCTTTGGAATCATTCGATAAAGTATTCCAATAAACATCGATGTAATCTTCAAGTACGCTGGGAAATTTTTGATAATGCAATATGTGATTCATGGTCCTTTTAAAGTATCTCATGACTCTCCCAATAGCATCTCAATGCTCTATACTAGGTCGCCTGGTAAACATGCACAACAGTCCCACGATCTAGGCAATGTCTGGTTTAGTACAATCAGTGACATAACTTAGGCTGCCAATGAGTCTCACATATTCTGTTTGTCTAACACCTTCACTGATGTTCTTAAAGGTTTGAAACTTGGATCATATGGTGAATATGCAGGTTTACAGTCAAAGTACGTAACTACATTTCTTTAAGATCTTCTCAAAATAATGAGAGTGATCCAAAGAAATTCCTTTATCGGACATAGTAACATTAATACAAAGGATTACATTTTCTTCTCCAAGGTATTTCATATCAAAGTTGTCGCACAATAGTGATTTCATTCTATTTACAGCCTAAATCTTTGAGCCAAATATGAGTAAGTCGTCTACATTGAGACATATGATAGTGTAAACCTCATTGTAATAATTAATATATTAGTCACTTTCATTCGCTTTAAACTCATTCGACATCATTAGATAATCAAAGATTTCATGCAATTATTTAAGAGCTTTTAAGACCATACAGAGACTTATCTAACTTATAGACCTTGTTTTCTTGACAAAGAATTGCAAAACCTCCAGGTTGCTCCATATAGATTTCTTCTTCCAATTCACTATTTTTTTTTTAAAAAAATAAAAAAGTTTTAACATCAATTTTGTGTACTACTAAATTATAAGTAGCTGCCAACGAAATTAGTTCTCTTATGAATGTAATTCTAATAACTGGTGAAAATGTGTCGAAAAAATCTATATTTTCTCTTTTTCTAAAACCTTTGGCTGCACGACGAGCCTTGTATGTATCAACGGTTCCATTGGGTTTTAGTTTCTTTTTCAAAATCCATTTAAAGCCAATAGTTTTGAAACTAAAAGGCGCGTCTGCTAATTTTTATTTCTAACACTAGACTCTAGAGCATCCATCTCGTCATTTATGACTATTTGTCACAAATCAACATCCAATGAAGACAAAGCTTCTTGAATGCTAGCCGAATCCTCCTCTAGTTTATGGACCATATAATTGGGTCCGTAGTCTTTAATAACACATTCTTTCTTACCTCTTTGAGGTTCTATTTCCCTTTGTTCGTTGTTTTCAACAATGTTTTAAAACTCGGACCGGTGGCCGACTCGATGAAGGTATCGGGTCACTGGGTCAAGGGTCGGACCGAGGGGTCGACAGTTGAACCGCATGACCAAAATCGGGACCGCATGACTCGGACCCGGTCTCTATTTCGCAAATTTTCAAGACCTATATAATACTTAATTTCCTAAAATTCCACATCCTACCCAGAAAAGTATAACAAAAATTCACCACAAATTGAATAATCCCACAATACTATCAAATTACATATAATTTTAATTGAATTACCGTTTTTTAGAGTATGAATAGCACATATAACATATGTAATTTAATTTGATAGCATTGTGGTATTTTTTTTTTATAAAAAAAAATTACATATACTTATATGAATTACCAATACTGTGTGTTATAATTCTAATTGTGTTGTTATACTTATATGAATTACCAATACTGTGTGTTGTTTTTGTGAAAAGAGTTATAAGGGTATTGATATATTAATTCAAAGCGCACAAATATAACAACAAGCCAAGTGGTCTGATGGTAGTGCCTAAGTTTTCCCTTCCCCAGGTTAGAGGTTCGAGTCCCACAGTTGGATTTTTTTTGACTATTTTCAACAAAAGCAACATGCACAACCCGGCCGAGTTTACCAAAACCCGGCCGGTTTCCACCGGATTAGTGCATTTCCGATCCAAAGGGTTGCCCGACTCGGTTACCCCCCCGGTTCCCGGTTAGCCCGGTCCGACCGGCCGGGCCGAGCCGGGTTTTAAAACAGTGGTTTTCAATGTTCTTAGGCCCAAAAACTTGACTAGTTCAGGTGCCTCCACTAATTCCTGATTTAAAAAGGGAATCTATTTCCGTGAAAGTCAACATCATTTGACACTATGGCCACTTTAGCGTCCAAGTCAAAAAACATGTATGCTTTTCTATTTACTCCATTCCCAATGAATACACATTCATAGGCTTTACGAACTCATCTTGGATCTGAGATCCTGACATAAGCCAGGCAGCCAGAATTTCGAAAATAAGACAAGTTGGGTTGTCTTTGCTTCAAGATCTCATAAGGAAAAATTTTACTCCCTTTGTGCCAAAGTATAAGACCCCTTTGACACCTTCTTTTGTCCCAAAATATAAGTCTCTTTCTAAATATCAAGATACATTCATTATTCCTTTTCCAAATATATCCCTAATTAATACTTCTAATTTGTCTTGTTATGTGAATAGCTAACATTAAATACTTCTATACACAAAGGTTGATTTAGTAATAGTCATATACTAATTGAACATATTAATTACACTACCAAATTTTCTTAATATGCGTAAAAATTGCAAAGGGGCCTTATATTATAGGATGTAGGGAATATTTCTTTAGATTCAGGAAATCTTGATGACATAAAAAACAGTTAATAAAATTTTTCACAAGAAAAAGCAACGCTATAAATAAGCATAATCGCAATAACCAATTCAATGAAAGTTCTATTTTTCTGTCTGCTTTACAATTCATTTCAAAATAATATGGTGTAGTCACTTCATGTACAATTGCATTTAACTAATGAGAATCATAATCTATTACTCAATCACTACGAAAACTCTTAATCTTTCTACATAATTGATTTTCAATTTCTGTTACGAAAAAATTTGAACATGTCAACCACTTCACTTTTATCTATACCTATATATAAAGGGGATTCATTTTGTAACTGATTTTTTAGTGTCAGATTTTTCTGACCAAAATGCTCTTAATTGTAACTACCCACTAACACACCAACACATTTCTATTTCTAATTCTAATAATAATAACCACCCACTAACACACCAATACACCAACACATCCCCTCTAGTTTTTCATAATGTATATTACAATGTAGTTAAGGCAATTGTAAATAAAAGTGATGATTTATTGTTTTCCATTTCTGGTTAACTTTCTATCCAGTTCGCATATATATATGAGTGAATTAAATCTAAATACTCAGATTTTCTAATTACAGATTCATGAGAAGTCTTGATTATTTTAGTTTGACTACAAAAATCACAGTTTTTCTAAACAAATTAACAATAACTTTGGAATTTACCCTAAGTTGCTCATATTAATAAAAATACGTCTGTTCACACGACAAAGTCATATATTAAAATTACACATTTAAAAAGAAAGATACATTTTTTTATTTCAACATTCAGTTTAAAAATGTCTTTAAGAAAAGATAATATCATTGTTTTTTTAAAAAAAATATGATTTTTTCGTGACAAAACATACTTTTCTTATTTTTAGCAGTTGTGTATGTTTTAAACATAGCATGATCATTGCATACATGGAGAGAGGAGTCAGTATCCATTCCCTAACCTTTGGATCCACCAACAATATTGATTTCAGAAATCATAGCAATAAATTGCTCTTCAGTTAGGTTAGCCCGTGGAACAGAACTTGGCATGTTTCTACACTTGCGTGCCATATGACCTGGTCTCCCCCAATTGAAATAGTGAAATGGAGGAGCTTGAAGCTTAGGATTAGGGGACTTTGGGAGGTTCCCATTCTAGTTGCTATTCTTTTAAGGCCGATTATGGTTCTGATTTTTGAAAGGTTTGCCAAAAATTATATTGCAATCAAGATTATATTAAAATCTATCGAGTAAAACAGAACTTCCCAAAAATTGTAAAATTAATGTTATTGCTAATAAAGATGAGAACAAAAACCAATTCTATGATATAAAATCATCAATTGTTAAGTCTTAATCACTAACAGCAACAAAATATGTGACTAAAAAAATTATGCAACCTCAAATTCACAAAAAGTATGAATTAAAATAATCACTCTAGTAGAGATGATTATTCTCTTTTTGTAGGAATAAAAATTACATAAATATAATCGTTCTCTTTCTATTATAAGGTTATATTGAAAAAATCATTCTTTGTTTCGTTGATTAGCAATATAGAGCAAATTATTCTTTTTCTATAGGAATATTTCTTTAGTTATTTTATCACTTTCTTTCTGTTCAGTTGTTTCAATGAGCACTTGAATGTCATCTTTTAACACGCTAGCAAAAAATTACCGAATCTGGTCATGTTTTAATCGCAGCAGCTATTTGACCTAATTAAATATGTCTGTTGGCAACTTGGCGAACAAGTAACACGTTTAGCGACGTCACACATGGTGGTCAATTTTTGTGCACCTCCTTTTCACAAAGTTGGGTACCCTTTGAGGCCCAACCCAGTGACTCCATCTTCACACTTATAAGCACTCTTAAAATGTCTATTCTTTCTAATGTGGGACTTATCTATTTTTCAATTCCCCAAGTTCCAACAGATTTCTTACAACCATTCTAACTTTTATGGTGCATTAGGTTAAAAGTGTACACAGAATGTGAGGCTAGATTTTTTATTTAATTGTTGCAATAATAGTTTTTTATGTGAAGATACATATTATTGATTGATATTATTGACTATGAATAAATATATTATTGATTGGCATTTTGAAAAGGCTTAGGAGTTTGGATTGAGGGTTGCGCAATAATATGATGGAGAGATTCGAATTTAATGCAAAATTCCCCTTTTCATGTCGGTGGCAGTGGGGTTGGATTGTCTTATGTAACATGAAGTTGGTCTTGAGAAGTTTATGGATATTACAGTGGGAAATCCATCGGTGGAAGTCTCTCACCTACAATGTGTAGATGACACTTTATTCATAAGGAAGATATGTACTGAAAACTCGCGGACTGCAAAGGATAATCTTAGAGATTAAGAGTTGGTGTCAGGTCTGCAAGTGAGTTACCATAGGGAGTACAAGTTCCAAGCCATTCACAACAAAAAAATTGGTTATTAGCGGGAGATTTTTCCCTCGCAAAACGTCCCAAATCCGTCGCTAATCACCATTTGCGAGGGAATTAGCGAGGGATCGGTTCCCTCGCTAAACCATTAGCGAGGGAATTTGAATCCCTCACTAATTAGCCAGGGACAGTTCCCTCGCTAATTCTCTCTAATTAGCGGGGAATCAATTTCCCTCGCTAATTTTGACTGTCACGCGTCCCAATTCTGACTGCCAGGTGTCTCAATTTGAATGGCTTGTTTTATGTCTTGTTTTAATTTTTTAACTGTTTTTTATATATATATATTTACTAATGTGGTGGTGGTGGTTGGGAGGAGCTATGTGGTTCACTTCGTAGGAGAGAGGGGAGAGGAGTTCGTGGTGGTGGTGGGAGGAGCTATGTTGTGGTGGTGGTGGTTTACTTCGTATGAGAGAGAGAGGAGTTCGTCGTGGTGGGAGGAGCTATGTGGTGGTGGTGGGAGCTATATGGTGGTGGTGGTGGTTCACTTCGTAGGAGAGAGAGAGATGGAGGATAGGTGGTGGTGGTGGAAGGTTGAGAGAAGAAGAGAAAAAGAGTAAAGAAATTTGTAGGTGAGAGAAGAGGAATTCATAGGAGAGAGAGAGAGAGAGAGAGAGAGAGAGAGAGAGAGAGAGGAAGGAAAAGGAGTTCATGGTGGTGGTGGTGGTGTGGTGTAGTAGTGTTGGAAGGTTGAGAGAATTCGTAGTGAAAGAGGGAAGAGGTGGAGCTGATATTGGTGCACACCATTGATTTGTTGGAATCGATTGTGAAGATCGATCTAGATGGCTTCGATAGAAGCATATCATAGATGATACATGCAACAATATACTTTTAGATGGCATACAAGATCCAAAAATTTACAATATTATCGTTGCATTTCCACATTGTCTGCGAACCATCGATGTAACAGAATTTGTCCTTTCCTTCGAAAAGCGTGTTTCATCGAGCGGTACCACAAATTGTAGTTATCGCCAGTGAGAGGCTAAGACACCAAGCCGATACCAGGGTTATCAAAGGAGTGAAGATACATAAGATCTGAGGTATTGACGTGGTGTTCGATCTAGAGATTCACCATTTGCACAAAGATTGAAAAGCTTTAATGCAAAAAAAGGAACGAATCGAGGAAAAAGAAAGAGCGCAGAGAAGGATTTATGCAAAGGAGATCGAAGGACCAGAGTTGCGGAAGTAACTAATTCTAAACTGATGCCATATTGAGGTGTGAAACTAGAGAGAACATTTTAATGTGATAATTTCTGAATTGATTGAATGAATGAAAATTCCACTAATGAGCTGCATATATACAAGCTCAAATAGATAAGTTGCTCTAATAGAACATAAGCAAAAATAGCATAATTACGAACTAATTATAACTGAAGTGCAACTGCATAACTAAGACTAGTTAAACAAACTATACAATAGAGTTAACTAATAGCCTTAGGGTATGTTTGGGAGGGGAGGGGAGGTCGTATTTTTCATTTCTAAATTGAGGAACCTATAAAATGTCTATAAACATAAATGAAATGTGATTTAAAATGTTACTCCATGTGGTCCTATATATAAGTAAAATTGTAGTTTAAGTTCATTTAATAATTGATGTATCTGGTATAGTTATTCAATAAATCTAAAACTGCAAAAGTTTTCTTATAGATTGGATAAGAGGGGCTAAGATTGTATATATCAAACAGCATGAAATCTCAACTATTTATAATATTTCACATCGTATCTCACTGTCAATTTTGACTAGTACATTGATGAGGGACTTAGTCGGCCCCTCATCCTAGAAGCTACCTACAAATAAAAGAATAAGAATAACTGAATTCTTAATTTCTGTCTCACAATTTCATTTCATTTTTTACTTATTGTTAGAACTCAATGATTAATATTTTACAAATACTCCATTTTTTAGTATAGTGATACTTAGAATAAGCACTGTGTGGGCCTGAAATTGTAGGCTTCATTCTCCAACGTCACGAGGGTCGCATTTTACAACTGGAGTATCCAGGTGTTTGACTTTGTAAATCGCGTTTTGCACGACAATGATAATTATGGTCCCTGTTAATTGTCTTCTTTCGAATTGATTTTCATTTTAAGCTATAATAGTTGGACATTGACATTCGTGCTAGAGTCCAAATATCAAAAGGATGCAAATAGTAAATATTACAATAAAAAATTATGCAAGTAAAACCCGGAGAATATTAGAATAAAAAACTTATAGAGAATATTGGAAATAGCCAAATCCACATACTTTACTTATAAATATATTCCCACGTGAAATCAATAAAAATGTCACAGGTTTTACAGACATCCCTGCGCATTTCCTTACTTTAATTTTCTAATATGCTGAATGGGTCCAAAATGAGAGTTCAATTCCCACAAATCCAATGATCCAATGAACATCGAGTACGAATGGGAGTGAATTAATGCATAGTCCAATTGATGGTTTTAAAAAATTATCCTAGCAAACAGCAGCATATTTTTTTAATGGCACAACTGCCTCAATTATTTAGATTTGTATAATTACAATTTGAATGTCATTATTTTTAATAACATTCACTAAATTAGTTGTTTTGAACTTGAGAGGTGCCAGATGCCTGGATTTGATCCCTGGACAGTTCTGGATTGTCCTCGATGTCCTCTGCTTATCTGTTTCTCTCTCATCAGACGTCTCGTGTTTGACGCTTTCTGACGACTTGCTTGGGAGTACTAAACAAGGTTTGGAAAAGTTATGCTCCTTCCAAGGTAGTTGCCTTTTCTTGGCAGCTCCTATTGGATCGATCGAGTACATACTCGGATAAACTTGTTTAGTAGAGAAGTGATATAGATGGTGCAACTACAGTGTGTATCCTTTGCAGGAATGCTGCAGAGTCTTCCCCTCATCTCTTCTGTACTTGTAGTTTTTCTTCTGCGATTTGGTATGCCATTGTCAGTTGGTTGGGTTTTGACTTTGTGATACAGCAGGATACCTCATCTTTCTTTCTCTAGTTCAATAGTGTGAGTGGTCCAGCGAGATGTAGACGTGGTTTGATGCTCATGTGGCATACTGTGCTCGGGGTTATTTGGGATTTGAGGAACCGATGCATCTTCTCTAAGGAGGTCCTTGACTTTGGGACTTGCTTTGACCGGATTGTTTCCCCTTCTTGACGATGGTTCCTGGAGAGGGGTAGGTCTCCTTCATGCATGCTTATTCTACGAGTGGTTCGTAGATCCTATTGATTGTATTTCCAGGAGGTAGTTGTTTTTGGTTTATTGTATTTCCTCTAGTGTGGAGTTGGATTTCTCACATGTACAGGGGACGAGTACCTCTTGTACTTTGGCCTTTATTATATATATTTACATATATTATGTTTGCCTTTAAAAAAAAAGTTGTTTTGAAGTTGAATTTCTAATAAGCAAATTATATTATGGGGAGGATTAGGGTATCCAACTCTTACGCATTAAACTTTATTTGATCCACCCGTTGTGATGTGTGTACCACTTCTCCTTTAAAAATGATACCATTTCGCTTTCCCATCACTGGTTTTTCGTCCGCTTTGGAAGAATTTATCCCCCTCTAAGGTAGTGGCTTTCTCGAGGCAGTTGATTTTAGATAGGATATCTTCTAGGGAGAATCTTTTTAGGAGGAAGCTTATTAATGATATTGATGCTACAACTTGTGTCCTATGTGTCCACCAGGAGCAGTCTTTACATTTGCTCCTTGTCTGTGATTTTTTTCTTTTTCGAATTGGGTAGGATGATGGTCATGGGAGGTACTTAAGATCTCTCCTAACTGGTCCTCTTATTCTGCTCTTTTTGTTGGGATCAGGTGCAAGCCACAATTGGCTTTGATCTGGCATGTTGTTATTTTGGGCCATTTGGGAGGAGTGGAACAACTGTATATTTGCAGCCATGTCAGTAGACGGTGTTTGAGTACTAGAGGAGATCAATGTTTTGTCTTGGAGATGGTTTTTGGCAAGAAGTGGAGTGACCACCCCGCCTCTACTATGAATGGTGGGTAGAGGTGACTTTGTGTATTTCAAACTACATATCTTAGTTTTTTCTGCAGGTTACTTCACACTCAATTCTTTGTATTAAGATACTTGTACGGATTGGCGTATCCCTTGTACCCCTCTACAATTTATTAATATATGTTTGTGAGGTTATGATGTGTTTATGTATTCTTTCTCACTCCTTGAAACATGTGTGACGTCAGCCACTCCCTACAACAGTAAGCTAGCTTCTATGCCCCGCTCTAGTTTCGCTTGTGTGAACTGGGTGGAGGTGTTGTTGTTTGTTTGCAATACTTGATTGTTTTTCTAGAAAGGGGCAAAATTGTTTTATTTGAAAACGAAAATTATACTTTATTCGACAGTTGCAATATAGAGTATTAGTGGCACTCAAAGTATGTGCCTTAGGTAATCGAAAAGCAAACATCAACAGAATACAGCTTAAAACATTAAAAGAGGTAGTAGGCCACAAAAAGGTAAAATTGTATTATTATTAAGTATCAAGGTTACTTAAACCCTCTACATAAGTCAAGAGAATCATGCAAAAATCCAATCACATAAAGCCCAGAAACTTCAAGAGCACTAAGGAACCTTACCTCAGAGATTAGACACTACGTTCCAAAAAAACTCATATTTCTTGGAAATGTATTCTAGTGAGTCAACACATCATTCATAGAAAAACACTATTTCGACCTAGATCTTGGTAGAAGCTATTTCGCAATCCCTAGTGATCGATAAAACACACTAGAATTAATGGTAAACATAACATTCTCAAGTTCTTGCAGTTCTAAACAATCTTGACGAGAAGATTTTTTGCTCGAGATTGGGAATGGAAGATTGAGAAGGAAAAAGTGGAGAATTGCAAGATGAACCCTGCTTTTTGATGTCCTCACAAATTCACAACAGTTGTATTTTACCACCAACCTCACTCTTTGTTTATTCTTTAAAAATTTCTTTTTTTACATATATTCTTTTTTTTGACCAAATAGATCTTTTTAAATCTTGAAAGCCTAAACTACATTTTAAATCATAAAGCTAGAATAACCAACACCGCTGGTCCAATGGCTTAATCGACGTTGGAACATGGGGGTTCAACTTGGTCCTCCCCAGTTCGATTTCCGTAGTGGACAAATTCAGTGTTAGTGTTGGCCAATGCGAAATTTGATCATAAACACAAATGAAGACTAAAAAATCATAAAGCTTGAATTGCCTAGATGCTCTCCTTAAGATCAGGAAGCACAATCGTTTTTGAAATCGTTAACACATCACAATCTAAAATACTGTTATTAGATTATCGAAAAAATAAAAATAAAATACTACTATTAGTGTATAGCAGAGAACAAACCCCAGCTTTAATTTACTTCACAAATCTTAAATCTGTCACGTGACGCCGTGACCAGGTCAATTTCTATAATTTCTTATTTTATTGTCAACTGTCACTGTAGCTAAGTTAAATATTCTGCAGATGCAAATTTTGGTATGTGAAGGAAATTTTTTTATTAGTATGGAGCAGCTTAATTCAAGTTTAATTTTCTTGAATTAGACACAACTCAAAATTACCTCTATTGATTAGGGATAGGAACCTTCTCCTTTTTTCATTATCCCCCAACCCTCTGACATGTATAATGCATTATATATGTATATCTAACCTATATATTATATCTTGTCAAAAAAAAGCTATATATTATATATTCTGATATAATCCTGATAAAATTTGTTTATTTGTGTATAATTTGAAATCTTATTTGTAACATACATTTAAACAAACATAATCTTAAACTTTTCAGAAGAGCTATTGTAGTAATTGTTGTCTAAAAAGTAAGCCGATGGATTTGCACAGTGGAATATCTTTTGAAAGAAAGTAGGGAGTGCTCCTAGTTTACCCAGAAAATAAAAGTAAGGCTTGGGCCTTTATTACTTGACTTATTTACTTAGGCATGTTATGCATAGTGTTTTGCTTTATCACACATGCAGAACAAAAGACATAATGAAAATATTCTTCCATGCAAAAGATTAAAATAAAGAGATCATATTCATACATGAAATGAATAGGGTATATAGCTTTAGTCTTTAGGGTATAAAAAAAGGAGGGGGAATTAGGTTTAGCTTTGGCAATGGTTGTGGTGTAATGAACATTATTGTTGTAAAATATAAGAAAAATAAAAAGGAATAAGGACCTTCCCCTTATGCTCACTTTGATTTTGGGAATTACGAAAGCTCTTTTACTCTCTTTCTTTCTTTATTTTTTTCCCTCTTTCTCTCTAACATAGAAATAATGGGGAAACGCACAAGAAGCAAAGTTATATTAAGATACAGGACAGAAGTGGGACCAAAATAAAAAGCAAGTACTCCCTCCGTCTCAAATTGTTTGCAGTTTTAGCAAAATCAATTTGTCACAAATTGATTGTTGTTTTAGAATTTCAATGTAACTTTTAATGTTTTTTTCTATTTGTACCCCTATTAATGATGACAAATTTTTTCATTTGATAAAGGATTTACATTTTTCTATGTAGAGAGATAAAGGGTTAATTGGTAAATTGGATAGCAATTTTTAAAAAATCTCAACTCCTAATCATTTTCCTTAAAGAGCGTGCTAAAACCTTAAACTGCAAACAATTTGAGAAGGAGGGAGTAGTAAATTAATCACGTAGAGATGGGAGTTGAGACAGCTGGTTGGAGACCGTATAACATAACATGTGTGTGGTGGGTTTAGACTTTCAGTCCACACATAAGAATGTTGAATTGAAACTCTTTATTATATTTTTGTATATATATTAATATTTTTGCAGTGCATGGAGAAACACAACACAACTGGATTGGAATGGTTTGAATATCACTCTATATCTATCTATATCTATCTATGCATCTATTAATTTCAACTTGGTAGAGTCAGAAAGGTAGGGTCCGGCAGAATCATCGGAGACTTTCATTCCCCAATATATTCTTTTTCTCTCTTGCTTTGAGAAGGAAACTTCACTCAAACACACATGTACATCAACATTTATTTATATTAAAAATACAATTATTCAAAATTTAATAGTATTACTATTAAGGAAATCATCATATTCTTATGGATTTAAGTTTTTTAAACATTTTTTATTAAATTTAATTTCCGTGTGTTGTAATAGTAAAAATATTTCACACAAATATGTATTGCCATATTATTTAATGATGTGGCAACACATTTTTGATGTATGCATCATACAATAATCTTGTATGCACATAAATTAATTTTTTTAAATTTTTGTGAATATTAATTTTTTAATTTTTTTATGGATAATATATATATTAATTTATTTATCCACCGAGTATTATGTTAATGATTGTTAAGACATACGAGGAGATTCTAGATTTTCTTTTACTCTTTCTCTTTCAATACACACATGACCTTCCGGGAATCTAGCTTCTCATCAATCTTAAAATCTATTAACTTTTGATTCCTTATTGTCTTGTTTTTCTTATAAATAAACAATGCGAATTTTTTTGTCCTTCCAAACAACACTGAACAATCTTTCTTTTATTCTTTCAAAATTCGCCCAACACATTCTCTTTTCTAGCTAACTTAATCACATCCCAACAAATACAATTCTATTTATTTATTTTCTCTCTTCTTTCTTTTGACTCTTATTGCCATCATCACTCAATTATTGCTTTAAAGTTCTAAATACCTTCAGTAAGGGACAGCGTGGCAGGTGAATGTTGTTAATGTTTATTCTCTCTCTCTCACTCTCTTTCTCTCTCTAGTCAGCTAGCATTCGTGTTTTCTTTCTTTCTTTCTGCTTTGCTTTTATTCTGTTTGGTACCCTTTATTTCCTTTTACATAATGTTTCCATAAGCACTTTCTTCGAGCAGTTATTTTTCATTTGTGGCTTCATATAATTCATGGTAAAAAGAAGTTCTCCTTTTCTTGAATTTGGACTATTGTGTTTTGTCACACATTTTGTTTTTCTTTCTTTCTTTCTTTCATCTCAGTGCTTCACAAGAGGGGGACCAATATTAAAAATTTGGTTACTTTTTATTTCCCTTTGGTACATGAGATTCAGAATGTGTGTCTCTGTGACTCTCTGTGTGTGTGATAGAGAAAGTCAATCCCTATACAATCAATGTGTATGGTTTCATTGATTCAACAGTTGCTTTCCATTCGTACCTTTATATGTAAATCTGAGAAAATATATATACATATTATATAATATAATACAGATTTTGAGAAAGTATATATAGTATATAATTAAAACTCATTCACTTGACAGTTGAAATTTTTAATAGCTTAGGTTGTAAGATCAGTAAAATAATGCAGAAACAGTTGCAGTTGTTTAATGATTTTACAGTTCCCTCCAGAAAAATACATTTACTTAAAATTTCATTTAAATTAAAGTTGATAAAAATAGTTAAAAAAAATATCTACAGAAAAATGAAATTTTGGTAAAAAATTTAGCATCTCTAATATTTAGGGACGAAATCAGAGACAATTTATTTTTCAATGTCTAAATTTTCGTATTTCAACTTTTTTATAAATAAAAATAAAATGGAAATACAATTTGATTAGGTGTAAATTAATACACCTCTAGGTGACCCATTTTGGTATTACAAATGTAGATTCCAAGCTTGTCAATGGTGGCTTCTGTGATTTATACCGACCATTCCTGTCTCTGTTTGGTTTTATATGGGGATTGGGGGTCCATTATTTTCATTTCAATGCATTAAGCTTTCTGGGTGTCTCAGTTATTTAAAACCACATCTCTTTTTGCTTTTTATATCTATGGGTTACTCTCTAACCATGTCAATAATACTTATTTGAAATTAGGGTTTAGCTGAAATTTCATAAGATAAAAATTAATGTAAGACAAGTACTTTAACCTAAGACCATGCTGATGTCAACTCTATTTTCTGACAACTGGCCTTAATAATTTATGAAGCTTCTGTAATCAGAAATCAAAATGCAATCCAGTTAATGGAAACTACGTATTATGTGGCTTTTTGCAAAGAGGGGTTTTGGTGGTAAGCTCTGGTTGTGGTTGGAGACTTTAACTCAGTATGGTGTTCGGGTGAGCGTCGTGGATCGAGGTTGGGTGGTTCTTCTAGGGAGAATATTCACTTGGGTCCAACTTGATGGTTTAACTACGACTAGGTTAGATCGTAGTCACTAGTGTCGAACAATAGATCTATTGTTCACTAGTGATAGAAGGTTAGATCGTAGTCACCAGTGTCAAACTATAGAACTAGGTTTAACTATAGATCTATTGTTCAACTGGCTGCCTTCACACATTATTGGTAAAGGTGCGCGCCTCTATAGACTTGGTTGGATAATAGACGAGATTGCAGCTCAGAATTAGTCGGCTCTCATTCAGGGCAGACATCTCGCGATACAATGGTGGCTATCAATGAAGTGTTTGACTTTGTGAAAAGGACAAAGAGCAAATTAGGAAATACTTTATCTTTAAAGTGGATTTTGAGAAAACATATGACTCTGCCAATTGGGGTTTCTTAGAATTTATGTGGGGAAGGTTTGGGTGCTTTTGTTAACGGTTCCCCAACGGAGTAATTTAGTATCTCGAGAGGGGCTTAAATCAAGGAGATCCTTTGGCCCCTTTTTAATTCTTATATGTGGGAAGGACTCGCTAATTGCGATGGAGGTTACATTTCTACAGTACTGAAGGATTGGATCCTTACCTTTTGAGCATCTGGAGGTGTTGTTGGGGATAGGGTAATTTGAGGAGGCTAGCTGCATGGAATTCGATAATCGACTCTTTGCGTCGATACATTTGTAGTTGGGGTAGTAGGTGGTTCGAATTGGATGTTCACCTTTGGTTGTATCCCAATTTTGTTCCTTTCCTATATAAAAATGTCGATTAAGCTATGGAAGGAGGTGGTTCGGGTTCAAAAGTAATTTCTCTTGGGTGGAGTCAAAGAAAGAAATAAAATTTCTTGAGTTTAGTGGTCAGTGGTTTGTAGCCCGTATTAAGGAGGAAAAGAGTCTGGGGTTAAGGATCACTGCCTTTTAAATCTAAGTTTATTGGAAAAGTAGAAGTGGAAGTTGGTAGTGGATGAGATTCTGGAGAAACATTCTTATTCCTATGTATGGGTGACATGTCGACAATAACCGAGACCTTGGCAGCTGCCTCTAGGTTTCTTTTTGGAATGATGAATGGGTTGGGAACTCCACGCTGAGAGACGCCTTTCCAAGGTTGTTTTCATTTTTGTAATTAGAAGGACTTTACGGTGTGGTTGAGGTGGGTGTTAGGGAATGTCAAGCATTGATATGTCACTACAAGAAAAACTGGATTTTCCGGCGACCAAAATCCGCCGGAAATGACCAAAATCCGCCGAAAATGTGGACTTTCCGGCGGATTTTTGGCGCCGGAAAAACCCTCGTCGCAAACAGTTTCCGGCGGATTTTTGGTAGTTTCCGGCGGATTTTCCGCCGGTAATTTCCGGCGGATTTTTGGTAGTTTCCGGCGGATTTTTGGTAATTTCCGGCGGATTTTAATTTTTTTTTTTTTTTTTTTTTGGAAAATCCGCCGGAAACTACCAAAAATCCGCCGGAAATTTTTTTTTTTAAAAAAAAAAATTTCCGGCGGATTTTTGGTAATTTCCGGCGGATTTTCCAATTTTTTTTTTTTTTTTAAAAATCCGAAATTTTTTAAATTTTTTTTGAATTTTATAACTTAATATATGTTTTAAATAAAAGTCAAAAAACAAAAGTAAAATCAAATGTTGAATGGTATTGTTGAAAAAGGAAAGAATAAAAGAGAATATGAGAAGAAATGATATATGAGAGAATAAGAATGAGGAATTATGAAGAAATAAGAATAAAATAGTGAGATGAAGAAGGAATAAGAATAAAGAAGTGAGAATGAAGAAGAAAGGAGAATTATAGAAGAGAGATATGTAGAGAAATTTTTGAAGATTAGAGAGTATGAGAAAGAAGAAAAAAGATAAGATAGAGAAAATGTAGAAGAGAATAAGAAGGAAAGAAAGAGATAAATGAGAGAATGAGATGAGTGTAGGAGAAAGTTGTATTTATAGACGAATTTTTTTCCCTCTGAATTTTTCCGGCGGATTTTTAAAATTTCCGGCGGATTTTTTTCCCTCCAAAATTTTCCGGCGGATTTTTTGAAATTTCCGGCGGATTTTTGAAAAAAAAAAAAAAAAAATTTTGGAAAATCCGCCGGAAAGTTCAAAAAATCCGCCGGAAATTACCAAAAATCCGCCGGAAATTTCCGGCGGATTTTTGGTATTTTCCGGCGGATTTTTGAAAAAAAAAAAAAAAAAATTTCGAAAATCCGCCGGAAAGTCCAAAAATCCGCCGGAAATGACCAAAAATCCGCCGGAAATTTCCGGCGGATTTTTGGTATTTTGCTACGGATTTTTGCAAAAAAAAAAATAAAAAAAATTCGAAAATCCGCCGGAAAGTCCAAAAAATCCGCCGGAAATTACCAAAAATCCGCCGGAAATTTCCGGCGGATTTTTGGTATTTTGCGGCGGATTTTTGCCAAAAAAAAAAAAAAAAATTATAAATCCGCCGGAAATTCCTAAAAATCCGCCGGAAAGTTTCTGTGGGATAAAAATCCGCCGGAAAGTCCAAAAAATCCGCCGGAAACTACCGTGGGATCAAATCCGCCGGAAATCTATCAAATCCGCCGGAAAGTTTCCGACGGATTTATATCCGCCGGAAAGTTTTCGACAGTAAATCCACTATTTCTTGTAGTGTGTAGTTTTGATTGAGAATGGCCTTGTTTGTTTGGGAGGAGGAGTTGGTTGGGGATCTCTTGGCTCTCCTTTCTTGAGTGAGTTGAGTCTCTTTAGGCTCTATGGATAGTTCTTGGTTCTAGCTAGGAATGACTATTGGTAGTATATATTGAATTAGATCGGCATATGTATCTTTGTTTCTCAAATACCTTCCCGATGGCGGAGAAATAGTGAAAAGCTATGTTCCAACTAAGTTTGCATCTTCTGCATGGCTTATCTTGTTGAATAAACTCCCAATTTAGGCAAACCTATTATGTAGCAAAAACACCTTCATAAGTATCAAGTTATAAGCTATTCTGAACTTCAAATTGTGCAGCTGAATTGAATACACCATTAAGACAAAGAAGATGATTCGTCATCAATATTTGAGATTGTTGCAATGTGCCCAAACATCATAGCTTTGACCAAAGCAATCTTGAGGAGGATTGAATGATCATAAACCAATCAAATCTTCTTGGTAATGATTGCGGCTTTGCGAATTAACCTAGCCCAAAACCGAAATCTGTCGCTAATTTTAGCGTCACAAAATTTAGAGACAAATTAAAGACAAAATTTCACATGTTTTTTCACTAATTTTTATAATTTCACTTATCTTGTGATAATTTTTGGTACCACCGGTGAATGGCGTGACTAAACATGGAACTATGGCAAAGGCGAATGTAGTACACAAGTGGTACACATATGGCCGGAAACGGAAATGACAAAATTGTTAGAAGAATCTCGCCGTGGTTTAAAATCCTCACAATATAATTTTTTTTGGAATAATACAAAGGGGCCACAATATAATTATTACACGTACGGCTAATTTTACTCCATTATTTCTATATATAATAAATAATAAATGGATGATATAAAGAGGGCAACAAATATATGCAGTTATAAATATTGCATGATGGTTCACTATCAATATGGGTGGAGTTTTCTTATCAACCATGTAAATACATACATATATGTTGTAGTGACATATCATTAATTTTGTTTACACAACGCCAAAGGGATCTTGGGACCCTTTACAGTATAATTCCCTTAAGAGAGGGAAATATCTTTAGCCTAACGTCAAAAACTTAGAATTGGACAACTCCTGACATTATCATCAACAGTAGTATATAGTATATATATAGTGAATGTCGTGACTATGAAATTATACAACTTTTTGTGCACATAGGTCTAACCAACTATCAATTTAGTTTTAAAAAGGACAAATATTAGGACATTTTATTTTCTTCTTTTTCTTTCTAACAAATTTTATTTTCTTACTTGCATATGTGCATGGATCATTCTTGTAAAGTACCTTTCAAAGTCAATGATTGCATAAATATTGAAAGCAAAAGCTCTAAAATTACATTGAAAATGGCATATAGCTGGTGGTTGGATGTGGGGTATATTGGTTTTAAATATCAAATTTACTAAATCACGTGTCCTTCTGAAGGTTCAATTAGTCATATATCGGGACATACTTATTTATTTATATCATGAAAGCTAAAGATTTTGTAATTTTTAATACTTGACGTGCAGAATTATAATGTTTATTCATTTTCAGTTATAAATATTTTAATTGAAATAGGAGCATCACCTAGTTTAGAAAAGAAATATATTTAAACAAAGGACATTATATTCTACTATTTTCGGCTTTTAAAAACTATTTGTCTTTGTACCAAAAAAAAAAATATTTGTCTTAATATTTTCGAAAAATCAATTCAATTTTTGCAAAGAACATAAAAATAATTGAATATATTTCTAAAAAAAAATCAATAAAAGGGGAAATTACTTCCACCTCCCCTGAATTATGATCAAATGACACAAATACTCATCTTGTTTGTAAAATGAATACTTACCTTCCTTATTAGAAGTTTGGCAATTCGTAGAACTCATTGAACAAATTTCTCATATCTTTCCCAAAAAAAGAGCCTAATAGGACTTGTGAATCTTTACAAAGGATCACCAAAAACAAAAAGAAATTAAAAGCTTTCAAAAACAAGGGCAACACCCTAACACCAACTTAGTCACCCAATCGGGTCGACCTCTCACTAGTACAAGAGATATGGATCAATTTTCCCCATACAAGGAACCATGTCCTTGACAGAAAAATAGTTCGATCTCTTGTCTAAGAAAACACAGAAGCGGTCCCAACAAAAATAAGGCTATTCTGAAGATCTCAAAGTACCCCTGTAAAACTATATATGTCAAACTAGTGCCAAAACGCATCTATGAATTTCCCGCCCCAAAAGAATAAAAGATATGATAGATGATAACGAGGTTCATAGGGCTACACAAACAAAAAACAACTAGCTAGCTATAACATATATACAGCTCTTTTGAAAGTAGTCAAAATGGAGGAAAAGATGCAGCCTCGACTACTGACCTCCATTCAAGATCACAAATCGCACTCGATAGATCAGAAACATGTCTAAGAGCATCTTTAGCACTGAAACTCATGTGAGTTCTTTAACACAACTTTAGTGGGATCCTTATTGGCAAGTCACTTTCAAGCACATTGATTCATTTTTGCTCCAACCATGATCACATTAAAGACTCCTAGTAAAATATTTATTTATTTACCATTTCCTCGCTTTTGCCCATATTTTCATTCTCTCCTGTTACTCTTTGATTTCTCAAGAAACGATGACATAAATTACCCCAACACCCCGTCTCCATCTTGTCTTCTCATTGTCTCCTCATCTTCCATCACTCTCGCCTCTTCATTGTCTCTGTCGTCCTCACCACCGCATCACGCCATTCCCTTCTCTCTGTCGCGCCGCTGGCAGTATCACCACCCACCACCGTCGCTCTGACTCTCCATCTCTCTCTCTCTATTACAGTCCCTTTCTTTCTAAACTCTTTGTCTTTCGTTCTCTCTCTTGTTTTTCTCTTTCTCTTTCTCTTTCTCTCTCCTCGTGTTTTTTCCTCTGCGTTTTTCAAGAACTCTGTGTGGGATATTAGGGATTTCAATTCCTCATCTTTCATATTTGGATATGGATCTTCTACTTTTAAATTTGTAGTTTTTTTTTCATTTCTTGTATCTTAAATAGATGTGCATTTGTAAATCGAAGTTGCAGTGAAATTGATTAAGAGGTTCCTATTTCTTTTACGGTTGATTTAGATTTCCAGTAGAGAAATGAATATTTTTATCAAAAGAAAGTTGTGAACTAGGTGCGTAGTAGCGATCCCATTCCACAATGGTGGCATACACCTAGATTCCCCAAACTGTGATCGGGTGTGAAGTGCGTTCTTTTATTTTGCGGACCAATTATGAACCTCTCGATGGAGATGCTCTAATAAGCAAACTTGATAGCGTCAGAACATTATCCAAGAGTGGTAGGTAGAACAAGGCAAATACCTTAGAAGGGGAGAAACTCTTCCACATGTTGCTTAGGACCGATAGCACATGATCCAAGAGACAAAAAAATTATAGATGGTAAAGCTGATAAGGTAACATAGTAGAGTGAAACTAGTGTATAGCGATATCCTCCTAACACAAAACCCACAGATTAGGCCTACTTCTAGTGTACTAGAACTAATGTGGTTAATTAGCTCCACGTCTACCAACAATTCCTACTACGCGAAAGAGTTCCTACTCTTAAGAATAGTTCAAGTCTACGTGTAGGGATCAATTACGTGAGGAGACATATGGCTTCTCTCATCAAAAGCAGTAATTTTGATATTGTTTGTATCCAAGAAACTAAGAGGGAGTTGATTGATGATGGTTTTGTTCATAGTTTTGGGGGGCACCAGAATTTTGAATGGATTGCAAAGCCTTCTGTGGGTCTCTCTGGGGGTATTCTTTTGATGTGGAAAACCGGTTTGTTTGAGGTTAAGAGTTGTTTTGTTGGTTTGGGGTACGTGGGTCTGCGTGGTTTGTGGCAGAATTCCTTATTTTATGTGGTGAATGTGTATGCCCCGTGTTCGACAGTAGGGAAAAGAGAAGTTTGGGAGGCTATCATTGCTTTGAAAAATCAGGGTGACCAAGGTGAATGGTGCGTTGTGGGGGATTTTAATGTCGTTTCTTCTTTGGAAGAGCGGAAAGGCAATAGGGCTCATCTGCGTAGGGCAAACACGCCTGAGTTTAATTTGTTTATTGCTAATATGGAGCTCGTGGATGTCCCTTTGTATGGGAAACAATTTACTTGGTTTTGTTCTGATGGTTTATCTAGAAGCAGATTAGGTCATTTTTTAGTCTCTGAGGGTTTAATTTCTTCATGGAAAATTAACGGTCAATGGGTGGGTGATAGAGACATATCTTATCAATGTCCTATTTGGTTGCTTCTGTCCTCTAAAAATTGGGGACCGAAGCCTTTCCGGTTGTTTAAAGAGAAACTTAAAATGCTGAAAGCTAAGCTCAAGGTGTGGAATAACGAAGTGTTTGGTCGGATGAATCTCAGCATTAACCTCCTTATCTCTGAGATGAATGATCTTGCTCAAGTTATCTTAGAGGGGGTGGGATGGAAGATGTGGCTACAATGAAGGAGGTGTCTTCGTCCTTTTGGAAGAAGGTCCATATCAAAGAGAGTATGAACAAACAAAAATCTAGATCTAACTAAATCAGAGAAGGGGATCTCAACACTAAGTTTTTCCATGCCTGCATTAATAATCATAATAGAGCCAATCAGATCGTGTCTCTGAATAGGGATGGGATGAGGTTGGAAGAGGTGGAGGACGTGAAACAGGAAGTGAAAAGTTTCTTTGAAGCCAGTTATGTGGAACTGATTATGCAACGACCTCTTCTCAGTGGTATTGAGTTTGACAAGATCAGTGAAGAGGAGTATCACCATCTTATTGCACCGTTTACGGAGGACGAGGTGAAAGAAGTGTGAAATTGCGATGGGAATAAAAGTCCAGGACCTGATGGCTACAATCTCAACTTCATAAAAAATTGCTGGGAGGTTGTGAAGGAGGACGTTATGGGTTTCTTTGAGGAATTTCATGTTAATGCGGTGTTTCCTAAAGCCATTTCGACTTATTTTTTTGCTCTTATTCTCAAAAAGAAGAACCCGCAGGATTTAAGGGATTATCGACCGATTTGTCTCATTGGGTGTATCTATAAAATATTGGCTAAAGTGTTAGCCAGTAGTTTGAAGAAGGTGTTACCTAGGATTATTTCTCATTGTCAAACGGCGTTCCTTGCGGGCCGTCAGATTTTGGATGAGATTTTCAAGGTTGACTTTGAGAAGGATTATTATTCTGTCTCTTGGGGGTTTCTCGAATACATGTTGGGTCGAATGGGTTTTGGCACACTGTGGATTAATTGGATCAGATCTTGCCTTCACAACTCTTCGATGTCTGTTCTTGTCAATGGGAGTCCTACTAAGGACTTTCAGATTCACAGGGGTCTTAAGCAAGGGGATCCTTTATCTCCTTTCCTTTTCCTCATTGTTACCGAGGGTTTAACTCGAATGGTTCAGAAGGCGGTGCGTGATGGTTTATTCTTCGAGTTCAAGGTTTATAACAGTCTGAGTTTTTCGTTGCTTCAATTTGCAGATGACACTATTTTTGTCGAAAAGGGCTTGTGGGATAATTTATGACGTATAAAGTCTAATTTCAGAATTTTCGAGCTTATTTCGGGTTTGAAGGTTAATTTTGAAGTGACTAAGTTACACGAGAAATGGGGGATTGAATTGTGTACCCTTTTTTAAAATCTGTACCTGAAACCTTCTCAAATAAATAACTCTCAAGATAGACTTGGTTTGAAAAAATAAAGGTTAGTCTTTCTTAACAAAACAACCAATGAATAAAATACCTGATGAATAAAGATAAACCTTGAAGTAGTAATAGAGAGGTTTGAATAAAACTGATTTGGATATGAAAAGTTTAAGTATCAGTTTGAAAACAGTCTTGTGAAGGTTGATTAAATTAACCTTCACTAGGTTTTAAATACGTTCACAAGTATCAAGCAATTAAGATAGATAGTAAGGAAAGCATGTAAATGACACAGAGGATTTATACAGGTTCACCCAACAATGGCAACTTCCTGTCCCCACTTCTCAAGTGAGTATTTCCACTATGTTTCAAGTATCACTTACACTTGCTTTTGTTCACCAACAAAAGACTTCAAACACCACTTGCTAATGATCAACACACACTAGCAACGTGCTCTCTTTACACAGCTACACCTAGCTGTTCCTACTAGAAAACTCTCCTAGTTTCCTAAAGGATTCCACTATCAAATAGATTCTAACCAACACTCACGTCTCTCTAGGTAGCTTGATAGAATGCTCACTTAGATAGATTTTACAATCAAAGGTTTGGGTTTGGGATTTACAATAGCTTGAAATAATAAACACACTAAGTGCTTACAAGCTTACACACACTATATATAAAATTCCCAGGCTTGTGAAACTTGAGTGTGGGATGAGTAGGATGGAAGAACTTTGTGAAGTTTTAGTTGTGTAGGTTCCAATTCACTCTCATGGTTTGCAACTTCGTATTCCAGCCTCTAAATAGTCCCTTGATCTGAATATAGCCGTTGGAAACTTGAATAGAGCCGTTTGAAGATGTCCACTGGTTAAATACTTCCTGTTAACTTTTTAACCTTCACAAGTTGACACAGTTGCTTTATATTCAGAACTCTGGCTTTACATTAGCTGGCTTGTACTTTCACAGCAGCTTTACAGCTGTACCATGAAGCTTCACAACATTCAGCCTTTAACATACTTTTTTGACCTAGGAATAATCATTGAGTTCCTCCTTCATTTATTGTGAGTTTCCAGCAGCAACAACTTCTCTGATTTTCAATAAATGTGAGATAACATGTTTGTCTTGCTGAGAAGCTTGATGATGATGATCTTCATGAATTGTTTTTGAACTTGTTCTTCATCTTCATCTTCAACCTTCACAATTCTGGATCTTCAAGATAAATGTGGGGCCACACTCTTTTACAATTCTGCTCAATGTTGCGTTGACTTGGCCAACCCTTTTTGTTGACTTTTTGCGTTGACTTTTGGTCAACCTTCACAGTTGACTTTTGGTCAACCTTCACAGTTGACTTTCGGTCAACCTTCACAGAGATCAGCCTTCACGTGACCTTAACCTTCACATCTTTCAACCTTCACAACTCTTTTCTACCTTCATTTTTCTATGATCTTTTTAGCACAAGGTAGTCTGATATTTTGTTATCTTTAATGACTTGTTCTTCACACTTGAAATAAACTTGTTAGATAACATTAACAAGAAAACTTAACACCTTACTTAGGTTTGTATCATCAAAACATGAAAGGAGATTTTCATTCCAACAAATTTCCACAAGAGCTGTTTGTATGGCATTAACTTTAATGATGATTTTCTAGAAGCGGGTGCTACTTTCTTGTCTTGTAGTACTGTGGTGTGTGGAAAATATGTGCAAGTGTACTGATAACTATCATTTATGATGGTTATTACCTCTTATTTCAAGCTTAGATCATTGTTAATTCTCAAGCATTTGTTGTAATTATTTTGTAATTATGGTTGTTTAAGAGTAGTCTAAGGTGTAGGCTTGGAATTGTTATATTTGGCACTTTGGTGCCCAATTGTGTGTTTTAATGTGTTTGCCTAATTGCTGCAGCACCTAATGTGGCAGCAATGCCAAATTGCGCAAGATGAGAGATAATGCTGTTAGAAACACGGAAAACAAGGAAGGGACAGGTGTCATTAATCACCAGGCGTGGGTGTGCGTGCCAGATAGAGAATATTCGATGATGCCCTTAAATTTTGGGTAAAAAGGACTTTTTGGGCTCATTAAAGGACAAGGGTGCCTCCCAAAATTAGGGTTTCCTAGGATCATGAGCCTCATCTATAAATAGGGTTTTGTGGAGGAATCTACATTGAAGAGTTAGATTGTTCCTCCATTGCTGTCTTTGGAGTTACCTTCGTGATTCAACAACTAGTAGTGTAACCCCTCTCCTTGAGATTGTAGTATGACTTCTACTTCTATGTCTAAGTTGTTTCTTTTGTTGTTTACGCTCAATATGAGCTAATTTCTTATAGTTGGGATGCTGAACTTGATGTAATGAATTTATTGTGTGATTATTGAAGTATATTTAAGTGTTGAGTATTTTATCTTGTGTGCAATAATATTTCCATCTTAGATTAGGATTGGCCGTATAATCTAAGTAGCATTTATGAATTCAGAGATGGTTTATAAATTTACCTCACAAGACTACGGGTGCCTAAGCCGCCTAGGGCATACTCCTTTAGGTTCTAGAAATAAACTCTTGCGAGGAAACCCTAGTGAGAAGTATTCGAGAAAATATATCTATTGCTGCAGCACTAAACATACCATTAATTGCACTTTAATAAAGTTACTGAAAGTGTATGCATGTCAACTTGTTCCAATCATCTGATCTTTATTACCCTTTACCTTTTATTGTTTTGAATGTTACCAAATATTTGTGTTTTTACTTTTTACCCCAATCACTACTTTGCTAATCCAATTAAACATCATTTAAGCAACTAATCCTCGTGGGAACGAACTGTATTTCTACTATATTACTTGTTGGACAGTGTACACTTGCACTACCCCTTTTAAACACAACAAATTATTGGCGCCCTTGCCAGGGATTAAATAGCTTAAAACACTGTTTAATTAATTGGTAAACTAGTGATTTTTGTTGCTAATTTTGGTGTCCTGTTTCTGGTTGTTTCAGTACTAGATTGCTACAGCAACTGTTGCTGCAGCATATGCACAGGCGCAGTTCACCAGAAGTTCAACTTCATCCTGAAATAGAAAGATTGTTTAGGGATTTGAGAAGGGATCAAGATCACTCAGGACTTATTTCATTGGGTAGAACTGTCAATATGACTACACCACCACCTTCTAATCATGGGGCAACACCACCTAGTAGTAACCAAGGTTCTGACAGACATACCATAATTGCCACTGAACACCGTGAGCAACCTGCTCATGTGCAACAAGTTATGAATGAAACAATCATAGGCATGGCCAATCACAAGGACAGACCTATGAGGGATTATGCAATTTTTGACCCTCATACTATGCAAACTAGCATAGTAAGGCTTGAACTTGCCACAACTCATTTTGAATTTAAGCCTATGATGTTTCGAATGCTTCAAACAATTGGGCAATTTGGTGGAGGACCTACTGAAGACCCACATTTGCATTTAAAACAATTTGTAGAAGTTTGTTGTAATTTCATTCTCCCTGGTCTAAGTGATGATGCTTTTAAACTTAAACTTTTCCCTTATTCCTTGAAGGATAGAGCTAAGGTTTGGTTAAATTCCTTGGAACCTAACTCTATCACTACTTGGAATGAGATGGCTAAAAAATTTATGGCAAAATACTTTCCACCTATCAAGAATGCCAGGATGAGAACTGAGATTACATCTTTTAGACAAACTGAATTTGAGACATTGTTTGAAGCGTGGGAAAGATTCAAGGAGTTGCTAAGAAAATGTTCTCATAATGGGTTGCATGTGGTTGTTCAAATGGAAACTTTTTACCATGGATTGAAACCTCAGACTAGACTGATGCTTGATGCTTCTTTTGGAGGAGTCTTGCTAAATGGCTCCTACCAAGATGCTTATGATCTTATTGAAACCATTGCTGCAAACAGTTATCAATGGCCAACAGCTAGGGTTAGTGCTTAGAAGAAAGTTGCTGGTATGCTTGAAGTGAGTGAAGTTACTACTTTATCTGCTCAAGTTGCATCCATGTCCAACATGATCAAATATATGAATGCAACCAATGCTGCATCAACACCTGCTGCAGCTACTGAAACTGTACCAGAGACTACTGTAGCAGGAATTGAACAAGTACCAGTGGGTTCTGCTAATTGTGTATACTGGGGAGGAGGCCACTTGTATGAAGAATGTCCTGCAAACCCTATTTCAGTCAACTATGTGGGATATGAAAAGAATAGTAATCCATATTCTCGTACCTATAATCCTGGGTGGAAGAACCATCCTAATTTCAAATGGAGCAACAATGCAACACCTGCCACTGCTCCTGCAACACCACCAGGATTCCCTGCTCAACCCAAGGCAGCAGTACCAGTAGTTGAAAATCCTATGGAGGCCATGCTTAAGGCTTTCATGAATGAAACAAAAACTCAGTATCAAACTCAAGGGGCTGCAATCAAGAACTTGGAGAATCAACTTGGCCAAATAGCCACTTCTCTTACCCAAAGACCTAGTGGAGCTCTACCATCCACTACTGAACCATCAACATCAAAAGGGAAAGAACAGTACAAGGCTATATCTTTAAGGAGTGGGAAGGACTTGAATGGACGATCTACTGATCCTAGTGATGGCACCAACAAAAACCAAAAAAATCAGAAAAATGAGAAAAAGAAGGCAACAGATGCTGTCACAGTTGATGCTGCAGCATCTGATGCTGCACCAATTCCATCACTAGTTGCTGATCAACCTGTTCCATCTCCTCATTTTCCTCAAAGGTTGAAGAAGGCTCAGCAAGACAAGCAATTTGGCAAATTTTTAGAGATGCTAAAACAACTTCACATCAATGTTCCTCAAGTAGAAGCACTTCAACAGATGCCCAACTATGAAAAGTTCATGAAGGATGTTCTTTCTAAGAGGAAGATACTTGGAGAATTTGAAACAGTAGCCATGACAGAGGAATGTAGTATGATCATGCAAAGCAAGCTTCCAAGCAAGTTGAAGGATCCAGACAGTTTCACTATTCCATGTTCAATTGGTGAAACCTATACTGGCAGATCTCTTTGTGACTTAGGTGCAAGCATCAATTTGATGCCTAAGTCTGTTTTCACTCAGTTGGGTATAGGGGTTGCCAGACCTACAACTGTTACTCTCCAACTTGCAGATAGATCTATTGCATACCCAAAAGGAATCATTGAAGATGTCTTAATAAAGGTAGATAAATTTGTATTTCCTGCTGACTTTGTGATTTTAGATTTTGATGCAGATAAGGAAGTGCCCATAATTCTTGGAAGACCTTGCTTGGCTACTGGCAAGACGCTAATTGATGTGCAAAAATGAGAATTGACTATGAGAGTCAATGATCAAGAGATAAAGTTCAATGTGATGAATGCTCTCAAGTTTCCTGACCAAGGAACTGAGGAGTGTTCATTTGTAGTGTCTCTTGATTCTGTGGTTCAGAAACACTTCCACAAGCAAAGTGAGCATTTAGTGAAGGCTCTTGCTGAACTTGACAAAAGTGAACTTGTGGAAGAAGGTATGTTGCTTGAGGAGGCTACTGTGAAGGAAATTTGGAGTAGACAGTATGAATCTCTTGAGCTTGAGGATTTAAATCTTAAAAGAAATTTGCCTTCCATTGAGAAACCTCCTGTGCTTGAGCTTAAAGAGTTACCCAAGCACCTTAAGTATGCCTATTTAGGGGAAAATGATACATTGCCTGTGATCATTGCTTCTGACCTATCCAAAAGTCAAGAGCATGATCTCATTATTATCCTAAAGAGGCATAAGAAGGCAATTGGGTGACAAATGGCTGATATAAAGGGGATTAGTCCTACCATCTGCATGCATAGAATCATTCTTGATGAATATGCTAAGAATAGTATTGAAGGGCAGAGGAGACTCAATCCCATCATGAAGGAAGTTGTAAGAAAGGAAATTATCAAGTGGCTTGATGCTGGCATTGTGTATCCTATATCAGATAGTGCATGGGTGAGCCCTGTGCAATGTGTTCCAAAGAAAGTAGGGGTCACAGTGGTAGCTAATGAGAAGAATGAGCTTATTCCTTCAAGAACAGTAACTGGTTGGAGGATTTGCATGGATTATAGAAAGCTCAACAAGGCCACAAGAAAATATCACTTACCTTTACCATTCATAGACCAAATGCTTGATAGACTTGCTGGCAAAGAGTTCTATTGCTTTTTGGATGGATACTCTGGTTATAATCAAATAGCCATAGTACTTGAAGATCAACAAAAGACTACTTTCACTTGTCCTTATGGTACTTTTGCTTTTAGGAGAATGCCATTTGGCTTGTGTAATGCACCAGCAACATTTCAAAGGTGCATGATGTCAATCTTTTCTGATTTTATTGAAAAATCTATGGAGGTGTTTATGGATGATTTTTCTGTCTTTGGGGAAACATTCCAATTATGCCTTGAGAACTTAGAAGAGATTCTGGACAGATGTGAAGAAACCAACTTGGTATTGAACTGGGAGAAATGCCACTTCATGGTCCAAGAGGGTATTGTGTTGGGACACAAGATTTCTAAAAGGGGAATTGAGGTTGACAAAGCCAAAGTTGAGGTAATTGAGAAAATGCATCCTCCAACAAATGTTAAAGGTGTTAGAAGTTTCTTGGGACATGCTGGTTTCTACAGGAGATTCATTAAAGACTTCTCTAAAATTTCATAGCCATTGTGTCAATTGCTGCAGCATGACACTCCATTTGTCTTTGATGAAGCCTGTGCTGCAGCATTTCAAAAACTGCAGAATGCTCTAGTTACTGCTCCAGTGATAGTGACTCCTGATTGGAGCAAGCCTTTTGAGCTAATGTGTGATGCTAGTGATTATGCCATAGGTGCTGTCCTTGGCCAAAGGTATGGAAAAGTCTTTCATTCTATTTATTATGCTAGCAAAACACTTATTGATGCTCAATTGAATTACACTACCACTGAAAAAGAATTATTAGCTGTGGTTTTTGCATTTGATAAATTTAGATCATACTTAGTTGGCACAAAAGTAATTGTTTTCACTGATCACTCTGCCATTAAGTATTTGATTTCTAAGAAAGATGTAAAACCTAGGCTAATAAGATGGGTTCTCCTCCTCCAAGAATTTGATCTTGAAATTAAAGATAAAAAGGGGGTGGAGAACCAAGTTGCTGACCATTTGTCTAGATTGGAAGGTGATAGTGCAGGTAATCATAGTGGAGAAATCAAGGAATGCTTTCCTGATGAACAACTGTTAGCTATAGATGCTGCAGCACCTTGGTATGCAGACATTGTCAACTTTCTAGTCAGCAAAGTGGTACCATGTGATCTGAACTATCAACAGAAGAAGAGGTTCTTTTATACTGTTAAGCAATAATTTTGGGATGAACCCTTCCTCTACAAAAAGTGCCCTGACCAACTGTTAAGAAGATGTGTGGCTGATGAAGAACAACAATTGGTGCTGCAGTATATGGAGGACACTTTGGTGGTATGAGGACAGCAGCAAAGGTGCTTCAATCTGGATATTACTGGCCTACAATTTTCAAGGATGCTCAGGAGCTGGTTAAGAAATGTGATAGTTGCCAAAGAAGTGGGAACATTTCAAATAGAAATGAAATGCCATTAACCAACATCTTAGAGGTTGAACTCTTTGATGTTTGGGGTATGGACTTCATGGGACCTTTTCCCCCTTCTTTTGGCAATTCTTACATCCTTGTAACTGTGGATTATGTATCAAAGTGGGTTGAAGCAGTTGCTTTGCCCAACAATGATGCTAAATCTGTTAGCAAGTTCTTGCATAAAAATATCTTTACAAGGTTTGGTACTCCTAGGGCAATAATCAGTGATGAAGGATCTCACTTCTGCAACAAATTGATTGAAACTCTCTTGGCTAAGTATGGGGTAAAACACAAGATTGCAACTGCATATCATCCTCAAACTAGTGGTCAGGAAGAGTTATCCAATAAAGAGATCAAGAGAATGTTGGAGAAAATGGTAGGGTCTACTAGAAAGGAGTGGTCTAATCATCTTGATGATGCTTTATGGGCTTATAGGACTGCTTACAAGACTCCTTTGGGAATGTCTCTATACAGACTTGTTTATGGCAAAGCTTGCCACCTGCCCTTAGGGCTTCAATATAAATCTCATTGGGCAATCAAAAAGCTCAATTTTGATCATGCTAAGGCAAGGGCAGCTAGGCTATTACAATTGAATGTGTTGGAAGAAATGAGACATTTTGCCTATGAGAACTCTAAACTGTATAAGGTTAAGACCAAGGCTTGGCATGACAAGAGGATTTAGAAAAGGGAACTAGTTGAAGGTGATCAAGTTCTGTTGTTCAATTCAAGACTCAAGTTATTCCCTGGGAAACTCAAGTCTAGATGGTCTGGGCCATTCAAGTTGATGAAAGTGTATCCCCATGGTGTTGTGGAACTTTATGATGATGTGAGAAAGCAAACCTTCAAGGTTAATGGGCAAAGAGTGAAGCAATATCATGGAGAACCGATGGTGAGAAGCAAAATCACCATTGAGTTGCAGGACCTCTAATCTTAGAGGGAAGTCAGGATGAGGACTCTTAAACCAAGCGCTACTGGGAGGCAGCCCAGGGTTTTATCTAATAAAATAGTTGTTGTTGTTGTTTGTTTTAGTGTTTGTTTTGCAGGAATTATTTCTGGGCAATTTGAAGTTTAAGGGTGTGACAGCAGTTGTTGCTGCAGCATTGCTTCCAGCAACATTGCTGCAGCAGTGAAGAGCAGTTGAGAAAAAAATAAATAATGGCAGTTATTCTTTCCAATGTCTGATGCGTCATCAGCACTTAGTCCAATCAATCACTTAACTGTCCCATCATTGCATTCTAGCCATACACCTCATCTCCATCTCAATGGCTATGTCAATTAATGAGTGCGCCATTTACCAAAACCGTCGCATCCCCATCCTTATAACCACCCACTCTCTTCCATTCTCTCACCACTTCACTTTTACATGCGATCAAACCCTTAAATTCCCTAAACAGTAAAACCTCCAATGAAGCAATTCCCAAATCTTGTCCATCTCTTTTATTCAACCCAAATTCTTGATCACAAAGGCCAGAACTACGGGGCGTGGTGAATGTCCAACAACCACGGGGCGTGGTGAATCCAGTCAAGCAAGACGCAAGAATAGCAAGAATCAAGATGTCATTGCTGCTGAGAAGTTCCAGAATATGAATTTCTGGGCAGAAAGAGGATTTGCGCTGCAAAACGCCTCTGATACGTTGGCATCCACTGTGAAGGCATTAGGGTGGGAGCAATTGGTGCAACACCCTCCATTTTTATTCCCTTCTGTTGTCAGAGAGTTCTATTCAGGAATAGCCCCTCCTAAAGATGGAAAGCCCCAATACCTTGGTGAAGTTAGAGGAGTCTTGGTAAATTTTGATTCTATGGTGATTAATGAGTGTTTAGGTCTAAGCTATCATGGCTTAACCTTCACAAAGAACATCAACAAATGGGGACAAAAAGAAATGGATGCTATGAAGAAGAACATAACCATTCCTGGCACACCTTGGGAGCCTTGCAGTGTCAATGAATTCAAAGTGAAGAGGAGCAGTCTCAACCATGATGCCATGGTCTGGTTCAACTTTGTCAAGCACTCACTGCTGCCTACCTCTCACACAACCAACGTTGAGAAGGAAAGGATGATGCTCCTGGATGCAATTCTGGGAGGTAAGGATGTTGATGTTGGAAGACTCATAAGCAGGGAGATTCTTGTATGCCAAGGTAAGAATGCTGGCTATCTTTTCTTCCCTTGCATGATCACAGACCTTTGTGTGAAGGCAGGGGTGGAAATCAAAAGAGAAAAGAAGAAGTATCCTGTTGCTGCCTTCCCAACTCTGCTGAAAGCAAAACCAAAGGTTGCTGCAGCATCTGGTGATCCCACCATGCTGTCGCAGTTCATGCTGCAGCAACGGTCTGTTTGGGAATTCATGAGGAAGCGGCAAGAATGGTTAACTGCTGTGTTCACATCCAATTTAAAGGAGTTTGTTGGAGTAGAAGCACCTGTTTTTCCAGAATGGGTACTTGATGAAGAGGTAATAAATGCAAATCTGTTTGATGATGCTGCTGCAGATGACAATGAAGAAGAATTGATAGTTGAGAAGAAGAGAAAAAGAAGAGAGGTAAAGAAAGGGAAAAGAAAGGTGGGTGAAGAAGAAGAAGATTTGTTTGAAACTGATGGTGGAGAATCCCTTAGTGAAGGGGAAAAGGAATAGAACAAGGAAATTATGGCTCAGTTAAACAGAGAAAGTGATGATGAAGGTGATGACTCTGTTGATGATGAAGGGCATGAGAATGATGGAGAACCAAAATCTGATGATGCTACTGACATAGAGATGGATCCACCACCCTCACCCCACAACATCACCAAAACCACCAATATCACTTCCACAACCACCACTCAACCTATATTAACCCCTGTTGACCAACTCACCCCTGATATTCCCATCCATTCCAATCCTCAACCAGAAAAACAACCACAAACAACCACCAATCAAGCCTAGGAAAAAGAAACTGAAGAAATGCCTGAAAATGTTGCAGCAACTAGTGTTGTTGACTCTCAAAATGCAGACCCTGTTTTCTCACCCTCAAGGAAGTTAAGGAGCAAGCATGTTGCTAAGAAGAGGAAGTTAGTTGGAGTACCTGAAGAAGCACAATTGCTATAGAGGTTAAGGAGCAAGCATGTTGCCACGAATGTTCTAGAAACTCCTAAGCTTAAATCTCCAAGAGTCTACAAAGACAGAGCTAGAATGGGCACTTCCACAAGAAAAAGCCCAAGGACAAAATCAAGAGCCTCTACACTTAACCTCTGTAGTTTATGTCCTTTAAAATTTTGTTTTTATAGCTTTGTTTGAATAAACCTATTGAGTGCTTTTGTTATATGATAGCACTCAATAGTTGTGTTAGTTGTTTTTTTTTATGTTTTGCTTTGAACTAGGCCTTCCTATAGTATGCATAAGCAGTGGGGACACTGCAAGGTCTTAAGTAGGGGGGAGGACCTATGGTCTATGTATGTTATTAGCATGTATGCTAGTTAGTTGAATGAAATTTTAAATTTTAGAAGTCTAGTTGAGCAAAAACTTAGTGATGAAATGGTGAGAATTGAGAGATTACTGCCCCTGTTTGTGAGTGAACTAAATTACTCTTGTTTCCACACTTTTGCATGAAACTCAGATAGGACTTAGTGAATTAGAAATGACCTGAAACTAAGCTAGTTGTTGGTAGACCTAGGGATTTGCCAAATGTTTACTAAAAACTTAGGGTAGCATAAGAGACTAAGTTTGGGGGTTCTTTGAGCTATACTAAGGCAAAGCATGAAGGAATAGAATTAGGTCATGCGCACATAGTTTTAGGAAAGAGTTTAGAGTCAATGTAATGTGCTATGTTAAAAAGCACTAGTGTTGTAAATATGTGTAAATGTTGTCATTGCCCAGTCATAAAAATAAAAAAAAGAGAGAGAAGAAAAGGAAGCAAAAATACTATCAAAAAGAAATCCAAAGAATAAGGGCAATGCAACACGAGTGTCAAGTAAATAGTTGTTTTTAAATTCTGTTTTAAGTCTATATTGCTACAGCAACTGTTGCTGCAGCACCTAAGTTAAGTGGTAATAAGTGCACTGGCCTAGAGTTCTGAATTGCTACATCAAAGACCTTTGTCATGCTTATTCCCCCTTTCTGTGCTTGAATTGTTAGTCTACCATTCCTTTTGAAACATCTTTGGCAATCCCAAAAGAAAAAAAATGCCCACTCCACGCATCTAAACCTAAATAATTGCTCAGTTCTAAGTAAAAATAAATAATATGTATAGCTAAATAAATAAATAACAACATTCAACGTTTGAAGAAGGGTTATGTTTATGGTTAAACATTTTGCATATATTTTGGTATTTTGATGTGTTTGTTCAGTGCACCTGCAGTTGATGCTCCTGCACTAGTTATCAGCAATGCACCTGCATTAGATGCACCTGCACTGGAAACAGACTACAATGCTTGAAGAAATTCTAGACCATCAAAATGCACCAGCACTCAATTGATGGCATCATGCTTAGTCATAAATGCACATGCAACTTGTAAATTTCGGCGCCTACCATAAAAAGATAGCCTTGAAGAGTCACTCACCTAGGGACACATGTTCATCCATTAGTGGACATCCCTTCTTGGTTGAGTGATAGGTTTGAATTACTTTATGGGCTGGAATGATAAAGACAACCCTAACTTCACCATCAAGCAAACCCTCACATGAAGGAAAGCTCAACTTGAAGCCTATATAAAGACCTTCACCTCTCATTTGTAACACATTCCATTACACTTCCATTCCATACCTTAGACTTGTTTTGAAACATCATAGGCTTAATTCAAAATGAGTTGTGGCAAGTTCAAGCCTTACTATGCTAGTTTGCACAGTATGAGGGTCAAAAATTGCATAATCCCTCATAGGTCTGTCCCTGTCATTAGCCATGCCTATGACTGTTTCATTCAAAACTTGTTGCACATGAGCAGGTTGCTCACGGTGTTCAGTGGCAATTATGGTATGTCTGTCAGAACCTTGGTTACTAGGAGGTGGTGTTGCCCCACGATTAGAAGGTGGTGGTGTAGCCATATTGACAGCTCTGCCCAATGAAATAAGTCTTGAGTGATCTTGATCCCTTCTCAAAGCCCTAAACAATCTTTCTATTTTAGGATGAAGTTGAAATTCTGGTGAACTGCGCTTATGCATATGCTGCAGCAACAGTTGCTGTAGCAATCTAATACTGAAACAACCAGAAACAGGACACCAAAATTAGCAACAAAAATCACTAGTTTGCCAATTAATTAAACAGTGTTTTAAGCTATTTAATCCCCGGCAACGGGCCAAAAACTTGTTGTGTTTAAAAGGGGTAGTGCAAGTGTACACTGTCCAACAAGTAATATAGTAGAAATACAGTTCGTTCCCACGAGGATTAGTTGCTTAAATGATGTTTAATTGGATTAGCAAAGTAGTGATTGGGGTAAAAAAGTAAAAACACAAATATTTGGTTACATTGAAAACAATAAAAAGTAAAGGGTAATAAAGATCAGATGATTGGAACAAGTTGAGATGCATACACTTTCAGTAACTTCATTAAAGTGCAATTAATGGTATGTTCAGTGCTGCAGCATTAGGTGCTGCAGCAATAGATATATTTTCTCAAATACTTCTCACTAGGGTTTCCTCGCAAGAGTTTATCTCTAGACCCTAAAGGAATACGCCCTAGGCTGCTTAGGCACCCGCAGTATTCACCTTATGGAATTTGCCCTCCTATCTCTAGGGTTTAAGCATGGAACACTAAAATCTATTTTAATGTATACAATCCATATTATCTTGTGAGGTAAATTTATAAACCATCTCTGAATTCATAAATGCTACTTAGATTAGACGGCCAATCCTAATCTAAGATGGAAATATTATTGCACACAAGATAAAATGCTCAACACTTAAACATACTTCATTAATCACACAATAAATTCATTACATCAAGTTCCCTGTGAAAAATCTGTGAGGATATAATGCTCTGTGAAGATTTATATTATAGCAGTATACTAATATAATGCCCTGTGAAGATTTATATTAATAGAATATTTATATTGATGTTGCTATTAAGGGTTTTTCATAAAGTGAGAAATATGCGAGGGAGTAGTTGTTACTGATAAATCTTCTATTAATATAATGCTCTGAAGCATCAATACTGATAAATCTTGTAGTCGTTACTTTTGTTTTTGTTAACTATGCAAGGTTGGTTGTAGCTGTTACTTTTGTTTTTGTTGCTTTGTTCGAAGTGGTTGTCTTGTAAATTGTAGCAACTACGTAGGAGAATATTTTATGATTGTTACACCAAACTTGGGAAATGTTTTCCTAAGATCAAACTAAAGATGTTTTTTTGGAAAATATTTTCCATCCCAAGCACCAAAGAGGATAGAATAAATTTTCTGTTAAGAAAATTTTATAGTCTGTTTGTGATCGTTTCTTAATTAATTGATTTTCATTTGGATTTTTGGAAAATTTGGGATATTGACTCTTGTGGGAGTAGTTGACTAGTTGTCAATTCACCATTTATGTGTTTTTAGATGTGTTTTGATCATAGTTGCTTGTGATGTAAAATTTAGATTTCTCTCCTATCTTATGAAGACTTGAAATCAAGTGACGCAAGAATGGGGAGCCTATAAACTTCAAAGTTATCTGGTAAGCTACCTTTCCTCTTTGTGTTTCTTTGAGCTATGATATTGATTTATGTTATCTTATAGGATTCTTGCTGTTGTGGACATGCCAATAATCACTAGTGGAAAAACGACTTTAGAAAGCATCATTTAGAAAACATTAAAGGTTATTCTTTTAAAGTAAACATTAAGGAAGAACCAACATAAAAACCACGGTTCGATAGGACCTTAAGGAACCGATTAAGCAATGGTGGCTAACATGAAAACATTAAACGTTATTCTTTTAAAGTAAAGATTAAACTGATGCAGGTTATAAACTATCTTTTGAGGCATTATTGTTTAGACTTTTCTTCTCAAATTTATTGGCACATTAGAAAATTTGAGATATAAACTCAATCAAACAGATTTATGTGTAATTTAACTCAAAACATTGAGACTTTCTTTTCAATTTAGTGCATAGATATTGCATTGCACTATGCAAACTGAATTACAACTGTTGAATGTTCAAAAATAAGAGAAGAAAAGCACAATCATGATTTGAACTTTGATTTCAATTAGTTGTTTAATAGATATTAGCAAAAACATAGCCACGGTATAAAAATTGTGGTCATAGTAAGATAAATTCACATCTGTACATTTTGATTTCCCATGATTGATTAAGCAGATGCTGTTTTGTTCAATAGCCCTTTAGGACTTTAATGCATTGTTGATATTGTTGATCTATTTTCACTTTTTATCTCAAGAGCTTCGCCATGATAGCATTAATCATTCTATCTTTCTTTTCCTAATTTTATTCTATGATAACATTAATCATTCTATCTTTCTTTTGATGTGATTGTGTGATTTTGTTTTAACAATTAATACTTGGTCTATTATTTTGGAGCATATAGTCATGGATCGTAGTTGGATGCAAAGTAATCGTCTGAGTGATGAGTATGCGAAAGGAGTCAAAGAGTTTATAAATTTTGCTCAAGTAAATTAATCTTCGCAAAATTGATGTTACCAAAACTGATGTTCCCGAAACTGAAGTAACTTATTCCTGCCCTTGTTGTAGTTGTGTGAGTCGGGCCCCACAACTACCAGGTGCAATACGAGACCATCTCTTTGTTTATGGGATCTTACCCAGTTGTACCACATGGATATGGCATGGTGAATCAACCAGCAATCCAAGTGTGTCCAAAAGTGAGAAAGCCGATGAAGATATGGATGATCGAATGGAGGACATGATACGTGACATTGGTCCTGAATCTTTTAAGCGAGCGCATGAATATGATACTTTGTGCAAAGACAAAGATCAACCTCTGTATTTGGGTTGCACAAAATACACACGATTGTCTACTTCGTTAAAATTGATCAATCTGAAGGCGATACATGGGTGGATTGATAAGGGATTCACTGAATTGCTTGAGTTGTTGGAAGACATGCTTCCCATAGGTAACACACTGCCAAAACGTACGTATGATGCGAAGAAGATTCTGTGTTCGATGGGTGTGGAGTATAAGAAAATACATGCATGTCCCAATGACTGCATATTGTATCGGAAAGACTTTGAGGATTTACATAAGTGCCCTACGTGTAATTGGTCGCGCTACAAGTGGTTAAGGACATCAAAGTTGTATTCGGCAAAAAGCAAGTGGAAGAAGAGATCGGTGTTCTTTGATCTTTCGTATTGGTCCAATCTTGATGTAAGACACTGTCTAGATGTCATGCACGTCGAGAAAAACGTTTGTGATAGCGTCATCGGGACTCTTCTCAACATTCAAGGGACAAAGGATGGTATAAATTCTCGTCTAGATTTGCGTGAGATGGGCATAAGAGAACAATTACATCTAGTGGAAAGAGGTAAAGGCACATATTTGCCTCCAGCATGTTATACCTTGTCAAAAAAATAGAAAATGAGCTTTTGTGAATGTCTAGGGGGAATCAAAGTGCCACATGGTTACTCTTCAAATGTAAAGCGACTGGTTTCAATGAAAGATCTCAAATTAGTTGGCTTGAAGTCGCATGACTGCCACGTCTTGATGCAACAACTACTACCTGTGGCGATTCGTGGCATCTTGCCGAAAGATGTCCGACATACCATAACTAGATTGTGCCTATTCTTCAATAGTATATGTGCTAAAGTCATCGACCCTCAAAAATTGGACGAGTTGGAAAATGAGGCTGTTATTATCTTGTGTCAGTTGGAGATGTTTTTTCCTCCCTCGTTCTTTGATATCATGGTTCATTTAATTGTTCATATAGTTAGGGAGATTAGATTATGCGGACCTGTTTATTTAAGGTGGATGTACCCAGTCGAGCGATACATGAAGATCTTGAAAGGGTATGTGAAGAACCAATATCGTCCTGAAGCATCCATTGTCGAAAGGTATGTCACAGAAGAAGCTATTGAGTTTTGTTCAGACTACTTGTCAGAAGCGAAGTTTGTAGGACTACCAAAGTCTCGTTATGCAGGGAGATGCCAAGGTAAAGGTACACATGGGCCGGCCACTAAGAGCATGGGTCATGCTGAAGTGCTTTAAGCACATTTGTATGTTTTGAATAACACAGATGAGGTTATACCTTACTTGTCTCATCATAAAGATATAGTAAAGGCCAAAAACCCTCGAATGAAAAATATATCGTTATTGAACGAGCATAACAACACATTCATAGATTGGTTTAAATCACAGATTAAGAAATATGCGACTGCCTCTGAGACTTTGAGATGGTTAGCACATGACCCTTGCTTTAGTGTCGTGTGTTGGAGCGGGTACGACATAAATAACTTTTCCTTTTACACAAAGTCGAAAGATGACATGAGTACCATGCAAAATAGCGGAGTTATGGTCATGGCTTCCTCAATGCACTTCTCTAGTTCAAAGGATGCTAATCCCGTACTTGCATCCATTGCTTACTTTGGTGTCATTGATGAGATTTGGGAGCTTGATTACCGTAAATTTAAAGTGCCTCTTTTTAAATGCAAGTGGGTTAGCAGCAAAAATGGTGTGCGTACCGACGAAATGGGATTTACACTAGTGGACCTTGACAAGGTAAGTTATAATGAGGAACCTTTCATCATGGCTGACCAAGAAAAACAAGCATTTTATGTGAAAGATCCTTCTAACAAAAAGTGGTTAGTGGTCCTACAAGGAAAAATAGCAAGTGATGAAGATTCAAGTCTTGCAATTTCAGAGACACCTTGTTTGTTAACACAAGTGCCTACTTTAGTTTTTTTTTTTTTTAGATAGGCAAAGTGGTTAGTAATTAGTGTGTTAATTGTTAGAGGGGAGGGGGAGGGGGGTTCGAACCCCGTACGCCTATATTTTTCCACCAACGATGTCTCTTTCACTCAACCATATGAGCTACCCTTCTGGGACAATGAAGTTGACGATGAACATGCCACTCGCAATGATCATAATGAAGGGATTTTATATGAAGGAGTTTAGATTTGTTATTTTTTTTTTTGGAATCTATGAAATTGTATTGTTGAGCTTTAATGACAATGATTGTTCCCACAATGTTTGTTGGAGTTTAGATTTGTTCTCTTTTTTTGGAATCTATGACAATGATTGTTCCCACAATGAAAGAATATACATATATATGAAATAAACTCATGTATTATATAAATCATAATGAAAATGGCCTGTTTTATTTTTGTCTTTTTCTTCTTTGATTGTGTTGAGATATTGTAATTGATATATTTTGTAACTGATATATTTAGGTGTTCCAGCATGTGTTGAGATATTGTAACTGATATATTTTGTTTCCTTTGTTCAAACAGATATCATGGATGATTCCAGTGCCGGCCCTCCAAAAAAGAAAACTAGATGTCTGACATCATTAAATAAGTTCACTAATAGGCTCCCAAGTGGTCAAAAATATAGTGTGGCTGTTGATAGTAAAGGCAACCTTATTGGTCCATATGCTAGCCAATTCAAGAACTATTTAGGGGTGGTTGCACGAACAAAAGTAAGCATATTGCCCATGTCCTGGGATGAAGTTGATGCCGAGACAAAAAAAATTGCTTAGGATGATGTTCAGCAAACATTTGATGTTCCCGACAATGAGCAATTCAAGAAGACTTGGATGTCTCATATCAATCTCTGCTGGAGACAGTTCAAGAAAAAACTCAACAGAGAATATGTCTATGGCAATGGTGATAATAGCGGTGCAACAACTCCATGTGACAAGTATAGCGCCATATCTACCGTGACATGGGCTGCATTTGTAAAATCTCACACTACTCCGGAGTTTGTGGTATTGCTTTAATCACAAATATTTTAGTTTCTTAAACAATATTATGGATTTGTTATATATGTGGTGGTGTTTATTCTTTGTAACAGGCTAAGAGAGAAGCTGGCAAGAATATGCAAAAAAAGAATAAATACAAACACACAATGGGGCCAGGTGGTTATAAAAAGTTGAAGGAGAATTTGAAGGAAGAACATATAAAAAAAGTCAAGGAGGAGTCTGGTGATCCTGATTTGGTGGTGGAGCCTACATCTCCAAAGCGACATGAGCTGTGGAAGGCTGGCCGCAAAAACAAGTCTGGATCTTATATATCTGAGGAGTCAGCATCAGTTGGATCTAAGATTGTAAGTAAAATATAGTGTGATGTTAGAAACACATGTTAGAAACACATCAGACCATATTTATTTGATAAGAGACATGTTAGAGACATATTTATTAGAAACAGCATCAGTTAGTAACAAATTAATTCAATTCTAACACGTAAACATGTTTATGTTGTAGGACGAACTTACAGTTATGAGCAGCCAAGGATCTTTCGTTCCGCGAGGAAAGAATGATATTTTGACCGCTGCCATTGGAACACCTGAGCATCCCAGTCGTTGTCGGGGAGCCGGAAAAGGTGTTGGGCTAAAGAAATACTTTGGAGGTTGTGCAACATTCTTCCTCGAGCAACTCAGAACTCAATAAAGAGGCGTTCATTAAACAAGTCGTGGAGGGCGTCGAAGTGTTGGTGGAAGACAAAGTTACCAAGTTGTTGGCAGAGGTATATGTTTATGAAATATAAAGTATATTTTTCACTGTAAACAGATTGATTGAAATATGTATTTTTTAATTATTCAGCGCTCTCAATCATGTGGAGGATGTCAAAATACGGCTGTTCAAGTTCTCACTCCCATGACCACTGTTGGATCTAAGGGGAGCTGCTCACCATCTAATGTGGAGGACGAGGAGGAGGAGAAGCAGGAGGAGAAGGAGGAAAAGGAGGAGAAAATTGATTGACTGAGAAAGATACATATGATTGCGTATGATGATAACAGACATGCCAGGATAATGTTGGAGCACCAAAAACATGTGTGCTTTGTCTCCGTCAAAGAGATCATCGACATGGTTTTTGGTGAAGCGTGGCTTGATTTGTGCCACTTGGGCATATGGTGCACGTAAGTAGTAAAGTTTATTTGGTTATATAAATTTCTCGCGTTTCTACATATATTAGTCAATTTGATATTTCCTTCATTAATAGATATCTGTATCGCCAAGTTGTTGAAAGGGGTGTCGATGACTTGTATGGATTTGTGTGTCCGCATAAGATGAACTTGAACGGGTATTCCAAACAGAATGTTTCTATATATATTCAACAAATATTGGCTACTACCAATAAGGAAATATGGTTGGCTCCATTTTGCAATAGGTACATGATTACATATTTGAAAGAATTGGTAATACATTTTCCTTTATTTGTTTGTTTGTTTCTTAGTTTTATGTTTATCAATGTTGCAGCAAGCATTGGCAACTAGTTGTCCTCCTCCCAAAGCAAAATACTGTGGTCTGGATGTGTTCCTTATGTCGCCAACCAACAAAAGCAATCAAAGAAATGTTTGGCAAGTAAGTTTTTAATTGTTTAATTATCATGGTTTAGATTGTAGTATTTGAACTTCTAATTGAAATTTTATAACTAATTTATATTATGTTGTTAATAGAGCTGTGAAAGGGGATTCTACATCAGCCACCAACTGGTTGTACCCTATAGTAAGTAGTTTAAAATATTGGGTTGATGTGTACAGTTTTAGTATTATATTATATGGTACAGTTGCAAATGGTTGGGAAAACTGAGAACTTTAGAGTTTGATATATATATACATATATTATTCTTTTTTGGTTAACTTTGTTAATTCATTTGTGTAGATGCCAATACAACCGAATGGTTTTCATTGTGGCTATTATGTTATGAAGTTTATGCTGACCATTGTGAGCCCCGGTATTGTTGATAATTGGGAGAAGGTATTAAATTCTGTCAAAGCAAAGTCTTTTTTAGTAGGTATTTGATAATTAGGAGAAGGTATAAAAGTTTGAAATCTAATTTGTTTGAGTAAATTTTAAACTTGTAGGTATTTGATAATGCAAAGTCATACACCAATGAGGAACTTGAGGAGACTCGCCAGCTTTGGGCGGAATTCTTTTTCAAGATACGCACAGAGCAAAAGGATACACTATTTCGTGCGTAGTTTAACTTGTGTAATTAGGAAAGGGTCACCACATTTTGTGCACAATAGTGTTATATATGTTATGATGGATACCACATTTTGTTATGTATTTTGTTTTCTAATTAGTTTAACTTATGTTCTCACTATGCAAGACATTATTAAGTTTAATGGAATTTTAAGTACTTTTATGTGTTGATGACTGGAATATCTCTCTGTATATAACAGGTTATTATGTATTAGATGACTGGTATGGACAAAAACAAAAAAAATATAAAAGAAATGAGACTTTTAGCATCGGTTGTACAGTATAACCGATGCTAAAAGTACCAACAGTAGACATTTAGTATCGGTTTTACTGTACAACAGATGCTAAATGTCTCCTTCTGGTACATTTAGCATCGGTTTTACTGTACAACAGATGCTAAATGTCTCCTACAGGTACATTTAGCATCGGTTGTACAGTACAACCGATGCTAAATGTTTCCTTCTGGTACATTTAGCATCGATTTTACTGTACAACAGATGCTAAATGTCTCCTTCTAGTACATTTAGCATCTGTTATACAGTACAACCGATGCTAAATGTCTCCTACAGGTATATTTAGCATCTGTTATACTGTACAACCGATGTTAAATGTCTCCTTCTGGTACATTTAGCATCGGTTTTACTGTACAACCAATGCTAAATGTCTCCTACAGGTACATTTAGCATCGGTTGTACGGTACAACCCGACATTTAGCATCGGTTGTACAGTATAACAGATGCTAAATGTACCAGAAGGAGACATTTAGCATCGGTTAAATAACCGATGCTAAATGTCCCACATTTAGTATCTGGGGATTTAGCATCGTCGGATAACCGATGCTAAATGTCCAAAACAACCGATGCTAAATGTCTTTTTTGCACTAGTGCTATCAGGGCCGGCCCAAGGCCCAAGCAACCAAAGCAAGGGCTTTGGGCCTCAAAAAATTTGGATGAAAAAGGGGCCCCAAAATTTTCATTTGCGTAATATGATAACTCAATTTCGGTTAACATCTCAATAATGCTTGTAGCTCGGTTGGTCGGTTTAGACGACTTTATGCTCATTATTGCATCAATTATTGCATCGATAATGCGGGTTCGATCCTTGCAAACAACTATTTTGCAATGCTTTTGTCTTATATATGTTTAACCCACAAAAATAATAATAAGATATATAACACCATTGATTACGTGAATTTGAGGAGCAGCATGTCAATATTAATTCTTTTTTTTAACAACTGCCAATATCAATTTTTGTGCAGCCATATATAAATCTTTTTTTGGTAGAATTATATTTTTTTGACAAGTTGGTAGAATTATATTACCTAATGTAAATATAATTCTTTTGTTTCAAAATTTAATCAAGCCTAACTATTATGTTGGTCTCTGCTTGCTAAATTAAATGTCCCTTCCGTCTAGAAAATATGCAAGATCATGCTTCATACTTACCTAGATGTTGTAATTTATTTAACATCAATTTATAGAATAAAAGATTTTAATTTATTCATTTACTTTTATTGAATCATATACTAAAAATTCGCTAAAATCATTCACTAAAATTAAGAAAATAGAGTTCAAATTATATTGAAACGGACACTAAAAATTTCCATTGTTTTATTATTTTATGGGCCTCATGTCGAAGTTCGCTTTAGGCCTCCGTAACCGTTGGGCCGACTCTGTTCACTATGGACCAATTAAAGTAATTTTTAAGTTTTAAAATTCAAGCATTTTGAAAATAATATTTGTAAAAGACCATTTCGCAATTACTAATTACCTACCACTTATTATATTTTAGAAAATCAAGAATGCAAATACGCAACAAATATATCGTGATACGTCGAGTCTATGTTTTAAAGTTTATTTATAAAAACGTGCTTCTTCAATCACTCACGCCAAAGAGAAGTGATTACTATTACTGAAATCACTTTGAAATTTGAGTGTTTCCTCAAGTATATGAGGTCAGCTGAAAATTGACTTCTTAACAAACCTATGCAGTTCTTATGGACCTAATGACCTTGCCATCTCTTAAATTTAATTCATCGGGACATTGTAATCCGGACATAATAAATCACAATCCCGTGCAATTTTCATGTTAGAAGAAGAAAAAGAATTTCTGAAAGAGTAGTAGAATTTTATTTTTTTCAATGTAATTAATACTCACTCTAGGCTCGAATATATGTTGAATATAAGTAAAAAAATACCTCACACCCTTTAAGAAAATTAGTTAATGTTGCCTAATTTTCTTAAAGTAACAAACAAAATTACATTCCCCAAATTACCCTTCATGAGAACTTACTCTATTAAAACAAAAGAGCAACTAGAAAATAAAATTTAAATTAATTTAAGAGTATTTTAGGAGTTTTCTAATTCTATTTTATAATAATGTAACTTCTACTCCAGTTATACTTCATACTTAAATACTTAAAATGTAACTTTTGCATCGCAGGAGAGGGAGTGTTCTTTTTTGGTACCGTATTATTAGTGTGCAGTACGTATTCATTGGCTTTGTCGATGACTATCTACGCCAGTTTGAACTCGAGACCTTGGGAGGGGATCTAAATCCAGTCCGCTCGGATAAATCCATGTTGGTGGAGAGGGAGTGTTCTAGTCAATCTTATTATTATATTTTGGCCTTTAAAATTAATATTGCATAATGGTGATAATGGTTGGGAGCGCATTTGAAAATAATGAAGCGTTATAGGGGTACGAAACCAGTGACGTATTTACATAGCAAAGGAAAAGGAAAAAACTCTCAAAGAATGAATCAAAAGAAGAGTCTAAGACCCTTTTGAAGTACTTGCTACGATCATCTTTCAAGAACGCAATAAGCATCACATAGTAAAAGGCAAATGCCATTCTAAGGATGTGAGAAAAGGTAGATAGATGGGGGATCACCAAAAACTCTATCAAAGTATGAAAAAAAGAGCATTTACTTCGTGAGAGGAGACGTTTCATAGTGAATTTTTGCCAATTAAAGAGAGAAAGATTGATGTTTGTGTCATGTGGTTTGGTTGCTCATTTTCAGCTTCAAAAAGGCATAATGATATATTTCTCTTATTTTTTTACTCCTTTTTTAGTTGGCTTTGATACTTTGATTTGAATTTTGTTCAATTAATCACGCATATGGGAGAGCATAGGGGTCGGATGACCATGCTACGATTCCACATTTTCCATTCTCATCCTCTTGATTTCATGTGGCATATGTTAATTGGAAATCGTACCTATTTCCTCATTTCAATTCGTTGTAAGTTGTCAACTCCACAAGAAATGTGGATGAGAAAGGACACACGTACTTAATAATAACTTTGGCTGACAATTGCATTTACTTTGATATATGTGCTCTAAAACTGTTTTCTGAATTCTCTCTCAGGTCACACACACACACACACACATATATATATATATAAAAGCGAAAAATGCAATTTTAGGTTTACTGATTAAGTTATCTTATGAACCTAAAACTACATTATATATGGGACTAGAGGGAGAACCAATTAATGTTTATACGTGATAAATTGTAGTGATTTATCGAATTAATGAAAATTTTAATGCTCAAAAATTGTTCACAGAGATACATATGCATTGTCCACCAATAAAGTTTTCATATCAATGCTGGGCTTTGAACTCACGTTTTTCTCTGGGATATGAGTTGTGTTCTAACCAGCAGAACCAACCTTCATTGGTATATGTGCTCTATCAGTAGGGTTAATATTTATGTATATAATACATTATGATTATCGAAATACTAGTATTAGATAATTGAGATATACTCCCTTTGGCGTATAAATAAGAGAAAATGCAATTTCAGGTTAATTGAATAACTAATTTATCTAATTTATATTATAGACCAAATACTTCAGTTATTCAATGAAACTAAAACTGTGTTTTTCTCTTATATATATGACCATAGGGAGCAACTTATTCCGTACTTATATTGTGCACACAGTTTTGTTGGAATTTCTCCATTTAATTGTGGTGCATAAGTTCCTAAGCATGAAAAAAGGGTAATGAGTATTCTAAGGTCTTGGGATTTATTCATTTAACCTTGACACTTGCACACATTCAACTTAAAAGAACGAATTGGGAGTTGTTATACCTCATTGAAATTGTGGAAATTAATTCACCTACATTAATCACTTCTTTTTGGAGATCCCACTTTCTTCCCCTATAAATAGGAGCACTTGTGAAGAGTTGTTGTATACAATCAAAGTGAAGAAATCCTAAGTATTACAAAGTTTTTGTATTCCTCTTTGAGAGAAAAATAGAGTTTCATCATAGCTTGATGAAGATAGAGAGAAAATTTGTATACCATCTAAGATGGTGAGATTTATATAGAGATCCTCAGAGATGGAGAGAACAACTTTTCAATCCTACTTTACGGTGGATATATAGCCAAACCATGTTCTACCCCAGGTGTGTTCTCAACCATTTTCGTGCCACCTTTTTGACAGCTTCTCCACTCGCTTTTTAACATCTGGTTGCTCTATGTTGCCACTGCTTTCGACGACTTTTCCTGCAATTGACTCCACCACTGCGGGAATGCCACCTGATGACTTTACTTACTTATACGCTTTTACGGTGTGCCGATGGCGCTTTAGTGAGAGATCAAATTTGTGCGTATCTTTTGAGAAACCAATCGGTATACGGATAAGTTAATTATGAGCATTGCCTCCTAGTGTTGAGTCGCTGTTTCTCTCAATTAGTTTGGGAATGTTTATTCCTCGTTGTATCTCTAGATAGTTATCTCTATTTGGGGCAACGTTATTATAAGCTTCACACATTGGTTGTCACGTATTGGAAAGATTTGACAACAATATTTAACAATTTGTCTAAGTTAATTCTTGTTTAACTTACATACATATGACAATATGATTCAACAAGCTTTCGCTGAATTGCAACTAGGTCGAACACCTCTTCATACTTTCGTCAATTGGTTTGTCACTTTGGTGTTCTGCTCACGGGCTCTTTCGGTATTTGTCATTTCCTTCTTGGTATTTGTCATTTCAAGTCTTCCATCTAGTTTGAAGATAATGTGTTAATTTGGCCGTGAAATTCAAACAAGTCGTTGCCAACACCAACCTTCCCCTTCCTCCTCGAATCTTGATTGTAGCAACAAGTTCATCAACAAAAAAGATAAATGAAAAGCTAAAAACTATTGAGGGCAGCGAGAAAAAACCAGAGGGAGAGAAAGAGGGAACAAGGGGAGAAACAAATGGAGAGAGAGGTGTGAATAGCAAGAATGGTGGCGTTCCCATCAGAGTGGAGAAGGCAGCAGAGTTGTTTTGCGAGAGAGAGAGAGATTTTCCTGAACATGTCAAAGAAACAAGCTAGCATTTTCCAAAGGGAGGGAAGGGAACTCATGTGATAGAAAAAGCTGAGTGGGGAAAACAAATTTTTTTCCAAAAACAAGTTTTGTGTTACTAGAGATTTAGCGACAAATTATTTAAAGAGAGAAATTAAAATCTATCTCTAAGAAACTTTCAATAACTCTGAGGAATTTTACTATGAGAATATTAGGGAAGAATATTTTCAGTCTCCAAATTTGTCTCAAAATTTCAATTGTTTTTGTGACGAGTTTACTACAAAAAATTAGTGAGGGTTATTTTTCGATCAGTAAATTTGTCACAAACGTGAATCCATGTTTTGGTCTGATTGCATTTTTCATAGTTGAATCTATCAATAATAGTGAGGGATATTTGTCCATTCAAAATTGATTTTTCTAGTAGTAACCGTTTTCTATGTTCTAGCTAATGCCAACATAATATAGAGAATATTCTTGGGTGTTAAGCTCAGAAATCTTTTTTTTTGGGAGAGAATTTGACAATTATAACAGAAATATAATAATATAAACGACTACTGCTTTTTTTCATGTGGATTTTCCTGAAGAATTTGACCACAATATACAAAGGAATGGTAACATATATCTTGTTCTAGTAATTTTTCATCCCATATTTTGCTCCTAGTGAATTTTCAACAAGACCTTTTAAGTATAGAGATTCCTTTTCAACTATTGGAGATAATATATCAAATTATGAGTCGTGATTATGACATAACACTTGTTTTTTTACCAATGACATAAAACTTGTTGGTGACAAAGTTTCTGGAATTTAATATTTGATTTATAAGACAGAGTTAGCATATTCGGAAAATCCCTATTAAAATCGCGATGTTTATATTATATCCAAATGATATTGATGTTTATTTCTTAATCAGCCAATTAGTCATTCTCTTTCTTTCTACCTCCTTTTAATTAATGCACAATTTTTTTAGTTTAATTCCTACCCACCGTCAGCGTAAAGTTTTTTACACTTTACAATCCATGACAATTTGCGGTATAAGTAACTTATAAGGTAGTCACGTTATATGCAATTAATGTTCTTTTTTGGCATCATGGTTGGTTGGGTTATACGTGTCTTAGGTCCAGGTTTCTTAGACTCTTTTTAGTGGCAGACGATCCTGATGCTTTGCTTAGTTCTTGTGGTAGTTGGTCGGGTGGGATCTAGTTTTGAGCTATCCCTTGGAGGTGATGTTTATTCATTTGGGAGGAGACTATTCTTGGATACTTCCTTCTTTTTCTAGGACCCATTTCTTTTTCTACGGAGCCGGATAGTTGGGTTTGGTATCCTCATAGTTCTGATCTGTTTACGGTGGCTTCTGCTTATCATCTTCTCTCTCAACCGATCTCTCAGTGTTTTGAGGTTGTCTGATCAAGTGTTCTAAATATGGCGTGGAAGAGTTCTGCACCTTTTAAGGTAGTTGTCTTCTCTTGGCAGGTCCTCTTGGATAGAGTAGCTACTCAGACTAATCTGTTTAGCAAAGGGGTGGTCTCGGATTTGGATGCTATCGTGTGTATCTTATGTGAGGATTTTTAGGAGTCCTCCCTCCATCTCTTTTGCATATGCGCTTTTGCTTATGTGATTTGGTATGCTATCATGACTTGTCTGGGCTACCACTTCGTTTTGCAGCAAGACATTTTCGATCTTGTTTCAACAATTCATACATGTTGGTGGTCAATCTAGGTGCAAACATGGTTTGTGCTCGTCTGACATACTGTTCTTTAGGTTCTTTGGAACCTGAGAAACATATGTATTTTCTCAACATACTTACCTGATTCGGGGAGATGTTTTGACAGAATAGTCTCCCTTTCCCGACGGTGGTTTCAGGCTAAGAGTAATTCTTACTCTTATTTATTTTATGAATGATATGTTGATCACATTGATTGTATTTCTAGGAGATAGCACCTACTTTACAGTTGTTTTTCTTTTGTGGTGTCCAACATTTCTTTGTTGTGTTTGAGTCGAGTATCCCTTGTGCTTAGCTTTATATATATAAGGAGCGTATCCGGTGAGAACTAGTTCTTACCATGATAAATGATAACTAATCATTATAACTGTTAGATTAAAATCAACGATTGTGATTACCTCCTTAATTATAGGTTGTTATGTGGTTGTTTCGTTTTTAGTTACAAATCACATGGGAACCTATAATTAAGGAGGTAATTTCAATCGTTAGTTTTAATCTAATGGTTATAATGATTAATTATCACATGGGAACCTATAATTCTTATTTATCACGGTAAGAACTAGTTCTCACAGGGGAACCTATAATCGTTAGTTTTAATCTAACGGTTTTAATCACATGGGAACCTATAATTCTTATTTATCACGGTAAGAACTAGTTCTCACATGGGAACCTATAATCGTTAGTTTTAATCTAACAGTTTTAATCACATGGGAACCTATAATTCTTATTTATCACGGTAAGAACTAATTCTCACCTGATACGCTCCCTATATATATATATATATATATATATATATATATATATAAACACCTTTGTTTATTCTTAAAAAAAGTAGTCATTAGTTGACTTACTTCTCATTAGTGACATGTCAACTTGTAACTGATCAATAGTGTAAAATATTTATACACCAATAGTGTATATAAATTAAATCGTTTTCTTTTTTTAAAAAAATTTCTCTCTCTCACACATTGAAATGCGATATCCGTAAATGGAAATTGAGTAGTTTTTTACAGTCAAGTGATCCCAGCCGTTTGATTGAGATCAGACAGTGCATGTTATAGCATTTAGTCATTTAGAAATTCTGCATCCAATTATTATATACTGAAATTGTAAAGGGAGCATATGATCTCAATCGCACGGTGCGCATGGTTTGACTACAAAAACTGTTTGATTTCTTAACATAGTCTTTCTACTGTAAGTTCCTGTGTGTAATGAAGACAAAAGTCTGATTCAAGGTGTTATGTAATTCCAATATAATGCGCTGTATAACTGGTAAGTATTTAATATTTTCCATTATACGACGAACAATTTGAATGAAATATTTAACAACTTCACTGTACATGTCGGTTAAGACCATGTCTTACAACAACGTCCAAAATAAGGTAGAAGGAAGAAAGAGAAAGGGCTAGACGGACAATAGTGTCCACAATATTAGTGTCCCATTTGCAAATAAATGTTTGTCTCAAAATAAGTTTTACATTCTTTTTAATCTAATTTTTTTTACCCATTTTACTCTCTAATTAAAAAATATATTTAAATTGTTACATTCTCAAATTATTACATTGTATATAAGTATATTTAAAAAAAATTAAAAAAATGAGTCTTATCTGCGCGCAACTGAAGAGACTAATCCTTCGAGCCGAATACGGTTATAATGAACGGCAAAACTCTCCCTCAAGAGTTTTAGCTCATTCTCAAAACTGAATTCGAATGAGTGACATTGGTTAAACTGAAAGAGAGTCGACACATCTCATCCAAACGATTTTCTTGGGTAAAAATTAATTTATTACTAGCAAGAGTATTGTGAGACAATAGTAGTGATACTCTATTTGAGCATTTAATGAGGCCTCCGAACAGTGTATTAGAATTAGTGTTTGCTTGGGTACAGTGCAGATGGTAGCACTGGCACTGTGCAACACTGAATAAAAAACCTTCATAATTATCAAGTGTTTGATTATAAAGTTGACACCCCACCCCACTTCAACCCAAGCTAGCCAGAAGTGCTGTTTTATCTACGGTGTCAGCAATTAAATTTAGGGGTTAGTTCCCGATATAAACAGTTAAGGATCCCATATTGTTTATACAAGTAATAAATTATGATTATCCTTGATTTAGCCTAGGGTTTCGGAAACCCTAACTCCTCCTTCAACTTTGGTCAATGCTCAAGGTGTTTTCAATCATTCCAAGAGAAAATTGCAAAAGGTACTCGTATAAATGGAAAAATTTTAAGGGTCAAGAACCTTATTTAATCAATGGTATGTTTTTTAGTTAAATTACATTTTAGTCCTCCAAGTTATTTTGTTGGGGAAAATGAGCTCTCATTTCTTTTATTTTTAATGGAATTTTTAGTCCTTTTAAAATTCAGATATTGTGGACTTGATTTCCTTATTGTTTTAATTGCACTTTTAGTTCTCCACGTTTTCTGGGGTTTAAGTTTAAAAATCTAGGATTAAAAAAGTATAAGAACTCAATTTGCAACATTTGAATTTTATGAGAACTAGATTCGCTGGAAAAAGTTGAACCCGAGACTATTTTTGGCAAAATGAAAAACGTAAGAGGCGAAAGTGTAATATAGTCAGTGTGGTGGATCCAGAAACTTTATGTCGGGGGATGGTCTAATATTTCTTAGAAAAAAGATATTATAAATGTTTCTAAAATATAATATTTAACAACAAAAAAGAGCAAATACTCAACCCAGTATTGTTACTTGACAAAAGACAAAAACTTATTTGGCCTCTAAAGGTTGTTGCGTTTGCTTGATGTATTCTCCTAAATAGGCTCTGAACTTGAGCTAGCTTTTTTCGAAGACACATTATGTGTGTTCAGTCATCAGTGGTGATCCAATGGAGTTGGAGACCCATTCATTTTTTAGGTGCATGCATGTTAGCTGAAAGGCTATGATTCTTAGTCTTTAGAGGGTTGTCTAGAAGTGGTCCCGATCTTCATACTCCAATCTTTATCCTTTACTCGGGGATTAGTGTTAGAGGATGCAGAAATGGTGTAATTATGATTTGGCATTTTGTTCTATTGGCGATTTGGGAAAGTAGGAACAGGGTCGTTTGCTCTGATAAACCTTTTGACCTCTTTGAAACCTTCTTTTTAGTACAGTCTTAGTCGTGGAACTGGCTATTGGTTAAGGCTAAGTCAAGCCATAGCCTATTCTATGAGTGGTATGTGTTTGGAATATATTTACAGGGGATAATTGGTTTTATGGTCCTACTAATGCTTATATGGGATGGCCTGTTTTCATTGTTTTGGACTGGTGCCATGCATGTTTTTGATGTTGTGCAGTTTTGTAGGTTCTTCTCCTAACTGAGAGAGCGGTATCTTGTATAGGGTTTTGTATTCCTTAAAAACACAACTTATGTCATTATGTGTTTGATATTTTTTTGCTGATTTTAATATTATTTTGAAAGGGGTTTACGCTTTCTATGGAATTAATTTCAATATGTGAGGGGTCAATGGTCATCAATTAATTGGCATTAGTTTTCAAGATACATTACATATAAATGGAGAAGCGGACAAAAACCCCTTTGTGGGGGGGGTGGGTGGGTGGGGGCTTTCTAATGGTTTTATCTTCTTTATGTTTTCTTTTAGTTATAAGTAAACATTATAAAACTCAAGTCCGACCTGAGAATTTAAAAATTGTAACAATATAAAGGCATTGTCCTATAACTGAGCTTTCCCACTTAAGCAAGAAAATGATATGGGAGAATATATATTTCAATATTTAAGCATTGAATAAAGATAGATATGTTTATATATTTAAACTTTGCAGAGAGAGAGAGAGAAGATATATTTCGCGCATGATGTCTTTATGTTTCTAATACGTTTTATCAAAAGTCACCATGATTTTCGTAGAATATAAAATTTGTCGGTTTTGCCAAGAATTATATAGAGAAACAGGGAATAATGGGTCGTGTTTTCCAATTTATTTTTCCTATTTATTTTTCTGTGCAAATTTTTTTATAAGCAAAAGATTATATTAAAAGGGGTACAAACGGGTACCCCAACCGGTACAAATACAATGGGTCTCATTAAAACTTCCTCGGGCCAAAATCCCATGAGACAAAAGACCCAAGGAGGAAAGATCAGAACCTTAGGAAGAATGAGACCAAAAACCAACTTATATTGAATTCATACAAATAATAGGATTTCTCCACCAATCAAAAATTTTAAGAGATAAATTACGCCCTTCAATGCTAATGAACTAGCTCCAGGATATAGATTTGACATGATTCATTACCACTTGAGTAAGGGTGGGAATAGGCTAGGCCGAGTTAGGCTTTGCTAGGCCTGGGCCTGGCCTGCGTTGAAAGTGCAAGGCCTGAGCCTGGCCTGTGGCCTATCATAGGCCCAACTTTTAGGTCTGGCATGGCCTTTGCGAAAGTCTGGCAAGACCTGATAGCCTCTTTAGAAGCCTATTTCACGTTTGATCAAAAAAAAAAGCCTATTTCACAACTTTTTTTTACAAAAACTTACAATCTTTAATTGATGTATGCTTTTTGTAAATAACGAAAAAGCTAATAGATTAGTAAAATTAAGTTCTATTTTATATGACATCCTATTTAATTTCTATTTTATAATAATAACTTTAAATATGTTAAAAATGGATGTAGGTTAATAGTTTAAATTAATATAAAAATTAGCAAATTTATGATTTAACATGAATACAAAATTTAATACAATAATAATAATAATAATATTTATTTGTACTTAAATAGGCCGGCCTGATAGGCCTAAAAGGCTTTCTCAATGGCCTATGACCTGACCTTTTTAGCTAAATAAGCTTTTAAAAAAGTCTAAGCCTTATCTGTTTAAATAAAAAGCCTAGCCTGGCATGACTTGACGTAGGCCCCTGTCGGTTGGCCTGGCCTATTCCCACCCGTACACTTGAGAATTAATGACTTGATCCCTAAAAAGAATATTGTTCCGATGGACCCAAATGCACCACGTGACCGCCATCCATAGCAAATGCTTCTATCTCCCAGCCTTCTTGGTAACCAGCTTGAGCCCATGAGCCTTGAAATGCGCGACTCCAACAAGAGAATCTATATCCTTAGTGCCCATCCAAGTATGGATAGAAGTCCAAACTAACCGGGAACACCTACACACAAAAAATATATGGAAAATAGATTCACTGCTCAAAACAAAAAGGACAACACGATTCATGAGGATCCCTAATGATGCCCTTGGAAATAAGAGCATCGCAAGTTGGAAGCTTTCCCAACAACAATCTCCAACCGAAAACCCCCACCTTAGTGGGAATCGAAAGCTTCCACATATCATCTAGAGCACTCTGAATGTCGCTATCCAACCTATTATGATACAGCAGATTCAACATAAGATCATAGGAGGATTTAACTGTAAAGTCATGGAATTTATCAAGCCTCCACTACCATCAATCTTGATCGGAATCGTCAGGATGAATAGAATTCAAAATGTCTAAAAGCATGTTAGAATCAACCCTTTCCTCCACAGTCAAAAGACGACTCCATTCGAGATTCCAATGCCAAGTATTATCAATCCAATACCCATGATCCCTGATACTACTGTTTTTATACTTTGCTAGATTGAATAGACTAGGAAACAAATCCTTAAAATTCTCAATGCTAGCCCACCTGTGTGACCAAAAGGATATCCAATTCCCTGTACCCAACACCGGCCTAAGAGCAGAAGCAAAAGCACCCTGCCATGAAGGTACACCATCTTCCAAAAGTAACAAGTCTCTCCACCATAAAGAATCCTTAGTGCCACCAGTAGAAGATAGAGCTCCCGTGAAAACAAACCTCGGGTCCCCATATCGATGAAAAATAAGCGGCCGCGAACTAGCGCTAAAATCATTTATGCACCTCCATTTTCACTTGCTCAAGAGAGCCAGATTAAAAGCTTCCAGGTTTTGCACCCCCAAACCACCATCCTTCTTAGGTCTACACACCTTATCCCAAGACACCCAGTAAACAGTATGACCCTCTTTAAACCCCACCCCACCCCACAAAATATCCCTCTGTATCTTAACAAGCTCTTGGATAACAATCTTGGAAACCTTAAAGAAGGAAAACATATAAAGAGAAATACTATTGAAGACAGAATTTATGAGAGTCGCTCTACCCCCAATAGACAAGAAACGCCCACCCCACGACGACGGTCTCTTTCTCACCTTATCAATAATAGGAGCCCAAGTATGTTTTCTTCTAGGATTGGCTCCCACCGGGATGCCCAAAAATTTAAAAGGAATAGCGGTTGTGCTACATGACAAAAAAGTAGCACCCGCTTCAAGAAAATCATCGCTCAAGTTGATGCCATATAAACAACTCTTATGGAAATTCACCTTTAGACCCGAGACAAGTTCGAAAATTCTGAATATAGACTTTATACTCCACAAATTATCCCACGAGCCCTTACCAACCAAAATAGTGTCACCTGCAAATTGTAACAATGAGAAGCTAAGATTGTTATCAACCATGAACTCAAAGAAAAAACCATCCCGCACCGCTTTTTGAACCATACCGGTTAATCCCTCAACAACGATTAGGAAAAGGAAAGGAGATAAAGGATCTCATTGCTTAAGACCTCTGTGAATCTGAAAGTCATCAGTAGGACTCCCATTAACCAGAACAGACATCGAAGAGTTATGTAAGCAAGCTCTAATCCATTTAATCCACGATGCACCAAAACCCATCCGACCCAACATGTATTCAAGAAACCCCCAAGAAACAGAATCATAAGCTTTTTCAAAATCAACCTTAAAAAGCATACACTCAGCCTTCCTTCTCTTAGCAAAATCTACCAGTTCATTAACCACTAACACCCCATCCAAAATCTGACGACCGGAAAGAAACGCTGATTGACACGGAGATATAATCCTGGGTAACACCTTTTTCAATCTACCAGCTAACACTTTAGCCAAAATTTTATAAATACACCCAATGAGACAGATCGGTCGATACTCCCTTAAGTCTTGAGGATTATCCTTTTTGGGAATAAGAGTCAGAAACGAAGCCGATATTGCTTTTGGTAACACCGCATTAGCATGGAACTCCTCAAAGAAACCCATAACATCCTCCTTCACAACCTCCCAACAATTTTTAATAAAGTTGAGATTGTAACCATCGGGTCCTGGATTTTTATTTCCATCGCAATTCCACACTTCTTCTTTCACCTTGTCCTCCATAAACGGGGCTATAAGACTACGATATTCATCATCGCTGATCTTACCAAACTCGATACCACTGAGAATAGGTCTCTACAAATGCGACTCCACAAAACTATCTTCAAAAAATCTTTTCACTTCCTGTTGACCTCCTCCACCTCCTCCAACATCATCCCATCGCTATTCAAAGACACAATCTGATTAGCTTTACTACTATTCTTAATGCATGCATGAAAAAATCTAGTATTTAGATCCCCTTCTCTAACCCATTTAGATCTAGACTTCTGTTTGGTCATACTCTCTTTGACATGAAGTTGCTTCCAAAAGGACGAAGACACCTCCTTCAACTTTGCCACATCTTCCATCCCACCCCCGTCTAAGATGACTCGATCAAGATCATTTATGTTAGAAATAAGATTGTTAATACTGAGATCCATCTGCCCGAACACCTCATTATTCCAGACCTTTAGCTTAGCTTTCAATAATTTGAGTTTCTCTTTGATCACAAACCCCTTTTTTCCCTTGACAGAAAACCCTTTCCACCATTGTTCCACTAAACCATTAAACTCGGGGTGATCAAGCCAACCATTAAACAAACGAAAAGGCTTTGGACCCCAATCCTTAGAGGACTTAAGCAACCAGATAGGACAATGATCAGATATGTCTCTATCACCCACCCATTGACCATTTATCTTCCAAGAAGCAACCAAGCCCTTAGTAACTAAAAAACGATCCAATCTACTTCTAGACAAATCATCAGGACAAAACCAGGTGAACCGCTTCCCATACAAAGGGACATCCACAGGCTCCATATTGGTGATAAACAAATTAAACTCTATCATGTCCGCCCTATGCAAATGAGCACTATTTCGTTAACGTTCTTCCAAAGAGGAAACAAGATTAAAATCTCCCACAACACACCATTCACCTTGATCACCCTGATTTTTCAAAGCAACAATAGCCTCCCACACTTCTCTTTTTCCAGCAATCGAACCTGGGGCATACCATTCACCACATAAACTAAAGAATTCTGCCACAAACAGATCAAACCCACATGCCCCACACCTACAAAACAACTCTTAACCTTAAACAAACCGGTTTTCCACATCATAAGAATACCCCCAGAAAGACCCTCTGAAGGCTTCGTAATCCATTCGAAACTTTGATGCCCCCGGAAACTACGGGCCAGCGCATCATCTATCATCTCCCTCTTAGTTTCTTGGATACAAACAATATCAAAATTATATCTTTTGATGAAAGTCGCCATATGTCTCCGCTTGGCCCTATCACCCAACCCTCTAATATTTAAGGATACAATATTCATGAATTACCCTTTTCTTTCTCCCTCAAAATTTTTGCCGCTTGATCCCTAGCTTCACCTGCAGCAATTAAGTCAATATAAACAGAATCAGGGCTTACTCCCCCCACCCCCAAAGCGGATGCATAATTCCACACCTTCTGAGCTGTAGCTTTTTAATGAAGGATCCAAAAATGATTATTACCAGCCTGAATACCAGAATCACCTAGTGAACCACCACTCTAGACCGAATCCTCACCACTCTTGAATGGAGTTTCTGACTGGTTTTGACCCTTTGACGCAACTGCAGAACAATTAGAGAACGCAGCGCGAGCCACCTCCATGCGCCTAACCTTACGAATAGAGGATGCTCTCAAAGATTCAGCCATACCAACATTGCATTTTTCTGTGCAAGTGTTTTCGGTTAGTTTAGATTAGGGATGGCACAAAAAAACTCGCACCCGTAAGTACCCGCGAGTATAATCTGCGACGGGTAGAGCTGTCAATGGGCTGGGCCCGGCCCAGCCCGGCCCATAGGGTCAAACAGCATTTGTGGGCTGGGTTGGGCCGGCCCAGTATTCTAATGGACTACATATTTTATGGCCCGGCCCGGCCCGACATCAGCCCATGGGCCAGCCCAATTGGTCACAAATCATTGAATTTTTAGAATTTTGACCATAGTTTTTTCCTACAAATGAGCAACATACATAAAGACAATATTTTGAGAGGAACATAGTGTATACAAAAGATAAATAAATGTGTTTTGGCTCAAAAAAAGTCAATTTAAATCTGTTTTGGCTCTAAAAATCACCATAAATAATTAATTAACGCTTTGTCCATCAGCCCATGGGCCAGCCCGGCCCAACCCATATATATGATCAGGCCCATTGGGCTGGGCCAAATACTTAGCGTTGGTTTTTGGGCCTCTATTTTTAGAGCCCGGCCCAACCAAATAATCGGGCCATTGGGCTGGCCCGTTGGGCTGGGCAAAAATTGACAGCTCTAGCGACGGGTACGTACGGGGAGAGTAGCTTAACAAGTAGCCGCCGATTGAATAAACGAATAATTAGACAACCCGTTAATAAACGAGAAGGGGCCAAGTATTGAGGTGCTCGTGGGTACCTGTACTCATAACAAATATACTTATTTGAAAAATTTCCTATTATTAATTTTTGTGGTCTTTATCTTCTGTCTTTTACTACTATAAGTTAACAAATAAATGATTAAATAAATGTATAATGAAATGCATATTTTTTTTATATGAATGAAGAGAAAAAATGGTGTTCAAAAGGTTAATTTTGTTTGTTATTTCAAATTTTATTTCCAAAAAAATATATTTCAATTAATATTAAAAGTATCTGTGGTACCGCGATGAGACAATACCCGTGAAAAAGCCGCTACACGGGTAAGGGACGAGCACAACTAGCATTTAAATTAAACGAGGCGGGTAGAGGGTAACTACTACCCGTGGCCGCCGCGCCCAATTTGCATCCCTAGTTTGGACTGTTATTCATAATTGCTTGGGCATTGCAATTACTACTTCTCTAGTTGGTGTCGCGCATTTCTGATTCGGACTCATGGTCTGAGGATGGACTCCAATAGATTGAAGTATTTGTTTTGGATAGCGGTCATGTGGTGTATCTTGTTTCATCAGAACCATATTCTTCTAGAGATCATGTATTTAATTCCCAACTGGTCGTCAATTTTATTAAGTTTATAACCTAGAGTTAGTGCTTAAGCATAGAAGGTAGCAATTCTGTTTTTAATATCTCTGATTGTTTGGAAATCCTCTTGTATGTCTAAATTCGGTGTAATTGGATTTTTACCTCACTTTTCCTAGGATACTCTTTTTCCTCTTTAGGTCTTTGTGTTTCTCGAAGAAGAAGAGGTAGGCTTTACCCTTAACTATCTCGGCCACCAAGATGTCTGCCGTGTAATCGGCTGACTCATCATAATCCAAGTCCTCGGTTGCATCCACCACTGATACTAATTGTGGTCCTCGACCCCTGGTACCTCTCTTCCTTTCTCTTTCTTGTATGAATTGTTCGATATGTACTGCCCCAGAAGCTAAGCCACTGAGGTCACTACAAGCTTGTCCAATGAGCCTCTCATTCAATTGAGGTTTCATTCCAGTGATGGCCATGGAGGTAAGTTGAGATTCTGAGAAAGGTACTGAGCACTTTCCGACCATCTTTTTGAATCTTTCAATGAAGTCTGTCACAGCCTCATCCACCTTCTGCCGTAAATTCATAAGATCGGCCGCGGTAAATTCAGGCTGTGGCCAATAAAATCTGTCATGGAAGCATCTTTCCATGTCTGCCCAGGTCTGCCCATGTAAGAAGAAGAAGAAGAAGAAGAAGAAGAAGAAGAAGAAGAAGAAGAAATAACAGGTTTTGGGCCTTCATAACAGGTTTTGGGCCTTCATAAAATTTGGCTTATTTAGTAGTAGGCTTATTAGCTAGTTTACTTAGACTTAATGCAAAATAGACTTTTAAAGAGGCTAGGGGAGCTCTACAAAAGGCCAAGTCTGGCCTTAAAAATAGGCCTGTGGTAGGTGATAGGCTAGGTTCAGGCCTAAAGTTTTTAAAGTAGGCCAGGCTCGAGACATACAAAGTATGGCTTGCATTGCCTATTCCTACCCATGTTCACTAGGCTCCTCGTTCGCAGTATCATTAGGATCATCAGCCAATATGTAATGATCCAAGAATAGTCAAGTAATAGTCCAACCTAAGAGAAACAAGCCCAAAATACCTAGGAGAGTATATGACCTAAAAAGAAGCATCTAGTAGATTCTAGAAGCATATGAGTCACCATTTTATATTCCTTTATTTTGTCTTTTTGTGAGTCAATCTAGAAGGTTCTTTAGTGGGGTGAGTCCCGGAAGGTTAGTTCATGTGGTTGAGTGAAAGGGACATTGTTGGTGAAAATGTAGGCGTACGGGGTTCGAACCCCGCTCCCCCTCCCCTCTAACTACTAACACGCTAATTTCTAACCACTTTGCCTATATAAAAAAAAACATCCCTTAAATACATAGGGTTTTTGCTAAAAATGTGCCTAATAACTATGGGCCAGAAGCCACTTGAAGGAAAACAAATGAACAAGCTAGACAGAATTAATTGGGACAGTACCCGAATATCTCCCTAAACATAATTTTTCAGCCAAGTGGGTGTCTGGGCTCCCCTTTTGGGCCTGTTCGAGCTCAACCCGCTAACATTTATCTTAGTGTTTTTCAATTATTAGGTTGAAGTCTTTTTTTGGGACGAAAAGTTGGAGTATCTTTTGTAGTGATTTCAATAAAATTTTTATTATAAAATAATAGTAAAACTTATGATCAATGACTATAAAATTAAATCTAAATTATAAGTATTTTTTTTCTTGAGATCAGGAACTAATCCCCTCGCTGAATTGCAAACACATCGAAGGGTTGGTAAACCGTCATTTTTTTTTGACAAAGTAAACCGTCATTTTTTAACTTTTATGTAAGTTATTTGTTTTTCATTCGGTAAACGGTATATACACTAATACTCCCTCCGTTCCTAATCTTTGGTACTTTTGGTCTTCTATTTTTGTTGCAAAACATTGGTACTTTTAGAAACCCAATATACAATTCACCAAATTTTTCCAAATACACCATTCATATTTATTGAGTCTTTTAGAGTTCCAAAATATGTATTAATTGTCCCAACACTATTTTATTTAGACTTCAATTATCCCCAAACAACTACAAATGGAGCATTTTAGTACTTAGCTAACACAAATTAATGATACTTTAATATGTGTGTAACAAACCAAAAGTATCAAAGATTAGGAACAGAGAGAGTATTTAAAGTATAACTATAATAATGTCAAAAGTCTATATTCTTTTCGTACATATGAATTTCGTATTAAATTAAGATCATGTGTTTATGAAATTCAAACACAGTCTACGCAAATCAACAAATATGGATCACCTTTATTTTTTTAATTTAGATGCTTGCTCCTATTATTATTTTTTAATGCAGCACACACACACACACACATATATATATATATATATATAGTCATCTTATCCTATAATTATGGTCTTATTTATATCTAATATAATAAAATGTTAGTTTATTTTATTTTATCATACGTCTCACTAGTGTCATTTTCCAAGATATACTCTCGAGGAAAACAAAACGCAAATCCACCTGTTTTCTTTTCCATGCCTTTCTGGAATTCTTTTCCCTTTCATTTCCACTTAAAATAATAATAATATTTATTATAATTATTTCCTATCTTCTTTTCTCTCCACTGCTCAACACAACATCAGTCTTCTTCTCTCTCTCTCTCTACCTCTTCATCCCATCACACTTCTCTTCCTTCCCCTTTCTCTTTGAGTATGTCTATTTTTGTTCTCCAAACATTACTATGACTCACTCTTCCTTTTCTTCTTAACTTTCTCTATCTCCAAGTTTTTTCATTTTTTTTATATTATATTCAAAAGCAAGGTTTTCTTCTCATATAGCTAGAGTACTTCTACTTAGCTTTCCAGATTCTTTCCAAGGAAAAGCCTAAAAAAAGGAAAGAGGAGATAACACAATAATATTATTATTGTGTTTATGTGTAGAGAAATCAATCACTGAACAAAACAAAAGCATTACAATTCTCTCTTGCTTTGTTTTTTTGCTTACTATATCAAAAATCTGATTTTAATAAAGCGAGAAAAAAGAAAAAGCTGTTTCTCTCAATTGATATATATTCAGTAACCATCAAGCTAGGTACCCTTTTCTAAAGAAGATGCCCTTGGAAGGGATTTTCATTGAACCTACTTCAACAACAACAACTCCTGATCTTTCTCTTCACATAAGTCCACCATCTACTTCTTCTTCGTCTTCTTTGATTTGTAACAACTCAACACCCAATTATGAAGCTCATAAACATCATAACCCTTCAAGAACAGTTTCTCAAGCTCACACTGAACTCTCTCTTGGAAGAAATTTCTCTACTAGTGAACAACAACAACATCAACTACCTCAAACACAACCTCATAACCCTTATTCTCATTTCCATCATCTTCAACAAAATCACTATTCTAACACAACAACAATATCAACAACAACTAGTGCCACTCACATGAATCACATAAATTATGGTGTTTCATTGCTTGATATGTCATCATCAGAAGGGTTAAGACCAATCAAAGGGATACCAGTGTATCACAGCCGTTCATTTCCTTTCTTACCTATGGAACATTCAAGAGATAAAGATCATCATCTTCATCATCAACAACAACAACAACCTAAGATGCAGTGTTTATATCATCACATGCCAAATTCATATCCTTCTTCAACTTGTTCCTCTTTATGTTCCAATCCTTCATCTTCTTCAACATCTTCACCTTATTTCACAGGGGGTTTGGATCCCATGTCTTTTTTGACCTCAGGAGGGTCCGCGGCGGCTTATAGAGCCGCTGCGGCAAGTCGGTTTAACGGGATATCTGGTGAGCCTTTCAAATCTCATCATCCATTGCACCATCATCACTCACACTATGGTGTGGGACTTGGTCCTTCAGAAGCTTCTTCTGGGTTGATGAGATCAAGGTTTTTACCTAAGTTACCAACAAAAAGAAGCATGAGAGCACCTAGAATGCGGTGGACAAGTACCTTACATGCTAGATTTGTTCATGCTGTTGAACTTCTTGGTGGCCATGAAAGTAATTAAAGATCTTTTCTTCCTTCAATTAATCTTTTTTTTAATTAAAAAAATTATTTTGAACTTGAGTTTAGTTTTAGACTAGTTGAGTTTCTATATCTTCTTTCTTTCCTTGCTTTAGTTTTAACCAAAGAATGAGTATTTTTTTTAAGTAAAAGAAAAAGAGATATAGAGTCTTCTTAAAATGTTCTGATGTAAAACTGTGGTTAAAAAAATATAGTATTAAATTTGTTTTTATTGTTTAGGGTGTTTATAGGCTTTTTGGCTAATGTATATAGATGTTGAATTTTAGGAGCAACACCAAAGTCAGTTCTTGAACTAATGGATGTGAAGGATCTAACATTAGCTCATGTCAAAAGCCATTTGCAGGTATGTTTCTCTTTCTAAGTTGTGAATGAATGTAAATGTATTATCTATATTCAACACAAGAAAGGGCACAGTAATCGATGAAGAAAGGAAAGCAGTGAATGAATGAATGTGGTGTGGTGTTGGAATAGTGGGATGAATTTAAAGAGACTGTAGTAAGCTAAGAAGGAGCCTTTATCGTTTCAGACAGACAACACCCTCTGTATGTAAATGTAAGCTTACAGAAAGAGAGAGAAAGAAAGAAAGAGAAAGAACAGACAAAAAAAGTCATCATTTTCCAATAATACATACTACCTTTCATTACAACCTTATCAAACATCAACCTCGTGATTAATGACCCAACCCAGACACACAATTCAAACGGGATCTAAATCGGAATCACCCGTTTTTTTTCTTTTTTTTATTCAATAAAAAAAAGGTTTATATAATTTATACAAATTTATATTTGCATACTAACTTGAAATTAAATTATTTTTGTTTAATTTTTGATTAATTTCTTCACAGATGTATCGAACTGTTAAGACTACTGACAAACCTGCAGCTTCTTCAGGTAATTCGTATTGTTCAACCTTCAACTATTTAATTTTCTGTTTATCATCGCCAGCTTTAATTACTCTTTTTTTTTTACCCTTAAGCCTACGCAAGTGTTTATTTATTATTATTTATATAAACCTAAAAAAAAAAGGTGAATGTCACTTACTACCAGATAGTACCTTATTCTTTTCAGACATTTTTTTTACTGTTACTTTTTTTTTATTTTACCCCAACTACCCTTCTTTCTATGTTCTTTTCCCTTTAAACTAAACCATTTTATTTTATATAAAACTCCACATTAATTATACAAAAAATTATGAGCCAGTGCATGCATGCATTTTATATATTTTTTGGAATTTCAATTTAGATTAATTCCTGTTAACATTTTTTGTAGGTCTTTCAGATGGATCTGGAGAAGATGACATGCCTACAATTGGAAACAATGGTGGTGTTCGTCAATTTTCAGATCAAAGAGGATTACAAGATAGGCCAGTGCAACAAGATATGGACTATACTTCAACTACAACTACTCTATGGAGTAATTCTTCAAGGTAGCATTACTAATATATGTTGAATTAGTTCATGTGTTTTTTGTGCTTATATTTGATGTACATATTATATGATTATTTTTGGATGTTGCGTTGGTTTGATTTTACTTTTGCTTTTGCATGGTATCTATTAAAATTCAATGCAAACCCACGTCCACTACACTCTTTTTTATGAAGAATAAAAAGGGTTCTTGTGGCAGCTTTTGCTTTTCTTGTGTGTTTGATTTTCCTCTTTCTTTTCTTTTCCTTTGTACCTTACAGAATTTTTTTCGATTTTATAGATGTTGCCTTTGGTGTGAGTGTAACAAAAGAATGCTACAAGACATAATCAAACGTTAATTAGGATAAAAGGAAAGCAACACCTTCATTTGCCTTTTTTTTTCTTCTTTTTTTTTTCCTTCTCCCTTTGACTTATGTGTATGTTTGTCTCCTAGTATATATTCTTTTCAATGCTTATTTGATCATAATATACTGTAAGAAAAAATGTGACTCTTGATCTCTCTAGTCACATAATACCCAAATGAATTTAAAGCCTTCATATTGACGTTTTTAACTATGTATTTTGAAATGGAAAATGAAGAAGGATGATACATATATCAGGAATTATTCATGAATCCAGTGGCATTTTATAATTGAATTTTCATTTATCCACATCCGTGTGATTGGTTGTGACATTTTCGTGATGTCTTCATTCGTGTTAAATACTAGCATCCTTTTTTTGAAATATATATGCAGCGTGGGGAAATGTGCGTGTACTTCAATTCTCCTTTAAAATGTGGAGTAGAACTAATCTACTTATGTGACCAAAAAAAAGTCTACTTATACTATAGTCCAATGATAACAAAAACTGGATCGGACCAAGCTGTTCAACTGGTTGAACCAAGACTCGGATAGTCTCGCAGTTGGTTCAATTGGTTTATACTCTTGTATAGAACCAAATTGAATTGGGTAGAATGGATAAAACCGCAATGGTTCAACTAGATCATTTAATTTCCTTTTCTAAAAAACTATACCTTTTCAATATTTATTTTTTAGTCATTCAATTCAACTATGACCGACCCGTTTTTTTTTTTTTTGATAAGTCAAATTTATTAAGGTGGTACAAGGGGTACCACAAATCCAATGACCGAACCGTTTGAACTCATCTCTAGCCTCTATGTCTCTCTCTCCAAACCTTCAAACCACCATATGATTCCGACTTTGCTTGTTATCTCTTGTACTCAAATTAGTGTTGGAATTGAGCACTGCTACATTCAACATCAATCTTTATATCAGCTACGTTCAACACCAATCTTTATCTATAAATTTTGGCTTATATGAAAACACTTAGAGACGTGTTAAAACTATAAATGCAACATTCTCAAGCAACTCATCACACGAATTATGTTAGAACAACTAGCTGATGTAATTCTGCAAAGTCCTTGATTCATGACAAGGGAAACATACACAAACAGATGAGTGTACTGTGTACATAATTTTATATTTTAAAGGAAAGAAATAAAAGCAAAAGATTGTTTATATTCAAAGGGGGAAGGGGGGTAAATTGACTCTCTTACAGGTAAAGTTTTGAAGTAAAGATAGCCCGCAAATTCTTTTGTTTTAGTAATTTTTGTCTTTGAGCGGCTTTATGTAAAAATCTTCCTAATTGTCAACTATTTTGACGTTGACACTCGACATTCTCTGCAATAATATATATTCATTTGTCTAGTTATACCTTTATAGTAACCATTATTTTTAAAGAAATTGAGAGGCTTGTCTTTATCTCATTCAGTAATTTCTATATACATTAAAACTTAGAGTAACACCTACTGTACTACTGCTGTTTGTCATGATTGAAAAATATTTCCTTAAGTAAACATCAAATATTTACTTGTGAACTTATTCAAATTATTGGTCTATAAGTCTCATTAAGTAAACACTAGTGGAAGTGGAGGCATGCCATGCAAGGCTCACAATAGTAAGTTTGGAGTTTATATACTTGTATTTGCCATTTGGCATTTGCCTTGCCTTACCATATAAATATATACATGACTCTTGTGTTTCTTCCTATAGTTTATGCATTGAAATTCTTATGACAAATTTGTATAAACATACTTATAAAGTTAGAGCTGTCAATGTTGTCTCAGCCTAATAAGTCGACCTGAGTAATCTGCATTGCAATGTATGGTGCATATATATAGAGGAGTGATGGAACTAATTCAATTTTTTCCTTGATGTGTCAAATTATGATCAGTAGTAGAGAACCATGGCCACAAACTAATGCTAACGACGTAGATGGTTTCAGACCAACTATTTTCCAGTCACAACCAATATCAGGAGGGCATCAAATTCAGGTACAAATATAATGTGTTATATATATATATATATATTTGTTTGTTATCATTAATATTTTTGTAATGTCTCATTTATAAAGGATTGTTTTTCTACTACAGGAATGTGATTCAACCCAACTGAAGAACAATTTGTCAGGATCTAATTTAGAGTGTAAGAACCCAAGCTTGGAGTTCACATTAGGCATACCAGATTGGAATGGCAAAGGACAAGCCTAATTTTCATTGGTGCACCTATTGTCTCTATTTTGCACTAGTAGTTTAATTAATTATAATCCACGTACGGTGACAACTTCATCATGCAAAAGTGGTGTATTAGATATACATAAATTGGTTTGAAGGGAGAAGAAGAGGAAGAAGAAGAGAAAGCCCTACATAGTTCTACTAATTAATTAAGTTCTTTTCAGAAGTAATTTTCTGAGTTCATCATGAACAATTTTGTTTTTATTTTTTATTTATTGGTGAGGAGGAAAGGTATGAAACTGGAGAAGCAGATGTAGCTGCATATGTAGAAGAAAAACGGAAGAGAGAAATAGAGGAAGGGGAAGAAACAGAAAACTTTATTTTGGTCAAACCAGTTCTCATTTTCTTCTCTCTTGCTCTATTTCAGTATTTTTTTCCCTAGCAAGTCTGTGTATATATATTCTCCTTATTTGCCTTTTACTGTTGTCAACAAACAACCAAAACTTAATGTAACTGTGAACTAAGAAGATGTGATATTATTACGATCTTTTAGTTTTATTCTTCAGGTGGGGTGTTGAAAATGATTTTAACTCAATCTGTAATTTCAGAGAGCGCTGAGGTAATTCCTTGGAGGTTGTTACAGAATTGGACGAGTTTCAAGGGTGCATCTTAATGACCTATTGCTCTTGGGTCGGAGGTTTGCATGGTTCTGCCCAAACAGATCGGCCATGAATCGGTTGGACCATGTCCGGGTTTCCGAGAATTGGTTTGATAGTTGGGGAAATGCCTCCCTATGCGGTCTTTCGTGGGATGTCTCTGATCACTGTCCTCTTGTATGATCTTTAAATTGGGGTCTGAAACCTTTTCGGTTTAAGAGCCATTGGTTTGAACATCGAGGTTTTACTCATGTTGTTGAGGGGAGCTGGATATCCTCCTTCCTATTTGGTTGGATGGGGTTTGTGTTGAAGAAGAAACTGAAGGCCCTAACTCAAGCTAGATCTCAAAATGGCCTCAAGCTAGATCTCAAAATGTTGAATGTCTTTTGTCTCTTGGGGATTTCAGACCTACAACATCATATGTTGAATAATGAATCGGTTGGCATGAAGATCATAAAGCATGTAATCATTAACACCTGTATCATACCCTAAGAATACACTAGGGATGGACACCGGTCGGTTACAGTCGGATTTGGTCCAGAAAACCCCAATCCGTCACAACCCTCGGTTGAAAAGATGAGGCCCATCTCCGTCCAGTTTGGCCATCGGATTTGACGGGTGGCGGTTTGGTAGGTGGTGGCCAGTGGGTTGGTTCGGGTGAAAAGAATAAAAGAAGGCCAACGAAAACACTAATCCATGCTGCACAGGTTAGCAAGGTTGAAAAAAGAGAAAGACTTTAGAAAATTTCCATGGTGCCCAGGACGTTTTTTCGGGAGGTTGAAGAACGAGAAAGGCTTTAAAAAAATTTATACTTTTTTATAATAAAAAAGACTTTGGTTCTGTTGCATTTGTTCCTAGCTACTCTTTCCTATTGCAGCTTTAGGTATATTTTACATTTAGTTACCTCAATATATGTATTTGAATAATTAGGTATATTTTACATTTAGTTACCCCAATAATATGTTATTTAGCTATTCTAAGTAAGTTTACTTGTCTAAGAAGATAAAAGAACAATAACAACTCCATTAATTTAATTAGCCTCATTAGTCTATTATTATCACAATCAAATATGGTGATTTTTTGTTAACATGGTGGTTTTATTCTTTTTATTTTACGTTTGACAATTTTGGTCCCCGTTTCCCTAAGTTTTTCCCTCAAAACCATATATTATTTTCACTTTTGGTCCTAAAAATCTTGAATATTGGAAAAATAGGGAATAAAACTGCACAATCCATGATTTTTATTTTTTAGCAACCAAAAGTGCAATGAAAAAATCACAATGACCAAAGTTACCAAATTAGTATAGCAAAATATGTTTAATTGGTATACACCATCATTGTAAATACTTAAGATAGGTGAGATAAAGTTAAACATTTTCTATGATGTGTTATTTTGTGATTGACTGACATTGTAAAAAAAATTCTACACGGCTGTTCCGGCCAGAATTGTCCGACTTCAACATCCGCTCGGCTCTTGAAGGGCTTCGCCCGAAGAGGGACCGATCGGCCCCAAAAGTCAAGCTCGGCTCTTCCTAGAAAATGAATGAGGCGCAATCAGAGGGGAAATATCTCTGATTTCCCTCCCCTGTCTGTAACGGTCAACTCGGCCATTATGATTAATAATTAGCATTTATGTGCCTTGTAATATAAATAACGCCCTGGGGGGTCAACGAAAGGATTCAGAATTCATTCTCTCAATTCAAACTCTCTAAACACACATAGACATACGTTCAGTCCTTTCTCAACCAGAGAAACCAACCGCAACAACGGCGATGTATTAAATTAAATCGTTTGACCACTCTAGATCAAGGTCCTAAATACGTGACTACTTTCCACCACTTACTTTTGTTGCGATCAATGAAGGCGAGAAAGATGTTTGGAGAATTCTTTAGCATTGTTTGTTTTTAATGGCCTTTATATATTTTTCGATTTGAGTTTGACAAAGTTTTTAAAAAAAGGGCTTATATCACTAAATAACTTTAGACTTTTTTTTTTGAATAAACTATAACTTTAGACTTCCTTCTCATGAAGTGAGCCCCTCCATACCTTGGGTAATCATCAATAATTGTGAGAAAATAATGTTTCACGTCTTGTGTAGATTGAAAAAGGTTCTCAAGTATCACAATGCATGGGATTAAATAGATATTTACAGGATTATTATGTGAAATTAAAGGTAATCTATGAAATTCGGATAAGGAACATATATTTGACACTAATATGAATCAAAATTTGGGAGAAACAAACAAAAAACTTGGTGTTGGCCAGCGAAATGATTAAGAGCCCCAAGTAGCGAGCACAGATTAGTCCTTCGTTAACAGCATTGGGACACTGCGTGGATCGCCCGCGAGGGTCCGATACAAAAAACAAACAAAAAACTTTATTACCAACAATTTTTAGAAATGAGGGGGCATTAATGTCTTTGATGAGAAATGAAGCTTGAATTTTACGGTTGAGAGAAGCATGTTGAAGTAAGGGATTTTTATTTTACCCCCACAGGTTACCCATATACCCCCACACGTTTTTTTGGACGAAAATACCCCTGGCTATTTTTGGCTAAATCGGATTTACGTATTGGAGACATACATACGATTTGTTTTTTACAAATCGTATGTACCTATGGGTGTGTACATACGATAATCCTTTAATAATCCAATCGTATTTACCTATACTGAGGTAAATACGATAGAAGCAAAAAATAAAGCATATTTACCTCAGATAAAATACAAATCGTATTTACCTCTTGGTGGGGGTACATACGCTGTACAATATACAAATCGTATTTACCCTCACAGTAGGTAAATACGATTTGTTAAAATACAAATCGTATTTACCCTAACCCATAGGTAAATACGATTTGTATTTTAATCGACGGCCGGATTTACTTCGCTGGCCCAACGGCTACTTATTAAACGGTTTAGATTGCACAGATAGTATCAACGGTTGATATTCATTCACGAATTCTATAAATACCCACCCCCACCCTCATTCATTTCACACCAAATTTTCACTCTCAAATACATTTCTCACACATCCAGAATACAGATTTGCCTAACACAACGGTCTACTGAAAATAGACTCTGCGCTATACATTATGGAGGCAACATCACGATGAGGGAAGATGGGGTCTACTTTTGGAGTCCGAAGCCGGAGTTATGCCGAATCGACCGCGCCATGCAGTTTGATGGTTTGATGGATAAAGTGTGGTCCAAAATTCAAGTGATTGAGGACGACCGTGACGTCACTGATATCACTTATCGGAGACCCGATCGTGGAGATGATGGCTGCATTTCCTACTCATCCATGTCTATCAAGACAGACGAAGACGTGGCGACCATGTTCGACATTCATGACAGGCTTGTGGGGTATAAGCCATTGGAGCTGTACGTGGAAACACAACGGAGCGTGAATGAGATATTACGTCGTTTGCGAGCACCGGAGTATTAGGATTAGGGTTTAGTTTGTTATGTTTTATCTTTTATGTAACTTTGTTGTATCGAATCAATGAAATGAATGAAATCGAAATTTTAAGTAAACTCGCAAGAAATAGTAATCAACTGGTATGAAATAAAAGAGTTCAAATACAAATCCAGTAAGTACAGACATAAAATAAAAGTAATAATATAAAATGCCCTAATCATCCCTCTCTATATCTAGTATCTGCATCAACTGGTAGAGATGAGCGTACGTCAGAGTGGCCATACGAATATGGCCGCGACGAAGCCCCTCTTGTACCGCCTCTATCACACTCTGTACCCATTCAGGATCGCGCTGTGGGGGTGGTGCAGCTGCCTGCTCTGGTGGTGGTGGTGCAACCGGCAACAGCCTGGGAATAGATACTTTGACGTACCACTCTAAGTAGTCCGCAGCAACCTCACCCAACTCCCGAGCAGGCCTAGTCGTCTGAAGCACCTCGTGCACACTGGGCAAAAAGTTTGAAATCTGGAAAATGCAGGTATCATGGCTCGGACGACCGGTGAGAGGGGGACGTGGGATGACCTGGACGTACCCAAACTGGCGGAGGCATCTATCTGGCATGTAGGGAACGGTGATGTCTCCCCAGCTGAGGAAACCCCTGTAGAGTGCAACATGCTCAAAGAGTCTAACATCCTAATGACCCTCAAATGGTCACCAGCATACATCATCAGTAGTGAGGTCGTCAATCCTCCGCCTGTAATCGACCAACTTCAGCGCATCTGTCTTCTTCCTCTTCCAAACCCCACAGAGTGGTGTGCCCTACACATCAGATGGCTGCCTCTCTACCATATGAGGAAAGTACCATAAAATCCAGCTCTGAAATGCAAAGATAAATAACTGAGTTATTTAAATTAAAAACAAAATTATTTAAATTAAATTCATAATTATTTAAATAAAAAACATAATTATTTACCTGTAACATGGAGGGGTAGCCAGCTAAATGTTTGGCCTGGTCCAACGATCCATAGTTCAGCTGGTCGTACATATGAGCAAGTCCAGCCACACCCCATGCATATGATCCAGCACCATCAGCAGTAAGGTCCTCAAACAGCAGTAGCCACTTGGCCTCAGCCCTGTCATACGTCTTCACTGTGAAGATGCTCCAACTCAGAACCAGAAGGATCATCGCCCTGACAGCAGGAGACATGTCAGCAGACATGGACGATGCAGCAACTATGTTCAGGAGCCAGCTAAAACGGTAATACGGCCCCTGACCAAGTCGACACTCAGCACGGGCCTCCTCCTCAGTAATCCCGAGATATGCCACAGCAAGCTGAACTGCTTGATCAGCGGTGACACTAGTGGGCGGTGCTCTGTAGTATCTGCCTGAGAGCGGAAGGTGCAGCAAACAAGAGATGTCATCTAAAGTAATGGTCATTTCACCGAATGGTCAAATCGTATGTAAGTGACAAATGGTAATTGTTTTGTAAATTTGTAAATTTTTTAGGGGTATTTTCGACTTTTCGCTGACTACGTGGGATATGGAGTCAATGGGTGGGGGTAAAAAAAAATCCCTTGAAGTAAAGATGCCCTGCATTGATGTCTTGTTTTTTGAGAAATGTGTGTTTTGTAATTGGGCCTGTTATTTATTCAATTGATTGTTAGACATAATCTATTTTCAGAAATGTTTTTTTTTCTCATTGTATATTTAAGTCTAGTTCTTTTTATCTTATTGAGATAAACAAAATAAATTTGCAATATTTTCTTTAATTTTAGTCTTCATGTATATCAATTGTTTTAAATTTAAAAGACATACAAAATTAATATTTTAAGTCGAAGTAAAAAAAATGAAAATTAAAGTATAAGGATGTATATATGATCTATTATGGAATCCATTAAAAGTTTAACTGAAGTTTGGGTTCTAAACTTGGAACTTTAGTCGAAGAAAGGATGTATACATGATCTATTATGGCATTTTGGTCTTTTCACGCGTGTTGGGGGTGTTTACTGAGTAGCTAAGGGATTGGATGAAGTATGGGTCTTCTTAAATCCTTTGTAGCATCTTGGGCCTGCACTAGAGATACTCTAATTAAGTAGAAGGTTCCTATTAGCACCCCTATTTTGCTACTACACCCTATAGCAAGTCCTTTTATATTTTCCTCCAACAGACACTTGTTGAGAACTTAACCTTTTGAAAGACTTTTTTTTTTTGAAGCAAGGAATTGCGTGATGTGAGATTGGCTCCAAGAACCCCTCCAAGATTCTTCTTCTTCTCCTCCCCCTTGATGGAGGAGACGCCCTCACATTCACTCCCTCCTATAGCGACCGCTCCGTCGCAACTTGATGGGGATCCCCTCCACCTCCAAAGTAAGAAGCACAAATCCAAGGATGATGGAGCATTCTCGGACTTCCCAATGGAGAACTCGCACACTCCTCCGTGTACCGAATCATATAGAGATATTCTTGTAAGCCTCTTTGGATCTTCGGATAATGAGGAAACGGATTGGAGTGAACTCGTTGAAGACAAGGAGCTCCCCGAAAATAAGTGGTACAAAGAAGAGACTATGGAAACGGACCAACAACCCAAGCCTTTCAACACCAAGCCTATCATCACCTACTCGGAGGATGAAATCTCGCAATGGTCCAAACCATGGCGAAATACGTTAATTGTTAAGGTTCTTGGCAAGAAAGTTAACTTCAAACTTCTTGAAATCCGGTTGCAACGCCTTTGGGCGCAAGATGGTCAGATCAAGATCACGGACTTGGCCGAAGATTTTTACTTGGTAAGACTCTCTTTGATTGAGGATTATCGCTACGCTCTTTTCAAGGGACCTTGGAAGATAGCGGATCATTACTTGATAGTTCAACGATGGCGCCCTCTTTTCTCGCTCACGGCCAATATGACAAGGAAAATTGCCGTGTGGGTAAGAATTCCAAGACTGCCGTTATAGTTATGTAATGCGACCTTTCCTCGGCGTATAGGATCCAATATTGGTACAATGCTCCATGTTGATGATCTCACCTCCATTCATTCTAGGGGAAAATTCGCCAGAATTTGTGTTGAGATCGATTTGGATCAGCCCCTTGTGTCTCACATCGTCATCAATGGTATTTCAATCCCCTTGGAGTATGAGGGGCTTCACGCAATTTGCTTTCGAGGCGGTAAATATGGCCACAAGCAAGAACATTGCCAAGAACCTCCTTCTGTCATTGAAGATGGTAACAGTAACCTGAACAATAAAGGCTCATCTGAGTCAAGCAACAAGCCTGAAACTGCCGCGGAGATAAAGACCACCACCGACGCATCTCCGATCGCGACATTTGCTCAAAACCGGGAAAGCACGCAGATCGAAGCGCAAGTCCAACTGAATGATTCAGAATCGGATGGAATGGGTCCTTGGAACCTTGTTACAACCAAGCACAGACGCAAAAGCAACGGTGGCCGGAATAACAACGAAAGGGGTTTTCATTCAGATTATAGCGACCAGCATACTCAAATCCAACCTGGTTCTAGAACAGGTAGCACGACGGAAACGACGATGGTGAAGCCTCATAAGCCACCTGCCACGACGCCAGTGCCTAAGGAGGTGCGCCGGCAACAACCTTCTCCTTCAACGAAGCAGGCGCCTCCTCCCTCGGTGACACGTGTTCGTAACCCGGCTGCTGGGCGAAACCCGCAGCAGAAAGCCCCTCCCAAGAAGCAACCCGCTCCGAAACCCGGGTCCAAACCCACTTCCCCACCCAAGGTAACCAAACGTAATGGGGATTCTGGGAAACCCAATTTGGGCCCATCAAAAATCTCTCCCACATTGGCCCAACCTCCTGATGGCAGGACAGTGGATACTAAAAGCATGGATAAGTCAGCCCAACTTGATGATTTAATGATGTTGGAGCTCATGAGACTTCAAGAGAAGGGTCAAGTCGCAAAATCAATAGCTCTCCTTGAGAAAATGGATCCTTTGAGTCAATTTGCTACCGTAGAGGAAGACCACATAGCCTTTGCCAAGACTTTAAACGCAAGACACCGTGACCCTCCCAATCCGGGTAGTGACTTAGATACTAGTAATGGCCCTAAGGACTCGTTGGTGACCGAAGTTCAAATGTGTGACGCCGCCCTTGATGTGCTAGGACCTCAAAATGTTCAAAAAAATCAATGATTGTGAGTTGTTGGAATTGTCGTGGCACGGCGGCCAGGGGGTTTTCTAATCCCATCAAAGATCTTAGACTTGAATTTCATTTCTCTTTTTTTATTTTAGTAGAAACCCACATGAGTGGAGCTAAAGCTAACAAGATTATTAATAAACTCCCTTTCGATGGAAGGTACATCATAGAAGCCCAAGGTCAATCGAGTGGTATTTGGTGCCTATGGGACTCCTCCTTGTGGAGAGTGGACATGCTCCAATCTTCGCCTCAATTTGTGCATATGGAAGTCAAGTGGATGAATCAACCCTCCTGGCTTCTCACTGTGGTTTATGGAAGCCCCCACTTGGGTCCTAGACAAACCTTGTGGGACTCCCTTCAAGACTTGGCCGTGGACATTGACCAACCTTGGTCCATCATTGGTGACTTCAACACGACGCTCCTTGATTGTGACCGTCGTGGCCCGCCCCTTAAAGGATCTCAAGTGCACGATAAGGGGCTTAGTGACGTGATGGACTCGGGAGAGTTATTGGATATTGGCTACGTGGGGGACCACTTTACTTGGTGTAGAGATGGGGTCTACAAGCGCTTGGATCGTTGCCTTGCCAACCTTTCATGGCGCCTTAGATTCCAAGAAGCTAATCTTGTCCGTCTTCCTTTTTTTAAATCTGACCATCGTCCTCTTCTTTTGCAGGTGGAATCGGACCCTAGTCCCAATCGGCGTAGACGCCCCTTTCGTTTCAAGGCCATGTGGATCTCCCATGCTTCCTTTCCATCGGTGGTCAAAGAGGCTTGGAAACCTTCGGAGCTTGATTGGCCTAACCTCCTCCGCAACCTCCAGTTGTCTCTCAAGGATTGGAATAGAGAGGTTTTTTGGTGACTTATTCTCCAAAAAGCGACAACTTCGGAAAAAACTTCTAGCTATTGACAAACAATTGACGCGAGGTTGGAATCCTTAACTTCTCCAATTGCAACAACAAACTTGGAAGCTTTATTAGGAGTCGCTAGCCAATGAAGAACTTTTCTGGTTTCAAAAATCGAGAACGAAATGGCTTGATGAGGGTGACCGCAATACTCGCTATTTCCATGGGATCACCACCATTCGTCGTCGTCGCAACCGCATATGCTCCCTTCAAGACGATAATGGAAACTGGATTTCGGACACTTCTACTCTTGAAACTCATGCCACTAACCATTATAAATCGCTTTTCACTAATGACTCTAATTTCTCTCCTCTTCCCCTATCTAATTGGTCCTAAACTTTGAGTGCAGGATATCCAACGCCTTGAAGGAGAGGTGGACATGGAGGAGCTGTGGAGCATAGTCAAGAGTTGTGGTGCCTTCAAAGCCCCTGGCCCCGATGGCTTTCAAGCAGTTTTCTACCAATCTCAATGGCCTACCATTAGCAAGTCCATGCTTGAGATGGTTCGCGATACCTTTACTCACCCGACTAACATTGCAAAGCTTAATGATACTCTCATCACTCTTATCCCCAAGATGGAAGTGGTCTCCTCTATGAAGCACTTTCGGCCTATAGGATTGTGTAATGTATCTTACAAAATCATCACCAAGATCATCGCTCATCGTCTTCAGGACGCCCTTCATTACCTTGTGGGACCGGCCCAATGCGCCTTCATTCCTAAGCGTCAAGGTCAAGACAACATCATAGTGGCTCAAGAAATCTTCCACACCATGCAAAGCCGGAGAGGTCAAAAAGGTTGGATGGCGATAAAAATTGATCTTGAAAAAGCCTATGATCGTCTCCGGTGGGATTTCATCAAAGACAACCTTGAACAAATCGACATGCCTTCCAACATCATCAACCTTCTATGGCATTGTATTTCTACTCCTACCATGCGCCTTATATGGAATGGCGAAATGCTTGAAGAATTCTCTCCCTCTCGTGGCATTCGACAAGGTGATCCTATCTCCCCATATCTCTTTGTCCTTTGTCTTGAGAGGCTCTTTCACCTAATTAATCATGAGGTGGATGCTAAGGTTTGGAAACCCATCAAGCTTTCTAGAAATGGTCCTCTCATCACTCACTTGGCCTTTGCCGATGACTTGGCTTCCACTCTACAGATGATCTTGGGAAGTACCTTGGCATTCCTATCCTTCACAAACGGGTTAACAAAGACACGTTTCACTTCATTATTGAGAAAGTCAAGCAACGTCTTAGTAATTGGAAGGCTAAGAACCTTTCATTTGCAGACCGGCTCACTCTTGCTAAATCTGTGATTCAAGTCTTACCTACTTATGTTATGCAAGCTGCCTCTCTACCTACTAGTATCTGTGACGAAATTGATAGAAGATGTTGTTCCTTTGTTTAGGGTGATGAGGAGGAAAAATGCAACATTCACTTAATAAATTGGCAAACTGTTTGCAATGCCAAGAAGGAAGGTAGCCTGGGACTTCGGCCTTCTAGGCTTATCAACCAAGCCTTCTTATTCAAAAACAGTTGGCAACTATGTACTAACTCAAATTCCTTGTGGACCTCTATTTTGCGCGACAAATACAAGTGTGGTGTCGGTCCATTGCCTAAAATCAACATTCAGCGACCTGGGACTAATTTGTGGCGTGGCATATGTGCGGTGTGGCCTATGTTTATCAAGCATCTTCGTTGGAATCTTAAGGATGGCAACACAATTCAGTTTTGGAAGGACGCTTGGGTCCCTGGGCATGGGCCCTTAATAGATAACCTCAAGCATAATATCCATTTACAACATTCAAACAGTTTAGTTACAGACATGACTAAAGCCAATGGGGAGTGGGATTTTGAACAATTTACAAGCTTTATGAATCCTACTACTACTTCCATTATCTCTGCTCTTCCTCCTCCTTCCCATCTCAGTGGTCATGATGAGCTGCGATGGGGTGCTAGTCTGGATGGTTCCTTCTCTGCTAAATCTGCTTTTAAAGTGCTTCATAGTCCAGTTCAACTTCCTCACCAGCATCTTTTTCCCTGCATCTGGAAATGGCAAGGCCCTGAAAGAATTAGACTTCTGCTATGGAAAGCTATGCATGGTAAACTTTTAACAAATTTAGAACGTGTTAGAAGACATATGGCGAGTTCCTCAACCTGCCCGTGCTGCAATATGTCTGCTGAATCCTTATTCCATTGCTTTAGAGATTGCCAAAAAGTGGCCACACTTTGGCTGGAACTTCTGCAAAGGAAACATACAATTTTTTTTCAAACAATGATTGGTTTAATTGGATGGCCAGCAATATCACGAATAGGGCTGCTGGAAACAACTCAAATCAGTGGAGTATTACCTTTGGAGTGGCTCTGGATGTGATTTGGCATACCCGGAACGACCACATCTTCAATCAGAAATCTTCTTCTCAACAATTGTTGCAGCGAACCCTTCACCGTGTTGCGGCGATTCACGACGCAAATCACAGAAAATGCACCATTAGAGGTGGTGCCTTATCCAACACCGACACCAGTTCTCTTCGCTGGCAGCGTCCTCCGGTCAATTCCTTCTCCCTGAGCTGCGACGCCTGTCTCCTCCGCTGGTGCGCGTGCCGGATGTGGTGGTTTGCTGCGCAACGACCATGGGAGGTTGATGTGGGCGTTTGCGCGAAAGCTGGCGCCGTGCTCGACGTTGGAGGCGGAACTCCGGGCAATCTACCACGGTGTGGCCATAGCTCACTGCAACCAAGTTCAGAACCTTGTTGTTGAGCCTGATAATGAAACGGCGATTCGTTTCATCGTTGATGGTGTTCCTTCCAACCACGATTTGGCGTCGCTCGTTCTCAAAATCAAAGCTATGTCTGCTACTGCTTCCTCTGTCAAATGGCGACACATCCCGCGTGAAGCTAATATGGCGGTGGATTACCTGGCCAAACATTCGCTGGATATGGTGGAAGGAGTCTCTCTAATGGTGGAGGCGCCCTCTGGTCTCACAACGCTGTTAAGAGAAGACGAGGATATGTCTTCTAGGATTTAGGGTTTTCTTTTGTTTGGGCTTGGGCCCTTGTTCTTTGGGTCTGTTTTGACCTTTATGTTCACCAAAAAAAAAAAGAACTTAACCTTTTGAATCTATTATTCCATTTTGTTGATATATAGCCTTCTGGAAGTAACTTCTGAGTAGATTACCATGTTCGAAAGTTAAACTCTAAAATATAACCTGGTCCTTCGTTGGTAGATAGCCTTACTAGAGATATGGGTTATGAAATTATTTTGAAATATAACCTATTGTGTTTGTTTATCATTTCAAGGCCCAGAATGTTGCTTAGTACATTTATTATTACCTAAATGATTGATATTTTTTGACCAAAAAAAAAATGATTGATATTTAAATGTGAATATATTATTTGGGATTCTTCTATCAAAGATACTGCAAGGTTTCAACCAAGCATTTAACAGTTAGTGCGCTAAATAATGAATAAGTTCAAACTATGACCAGCATGAAGTTAATCCCGCAATATTACGCTTTTCTAGCAACTACATTTATAGCTGTAGTTCACGCTCGGCCTGGCAAAAAATCAAGCTGAAACTTCCAATCATGTGTCTAATAGTGGAGTTTGAATCATCTCAAGTACTTGTTGTGTCAAGTAAGAAATAAAGTAACACACACAAGTACATGAGAGGAGTTAATGGTGTGTGTTTCTACAATTCTGTGTGTTAAACACGAAGCTAAAACTAGTAGCTTCATTCCTACTGTGAGTTCACAAATCTTCCAAAGCAAAAACGAATGTGGCCACAGAGTGAATCTCTTTCTGAGGTAGTAACGCCTTTACCATTTGGATCTAAGTTTCCCTTTGTTTCAGTTTCTTGGTACTTCTTTTTTTGTCAAAACAGCCTGTTATGCTTATATACTAGTGGTGGGATAAAATGATGTAAGAAAGGAATAACAAACTGGAAATCTACACTATTTTTGTAACTGAATATAAATATATGATAATATGATGTGATTATATTTGTTATTGTGTTTGCAGCTGTTGTATTATCACATGTACAGCTTTGCTCAACAACATATTACAGCATTTACAACTCGCTTAAAAATTACATCATCTATATACACAGGTTTAATTTAATATTAATATTGATATATTACAACACCAGGCTAAACAATAAAAGGTACTTATACTAACATCAAACTTCAAACACAACACCATATCCTGGATTATTAATGAACATATCTCTTAGTTGATAGGTACAGAAGAACAAAGGATAGGCACTGAAACTTGGAAAGGTCTAGGAACAAGGCATCTTACCAGCAAACATAAGCTTGTATCATTCAAAACATGCAAATGTAACTAAAGATTTGTGCTTATCTCCTAATCTGAATCTTTGCGTGTTTGGTGGTGGGCATACCGAGCAGTAGAGTAACTTGCAATTGCAGAGCTAGTCGCGCCCAATGAGTGTTTAGCGAACCCAAAGCTCTTTCTAGTTACCAGCCAAACGGTATAAAAGAATCCAACCCAGCCTGGCTCAAATTGTTTTCCATGTCAAAGGAACATTACAGTGTTATCCCACAGAAAAAATGAAAAAGATAAAGAGAAACATTATAAAGGTACATACAGAAATGTCATCACGATCGCTTATATTTTAGAATGGAAGGGCAAAATTAGATGCAGTTAAGTTATAAATGCCACAAAACCTTCCTTGTGGATGTCATCTTCACATAAATAGTCTATGATTGATTTGTTGAAATTTTAAGGAAGGAACCACATCAAGCAATGCTAGTCTATGACAACTGTTTTGGACAGGCAAGCAGCTAAGTGTAAACAGTTGAATATTAGACATATAAGTATATAACCCATACATCAGCCATGCCCGTCAGGGGTTAAGTTGGTAGTCTCATTCAAGAAAATGTGCCTAGTACGGGTACAATTATTCGCAAAATTATAAACAAAATAGATCATTTTCTGACATAATGTCTGCCTAATTGCCACAAAAGGATTGCAGTTTATATCATTTGAGATCTTATTTAGATGCACATCTTGCTGAAGATATATGTCTATAGGCTATAGCTGTACTCAAACTATTCATTTCACAACAATGACGAAAGTTTTCACAACAATGTAGTAGCAAGACTGCATCAAACCTAAAACAAGATATCAAGACAGTAAGAGAGAAAAGGATGAGGTGGCCAGACAACTTGTTACCTGAGGTGATCAGAACAGCCACAATTGTCCAAAATGTAGTAACAGAAATCACAAATACGGCTACTGAGAGTGCTCCAATGTATATAGCAGTAGCAAAAGCAAAGAAAAGCGCCAAGAATCCCCCAGCAGCAGCCAAAGACACTAGCAGCGATATGACAACGGCATTTACGGTCGCAGCCAGAAAGAAAAGCATAAATACAAGAAGTCCTGTCAAAGCAACAAAAGTAACAGTTCCAACCTGCAGTAACAAGGAAACACAAATCATACACATTGAAATCAAAAGATCAATTTACCATTCACCTTTTCCTTGATATGAACATCACACAGAAGATAAAAGAGAGACATGTCTGAAAATTTTATTCAGTTGCCATTTGGAAAGTTATAAAAGATGAATCATTATAATCATTAACTTCTACTACTTTTTTTTGTTTCAAGAGGATGGCACAATGGCCACATATATGGGGAAATGGGGAATGAGAGTGCCGCATGCCGGGTTCGAACCCAAGAACAATCGAAAGATGTCTGTAGCTCCAACCAAATGAGCTACACCACTTGGACTAACTTCTACTACTTCTTAGTTCAACAACACATGAACAAAATCCAAGTAAAATGCATCTTAACTTAAACCCTCCATTGCCACTCCTAGTTTGATTGTTGTCTAATTTCATTTTAGTTAATAATAATAATAGTGGTAATAATAGTAATAACAATAATGCCTTTTTACAATAATAATATAATTATCAATAAATAAGTCAATAAATAAATAAAATAAAAAGGAAGCTAAACAGACATTCAAGTATTCAACTACTCACAGTAAACACCAAGTTCATCTGAAAGATGGGCAACGATTTTATTTTATTTTGAGAAAATAATTAATTCGAAAAAATTCATGAAGGAACTAAAAACGTATCATGATCCATAAATGGTTTAAGATTCTTAAAACAGTGAGAAAACTCGATTCAATCAACAAACAGAAACAGCATGAATATGATGATGAAATTGAATTTTTCTTACGGAGATGACAAGGAGAGCGCGGAGGGGGCTACCGCGGCGAGTCCAAAGGAGAACATCACGCGCGGAATTTCTAGAAGCTTCTGGAATGAGAGGAACGTTGTCGGCGACTGATTTTTTTAACCGGCGAAGAAAGGATCCATGTTCGGCATGTTCCGGGAATAGAATGGCGGAAGCGAGACGGTTAAGGACTTCCGGTAAGGTTTGTGTGACTCTTCCCTTTCTATGATTCAACTTCTCTTCCTTTGCTTCTTGTTGTTGTTGTTGTTGTTCTTCTGTGTCATCCATGTAGATGGTGGTGCCGTTGGATTTCTCCCCCATTTTCAGTTGCAGTGAGTCTTTCTTCAGAGTGCTATAGAACGAGATTTTGATTTGATTATTAGCGAGTAAATTATTGCTTTGCAAGTGGGTCCCGTTATATGATCAGTATTTTATTGCGAGTCCTTTGTGGGGTGACTTAGGAACAGCGACAAGCACGTCGGCAACTCATATAACAGATTTGCCATCCGCGTGGACGGTTCAGATTAAACACTCTAGTCTCCGATCAAGATCTAGACACACACGTTGATTACTATTTTTTAGCAACAACACTTTTTTTAACTATCTCTTTTCTAATATTTCTAATCTATCCATCTAATATAGATCTAATATCTATCTAATATATAATATAGATTTATACAAATACACGATATATGAAATTACCAATATAATATAGATTTATACAAAAACACAACATATGAAATTACCAATTAGGATATTTGAGAAAAATCACACTTCACATAATTGAGGGTAAAATTGTAACTTAACAACTAAAAGACAAATACACCACATAAGAAATTACTAATTAAGACATTTGAGAAAAATGACACTTCACATAATTGAAGGTAAAATTGTAACTTAACCACTAAAAGACAAAAAGACAAAATATGACAATTTTTTGTTTTTTGCTTTTATGTTTTTTACTCTCTCTCTCTCATTTCTTTCATTTTTTATTTCCTTCTTATTCCCTCTCTCTATTTATCTTTATTTTTCTCGATCTATATTTCTCATTTCATCAAAACACTCAATATTAAAATCTCTAATTTACCAATATCTACTTTTTGTTTTTGTGTATTGACGGTTAACAATTACATATTATTGCTATAATATTTTTGCTTTATGACTTTTGATCTTTTGTTTTATGACTTTTAATAATCACTTTTAATATTTTGTTTTCATGAATACTTTTATTTTTTAATAATCTCTTAGGAGTCTTGACAAGAAAATTTTAGTTTTTGTCAAGACTCCACAAAAAAATTCTAATAAAGGGACTTCTGCAACCTTTTTAATCAAAACACCTAATACTAAAATCTCTATTTTACATGTTTATACTTTTTGTTTTGGAGTCTCGACAGTTAACAATTACAAATTACACGTTACTGTTATAATTGTTTTGTATTATAACTTTTGATTTCTCACGGGAAAACATAACATGCTATGGCTATAATAATATTTTATATTTTGCTTTGGAGGAGTCCATACAAAAAAAATTAGGCGTTGTCAAATTAATTGTTTTTTATCTTGCTTTTGACTTCCAACGGGAAAACGTTACATGTTAAATTTCCTTGCTTTTGATTCTTGATGGCGAAAAATTAAAAGTTATCGAAATACAAATACTTTAATCGTATCTTTTTCATCTCTCCTTTGTATATTCTTTTATCTTATTTTCATCTCATTTTCTTTTTTCCTGATTTTTACTCTATTTTTTAACATTTGAAAAAGGTACTAACTTCTTTTTAACTTTGGGCAACTTGAACTTTTTAGGGCGTAGTGGTAGCCACGGGGAGTGGCCACGGGGTGAGACAATCGCGGTGGTTACAATGTCGCTGGATTCACTTTAAATGTATCTTCTTTTTCTCTCATTTGTCTATTCTTTCATCTTATTTTCATCTCACTTTTTTTCTAATTTTTACTCAATTTTTTAAATTTTTAGACGTTATTGATTTTTTAAACTTTGTGCAACACAATTTTTTAAGCATCTTGAAATATAATTTTTTTATTAGCTTATGCCTTTTTCTTTTGTTACATTTTACAAATTTCAATGTATTCATGGATTCATAGCACATTATAACAAAAACAGTATCACCCGTGCGGATGCACGGGTATAGTACTAGTTTTTATTTTAAAAAAAAAACTAGATAACACTTTTGGTTATTTATCTTTGCTCTAAGTTTTATTTTGATCTTTTATTTTTTTGCCCGTTTTGGCCCCTAATCTTTCATTTTTATTTCATTTTGGTCCTTTTTAATGTTTTTCGTCCATTATTCTTAACGGCCGTCACGCTGGCAGATAACTGTTGATCTCCTTAAGTGTCATGGCTAATATGTATTTTATTAAATGATGCGGCATTTATTATTTTTTAAATCAAAAACATAAAACTATTTCATTTTGCATTTCTAATTTCAATTTCATGTTTGATTTTGCTTCAATTTTATTGAAATCTCTTGGTTCCATTCACTTACTGCAGTAATTTCGAGGATTTTGCAATTGGTTTGGTGCACTTTGGTTGAGATTTTAACATTTTATCCTCTCACAAAAATTCAAACTCGTTTTCCGGCCAAAAACGTGTTTCAGATCAGTTGTGCTACTTTTTGTGCAAATTGATCATGGATTCGTGATCCTTGTGAAATTTTGTTCAAGTTGGGCACAATTTTTCGTTTGATTTGGTGTTATTTTGAGCATTTTACCATTGTTGACTTAAAAGCTTTTGAATCCACATCTTCAACTTTGGTTCAGTGTTTTAAAAACTGGACGTCCCGGCGGTTGGTTCAACCTCATTTGAAACGCAGCCCAATTGAACCGTTCAGAACCGAGGTTGGACCGGATTTAACCACAGTTCAACCGCTTTGAACCGGCAATTGGCCCGGGTTGAACCGTCCGAAATGCATTTTTTGTTTTTCTTATTTACTTTTTCTCTAAAATTTAATACTTTTCTTGTTTTTTTTTTATATAATTATTACTCATCCGGTTCAACCATGGTTAAACCGTGTGAACCAATTGAACCATGACCCGGAGGTCTCTTCGGTTCAATCTCCGGTCCGGTTTTAAAAACATTGCATTGGTTTTCCATAATCACTTTTTCTTATAAGTGCTTTTTTTGTCCTAACTCTCACATAATCAAATTCCTTATGAAATTTTGAGCGACACCAATTTTTTGCAATTTGGTTAAGTATAGCACGAGATAAACTTGTTACAAGAAATCATTGTGTTATTGGTGTTCTTGTTGTTGTTCTTCAACACAGGGGACCAAACTAAAACTATAAGAAAATATACGGGACCAAATTGAAACAAATATGTTCCCTATGTTTTGTGTTGAAGCGTAAGATCAGCATTTAACTGCCAGCATTGTGTCTATTAAAAATAATAGACGGAAAACACTAAGGCACCAAAATGAAACAGTAACAAAAGATGAGGGACCAAAACGGGACAAAAAAAGATAAAGGGCCAAAATGATACCTAGAGAAAAGATAAATGACCAAAAGTGCTATTTAGCCTAAAAAACTATCTCTTTTCATTCACAAACATTTTTAATAATTCGTTATAAATATTCTCAATAATTGGATAAAATTTATTTGGGTTTAGTTTCTAAAGTTGAATAACTCACCTAATTTTCATCAAATCAATGAGAGGGTGTTAAAGAATGGTGTTAGAGAATGTTTTTTTATACCAGAAGGAAAAGCACCAAAAGAAAAAGAAAAAAGAAACTAACTAGACTCGAAAAACTCAATACCCAAGGCATCTGCCTCCAAATGAGGAGCCAAGCCAGGAGGAGAAGAGTCAAAGACAATCCAAGGGTCACAACCTGAACCACACCAGCTTTAGCTAAAAAGTCTGCACAAGCATTCCCTTCTCGAAGCGTATGAAGCGCACGAACAAGCCAATCTCAATGAGGCAAGTCTTTAATGTTTTGAATAATAGCAGGATACTTACTTCATTTGTTAAGAGGCCTTGTAACCAGCTGAATAACATTTTGTGAATCGGAATAGCACACAAGCGAGCGATATTCACGGTTCCAAGCAAAAGATAGGCCATGGTACAGAGCCGAAAGTTCAGCATGAAGATTTTTAGAAATCCCAATGGAGCCTGCAAAGCCTCCGAGCCAACTACCACAGCCATTTCGAATAAGGCCATTAAAGTCTGATCTCCCAGGACTACCCAGGCTGCTACCATCAACATTTACAATGATGTTGTCGTCCTTAGCGGGGTCCCAAGCAACAACCCAAGGAGGAGACTCCTGAGACATAGTATCTGTATAACACTTCAAGATAAGGCCAGCTAAATTATGAATTGATAAATTGAGAGCATAGCTATTAATTGTACCACCAGCAATAACTGAGCCATTCCTAGCCCGCCAAAGGCTCCAAACAGCAAGAAGGAATAAATGAATATTAAAGTCGCGGATACCCGCCTTGAACCACTCCATAGGAACGCTATAATTGAAAAAAGAGACTGAATAAAAACCCAAGGCCCTCCACAAGTTCTTCGGGAGAATGCAGTCTCGTAAGCAGTGAAGAACTGTTTTATCAGTAAGTCCACACCTCTGGCAGACAGCGCTTTGCAACATTCCTCTATGGTGAAGCATTGTTGCAACTGGGATTGCACCATGGCAAGCTGTCCACACCATAAACTTTATCTTCTCCAGACAATGAAGGCACCAAATCCACTTCCACATAGCTGAGATGTCCAAAGTGGCGCTACAATTAATTCTTTCCCGAAGTCAAGCATATCCTGACTTAGTAGTATAGACAACCTCCAAGTTGCACCAAATCAAAGCATCATCAACACCTGGATTTAAATTGTATAATAACCCTAGCTAATGCTCATTTAGATCCTTTCAGAAATGATTATGTTGGTCTACTACATAATAACCCTAGTTAAATGTTGATGGCAGTTCTTTTGGTAATTCTGGAAGGCCGGGCTTTGGAGGCTTATTTAGGGATCATCTTGGCCAGTGGTTTCTCGGGTTCTCAGGTAGCTGTGGTGTCACTACTAATATAAATGCAGAGTTACAGGCAATTGCCCAAGGGCTTAACATTGCTCATGCGCCCGTTGTTGACCATATACGCTCCCTAAAAAATTTGGACTGACAGATATCGTTCATTCACTCTCTTCGCGAAGGAAACAACTGCGCAGATTGGCTAGCCAAACAAAAGGCCAATATGGTGTCTGGAGTTCAAACTTAGACTCATTGTCCTGCTGCTATATCTTCTATGCTTCTAGCTGATGCTATCGGTGTAGTTAGAATTAGAGAGTAGTTCCTGCTTTTTTTTTTATATCTTTTCAATTGTATCAAAAAAAGAGGTGTGGTTTTACGTCTTTTGTGGATATGGAATATTTTTTTCGACAAAATTGTGGATATGAAATATTGTAGAGGGCTAAGAAATATTATTTGTATAGATCATATAAGAGATATTATTTAGAACGCGTTGACAGACAAAATATAATGAATGAATTTCGCTAACATACTTGAAAAAACAACAACCATATTTGACCACCAAATTTTATAATGTTTATGAATTTTAATTCATTTCAATATCACATTCGCCAACATACTTGGTTGATCTGTGAATTTCAGCTTGCACAAACAGGTAATGATGACATGGCTAGACACATAATTAAATGGAGTGATTGCATGAATTTTTTGAAATAATACATGGCATCTTAGGTGGACAGATGATATGTACTATTAATGATTGTATAAGATTAAGATTAAGATAAGATTAAGATAAGATAAAATAAGATTAAGATTAAGATTAAGATAAGATTAAAATTAAAATAAGATTAAGATTAAGATAAGATTAAAATTAAGATTCAGATTATGTAAATACGCTGGTGTCTTGGCACCCCCCATTTACAAATGCGTTACCTTTTACACCCCCTTATCCGTTTCTGGATGGGCCGGGTTGTGTAAGTATTTCGTGCGCTGGTTTGTTGTGCCAGTTGTCTGTTGACCGTGTCAAAAAAAAAAAATGAAACCCGACAAGAGAACCCTAATTTCCTAGCGCCACGGGCACAACACAATCGAACCGACCCTTGAATAACAACACCGCCTCATAGTTGCGTTTCGGTTCAGTCCACGCCGCCCCGTTTCATCTTCATCTCTCGTCTCTCCTGCATAGGTACCCCCTTTATTCTCTTATCTCGCTTTTTAATTTTCCAATCTGAAGTTTTTAATCTTTGGAATTGGTGAATACTATTTAGGTCTATTATTATGGCACAAGAAGCTGGTATGTTCACGGTTCAACAAACAATCGGCAGCGTTTTATGTTGCAAATGCGGTATTTTGATGCAACCAAACGCTGCCAACATGTGTGTCAAATGTTTACGTTCTGAAATTGACATCACAGAAGGTTTACTCAAGAAGCTCGTTCTCGTACACTGTCCTGAATGCGAAAGTTACCTTCAACCACCAAGAACTTGGGTTAAACTTCAATTAGAATCAAAGGAGCTTTTAACCTTTTGTCTGAAAAAACTCCAGAAGAATATGAATGCTAATAAAGTGAGAATGGTTCATGCTGAATTTATTTGGACTGAACCTCATTCTAAGAGGGTTAAAGTTAAGGTTAAGGTTCAAAAAGAGGTTTTGAATGGGGCAATTCTTGAACAATCTTACCCTGTTGAATATGTTCAACAAGATCATATGTGTGAGTCTTGTTCTAAGGTTGCTGCTAATCCTGATCAATGGGTTGCTGCTGTGCAATTAAGACAACATGTTTCTCATAGGCGTACTTTCTTTTACTTGGAGCAGTTGATTCTCAAACATGCTGCTGCTGCTAATACTGTCAGGATTACACAAATGGATCAAGGTATTGACTTCTTTTTCTCTAATAGAAGTCATGCAGTTAAGTTTGTTGAATTTATAGGAAAAGTAGCTCCTGTGAAGAGTCGTCATGATAAGCAACTTGTTTCTCATGATACAAAGAGTAGTATTTATAATTATAAATACACTTTTTCTGTTGAAATTAGCCCCATTTGTCGTGAGGATTTGATTTGTTTGCCTCCTAAGGTTGCCACTAGTTTGGGGAATCTTGGTCCTATTGTGATTTGTACCAAGGTTACCAACAGCATTGCTTTGCTTGATCCGCGTACCTTGAGGCATTGTTTCCTAGATGCTGATCAATATTGGAGGTCATCCTTTAAGTCTTTGCTTACTAGTAGACAGTTAGTGGAGTATATTGTGTTGGATGTGGATGTTGTTTCGTCCGAGGTTACGGTTGGTGGCACTAAATATGTTTTGGCTGATGCTCAAGTGGCTCGTGTGTCCGATTTCGGAAAGAATGATACAATGTTTAATATCAGGACTCATCTGGGTCATCTTTTGAATCCTGGTGACTTTGCTCTTGGTTATGATTTATTTGGGGCTAATAGTAATGACATTGAATTGGACAAGTACAGAGGACTTGTCCTTCCTGAAGTGATCTTAGTTAAGAAGAGTTATGAAGAGAAACGCCAGAAGAGACGTGGGCGGCCTCGTGGGTGGAAGCTTAAATCACTTCCGATAGAGGTTGATGAAAGGACTAAAATTGATCAAAATAAGGTGAGCTCGGAATATGAACAGTTCATAAGGGATCTAGAAGAAAACCCTGAGCTGAGGTTCAACATATCATTGTACCGGGACAAAGACTACCAGCCATCAGAGATGGCATCTGTAACTGATGGTGAAGAGGTACCTTCTGTTCCATTGGAGGAGTTGCTGGCTGATCTGGAACTGGGCGCTCAGGAAGATGATGAGGAGGAAGATGAGGAGGATAGCATGGCAGAATAAACAAGAATGACTTCTATCCTGCTATAGAAATTTAGCGAAACTTGGTATCGTTTATTTCAAGGGTGCTTTTTGTTTCTCTTTTCATTTATGTTGTGTTCATTTGCAACTTCTGTTGTTTTGTTTATTTCAAGAATCTGGAGCTGGTTATTTTTCAGGATATAGTAATAATAATACATATAATATTAATAGTTATTTTGTCAGAATTCTCGAATGAATCTTCCAAAGAAACCAGTGATGTTCTTGGTGTGAAATCTGTTTCATTCTCCAATTGTTACACTTTCAGGGTCACTGGCCATGGCAAGAGAAAGTCTAATTGTCATACGAGAACACAAGCAAATACTATCTTGTTTGAAAAATATGACTTTTTCTTGTTATGAGAAGAGTGCATTTATTCTCTCTCTACTCTTATCTCAACCATGGCTGAACCCTGGTCTTGGTCTTTCTCCCTTGATTGGTCAAAGGTTTATTTCGTTTAAACTTTTTTTTTTCTAGATTTCATTTGAGTTCGTTGGATTTGTGATTTGTTTTCATTTTTATGTCTTTGTAAATTTCTGAGCCCCATTTTAGCTCTTTTGTTTTGTTTTCTTTTTCTATTCAGATATCATCTTCTAGTGTTCATTGCTTGTTATTTTTGCATTTCTGTATTAAGATCATCACTATCTGATGTTAGTGGTAGCTTTGATCTGTTCCAAGCTAAAATTACCTGCCCATGTCAGTGAATAAACTGTTTTATGTCAATGATTAGTAGTTTTCTTTCTAACTAAGCTTGAGATGGAAACGAAAGCCTTCTTTCCTCCATTTGAGCAAGGTTTAGAATCTGGTGTCAAATTTGAGTGATTGTAATTTGTGTCCTACTGCTGAGTATTTGTGTCAAAATGATTGGAGTATTTGTGAAATGCATGAGTTACACCTTCTGCTGGGTTTTTTTTTTTAAAAAAAGATTTAGAGGAATGAATTTGATCTAACCTAGGAAGAAAGAGAAATCTGAAGTCTTACTGCCGGAACCAATTGTTTGGTAACATGATTTAGAGCATATGGTTTTTGAAAATCAAGGTTTTGCTCAGGGTAATGTGGTTTGTCTTGCCTCTTTTTTATCTGTTAGAAATTAGTTAATGTTAATTAATGCTAATAATATAGAATAGGGAGGTTATCAGGTTATGCGCGAGGCTTCTTATCAGTGAGGCTAGTTATTACCTCTTGTGAATTGTCATAAAGATTAGTTTGGATGACTCTAGTATATAGCTTGTCATTACTAGTAAAGTATTCACTATATGACTAGCATTAAGCCTTAGAATTTTTGAGTTCCTCTCCTATGCATTTTAGACTTGCTGAAACATGATATGTTGGGTATGTATGTCCAACCTTACTGGTCTATTTTTGTTTTTTGAATGACTTGAGGACATCAAAATTCAGTTCAACAATCCCCTCCATAGGGCCTGAGCATTTTGGTCTAATTTGTTGAACAAATTAATGCTAATTTCCAGTCTCTTTGATCTGGTCGTTAGGCAATATCAAGCTCTGACGCTCTTCTAGAATATCTATAATCCATATATAGTCATTGTACTTTTCTACCCCAAACCCTAAAACTGTATGTTTTAGTTACAAATCATCTACAAAAACTTTCAAAATCCACACACATTCAGGGTCTCCTATGACCATCTTGTCTGGGAAGTGTCTAATTTGATTCTGCTCAGTTTTAAAGATGCTTATTTGTTCTTGTGTCCTCCTAAAAAGTCATTCATTGCTTGGAGACTGCTTAGTCATTCATTGTTCTTGTCTCCTATCAATGTTCTTTTGCAGAAAATCTTTGGAATCGATTGTCTGCTGTTATTAGTGCATCTATTGATATACTCTCTTTGAATTCTGTTCTCAACATCTTGACAGGAATTGGGGCCCTCAAGTCCTGGGAGGTACTCCTTGCTTGCAGTTCTCATTAATATTCTTTTGATGATTTGGTTTTGGAGAAACAAAATCAGATTTAAGAATAAAAAAGTACTTTCTAGAATTGTCAAAAAAGTATCTTCTAGAATTGCTTCTACTTCTCTCAAATGAAATTTTATTAAAGCCTCATGTCCTCTTCCATGCAAGAATTTTGTATTTTGAAAACTTTTGCCATTTTTAAGTGTTTGGATTTGGTCTAAAACACATCTTTTCCCCATTATCAACACATGCATGTTTGCTTACTTTTTTGTTGAATGTTGATTTGATTCAAGAAATGGACACTCTAGTGTAGTTGATACTTCAAGAAAACATAAACCAAACAAAGAAGCCTATAGGCTGATGGTCTTATTTATTAATTACTAGCCCTCTAAAATTGATTCTTGGGGAAGCAAGTAATTTGATACTTAGGAAAAATTGCTCTGGTAAATTTTTTTTTTCTCATTTTGATGTCTCTAGAATCTTAAAATAACAGGCTATAAGTTGTTATGATGTTAATTCTGGTTTTGTTTTCTGTGTATGCTTTAGCTATAAACATCTCCTTTTAATGTGACGTATTATTTTGCAATTGCTGTGCTATTTTATTTTGTACTTCCTGTCTTCTAATTTATTTTGTAATAATCACTGGGGACAAAAACTGGTTTGCCATGAACAACTTTTTAGACATTTTACCCTTAAATTGATATCTTGTTCCTTACTTGTTTTGAATACATGTTTGGTTGGTGCAGACTGTGATTTGAGCTAGTTTGGATAACTTGTTTCATTTGCTTACTTGGACAAATTTTGGTTTTGTTTTGGTTGATATTTTTCAAAATCATTATGTATATCAATCTTAATAATACCTAAAATTTCCAGCAATACATGGTCTTGCAATACATTTTTTGTGATCAGTTTATTTCTTCTTCCATTGTCGAGTCATACAAAAGATAGCATTTGGTTGTAACTTATTGGCACGTTGCTTGTTATCTTTACCTTCTAGCCAGCAGATCTGGACATGGTGGAGTCGGGTTTGAAAATTAGAGGTCTTTTTATTTTTTTTTCCATATAAATCCTTTTGCATTTTGTCCATGTTCTGCATTTCATGTGAGTGTATCATATGTTATCAGGTAATTTTTAAGAAAATATTTTACTTCTTTTTGGATGATGTCTTGTCTCAGCGGCACATGTATGACCTGGTACTTGTAGAGTATGCTCTTCATGTAGATAATTGGAATTTCAAATTTGGATTGTGCATTTAGTGCTATTAGACTAGTTACTAAGCCAATAGCTTAATTCCTGTTCTGTTTTATTAAGCAGCTGGTTTTGGAGTCTTCAACTTTTCTTCCCCGTGTGTTGATTTAAGTCTGTATGTCTTTTCTTCAAATTGCCATCATTTTGAGAGTTTTATTATATGCACTTATTTTGCATTATTGTTGTTTATGTTTTCTTCTGGTGTAAGGACACCCTTTTCTTTTTTTGGTCAATAGAAGAAAAGAGTCCATTGAAGCGTTTTATTACCTTTCCACAAGAGCACCATTGAAGCAATTCCAAAACTTTTTATATGTACTGCAGCTTCAATGTATCAAATACGTTCATCATTTTGGACCTCATTTTGGCAAACCAACCTATGACATTATCTTAAACTCAGCTGTAAGAAAATAAAATTGCCCATAAAAAAGGTTGTGTTATTTCTAGGTTGGGAAAAATGTCTTTGTGAACTATGGTGGACCGATGCTTGAAAGTTGCTCGAAATTCTAACGACAACCCACCCCTGGTACCTTCACGTCCTCGTGAATGAGACGGTGCTATGATTGATGTAGATTCGAAAAAAAAAAACAAGAGAGGTAGAATATAAGGTGAAAAATACCAAGTGCTTCATGTTATTGGTTTTTTAGATGAAAAATATTACTGGTTAGTAATTTTCCTTTGTTAGGGGGGAGAGTAGAGTTGGAGCCCATGTTAGTTAGTTCATTCAATGTCCTCATCTCATCACTTAGACCACGCTTTTTGACATGTGTTTTATCGGTAATCAATCATCCTCAGTACATCATAGATTATGGTGAGTTCAATTTCTAAAAGCACTAAGAACATCTTGGCTCAATTACTCATAATTTTTTTTACAAAGCTGAGGCGAAGAAGAAAGAATACCAAATATGACCACAGGGAAGATGGCCAATGGTTTTGTCGCCACCTACTTGATAACAATATCAGCATTGCATTCCATGAATTACTTATAACTATGCACGTAAACAGCTCCTATCGCTAATATTTTACGTCTTAACTGAGCTCATTTGTCATTTTTTCTTGTTAATTTCACGATCACAAACTTTCATGACTGATTAGCATTATAAATAAAATTCAAGTGGATTTGACTTCATGCATCTTCTTGCACAGACCACAGGGGAGGTACGGTGTCTGATCAAAATATAGGAAGCACCTCTAAGATGTCCGATTAAAATATGTCTCCAAGTGATCGACCTATCTTTAAAGACCGATATGATACTTTGAGTTGATCAAGCAATATAAAAATTCAATAAGTCATCAACATGCGAGTCAAAAGCTTAAGACAAATTAGTCAAAAGCTACTTTTTAGACTATTGAGTCATAGACGAGATGTCATAAATAATTGTGTAAACATGTTTATAGTCTTGATCATTACTATTATTGATTCATGTTACGGTTCTCTATATTATGAAATGATAGTTTTAATTGTTGGTTTGTGCCTATGTGTACCTTTTGTGCTTATGTGTGGCTGTTTTATGTCTCGCTTAACATTTCAATTAAGACTAATGTCATGATATGTGAGACTCCATAACAATATGGTATGAGAGCCAATCATCTTGTGCATAAAAGGGGGGGTATATATGGTATGATTGTGATAAAGAGAATGAGTAAGGAAGGAAATAAATTAACTCTGAAAACACCTCAACTAAAAAATCAACATATTACTCTAAAAAGAAAGTTTTTAGTAGGTCATAGGTGACTCTCCTTTACTCTGTTGGAAGCGAGTGTCTCAGCACCACAAGATTTTATTTTGTGGTGGTAGCTGAACGAGTAGGATATATATTATCCTATCCACAAACAACCAAGGTAGTAACTCATTACAATGCATGATATGCTATGGTAGGTTAGGTAGCTGCTCCAAATTTGACACCGACAAAATGGCCGAGAACGAAACGGTGCGTTTCGGCATCATAGGCTGCGCCAACATCGCTAGAAAAGTGGCTCGAGCCATTGCTCTCGCCCCCAACGCCGCTCTCTACGCCATTTCAAGCCGTTCTAAAGAGAAAGCTGAGAAGTTCGCCGCTGAAAACAGTCTACCAACAAGCGTGAGAATCTACGGGAGCTATGGTGAGGTGGTGGAGGATTCAGGTGTGGATGCCGTGTACCTCCCACTCCCCACAAGTCTGCACGTGCGGTGGGCGGTTACTGCTGCGAATAAGAAGAAGCACGTGTTAGTGGAGAAGCCTGCTGCTCTTGACGTGGCAGAGCTTGATCTGATTTTAGAAGCTTGTGAATCCAACGGCGTGCAGTTTATGGATGGTGTTATGTGGTTGCATCACCCTAGGACTGCCCACATGGAACACTTGCTCTCTCTTTCCAATTTCAAGTCTATTGGACCTGTTCATTTTGTAAGTCGATAATTTCATAAATACTTTCTTGATTAAGGACAATTTCATAAATAGTTTATAGATATCCTATGCATGTACTTATGACATATCATTTCTTAGAAATAAGTTATGACTAGTTTAATTCACTTTAGGAATTAGTATGGATTTAGTTTAGTTTGAAGAATTTAATTTGTATGCATATTGACATTTTTGTGGTTATCTAGGTTTGAATTTGGCATCTCTACCTTACAGAGTCTGATTTATGATAAACAATAACTTAGTAGATGTTACTAAATGAACATAATAGTCATTTCCTCCATCAATGAAAAAACTCGATTACCACACCAAAGTTATATTGTGGCAAACATATACTAAGTACTAACTGGTGTTTTCATTTACCCGCTCACACACTATACAAAAACTAAATTGTGGCTAATATAAACTAATAATTAGATTCTTGTAAAATGGTTATCGAAATATTTAGTAATTATTACTAAAGAATTCATTAGTATTATAAGCCGTTGTCGTATATAAGTTATGGGTAGTATTTGTCATTCTTTAAGCCGATTGAAAAACATTTAATAAAAGAAAGAAATTTTAGTTTTCAGAATTCGAATCTCGACCTACTACTTTAAACTCATTCGGTGTCCCTTGGTTAATCACTATATAACTGCTAAACTAAAAGTTTCACTACAAAATAAAATACAGAGTAAACAGTACTTTATAGTATATAACTCTATTTATTTTTGTGTTGGGTTTAATTTACACATATGCAATGAATAATGTATTATGTTTTGAAGATCCACAGCACATCAACAATGCCAACAACACCAGAATTCTTGAATAACAACATCAGAGTGAAGCCAGAGCTAGATGCTCTTGGTGCACTTGGTGACTTAGCTTGGTACTGCATTGGTGCTTCCTTATGGGCAAAGAGCTACCAACTGCCGACCACCGTCACAGCTCACCCCGACGTCACCAGAAACGATGCCGGCGTCATATTATCAATCACAACCTCTTTGCAATGGGACAAACCAACACAAACAATTGCAACCATTCATTGTTCATTTCTTTCTCACACATCCATGGACCTAGCTATATGTGGTTCCAATGGGTCACTGCATCTTAGGGACTTCATAATCCCATATCAAGAGACTAGTGCTTTTTTTGACTTCACACTTGGTGCAAAGTTTGTTGACCTTCACATTGGTTGGAATGTCACACCAGAAGAAGTTCATGTACCCAATAAGCTGCCACAGGAAGCTCTAATGGTGCAAGAGTTTGCTAGGCTTGTTGCAAGTATTAGAGATAATGGGTCTTATCCTTCTACTAAATGGCCTGAAATTAGTAGAAAGACTCAACTGGTAGTTGATGCTGTGAATAAGTCCTTAGAGCTCGACTGTAAACCTGTTGCTTTGTAATTGTAGGTATATAGTTACAAAATCATTACTGCTCTTTATTCAATTTATCTGGATACAGGGGTGAAAAAAAATTACTATCAAAATTGTTAGTTCATAGGATTGTTTTAATATTTTATTTAAAATATCGCCACTTCTACTCTTTTTTTTCCCATAAGTTCGTCACTTCTACTCTAATATAATAAAATCATATGCTAGCACTTTTACATTTTTATACATCTTAAAATTTTGCTATTTGTCACAATTTAGGGGTAAAATCGACATTTCCCCACTAAAAAACAAAAAAAAGTAATTTTTTGTCAAAAAAAAAAAGTAAACTTGACGCGCTCACACGCGTGTCAGCTTTTATTTAAATATTTTTAAAAATAACTTTTCTGTTTTTTTGTAAATTCTGTTTTTAAAAAAGCAGTTTTTTTAAAAAAAATATCATTTTTCATATTTTTTCCCAATTTTTTTTTTATTTTTTTGTTAAAAACTTTAAAATACTTTTTTTTATTAATAGTAAATTAGTCACTATTTTTATAATCTACTAAAGCTACTAAAATTAATCATTTCTTTTGACAAAGGTAAATATAATCATTTTAACAACTATCCATTGTCAAAAAAAGACGTACATTTAACAAAAGTTTTAAAATTAATTTTTTTTCAAAACATTAATTATTTTTTTCGTAAAATTATTTTATCAAATTAATATTACACTCAATAATTAAATAATCTAAAATTTACTATTTACTATAATCTCTCTAAAATTTACTAATTACTATAATCTCTCAATAATTAAATAATCAAAAATTTTACTATTTATTATAAAAAAATAAGTCATAATACGCGGCAACAGGAGCGGCAACGAAATTAATTAAACGAATATGATTTAATTAATATTAAATCATATAGAAAAATATGAGTTAAAATGTTGCAACGGGAGCGATAACGAGAGACTAGCAGTGGCAACGAGAATAAAAACGAGAGCGCCAACGAGAGTGCCAACGGGAGGGCCAACTAGGATGCAAACAGGAGGGGCAACGGGGATGCATATTTTACCTATAATGTCCAAATACATTATTATGGATCAATATAATTCTGATTGTCAACAGGGATGCATATTCCACTTTGAATTTCAAATAATACATTTTGGACATTGTTCACAACTTATAAATATCTTCCAAATTACTATTATGACTTCATAGCAATACACCGACCATATAGTATCACCCGTGCATATGCACGGGTAAAATACTAGTAGTTTACACTCAAGTTATCTTACTCGAAATTTATTTAAGGGCAAATCGCCAAATATTGGTATCTAAATTTACACACCCTCTCGTATTTGTTGAATGTAATTCAAGTTGGTCGAATTGTCGAATCCAAGTTGGTCGAATCCAAGTTGGTCGAATCCAAGTTAGTCGAACTGTTGGACGCAATCCAAGTTGGTCGAACTGTTGTATGCAAACCAAGTTGGTCGAATAACTATTTTTACTCACTAAGTAAATATAGTTAGTTAAGTGTTTCTCATGTAATTTGTTTTAGTGTTGTTCATGTCATCAGTCCACGTGTATTAGTGAACTCCTCGTGTATGTACAGTTGTAATAGTGAGCCTATAAATACAAGTGATGGTGGTAATCAAATTAATTGATCACACACCACAATATCAGTTTTTCTGTTATTTTGCTTCCTTCGACTACGGCTACATCTCTTTTCAACTAACTAACTTTGTAACCAAGAACACTCTGTTCTTGGTAAAATTCCGTCGTGATAACTGAGTGAATGTGAGGAACACTGAGTGAATATGTTCCAACAGTATTTAGGTTCTAAAGTATATGAAAATAAACACTATTTCATTTTTTTAGACAAGCAAAATAGCATTAAGGGAATACAAAGGGTACTCCAACCCGTAAAAATACAAAGGATAGGGGGTCCCGTTAAAATCTCTTGGGACCAAAACCCAATGGAAAAAAAACTAGAGAGGAAAAAGAGTATCCCCAAAAGTAACAAGAAAGTATACCATCTAACAATACAACATCAAACAAAACAACAATAAAGAATTCCTTCTAAAGAAATTGGGCTCACTGTCTCTCCCTCATGAATCGCGTGTGATGTAGCAAGAAATGCAAAACCACGGCTTCTAAAAGCAACCACCTGAACATGCGAAAAGTGGTAGTAGAGGAGGTAGCGCTAACTGATTACACAGTAGCAACATGATGCTTTGTTGCTATTTAAGCTCCCTGCGGCTATTGTGCTCTCCTATTGCGTGCCTGCAAACAGTTCCCTTTGTCCATTACCTTCGTATCGTCCTGTCTAGCCATTTCTCTACACGTTTCTAAATTTTAATTGTCATTTTTCAATAGCAATTTTTTTTAATTAGTTCATAAAAGTATGTGATATCGGTAAAATTACTTTCTAAAAGTTTAATAAATAGTCTCTTACAAAGACTAATAAGACAAATTTATATAAATTGGGTGCAAATTTAGGGACATTAATGCATATTTAAAATTTCACGGGGTTAATTTTTTTTTATCTGGAAGGGTAATTAGGATTTTTTTTCCGGGGGTTTTGAGTGAACCCACTCATGATACTGTATCTAAGTTTTATTAATCTTGAATAAATTACGTATTTGATGTAGGAGTAGATTTGAATAGAAGTTTCACAACTTGGTGAGTGTATTTTGGATGAGTTATTTGCTTCCTTTTAATTGAAAATCTTTATCAAAATGGGTGTATAAAGACAATTGAAACTCCAAGACTTTGATAGCTTGCAAAATTTGCTATCAGAAAATGTATGTTATGTAAAGAAACTGTCTTCACCAATCAGGATATAATGTTTTTGAGCGGACTACTACAGCAATATTCTACGAGATGCCCAAGTTGGCTTCTGCTGCTTCATCACCAAGCGGTTCTCGACGCTCTCGCGATTCTTCATCACCAACCCCGGCGGCCAAAGTTGGCTTCTGCTATTTCATCACTAAGTGGTTCTCGACGCTCTCGCGCTTCTCCATCACCAACCCCTCCGAGACCTCTTTGTCCGAAGCGAGGCCTCCTGGAGAGCCGGTGTCCTGGTAATAGTCTTGGCATTCATCTCTTTTTATCGAAGCCACATAAGAGCAAAGATATCGACTAGTTACCAGATCCCTACTTGGTTTCTTGATGGTGGCAATATCTTCGTTTTAAGTTTGTGCTGTACTGGGAAAACACTGGAAGTTTCTGGCTTCAATCGCGAACAACAACAACAAAACTTACGTCAAAGCTTCGGTGCTTATTCTAGTTTCAATTGGAGCTGCACTGTGCGATTATTCTTCATTTAGACCAGAAATCATCGATGGATTTGCAACTTTAGCCAATATATGTTTGGCAATACTTTACCTATGCTCCTTTCACATTTTCCATTTAGTTTTTTTTTGTTTTGACAACAACAAACTCATACTATTTCATTAATAATAATAGTCTCAATACAGGATGGAGTAAAATAAAAAACATAGAAACAAGAATTCAATCTTGATGCTCTCGCTAACGTATGAGTTGCAAGATTTGCTTGTCTCCTCACAAAGCTTACCTGCAAGCTTGGAAAATTGGATAAATAAGTTCTACAATAAGACAAAAGCACATCAAATTCGGTATTAGACCGTAGGTCTGTCTTCAATCCATGTACAACTGGTAAGCAATCCAGCTCTATGAACATTGATGTCAGTCCCAAATCTCCCAACCAAAGAAGCGTTTACCAAAGTCCCATTGCTTTTTGAGGTGTTGGAGTGTCATTAAACCACATTTTTTCCCCTTTAACAAATGCACCGGAAGAGTCTCGGATACACATACCTATACCATACTTGTTATCATTAGTAAAAAGAGCTGCATCGAAGTTACATTTGAGCATTCCGGTGGCTGGTTTTTCCCATTTAATTTGCTGAATTTGCTGTTCTACATCATCAGCCACTGCAGGTCGAAATTTCTCCAGCCCCCACTCATGGAAGAAGTCCAAAGCACGATTAACCACTACACCGACCGGCTGCAACACCCCCTCCCACACCTTATCATTCCTCCTACGCCAAATAGCCCACAACATTATAACAAATCTTGTTTTATTACTGCCTGTTAGCTTTGTCAACAGCTTAAAGAAACACTCCCGGAAACTTTCAGATTCATCCATCGCTGCCTTAACTTGCTGCAGCAAACCAGCTCCTGTCCAAACATTTTCAGAATGAATACAATCGAAAAAAGCATGACATTCGTTCTCCAGATTCCCCTTACACATCGGGCAATGATTCTCGCACATAACATGTCTCTTAATAAGATTACTACGAGTGGGCAACACGTCCCTTACCACACACCACAAAAACAATTTTACCTTTGGAGGAATTTTCAATTTCCACAAACTCATCCACTCCCCCTCTATATGTAATCTAGAATTGTCCACAAGGTCTGCCATTATTGTGTAATAAGCTGACCTCACGGTATAAATTCCACTCTTGCTCCTACTCCAAATCATTTTATCACTTTCACTTAATATAAGACATGGCATGGATTTAATAATTGATGCTTCATCAGAATTAAAAATCTGGTTTACTAACCTTACATTCCAATCCCTTGTATATGGATCAATCAAATCTTTAACAGTGAAATGTTCTGTTCCCGGTACCATCGGTGATCTAACAAAGCTGTTCACTCCACACCGGCACACTCTCACCATTACCAATCCTCCATCTAGCTCCCAAATTAACAACAACCTGAGAAGCGAAGATACTACGCCAAACATAACTGGGATTATGGCCCAAGCGAACCCCCATGAAATCACTTTGAGGAAAATATTTTGCTCTAAACACTCTATTAATAATAGTATCTGCACGTGTCATTATGCTCCATGCCTGCTTCCCTAGCATTGCCAAATTGAAGCTTTTAAGATGTCGGAACCCCATACCTCCAAACTCTTTCCGAATAGTAAGCTTTTCCCAGCTAAGCACATTAATACCTCTCCTTGCACCACGATTAGTTCCCCACCAAAAAGAGTTCATCATTCTCTCTAGCTCCTCACCTAGAGTAGTTGGAATTAGGAACACACTCATACAATAAGTAGGGATAGATTGAGCAACTGATTTCAATAAAACCTCTCTACCTGCTTTGGACAGATGATTCCCCCCAACTTTGAATACGCTTCCACATCCTATCCCGAAGATAGCCAAAAATCTGCTTCTTATTCCGACCAACCATCGACGGTAGTCCCAAATACTTTCCGGTGCCTAGACTTTCGCTAACTTCAAGTAAAGACATCACCTCTTCTTTATTCTCCGGAGTTGTATTCCTGCTAAAGAAAATTTCTGATTTCTGCATGTTGATTGCTTGACCAGACGCCCTTTCATAAATGTTGAGAATAGTTTTTAGGTTTCTACTCTCCTTGCTATCTGCCCTGCAAAACAAGAAACAATTATCAGCAAAAAGTAAGTGTGTAAGGGATGGAGCCCCCCTACACACTCTCACTCCATGGATATCACCTCTAGCCTCAGCTCTCTTTAGTAGTGTAGTAAGACCCTCCGCACAAATTATAAAAAGATCGGGTGATAGTGGGTCACCCTGTCTAAACCCTCTCCCTGATGTTGTAACATCCTAATTTTTTTTTTATATTTTAGAATGTAATTAAGTATGTGTGTTTGCTTAGTAAAATAATAATAAAAAATAAAATAAGAGATGTGTGTGTGGTGGGTGGGAGGATTCTAGAAACAAGAAAGAATAGATTTTTAAAAAAAAAAAAAAAACAAGATGCGTAGGATTATAAAAGAAAACAAAAGAAAGAAAAAGAAAAAGTAGAGACTAGAGAGAGACCGAGAGAAACCGTGAGAGAGACCAAAGAAGAGAACAAAAAAGAGGAAGAAGAAGAAAGAAGAAACATGAGAGAGGGAGAGAGAGAGAGAGGGATTCGATGGAGAAGAAGAAGAGAGAAGCTAGCTTACCAATCTTGGAGCATACATGGAAGAAAAATAGGAGAAGGAAGAGGAAAAAGTTAAGGTTCCAACAAGAAGAAAAGGAAGCTAAAGTCAAGATTCTAGGGTTCTACATCTTCTCCAAAAATTCCTTCAAAAGAGGATTTTCCATATCTCGCACACAGATATGGCTGGAAACATCAAGTAAATTTTTTTATGTATATATTCTATGTTACTGAGTTGTAAAACTCACTATGTTTGGGGTGATGTTTCTAGGTTACAGGTGAATGTTGGAAACTAATAAGCAAATCCGGAATTGCTTGTTAGGAGTCCAATATCAAAGTAAAAAGTGAAGGCAATGTCGGTCGGATCACCGTCAGAGTCTTTGTGAGTCTTCTGGTTTGTTTATGTGTACAATTATAGGATTAGTGAAAGATCTATGAATTTTCCTGTATTCATATAAACTTTTTCAGTACAAGTTTTTATTTGAATGAGATTTTGAATGAATTTGTGCAAAAGTGTTCCTTTTATATGCCAGAGCAATTGATAGTCTTAAGTAGTGTCCTATAAGACCAGGGTGTGACAGGTGTGATAGGACCGACTCTCTCACCATTAACCAAAACTGAGTAGCTCATTGTTTCCAAGCACATCACCATCCAACTAACCCACCTCTCATCGAAACCGAGTTTCAACATCATAAGTCTCAAGAAACCCCGATCAACTCTATCATATGCTTTGCTAATATCGATCTTTAAAGCCATTTCACCAATCTTCCCTTTAGTACGACACTTCAAATGATGGATAGTTTCAAACGTCACTAGAACATTATCAAGAATGGAATGATTTTCAACAAAAGCGGATTGCTCCAATCCAATACACTTATGCAATAAAGGTTTGAGTCGATTTGCAAGGACCTTTGAAATAATTTTATACGTGACATTACAAAGGGATATTGGTCTCAAATCCTTCATAGACATAGGATTGTCCACCTTAGGAATTAAGACAATATTTGCATCATTCAAACCCATAGGGAATTCTCCTGTCTCTAGCCATTCTTTCCCTGTATGAAACAACTCCATCCCACATAAATTCCAAACCTCTTGAAGAAAGCCGGATTCAATCCATCCGGACCCGGTGCCTTATCGAAATGCATTGAAAAAAGAGCATGTTTGAATTCTTCAAATTCAAGAGGCTTGAGTAGTTGCTCATTATCTCCTTGGTTGACCCGTGGCTGTACCAAAGAAACAATGGGATCATAATCACCAATAGATCCTTCAAACAGAGTGTTAAAATACTCCCTAGCAATAAGACACATATCTTGTTGGTTTGTTGCCTCCACTCCATCATCACCAATCAGCTTTGTAACATGATTTCGCCTTTTTTTACACTAGCCATTGCATGAAAAAAACGAGAATTTGTATCCCCATCCCGAAGCCAATATACATTTGCCCGTTGTTTCCAAAAAGCTTCCTCCTATGCCAATAGGGTACTCAAACGTTGCTTCTTTTCTACTAACGACTCCCACTAGGCAGCAATCTCATCTCCTCAATACTCCTTCGACACTCATTTATTTCCACACGGTAACGAGCTCTTAGCCTCCTCCCCCAAGCATCCACGGCTTGAGTACACTGATTTATTTTTGACATAATAAATAAATCCATTTAGGTTTTGAAATTGGTCTTTTTAGCTTTTTTCTTGGCTCTGCGAATGTTGCGATGCTAAAGAAAGACTGGAGGTTGATTTTAGTCATAATAGTGGTTAATATGATACTTTTCAGGTTCCACTTTCACATTCATTAGGAAGCTTTGTAATATTTTGTTTTTTGTTTTTGTCTGGTATATGAATCTAAAAAAGTGAATCAAAAATTGTAGTTCCTTTTTTTAAAAAAATATTCTACGAGATGCCCACTACTCCTAATTTAAAGAGTCAAAATCTAAATATTACATAATATAATAGCTCACAAGGCGAGCCATAGCTCTCATCCTTATCTACTTTTCTAATATAATCTAATAAAAATATATGCTAGCAATTTTATATTTGTAGACATTTTCAAAATTTGATATTTGGCACAAATTAGGGATAAAATAGTAAAATCACCACTAAAAATTAATTAAAAAATATACAAAATCATTCTTCTTCAATAATTAAAATCAAATACAAAATTATTCTTCTTTAGGCCACAAAACACAAGAAAATGAGGGGGAACGATGTTCTTCTTCAATTAGCAATCCCCAACCCCTCGTAATCAAAATCTGAAACCCAACAACAGAAAACGAAATCAAACCTCCTTTCTCTCCATGCGATAATCACTGTTTATGGCACTCCAACAACAACAACAAACTTTCAAATTCCCAATTCCCAACATAATAAATCTCCATTAAAAACTCCTAATTTTCATCCAATCCTTAAATCAAACCCATATTTCAGATCCGATTATCACACAGACGTCATAGAACAGATGCAAGCAATGTTTCCCGTTGACATTGTTCCATCAAAACCGTTACGGAACCTCAAAGCGATTTCGATAGATCCAGAAGATTCATGCTCAAAATCAAGAACAGAAACTAGGCACAATTTGATTTCAGAGAGGGTTTCGATTTGATTCCAGACAAAGGGTTTTAATTTCAGAAATTCATCTTTCGATTTCAGAAGTTCTCGGTTTGAGGGGTAGGAGCGAATTATGTGACTACGGCTCAAATCTAAGTATAGAAAAAAAAATTGAACATGTTTTTCTCTTTTGACAAACTATTTAAACAGAAGGAAGATGTCCTCTCACTTCAACCTATTAGATGTCAATAGACATTAGAAGCAAAATGTTACCATAGAGCTATCAATGCTGTCATGATGGAATTTACAAATTCTTCCTAAAGCAGAAATTTCAATATCGTATGCTCTTGCAAACCAATCTATTTGGATCATTCATTATAATATCGAGTTCTACCATTATCCCTAAAAAGCATAGAAAGCAGACTTAGTTGTGAAATAATTGATAATACATGGGGAGAATTATAGAGCAAACAACATACTATTGACAAAAGGCTTGAACTGTGGTGTTCCAAATTCAGCACAAATTCGAATTCCCCTAAATGCCTCCTAAAAAATGGGCAAAATAAATAATAAGATATTCACCAAATGTTTCAAGAAAAAAACGAAAAGTCTAATATCTAGGCTGCAACATTACGGTCGAGTTTGAGATACATCAATTGCATTTGACTGTGATTATCTATAATCTAAAATAAGGATCGCGAGCATGACCACGATGGCAATTTAAAATCTTGAAAATTACAACATTAAGAATGAAACCAAGCTGGCAAAAATCAAGAACAGTGTTATTAAAGCCGGACCGGACCGGTCGGACCGGGTTCCGGTGCCCCACCCGGCTCGGCCAGCATGTTAGTCCGGTTCTGCATTTGGGCCGGCTATGACGTCATCGTGCCGGTCATCATGCCGGTTGGGCCGATCATCATCCCGGTTGGGCCGGCCATCATGCCGGTCGGACCGGTCATCATGACATATTTATAATTTTGCGGATATTTTATTTCTTATTAAATTTAAATATTTTATCATTTTACTTAATTACAATTATAAATACAAATACTTTCTTAGTATATATTATAATTTTTGAATTTATTTAATATAGACAGGCTCATGCGGTCCGACCAAAGACCCACCGGCCCGACCAAAGAACCAGTGACCCAGTGTCTTGACCGGCTCGATGACCGGTCCGGCTTTAATAACATTGATCAAGAAACCTCTTTGATTTCAGAATTCTTGTCACTGCATGCTTCCCGCAAGAATGGCAGATAATTTGCGCAATACCTTCAAAGTAAAACAAATAGAAGTTAACTTTTATAATGTATATCATATATAATTGCATCGATAAATATATGAAAAATACAAGAAAAACAGAAAAAGGTCAAAAAGACTACTTGTGAGCTACTTCATGACAACGTTGTGCAACTATGTTGATAATTGACAGAGCAATACTTCTCTCCTTAGCACTTTCTTTATCCTAAAAGCGGAAGGGTGAAAAGCATTAAATAAGAGGAATATATAAAATATGGATTTAGTATATTATACTAAAAATTTTTACACCATCAACGAACCACAATTTGACACGATATTAAAAATAGTTGAATATTCTCTTAACTACATAAAAAGTCATATGAGTTGTGATCTATAATTGTTGTCGGTCTAAAAACCTTTTACACCAACGGTGGTGCATAACAATTAAATTCATGAAATGTTATGAATTTGACCAAATAAGCATTACTAAATTGTGTTTGTAACTTTTTCATATGCACTGAAAAATCCAGCATATTTTTTTACCTGAAGTAATAATAACAATTTTCCCATTAAAATGTCCACATTCTGGTATGATGCTAAGCTTTCTGGAAGAGTATTCTTAAAAAAAAATAGCATTGCTGAGGCAGCTTGTTCCTAGAAAAGCAACATAAGAGATTATCAACTTGTAAGACATGTTTCAAAATGTGTTAAAGAAGATATACATGTTGATGATATTAATAGTGTGTTTAGCATGATATTAACCAGATAATACCATACCTCCACTTTTTGGTCCTGATCATTGACAAGTGCAATAGTAAAAGCATGAACAAATCTATGATGATAAAGGAGTTGTGCCACTTGAACAAAGTTTATAGGCATCTCCATAAAAGTAAAAACTGCCAACCGAACTTGAACATGGGGGTCTTGAAATAACTTCAAAATTTTGGTTACCACTTCCGCTAGAAAATTTTCCATCAATACCTGCAGGAATGTAGGTTTTGTAATTAACCACTAAGATAATAGTTTCCACTCACTTTTTAGTTCTATATATTTAGGTTCACAATAGGTATTGAATGATATTATATTTATCAATTCTTTTCGTAAGTTAAATGTTGCTATCAAGAAGTTGTTTAGATATTTCTCAAAGTTTTATATACATGATACAAATATAGATTTTTTTTCACAAAAATGATCTCTAAATCCCTCCAAGAGAAATAAATAGATGCAATGATATGAAAAATGTGATAGACAAATGATGTAATTGGTAGAGAGAGAAGAGAGAAATTGGGATGTTGGACGAATATTGAGAAATTTAGAATGTCCAAAAATCATGATTGTTTTATTAAGAGAAATGATTTTCAGTACAATAAGAAATAAAAAATGACATGGCAAAAGAAATTCTTAAATAAAAAACACATACACATTTCTTACATTCCTTACAAAACCTATCTGTACCAAATAGACACTCTTTTATTAGTAACAAAGTTTCTTAATAACCTTCAACATAACCGGACCAAATCACAAAAACACCACCGGATATATTTGGACCACACTAAGAATCCAGCAATAGCATACACCATGCTTTCACCAAAAAAATACACCATGATAAAAATATAGTATAAAAATGTTTATTTTTTATTTTTTATGTGCAGGTACAATAGTCAATAGAGTCACTGTTTTCCAAATAATGAACACACAATGCATCCTAGTTTCCAAGCAATCAAAAGAAATAAAAAAATTGTATTGAGCAGTTCTTAATGTAATCATCCTAGGGTTTTGTCATATAATTATTCTATGAAGTTTTGATGAGAGAGTAGTAGTTGTTATGATAAGGACATCAATACCATTTCATCAGAGAACTCCTTGGCAATAACAGTGAGCAATGTAATTCCGGCATGGCGCTTTTTCCATTCCATTGCATCCAAGTAATCCAACAACAGTTCATAAGCAACAGGCACAATTTTGCTCCCTCCAACACCAACACATAGCTTCTTCAAACAATTGATTCCAAATCCATTCACATCCTCATCACCTTCTTTTTTCTCTTCATCCAATCTGTTCTCTTCTTCAGCACAAATCTCCAACGTCTTCATCGGAACCATAAACAATCTAACCACCGTCTGATGTGGCAGATTCACCAACACTTGCTCACACTCCTTCAATTCCGTCATCGCCGTCACCAACTCAAACGCCAAACGATGCGTAACTTCACTCAAGCCAGTATTCTCAGCGATCTGAAGCATGTCGAGAATCATATCACTCATATACGGCTTCAACAACATAGGCTCTCGCAAAACTAGGTTAGCCAACTCTGCAAACGCGCTTTTGAAATAAGTTTTCTCGTAACCATGCAGGAGTGTAAAGACAGAAACCATCATCGCACGTAGAAGATCGTGAAACAATGAAGGTTCAGAGAATAAACGAATTAAGCTCGCAACTGCACCAAAAGACGCAACCTGAACGTCGAGATTGCGAGAAGAAAGTGAAGATAAAATCGTTGAGTGAAGACCACGAACGGCGCCTTCACTGTTAAGGAGAGTGTCGGAGATAATTAAACGGCTGTCGTTTTGAAAAGAAGCGAAAACTAACAGTGCGAATTCACGGAACTTATCGTCGTTTGACGTGACGGAGGATAAAAGGAAATCAAGAATCTCATGCCAGTGTTGATGAGTTTGATAGATAACGGAAACGATTTCAGCGAGGACGACGGACGTTAACCTGAGGACGTGGATTGACGTTTCTTGAGTTAGAAAATGCATTACATGACCTTGGAGACGGGCTTGGGCTTTAGGACGCAATTTAGGCCAGAGTTTACCGGGCTGAACGAAGTGGATGGTACGTGCGGCGTAAGCGCGCGTGGGGATATCGGAGCCGGAGGTTAAGAGGAAGAAGAGCTTGATCATGAGGAGATCTGGGTGGTGTTGTTTACAACATTGAAGAAACGCGATTGCTTGTGATCGTTGTTGTTGTTGTTGGGGAGAATAGAGGTGAGAGAAGAGAGTTTCAAAGGCTGTGTTGTCGTTAGAACTAAGAGCCTTGAACGTTTCAGATTGTAATTCAACTGGGAAATCTGAATCCATTGGAAGAGGGTTTTAGGGTTTCTGGTGTTTTTTCTTGCTGTTAACGAAGGAACCAAACAAATCTTGATTAGAAAAAGACAGAAGGGTGTGTGTGTATGTATTGCGGCTGAAAGGGAATAAGATAAACTGGGATACGCTGTTGCTGTTGCTGTTGCTGACGCTAAAAGCGCAGATATCTAAATATAAGTTTCAGATCCCTACTTCAACTCGCCAATATAATCTGTCTCTCACTTAATTTTTTATTCTTTTTTTTTGTTACTAGATTTTTATTTTTTTATGTATCTTATTTTATTTCTATTTTCTTCACTTTATTCCATTAAATTCTTTGGTTCGGACAATTGTTGGCTATTAATAGAGTTCTAGCTTTCAACAAAAGACTAATATTCATTTGTATTTAAGATCAAATTTCAACACTGAGTTTGTCCACTGCGAATATCGAGTTCGTGAGCACCAAGTCGACCCCAAGTCCCAAGGTATATTAAGCCACAGAACCAAAGATTTTGGTTATTTTTTTAATTATTATAAAAGAATTTAACTAGTCATATTTTTTGAAAAACAAATTATATATATATATATGTATATATATATAGATGAAAATTATGTATTCAAGGAACACAAAACCTATCTAAAAAACCTCCGCACTCAACTAAAAATGGAAGGTCAATGTCAATGCACCAAAAGTAAAGAAACAAAACAAACAATACTTAAAACGGTGCAACCGGGCCATCCAAATGAAAATTGGTAAAACTACACAAATAAATTACTCATATCCCCTGGAAATACATTGCCTCGGCTCCACACACCACTCATAGAATAGGTTATGACTCGAATCAGCCTTAGTCAAAAACCAATTCCACGAGAGAAACTTAATTTGAAAGAGGTCTCTGAGTGATCTATGTAGGGTTAAAAGATAATTATCGATAGTAATAGAGAGCATCATCTTTATATGAGATCCGGTGGTATTGTCCGTAACGACCAAGGTAGCTGTTGGGTTGAGGATTTACCAGTGGCGGACCCAGGACCCTAGGCTAGCGGGTGCAAAAAAAAATTCATTTATAAAAAATGTTTGTACATAAGATTGTTTAATTTTTTTTTCAAATATCCTCACTTAATTTATTAAAAAGTTTATTGCAAATTGGGTGCAAATTTAAATTTTTAGGGGGTTCAAAAGTTTTTTTTTACATAGGGATACAAGTACAATTGTTTTTTCAGGCGATTCAAGTGAACTCGCTAAGTGGCACATAGGTCCGCCACTGGGATTTACATCTTTTGATGGTAGTGGAGATGCTTTGTACTTTTTCCGATGAAGAGTGGAGATGCTTTATATGCCGGATTTTGGGGTATTTATCATGGTCTCTCGCCATGTTGATTAATATGGGTTAATCAGACCCATCTGTGAAACTGACTGTCATGAGGTTGTCGACCTTATCATGAGTGAGAATGGCAATTTGTTCCATGGCCACTAAGTTGATTTCTCAAATATGTGACTTGTTGCGGATTCATCCCATCCATGTTCAATGTGTGTATTGAGAAGAAAATAAGTCTGCAGACTTCCTTGCAAATCTTGTTAGGAAGTGTTAGGCAATATGTTAGTTTTGTATGTTAGTTTGTGTACTCAATTAGTTAACCGAGTTAATATTCTGTTAGTGAGTAATTACACAGTTAAGCATGTTAGTTACTATCTAGTTACAACAATTGGTAATGGGAGGAAGTGCATAATTAATTATGCGATCCTTACTATCTAGTTATAATAAAGTCGATTTTGGTGTGCATAATTTTGACACATAACAATTGGTAGAGAGCTCTTATTAGGTCTTGGAAAGAAATCGCAATTTCAGAAATCAAGAAGAATGAATAACAAGAACGATCCTCGAGCTCTCATGGCAGATAACAAGCATTTCACACAACAAGCAGTTCTCAAATACGATGGTCACTATGACCATTGGTGCATGTTAATGGAGAACTTGTTGCGGTCAAAAGAGTACTGGAGTGTCGTGGAGAGCGGTGTCCCTTTGGTGGGCGCGACGACGACACCAGAAGAGATCAAGATCCCAGAGGATGCAAAACTCAAAGACCTAAAAGCGAAAAACTACCTCTTTCAATCAATTGGAAGAAATATCTTGGAAACGATACTCAATCCTGATACATCAAAGGACATTTGGGATTCGATGAGGTAAAAATTTCAAGGATCAACGAAGGTGAAGCGGACACAACTACATTGCACAAGGAATTTGAGGTTCTGGCAATGAAGGAAGGCGAGTCCGTCAACAAATATTTTTCAAGAACGTTGTCTATAGCGAACAAAATGAAGATCCATGGCGGAAAGATTCATGAAACGGATGTGGTAGAGAAGATTCTTAGGTTATTAAACCCCAATTTCAATTATGTGGTTAGCTCGATAGAACAAGCCAACGACATCACCGCCTTGGCAGTAGATGAACTTCAAAGTAGTCTCTTAGTTCAGGAACAAAGAATGGGAGGGAAAAAGGACGAGGAGCAGGTCCCAAAGGTGTCTTTTGGAGGCAGAGGCTTTGGAAGAGGTAGAGGACGGGGTGCAAGAGATGGTCGAGGCAGAGTTAGACAAGCCACCAACAAAGAAACAATGGAGTGCTACTTCCTATATACATCATTAGAAATAAAATGTTAATAAAATGTTCATAAATTATTGTCGGACTAATATGTTTTATGGAATTCAATTTTGGTAAGAAAGCGAAATTTTACTTCCTATATACATCATTAGAAATAATAAATTTATTAAATGTAAGATGGTAATTATCAACTCTAATAATTAATGTAAGACTACATGAGAATACAAAGTTACAATCTAACACGGATGAAGAATGCACTTTGAGTTCTATGCTTAGACAAGTAACCCATCACCGCCAAAGCCTCCAAATGGTGGTGGTGGGGAGGAAGCTATCATTTTGGGACATGGTAATGGGAGGAAGTGAAACGCCTCCACGCAAAGAGAAAGAAGATTTGGTGCAAGAGATTTTTTTTCTATAGCTAGAGAAGATGGGGATCGTTTGAAACCAAAGTGTTCCTTGGATGAAAACTACTCGAATGATCTTTGGATTCTGTTCTGGTAATTGGTCTGTTACTATTTGCAGTCCCCAGAGGCCCATTTTATCACTGGCCCATCCTCTTAGGTGAGCCCATAATTCAACGCTTCAGATGCAGCCAACACATCCAACGGTTCCTAATCATTAGGTCAACACCGTTCAAAACCTATAAATACCACATTCAATGCTCATTAAAGGCAAGTGATTTAACTCATAAAAATACTCTGTTTGACTACCTCACTGATTTGATCGTCGGAGTGTCATTACAGGACCAACACCTCAACCTCGACCGGAACGTTCGTCATCAAGGACCACATCTATCAACTACCTCGGACCGACCTCCAAGGTCAGAAGTACGGTACAGAACATTGGCGACCACAGTGGGAGAGTCAGTACTCAGACCTCGTCCCCTTTACCTTGATCAACGATGGCTCCGGTCCTACGTCCGAAGGCCACTAACCTAGCGGTCGAGCCTGTGGCCGACCCTGGTCAGCAGGTATTACCAGAGACCGTCCCACAAGAAACCCCGGAGGGACATGTGCAAGACGTCCCGAACCCAACTCAAGCTCAGCTTCAACATCCGAACGACAACTTCGTACTAATCCCTGCAAATTCGGTAAGGAACCGACTTCCGCCCCCTCCTCCGGTAACGGCTCCGCCGGCGCTTTCCGTTCCGGCCGACGCAGTCCAGCAGCTCGTGCAACTACTAGCCCGGCAGGAGTTGGCCAACCAGGCTAGAAGTTTCCGTTTCACCGAACTTGAAGCAGACGTGGCTGAGCTCCGGGCTCGGGGAATCGCCGACCTAGGCTCCCCGGAACCAGACTCCCCGGAAAGAAGGAACCCGGCTCGTAGGAGGAACCGATCTCCACCGGAAAGAAGGCATCGCTCGCCACGACCACATTCATCCTGGGCGTCGTCGTCCCCACGTAGGTGGTCGAGGAGCAGGGGGAATTCACCCAAGGAACAGGCACGACGCGTCGACCCTCATCGTCGTCATCGAACCCCTCCACGAGCGCAACCATCCAAGCGAAAAGGACCTTTTACGGAGGATATCGACAGTTACCGAGTCCCTCGGCACCTAGAAAAACCACCTGAAGGATTGAAGACCTACGACGGGACTGACGACCCAGACAGACATCTCGACCAATTTGACCATATCATGCAATATAGGAACGTCCCAGCAGAAATGAAATGCCGGATCTTTCCCTTAACGCTCGACAAATTAGCGTCGGAATGGTTCCGATCCCTGAAGCCGAACTCCATCTCAACTTGGGATCAGCTAGCAAAGATGTTCAGCGTTCACTTTAACTTCGCCAAAAGCAAGCCCAAAAACAAGATCGTACTAATGTCCGTGGTGCAAGGGGAGAGCGAACCTCTGAGAGATTACATTGAAAGATTCAATAGAGAAGCCTCCCAAGTCCGCAACTTGGACGACGCATTTCGGATATTTTTCATGACCCAAGGTCTGTTTCCCGGAAGTCCGTTCAAGAAGCATACCCTCAGGTGGGAACCCAGTACCTTGCAAGAGTTTCTCGAAATATCGCAGTGCTTCATCAACGAAGAAGAAAGCGGCAAGACCGGAAAAGTCCTAACACCGCTCGGACCTTCAAAATCACGAAACGAAAACCCTCGCCAGAACGACAACTGAGGGTACGACGGTCGAGCCAATCGGGATCCCCGGTCTCGAAATCGTCATAGCTCTTATACTGAGCTTAACGTTTCCAATGCACAACTCTATGGCGAATGCTGGGACGTAGAGTTTAAAAATGTCAGACCTCCCAAGCCCCTTCCACACCGTCCAGGCCAAAGGCTCAATAAGTACTGTCGGTACCACCGAAGTAATGGTCATGAGACAAACCACTGCAACGCCCTCAAGGACGACATTGAAGATCTCATCAAAAGAGGAAAACTGTCTACTTATGTTAAGAAGCCCGGAAACGAGGCAGCCGAGGTCAAACAAGATAAAGAGACTAATGTCAAGAGAGGAAGGAAGAATGCGAGCTCTGATGACGATGAACCCGACCCCGGACGACATAAGGCACCCTAAATTGTGTGAGTAACTCTTGTATCCGAAGTTGGTATTTCTTGAACTTCGGGAATAACCGGGGCAGTTTCAGGACGACGGCCCTCAACATTCTCTCCACCAGAAGCCATCGCGTTTGCGAGTTGCGGGGGTTGCTGGGATATCTGCCTACGAGTTTTGATAGGATATCCGCCCTCTGATTCTGGGATCTGGGGACGTGCTTTACCTCGACTGTTCTAAATTGTGTGAGTAACTCTTGTATCCAAAGTTGGTATTTCTTGAACTTCGGGAATAACCGGGGCAGTTTCAGGACGACGACCCTCAACATTCTCTCCACCAGAAGCCATCGCGTTTGCGAATTGCGGGGGTTGCTGGGATATCTGCCTACGAGTTTTGATAGGATATCCGCCATCTGATTCTAGGATCTGGGGACGTGCTTTACCTCGACTGTTCTAAATTGTGTGAGTAACTCTTGTATCCGAAGTTGGTATTTCAGCAAGGTCGGATCTTTGGTCTCGAATTGATTGTTTATTTGTGAAACGACCAAGAGTGAATCTATGTAGAGATTGATCTGAGTGACTCGTAGGTCAATTGCCAATCGTAGACCTGCGATGCAAGCCTCGTATTCTGCTTGATTATTAGTTGTTTGGAAAGTGAAGGTAAGGGAGACTTCGATGATCACTTTATCTCGGCTTTCCAACAGCAAACTCGCGTCGCTTCCTTTGGGGTTGGAAGACCCATCAACGTGTAAAGTCCAGATGTCGTTAACAGGATCTGCGGGAATCATTTCTGCTATAAAATCTGCTAGAACTTGGGCCTTCATTGTCGTACGGGATTCGTATTTGATTCCAAACTCGGAGAGCTCTACTGCCCATTTAATCATTCTTCCGGCAAGGTCAGGTCGGTGTAGAATCTGCCTTATTGGATAGTTGGTGCGTACGACTATCTGGTGTGCCACAAAATATGGTCTGAAGCGTCGGGCTGCGACTACTAAGGCTAGGGCGATTTTTTCTATTTGCTGATACCTGCATTCGGGTCCCTGAAGTGCTTTGCTTACAAAGTAAATGGGACTTTGACCGGTTTGTGTTTCCCGGATGAGTACGGCGCCTAAAGCTTCCTCCGAGATTGATAGGTATAAGTATAGAGTTTCTCCCTTGCATGGGCGAGTTAGGATGGGTGGTTCTGAAAGCGCTTTTTTGAGTTGTTGCAAGGCTTCGTCTTGTTCGTTTGTCCAGTCGAATTTTCCTTCGCCATCCTCCTTTTCTTTTTTTGAAAAGTTTGAATAATGGGAGAGATTTAAAGGCCGCATTTGACAGGAATCGGGATAAAGCGGCGATCATACCGTTGAGTTTTTGGACCTCTTTTTTGGAAGTCGGAGTCCGCATTTCAATCACGGATCGACACTTGTCAAGGTTTGCTTCAATTCCCCTCTTTGTTAAGTAGAAACCGAGGAACTTTCCAGCTCAGACACCAAAAGTGCATTTTTCCGGATTTAGTCTCATGCTATTTTTCCTGATTTCTGCGAAAATTTCTTGAAGGTCTTTTACGTGGGTGTCTTCCTGTTCACTTTTTGCAACCATGTCATCCAGATAGACTTCAACGGTCTTGCCTATCTGTTTTTGGAATACTTTGTTCATCATGGTGCTTTCTTCTTCATTGATGAAGCATTGGGATAGCTAGAGGAAATCTTGGAGGTTCTCTGGCTCCCATGTGTTTATGTGTTTTTTGAACGGGCTTCCGGGGCGCAGCCCCATTCCCATGAAGTAAACTCGAAAGGCATCATCGAGGTTCCGAACTTGAACTGCTTCCTTGTTAAACCTTTCTATATATTGTCTTAAAGATTCAAAGTTCTCCTGGACGATGGATGCTAAGACATTTTTGTTTTTTGGTTTGCTTTTGGAATGGGAAAAATTAGCTGAAAATAATTTGGCCAGCTGGTCCCAAGAGGAGATTGTGTTTGATTTGAGGGTCTCAAACCATTCTGAGGCTATTTTTTCCAATGTTAGGGGGAAAATTCGGCATTTCATCTCTACTGGAACGTTTCGATACTGCATTACTGTGTCAAAATAACTTAAATGTCTGTCAGGGTCGTCTGTCCCGTCATAGGTCTTCAAGCCTTCTGGTGGTTTTTCGAGATATCTGGGCACCGAGTAATGGTCGATCTTTTCCGTGAAAGGGCCTTTGCGCTCGGTTGTTTGATCCCGTGGCGGAGATCGGTGTCGATGGTGTGGGTGCCTGCGGTCATGAGGGCGATATCCTCGACGCGAACATTCTCTACTCCTGGATCGTTGCCTGGGAGAAGAGGATGCCAGAGAAGAATGAACTTCTGGCGAATAATCAGCGTCTTCCCTTCCGACGTATACTCCGGTTGGAGGCGAATGGGAAACATTCCTTCCGAGCCTATGAGGAGGAGAGCGATGGTAATGTCGTCTTCTAGGTGGGGATCGGTGGTGCTTTCGAGTCGGATATCTTCTTTCGGGGGAATCCCGGTCGGGCGAGACCTGATCTGGGAGATTCCGGGCCCGGAGCTCCGCCACCTGTTCTTCGAGATCCGTAAATCGGTAACTCCTCTCTTGGTTTGCCGCTTCATGTCGGTTCAGTAGTAGGATGAGCTGTTGGACAGCATCAGCCGGGACAGAAAGTGGATTTTGAACTTGCGCTTGAGTGGAGTCTGGAAGGTTTTGTACGAATCCTTCCGGGGTTGGCTGAGGTTCAGTCATACAGGGAATGACCGGTCTCTGGATCGGCTCGGGGGGGATACCCGCCGCGAGGCTGTTTTCCTTTGAACGAAGATTTCGAGTTGTCATTGATTAAGGTGAGGGGAGAAGATCTTGGTTTGAGACCTCCCACTGTGGTCGCCAATTTTCTGCACTGTACTTTCGACCTTGAAGGGTGGTCCGAGGTAGTTAGTGGTTGATGTCCTTAGTCAATGAACGTTCTGCACTGTACTTCCGACCTTGAAGGGTGGTCCGAGGTAGTTAGTGGTTGATGTCCTTAGTCAATGGCCGTATCCGGTCCTGCTGGTGTTGTACCTGCAAAGTCACTCTGATGCCAAAGTCAGTGGAGTAGTCTTAACAGAGTAATAAATGAGAGAATGCTTGCCTTTAATGAGGCAATGAATATTGTATTTATAGAGTGGGGTGGGGTTGATTCTAATGAATCAAGACCGTCCGATCTGGTGGTTTGATCTGAGCCCTTGATGTTCGGACTGGGCCGTTTTGATATTGGGCCTATAAGGGGTGCGAATAGATGTCAAAAAAGGGGGTGTATATGGCAAAAAGCCATTCCATAACAAGTACCTTTTATTCAGGGTTCGCACAAGGAAGCCGCAAGCGGCAGCGACGATGACGAATCTCACGGTGAACGATTGGGTGAGAGTCGCGGGAGACTTCACAAGCAGCGGGGACAAAAGTCTGGTGACAATGACGACGAACTATTGGAATGACTTGCTAGGAGAACTACACACCCATACGACAGGCGAACCTGATGAGAGAAATGCATACAGGGAGGATGAGAGAGACGAACCTGATGCTTGAAACCCTACTAAAGCTTGAAATCGCTGATGAAATCGCTGCTTAAAATAGTTGTGGGGTAGAAGTTGAAGCTTGAAATGAACCTGAAGCTTGAAACGAAGGGGGTGAGTTTGAGATCTTGAATCAAGCTTGAAACCCTACGCTTGTTTCTTGAAATTTCTGGGTTACAGGTTGGCCGAATCGCGCGAGAGAACGGACGGTGAGTTCTGTGAATTAGGGTTCACGAGAGTTTGGGAGAGAGCGGAAGGTGAGTTCTTGGAATTGTGGTTCGCTGTGAATGATTTTTGAGAATGAATTTTAATTTTTTAGTTTGAGTGTTAATTTGTTTGAGTTTTTGTGTTTTTTGTTTGGCACCAATAAGGTTTGGGAAATCAGAAAACGAACACCCAACTTTTTTATTTTCTTATTATTTTTTTGTCAAGATTTTTTTTAATAATAGTCTATATGGCAACGCTTTTAAACTGTTGACTAAAAGTTAAACAAAAAACCGTTACTGTAGATCTTTAGGGAACGGTTTTCACCCGTTGCCAATAAAAAAAATTAAAAAAATAATGATTGAGCAACGGAGTCAAAAAACCATCGCCATTTGTTGTCTAAGGCAACAGCTTTTTTGGCGTTGAAATTTTAGGCGTTGCCATAGGGTCAAAATGTTGTAGCGTTGCGATTGGAAAGGCTTGGCGGATGAAGAGATTGGGAAGCGGTTAGACGGTGGAACCTGAATCTGCATGGCCAAAGGAAAGTGAAAGCTACTGATATATGTGAGATTTTGTTTTTATGAGCTTTTAATTAAAGAGGGGACACGTGGCACATTTATGATTTATCAAATGATTGTAAGTAAAGGAAAGCAACGCGCCATGAAGGCACTGAATATGCTCGTGTGGGTAGTTAAGCCGTATGAAATTATTGAATCAGTTAAGAGGCCGTTCAATGAAGGTATTGGTACAATGAAGAAGTTTACCAATGAGTTTTACATTAGTGGGTTTCTCTTAGGAGTTAGAGGAAAGTTTTACAAGAGTGAGATAGAAAGAACAATTTTTTTTTGGTTACATAGAAAGAACAATATTGTAAAAATTATAAAACTAATTATAATTTAAGTTAAGTTGAAAATCTTGTATTCCATCAACGCTATCTCTTTCTTCAAAACCAAACGCAAACTACCACAAAACAGAAAACAAATTCGATAAAATTGACTGTTATCTTTCCCTCCAAATTCTGCCTTTGAACGAACGAACCTTCCTTCCTCAACAATGGCAGCAACCTCTGATTCTACCGAGATGCCTACCTCGCCACCACAATCAATCCCTCCACCACCAGAATCTTCCCTACGAGATCCGCTTTTTGAAGATATTCCTCTAGAGAGGAACCAGTTAGAAGAAAGAGTACACAAAAGAAGGCGCATCGAAAAAAATCAAGATAAGTTACTCCTTCACGGCTTCGAACTAAAACCACACGTCACCAAGATCCTTGAATCCAACGATCTCTCGTCGCTGCAAGACACAATCAACAACGAATTCGTCACATTCAAGAAACCGGTATTCAGAACCATAATAATCAATTCTTTCTCTCTTCATTACCCTAACGCCTTTTCTTTCAAGCTTGCAAAACTCCTTCAATCTCAACCACCGCTCCAAATTCGAACCACAATTGTCTCTATCCTCCACAATATTTTCAAAAGCGATGTTGTTTTGAACTCCTCCATGCTCATCGAACTCAAAAATCCTCTTCTCGATTCCATTAAGGTTGAATCTGATGAGTCTCTGCTTCCTCAGCTCTGCGGAGTAATTGGACTTGCCGCCGCCAATTTGTATGAATATTCCACCGGCGGTTGGGTGGAACTTCTTGAATACGTTTGCACTTGTGTTTCCGGCGACGTGAATTCAGATTCAAATTTCACGAAAGGGCTTATGTTGTTGGCGGAATTGCCACAGGAAGTTGCTGAAAGCAGAGAATTCTGGATTGATCAAGAGAACTACAACGCGCTCTATGTGAAACTCTTGAAGGTCGCTGACTTGGTGGAACCGAAAATTCAGGGTTTGATGTTCGATGCATCGATGACGTTGATGGGAATGTCGAAGACTCTAGAGAAAACCGTAGTGTGCGATTCTCTATTACCGATTCTGTTGGAAATCATCGATCGTCACAAGGAAGAAGAGAGTATGGCCTTGCCTAAGATTAAGCTCTTGGCAGATTTAGTTACAATGGACATTGGAAAAATCTTTGAGGGGAAAGAACGCGATGTGCTTTGGTGTATGATTCGAGTCGCGGAGGTGGAAGAAGCGAGCAAGGAGCTTAGGATTGCAGCGGTTAATGTTCTAAAGGAGCTTGATGAGATGAACATGGAAGCAATGCATAGTTTGATGAAGAGCCTTTCTGCTGAGGAAGTGAAGAGGGTTTTTGCTGTTGCTATGGGTATGATGTCGTGCTTTGTGGAGGATCCTATTTGGTATGAAGTGGACAACAAGGACAGTGAGGAGGCTGGGATGACAGAGAGTTTCTATCGTGGGAGGTTCTTGTTGTATTGGCTATCTTTTGATGGGAATCAAAGTGTTGTTATTCCCATTCTAGTTGAGATGATATCAGTCAAATATGCATGTCATAGCGATTGGCAGACACGTTTTGCAGCTATGATCACCATTGTTATTATTGCACCTAAATTTCAGGTTAACATGTCTGAAACTGTTTACTTTAGTGGATAACACTTCAGAATTTTATTTGCGTGGTTTAGTGCATTGATTAGAGAAGCATGTTTGTTTTTTGTTAATTCATATTAATTCTCTCTTTTACATTCTGTTTTGCTACCACAGAAAATTATTCAGCACTTGGAGCAAGTTGTGATGTTGGTCGTTAAGTCACTGCATGATTTAAACCACCGAGTACTTTGGGCTACTATCGATGCAGTTAGGTGTTTGGGTGGGCTACTATCCAAGAAAGATTATCACTTGCAGTTTTTGGCTAAATTGGCTCCCATCATCAAATCTAGCATTGTTGACCGTTTAGTGGTACAAACAGATTGATGCTGCTGCTTCAAATATGTTACTTGTTTTCCCAATTCGTCATATCTATATGTTTCCATATATATATACCTCTGGACACCATAACATAGCAACATTGCAGCTATTTTTTTGTGCTAGTGTAGTGCTGCTTCTAGCATGAAATATTGATACTCTGGACACCATAACATAGCAACATTGCAGCTAATTTTTTGTGCTAGTGTAGTGCTGCTTCAAGCATGAAATATTGATACTCTTTTTTCATTTGCCTTATATATTGGCCTCTTTGTTTTTTTCTAATCTTAGAAGTTAATTCCAATGAAATTATTCCCTGTATGTATACATTGAAGCATTATTCAGCTGTTTAATACTTTCTGCAGGTATCTGCTCTAACAGCCGTTCGTTCATTGGTTGCAAATTATGGCTTAGAGAAAATGTCAAACATTTTGGAAGAATTTTTAAGAATAGTGCTTTCACTTTTTAAGGTACATAACCTGCAATTCTCACTATAAACTTTTCATTTATATATGTAATTAATGTGCTTATGTGTGTAATAGTTTTGTAGACTATATAGTTTATATGATTGTTTCTACGTATTTACAAATAAGGTTGTCTTGTGAATTTTCAGCTTCAACATAAGCAGAAGGTACAGCTAGAAGCAGTTGAAACCCTGCAATCAATTGCAGTTAAAATACCGGTACATCTTGATATCTAAAGTCGAAGCATGATGTGGATTTTGATTGCATTGCAGAAAATTATTATCCCAATGTGAATTGATGTGCAATTGTTCCATGCAGATTACTTTTCGAGAATCTTATTATGATCAAACAATTATAGCACTGAAGGACATTATGTTAGATGTTAGTTCATCCAATTTTTTCCTCCGTGCCAAATGTTTCGAATGCATGGCTTATCTTGTTAGGAAAATTGAAAAAGATAAGTTCAAGGATGAGGAAGCTGATGTTGTGAGTATTTCTACTAATTCCTACTTGCGATCGTTGCACATATATATCATTCAAATAATTAATACTAATTTCCTTCTGTGCTAAATTATCCTGTAACGTTTGAAGGTCATGGACAGTCTGGTAATTCTAGATGGATTATTGAGCAATACAGATCACATAACAAAAATTGTCATCTTAAAGGTATAATTGAATCAATGATAGACCATTTAATTTATGCAGTGTCCCCATGCTGGTTTGAAGTTACTAAGTTTGCATTCCTAGATTAAGTAAACACTATCTAAACACTATATGCAGGCACTGGATCAGTTCTGCCGATGCCCAAAAGTGAATGTTGACAGATTTATCGATAAAGTGATGCCAATGTTGCTTAGATATGCACAACTGGATACGGACTTAGCGGCCGAGGATACACCCTCGGCCGATACTGAAAGGTTTGCCTTTTATATGTAGTATTTAGTACTACAAGGATAAAATGTTTTCCGTCCGTTTGTTTTGAATTTTGAAGCTTGATTATTGATTTGGTTAATGATTATATTAAGTGTTAACTACAAAATTAAATGTTATTAATCAAAGTTTCTGGTGTTCAACAAGTACGAGTTAAAATTAATTATCACTTTAAACTTGATTCTATGACGCACCACCAATTATGTGTCTATCTCTCCCCATATGGAGTTCTCCGTTTCTTTTGAGAAATTGAGAAGATTCTAACCCAACAACATGTTGATTTGAACACTTGAATATCATGGTTAATCATGTTTAATTAAATTTGTGGTTAGTGAAGTTCAATAGATGATTATTCAGCTGTCACACTTGATATATTATTAGTGAAATTCAACACATTGGCGTTCAAATAACAAAACTAATAATATTGTGATATTGATAGCTTAGATTAAGTTTTGATCTCAAAGTAACTTATCTCATTTGCAGCTTTGATGATAACGAGTATACTGTCGAATTTCTTAGAGTTCAGGCTTGTAATATATTGTCATATTGCGCTCATCGATCATTTAAAAAGTTTTCCCCCCACATTGGCCAGGTTGGTTTGTTTCTTCTGATGATTGTGATTTCCATAAAAGCTTCTACCAATGTTGTTAAAATAAGACCAAATCAGGCTCAAACATTTGAAGTGATTCTTTTATTCTTTTTTCTTAAATTTAGTACTAATTTGTTTATTAGACATTTAGTTTAGTAGCAATGGAATCGAGATGAAACAAATGAACCTTTTTTTGTAAATCCCGTAGGCTTGATCTCATGTTCGGTTTTAAAAACTCATTTCTATCTAAAGCACATGCACACGACTAAATATATGTATTCAAATGTTTAGGTCACTAACATTTTTGAGCGATGGATCGGTTGTTCTTGTTTAGAAACTCGCAGGGCTTCTATTTCAGGTGAATATAAATTTATTTGATTTAACTTAAACTCTTGAACGTTGTGCATAAAGTATTTTTGATAAAATAATTCTCTTTCTGTTTCCAGCTCTTCCAAACATCTTGCTCTCAATTAAAGTAAGTGCTCCAAGTGACCCGATTAAAAGAACTTTAACTCACATCAATGTGAACTCTTTGATTAATGCATTACGCAAGGTATTTGATCATGGTTCTTACTTTTTAATATTATCACTTAATGCATTGACTTATTCTTGCTAGTGCGGTGTATATAGACATACACACACACAAAAAATTATAATTGGAAAAAATGTGATATAAACGTTCGAATATATTTTGATTGACATTATGTTCACATGTCAATTGTGTGGCTCAATGGAATTTGTGTGAATACAAATGAGATTTATAAGTTACCAAAATTTTTTCAAAGGCAAATTGGACCTCACTTTTTTTATAACATTCATACAAAACAATCGGTCAATATGCAAATAACAAAAATGTATCTATAAGAATTTGTAAAATATGATTACATGTGGCTGATTTTATTAGTGTCGCATCATTTTGGGTTAATTACCCACATTTTTCTAAGGGTAAGCTATAATATACCTTCTCTCTTGCTTATTTCTTGTGAACTTATTTCACCGCCTCTCTCTATCTCATATACAGTTTATATATATATATATATATATATATATATATATATATATATATATATATATAAAAAGAATAATTCCATTCACGTTAAAATTGCTACATGTAGGAAACTGATAGTGATTTGTCTACAAAAATGTTGAAGTTACTCTCCAGATGCATTTTGGTATGTCAAAGCCTTGATTAACCTCCAAATTTTCCCAAAGATTTAATGGTTTTTTGTTAACTCTCTCGTTATTTAGTAACATTGCTTTGCCCTTGATCTAGTTGTACATTGCAATTCTGAAAAAAAAAAATATGGCAATATGTTTATATCAAATTTTGCTCATGCCAATAACTCGTGTCCTTATGCAGATCTCTGGTTCATTTTTCAATGATCCACTACTCAAAAGTATATCTGATGTGATAAGGCGAATAATGAACATTTGCTTTCAAACTGAGTCAGACAAGGCAGATCAAGAAGCGCCTTTTGATTGGGGAGGCCAATGTTTTCCAATTGAAGAAATAACTCAGGTTGTATCTTTAAATTCTAGTTTTGGTGTTATTGACTTTCAAATTCAGACACACTTTTATTAATAGGTATTTTTGGTCTTTTATTTTTGTTCAAAACAATAGCATTTTTAAAAACCCAATATATAATTTACCAAAATTTTCTAAATATACCCTTTATGTTTATTGTATCTTTTAGAATTCCAAAATATGTATTAATTGTCTCAATACCATTTTATTTTGACTTCAATTATCCCAAGACAATTACAAGGTGATATTTTAGTGGTAAAACTTTTCTTATGTTCCTACTATTTTAAAATTCAAATTAATAGCAGAGCTTTTTGAACATGGTATTCTTCTCATTGTTTGTCGCATTATAATAATAATTTTTATAAGTGTGTCCTAATATATAAAAAACGTCTATAGAAAAAACTACTCTATATATAATGTTAACGTATAACTATTATACTCCTTTTCATGGGATTATTAGACTCTAAAATTTCTTTTATATTTGTTTTTTTTTTGGTGATAATATATTTGTTGATCTATAGAGTGGGAATGTTAATTAATTTTTGTCACTCATTACAGGATCAAATTTTCTTAATATCAACAACAATTGAAACATTTAGGACTCAATACTTGCCATATGTTGACGACCTCATGAGAGTTGTTTCCCTGTTTTTGGTAAGTAATTAAGTTCACCTTTGTCATTTCTACCCATCTAGAATTGTTGATGAGATGTGTTTAACTATAACGACCACAAATGGGTGCGGGCTCGAGTATAAGCACTATGGTGCTCATTCCGACACACACACACACCCACATGCACACACATCCATACTAGTGGAAGTAAACATCCCCTCTATTTCCAAAAATCAAATCATTGAGCTTTCAATTTTGCTGGTGATAAATTAAGAAATATTCTTATTTGAATTGGACCATTTATAATGAAGTAGTGTTACATGTTATACATAATCTTAAGTACAAATTAATTGGGCTTTGGGAAGTTTTTTTTTGTAAATTTTAGTATTGTTTCTGCATGATCTTTGGCAGGACGAAGATGTCCCAGATAGAGTGACAGCTATTTCACTGGCCATTTTCAACATTATCATGCCACACTTCCCACAAAAACTACCAGAGTATATCTAGTTTCTTTTATCAGTTTTGTTTGAAGTTATGGCAAAATTGCCTCTCATAATAGTGATATATCTTATCTCTTCTGTTAATTGAACAGGTACATTGGTAATTATATTTTTACCGCATGTCATGTTTTAAAGCAAAATTGTCCTCATTCCCGTCTGGTAATTAAATTCAATTTCAAAATTTGTCAATAAATTTATTTTTGTACTTTATATATATGAATGATGAACATTTATTTTTGGAAAATATTGCAGCATGCTACACGGGCGATTGGCATCTGTGCTGAGTTTGGAGAAGATGGATTCAAATTTATGGCCAATGGTGACTTCTTTAACCTCTTTGAAGTACTAACTAAAGTATATATAATTCATTTTTATTTGGTAATATAACAAGTAGTATGTTTTGTACGTGCAGATGGTTTCTCTAGATTATGTGATATCATGAAAAATAAAAACTCAATAAGTAACCAGTATGAAGATGTAACAATGTTATGCGATACGGCAGCTGCAGCTCTTGGGAAAATTTGTGAGTTTCAACGTGAAAGTATCGATGGCCCTATGTTGTCAAAAAAAGTTATCGATGCCCCTAAGGTAATAACTAATCTTCCAAAAACCAATACATAATGGATAGTCATTTTTTGTTATTCTCAATCACTTATGTTGTTGGTAAGCAGGTAGTTCGAAACTGGTTAGACTTCTTGCCGGTAAAGAGTGATTTCAATGAAGCCAGATATGCACATGGACTGCTTTGTAAAATGATACGAAGGTGTTAAATCTTTATGAATTAGTTCTCCCTTTAACCTCTTTGTTATATATATATATATATGAATTAGTTTTCCCTTTAATTTGGTATGTATGTTTGGCTAAGTAGAAGTTTAAAATTGTATGCATCAGGTCAGACACAGACCTATTTGGATACAAAAATGAGAATCTTCGTCGAATAATTTCCATTGTAAAGGAAGTAAGTACAAATTTTCTTTACCTCTGTAAAATATGGATTTTATCTTAATTATTTTGGTACAAATATATTTATAAACGCATGTTTTTTTGTAGATTTTATCTCGACCTGATCGTTTGGCAACTAAGGAAGATATTGATCAGATGATTGACTTCATAAATCAACATGGTGGGATGGAAATCAACTTACTATATCTATAAGCCCACTTTTCCTTACCTATAATTATTAGGCTTCACTTTCCCGGTAGAATTGTTCATAAATTGAAGAGGTGCAACACTTGTTTTTTTTTCCTTCAAATTGAATTGTATAGGAGACAATGAGAAAACAAGATTCACACATTGTACAAAATTATCAATAATACAAACAAAAATGTACGATAGTTTTCTACCCTATTTCAAATGTGTTTACTCCTATTCCTAGCCCTCCTTCACCTCTTATCTCAAAATATTATAGTTTGTCACCAAATACTTGCAAGGAAAAGCAGGGGATTCAAACAACATTAGCCAAGCTTAGTCCACTCTTGAAAATCATTCTTGGAAAAGAAAGCAAGGTTACTGATCCGGAAGGACCTCCAAAAATTATCGGAAGTGGTGTAGTCTCTAAGGCAGTGTAAAACATTTTCCTCACTCTTATTACAAATCTTGCAAACCAAAGAGAGCGCCATACCACAATGATGAAGCAACTTCAAAGTGGGAATAGAATTGTGAGAAGCAGTCAACAAAAAGAGCTTAATTTTCTCCAGAGCTGAAAGCTTCCAAATCCAAGACCAAGAGAGCTCATTGTCAAGATTATTGATATTGTCCCGAGGATTAACACGGCACTTGTAGCCAGCCTTTACTGTATAAATGCCATCTAGCTCTCCAACCTAAGTATAACAATCTGGAACACTAGGATGGATACAAATAAGAATCTTATTAAGATGGTCAACAACATGAGAAGGAAGTTGAGTATACAGGATAGAAAAATTCCATCTATCATTATGAATAGCATCATTGATGCACAATCATGAATATCTACATACTTCATTTGAATGCTAACGTTACCAAAACCAAAAGGAAGTATTTATGTTGCCAACTCGACACTAGTACCCATCATGCAGCACATATGATGCTCATAGAATCCTCATGTTTCTTGGAATTGGTTTGAGTGTTTATGCCGCTTTGTAGATCAGCCAATTTCTTAGTTATTTCTCCAACATGAAAAGTAATATTTTGAACTGAAGCATTAATACTTTCTTGGGTAGAAATGGAAACCTGCATAAGCTCAATCATAGAATCCTCCAATCTTGAGAATGAGGAAACCTTTGTATCCATTGGTTCTGCATTAGAATACTGCATGTATTGCATCAAAGATTGTTGATAAGGAGGTTCCCAAAAACTTTTCTATTGATTTTGTTCCCATTCTTGGGCATAGTGATAGTTGTTGTAACCATAATCAACCATGGTTTCCTATTTTGGAGAATCTGAAAAAGAACTAGCTAACAAGAGAAATATCTTTGAATAAACAAGAGAGGTTAGTATAAAAACAAAGATTATGTACATAAAAGTATATATACAAATTCACTAAGAGCATAAGATGTCGCGATGCTACTAATACTAACTCAAATCCCCGGCAATGTAACACCCCATTTTTTTCTATATTTACTTGCCGGAATATAATAGTAATTTTGTGACATGATTTGTGTGTGTTTGCCTTTATAATTGATATATTTTAGTAAAGTTTACTATTTTGTTATTTGAAATATTTGTTTATTTATTTACTAGTTTTATAAAATATTAGTTATGATTTGTTGCCATTTTATTACCATTATTTTTTTAGTAGTTCAGTGTTAATTATATTTTGATATAATTATTAATATTGATATTGTTATTTTGAGATAACAATATATTATATTATATATTAGCATGTAACAATAGGAATATATTATAGTTTTGTTTTCTTAAATTTTTAATGGCTGCACCCCCCATTTGCTAAGTGCGCCCTACCTGGTTTCTTCTTTATTTTAGTATTTAGTTACCTTTCACGCTTCATCTTCTTCTCCATGAGCCAAATGTAACTGTTGTTACCAAACCCTTAACTTCTCCTTGTTTGCCTTCGTTCGATCTCCCTCTAGACCACGGTTTAGTCCCAAATTTCACTACCCAACTCAAAATCATCTTCTGAATTCGATTCTTTTTGTCAAAGGAAGCACCGTTTATCGCGTATTTTCACTCTGGACGGACTGTATTTCGAGCTTTCCTACCACCACAGTCCCCGGTTGGAAAAACGGACGTCGTTTTCAGATTCTACTCGTCGAAACCTTTGGGAAGCACTAGTCTCTTTTTCGTTTCAGTGAAGTTGACGTCGGACCCCTTTTTCGGTGAGACAGTAGTTACCGTAATTCAGTTTTTGTTCCTTTAAACTTCGTTTCAGTTTAAGAAATTTCAGAAATAATCCGTTTATAATTACTATTGTTTTTGTCCAGTCGTATTTCACTTTCTATACGACCTATGGATTTTGCTTCGTGTCGTTGAGTGCTGAATTGTCGCTGCAGACCGACTTTGTTTGCTGTTGTTGATACCACAAGTTATTTTATCGAGGTAAGGGGGTAGTTTGACTCTATAGTAGTGAGTATGTTAGATAATGAGCAATAGGGATGTCCCATGATCCCTAAGCTTCACACGGCTTTAAGTGAATTAGTACCGTCGCCATTGTGATGGGAACAATTACTTCTAATGTTATGTGGAAATTTATATGATTGTTGGTAGTGACTAATAGTGTTGTAGTGCTCGATTCACTAGAAGTTGTTAATGTTGTTCTATTGTTGTTGATGTCGCAGTCGTTGTTGCTGATATTGTTGTTGTTGTGGTTGTGTCATTGATCGATGTTGTTGTTGTTCGTGTTGTTGTTGTTGTTGTTGTTCTTGTTATATAGTTATACTAAAGTTGTAAAGTGGTTGTTGTTGTTGCTATTTTTAAATAGTACATATACTAAAGTTGTTAAGTTGTTGTTGCTGTTGATGTTAAGTGATTAAGTTGTGGATATTGTTGTTGCTGATGGTAAGTTGTTAAGTTGTTATTTTTGATGTGTTTATGTTGTTGGTGCTGTTGTGATGTTGCGGTTGCTACTGTTGTTGCTATTGTTGTTCGTTGTTGTTATTGTTGTACCTAGTTGTTGTTATCGTTATTATTGCTACTGTTGTTGTTGTTGTTCGCCGTCGTAGCAGTAGTTGTTGTCGTTGATACGGTTGTTAGACACCACTTCGATTAAGTCCATAAGTCTGTTGTCGTTGTTAATAGGGCACTATCGGGCAAGGTATCCCGTTCGGGCATGGTTCCCCAGTCCTCACATTGTCGTTGTCGTTGTTAATAGGGCACTATCGGGCAAGGTATCTCGTTCAGGCAAGGTATCCTGGTCCTGCGATTGTCGTTGTTGTTAGTAGGGCACTATCGGGCAAGGTATCCCGTTCAGGCATGGTATTCTGGTCCTGCGGTTGTCGTCATTGTTATTGTTAGTAGGGCGTTATCGGGCAAGGTATCCCGTTCAGGCATGGTATCCTGGTCCTGCGGTTGTCGCTCCTATTGTTAGTAGGTCATTGTCGGGCAAGGTACCTCGTTCGAGCATGGTATCTCGATCTTATGGTTGTAGTTGTTGATGTTGTTGTTAGTAATATAGTTATTGTTGTTGTTAGTAATATATCATTGCATAATAGTATGTTTAGTGGTTGGTAATAATATATGTTCTCATAGGTGTGGATGTATGTGATGCTTAATTATTCAAGTAAAAGTTGTTGTTATAAATTGCATTGCTCTTTTATCTCTCTTACCATAAATGCTACTTGGATGTATGATGACTAACCCCTTTGTGGCTATGCATACACCATTGTGTATGTATAGATGATGTGTTTGCTGGTGTTGGTGTTGATGGACCCGAGGAGTGATTATGCTCTCGGAGTTACCGTAGTTAGAATTAACTAGTTTTTAATTCCTATTGATTAAAAGTCTATTTTTCCGATGTACTTTTGTAAGGGTCAGCTCTGAACTATTATGACATTGGGAATTTGGGTTATTTGCTTTACTTATAAGTTGGTATTTTTTTTCATTTCCGCAAGTTTGTAAATGTGATGTCTTCACCCGTTAAATTAAAGTTTCATTTTGGACAATACTTTGTTTCTAGTTGTTTTTTTTTCCTAATTATGCTATTAAAATGCCATGACGGGGTAGAGGGTGTCACAGGCAACGGCACCAAATTTTGGTAAGACTTTTTCGTGAATTTTGTCTTACAGTCGTCCTAATACAGTGTATCGTATCAGGGTCGTATCCACATGGATTTGGTAATACTAATGAGCCGTTCAACTATTCTTATGTTAAAGTGAAGTGTAAAGAGAAGGTAGTTGTTGTTTGCTTAAAAACATAAACTTGGAATGTAAATGGGTTGTGATTCAAATAATCTTTGTATTGTATATAACTCTATCTAGAGGTATGAATATAATCATTCATTAATCCTATATAACTCTATCTAGAGGTATGAACATAATCATTCATTAATCCTATATAAATCCTAGTATTGATTTATCTTACCACTACAAAAAAATCAGTCATTAGCAAGGGAAATTTCCCTCGCAAAATGACCAAAATCCCTCGCTAATGGTCATTTGCGAGGGAATTTGAATCCCTCGCTAATTCTCTCGCTAATGACTGCCTCAAAATTTGTGCAGTTTTTCAAATTTGGGCAGTTTTTATTTATTATTTATTTATATATTATATTTATTATTTGGGCAGTTTTTATTTATTATTTATTTATATATTATATTGTTAATTTTGTGGTTGTGGTGGTGGTTGTGTGGAAGGTGGAGAGAAAGAGGAAATAAATTTGTAGGTGGTGGTCGTCGTCGTCGTCGTCGTGGGTGGTGGTGGTGGTGGTTGTGTGGTGGTGGTGTGGTGGAAGAAGGTGGAGAGAAGAAGTGGGAAAGGGGAAATCAAGAGAGAGAGAGAGAGGAGAGGAAGAGGAGCTCCGGTGGTGGTGGTGATGTCATGGGTCGTGGTTGTTGTGTGGTGGTGGTGGTGGTGGTTGTGTGGTGGTGGGTTAGAGTTTGTAGGTGAGTGAGAGGGAGAGTAGAGGAAGAGGAAGGGAAGAGGAAGGGTGAAGAGGAGAGAAGAGTGAGTGAGAAATAAGAGTGCAAACAGATTTAAGTAAAAAAAAGTAAAAAAAGTTTGCGAGGGAATTGCATTTTCGTCGCTAATTGCACTTTAGTTTGTGAGGGAATTGCATTTCCGTCGCTAATTTCCCTTTAGTTTGCGAGGGAATTTCATTTTCGTCGCTAATTCCTTGATTCGCGTGAATTTGGCTGAATTTTCCCTCCAAACAATTAGCGACGGAAATTTTCGTCGCTAATGCCCTCATTTCCGTCGCTAATGGTAGGTTTTTGCGACAAATTCAAATTCCGTCGCAAATCCCTTCAAATCCGTCGCTAAATCAGGTTTTTGCGAGGGACCGTTTTTCCCTCGCTAATAACTGATTTTCTTGTAGTGTACCATGTCATCCTACAATGTTAATTCCTTAATCACAATAGAAAAGATCTATTGAATTAGGCAAATTGAATAAACAATAGCATTAAGATTGGGTAACAAGACTATAGCATCAATTCTATTCCTAGATCTTGAATTATATATATAGGTGATTTCAACTAGATCCAACACAATAGATAGTTTTCCAACTAAATACCATATCCTAAATCATTCAATAGGTGATCAAGCTATCAAAAGCATTAAACATGAGATGAAATCACTAAATCAATACATAGATTAAACATAGAATCATCAAAGATCAAAGTTCATACATAGATGAGAGATTGACTACATCTAATCCCAATAAAAGAGGTTTAACTATCCATTTCCATGGAAGCTTTACAAAGATTCAAGAAAGAAATGAAAAACAATCAATAGTTACCACTTTTCCAAGCTTCACTGTGATCAAAATCCACTTTTTGTTGCCTTGGTTCGTGCCCTATGTTCTCCATCCTTTTTTAAAATTTCAGAATATGTGAAAAAGAAGTGAAAGATTCCTTTTATAACAGCTGAAAAGTGAACAGATCTGTAACCTAATTTAAGGCAGCGTGTTGGACGAGCCCTTTGCATTTTAGCTTTCCTGCTCATGAAGAAAGGTTGTCTTGTTGGACACCATTTTCTTGCTGGACGAGGGAGGATGTCCCGCACTTGATGAGTTTCTGTCTGCCGTCTTGCTGGACACAATAGGCTTGCTGGACAAGAGATGATTTCCTGCACATGAAGAAAGTTTGGTCTTGCTGGACAATAAGTGCATTCTTCTCTTCCTTCTTATCTCAACTTTAGTTGGATTCTTTTCACACTTCAATACCACTCTATTTAAAACAACAAAAAGAGATTCAAATGCAACAAACCTCTTAAATCTAAATCTATAATTGTTAAATTCAAATTTGGTGAAGTCAAACTCTTTTTGGGTAAAACATATTCAAATTTATGCCAAATAATTCAATAAGTGCCAATATTTTAGATTAAAAAGTAGGTATCTTTGGCACTTACCAGTAAGCCCTCATACTCAACAAGGAACCGGATATCTCTAAACCCCACTATTCCTACAACGATTGATTAGTACTTGGCGGTTCGTCCTTGGAAGCCACGTTCTATAGCTTCAGAGACCATGATTGATAGCACAATAAGTTTACAAGTTTTGGCATGCCCTACATCCGCCATATCCACTCCTTCATAAGTTATAAGCCATGCATACTGACTTTAGTAAAGAAGCTAACCCAAGAAGCTTGACAGACAAAACATCTTTCCAAGGAATCTGTTCTGTACCGTACTTCTGACCTTGGAGGTCGGTCCGAGGTAGTTGATAGATGTGGTCCTTGATGACGAACGTTCCGGTCGAGGTTGAGGTGTTGGTCCTGTAATGACACTCCGACGATCAAATCAGTGAGGTAGTCAAACAGAGTATTTTTATGAGTTAAATCACTTGCCTTTAATGAGCATTGAATGTGGTATTTATAGGTTTTGAACGGTGTTGACCTAATGATTAGGAACTGTTGGATGTGTTGGCTGCATCTGAAGCGTTGAATTATGGGCTCACCTAAGAGGATGGGCCGGTGATAAAATGGGCCTCTGGGGACTGCAAATAGTAACAGACCAATTACCAGAACAGTTGCCCCCAAGTCTGGTCGTCTGATAGGCGATCTTGACTTTTATAACTGTGCGAGCGATCTCGACCATGTCGATTTATACGAAGTTAGAAGACGTCGACGTGCTATGTCACGACGTTAAGAGACTGTACGCCTTCTAGGAAATCAGAGAGGCGTATAAAGACAAATCCTCGTGATATGTGCCGCGCATTAAATGCCTCTGACAGGGTATGTCTTTTTATAATTGCTAATGATGGTGACTCATCGTTTTGCGTGTGCGGTTTAATTCCTGTTGATTGGACCTGTCGCTTTGTTTCTGAAGCCCAGCTTCTTGGCCCACTATAAATAGGGAATCAGTTCCTTCATTGTGTTTGTTACGAAACTCCACTGCTCTGACTGACGATCTTGGGGAGTGACCTTGAGTGAGCAAGTAGAAAGTGGCGAGGGTCGGTTTGTTCCAGTGCATTTCAATCGTTCGAGATCGCAAAGCCAGACTTCCGCTTGATCCTAATCCCTTCATACGTCGTTTACGAGGTTAGTTTTGTCCAAAAACCTTTTTCCTCCTTTCTTTTTATGTATAAGGTCGAAACTACCTTGGTACTCTTACCCTCCCTCAGAGTGGGGGCCGTCAGGTCGGGTTCCGACTTGCTCGTGAACCTATTTGCGGCGTTTAACCCTGACATCTCGTCCCCCATTTCTGCAGGTCCGATCTGGCGGTCACTAAGCAAACTCCGAGACAAATCACCGCCAAACCCCAGAGTTAGCAACTAAAATGTCCTCGGGCGGTGGAGTTCCTGCTGGGGATCTCCGAGACGATCGCGTCGATGCTCCCGATGTTCAAGATAAGATTGAATCTACTACTCCAGACGAACAAGACCACCTGGATTCGGCTCCGACCAGTGAGCAAGCCGATGAGGATCTAGACGTTGAAAATCTCACATTCGACCCCAACGCTTCTGAAGCAAATGGTGAATCATCTGGAGATCGAGGCGCGGAAGGAGATAGCGACGACGATGGTGATGACGATGGTGATGACGATGACAACGACGATGGGGACGACGAATCTGGGGACGACATGTCCGAGGAAGAAATCCAATCCGGGGAAAACCAAGGGAGCTCACAAACTCGTGGATCAGGCGAGGCTGAAAATACGACGGATGATCCTTCGACCGAGGATTCCGGCGACGCGCCTGTTGATCAAGAGAAAAGAACTGCCAACCCTCCAGGAAGCAGTCGATCTTCGGCTATATCTGCAGATGGATATTCCAGCACTGGCCTCGGTGTTTCAAGTGTTCCAGCCAGGGAAGCACGTCCTTACGATTGGGTTTCAAGCTCGATTTTGGAGACAGAGTCGGTTTATCGATCTTTCCACAATCTCGGACCTGTTATGAAGAAGATTAATGGTCGTTCGGACAGAATCTGGAGGGTCGAAGGAATGAGGGACGGTGAACACGTGGCTACTTGGGCAGGGGATTTCAAGTTTACGATGTACCACGTGACGATCAAGGATATGAACATCCGACCTCCTTTTACTTGTCTTCAGCAAACCGTACTGGCCAGGTTGGACGTTGCACCTTCTCAACTGCACCCTAATGCATGGGCATTCCTCCGAGCTTTCGAGCTCATGTGTATTCACTGCAATCCACTGCCTTCCAACAAGGTGTGAATATCTATCTCTCTACTATGATCCTTTGGAAGTTCGTTTGACTTGCTTTCGAAGAGGAACCAGTTAGTTGAAAGCTCTGCAATACTTGGAACTAGGTGACTTGAAGTTTGGGGTTAATATTGTTGCAGATACCCATAACTATCTTGATTCATGGGCTGAGTTCACGGACAACAAATTACTTCCATCCTTAAATCCATGTATGTTTTCATTATATGGTTTAGAGTATAGTATGTTGGTGAAAATATTAAGTTGAGGTTTATTTTAATAGGATGCCAATTAATGAAGCTGAATTCGTTAATGATAATTCCCAAGGCTTAGTTGCCCGTGTTGATGTTAAGGTCTGTTATACCCAACAACTCTAGAAACAAAATCATATGTCTATAGGTTATTATACTGGATGGTTTAACTAACTTCCCTAAAAGCATTTCAACTCTTTGACAAATCATGCATTAATCAATTATAGGCATGAGCATTCAATTTTTGCCACATAATCCAACTAAACTGTTGTGATTTAAGTAGGTAGTGAAACTGAGAAGTTTTAGTGTTTCAAGAGTTGTTTCTTTAATATATATGTCTATTGAATCAAAAAAATTTACAAAGGCATCAGCCTTGAAAGATATCGTTGGAATGCAATTATTATTACTATTTGGTTCTAAGGTATTAAACTGTAAAAAGCTGTAGCTTAGCACCGTTGTCGTTTCTCGTAAATATTGTAGAGAATCATGGCTAAATAAGACTCTTGCAACTCAAACTAGGTCTTAAAAGTATTAACAACCATGGAATTCTCTGGTCTCTGGTTTTTAACAATAGAAAGTTCTATTTCACTAATACTAAGCTTGGAGCTTTGATCAACACAGCTTGTTTCCTGATTATCTCTTGGTTAGCTTAGCTTGCCTTTTTTATTACTTTCAAATTGTCTGCATCCTTATCCTTCTCCCACTGGTGGTGAAATGAGTATTACCATAAATTGTTAGTAATAGCTTGGCACAACTTAGGATTAGAATATCTTTTCCACTTGCAATAGATGACACTGCTATGTTTTCCTCAATATCTTTTTAAGTACATGTGTATGCTAGTGATATTGCAGAGACTAGGTAAAAACTCTTTATATATGTTGTTATGCCTTACTAGATCGATCAATACATGCCCTTTTTTAAACAAGTGATGGTTTAGTTTCTATTTTCAATGAATGAATTGCAGATTTCTATATGTAGCATTTGGACAGTTTCTTATAAATACATTTTGGGTCATCAGTATTTTCAATTGGGATTGAGATGTAATTTGCACATTAATGTTGTAGTTTGATGTTGCAAGCAAATGATCTATTTTTAATAGAGTATTGTATATTGCATTAATCGGGTTTTGTTACTTTTGTAGGAAAATAATGAAGGTATAGATGAAAGTTTTGATGGCTTGGATGAAGGAGAGTAAGAAGACACGTGTTGAAGTCTCGTGAAGTTTTATTTTGGAAGTCGAACAACGCTTTTTGCAATACAAACTTTTGTTGTACTTAATTATGTCGTTTAAGGTACATTAAATACTTGAAGTAGCAAATTACATTTTTTGTAGTTTTTTAATTTGTAATGACACTTGTTTTGGTAGAATTAATGACTCATACATAGTGATCAGCGTTTCTTTTAGGTACAACATTAATGTTTCCTTTGAAATAGAATTAAGAAGTTTCTTATATGATGCTATTGATACCAATGATTTCACATCATAATATGCTGGTTTTTTCCGTTGTTGACCCAAATTCGTAAAATTAATAGGCAACGCTATTTTGTGTTGCCAATGACAGCAACGATTTTACCCTATCAATGAGAACGCTTTTACAGTGTGGTCTTTGGAAGTGTTAGGCAACAGTTTTCTAGTGTTGCCATATATTGCAACGGTTTTTACGTGTTGCTATATTAGGCAACGGTTAGAAAGCGTTTAAGTGTTGTCATACCCGACAACGCTTTCTAACCGTTGCCGTAGTGTGGGAATAAAAACCGTTGCGTTTCAGTTACCAATGGCAACGGTTTTAGGTGTGTTGCCTTTGGGCACAAAAAACCGTTGGCTATGGTTTAGGCAACGCCCGCAGAAACAACGGTTTCAAAACCGTTTCCAAAAGGTAAGACAACGGTTTTTTAGCTTTACGGAACAGTTTTCAAGCATTGTCTTTAGTTCAAAATGTTGTAGTGGCTTCCTCATATTCTGGTCGACACCCCACTCACACTCGTAGAAGCAGCATATAACGCCCCCTTCCCCGTTGGTCTAGTTTTTCTGAAACATGTTAAAGAATTCATCCGCTGTAGTAGTTGGAGGTTTGTTTCTTCGTGGCTGTAATAGTTAAAGAATTGGTTTGCTGTAATAGTTGCACGTCAAATGGGTTGTTGATTCATTATGTACCAAATCCTCAAAAATTCACAAATCCACAAATTACAGTGTTCAATTCACAATTTCATAAATTTCACAATAAATTTCAAAATTAAAACCAGCACAACAAATTAAAACCGATTAATGATGTAGATCGAGGGGTGCTGATTTTCCCATCTGAGAGGATTTTCTTAAGCTTGGATAGGGTATTTGGTGATGAAGAATAATAATGGGTCTTGGGGTAGTAGTGAAACAAATCTTAGGATAACAGTGTTGCATCGTGGCGACAAAGGCAGAGGAGATTGCATTGAGAGAGGCAGATAGATAAGAGTAGGGAACATTAATTGATCTCTGTTTCTGCTGCGATTTGTCACCTAACAGAGGAAAATCATTGGCGTGTCGACCAGGGTAGTGGGCAGGTGTGCTGACCTCGGTAGGTTTCAGAAATGCATCTTCCAGCGCTGTGGCTACAGAGGCCACATGGGTTTCCTGTGTATCCATTTTCCTTGGTCGTGGTTAGCATCTAAAGGCTGCCTCTCATTTTCTGAACTGACCTCGTCCTCTCCAACCTCATCTTCTGCATGCGTGTCAGAGGGGTTACTATGGGTGATGATTCCTTAGACACTGTTTTTGCCATCGATTGATTTTGGGGCACTTCTGAGGCTGGTCTCACTATTCTGGTGGCTCTTAATTCTTTATCCTTCATGACCGTGATTTCTACGAATAACAAACCGTGCTCTGCCGTGACCCTAGCCACTCTCCTCACTCCTTTCTGGGTAGGTTCCTTGCCAAGGCTAGACAAAGCATTTCTCTAGATGTTCCCATCGACCGACAGACTTTGCCCCCAGGCGGGAGGCGTTCAAGCCGCGACTTCTGCCCTTTCAGTTGGGGCTTCTGTCTTTCAGGGTTCAACTTAGACAAGTGGAGTTCTCACAACTGTTGGGTGAGCCTACCAGGCTTGTATGTCAAGCTTCAAGCTCAACTCCTTCACCCAAAACGACAGATTGGGTCTTCTATGCTCACTTCCGACCTCCAAAAAATCTGCAGCTACTCTTAATACTCTTTATAATGATTCATTATTGTTTTCTTTTCATTTTTATATGTTACTTTTAAATAGAATTGCTTGTTTATTAGAAAAAAACTATGAATGGAAATGGGGTCCTCGCAAAGTTACCTACCTATGTAGCCCGGATACGAGATACGATACGGGATACGATACGACACGATACGTGGATACGGGAAAATTTTGAAAATCAAGATACGATACGGCAGAGATACTTCATTAAAAAATTCAATCAAAATTTAAAAATATAAAACATAACTAAAGATACTTCATATTACTAATTGACAATTGCTCATAATATTCAATAGATATGATCACATTTACAAAAAAGAAAAAAAACTACAAAAAAGACACTTCTGATCAAAATAAGTAAGCATAGTTAAATGTATTTTCCCCACCCAATAAAAAAATATTTTCTTCCTCCTACGAACATGTCACAAATGATATACAGTCTACTACCCAAATTAGAATATAGGAAAAAACATCATAAGTCATATTCGAAAGAAGTCTAGGCTCTATAGAATTGCCTACTATTCATTACTTAACACTAACGGTGTCATTCTCCTCTCCTCCATTTCCATCGTCAAAAAATAACATAGCTTCCAACTCTGGTTCATCAAGAGACATCTCAAGATACTCCCAAGATACGTATTCCCAAAGTGTCCCTCACGTATCCGGCAAGTATCTTGTCTTTTTTAATTTAAAAATAAATATAAATTTCAAGATACTCTCAGGATACGTATCCGGAAGTATCCAACAAGTATCGGTATCGGATACGTATCTGACACGGGTACGTGACCTATTTTAGAGTATCTGGGCTTCATAGTTACCTACCATTGAGAAACTGCAAAAATGATGGATCCCCTTGAATTGAGATAGTCGTCCATTGAATGAAGGCACAAAACCAACTCAGCGGAATCCAAGTTTCTTTTACTTGGATTCCAAGAATACCATCTTTCAGAGGAAAAAAAAAACACTTGTTTACAAAACATTGTGTTAGCTTATTTACTTGTTACAAACATTGTCTACCCACGAATTGTTATTACATATCTCCACCATAGAAGCCATCCAGAACAAATCCCTATATCAAAAATTAAGGTTTGGAAACTTTTTACAAGAGACGAATATCAATCATCTTCGGTAGCAAAAGCAAAAGGCATATCTAAGAAAGTAGAACATTACGAATGTTGTTGCATCTTTATACATTGGAAGATCAAAAATTTTCTTTTTTATTGTCGTGGTAATACCTACTGTACAATTTTCTTATGTACAAATCTACAGGCAAATTGATGCCTAATAATTAAAGGAAGTGCATCATGTCGTGGGCATATAGTGCTTTGAACTGCTTTGTTCCAAATCCATACCATCATGTTGATTTAAGAAGTCAATCAGCTGATTAATATCTTCCACAGTCGCCAGACGAGGTGGAGTTAAAATCTACAAGAAAATCTATATTGAGCCAAAATACTCAAGATAAATCCATACTTCAGCAAGGTAACAAAAATTTCTACAGTTCTACTTACCTCTTTTACGACGGAAATAACTTTGGGAAGATTCTCATTATTACGTCCAAATAAGTCCTTATCTGACCTGATGCATACCGTTTTTTCAACTTTTGCTTAGTCCAACATGTGTATTAATGTGTATATGTATGTGTAATAATTTGAAAATAAAACAGATAGAGGTCATAAGGAGTAATAAAAAAAGATTAAGACCTTCTTAACATTGTAGAAAGTAGTCCATGCACATATATGGCTTCACTGAAATCATGCTTTAATGGCAAGAAGTTTAACCAGTTCCGAACCAGCTCCTTCTATAATTGTCAATGAGGATAGCAAAAAATTCAAACAGGTGACAACGCATGGCAGGGCAGATGGTGGTGGCCCTTCAGGGGAAGAGCCAATTAAAGTATAAAAAATTTGCTTATAGGAAGACACCATACGAATCATACCAGCCGATTAGATGTTGAATTGGTATTTTTAAGATTATTAATTTACTATCATCGCCTTTCAAAAAGAAATATAATTACCTTACTACCATCGATACTGTCTCTATGAAATTCAAGAATTTTCCCAAGAGCTGCAACTGCCGCATCATGTAACATTGCTACACCTCCGGATAGTTCATAAAATGAAAGCCTTATTGTCAACAAATCGTGTAGTCTGGTAATAGCCTCTGCATAAAACCTATTGCTTGTGATATTAAATAAAGTATAATATACTCTGTATAATTTTTAGAGCTTAAAGAAGTTACCAGCAGCAATAGCTTTGAATCCATGTCCTCCAAACTTAGCTCCAATACCAATTGCCCGTGTAGCATGCTAGAGGCATCATTATCCGGACACAGATGTTCATTATTCATGTATGAATAATTAAATGAAACACGATTATTGACACATTTGCAAATTAATACCAGCTGGCAATAAGAACGATCCTCCCTTAAAGCATCACAGGCAGCTGTAATATATTTATTATGATACCTGTTCAATTAGCAGACAAAAACAAGATATATTATTTTTAGAAGCATGCAATTATTGCCATAACTTCAGTCAAATTGATAAAAGAAATTAGATTTACTTTGGCAATTTTTCTGGGAATCGTGGCAGGATAATGTTGAAAATGGAAATTATATAAGCTACCACTTTATCTGGGATGTCATGGACCTGCCATAGATCATGCAGAAGCAACAATAAAAAATATGAAAAAAAGAAGCTGCAGAGAGTCCAATTTGTACTTGTATAACGCTTTTAATAATAACAAAGGCGAACATACTTACCCAAAAAGTTGCAACATTTGACATAAGGGCATCAACATATGGCAAGAATTCAGAACTAAATGTTTCAAGTGTTGCTTCAACTAAGTTATTTGCATCCTGCAATGAGCGAAAAAAATAAATACCGTTACCTCACTCTAAATCAATAAATATAAAGAAAAAAGAGAATTTAACCTGAATTACTTCTTCATTTGGTAAATATCTAGGTCGCCCTTCAGAAGTCCTTGCTTCCTTTGCTTTCACTACTTCTATTACAATGACCTTTCCTATTATCCGGTTTATCTCATCAGCAATGATCTTGATTAGTTGGCTGGTGAAAAATGAACTAGAGGTCTGCATTAGTGAGATGTGTTATTTACATCAGAAAAATATGAACTAATTTCGTAAACATATTACCAATATTAATATATACTTTGCAGAATTGCAGTGTACATTTAGATCACTGGCAAAAAAATTACTCAATAATCCCTTAAGAGGGTGATTCAAATGCCTCAAATTAGATTAACTTGTTTAGATAATAAATATGGGAAATTTTCAAAATGAATGGAATTTGTGATGTAATTTAGTAAGACTAAATTTAGAGAATTTGAAATACCACCTAAAAGTAAAGAATTTGAAATTCCTTTCTTGCCAAAACTTTTTTTAAAAAAGTTGAAATTTTAAAATTTTTTTTACATATATATATATATATATATAAAAAGTATATTTAAAATATATATATATATATATATATATATATTATATTAATATATGGGTGGTGGCCGCGGCGGTGATCACGGCGGATCTCCGACAGAGGTGGTGGCGTTCTGGCGACAATATATTAATATATATATTATATTTTTTATTTCTGATTTATTTTTAAAAAAATTTCTAGAGAGAGAGAGTGTGTTTAATTTTATTTAAAGTTAATAGAATAGATTTTTAATTTTAAAGATAAATTCTAAAAAAAATATTAGAAAATTAAGAATTTTAATTACTCTATCCAAACAATGAATTTTAAGAATGAAGAATTTTAAATGTTTTGTCTAAACAAAGAACTTTATAATTGAATAGAATCCAATTAAAACAATTGAATATCCTATAATTTCAAATTCCCTACAAATTTTGAATTACTCCATCCAAACACTACCTAAGGAAATTTTGAAGTCGAGGATTTCACATAATACCTTTATGCATGTGGAGAGTATCCTCAACATTTCTGTAGACAAATCACCATAAGTTTCCTGCATGTAGTAATTTGAACATCAAAGTAATAAACTGGACAAACTTTCCTGTTATGTAACCCGCATTGGCAAGGAACAAGTTGATTCATGAACTGATAATGTTGAGAAGAACCATGACTAAATACCTTGTGTAGCCCTTCAACCAGAGATTGTACAATGATGGTAGTCAAACTTCTCTGAGTCTGTTCCTTTTGGACAGCAATTTTAGTTGAGAGCAATAGGTTTGGAAGAGCTAAACACAAAGTAAATTATCTTATCAAAAACGGTTTACCCACAAATTTCAAGACTTTATGTTGAACTTAAATAATTTAAATTTATATTCACCTAAAATAGAAGCCTTGCGAGTTTCAAAACTAGAACAACCAACCCAGCGCGCAAAAATTTTTGAGACCTTAACATTTGAATGCATATTTAGTCACATGTTAATTGAAAACAATCATCAGATCAGATGTATTGGACCAACCTTGCTAATGCAGGGAGAAAAGTTTAGAGGTGACCTAACAGCACAGCATGACAATATGTTACAAGCCCGAACTCTCACATTTTCAACCAAATGCTTGGCCCCATCTAGGCTGCAATGCGTACATCCATTGTTAGATTGATGTTGGTTTTTCATTAATTTATTGGACAGAGACAGATATCATTGTTATTCCTAATTTGCCTTCCTTTTTCATTAAGTCTTTTATATTGTGATTTTTGTAAAATTCAGATAAACATTTTAAAATATAAAAATTAAAAAGTTCGACTTTTTATTTAGAGGTCAAAGCTCAATCTAAAGCATCAATGGCACAAAACAATATTTATTCAGTCGAAACTAATAAAACTATTTTATCAATTTAGTGCACAAAATCTAAAAGCAAACCTATCATCAGCGGGCATATTGGCCGTCAAGTCAACATCCAGTTGAGCAAATCTAAGTAGCATCGGCATCATTTTATTCATAAATATGCCAATATTCACTCTTGGGCATTGGCAGAATTGATCCAGTGCCTGCAAAGTGTTTACACAATATGAATATCTTTACACTAGGCATAAAATTAAATTGTCTGGTGACTTCTAATTTACCTTTAGGATGAGAGCTCTTGTTATATAATCTGTATGATTCAAATTTCCTTCAAGTGTTACCAGAGATTCGATGACCTTCAAACATGATAGGATAGTTTAGCACAGAAAGAACAGACATCCCTGGGCAACAAAAATTTCAACTATATACTAGATAACTAACATCTGTAAAGTTGAAACACCTTTCAAGTTTGCCTTCGGAAAACCAAAGAACAGAATCAGCAGAAATACTCACCTCTACAGCTTCCTCTCCTTCGAACTTATCTGGATCAACTTTCCTAACAAGATTGCTCATGCAATCTAGACATTTGGCACGGAAATACAATTTTGGTGAAGGTGTGAAATAGTTAGCCATCACAACGTCTTTCAGTGCTTTCATTGTTGTATCGAAATAATGTCGACGATAAGTGACCTGCAGGGAACATTTACACATGGATTCACATTGGGATAATAATATACTGCTGCAAAAAAGAAAACAACATCAGTCTTGTACTTCAGTCAAATATCAAGATATATATACCGGTGATAAAAGTGCAATTGATTTCAGGGTTTCAAGAGCTTCTTCCTGTAACTTCTGCTTTTCATGCTGAAAACTCACAGAAATTACTCAACTTATAGTAAGTAAATAAAACATAAGAAACCAGAGTAAAATGAGGGGTGAATCTACAAGAATAAATACGGTGTGTAAATATGTAGAAACAAAAATAATCATACAGAGGAAATTGCGAGTTATATGTACCTTAAGAATTACAAGCATTATTGTTATAATTTCTGCTGCAAAAGACTGTTCATCTACGCCACACTTTGTAATTAATAAACGAATGGCAATAATAGCATATGACTGCAGAAAATAGTAAACAACTGAATAAGTAACTAATAAGGGGTATCCATAGATCATCAGTTAATATTGCAGATCCCCTAGTCTCTTTAAATGATAATCAATCCGTAAACTAGCTATTGTGTGTGATTAAATACTAGTACTACAATTTAAGAAAATCAATCAATTGTAACTTGTGAACTATGATAACCATTCAAGACGGCTGTATTAGAAGAGCAGCAGTAACACTAAAAGTTAACAATGTCAAGTTGCAGCATTAATCTGTTTGTACCTGTACACGGGCACAAAGGGTAATGTTAATTATGGGAATTAGTTTAGCCAATAACGCATGATATTGAGCCCGCGTTAATAGTTCCTTATAGCCACTCAAACACTTGATTGCATGCATAGTAGCCCAAAGTACTCGGTGGTTCTCATCATTCAATGAATTAAGGACCAGATTCACAACTTGGTCAAAGTACTCAACCATGTCCTGTATAAGAGAGAATTACACATGAATGTAACACAAGATATGAACACAATCAACAAAAACAAAAACAAAAACAAAAACAAAAACAAACAATTTATAGTTAAAAATAGAGCAGATCATAACATATATACCCCTTCAAAAACTCCACCTCCAATTGTACCAATAGCGATCATTGCTGCATGACGTACCCGCCAATCGATATGAGTTGATGATCTCATTCTTATCATCTCAATTATAGTTGGAATAACCACACCTTCATTCCCTTGAAAAGAGAGCCAATTCAGCAACAACTTCCCACGATCAAAAGCCTCTGTCATCCCAGCATCTACACAATCCTTATTATCCACTTCATACCAAAGAGGATCCTCCACAATATACGTCATCATATCCAAAGCAACTGCAACGACCCTCTTAATTTCATCAGGAGAAAGATAATATAGAAAATTCTCCATCACATCCATGCTAAGCTCATCAAGCTTACTAAGAACAATAACTGCTGCAACCTTCACTTCCTCGCTTGCTCCTTTCTTCTCCGCGACTCGAATCATGCACCAAAAGACATCATCTTCTTTCGCTTCAAAGATTTCGGGCACGCCTAGTGATACCAATTCTGCTAAGCGACGAAGCTTACTTAACACAATCTCATTTTTCGCCACAACCTCTTCTTCCCCTTGTTGATCGATGAACTTCAATAATATCGGTAATAGAGTATCGCCAACATTAACGGCTCTCCCTAAATGCGTAGACATTCCCATTAGCGTTATCGAAGCATCGAACGTTAACGCTTTCAATTTATGATTTGGTAAGGCAAGTAAACATAACTTCAAGATGCTGCGAAAGAGAAGATCGTAGTTCCCCTTACCTAGCCAAAAATCTTTGTTTTGAGAAACTTCCAACGGCATTTCCGCTACCAACATAAGCCCTTTCATTTCGTTTGATTCATCAGAAAAGCAATCGCAAACGTATTGGAGAAATTCTTCCCAACCGTCAAGAGGATAATCGTACAGCCGGGCGGCGACGAGACAGATTGTTTCGCAAAGCGGAGGAAGCAGAGACTCTTCTGATTCTACCTTGATGGAATGGAGGAGAGGTTTTTTAAGTTCAATGAGCATGGAAGAGTTAATTTTACTATTACCAGAGAAAATGTGGTGAAGAAGACCAACCGCTTCAATTCGAATTAAAAGTGGAGGGTGGACTTGAATGAGTTTAGCGAGTTTTAACGCGAACGCGTTAGGGTAATGATGTGCAAAAGATTCGAAAATTCTTACGGGTAACAGTTTCTTGGGTTGGATATAGTCTTTGATTGCTTCTTGAAGCGGAAAGATATCGTTGGATTGAAGAATCTTGGCGGCGTATGGTTGAAGTTGGAAACCGTAAAGAAGTGATTTGTTTCGCCGTTCTTCAATGCGCCTTCTCTTTTTCGATCTTTCTTCGAAAATACTTCTTGGCGGCGGTGACGGGAAGCCATATAGAGGCTCTTCCGGTAATGATAACCGGTTGGGTCGGTTAGACATTGGTGGCGGCGAGGTTGGAAGTGGTGGAGAGTAAGACCTCTTCTTAGAGCCAGAGATTGACGGCCCCATTGTTGAAGAAAGTTGGTTCGAACGCAGATTTTGGAGGGAATAATAACTGTTCAGTTTCATCAAATCTGTTTTGTGTTGTGATAGTTCGCCACGTCAGCTATTTTTATATAGTTGTCATAGCAAGTAACTTTGACCACCTCCAAGTTTCCACTCCTAGCGGCTAATATTTTGCCTTTGACTAAATGTGCTAAATACTTCACTACTACTACCGGTCAATCTTGCACCCAAGCTCAATTTTTTTTACCACAAGAAAGATTAAAACCTTTAGATGCAAAATTCTCTTTAGTTAATTAATAATGTATGGACTTTAGATTTCATAATTTGTTAATAAAGACGCTTAAGTTTTAACTTTTTAGTTTTTACTAAATAATACTATTAAATTTATTTTATGTATAATAAAAAGTTTGTTTGGGTTTTTTTTGGTGGTGTTACAAAGTAACAAAACGAAAAAAAGGAAAAAAGAAATGAAAAGCGGCTAGCTAAGCTTGTCTATAAGATTGAGGGACTCTAGTCTTAGAGGAGCATGGTCCCAGTAGGTGTCGCACAACGAGTGAGAATCTTTTTTTGCCAAAAAGTCAGCGCATTTGTTTTGCTCCCGTCGAATGTGGACAATAGTGATATTTCCATTTCTCTGTAAAGCATCCAAGACCTGAAGGATAACCGAGGCATGCGGGTGGAAGTCATAGTTGCCTGAATTGTTGATACTGTTGACAGCTTCCAAGCAATCACTTTCACAAGTAAAGTGCGAGAACCCTTTAGAATGAGTGAATGCAATTCCCACCTTGATAGCGAGCAACTCAGCTAACAAGGGATCCCCGCTTGGTCTGAAGTAGGAAAAACCAGCGATCCAATCTCCCTCATGATTACAAATGAGACCACCTATACCTAAATGAGAGGAATGTTCCAAGAAGTTGTCATCCACATTGATTTTAATATCACCATTAGATGGTGGAACCATCAGGCTAAGCGCCTCTCTGAAATAGTAACAACACAATAAAAGAAATAAAAACTCTAAACAGAAATGTTATTTAGTACGAAAGATATCGTACGAAACACAAGAAACATACTATATCACCTCTGTTTGATAAGATTAAGGCAGCCTTTAACAAAATACACGAGTCACATTCTTACGATTCTTTTTTAAGGAAATTTTTTTCTCTACTCTATATTTCGAGGGCTTATGCTCATGTCCAAGTGGTTTATGTTGGAAAGTAGAATGGTTTTAGGAAGACTTTGGGAGGAAGGGAAGAGGAGACTATGGTTTCTTAAAATGAGAGGATACTTTGCTCTTTAGAACTTGATGTTTATTTGCTAACTTGCTTACTTGTTTTTGCTTGGTTTACAAATGACTAGCTCTCCCCTATTTATAGGCTCCAAGGGAGAGTTCTACATCAATCTAGAGAACATTCTACACACTTCAAGTGAGAGAGTTCTACACACTTCTCTCAACTACTTATTTAATATTACATATTTCACTTCTACATTTCTCTACTACTCTCTAGAATTTTCTATAAACTAAAACACTAAAACCAAATGGGCCTAACACTTGATTAGTCCAATGGGCCAAATCAAGTTTACTCTCCAACACCCCCTCTTAAACTTGATTTGTCATTCCAAGTAGGCTTCGCAACTTGATAAAGTCTTCATGCTTGAGGGGTTTTGTGAAGATGTCAGCAACTTGGTCTTGAGACTTCACATATTCGACTTGCACATCCTTTCTTGCTATGCACTCCCTTATATAGTGGTAGCGAGTATCAATATGTTTGCTCCGATCATGGAAGACTGGATTCTTTGCTAGAGCTATAGCTGACTTATTATCCACAAAGATCTTGGTCGGCTCTTCTTGCGACATCCCCAACTCCTTTAACAAATTTCGGAGCCAGACTGCATGGCAAACACATGATGTGGCTGCTACATATTCTGCTTCGCAAGTTGAAAGTGTGACTATCGGTTGTTTCTTTGACATCCAAGTGAAAGCTGTGTTTCCCATGAAGAACACAAAACCGCTAGTACTCTTCCGATCATCTCCATCTCCACCCCAATCACTGTCACTGTAACCAACAAGCTTATAATTATTATTTGATGAAAACCATAAGCCGAAATCCAATGTTCCTTTGATATAGCGAAGAATTCTTTTTGCAGCCTTGAGATGAGTTGTGGTCGGATTCTCCATGTATCGACTGATGAGTCCAGTAGCATACAAAATATCAGGTCTTGTGCATGTTAGATACCGCAAACTCCCAACCATACTCTTGAAATTTGTAGGGTTCACCTTTACTGCTTCGTCGTACTTTGATAATTTCATTTTACACTCTACTGGTGTGCTGATTGGCTTGCAACTATCCATCTTGAACTTTTTCAGCATCTCCTTCGCATATCTTTGTTGTGAAATGAATATTCCATCTTCCTTTTGCTTTACCTCAATGCCAAGATAGTATGACATTAATCCAATATCTGTCATCTCAAACTCCTTTACTATTTCCTTCTTGAACTCTTCAAACATACTTGGATTGCTTCCTGTGAAGACCAAGTCATCCACATATATGCACACGATCAAGATATCTCCATTTTTGACCTTGACATATAGGGCATGCTCGTGTGGGCACTTCGTGAAATTGTTTTCTTTGAAGTAGTTATCAATCCGACTATACCATGCTCTTGGTGCCTGTTTCAGTCCATATAGTGCTTTCTTTAGCTTGAGAACTTTGTCTTCATGACCTTTCACCTTGTAGCCCATAGGTTGTTCGATGTACACTTCTTCTTCTAGGACTCCATTCAAAAAGGCAGACTTCACGTCCATCTGATGAATTTTCCACTTGTTTTGGGCTGCTAGAAAGATTATTAGTCTTATGGTTTCCAAGCGAGCGACTGGAGCGAACACCTCGTCATAATCAATCCCGGCCTTTTGACTATAGCCTTTTGCAACTAGCCTTGCCTTGTATCTTTCGATTTCTCCATTGACGTTCTTCTTTGCCTTGTACACCCACTTGACACCAATAGCGTTATGCCCTTTCGGAAGAGACACGAGTTCCCAAGTGTTGTTCTTGTCGATGGCTTTAATTTCTTCGTCCATTGCATCCCTCCATCTCTTATCTTGCGCAGCTTCTTCAAAGTCCATAGGTTCACAGTCTGCAAAGAGGCAGAACAATGTGAGATTATTCGTTGCCTCGACTTCCTCATAGAGATCTTCAAGCCTTCGCGGTGAAAAAGCTTCTGTATTATCATACACATCTTGGAGACTTCGTGTACGTTTCACTCTCCTTTCACTCCCAGTGTCTTTTGAAGTGGACGTAGTTGGTGATGTGATCCCTTTTTGAACTTCTCCAGATGTCTCTTCATCAAACTGGGGAAAGAAACTGTACTCCTTTTCATGAGGTCCAATGTCCCATTGTCCTTCTTCATCGAAGACTACATCTCGGCTGACCACCGTCTTCTTGCTGTTCGGGTTGTACAACTTGTAACCCTTTGAGTTTTGATCATAACCGACAAAGATGAATCTCTCACTCTTATCGTCGAGTTTTGCTCTTCTCTCATCTGGTATGTGAACATGGGCAACACTTCCAAAGACTCTCAAGTGTGAGATACCTGGCTTTCTTCCACTCCATGCTTCTTGTGGTGTCTTTCCCCATACACTTCTTGTTGGAGATCGATTTGACAGGTAGACTGCACACGCCACTGCTTCAGCCCAAAATTCTTTTGGCTATTTCTTGCTTTTAAGCATGCTTCGAGCCATGTCGAGGATTGTTCTATTTTTCCTCTCTGCCACACCATTCTGTTGAGGGGATCTTGGAACCGTCAAGGGACGTCTAATTCCATTCTCTTCGCAAAACTCCTGAAACTCTTTAGAAGTGAATTCTCCGCCTCGATCAGTTCTCATAGCCTTAATCACTCGTCCACTTTCTTTCTCCACTGCAGCTTTAAACTTCTTGAAAATATTAAAGACTTCTGACTTCTGCTTCAAGAAATATACCCATGTCTTTCTTGAAAAATCGTCAATAAATAGGAGGAAGTAGTTATTTTTACCTAGTGAGCTTGGCTTGATTGGTCCACAGACATCAGCATGTATGAGCTCGAGTGGCTTTTTGGCTCTTGAGTTTGACTCCTTTGGAAAACTCGTCCTAAATTGCTTTCCAAGTAAACATCCTTCACAGAGTTGATCGGGTTTGTTGATAGACGGCAACCCTCTCACCATATTCGTCTTCGACATCAAACTTAAACCTCCAAAATTTAAGTGCCCAAATCTAAGATGCCAAAGCCATGCATCATCATTAGAGCAAGCTTTGAGACACTTTGCCACGTCATTATGGATATTCAATAAGAACATCCTATTTTTTGACATTGGTACCTTGGTGATGAGATTGTGTTTTCTGATCTCTGATGGAAAGACTGGAATCTTTCAAGTGAATGTCATAGCCCTTTTCTAAGAGTTGTCCCAGACTCAAAATATTGTTTTTCATATTTGGGACGTAGTAGACATTTGAAATAAAATCATGTCTTCCATCCTTTAAGCGGATTAAGATCTTACCTTTGCCTTTTACCTGAACTTTAGAATCATCACCAAATGAGACATTGCCACTCACTGATTCATCAAGGTCCACGAACATGCTTCTTTTTCCGCACATATGGTTGCTTGCACCGGTGTCAAGGTACCATATGTTTTCCTGGATTCCTTCGTTACTTCTATGTGCTAGAAGCACTGTTCCAACCGTCTGGTCTTTCTCTTCCACATAGTTTGTCTCCTCTTCTACTCTATTCTTTGAAAATCTACATTCTGAGGCATAATGGCCAAACTTCTGACAATTATAGCATCGAGTTTGAGATTTATCAAACCTTGTGTTTTGAGATCCTCGTCCACACCCTCTTGTTGAGCTTTCTCCCTTCTTGTAATTGTTGTTTGTGAAATTCGCACCTCGTCCATTAGTTTGGCGTCCAAACTGTCCTCGGCCAAAACCTCGACCTCTACCTCGACCTCGACCTCGATCTTGTAGGCCTCTCTCATTTCCTTGACTTCCTTCCTTCTCCTTTAGTTGCATCTTGAAGAGTTGCTCGGTGATCTCCTTCTTTTTCTTATGTTTCTCCTCATAAGCTTGCAATGATCCTTGGAGTTGTTCAATCGTCATGGTCTCCAAGTCTTTGGTTTCCTCGATGGTTGTGACGATATGCTCGAATTTGGTATCCAAAGAGCGTAATATCTTTTCCATAATCCTTACGTCTTCTAACTTCTCACCATTTCTTTTTAATTGATTTGACACGGCGATTACTCTTGAAAAATATTCAGAAATAGACTCCGACTCAGTCATATGTAAGGATTCGAACTCACCTCTTAGAGTTTGGAGACGCACCTTCTTTACCTTGTCTTCTCCTTTGCAAGACGTTTGCAGCTTCTCCCATGCCTCCTTAGCGGATGTCGCATTTGAAATTTTCTCAAACTCATTTTCATCCAATGCTTGGTAGATGAGGAAGAGAGCTTTCTTGTCTCTCTTTCTTGAATCCTTCAAAATATCCCTTTGTGTTTGAGTTAAGGAATCCTCATTTTGTGATTCCTTATAACCTTTTTCAACAATCTCCCAAACATCATGTGCTCCAAGAAGAGCCTTCATTTTGATGCACCAATTATCATAGGTGCTCCCTTTTAGAAGTGGAACTTGGAATGATGACACACCATTGCTCGCCATGACTTTGGAAGGATTTCTAATCAGAACCTTAGCTCTGATGCCACTTTGTTGGAAAGTAGAATGGTTTTAGGAAGACTTTGGGAGGAAGGGAAGAGGAGACTATGGTTTCTTAAAATGAGAGGATACTTTGCTCTTTAGAACTTGATGTTTATTTGCTAACTTGCTTACTTGTTTTTGCTTGGTTTACAAATGACTAGCTCTCCCCTATTTATAGGCTCCAAGGGAGAGTTCTACATCAATCTAGAGAACATTCTACACACTTCAAGTGAGAGAGTTCTACACACTTCTCTCAACTACTTATTTAATATTACATATTTCACTTCTACATTTCTCTACTACTCTCTAGAATTTTCTATAAACTAAAACACTAAAACCAAATGGGCCTAACACTTGATTAGTCCAATGGGCCAAATCAAGTTTACTCTCCAACAGTTTAAGGAGTAATTTTGCCGTAATTTTTTGAGTATTTTTGAGGTAAATATTTCACTTCAAAGTTTGTTTAGGCTTACAAAAAAAGTTTGTTTAAAAAGCGTTGGACCGGTCTTAAGTCAATCCAAAATATAAACAAGTGATACAGAAAACAGAGTGAATGCTCAGTAATTACAGTTAAAAAAAAAACATGATTTATATGACAAGCATAGAAGCTCAAAATTTGCATTCCCAGAGCTCTTATACAACATGAAGTAAACATATAGTAAAATACCAAATCAACAATTTTGTAAGAGAAAACTGAAGAAGAAAGTTACAATGAGACCCAGCAAGTATATATATTGATCAATCTGGCATAAAATATAAACCTAGATATGCACCAAATAACACAACCACAATCACTTCAAAGTTTCAATGTTAACTCAGGTATTGAATCTTCCAAGTCAACCGGTGGTTTAACTTTCCCCTCAGTAAAACTCAGATTTGAACTTCCAGTAGGTATGCAATTCTGTTGATTATTAACCTGACGAAAACTACCTTGCCACAAGAGTTCTGCTTCATCATCCTCCAAGAATATCGAATTACCGATATATCCTTGCTTGAATCTTGAATTACTTTTAATTTCAGGAGAAGGAGGAGGCCTTATTATTGGTGAAAAACCATGGTGTAGTGAAGAGTGTGCCTTTATCCCCAAAGACCTAAAAGAACCATTAAGAGGAAGAGATGCTAAACTAGCATACCTCTCAGAGAAAAGTCCCATTCGCATAGCGCGTTTCGCCAATGTTCTTTCTCTCTTATGTGCATTTTGATGACCACCAAGAGCCTGTGAGCTATAGAATTTTCGTTGACAGTAATTGCAAGAGAAAACTCTTGATATGGTTGTTGTACTTGTTGCTGCAGTATTTTGAGATGCAGTTTGTTCATTGCTGCTTTCACTAGTACTTGAAAATGAGAATGAGAATCCTATTGTTGAATCTCTAGTAACTGATTCATTGTTGTTTATGTTGAGAGTCAAATCAAGTGAGATAGCATCTGAATTTGTGATGTTGGAATAATTACAAGGATCTGCAGAGGTTTCGTGAATGGTTGATATATTGGAAGCAACTTGGCTACTAACTTCACATTCATATTCTGCTGTGGCTTCTACTTCAAGATCAAAGTATGGTTTCATCATTTGTCTTCCTGAATTTAAAGCTAATTCACCAAATAAGTCCACCAATCTTTATACCATTAGAATATGATGAAAGAACTGTTTGGCCCTGCAATAATAATAGAGAGAAAATACAATAAAAGCAATAAGGATTTTTCATAAGTCATAACCCTGAGGATTTTCTATTAAACATTGATGCTGTGGATCGATGAATTATGAAAAAAGAAACCACATGCTTTATTTCTTCTTTTCTGGAAGTTAATTATTCCTGGCAGCCTGGGACAGTTATACACAGTTGTGATTCAAGTGGTTGACAAGTGAAGTTCCAGGTGGAAAAGTATTTGTACTATGTGCTAGCTTAGTATGTTTTGCAATACGTTGGCCTACCTAAATAGTAAAAGAAGCCACTATTAAAAAGTTGAGGATTTGAATTTTTGTGCAATAGTTGAAGGTACCTTGTAGTTGTACAGCAAAACTACTGGTACCTTATTTTTACCACAAACCCCTAATGATAAACATCTATAAAAAAAAAAAAATCTCCTGTAATCACTTCTGTCACTGCTTGAGAGTTGTGAGTTCGAGTCATAGAAAGAGTAAGCGGGAAACGCTATCGATTCTCTTTAAAAAATATATAAAATTGTCACTGCTTGATATTGGTCAGTGCAGTCAGTTACACTATCATTCAATGTTTTGAAAACTAGATACTAACAGCTGGTTGAACTGGATTCAGATTAGGTGCAGTCACTGTTGTTTTCTCTATTGACATATTTTTTTCGATTTTTGTTTTGACAAAATAAATGAAGGGAGGGTAGAGTGCGATCAACCAATCCGATAGTTATGGAATGGGTGACTGCACTGACTGCATGAGGTTAGTGACTGTACCCAATTCAGATCTGATTGAACTTGGTTCGGTGATTTGTTCACTCTCTTTTAAATCGCATTCTGGTTGAACCTCTTAGAATCGGGATGAATCGTGATTAGATAACTAATTAACCCGATTTGAACTGTTTAGAATGAATTTTTACTTTATCATCTACTTTTTTTCAAAGTTAACACTTAAAATTTTTATTTTCTCATCCCGTTCAACCATGAGCTCAATCTAGTGAACCAATTAAATAATAAAAATAAACAGAAAAAACAAGTATAAGTAGAGATAGCTCACTGCAGCTAATCTGCATCCTTTTCATCCCAAGGTGGCCGAAGTATCAATGGTAGAATAAATATTTATATGACACATGATTTCACTTAAGGCTGATCTAAAAGCAAATACAATTACAATGGCAAAATATTTTCTTTAAACCTTTTTCCAAAACTATCCATCTATCTTAGTCTTTAACTCCTTGTAAGCAAGATCTCGTAGTCTTATTAGTTTATATTGTTGGAATACCACTTTCTGCTTTTTTTAGACTTTTCTAGGATGAAAAAAATTCAGTAGAGCAAGAATCATTAATATGGACCACTGAATTGTATGATTAATATTTAAGGTCATACTATAAATGTAATGCTAACTCAGATTTGAAAATCCCACTGAACTCTTCATGTTCAAAACTTGACACAATAGCAAGAATAAGATAAATATGGAGAAATTACAACACCTGCATATCCCAATTCAGAGAACTACATGCAAATATACATGTTTCATTTTCTTTGTTTCAAATCCTAGGAGGAAAGGTAGTATTGCATGTAATGGGATCATGAAACCAAAACAAGAATTCAATAGTACTATAAGAGTGTTACATACCCTCTGTCAAGTTTCAAGATGAAGTGAAAGTGGCTTGCTTATGAAATCACTTGTAAACTCTGCTTTGGAATTGGAGACATGTATTTCCATTGTTGCTTCTCTTTAGAGTGGTTAGTTATGAGAAGACAAAAGCAAGCCTGTGTCTGTTTTTATGTTCCTGAAGCACTAATAGAGGGTAAAGTAAGAGGTTTAAAAAATATTAAAAAACAATTTTATTGAAAAGGGAATAAAAATAAAGGAAGAGTAAATGGAGGGAAAAAGGGAGAGGGTGACAGTGAGATGGTGGGCATCGATGTTTAATTATGGGAAAGCAAAGGTAAGATGTAAGTGAGTGAGTAAAAGGGTTGGGAGACAGAGAAGTCAGGAGGAAAAGGAGATGGTGGGATAAATAAACTTATAATAATAGTGATTTAATTAGTATACATTGAAGGTGTAAATATTTTTACACTTTTTTTTGTCGAGACTAGGGTATCCACCGTCGAACGCAGTGACCACTTCCTCGCTGGATTGGAGGCACCTCAAAGGGTGGGACAGTTGGCTCAGGGATTTAAAGCTTCTCCGTGCCCAAGGCGAGAATACTATTTGGACTAAAAAAGTGTACAAAAATATGAATGCATGTGAGATATGGAGAGAATACGCGAATAATACATTTTTTTTATTTTAAATTAAATATATTATACACGTACAACACTTAACTTCATTTAAAATAAAAAAGTAAATATAGTATATGTGTATTTCCTTCGTATCGCATATGTATTCGCATCTTAGTACACTTTTAAATTTTTTTTTCGGTCCAAATAACATTTCTCTTAAAAAGTGATAGATTTTTATCATACTTATTGGGAAGTTAAACATATCATGACTTTATATTGATTGACAATGTAAAAAATTCTTTAAACTAACTGTGCATGTATAATAAATAAAAAAGAGGGTGAGAGGATATGATCAAATATGCTATTCTTTTCAATGTCTAAGGCATAGTACATTGCTTTTTAATATGAGACGAGGGAGTAACTTTTTTTTGTAGAATTTTGGGTCTTTTAATGAAAGCAAAACCTGCTTCAGTTACTTATATATATGAAAAGTTCAAATCATAAACTAGGTTGATTGAACATAGTATTGGAAAGAAGCAAAAACAGTTCTAGTCATGATTCCCCACCTAAGATTCTCTGGTCTTTCTTTTTCTTTATCTCTCACTACCCCACTTCAAAAGTGCTTCACATAACTCTATAATGCAATGGGTCGCCTTTCATAGTTTCATGCTTGGTTCCATATCTATCACGTCCACCATAAACTATGCTGTAACATCATTTGTTTCTCCTATTTTTTAACAACCACACTTGCCAATAAATAATAATTTTATGGATAATCTATCTAGGATAGGTGGTTGAGAGAGTTTTAGGATAATTTTAGACCTGGCTACACATTAAAATGGATTTTGGGTTAGGTATGATTGAGAATTTTTTTCTTTAGTCATATCTGGGTGTTATTTTTTTATTACGATGTTATTGTTACGAAGTATTTATTAATTTTACAAATGACTAATTTTCACCGAGGAATTTGGTTAGTCACTTTTTGTGGAGTCTCTTCTCCCAACCATTTTTTTTTTCCATCCACAATACTCTAACTCGAGACTTTGGTTCCAATTCCACTCAAACTAACAGAGATATTTGGGTGTTAACTTGAAATGCATCATAGAGAAGTTTTTGCTAAATTAATTTCTATAACTGCTTTCAATACAACTACAAGATAAGATACATAATATGATGATCTTGCTTTATTTTATAATTTTTATTACTTTGTTGTTTAATATATTATAAAAATATTTAAAAATATAATTACTTATCATCAGTTTGATTTAGATCAGATCAGGATTCAGGACTAATATATTTTACCAATTCAATAATACTGTCTCGTGTTTTTAAACTATTGTGTCTGATTGATACATGGAAAGCATGTTATGAATAATTAATTGTCACAACAAATAACATCAAACCTCTATAATTAGGACAAGAACTTGAACATGTGTGATTCTTTCGTGGAAAAGGACAACAATTTGAGACATTCCAAAGGATTAGGGAGATCCAAGTTGACACATGAGGTTCACATTAATACTAATTAACCCTCAATCTCCATCATTAAACTGCCATTTTTGAAAGAAGATAAAAGGATGGTCCATTATTCTATGCACGAAATTATAGAATCATCATGATCATAGGTCCAATGTTGCCTCTTTTTCAACTTGGGACTGCCCCCTTTTCTTCCTTTGATTTGATCATTAATTTTTGCCACAAGGCTGGTTGTCATCCCATTGCTTGTGACACAGTTGGAAAATGGAAATAGACGGGCATCATAGAATCCATCATGCTAAGCTATCTAACAATATAACAACATTAATAACCTTAATCCACAATCTATATGCATCTAAATGGCTGAGACATGAAACTTTCATCTCAAGCCTATTGTCCACCACAACTTTTGTTAGATCTTGTGTAGGGGAATGGTGCGAACACTTAACAAGAATTCACAAATGATTCCAAAATGTGTGTGGGTATACTAAATTTTAGGTTCAATTCATCCTCACTAGTTTATGCAAACGGGATACAATCAGATAGCCGAAGAATAAAGTTTTCTCAATTACTCTTGTGCAACAGAGAAATGATGAAGTGATTAACAATTTGATAATGATAAGGAAATAAGGATAAAATTTGTTACCCTTTCTACGATAAAAAATTCCAGTGTTTAACATTGGATTCGAACCCATGACAAGCCATTTACACATGATTAAACTTTGGCCGGTCCGACCTGCCCAACCTAGAGCCAGTGGTATGACCAGTGCGAGTGAGTAATTGGATTGGATATGACCCGTTTGGTTTTGTGATCGAATCAGGACCCGAAAGGTCGGACTAGGGTTTGAACCAATGACCCAGTGGGTTAGAGTAATGTTCTCTACTGCAAAATGACATTATTTTTAATAGTGACTGGTCACACGGTTTAACTAGTAACTCATCGCTCCAATCAGTGATCCACTGACTTAGTGCCTTGATCGAGTCGATGAACGATCCAAGTTTAATAACACTGCATTTACACTAACGGATCCGGCTACTAGGCCGTCCGCAACCTAATGTCAAATATACAAATTCATATTTATTTACCATTAATATGCAATCTTCCAAACATATTTTGGAGATCTATCACAACTTTGCAGACAAAATCAATTCAAACTCCATCAGTACCAAGATCTATCACCAAAATGAGAGCTTGTAACAAGTCTAACACCTCCCCTCTCTAATTGGAAATATAGGCCCTAACCAGAATATTTGGTCTCCCTCTCATTCCTACCCTGCTACAATTCACCATGTCAATAGATTAATATATGCCCAAAAAATACAACCATAAGGTTTGAGAGTAAAAAATTCATATGAAAACCACCTTCACACCTTTTTATATAGTGTCAGGGGACCAATTCAATTTTAGTTTGTGTTTTGAGATTCTGTCAATTTTATAATTCAACATATATGTCAAATTAAGAACTGTAGAGTTTTACATTATTATATTAGTAATGCGAATTTACATTATTGATCTGTACGGATTATGTTATATATAAACTTAAAAACTAGCTTAAACAAATCTTGCAAGCAAACAACTGAAAAAAGTATTAATCTAACATGTTCCAATCAATAAGCAGATTGAATAAATCTTCCTATAAACAAATTGTTTTTCTTTAACTGAACTAGCGAGCAACTACTTTAAGGTTGTAACTTGTTAAGATTCTTTTTGTCTTCTATATTTGGTGTCAGGAATAAAGGGCAAAATTGGAATGAAACCCATAGCAATACCAAGAACCTGAAAAGAATATGAAAGGAAGCACTTGTGTAATGGGCTGACAAGGCCTGGTTTATAAAGAGCAAGATCTATTATACAAAAATGAAGTTCTTTCTAAAGGTTTATACACAATTTGTCAAAAGAAAAGGTATACACACAATTGGATCCTACATCATTTTGGGTTGAAACAGACATAGTTTAACAATATTATAATGGGGCATTATAGCTTTAAGGACATATATAAAGAGGGTAATTAGTTTTTTATAAGACAGATAAAGTAGAAGAGAGTGGAGAAAGAATACATAGGTCCTTAAATCAAACCATAGGCTTTTGCAATTAAAATAAGAACTTCTATAGCTTCTCCTTAGCTAGCCCATTAAGGCCTAAGCATATTTTTTCACGAACTATATTATAGAGTGAGTGATCAAGATATTTATATTTTTAATTCTAGCAAAGTTGTAATTTCTGAATTTGGTTGTTTGATTTCGACTTGTAAGACTTTATTTTCGTTTTTTAGTAACAACTCTCATGTAGAGTTCACTAGGAGGAATGCTAATAAGGTTGTTCATTCCCTTGCAATAATGGCCTTATTTACAGCTAGTCCTCAAGTCTACTATGATATTCCTTCATGTATTACTGACTTGATTATGAATGAAATGCACTGAGTGCTTATTGTCAAAAAAGGATATTTATATTTATTCTTATAAAAAAAGAGACATACCATTTTTTTATATGTTTTTTTTACCCCCCTCTTCCCCCTTTACTCCCACTTTCACCAAACTGACTATCTTAGCTATCACTCCAACAAAATGGCTTCCGAAATTATCCTCCTATGAGATAATTTTCAGAAGCCATTTTGATGAAGTTTTCTGGAATTATCTCATAGGAGGATAATTCCGGAAGCCATTTTGATGAATTTGGCTTCTGGAATTGTCCTCTTATGAGATAATTCCGGAAAACTTCATCAAAATGGCTTCCGGAATTAGCCTCCTATGAGATTATTCCGGAAGCATTTTGATGAAGTTTTCCGGAAGCACCTCAAAGGAGGATAATTCCGGAAGCCAAATTCATCAAAATGGCTTCCGAAACTATCCTCCTTTGAGGTGTTTCCAGAAATTTTTAAAAAAGTCAGTTTCAACTTAAATGAAGTGAAGGGTATTTTGGGAATAAAATGTAATATGGAGGTATAAGGGGCAAGAAGGGGCAAAAAAAGCCTTTTTTTATAAACAAATGTTAGTAGTTAATTTTTAGGGGTAGGAAAAATGGTAGTTTTAGGGAATTCTTTCTTATACTTCTTCGGTGTTCCTTTGAGTTCCCCAATTGAGTTATCAACTGACATATAATCTTATCCACCTATGTGTATCTCTTTTTTTCTTTGAGTCATTGTTGGCTATCAACTGAATGTCTCAATGCTTTTAATGAAAGACTAATCTCTGCTCGTACATCAGGTTGATCCCGTGCTCTATGGTAGCTTATGTCGCTAGGTCAATGGAGTTGGTTTGTTTGTGTGACTCTGATCTTAGTCCAATCAAAATTTGTCCACAAAAGGATAAAAAAAGTAACAAACAATACAATAAACAACACCTTTTTTCCCTAAGGAATCTAACTACAGAATTATGAGTGTGCCAAAGGCAACATAGTTACATGTAGGGGTGGACATCGGTCGGTTGTGGTCGGTTACGGGCCCAAAAGTCTTCATCCATGGAAAACCGATGACTTCAGAAATGCAACCGCTGCCGACCATTGGAGCCAACGGTTATAACGGGTTACGGGTTCGCGGTTTGACGGTTTGCTCGGGTGGTTTGAATCGGTTTGAAGAAGGAAAGAATGGCTTACAAAAATGGCTGCAATGAAGTTGTACAGATGGTTTCACGCTCAGATACACAGAGTAAATGGAGGGGAAGGTGAACAGTGATAGGGAGAGAGAGAGGATAAAAAATAAAGAAATATAAAGAGATGGGTGGAGAGAGAAAGAAATTATATTTGTTATTTTATTGAGTCTGCCTTAAAGTCTTGAACAGAGCAACACAGTGACAGTGGGCATGCTTTTACCAGTCACAGATTTTAGCTTTAAGTATAATAATAAAAAATAAAGGTACAACTTATACACATTTAAACGGACGGGTTCGGTTACTATTGGATTGTAACTGAAAAGCCGAATCCGTCCATTGATAACCAACATTATCCGTTTTTCACTCTTCAGGTTTACACGGGTACGATAACTCAGACCGAAAACTTCATTTATGGTTCGGTTATAACGGGTCTCGGACGGGTTGTTATATCTTGTCCACCCCTAGTTACATGTTTCATGCCTAACCTATTTTGTTTTCATTTACAGATCTTACAAATGGCACGTGGTCAAGTGAAACTCATCCTTTTCTGGTGCCTAGTGCAGTTCCCATCGCAAATTGGTCCCCACAACACACTCACTTAGCATCTGTTATTATTATTATTACTAGGGGGGCCGTTTTTCATGTGTTGGTGGGTTGATGGGTGGTTATAGAAATAATAGATAAATAATATATAAATAATAAATAATAATATAGTGAAATAGTGTTAATGGGTAGTTATAAGAGTATTTTGGTCAGAAAAATCTGACCCAAAAAAATGAATTCCCTTTATATATAAGTATAGATATAGATAAATAGCTTAAATGCATTGCATAATCAGCATAATCAGCATGTATATTAATATGTTAATGCAGAAGACATACATATATATTAACTCATTCTATTGATAATTACAATCTCTAAAGTTTTTTTTTATTTTTAGATAAGCTACAATCTCTAAAGTTAATTCTACTACTTGGTGACTTATTAACATATTCTCATGCTTCTTTTACTTTACAATTGTTTACTACAAACATGTACTTAGTGGTGCTTAGTACGTAAGACCTAGCTAGCCCACCACCAGAGACTAGGCTCGGTTATTAATTCATAGCCATGCCTTTTTCCATATTCATTCTATACTTTCAAATACATGAATATGATTCAAATCAATTGGAGGAGAGCTTGCAAGTTAGCTTATCCATTCTTATCTTTAACCAACCTTACAAAACATTATTATCAAATTTCAATTTTAGACATTGGTGCAATATGAAATTAATATTGGCATTTAGATATTTTAAATTGAGGACACGGTAAAGGTTAATTGCAATCACACCGTGATCCTTGATATCATAAAGAATTGCAGTTAATATTAGTGGTGTTTTCTTAAAAACCTTGGGCTTTTGTAGATGAGCAAACACTACGGTTGCTAAAATCTCAAGTAGGTAGTTCAATTGTCGAGCTAAGGAATATTGAAGGAGTACACTAAAAGAGTGTAAGCAGAGCTCTCAGGTTCAAACTCTAATAGGATTTATAATTAAAACAACAATGGACGATTGTTTTTTCTTGAGCTATATAAAATATATGTCATGGATTTCGAATCAAACAGGTTGTTTAATTCTCATTATTTTTGTTATGACATAGTTAGATGCTATGTGTGTTCGAGAATTTTTCTTACACCTTTTTATCCTAATAATAATAATTCTCGCAATCTAAAGTAATGTCTATAAGCCACAATCACATTGATTCCGTGTTGACATCTTAAAAGTCGATTCTATTACATGTGGCAGCTCAGCTCTTGTCTATCCTTTTTAGTTTCTCTTTTGTATGTCGTCAAATCACAACGATACGTAATTATTCTATCACAATTCACACGTACAGTTACCTTTATTTTACATTATATTTGTTTCCCTACTTGAGTTCATATGCCATTCATTGAGTTCACCAATATAATTCTAAATTTTGAAGCAATTCATAGTTATGTTAGTTAGAAAGTTTTTTAGTAGTCTTTGTGACATACAAAGATGGTATATAAGCAGACTTTAGGGTGTGAGATTCCAAACAATAACGTCCTCATCCTTAGATTCCAAACCCTCTTTGGGAAAATATTTAGCTTTGAGCTAGAACATGTGTATTAGTAGGGAGTTGGGATTTGTTGCGAGCTTCCAACCTTGTTTGCCAAGCATGGCTAGATTGAAACCTTCAAAAAAATCTCTAAAATTCAATCCACTTTGTTTTGTTGGAAATGTCATCAATTTATCCCATTGCATCCGGTTTATGCTACGACCTCCATTATTTATAGCACCCCAGAAAAATGAATTAAGCATCCACTCAATCTCTTCACCAAGGGAAGTAGGAATAAGGAAGTCAAATGCCAATATACCATTTCGTGAAAACATCTTGGTCACAAATGGTATATTGACCTTTAAAATTGATTTTGAGAAAGCTTATGATATGATAGACTGGTACTTTCTAGAGCTAGCCTTGCAAGATTTTGGCTTCCCTATGCTCACCATCTCACTTATCAATAGTTGTACCAAAGCATTAAATCTGTCCATCCATTGGAATAGTGCAAAAATGAAGAATCTCAAATCAACCAAGGGGCTTTGCCAAGAGAATCCCCTCTCCCCTTATTTGTTTGTCTTAAGCCTGGTGAAGCTGGCATTAAGCATCCAGAGCAAAGTCAACTACTGCATTTGGCGGCCTATCTACATCACTAAAGGTGGTCTCTATCTTACCCACCTATTGTTTGTTCATGATCTCTTATTTTTGTGAAGCCACTCCGGAACAAACTCAGGTGGTTATGGATACTTTAGAAGACTTCTTTATGGCTTCTGATATGAAAGTTAATGTGACAGAGTCCAAGTCTATGTATTCTATACGGGTGAAAGATGCGACTTAGAGATAGATCAAAGAGGTGTCTGCTATCCACTTTGTGGCTAACTTGGGTCACTATTTGGGGTTTGGTATAACTCATGATAAGTGACTTAGAGATAGATCAAAGAGGCGTTCTAAGATAAAGAATTTCAAAAGAGGCTAATTAGACTCTAATTAAGTATTATAGACATTAACTTTTATTTGTGAAGAGTCATTGAGGAAAGAATTAAGGATATTAGAATTTTATTAGAATAGGATATTGAATGGGTTATAAATAGCTCATTTATCTTATAATGTTTAGTATTTGATTTGGCGTGGGACTGTTTTGCAATTTACTTGTGTTTGCAAAACAGTCCCTAAATGATACTATGTGTTAGGTGCCTAGCATTCTTGATGCACCATAGCATGCTTGGTCAATACACAATAGGACTATTTTATGCACCATTAATTCCCTTTATATCCAGCTGAAGCAAACAGAGCTTATTTTGGGATGAAGGGCCTCAAATTATATTGGTGGATTTGATAAATTATATTGGTGGATTTGATGGTTGAACCTATGATGAATCTCTACATTCAAAATCCTAGAAGGATTAAAGATATAGAGAAATATTTTAAAATAAATATTTTTGGGAAACCAAGTTTTGTCTCGACCTACAAATCGATCAATTAGCTAATTGAATCATGATAAATTATATCTATTGAGTACATGATATTTGTGTCAAGAAGATATCAAATATCTCGGTCTCAAAGACTTTAAATTAATGCGCACATATTACTAAATGTCATATTGATTGATGTGATAATATTTCATACTTATTAGTGAGATAGAATTTATCACAAACCAAAATACATTAGAAGAAAGTGAGATATATGTTTGTTTTATATTTTCACGATATAATTGAACCAATTATTTTATGAATATATGTTCATCAAATTAACCATGCAAATACGACATAATTTTCTTATCCAGATCAAGTCAGTTTTGAAATATCTAATTATTTACATATGGCGACATTGAGGCATCAAGATCTACATAGAAATCTATCGTTATCACTTCCTCATATCACGCTCAAATGCCAACAATTCACAGAAGAAGTCCTGAAGACAATACTGATTGTGAAGCTCAGTTGAAAGGAAGATATATCACAAAGTATGTTGCTTCATATGCATCAGGGAAAAAATCCAAATGTTGGAATTCATATATATTTTTAACAGATTCTTCGAAAAGGGGGAGAAAACTATACTCTTTTTTCATTCTCCATGGTTTTGTCTCATTGGGTTTTCCTAGAAAGGTTTTTAGCGAGGCAGTTCCCATTAAATGATATTGTACTATTTTTCCTTCACTAGAATTTTTTCCCTATGGGTTTTTTACTAGTAAGGTTTTAATGAGGCATATCCTCAATGGACATCCAAGGGGGAGTGTTATGAATATTTGTGGATGTCCATCTCCCCATCTCCCTTAGTCCTTTAATATTCTATAAGATGCTCTATAACTCCCATGAGTAAAAGCCATTACTCATTGTTATTGGTCTTAATTTGAGATGCTTATGACACATTATGCTAGACCATCCATATGCTTGTAACTTGCATATCTTATGTCCTATAAATAGGACTCATGTAGCATTGTAATAGACACCTTCAAGAGTAGAATGTAAATGCTCTCTTCTTCTCATTCTCTTCTTCTATTTCTTCTCCATTTATAGTCTATTATAATGTTTATATCTTACTCTTGTTTTGGTCAATTTCATAACACGTTATCAGCACCAAGCTCTACCAAAATCATGGTTGAATCATCTTAGAGGTTATTTTGAAAGATATGTTTTCTTCTACTATTTTTCCTTTAATCTAACTTACTATCATGTTATGATGTTCTTCCTCATAGCTTTTATTTTATCATGATAATATTTTATGTTTCTTGCAAAGAAGTTTTATTTAGTTACCACGATTATTTTTTTTTCTATTCTAGAAGAACTCCCAAAGAATTCAACATTCAATCATCCCTGTTGGATTACATAAATACAATTATCAGATTTGTCTATTCTTGATTAGTTCCCGAAGAATTCAACATTCAAGCATCCTTGTTGGATTGCATAAGGACAACTATCATGTTTGTCTACTCTTGATGAATTCCAGAAGAACTCATCATTCAAGGAGCTGAGATCAAACCGTTCGAGATCCGACGGTCGCCCGCAAATTCCTGACACTATAAATAGAGAGCTTACCTCAGCTGACAGGTACACTTTTTACCCATAGCGTTACTCTGCTCACATTCTTACCCCACTGACTTGGGCGTCGGAGTGTCATTGCAGGTAGAACCCGGGCTGAGCACTGTATGCGGCCAACAACTCAACGGAACAACATGACACCTCAATAGGCTATCCTTCCCGACTTTGAGATACAGTTCATTGGTGACCATGGTGGGAGACCACGCACTATCCCACCTCATTCCCCTGCCTCCGCGAGGACGACCTCGAGCGGCTCCAAATTGCAAAGTGTGTCTGCAATTCCGGAACAGCCACCACATGTGGTTCAAAAGGAAAGAACGAGGCATTATCTTGTGCAATCTGCAGTAGAAAGTTGGTTGAGTCTGATTTATATCGCTACTGCTCCATTTCTTGCAAGGTAGTGAAACTTCCCTTAACTCCATATTCCATTAAACTGAACTTCGAAGTTATTGTTTTTTAACTTTTTAATCTGAACTCTACTAGGTTGAAGCTGTTTTAAGGAAGCCTAATGATTCTGACTCTCCCATCATCTCCACTAAGAGTCATCATCAGGAAAAAGGGGAGGAAACTACTGAACCACCTAAGCGGTGTAACAAACGAAAGGGAACGCCTTGTAGAGCTCCTTTTTTCTAAAATCATATTAGCCACATTGTAATGGAAGTCTTAAATATCTTGAATTTTTGTCTTTGTGTGGCTCCTTCCTCCTGAATCTTGATTTTTGTGTGGTACTGTATACATTGGGTTATTTTGTATCACATTCTAACAAAGTTGTTGTTGTTGATGTGTTTTTCCTTCTTTGCTAGGAGGATTATCAATTCATATTTTGTTTTCTTTAAAAATGCTAGGGTAGCCCAGATGTGTTGGGAAACAAACATGGTGATTATCTTGCGTGTCACATATTATATATAGTTTAGGAACTGATATGAAGACGACCTAAATTTCTGAGATGTGAGGACTAAAATGATGATTCATCTGAGTATAATATGTGTTGAGTGTTTAAATGAGATGTGTGGACTTCTAGTGCTTAATTTTCATACTTTTAAATAAAATGAAATATAGGTCTAGAAGAAGATATAAAAAAATGTCTTGTTCTAGTCACATGTCGTGTTGTTGTTGTTGTGGTAAGGTAAATATTTGATTTTGCATTGCTTATGTTTTTGGTTAAACAAGTTAAGTGGCAAGTTTCTTTTCTACTATGCAACATAGTATGCTGCAAAAAAGAAGTTTGGTGGATAGACATAGATTAAACCACCACATCAAAGTGTCTAACAATTTCATTTACTTGCCTCCAAGTAAATGTCACAGTGAAGTTTTGGGAACAAAGAGACTTGACTCTAGCACTCTTTGATAGATCCAAACTCAGGTATCTACACTAGGTGTTTATGTTTAAAAATAATGATATTTTTAAAAACCCATTGTACAATTCACCAATTGTGTTTACAAATATACCTTTTATTTTAATTTAGTCCTTCAGAATCCCAAATAATGGATTAATTGTCTCAAGACTCTTTTAATTTTACTTTAATTATCTCGCGACATCTATAAATGGGGTATTTAGTACTTAGCTATCACAAATTAAAGCCTAACAATTAATGCATAGAAACAACCATTCAAATTATTAAAATTACTAAAATAAATTATTCTCTTTTTTGGGAGAGGTCAACCCCTTAAATTGATCTCTTTTACCTCGAAGGGTTAGTCTCTACCGTTGTATGTGGAGGATATATTGGTTTAAAAACATTCTCTCTCTCTAAAAAAATTACCTTGTTATTTTTACACATTTATAACAAATTTGTTTAAAGAATAGCAATATATAATTAATGATTTCATTATTAAAACTAAAATGGAAAATAAATATGTATCGTAGAATTTATGTAATGTTTAAAAGTTTGTTAAGAAACAAATACTAAATTTTACTATAACCTTTTCCATAAAAAATTTATATGCTTTATATCGAATTTAAAATGAAGCAGTATGTATTGAAAGTTCGTAATCCTTATAATTTATTTTCAGCATGTAATTTTTTTAAAACAGTTTTTTTTACTAGCCTAACATGATTTTATTATTTAATATAAATCAAGTAAATTATTAAAGGATACATTAAATATGTGGAAATAAAAAATGTAACTTTAATTTTAGAGAGGGAGGGAGAATTGATAGAAAACAAAAAATTATAATTTTATTTTATTAATGGTTACAATTTGAGTGGTTGTTTGTAAACACTAAATGTTAGGTGTGTATTTATATAAGAATTTTTTATTCACTATAATTTTGAAGAAACAATTTATGAGTTTATTATTTTATTTTTTTACTCTAAAAGTTTTGCAGATAGCTATGGAGGCTACTGAGTAAAACAACACCAATGAGGGTAATTCCAAGAAATTTTTTCTCCTCAAGATGCACCTGCATTATCTCACAAGTAAGTAACTTGTGTTGATGACTTTTATTTGTTCGAGTTTTTTTAAAACCTAAGAAAAAACACTCACAAGAGAACCGTAAACTTTCTCAAACCTATTCCACAGATATTTTACTTACAAGTAAGTAACAATGATTTATTTATTAACAAATAATGCATTATCTCGGTTGGCTTCACCTGATATTGTTGAACTTTTTCTGAGCAAATCAACATCATACTGAACTGGAGTGCTTTTGGCAACCGTTGGATGCAGATGAGTAACAGCTCACTTTTGAACTAGTACTCTCTATCCTAATAAATTTATGCATCATGAAAATGACAACTTCTAAGAAAACATCGTAACTGATGTCAATAAAATGAAACTGAATTCGCTAACGGAAATTTTTGAATGATGATATGATAAAGACTAAAGTGAAAGTACCGTTGATGAAGGAACACATGTCATGCAACAAACATGTTAGATAAGAAGATTGTCTATGATGCCTTGATTTTAGAGGAAAAACTTATGTGTTGTTTCAACGGTGTGGTTGGTGATGTTTTTCCAATCACATCATGACACGTGGATTTATTATTAAAATTATTCGTTATCTTTTAATTACTTTTTAAAAAACTAATATGCGTGTCATGGTGTAATTGGAAAACAGCACCAACCACACCTTTGGAACTGCACCTATTAATTGTCCTTGATTTTAATAATATAACCGTTTACTAAATATCTTCTTATTTTCTGCATATATGAACACATATTAGGTCTGGAATCTTCTAGTCCTAGAGTAAACCCCTGTGCTACTTCATTTTTCAAACTCACCCAATTGAATCAGAAATTCCTCTATGAACATCTTTTCATTCTGAAATATAAATCAATTATTCCCATTTCAACTTGAAAGATGGAAATGATGAGTGCTTCTTCATCCAACAAATTGTACAAGGTATATGACATGAAAAACTTTTGCTTATATATTCCTTGTATGTTTACTGTATTCAGGTATTTAGAAGAAATTCTTTAATTTTTATTATTTTACTTTGTTTTTTTAACAATGTCCCTTGTTATGAAAAAAAAACAATCTATCAAAGGAAAATTTTTTCAAGATTAGTTTTTCTAACTGAGATTTCTTAAAGCAGTCCAAATATGAGTGATTCTTCGTGAGAAAAAGCAAACAAGGTATATGGCCAAAAAAAATTGGGTATATAATTCGTATATGTATATAACAAATGCTTCTCTATTTTAGTGTTTAATTTATTGTTTTAACAATTCTCTCTTCATTGTTGATGTTTTTTTTCTCTTAGGAGAGTTTTGCATCATAAGGTTTTAATGACGCTCCATAACCCTTTCTTTTGCCAAAAAAAAAGTTCTCTCTTCATTTATTTGTGGTAAATTAAGCAAATAATGTTTATGATGCATGGTAAATCAACACAGAGAAGAGGAATGACAATTCTATTTTTTAATGCAACTAAATTAATTTCTAGTCAAAGAAAGAAGCTAAGAATGACCAAAATATTAAAAATTTGGAATATCAGTTTATGTGCTCGTGGTGCAAGTTCAGTAATTAAATAGTAGATGGAACTTATAATAATTAAGAAGTGAGACATAAAGGGTAAGAATTATTTCATTTGTACATGCAAATTTTAATACGTTCGTTACTCAGATTCGGCAAAGTCCCATAAATCATAGCATTTCCGCACCTTGCTATCTATTTTGATTGTTGTCTTGTGAATTTTTCAAGTGTTAAAATGTTATGATTTATGTTTTTCTCGTATCAAAGTAATGAACTGCTCAAGCAAAGAAAAACAATTGTTGCAATTAGCTCTCATTTTGTTACTTTTATCTTGATCATCAACTTCTAGTAAGCTTTACAAATCTTCTTATATTTTGACATGGAATGAGCCATTCTATTTTTTGTTCGTTGGCCTATGATTTAGAGGTAAAAGTGGATATTTATTTGTGAATTCTTGCTTTATGTGTATGGATTTTCTTCCGCCTCAATGGTAAAAGACAACACAAATAGGGGACAAAGTGAGTTTAATTTGCTCATATTGATGCATCAAAATGCAATGCAACATATTTGCAACCACAAACTCTCCAACATTTAAGCAAGAAAAACAACTTTAGGGGGCATGGAAAATTAAAACAATAGCAAAAATGAAATTTATAAGATACAAAAGGAATATTAATGGTTTATATTTGTAACTTACTGTATAAGCTTTTGATGAGATGCCTCACTTTGTAGGATGAGCAAGTGGATGCAGCTTTCAAGCCATGGTGGCTTGATGATTTTCTGAGCATAACTTTCTTTGACCCATGTACAACTCATGCTTTACCTAAGAATGAGTTGGACAAATACTGTGTAGATTGCAATCTGTCATTTTGCAAACATTGTGCGTCTCCAGGTACTCATCACGAGCACCAAACACTTAAAATCTATAAACACAGTTACAAAGAGGCTGTGCTCCTTGCTTCTATGAGACAGCATATTGACTGCTCACAGATTCAGGTAAAGTATCATACCTTGACCCAGAGGCTCTAACTAATATTATCATTTAATACTGAAATCCTGCACAAGGAGCACACATTTTTTATGCTTATATTAACTAGTTTGTTAGGCCAATATTGGTAGTTTAAATTCATGTCGAGAAGTTATTGGAAATAATCAATGCTTTGGTAAGTATTGACTGTCTATCTATTGCATACTGAATAACTGATGAAAGTCTTTAGTCTAATTTCTTCGGGTTGTTTTATTGGGTGATACTCTTTTTATTATGGGATATTACTTGCTAGATTTAGCTTAAGTGGTTATTGCTGGTACTTTTTTTTACTAGGCAAATGTAAGTGCTTAAAAGAAAAGAAAGTGTAGATGATCTTATATTGGCTACATGGGTCACGTCACTAGCATCCATTGAGGGTAAATTGCAACAAGTAGAAAAGGGGCAAGAGTATTGTAAGAAATAAGGGAGGAAACAGTTGGGGAAGTCCGTTACTAGTGGACACGATTCTACTATGCTCGATCCTAACAAATAGGATACATGGCAGTAAGGAAGGGAAATAAGAGTACTAGAAGTAGTAGAGAATCTGAGGGAAGGGATGGGGATGTGAGGAATTAGACAATTGTTTGGCTACTTATGGGGTGGTAATTGCCAAATGGCAACGAGTTTTCTTTCTCTAAATTATTTGTATAGCAACAAGTTTTTTAAGGAATATGATTTGTTTAAGAAAATTGCATGTTTTTCACCAAAGAGAGAAGGTGATCATAGGGTAGAAGAGATTTTTTTATGAGTAATTTCTTCGGGTTGTTTTATTGGGTGATACTCTTTTTATTATGGGATATTACTTGCTAGTTCCTGTCAATCTTCTAAATAAAATCTTCTTCGGTAAGTTTAGATTAGGTTTTGAATCTCAAATTTCTCAAAGCTCCGACATATAACTTCATTTTAAGTATCCACTTCCATAAACTTTTAAGCACATATAAGTAATGAATACTTGTCTCTTTTGAGAATCTCCCGTAGGTTATATTCTAATTCCAATAGTACATTGCTAGATGTCACTAAATATCTCGCTAGTTGTCTGAATGTTCTTATACTTAGAAGTTAGAATGTTCTTACAGTTAGAACTTATTCTATCAAAAAAAGAGTGTTCTTATAGTTATAACTTAATATCGTCTTTTGGGGATAATTTCCATCCCCACCATTTTGTTGTTCCCTGATTCTTGTATTTGGACATTAACAAATCAAAACCAGGTCATTTAATGATAGTCTCAAAAGAATACAGATTCAAAATTAAATTACATGATGGAAGAAGCAGCTTCCATGTTGTGTTATCTTCTGTCGATTAGACAACCTATGTGAACTAAAAAACTAAGAAACCTCCACAATCCTTCTTATATTCTGCTAACGCTTAAGAAATTGAAAATTGGGTTAAAAAACTTGAATGTTTTGTACTAAATTTATTTCTCTATTTTTATTTTATTTGACACCTCTTTGATTGCAGCCCTATCGATGCAATAAACAACTTGTTATTACGCTGAAGCCTCTTCCGCACTGTGGTTCAAAAGGAAAGAACGAGGCATTATCATGTGCAATCTGCAGTAGAAAGTTGGTTGAGCCTGATTTATATCGCTACTGCTCCATTTCTTGCAAGGTAGGGCAACTTCCCTTTACTCCATATTCCAGTAAAGTGAACTTTGAAGTTATTATTTTTTAACTTTTTAATCTGAACTATACTAGGTCGAAGCTGTTTTAAAGAAGCCTAATGATTTTGACTCTCCCATCATCTCCACTAAGAGTCTTCATCAGGAGAAAGGAGAGGAAACTACTGAACCACCTAAGCGGCGCAACAAACGAAAGGGAACGCCTTGTAGAGCTCCTTTTTTCTAAAATCATATTAGCCACATTGTAATGGAAGTCTTAAATATCTTGAATTTTTGTCTTTGTGTGGCTCCTTCCTCCTGAATCTTGATTTTCGTGTGGTACAGTATACATTGGGTTATTTTGTATCACATTCTAACAAAGTTGTTGTTGTTGATGTGTTTTTCCTTCTTTGCTAGGAGGATTATCAATTCGTGTTTTGTTTTCTTTAAAAATGCTAGGGTAGCCTAGATGTGTTGGGAAACAAACATGGTGATTATTAGGGATGACAATGGGGCGGGGCGGGGAGTATTTTCCTGCTCCCCATCCCTGCCTCCCATTTTGTCCCCCATTCCCCGCATCGGGGAGTTTTCCTCCCCCATCCCCATCCCCATGGATGTCCACGGTCCCCGCGGGGACCCCAAGGATTTATTCAAAGTTAGTAAAAATAATAATTAAAATATAATAAAACTAAAATATTGTATAAAAGTAAGACTAAAAAATATAAGTTTAACATTAAATATAAAAAAATATAAAATTTAGTGTTACTTTGATATTTTAGTATTTAAAAAGTATAAAGGTAAGAGTAAAAATATAAAAAATGGCACAATTAAATATTTTATTGATATTTTTGTCTAGAAACGTATATTAAAAGCCTAAAAATTTTATTACTTAGAATACAGCATATATCTATAATAATAACATTTATGTAATATATTCGGGACGGGGTCTCCGCGGGACGGGGGAAATGAACTCTGTCCCATCCCCGAATTGACTGCGGGGAGATTATCACCCCCATCCCCGTCCCCACGGGGAAAAATTTCCCACCCACGGGGCCCCAAACGGGGCAATCCCCGCTGGGATCCCCACTTGCGGGTAGAAATTGCCACCCCTAGTGATTATCTTGTGTGTCACATAGTATATATAGTTTAGGAACTGATATGAAGACGACCTAAATGTCTGAGAAGTGAGGACCAAAATGATGATTCATCTGAGTATAATATGTGTTGAGTTCTAGTGCTTAATTTTCATATTTTTTTAAAATGAAATATAGGTCTAGAAGAAGATATAAAAATGTCTTGTTCTAGTCACATGTCGTATTGTTGTGGTAAGGTAAATATTTGATTTTGCATTGCTTATGTTTTTGGTTAAACAAGTTAAGTGGCAAGTTTCATTTCTACTATGCAACACAGTATGCTGCAAAAAAGAAGTTTGGTGGATAGACATAGATTAAACCACCACATCAAAGTGTCTAACAATTTCATTTACTTGCCTCCAAGTAAATGTCACAGTGAAGTTTTGGGAACAAAGAGACTTGACTCTAGCACTCTTTGATAGATCCAAACTAAGGTATCTACACTAGGTGTTTATGTTTCAAAATAATTATATTTTTAAAACCCAATGTACAATTCACCAATTGTTTTTACAAATATACCTTTTATTTTAATTTAGTCCTTTAGAATCCCAAATAATGGATTAATTGTCTCAAGACTCTTTTAATTTTACTTTAATTATCTCGCGACAACTATAAATGGCGTATTTTTAGTACTTAGCTATCACAAATTAATGCCTAACAATTAATGCTTAGAAACAACCAATCAAATTATTAATATTAATAAAATTAAATTATTCTCTTTTTTGGGAGATGTCAACCCCTTAAATTGATCTGTATTACCTCGAAGGCTTAGTCTCTACCGTTGTATGTGGATGATATATTGGTTTAAGAAAAATTCTCTCTCTCTAAAAAAATTACCTTGTTATTTTTACACATTTATAAATAATTTGTTTAGAGAATAGCAATTTATAATTAATGATTTCATTATTAAAACTAAAATGAAAAATAAATATGTGTCGTCGAATTTATGTAATGTTTAAAAGTTTGATAAGAAACAAATACTAAATTTTACTATAACCTTTTTCTCAAAAAATTTATAGGCTTTATATCGAATTTAAAATGAAGCTGTATGTATTGAAAGACCTTAATCTATTAAAATAAGTAATTTATTTTCAGCATATAATTTTTTCTAAAACAGTTTTTTTTACTAGTCTAACACGATTTTATTATTTAATATAAATCAAGTAAATTATTAAAGGATACACTAATTATGTGGAAATAAAAAATGTAACTTTAATTTTAGAGAGAGAGGGGGAATTGATAGAGAACAAACATTTATAATTTTATTTTATTAATGGTTACAATTTGATTGATTGTTTCTAAACACTAAATGTTAGGTGTGTATTTATATAAGAATCTCTTATTCACTATAATTTTGAAGAAACAATTTATGAGTTTATTATTTTATTTTTTTACTCTAAAAGTTTTGCAGATAGCTATGGAGGCTACTGAGTAAAACAACACCAATGAGGGTAATTCCAAGAAATTTTTTCTCCTCAAGATGCACCTGCATTATCTCACAAGTAAGTAAGTTGTGTTCATGACTTTTATTTGTTCGAGTTTTTTTAAAACCTAAGAAGAAACACTCACAAGAGAACCGTAATCTTTCACAACCAAATATACGTTAGGTTTATCGAATAATATATTCTTGCAATTTGATGATAGAAAACGTGATTTATAATCTAAAATTCGGGATATCAGGAAAAGAAATAATCTTGTCTGTAACACCTTAGTATCTCTAACAAATAGAAATACTAAAACATACATATCAGTAAACATCGGAGATAACTTCCTGCTTAAGAAATTGAACACATCTAAACTTTAGTTAAAAACTCATCATTGAGTCACATAAGTCTCATACTTCAAACAAAGTAATTTGAAACTTCAATTACAATGATTAACTTCACAATAACCTAGTGTTCAATATTCCAAGACAAGGAAGTTGCGGAAACGATATCAAATGTCAATACATAACAATTTATGATATCGGGATATAATTTTTTCAATATGATAAAGACTAAAGTGAAAGTACCGATTTGAATTTATGATATCGGGATATAATTTTTTCAAATGTCAATACATAAACAATGTATGATATCGGGATATGAATTTTCAATATTTTCCGCATATAATTTTTTCTAAAACAGTTTTTTTTACTAGTCTAACACGATTTTATTATTTAATATAAATCAAGTAAACTATTAAAGGATACACTAAATATGTGGAAATAAAAAATGTAACTTTAATTTTAGAGAGAGAGGGGGAATTGATAGACAACAAAAATTTATAATTTTATTTTATTAATGGTTACAATTTGATTGATTGTTTCTAAACACTAAATGTTAGGTGTGTATTTATATAAGAATCTCTTATTCACTATAATTTTGAAGAAACAATTTATGAGTTTATTATTTTATTTTTTTACTCTAAAAGTTTTGCAGATAGCTATGGAGGCTACTGAGTAAAACAACACCAATGAGGGTAATTCCAAGAAATTTTTTCTCCTCAAGATGCACCTGCATTATCTCACAAGTAAGTAAGTTGTGTTCATGACTTTTATTTGTTCGAGTTTTTTTAAAACCTAAGAAGAAACACTCACAAGAGAACCGTAATCTTTCACAACGAAATATACGTTAGGTTTATCGAATAATATATTCTTGCAATTTGATGATAGAAAACGTGACTTATAATCTAAAATTCGGGATATCAGAAAAAGAAATAATCTTGTCTGTAACACCCTAGTATCTCTAACAAATAAAAATACTAAAACATACATATCAGTAAACATCAGAGATAACTTCCTGCTTAAGAAATTGAACACATCTAAACTTTAGTTAAAAACTCATCATTGAGTCACATAAGTCTCATACTTCAAACAAAGTAATTTGAAACTTCAATTACAATGATTAACTTCACAATAACCTAGTGTTCAATATTCCAAGACAAGGAAGTTGCGGAAACGATATCAAATGTCAATTCATAACAATTTATGATATCGGGATATAATTTTTTCAATATGATAAAGACTAAAGTGAAAGTACCAATTTGAATTTATGATATCGGGATATAATTTTTTCAAATGTCAATACATAAACAATTTATGATATCGGGATATGAATTTTCAATATTTTCCGCATATAATTTTTTCTAAAACAGTTTTTTTTACTAGTCTAACACGATTTTATTATTTAATATAAATCAAGTAAATTATTAAAGGATACATTAAATATGTGGAAATAAAAAATGTAACTTTAATTTTAGAGAGGGAGGGAGAATTGATAGACAACAAAAAATTATAATTTTATTTTATTAATGGTTACAATTTGATTGGTTGTTTGTAAACACTAAATGTTAGGTGTGTATTTATATAAGAATTTCTTATTCACTATAATTTTGAAGAAACAATTTATGAGTTTATTATTTTATTTTTTTACTCTAAAAGTTTTGCAGATAGCTATGGAGGCTACTGAGTAAAACAACACCAATGAGGGTAATTCCAAGAAATTTTTTCTCCTCAAGATGCACCTGCATTATCTCACAAGTAAGTAAGTTGTGTTCATGACTTTTATTTGTTCGAGTTTTTTTTAAAACCTAAGAAGAAACATTCACAAGAGAACCGTAAACTTTCACAACCAAATATACGTTAGGTTTATCGAATAATATATTCTTTCAATTTGATAATATCAAACATGACTTTTAATCTAAATTTCGGGATATCAGGAAATGAAATAATCGTGTCTTTGGACAATTGAAATTTTTCCGTAAAATGTTCATGACGGTTTCAAACCTATTCCACAGATATTTTACTTACAAGTAATTAACAATGATTTATTTATTAACAAATAATGCATTATCTCGATTGGCTTCACCTGATATTGTTGAACTTTTTCTGAGCAAATCAACATCATACTGAACTGGAGTGCTTTTGGCAACCGTTGGATGCAGATGAGTAACAGCTCACTTTTGAACTAGTACTCTCTATCCTAATAAATTTATGCATCATGAAAATGACAACTTCTAAGAAAACATCGTAACTGATGTCAATAAAATGAAACTGAATTCGCTAACGGAAATTTTTGAATGATGATATGATAAAGACTAAAGTGAAAGTACCGTTGATGAAGGAACACATGTCATGCAACAAACATGTTAGATAAGAAGATTGTCTATGATGCCTTGATTTTAGAGGAAAAACTTACGTGTTGTTTCAACGGTGTGGTTGGTGATGTTTTTCCAATCACATCATGACACGTGGATTTATTATTAAAATTATTCGTTATCTTTTAATTACTTTTTAAAAAACTAATATGCGTGTCATGGTGTAATTGGAAAACAGCACCAACCACACCTTTGGAACTGCACCTATGAATTGTCCTTGATTTTAATAATATAACCGTTTACTAAATATCTTCTTATTTTCTGCATATATGAACACATATTAGGTCTGGAATCTTCTAGTCCTAGAGTAACCTCCTATGCTACTTCATTTTTCAAATTCACCCAATTGAGTTAGAAATTCCTCTATAAACATCTTTTCATTCTGAAATATAAATCGATTATTCCCATTTCAACTTGAAAGATGGAAATGATGAGTGCTTCTTCATCCAACAAATTGGACAAGGTATATGACCAGAAAAACTTTTGCTTATATATTCCTTGTATGTTTACTGTATTCAGGTATTTAGAAGAAATTCTTTAATTTTTATTATTTTATTTTGTTTTTTTAAAAATGTCCCTTGTTATGAAAAAAAAACATTCTATCAAAGGAAAATTTTTTCAAGATTAGTTTTTCTAACTGAGAATTGTTAAAGCAGTCCAAATGTGAGTGATTCTTCGTGAGAAAAAGCAAACAAGGTATATGGCCAAAAAAAATTGGGTATATAATTCGTATATGTATATAACAAATGCTTCTCTATTTTAGTGTTTAATTTATTGTTTTAACAATTCTCTCTTCATTGTTGATGTTTTTTTTTCTCTTAGGAGAGTTTTGCATCATAAGGTTTTAATGACGCTCCATAACCCTTTCTTTTGCCAAAAAAAAAGTTCTCTCTTCATTTATTTGTGGTAAATTAAGCAAATAATGTTTATGATGCATGGTAAATCAACACAGAGAAGAGGAATGACAATTCTATTTTTTAATGCAACTAAATTAATTTCTAGTCAAAGAAAGAAGCTAAGAATGACCAAAATATTAAAAATTTGGAATATCAGTTTATGTGCTCGTGGTGCAAGTTCAGTAATTAAATAGTAGATGGAACTTATAATAATTAAGAAGTGAGACATAAAGGGTAAGAATTATTTCATTTGTACATGCAAATTTTAATACGTTCGTTACTCAGATTCGGCAAAGTCCCATAAATCATAGCATTTCCGCACCTTGCTATCTATTTTGATTGTTGTCTTGTGAATTTTTCAAGTGTTAAAATGTTATGATTTATGTTTTTCTCGTATCAAAGTAATGAACTGCTCAAGCAAAGAAAAACAATTGTTGCAATTAGCTCTCATTTTGTTACTTTTATCTTGATCATCAACTTCTAGTAAGCTTTACAAATCTTCTTATATTTTGACATGGAATGAGCCATTCTATTTTTTGTTCGTTGGCCTATGATTTAGAGGTAAAAGTGGATATTTATTTGTGAATTCTTGCTTTATGTGTATGGATTTTCTTCCGCCTCAATGGTAAAAGACAACACAAATAGGGGACAAAGTGAGTTTAATTTGCTCATATTGATGCATCAAAATGCAATGCAACATATTTGCAACCACAAACTCTCCAACATTTAAGCAAGAATGAAATTTATAAGATATAAAAGGAATATTAATGGTTTATATTTGTAACTTACTGTATAAGCTTTTGATGAGATGCCTCACTTTGTAGGATGAGCAAGTGGATGCAGCTTTCAAGCCATGGTGGCTTGATGATTTTCTGAGCATAACTTTTTTTGACCCATGTACAAATCATGCTTTACCTAAGAATGAGTTAGACAAATACTGTGTAGATTGCAATCTGTCATTTTGCAAACATTGTGCGTCTCCAGGTACTCATCACGAGCACCAAACACTTAAAATCTATAAACACAGTTACAAAGAGGCTGTGCTCCTTGCTTCTATGAGACAGCATATTGACTGCTCACAGATTCAGGTAAAGTTTCATACCTTGACCCAGAGACTCTAATTAATATTATCATTTAATACTGAAATCCTGCACAAGGAGCACACATTTTTTATGCTTATATTAACTAGTTTGTTAGGCCAATATTGGTAGTTTAAATTCATGTCGAGAAGTTATTGGAAATAATCAATGCTTTGGTAAGTATTGACTGTCTATCTATTGCATACTGAATAACTGATGAAAGTCTTTAGTCTAATTTCTTCGGGTTGTTTTATTGGGTGATACTCTTTTTATTATGGGATATTACTTGCTAGTTCCTGTCAATCTTCTAAATAAAATCTTCTTCGGTAAGTTTAGATTAGGTTTTGAATCTCAAATTTCTCAAAGCTCCGACATATAACTTCATTTTAAGTATCCACTTCCATAAACTTTTAAGCACATATAAGTAATGAATACTTGTCTCTTTTGAGAATCTCCCGTAGGTTATATTCTAATTCCAATAGTACATTGCTAGATGTCACTAAATATCTCGCTAGTTGTCTGAATGTTCTTATACTTAGAAGTTAGAATGTTCTTACAGTTAGAACTTATTCTATCAAAAAAAGAGTGTTCTTATAGTTATAACTTAATATCGTCTTTTGGGGATAATTTCCATCCCCACCATTTTGTTGTTCCCTGATTCTCGTATTTGGACATTAACAAATCAAAACCAGGTCATTTGATGATAGTCTCAAAAGAATAGAGGTTCAAAATTAAATTACATGATGGAATGAAGCGGCTTCCATGTTGTGTTATCTTCTGTCGATTAGACAACCTATGTGAACTAAAAAACTAAGAAACCTCCAAAATCCTTCTTATATTCTGCTAACGCTTAAGAAATTGAAAATTGGTTTAAAAAACTTGAATGTTTTGTACTAAATTTATTTCTCTATTTTTATTTTATTTGACACCTCTTTGATTGCAGCCCTATCGATGCAATAAACAACTTGTTATTACGCTGAAGCCTCTTCCGCACTGTGGTTCAAAAGGAAAGAACGAGGCATTATCATGTGCAATCTGCAGTAGAAAGTTGGTTGAGCCTGATTTATATCGCTACTGCTCCATTTCTTGCAAGGTAGGGCAACTTCCCTTTACTCCATATTCCAGTAAAGTGAACTTTGAAGTTATTATTTTTTAACTTTTTAATCTGAACTATACTAGGTCGAAGCTGTTTTAAAGAAGCCTAATGATTTTGACTCTCCCATCATCTCCACTAAGAGTCTTCATCAGGGGAAAGGAGAGGAAACTACTGAACCACCTAAGCGGCGCAACAAACGAAAGGGAACGCCTTGTAGAGCTCCTTTTTTCTAAAATCATATTAGCCACATTGTAATGGAAGTCTTAAATATCTTGAATTTTTGTCTTTGTGTGGCTCCTTCCTCCTGAATCTTGATTTTCGTGTGGTACGATATACATTGGGTTATTTTGTATCACATTCTAACAAAGTTGTTGTTGATGTGTTTTTCCTTCTTTGCTAGGAGGATTATCAATTCATATTTTGTTTTCTTTAAAAATGCTAGGGTAGCCCAGATGTGTTGGGAAACAAACATGGTGATTATTAGGGATGACAATGGGGCGGGGCGGGGAGTATTTTCCCGCTCCCCGTCCCTGCCTCCCATTTTGTCCCCCATTCCCCGCATCGGGAAGTTTTCCTCCCCCATCCCCATCCCCATGGATGTCCACGGTCCCCGCGGGGACCCCAAGGATTTATTCAAAGTTATTAAAAATAATAATTAAAATATAATAAAACTAAAATATTGTATAAAAGTAAGACTAAAAAACATAAGTTTAACATTAAATATAAAAAAATATAAAATTTAGTGTTACTTTGATATTTTAATATTTAAAAAGTATAAAGGTAAGAGTAAAAATATAAAAAATGGCACAATTAAATATTTTATTTATATTTTTATTTAAAAACGTATATTAAAAGCCTAAAAAATCTATTACTTAGACTACAGCATATATCTATAATAAGAATATTTATGTAATATATTCGGGACTGGGTCTCCGCGGGACGGGGGAAATGAACTCTGTCCCCATCCCCGAATTGACTGCGGGGGATTATCACCCCCATCCCCGTCCCCACGGAGAAAATTTTCCCACCCACGGGGCCCCAAACGGGGCAATCCCCGCTGGGATCCCCACTTGCGGGTAGAAATTGCCACCCCTAGTGATTATCTTGTGCGTCACATAGTATATATAGTTTAGGAACTGATATGAAGACGACCTAAATGTCTGAGAAGTGAGGACCAAAATGATGTTTCATCTGAGTATAATATGTGTTGAGTGTCTAAATGAGATATGTGGACTTCTAGTGCTTAATTTTCATATTTTTAAAAAATGAAATATAGGTCTAGAAGAAGATATAAAAATGTCTTGTTCTAGTCACATGTCGTGTTGTTGTGGTAAGGTAAATATTTGATTTTGCATTGCACATATTTTTGGTTAAACAAGTTAAGTGGCAAGTTTCTTTTCTACTATGCAACACAGTATGCTGCAAAAAAGAAGTTTGGTGGATAGACATAGATTAAACCACCACATCAAAGTGTCTAACAATTTCATTTACTTGCCTCCAAGTAAATGTCACAGTGATGTTTTGGGAACAAAGAGACTTGACTCTAGCACTCTTTGATAGATCCAAACTAAGGTATCTACACTAGGTGTTTATGTTTCAAAATAATTATATTTTTAAAACCCAATGTACAATTCACCAAGTGTTTTTACAAATATACCTTTTATTTTAATTTAGTCCTTTAGAATCCCAAATAATGGATTAATTGTCTCAAGACTCTTTTAATTTTACTTTAATTGTCTCGCAACAGCTATAAATGGGGTATTTTAGTACTTAGCTATCACAAATTAATTCCTAACAATTAATGCTTAGAAACAACCAATCAAATTATTAAAATTAATAAAATTAAATTATTCTCTTTTTTGGGAGATGTCAACCCCTTAAATTGATCTCTATTACCTCGAAGGGTTAGTCTCTACCGTTGTATGTGGAGGATATATTGGTTTAAGAAAAATTCTCTCTCTCTAAAAAAATTACCTTGTTATTTTTACACATTTATAAATAATTTGTTTAGAGAATAGCAATTTATAATTAATGATTTCATTATTAAAACTAAAATGAAAAATAAATATGTGTCGTCGAATTTATGTAATGTTTAAAAGTTTGATAGGAAACAAATACTAAATTTAACTATAACCTTTTTCTCAAAAAAATTATAGGCTTTATATTGAATTTAAAATGAAGCTGTATGTATTGAAAGACCTTAATCTATTAAAATAAGTAATTTATTTTCAGCATATAATTTTTTCTAAAACAGTCTTTTTTACTAGTCTAACACGATTTTATTATTTAATAAAATCAAGTAAATTATTAAAGGATACACTAATTATGTGGAAATAAAAAATGTAACTTTAGTTTTAGAGAGAGAGGGGGAATTGATAGACAACAAAGATTTATAATTTTATTTTATTAATGGTTACAATTTGAGTGATTGTTTCTAAACATTAAATGTTAGGTGTGTATTTATATAAGAATTTCTTATTCACTATAATTTTGAAGAAACAATTTATGAGGTTATTATTTTATTTTATACTCTAAAAGTTTTGCGGATAGCTATTCAGGCTACTGATGAAAACAACACCAATGAAGGTAATTCCAAGAAATTTTTTCTCCTCAAGATGCACCTGCATTATCTCACAAGTAAGTAAGTTGTGTTCATGACTTTTATTTGTTCGAGTTTTTTTTAAAACCTAAGAAGAAACACTCACAAGAGAACCGTAAACTTTCACAACCAAATATACGTTAGGTTTATCGAATAATATATTCTTGCAATTTGATGATAGAAAACGTGACTTATAATCTAAAATTCGGGATATCAGAAAAAGAAATAATCTTGTCTGTAACACCCTAGTATCTCTAACAAATAAAAATACTAAAACATACATATCAGTAAACATCAGAGATAACTTCCTGCTTAAGAAATTGAACACATCTAAACTTTAGTTAAAAACTCATCATTGAGTCACATAAGTCTCATACTTCAAACAAAGTAATTTGAAACTTCAATTACAATGATTAACTTCACAATAACCTAGTGTTCAATATTCCAAGACAAGGAAGTTGCGGAAACGATATCAAATGTCAATTCATAACAATTTATGATATCGGGATATAATTTTTTCAATATGATAAAGACTAAAGTGAAAGTACCAATTTGAATTTATGATATCGGGATATAATTTTTTCAAATGTCAATACATAAACAATTTATGATATCGGGATATGAATTTTCAATATTTTCCGCATATAATTTTTTCTAAAACAGTTTTTTTGTACATGCAGTTATAATAATTAAGAAGTGAGACATAAAGGGTAAGATGGAACTTATAATAATTAAGATGTGAGACATAAAGGGTAAGAATTATTTCATTTGTACATGCAAATTTTAATACGTTCGTTACTCAGATTCGGCAAAGTCCCATAAATCATAGCATTTCCGCACCTTGCTATCTATTTTGATTGTTGTCTTGTGAATTTTTCAAGTGTTAAAATGTTATGATTTATGTTTTTCTCGTATCAAAGTAATGAACTGCTCAAGCAAAGAAAAACAATTGTTGCAATTAGCTCTCATTTTGTTACTTTTATCTTGATCATCAACTTCTAGTAAGCTTTACAAATCTTCTTATATTTTGACATGGAATGAGCCATTCTATTTTTTGTTCGTTGGCCTATGATTTAGAGGTAAAAGTGGATATTTATTTGTGAATTCTTGCTTTATGTGTATGGATTTTCTTCCGCCTCAATGGTAAAAGACAACACAAATAGGGGACAAAGTGAGTTTAATTTGCTCATATTGATGCATCAAAATGCAATGCAACATATTTGCAACCACAAACTCTCCAACATTTAAGCAAGAAAAACAACTTTAGGGGGCATGGAAAATTAAAACAATAGCAAAAATGAAATTTATAAGATACAAAAGGAATATTAATGGTTTATATTTGTAACTTACTGTATAAGCTTTTGATGAGATGCCTCACTTTGTAGGATGAGCAAGTGGATGCAGCTTTCAAGCCATGGTGGCTTGATGATTTTCTGAGCATAACTTTCTTTGACCCATGTACAACTCATGCTTTACCTAAGAATGAGTTGGACAAATACTGTGTAGATTGCAATCTGTCATTTTGCAAACATTGTGCGTCTCCAGGTACTCATCACGAGCACCAAACACTTAAAATCTATAAACACAGTTACAAAGAGGCTGTGCTCCTTGCTTCTATGAGACAGCATATTGACTGCTCACAGATTCAGGTAAAGTATCATACCTTGACCCAGAGGCTCTAACTAATATTATCATTTAATACTGAAATCCTGCACAAGGAGCACACATTTTTTATGCTTATATTAACTAGTTTGTTAGGCCAATATTGGTAGTTTAAATTCATGTCGAGAAGTTATTGGAAATAATCAATGCTTTGGTAAGTATTGACTGTCTATCTATTGCATACTGAATAACTGATGAAAGTCTTTAGTCTAATTTCTTCGGGTTGTTTTATTGGGTGATACTCTTTTTATTATGGGATATTACTTGCTAGATTTAGCTTAAGTGGTTATTGCTGGTACTTTTTTTTACTAGGCAAATGTAAGTGCTTAAAAGAAAAGAAAGTGTAGATGATCTTATATTGGCTACATGGGTCACGTCACTAGCATCCATTGAGGGTAAATTGCAACAAGTAGAAAAGGGGCAAGAGTATTGTAAGAAATAAGGGAGGAAACAGTTGGGGAAGTCCGTTACTAGTGGACACGATTCTACTATGCTCGATCCTAACAAATAGGATACATGGCAGTAAGGAAGGGAAATAAGAGTACTAGAAGTAGTAGAGAATCTGAGGGAAGGGATGGGGATGTGAGGAATTAGACAATTGTTTGGCTACTTATGGGGTGGTAATTGCCAAATGGCAACGAGTTTTCTTTCTCTAAATTATTTGTATAGCAACAAGTTTTTTAAGGAATATGATTTGTTTAAGAAAATTGCATGTTTTTCACCAAAGAGAGAAGGTGATCATAGGGTAGAAGAGATTTTTTTATGAGTAATTTCTTCGGGTTGTTTTATTGGGTGATACTCTTTTTATTATGGGATATTACTTGCTAGTTCCTGTCAATCTTCTAAATAAAATCTTCTTCGGTAAGTTTAGATTAGGTTTTGAATCTCAAATTTCTCAAAGCTCCGACATATAACTTCATTTTAAGTATCCACTTCCATAAACTTTTAAGCACATATAAGTAATGAATACTTGTCTCTTTTGAGAATCTCCCGTAGGTTATATTCTAATTCCAATAGTACATTGCTAGATGTCACTAAATATCTCGCTAGTTGTCTGAATGTTCTTATACTTAGAAGTTAGAATGTTCTTACAGTTAGAACTTATTCTATCAAAAAAAGAGTGTTCTTATAGTTATAACTTAATATCGTCTTTTGGGGATAATTTCCATCCCCACCATTTTGTTGTTCCCTGATTCTCGTATTTGGACATTAACAAATCAAAACCAGGTCATTTGATGATAGTCTCAAAAGAATAGAGGTTCAAAATTAAATTACATGATGGAATGAAGCGGCTTCCATGTTGTGTTATCTTCTGTCGATTAGACAACCTATGTGAACTAAAAAACTAAGAAACCTCGCAACTAATAATTTAGTCCTTTAGAATCCCAAATAATGGATTAATTGTCTCAAGACTCTTTTAATTTTACTTTAATTATCTCGCAACAGCTATAAATGGGGTATTTTAGTACTTAGCTATCACAAATTAATGCCTAACAATTAATGCTTAGAAACAACCAATCAAATTATTAAAATTAATAAAATTAAATTATTCTCTTTTTTGGGAGATGTCAACCCCTTAAATTGATCTATATTACCTCGAAGGGTTAGTCTCTACCGTTGTATGTGGAGGATATATTGGTTTAAGAAAAATTCTCTCTCTCTAAAAAAATTACCTTGTTATTTTTACAGATTTATAAATAATTTGTTTACAGAATAGCAATTTATAATTAATGATTTCATTATTAAAACTAAAATGAAAAATAAATATGTGTCGTCGAATTTATGTAATGTTAAAAGTTTGATAAGAAACAAATACTAAATTTTACTATAACCTTTTTCTCAAAAAATTTATAGGCTTTATATCGAATTTAAAATGAAGCTGTATGTATTGAAAGACCTTAATCTATTAAAATAAGTAATTTATTTTCAGCATATAATTTTTTCTAAAACAGTTTTTTTCACTAGTCTAACACGATTTTATTATTTAATATAAATCAAGTAAATTATTAAAGGATACACTAATTATGTGGAAATAAAAAATGTAACTTTAATTTGAGAGAGAGAGGGGGAATTGATAGACAACAAAAATTTATAATTTTACTTTATTAATGGTTACAATTTGATTGATTGTTTCTAAACATTAAATGTTAGGTGTGTATTTATATAAGAATTTCTTATTCACTATAATTTTGAAGAAACAATTTATGAGGTTATTATTTTATTTTATACTCTAAAAGTTTTGCGGATAGCTATTGAGGCTACTGATGAAAACAACACCAATGAGGATAATTCCAAGAAATTATTTCTCCTCAAAATGCACCCCCATTATCTTACGAGTAAGTGAACTGTGTTCATGACTTTTAATTCTTCGAGTTTTTTTAAAACCTAAGAAGAAACACTCACAAGAGAACCGTAAACTTTCTCAAACAAATATACGTTAGGTTTATCGAATAATATATTATTGCAATTTGATGAGAGAAAACATGACTTATAATCTAAAATTCGGGATATCAGGAAAAGAAATAGTCTTATCTGTAACACCCTAGTATCTCTAACAAATAGAAATACTAAAACATACATATCAGTAAACATCAGAGATAACTTCCTGCTTAAGAAATTGAACACATCTAAACTTTAGTTAAAAACTCATCATTGAGTAACATAAGTCTCATACTTCAAACAAAGTAATTTGAAACTTCAGTTACAATGATTAACTTCACAATAACCTAGTCTTCAATATTCCAAGACAAGGAAGTTGCGGAAACAATATCAAATGTCAATACATAACAATTTATGATATCGAGATACAAAAACTAGGAAATAAGAACATAAGCATCAATGCTAAAAACTCCAAGCTCTCCAATGGCCACATCTAACCATACTTCTTTGTTTTGTTCTTTCCCTGCGTCTCTGTAAAATAACAAAACATAAACAGTGAGATACAATCTCACTAAGTTCTATCGAAACCCCTAACTACACTCACGGTTCAATTATGAATCCTTTTTAATCGTAGTTTAATCTATAAATTATGTGCCTTAAACTAATCACAACACCGACTGCCGTAACGCTAATCCCAGTAATTGTACCTCTATACTTAGCACATCATCGACTGTCGTATCGATAATCCCGGTGAATTGTGCAACTAACCATAGCGTAACACCGACTGCCGTATCGCTAATCCCGGTGAAACGTACTTTGTAATTTTAGCATAACACTAACTGCCGTAACGCTAATCCTGGTGAACCCCTTTCCCATTAGTACTTTCCCTAATGATTAAGGGCCTAGATTAAGGGCTCGTGACCTTCCCCGCCTAGTATGCTAACCTCTTCTTAGGGTCGTCACCGCGACTCGATATAATTTATATATCGTGAACCTCAATCATTCTTTTCAATTAAACCTTAAGTCAGTCGTTAATGAACTATTTATTCATCCCATTTGATTGTACAATATAAAACCGAACACATAGTTCCTTGAATTTTACCATTTCCGTGAACCCTCTCGTTAAACTAATCATACGGTTTTATTAGACTTTTATAACTCAATTCAATTCAAAACAACCAGTCCAACCAATACAATACATAAAACATAGCAACATAATCAACAACAATACAACACCTAGGCACATGCAAACCATCAACTTGAGCAATCAAACATGCCATCCATTAACATGCAAGGACAATTTCAAAAAAACTAAAAAGCCTAAGCGGAGTAGAACCCACCTTAAAGTGATGAAAATCACCCAAACACAAGCAAGGAATGAATGAAAGCCCTCAATTAGCCTCTAAGCATCCAAACCGAATTATTTTGGACCGCATCTGTGAGCAGATTTGGGATGAGCATAACTTATTCAATTTTCAACCAAAATCATTCAAACCAGTGCCTAATGAGTAGATAATTTTGTCTATTTTCTCATGGTTTAAGTTCCAAACTTATATGTCGAGTATTCAGGGAGTTACAGCTAAAATACATAAACTGGTTCTAAAATGTTACTACAACAAAAGTGAAACTTGTACTTAACTTTACTCCCTCAATACTCAACCAAATTAGGTCATTCTTGTGTGAAAACTGAAGGGTTTTAAGTCTAGTTTCTGACTATGATCTTTGTTTTTCAAAAAAATGAGCCAATTAGTACATTTTTTAGAAACAATCCGAATAGTTTCCATACTGGACAGTTTCTCTCCTTCAATTTCTAATCACTCTTAAAGGACCTAAACTTTACCAACTGGCACTAAACTTGAGCCTAAACAGAAGAAAATTGAGTCTAGTTTCTAACCAGACAAGAATCGTTCAAAACAGAGTTCAATTGAGAGCACAAAACTCAAAACAATGAATCTATACCCAGTTTAACTTCAGAAATTTGACCTACTTTGGGATACTCATAACTCTATCTACACAACTCCAAATTCAACCCAACCAGTGCCAAAATGACCAGCATTAAGTCTAGTTTCTAAAACAATAAGTCCCATAACTTTTGGATTAACAGAACATTCCAAGTTTAAAATATACCGCACCTATGTTCAGAATGCCTCAAACAGAATTTCCAACACAACAAAGGCACAATTAACACCACTAATCATCAAAATTAGTCTCCAAAAAAAACTCAAACAGTTCAAACATTCATGCAACTCAATATTCATGACATTAATTTTCCAAACACATCAACAAACATTCTGAAAACTTAAAAGGAAAAAAACTCACATGATTTGTGCTCTCTTATTCTACTTCACTTTGACAGCACCCATGCACTTCTCTAAGCTTTTTGAACCCAAATGTGATTCCAATCTTCTAGTTTACAACCCCCTCTAATTATTCCCCAACTCCTCAAGCTCAAATCTCTTCAAAAGCATTGACATGCAAGACTCTCAAATTAATTAAAGTCCTTATTTTTCTGCAGAGACAGCAACAGCCCCCTCCACTTAAAGTTCTCTAAGAACCACGATTTGGGCATCAAAAACCCCAATTCCATCTTTAATCTTCATGCTTAAACCCTCCTCTAGCTACCCTTATGATACCAGCTTTACATTCCTCTCAAAAGTATGACATGCATAAACAACAAGTTGGCTAAAGCACAAGGATTAATGTTACTGTTTTGAGGGTTTTTATAGGTTGGTTTGATTCTGAGTTGGGAAGTAAAATGGTTAAGGATTAGGGGTGGCAATTTCTACCCGCAAATGGGGATCCCTGTGGGGATTGCTCCGTTTGGGGCCCCGTGGGCGGGGAATTTTTCCCCGTGGGGATGGGGATGGGGGAGAAGATCCCCCGCAGTCAATTTGGAGATGGGGACGGGGTTCATATCCCCCGCCCCGCAGGGACCCCGCCCCCGAATATATTACATAAATGTTCTTATTATAGATATATCTTATATTCTAAGTTATAGATTTTTTAGTATTTTAATATGTGATTTTAAATAAAAATATTAATAAAATATTAAATTGTGCTAATTTTTATATTTTTATTCTTACCTTTATACTTTTTAAATATTAAAATATCAAATTAAGACTAAATTTTATCGTTTTTTTATATTTAATATTAAACTTTTGTTTTTTAGTCTTACTTTTATAAATTTTTTCAGTTTTATTATACTTTAATTTTAATTTTTGCTAACTTTGAATGAATTCTTAAGGTCCCCGCGGGGACCGTGGGGATGGGGATGGGGAGGAAAACTCCCCCGAAGCGGGGAATGGGGATGGAGATGGGGGACAATATGGGAGGTGGGGGTGGGGAGCGGGGAAGTACTCCCCGGTCCCGCCTCGCCCCATTGCCATCCCTAAAGATGAGGAGAATCAAGAATGATGGTGAAAGGAGAAGAGTTTGGATTCACGTTTTCTGGAATTTCTCTTCTTCCTCTCGACCTCTCTCTCTCAAATCTCTCTCTATTTCTATTGTCTATTGTTGTGAGTGTGTTTGTGAGAGTGTGAAAGATATTAAATGTGTTTGTGTGTGAGTGTGGTGTGGGTTCAGTTGAGGGTGTTAAATAAAATAAGTGAAATTCCTATTTTACCCTTAGGTTAGTTATACCCATTGTTACTAATGCACTACACAAGTTTAATTCCACTAGCACCTAATGCATTCAAATACATTACTTAATCATTCAATTAAGCAAAATAAGATAATCATTTACTAATTCAAGCAATGATCAAACAACTCAATTAGTAAGAATTTATCCAAATTAGAAATCAAGGGAACAAAATCAAGTACTAATCTCAACAATTGATATTAGCCATGTTGGGGATGTTACAATAAACCCCAACTTGAAAAAAAATTATCCTCAAAATTTGTTCAAGTTTTAGCAATTCACTAAATATCAATATAGCTATATTCCAAAAATGATTTAAGAAACTAGGGTAACAGCCCATTATTTCTCTGTAAGCGAAGTTGAAAATAAGTATAAAAGTATACTTAGGCTTTAAGACCGAATTTTGAAAATATTGGCTAGGGTTAAAAGTTTGGAATAAGTGCAGTAGTCAAGATGAAAGAAAGACCCTCTTGAATCTCTATTCAATCTAAAACTTTTGATTTGTAGTGAAATATCCTTTTCAATTTATGGTTTAAAGAAAACTCAATTTAAGTGTTGAACCGATAAAGAAAATTTTGGACAACAATTTTGTTGCATAATATGAAACAATTAAATAAACTTGAAATCCCAAAGAGCGTGAAAGAAAATAAGAGGAAAAATAGAAATAGTTAAGCGTACACTAGGTACCCTTAACCTTTGCCCGAATTTGATAGAAAATGGGGTAGGAGGTTCAATAAGTTTAGAAATTCTTTTTGCAAGATCTCAATCCAAAGACATTTTGAAAACATTATCTTCATACATCTCAACTCTCACCCCAACTTTAAGCATTCTTACTCATTTACGGGACACTTCATTTCACACAAATTCAACCAACATAATTCAGTATTCATCAAGTTCAACCAATCAATGGCACATACCTTTACTTCAATCTCAGCGCATCATTCAAGCAATTCATAAAATCATTAAATGACACTAACAAGGTCAAATAATCCATTATCAAGGGCTCTTGCACTTTACACATTGCACAATCACTAATTAAAGCAACACAATGCAAATGGAAGACTCATTATCATACCTATTCGTATCACTGAATTTCTAAGATAATCAATCCCCTAATTAACTTGTGCTAAGATTCGAACGACACCACATTTAGCACATGCATAACCTATTGGCACCTAACCAATGAGATACTTGAAACTGAAATCTCGCCCTGACTAATCAAATAGACTAAAGTCACGACAACTTACTGTTAGTCTTAACGATTCAAAGGTTAACAACAAGAATTCTATCAACGTAGCGGAGACTTGCTTGAATATAAGGGTTAAAGAACTATTTTCCTACAATACTACTTAATTCTCATTACTAGACGCTCCGCTAGCATACTCGTTCCGCATTCCACCTCTTACGGTAGTGAACTGTGGAACATCAACTTTCAGTTTTCTTAGAGACATCACTAGTGTTTTGGGTTAGATTCGGCACAATACTGTTTTTTACTAGCTCACAATTAGGTAAAGTTTTTTAAAAAATCTTGTTTGAAAGCATTTAGATATAAGACAATTTCTCACATACCCACATGAATTCGCTAACGGAAATTTTTGAATGATGATATGATAAAGACTAAAGTGAAAGTACCGTTGATGAATGAACACATGTCATGCAACAAACATGTCAGACAAGAAGATTGTCTATGATGCCTTGATTTTAGAGGAAAAACTTAGGTGTTGTTTCATTGGTGTGGTTGGTGATGTTTTTCCAATCACATCATGACACATGGATTTATTATTAAAATTATTCATTATCTTTTAATTATTTTTTAAAAAACTAATATGCGTGTCATGATGTGATTGAAAAACAGCACCAACCACACCTTTGGAACTGCACCTAGTATTGTCTTTGATTTTAATAATATAACTGTTTACTAAATATCTTCTTATTTTTTGCATATATGAACACATATTAGGTCTGGAATCTTCTAGTCCTAGAGTAACTCTCCTGTGATACTTCATTTTTCAAACTCACCTAATTGAATCAGGAATTCCTCTATGAACATTTTTCATTCTGAAATATAAATCAATTATTCCCATTTCAACTTGAAAGAAGGAAATGATGAGTGCTTCTTCATCTAACAATTTGGACAAGGTGTATGACCTGAAAAACTTTTGCTTATATATTCCTTGTATGCTGATTGTATTCAGGTATTTAGCAGAGATTCTTTTATTTTTAGTATTTTATTTTGTTTTTTTAACAATGTCCCTTGTTATGAAAAAAAACATTCTATTAAAGGAAAAGTTTTTCAAGATTAGTTCTTCTAACTGAGAATTTATAAAGCAGTCCAAAGCAATGAACGTGCTCAAGCAAAGAAAAATAATTGTTGCAATTAACTCTCATTTTGTTACTTTTATCTTGATCAACTTCTAAAGCTTTACAACCTGTGAACAAATCTTCTTATATTTTGACATGGAATGAGTCATTCTATTTTTTGTTCGTTGGCCTGTGATTTAAAGGTAAAAATGGATATTTATTTGTAAATTCTTGCTTTATGTGTATGGATTTTCTTCTGCCTCAATGGTAAAAGACAACACAAATAGGGGACAAAGTGAGTTTAATTTGCTCATATTGATGCATCAAAATGCAATGCAACATATTTGCAACCACAAACTCTCCAACATTTAAGCAAGAAAAACAACTTTCGTGGGCATGGAAAATTAAAACAAAAGAAAAAACGAAATTTATAAGATGTAAAAGGAATATTAATGGTTTATGTTTGTAACTTAGTGTGTAAGCTTTTGATGAGATGCCTCACTTTGTAGGATGAGCAAGTGGATGCAGCTTTCAAGCCATGGTGGCTTCATGATTGTTTGAGCATAACTTTCTTTGACCCATGTTCAACTCATGCTTTACCTAAGAATGAGTTGGACAAATACTGTGTAGATTGCAATCTGTCATTTTGCAAGCACTGTACGTCTCCAGGTACTCATCACGAGCACCAAATACTTAAAATATATAAACACAGTTACAAAGAGGCTGTGCTCCTTGCTTCTATGAGACAGCATATTGACTGCTCACAGATTCAGGTAAAGTATCATACCGACCCTGAGGCTCTAACTAATTTTATCGTTTAATACTGAAATCCTACAATACAGAGCACACATTTCTCTATGCGTATATTAACTAGTTTGTTAGGCCAATATTAGTAGCTTAAATTCATGTCGAGAAGTTATTGGAAATAATCAATGCTTTGGTATGTATTGACCGTCTATCTATTGCATACTGAATAACTGATGAAAGTCTTTAGTCTAATTTCTTCGGGTTGTTTTATTGGGTGATACTCTTTTTATTATGGGATATTACTTGCTAGATTTAGCTTAAGTGGTTATTGCTGGTACTTTTTTTTACTAGGCAAATGTAAGTGCTTAAAAGAAAAGAAAGTGTAGATGATCTTATATTGGCTACATGGGTCACGTCACTAGCATCCATTGAGGGTAAATTGCAACAAGTAGAAAAGGGGCAAGAGTATTGTAAGAAATAAGGGAGGAAACATTTGGGGAAGTTCATTACTAGTGGACACGATTCTACTATGTTAGATCCTAACAAATAGAATACATGGCAATAAGGAAGGGAAATTAAAGTACTAAAAATAGTAGAGAATATGAGGGAAGGAATGGGGATGTGAAGAATTAGACAATTGTTTGGCTATTTATGGGGTGGTAATTGGAAAATGGCAGTGAGTTTTCTTTCTATAAAAAAAAAAAACAAGTATTTTAAGGAATATGACTTGTTTAAGGAAATTGCATCTTTTTCACCAAAGAGAGAAGGTGATCATAGGGCAAAAGAGATTTTTTTACGAGTAATTTCTATATTTTTATACACTTCTCTTTCGTGATCAAGGATAGTTCGTTAGACTTTCTTATCATTTCTGTAGTCAATTCTAGTTCCTATCAATCTTCTAAATAAAATCTTCTTCGGTAAGTTTAGATTAGGTTCTAAGTCTCAAATTTCTCAAATCTCCCACACATAACTTCATTTTAAGTACCCACTTCCATAAACTTTTAAAGACATAAGTACTGAATACTTGTCTCATTTGAGAATCTCCCATAGGTTATATTCTAATTCAAATAATGCATTGCTAGATGTCACTAAATCTCTCGCAAGTTGTCAGAATGTTCTTATAGTTAGAACTTACAAGTTAGAATGTTCTTATAGTTAGAACTTATTCTATCAAAAAAGAGTGTTCTTATAGGTATAACTCAATATCGTCTTATGGGGACCATTTCCATCCCCACCATTTTGTTGTTCCCTGTTTCTTGTATTGCATATTAACAAATCAAAACCAGGTAATTTGATGATAGTCTCAAAAGAATAGAGGTTCAATATCAAATTACATGATGGAATGGCTTGGCTTCCATATTGTGTTATCTTCTGTTGATTAGACAACCTAGGTGAACTAAGAAGCTAAGACACCTCTACAATCCTTCTTACATTCTACTAATGCTTAAGAAATTGAAAATCGGGTTCAAAAAGTTGAATGTTTTGAACTAAATCAATTTCTATGTTTTTGTTTTATTTGACACCTCTTTGATTGTAGCCCTACCGATGCAATAAACAATTTGTTATTACCCTGAAGCCTCTTCCACAATGTGGTTCAAAAAGAAAGAACGAGTCATTATCATGTGAAATCTGCAGTAGAAAGCTAGTCATGCTTGATTTATATCACTACTGCTCCATTTCTTGCAAGGTACGTAGTGAAACTTCCCTTCACTTCATTTTCCATTAAATTAAACTTTGTAGTTATTATGTTTTAACTTTTTAATCTGAACCCCACTAGGTCGAAGCTGTTTTAAGGAAGCCTAATGATTCTGGCTCTCCTTTCATCTCCACTGAGAGTCTTCATCAGGAGAAAGGCGAGGAAACTACTGAACCACCTAAGCGGCGTAACAAACGAAAGGGAACACCTTGTAGAGCTCCTTTATTCTAAACTCATATTAGCCACATTGTAATGGAAGTCTTAAATATCATGAATTTTTGTCTTTGTGTGGCTCCTTCCACCTGAATCTTGATTTTCGTGTGGTACTACATTGGGTTATTTTGTATCACATTCTAACAAAGTTGTTGACGTTGATGTGTTTTTCCTTCTTTGCTAGGAGGATTATCAATTCACATTTTGTTTTCTTTAAAATTGCTAGGGTAGCCCAAATGCGTGTGGAAACAAACATGGTGATTATCTTGTGTGTCACATGGTATATACTTTAGGAACTAAGAGATGGTGATTATCAAAGTTTTTAAAAGCTGACATGGTGAATATCAAAAAATTTAAAATTTCATGTACTCGTCTCCTAAACAATATTACAGTAAAGTTTTGGGAACTAAGAGACTAGACTCTTGCATTCTTTAATAGGACCAAACTCAAGTATCTACACTAAGTGTATTAGCACTGTCAGCTACACTTTTACAATCAAGCTCGAGGGTAATTTTCCAATATCCTAAATTTCTATCTCACTTCGGTGCTTGGAAGTTGAGATGAGATTTGGGGTCTTATTTGGAGTTTGCAATTTGTGTGATATATGCATCTACATGAAGTGGTTATGGAGAGTGTTTCTGAAAATAAAATTGTTAAAATATTTCGACTCATTTATGTTATTTGTAAAAAGAAAATGAAAAAACTTTATGATAACATTAACCAATTATTACATATTTTATCCAAATTCCAATCATTACTCTTATATATGTTTCTAAAAAAACATATTTTACAATCCAAAAAATAGAACATATTTTATCGAAAATTCCCATCATTATCTCTTATATATAGGGGTGTTCAAAACCGAACCAAACCAATTGGAAAACCGCAAACCGAACCGAACCAAACCGAAAACCGCAAAAAACCGCTTCTAATCGGTTTTGTTCGGTTCTTTTTTTCAATGCACCGCGCGGTTCGGTTCGGTTCGCGGTTTTGATTTCAAAAACCGAACCAAACCAAACCAAACCGCAAGTAACACTAAAGCTTGTTGAATTACATCATTCCTTACTAACTTACTAGCCCAAATGCAACTAAAGCCCAACTCTCACTCACTTGCTAACCCAAATCCAATTAATTCTTTGACTCACTTACAAACAATCCATATTGTTATGCTATATTTAAAAATTACAATAAAATATTTAATTCAAATTCTTTTAAACATTGTCTTAGCTATCTTAAAAGAATTAAAATAAAGTAATTTATATACTACATATATTTGAGTAAATTTTTTCTTAAAGATTTATGTTAGCCATTTTTTATGTTACTTAATTTTAACTTTGTTTTAAATTATGTTTTGTCTTGGAAAAAACCGAACCAACCGAACCAATCCAAACCGCATTGGTTTGGTTTGGTTTGGTTCGGTTTTATTTTAGGAAGCCAACCGAACCAAACCAAACCGCATGTAATTTTACCTTGCAGTTCGGTTCACTTTTTGTCTCAAAACCGAACCAAACCGCACCGCGAACACCCCTACTATATATTTTTCTCAAAAGATCTAATTATCTCCACCTTTGGATCATTACATATTACATATCATTCTATAAAGATCTAAATCATTATATATCCCCACAGTATCTTTCCCAACATATCTACCCATCATCACCTTCCATCTGTATGTTCTCTCTCTTTTCATATTTTAGCAAAAAGATACGTAGAAAAGTATGAAACTCCAACCAAATCAGCCAAAGCAGTTAGATTCAGAGCATCTTTTAACCAAGGTAGAGTAAACCTTGCGAAATATAACAATTTCTTTACGATTACACCTCATAAAGACTCTTTTAATTAAATTAAAAAAAAGAGAAATTCCAAGTTGGCAAATGTCCCCACTAGCCAGAACCATACCCACTGATGTCCAGCCTTTTTGCAATGTCATGAGTCATGCCAACCCAGTCTTTCCGGTAATGTGGTCCCCACCTCCCATGTGCACCCGTTCATTACTCATCACTCACTTATCACACTAATCTATTACCCACACCCCCACATTTCATACCATGCAACCTCTCTCTCTCTCTTTCCTTAACCTTCACTAACCACCACCACCACCACCACCGCCTCCTCCGCCATGAAGAACAAAAACAACACCCACTTCATAAAGCTTAAAACTTTACCCATTTTTCTATATGGGTTTCTCTCCTTTTTCACCATCTTCGTCTTTTCTCAATCAACTTCACAAGACACCGCTGCAATGCTTGCTCTTAGAACTTCCCTTAATCCACCGAAAAGCCTTTGGTCAGATCCAGACCCATGTAAATGGAACAACGTTGTTTGCTCCGAAGAGAAACGTGTAACTCGGATCCAAATGGGTCGTCAAAATCTTCAAGGCACACTTCCCAATAGCACCATTATTCAAACCCTTACACAGTTAGAACGCTTAGAACTTCAGTTCAACAGCATTTCAGGTCCTCTTCCAAGTTTAAAAGGGTTAAGTTCACTTCAAGTTCTTATCCTTAGTAACAATCAATTCACTTCAATCCCGGCCGACTTCTTCTCTGGTTTAACGGAGCTTCAATCTGTTGAGATCGATAACAACCCTTTTGAAATTTGGGAAATTCCTGATAGTTTAAAAGATGCTTCTTCTCTTCAGAATTTTTCTGCTAATTCTGCTAATATCAGTGGCAAAATCCCAGATTTCTTGGCACTTCCTGTGTTGACTCACTTGCATTTAGCGTTTAATAATCTTGAAGGTGTTTTGCCTTTGAGTTTTTCTACTTTGCAGGTTCAGACTTTATGGTTAAATGGTCAAAAAGGTGGTGCTGATAACAATATGTTTGGTGGTACTGTTGATGTTTTGCAAAATATGACTTCACTTACACAGGTTTGGCTGCATTCCAATGCTTTTACTGGACCTTTACCAGATTTTTCAGGTTTGAAAAACTTAGAGGATTTGAGTTTAAGGGATAACTCTTTTACTGGTATTGTTCCTGGTTCTTTGGTAGGACTTAAGTCACTTAAAGTTGTTAACTTGACTAATAACTTGTTTCAAGGGCCAGTTCCTGTGTTTGGTCCTGGGGTTAAGGTTGATTTGAGTGAGAATTCGAATAGTTTTTGTTTGCCTGGTCCTGGTGATTGTGATCCTAGGGTGAAGATTCTGCTTTTAGTTGTTCAGTCTATGGGGTATCCCAAAAGGTTTGCTAAGAATTGGAAAGGGAATGATCCTTGTGTTGGTTGGGTTGGGATTACTTGTAGTAATGGGAACATAACTGCTGTTAATTTTCAGAAGATGGGTCTTACTGGTACTATTTCACCTGAGTTTGCATCACTTAAATCGCTGCAAAGACTTGTGCTTGCTGATAATAATCTAACCGGATCGATTCCTGAGGAGATTACTACTCTTCCCGGGCTTATTGATCTTAATGTTGCAAACAATTTGCTTTATGGAAAAATCCCAAGTTTTAAGAGCAATGTAGATGTTAACACAAGTGGTAACAATGATATGGGAAAGGATAAACCTAGTCCATCATCCCCTATAGGTCCATTGTCACCAAACTCGGCAGCTCCAAAGACTGGGGAAGAAAATGGTGGCAAAAAATCTTCCCATGTAGGAGTAATTGTGCTTGCTGTGATTGGTGGCTTAGTGTTGGTTTTGGTCATTGGTTTCTTGGTTTTCTGCGTGTTTAGGATGAAACAAAAGAAGCTAAGCAGGGTGCAGAGCCCAAATGCGCTTGTTGTTCACCCGCGTCATTCTGGATCTGATAATGAGAGCGTGAAGATAACAGTTGCAGGTTCGAGTGTCCGGGTTGGTGCTGTTAGTGAAACTCCAACTACATCTAACAGTGAGTCAAGGGACATTCAAATGGTTGAAGCAGGAAACATGGTCATTTCTATACAAGTTTTGAGGAATGTCACCGACAATTTCAGCGAGAAAAACATATTGGGACGAGGAGGTTTTGGAACAGTTTATAAAGGGGAATTGCATGATGGCACGAAAATTGCAGTGAAGAGAATGGAGTGTGGTGCAATAGTTGGGAAAGGTGCGGCGGAATTTAAGGCTGAAATTGCTGTTTTGACTAAGGTTCGCCACAGGCATCTCGTTTCTCTTCTTGGTTACTGCTTGGATGGGAATGAGAAGCTTCTCGTGTACGAGTACATGCCTCAAGGGACGTTGAGTAGGCATCTTTTTGACTGGCTAGAAGAAGGGCTGAAACCACTGGAGTGGAATAGAAGATTAAGCATTGCCTTAGACGTAGCAAGAGCCGTTGAATACCTTCATAGCTTGGCCCATCAAAGCTTTATACATAGGGACTTAAAGCCTTCAAACATTCTCCTTGGAGATGATATGAGGGCGAAGGTTGCAGATTTTGGCCTTGTGCGTCTGGCTCCGGAAGGAAAAGCTTCCATAGAAACAAGAATTGCAGGAACTTTCGGATATTTGGCACCAGAATACGCAGGTATGTTTCTGTTTTTGCTCCCCTACTCATTTGAAAGTTCTCTGTGAATTAAAACATTTTGAATTATTCCCTATGAAGCTTATAGAGATAGCCTGATCATGATCTAGATATTGGTTTGGTTTGTTTTGCTTTAAATGTTGCCAATGTATTTCAAGTTAATGACTAGGTATCTCAGCGAAACTCATATCATAGAATCTAGTTGTGCATGTTAATTCAGGCTGGCAGATGCAATTCATTATAAGCAACTCCCAACATTAATTTCATTTTAGTTTATAAAAGGTAATAAGACATGTTTTCTTGTATGCAATTCTTTATAAGCAACTGCCAACATTAATTTCATTTTAGTTCATAAAAGGTAATGAGACATGCTTTCTTGTATCAACAGTGTAATAAATTTTTATGTCAATATTTTAGCCAGTGTAGTAAATCTCACCAGAATAGGACATAGCGGTTTTTACTTTCATCATTACTATTTCCCCATGTTACTAGAAGGTCATGAATGCTATTAGTATGTACATTCATTTTAGGTGATATATTTAGACTCTTGCTGAATCTTCTTTTTTACTGTTGTGAGAAATTTTGCAAACTTCTGTTCTTATCTTTCTTCTGTGCAATTAATTGATCTTTTAAGAAAATGTCTCTAACGATGCCATGCTATCTGCTTGCAGTTACTGGTCGCGTGACAACTAAAGTAGATGTGTTCAGTTTTGGAGTAATATTGATGGAACTGATAACTGGAAGAAAAGCACTGGATGAGACACAACCAGAGGACAGCATGCACCTAGTAACATGGTTCCGTAGGATGTACATAAACAAGGACTCATTCCGCAAGGCAATTGATCCCACAATAGAACTCGACGAGGAAACTCTTGCTAGCATTCACACCGTAGCCGAGTTAGCTGGCCATTGTAGTGCAAGGGAACCATATCAAAGGCCAGACGCAGGTCACGCCGTGAACGTGCTCTCTTCTCTTTCAGAACTATGGAAACCATCTGACCATAACTCTGAAGATATATATGGTATTGACTTAGACTTGTCTTTACCGCAAGCACTTAAGAAGTGGCAGGCTTATGAAGGTAGAAGTGAAATGGAGTCTTCATCTTCTTCGCTACTACCTAGCTTGGATAACACACAGACAAGTATACCTACGCGGCCGTATGGATTTGCTGAGTCTTTCACCTCAGCAGATGGTAGGTGATCGTGCTTAGTTGTAAATAAAATAGTTTGTAATGGTGGGGTGGTTCTGAATTGTATTCTCATTCTCTTGTGGTTTTTCCATTTGAACTTGTTTATAATTTTTCATGGTGTAGTAGTAGTAGTAGTCTCTTCCACGGTTTTTTTAATTACTTGTTCACGTTTGTTTACAGCGTTTTTACTACCAATAGCTAGGTTGTTAAACAGAATATTTAATTCTCGTACCATATTAAGTAGTTTAAGTAATTTCCCACAAGGTTTAAATATGTTTTTAGTCCCGGCAAATATGGGGTAATTTGATTTTAGTCTCTGCAAATTTTTTTTTTTTTTTTTAAATACATTCTTGCAAATATCATTATTTTCATTTTAGTGTTTCTGTTACTAACTCTGCTTGTAAAGTGTTGAGGTGTCAAATATTTGTTTTACATGGCTTTGCCACCTCATTTATTTTCATTTCTCTTTATTTTAAATTCTGACTTAGATAAACTCCCAAATTAAAACTAGGGTTCTTCATGTTCTTCATCTTTCATCTGAAAAACTCAACCATTTCATGCTCCATCAACACAAAATGCAAAACCTTCGTATTCCACCATAATTTCCTTATTCATTGGCTTGAAGACAACTAAGTGGAATCTCAAATCCTTGCTGATGCTTGCCGATGGTTTGCCTAAAATTGTTACCTATGTTCTTATTAATTCTATCTACTTCATTTGATTTGTACATTCCACGTATTTATATATTCATATTTTCAAATCTGATCGTAGTGTTTCTTTATGCCAATTTGAGTCATTAACTGCAAATACACATCAATTATTCAATAAATTACAAATTTTTCTTATAATAAAGACTAAGGAACAATGCAGTATTTATAAAATTTGAGTCTATTACATGAGATACTCATTAATTTTTCTTCATTTCATTTGGATGAATTCAGAAACATAATTCATATTATACTCGGTAGTTTTTCTTCATTTGGATGATTCAAAAACAAAAGTCACGAATCTAAAAACCAGAAGTCATTATACACTTAAAGAACTTTGTACACTTTCCACCAATAAAACATTGTGATAATAATGATAAAAACCCAAAGGAAAATGGTTGAGTATGAAACACAATACTCCAAATTCAACGACAATTAGAATGGTGGTTGAAGAGCTGCACACTTGCACTATTCTATACAAAAATATAGAACTAGTATTGTATTAAGCAGTATTACTAGTATTGTCATCAAAAATCATAATCATAACTAATATAAATCATGAGTTTGTCCACATAGGCTTACAACTAGGACCAATCAAAAAACCACACACATCTCCAAATAAATATGTGGCATCCACCTCAGCTTTTATTGAAAATTAATTTCGAAATATATCTCCAAAATGAAGAATCAGGGGATCGAACCCCCTTCCTCACACCCACACCTTCCACCACTAACCATTTGAGCAACCACATTTTGTTGTAACTAAGGCGTATTATAGAATATATATCTTTTATTTATATGTATTTTAATACTTTTTTTTGACAAGAATGTATTTTAATACTTATATATTACATTTATATATTATATTTATTTGACATCTAATATTTTGTATCACTTTCCATAGATTTTAGATTCTATATATTTATTAACTAGAATGTTATTAAATATGAGTAATTTTATTGATCTTCAAATTTGTTTTTAATTCAAAATTATATTAAATTTAAAAATATTGACTTATAATATCTTACATTTTCTAATTCTCATATTAATTTAATACCAAATTTATTGATATCGGGTCATGCGGGTCAATTAGTGACCCCTCGGTTCGACCATTGACCTGCTCGGGTCGATCACCGGGTCGGTTTTAATACATTGATTGGAGCTGACAGTTTCAAAAAAAACAAAAACAAGTAATGAATACAATGCTAATTTTGTGGATCCAATCTCTCTCTCTCCAATCTCTCTTCATCTGTCATTCGCACATTCCTCTTCCTTCTTTTTCTCTCATTTTCTATCACAAAATTTCAATCTTTTTTTGAAGAATTACAAAAGTTTGTCCTTCATCTCTTCTTCATCTTGATCAACTCAAAACGCAAAGCAACGAAAGAAGAAAATCAGAAGAAACAGAGCACTGCATTTCTATCTCTCCATGGACCATCACTCCTTCTATCTTCCTTCGTTAGGGTTTCGTTTTTCCCTAAATTTCTGAAGAATTTCCTTCGTTAGCATCATAACAAAGTTGGGCACTATACTATGTGAAGGATGAAGAACAATATTCGCCACTTCCACCGCCACAAGACGCCGACGTTCTAAATCACCACAACTTCTTCAGCACCTTACCGTGATTTATTTTTGATTCTATTTCTTCTGTTGTAAAGTTTATCTTTTTATCATGTCAAACTAAATGGCTTTTCTTTGCTTTTGGTTGGTAATATTTTTATTCTTTGAAGTTTTTGAAATTTTCTTCAATCATGTTCAAATGGTTTTTTTCCCCTTCGACTTCTGAAAGCTCTAGAGGAATTTTGGCAGTGCAGTATCTTTATGGCTAAAAAGATTCAGCTTTTGAAATCATAACATTGTTTTGGAGTACTTCCTAAGTTTATCAATTTTGCAATCATCTCATTTCAATAAATAGATTGAAGATTGTGTCTACAATATAGTCAACCTCCATAGTGAGAAATTAAGGATATAGTTGTTCTTACATTTGTATTGTATACAGGTATACTCCCCAATATATATAATCAGACCCAAAATAGCAGATGTAGAAAATAGTGAGATATTGCTATAATAGTAGCAAAAATGTGTTGATGCAGCGATGAAGGTACGCCTATGGTTGTTCGGTTACGGAAGTGTTATTTTCACCCTTGTAACAATGTGGTTTTTTTTTCCTGTTTTGATCACTGTTGTAGCTTTGAAAATCCTTTCGGTCGGAACCACTATCGAGAGAAGATGGAGACTATCAGAAGCACAAGAGCAACAAGGTAGCCGAGTTGTTACAACATAGGTGCTGAACCTGTTTTGGGTTCATTCCATAAGTATTCTTATAACTGCATATTGGTTTTTCCCATTCTTTTCAACTTTAAATTTTTTATTCCGTTTACCAATATTGTGTCTTTTGCGTTGCACTTTCATTTAGTACATGTTGGGGTTGCAAAATATAAAACTAGAATTCAATTTTATGTTTCATTTGTGCTCACATGGCATTCAACTTACTTTAAGTAGTAATTTGGGTTCGTGTAAGTAACTACTAAGCAATGATGGATATGATATGGATAGAGTGAATACATTTATTCAAATCCAAATATTAAAATTATCATAAATAGTAGTGCAATTAGGATATTGTGAAGTTGTGTGTCATATATAAATTTATTTCAGGTTATTGTGAAGTTGTGTGTTATATATATGATATTGAATTTGCAACTTTTGTTCTGTTTAATCACGATGCAGTGAGCGGTGAGCCTGATTGAAAAGTCCTGCTCAGAGCTTCTTGAATTCTCGGAGGAGCTTTTAGTGTTTTAAATAGGGATACTACTGAATATCCAACAATATCTAAATACTTATTTATTGAATAATGTTGAATATAAATCCTATGGGTTTTCCTAGGAACATATCTGACCTCATTGGTAGGTTCTCTTCAAAGTTCATGTAAGGGACTCATCGAGAATATATTTGAGAAAACATTTCATGTTTGAGGGATTATGATTGATTAGGACTTGCTTAAAAAGTTCAAAGATAAATCAAATGTTGTTAAAGTGAAGCGTAAATCTTAATTTTCAATAGCGTTCATAGTTTTAAGCTAAGACTTTCCAACAAACCATAATCCATAACATTACTTATACTGTTAGAGACAATGTCTCGATCGTCAATGCAAGAGGGTTTCGTGGATACAATTTCACAGCTTTCACCAAGAGAGAAACCCTAAGATAAAATAAAATTTGAACTAATGGTTCTTTCTTCGCACAGTCACTATATCCCACTAAATTTGGGACTTCTATCAAACCCTATCGCGTGATGTGAAAAGCGATGCTGCTCTGTATTCTTTTTGTTTGCTCTCAATCTTTTTTTTATCATCACTCTCAATCTTATTCCTAATAGTGAGTAATACTAATTAGATTGCAACAGATCGTTCCATATTTAGTTTTTTTTACAAGATTAGATTAGTCGCTGGCAAAGTCGTTGGATACTAACAATATGATAAAAAACCTAATCTAATGCATCATTATGCTTTTATTGATTATTAAGTAAAATATTTACCATTCTCCAACTAATATTGTATATCGCACGTATGATAAAAAAATTCTAATCTAATGCATCATTATGTTTTTATTAATTATTAAGTAAAATATTTACCATTCTCCAACTATTAGTTATTTTTGTCAAAAAAAACTATTAATTATTCAGTCATAGATGTTACAATAGAATGAATATATAAGGTTTAATAAAAAAATATAATGTTCATATTAAAATAAAATATCATAAATTATTATCAATTATAGAAATTATTTATACCTCATTAATTATGGAGCTTTATAGACAAATAAGATATGGGGAATAAGTCCCTTTTAAAAAAGAAGATATGGGGAATAAACAATACTAATATTGATATTCTAATTTCTTTTTGTATCTTGCTTTCAAACTTATAATATCAAATATTTTAGGTTTAACTACATTTTTGGTCCCCCTATAATAGTTAATTCACGATTTTGGTCCCCCAGCCGAAATTTGTCAAACTAATAGTTGAAGTGGTACTAAGTTAAATGACGTGGCATCCCATCTTTGAGTGCCACATGAAATTTTTAATTAAAACATAATATTTTAACATGAAATTTTTAATTAAAACATAATATTTTAATATAACAATTTGTTTTTTTAAATAAGTAATAATAAACATCCCAATATCTGATAATAAAGTATTTTATAATCTATTTTTTTCAACTTACTGACTCTCTTTCTCTGCGATGAAGGTTCGGAGATAGCAAATCTTGGTGTTACTCAAGGTGGAAGTTTGATGAAGATCATGAGGAAGATCTTAGAGGGACCAAAGGATCTTTTTTATGTATACTTATGGATGGATGTATTGTTTCATCCTTCCCTCAGTCTCACACTCGACTAAACGAGTGCTTTCTACCTGTACGTGGGAATTTCGACGGGGACTGCCCACAGTGGAGAGTGAATGAGAAATTTTTCCACGTGGAGACGGGGACAAGAGAGATAATTCCCCCACTGTCAACTCTGGGATGAGGATGGGGACGATGACCATTCCGCTATCTGAGTACATTATATGTGTTTTTTAATTAAAAATATTAATAAAAAATAAAAATGTGCTAACTGCTATCTTTTATTCTTAATTTTATTTTTTGAATATCAATAAATAAAAGGAGGACTAAATTTTATATTAAAATATTAAACTATGATTTTTTAGTTTAACTATAATATTTTTTAGTATACAATCTAATCTAATAAACGTGTCCTACTAAAATTTGTCATGGTAGGTTTATTTTCTAAGGTGTCCAAAGTAGTCAAATTTTTTGACATAATATACGTAAAATTCAACTGACTCTTTTTTAATCCCCAAACAACAATTTCAAATTTTAAGTTAAAAGGAAATGTATACCCGGGCTGGCACGGGTGATACATACTAGTATATTTGTATTAAGCAGTATTGTAATTTGAAAGAAAAGGGTGTGAGGAGGGTAATAAAATGATATTATTACATCAATATATCAAGCAGTATTAGTAGTGCACATACATAGCCAGCCAAGCCAGGGGAAGCTAGCTTCAGGAGAATATGTTACCAGCTTGATCCAAAGATGTGTTACCATCCAAAGTAAGAATGTTTTCCTTCATTTATTTTTATGCTGAAAGTGATTGATATATTATTGTATTACCTTATATTGTGTTTGTTAATTTGGCTTAAAAATTATTAAAGTACATAATTGTGTCAAAAGTTTCCAAGCTGTTGCAATATATAAGGCTTAGTAGGTACCTTTTCTTACAAATTATCTTCTTATTTGGTCATTTCGTTGGTTGTTTCTTTTTCCTAAGAAGATGTCTTGAAAATTCTTGTTAGCAATTGACAGCCAGTAGCTCTAAAAGTTATTAATGTCCAAATTAAGGTTTATTAGATTTTTACAAGTCAGAATTACTTCAATAAATATGTATTTATTAATTATTGTTGATTTGTTGCTTTTTTCCATAAGCAGGTTGTTGAAATTTCAACTTCAAAGGCAGGGAAGTAAAATGCTTAGTGTCTCACCTTGTTGGGATTGATAAATTTAATGCCAAGAAGTTTATCACATAACCTTTTGATAGGAAGTAGTAGTGTCTTGATCTGTAACACCTTTAGAAGCTATGGTGCTCTCTCCTAATTGTAATATAACCCTCACTATTTTCTTTCAATTTTTTATGCACTTTTATTTTATCGGTAGTTTCATCCAACACTGCATTATACATACGTTTTTCACTTTCTAATTGTGTTATCTTCCTTGCATTCATGTAATCACTACTAGAAAATTAACATTTTCAAACAGAAATTTCAAATGGAATAGATTTCGTCTGAAATTATATTTTAATTTAGAAACATTTGAGACAGAATTCAGACAGAAAGAAATTGAGACGAATTTCAGACAATTTTTTTTTTGATCGGAATTTTCAGACAATTTTTTTTGGTCAAAATTTTTCAGACAAATTTAAAACATGTTATTCAAACAAAAAAGTTGGAAACTAAGCCCAACACTATCCAGGCCCAATATTGCATTTCATCTCTAACCTACTGACACGAGGATAGAAATCAAATCTACACCCACCACTGAAACATCAGAAATACAGGAAAGCATGGGCAATGAAGGAAAATAGAAAATAAACAACGATAAATTTTTAGAATCGATAAAGTGTTGACGTGAAAGCTAGGATTTCTAGCTTCAGTAACAATCGAGTTTGGGAGCCATAATCGATTTTCCTCTAAACATCCAAACACCTGAATCGTTCGTTTACCAACTTGAATCGTGTGTTTCGAGCTGTCGGTGCGAATCTAAACAGTCACTATATGTCAACATACCATAAATAGTTATTGGGAGTGGTTGTAAAAAAGTTTACGCATATAATGATTAGCAATTGAACTCTTTAGTTATTTGTGTTTTGTTTTTTGGTAAATTATTTTCTTTCTCAACTTTTTTCTTATTAAAAAAGCCTAAAAATATCAAAGGTACTACTTCTAAAGGCACTCAATTTAAATCCAATTTTATTGGATCTCCTTTATTTTTACTTTTTGTTCTTTATGTAATGCATACTTCGTTCGTCCTATAAAGCATGAGCCTCTCCTCTGGTTTTAACTTTAACTAACTATAACACTGGTTTTTAATAATATTAAATATTTTTATTTCCTTAAAATCAGAGTCATTTGTTTACAATTGAAAAAAATTACTGTGATTTCTGCTACAATAGATATGTTGTACGCTTATTTATGTCAGAGGTTTGTTACCAATCACGTTTTAGCTTCTCCATTTTTTTGACTAGACTCTTGTCGCGTTTGAATTATGAGGCTGACTGAGAGTTGAGACCTTGCTTATGTGCAAGAAGGGGTAGGTAGTTGTTATGAGTCGATATACTTAGCAACACAAGCAACAAGGCACAAAAGACACACCCCATGTGGGGTGATTTTGTTAGCAAGTGAGATATAGGCAAGAGAGAGGATTTCTCTTGCTCTTGTTGAATTACTTGGGTGTTTCATTTGAGAGTATCACTGCAGTAGCATAGCATAGGAAAAAAAAATATGCAAGTCAGTTTCTACACCGTTATTACACATTGGACATTCCTCATCACAAGGCATGTGACGCCTTGCCAAGTTACTTCGAGTCCGTAAGCAACCACGCACCAATCTCCAAAGCAAAATCTTAGCACGTTGTGGAATCTTAAATCGCCAAAGCATCCAATCACTCGGAACACGGAGACGAGAACTATCAATCAAATCTTCCATAATTCCAAAATAAGTAGATCGCACCGAATACAATCCATTACGACTCCTCCACCACACTAGCTTGTATTCCTCTCCCAAATTATGAAGGGTCGTCTTCTTAACAATTGTCGCTTCGTGGCTAGTAAAATGGGAATCAACCAACACCTCATTCCACCCATCTCTTGTACCTCTCCAAAGATCACCCACTTTCAAGTTCTTTGTTCCCCAACAATTGGAGAGCGGATAAAAGCATATTTCCTACCTTTGAGCGACGGATCCTTCCAAAACGAAACTTGATTTCCATTACCCAACCTCCATCGTACTCCCAAATTAACCACCACCCGGGAAGTGTAGATACTACGCCATATATAACTGGGATTATGGCCCAAGGGAGCCCCCATAAAGTCACTATTCAGAAAATATTTGGCTTTGAAGACACAACCAACTATAGTATTTGTGTGGGTCATAATTTTCCACGCCTGCTTCCCTAGCAGAACTAAATTGAAACCATAAAAATGGCGGAAACTCATACCTCCGCGTTCTTTCCTCATGGTAAGCTTCTCCCAATTCAACCAGTGAATCCCCTTCCTAGAATTGTGATTGGTGCCCCACCAAAACAAATTAGTCATCCTTTCAAGCTCCTAACCTAAGGTGGTTGGGAGCATGAAAACACTCATACAATAGGTAGGAATAGACTGAGCAACCAACTTCAGTAAAACTTCCCTTCCTGCTTTTAAATTTTTGTATTTTGTTTTATATTAAGTTAGGAATGACTTGGCCCAATGAGTTTTGTATCATTAATACTTTTGTATTTTTTGACTGTTTTTTATTACTTGTCTTTTTTTAGGTTAAGAAACCTGATTTGCATATTAGTAAGAGGCAAATCGCAAAATGTTGTGTGTGTTTGGTTCTATGGTGACGAGAATTGATTTTGACAGAAAATTGATTTTAGTTAAAAGTGAGTTGAACGTCAAGTGATTTTCGTTTGGTTACATTGACCGAAAAGTGATTTTCATCAATCATCCTTGTTTGGATAAGTTAGATTAAAATTGCTTTTGAATGTGAAATTACCCGAATGAGTTTCAATTTATAATTATATTAGATACTTAAAATTTTATAAAATAGACAACAAAAATAGCAATTTAACTTATATAATATAAATTACTTTTAGGTGTGAAAATTATTGAAATGAGTCCCAACTTAAAATTATATTGGTAAACCAAAAAAACTCCCATAAAATTGCCTCAAACGGATTTATCTCCCATGGAGGTAAATCCGCTTTGTATTTGGAAGATAAATCCACATTGCATTTTTTAAAAGCGAATTTATCTCCCATGAAGTAAATCCTCTTTGGAAAAATGCAAAGCGAATTTACGTCATGGGAAGATAAATCCGCTTTGAAAAAAATCCAAATCGGATTTACCTTCTATCATGGAGGTATTTTCGGTTTATCAAATTATGTGGGGGTATATGTCAAAGTGTGGGGTAAAAAAAAACCATTTTGTTTACCATTTTTTCGTGCGTACTATTGATATGGGTCTTATCAACTCAACCCACTTCTTTAAATAACCTAAACAGTAAACACCAACATTCTTGACCAAAAAAAAAAAGGTAAACACCAACATGGGTAATGCAGCAGCACAACAGAGGAGAAGAAGCTATACTCATTACCAGAGTGAAAGCAGTGGCTAGAATGGATTCAACTTGACAAAAAAGCTACAATACAATGGGTAGCTTATGTTAGAATCGAGTTTTCATTTTACAACCAACCATTCTCTTAGTTTAAGTTGCCTCCCTCACCCCATCTATCAAAATCGAAGCTGCAACCTAAGCCTGCATTTCAGATCTACGATCATAATGGTAATGCACCTATTTTCACCGCCTTTTCTTTTCTCTTGAATTATTTGCATTCCAATGATTATGCTACTAGTTAACGTAATGGGTTTTAATAGAGCTATAACGAAGTAGTTAATTAAAACTCTTTTTTCAATCCATCGATTTGGTTCTAAAAAATGGGTAAAACACATAATCCACTCATTCTATTTTTTCATACAACTTATATATTTCTGAAACTAATCAATTAATTTTAGGGTTTAGGGTTTAAGGTTTAGGGTTTAGTATTCATGTACCTCGTTGGCCAGTGCTAAGTAGTATTAATAGAATAGGAACAATGCATTCGTGCACTTGCTAGTTGTTAGCCTATATGTTAAATTTGGCTTAATAGGCTAGTAGTATATTAATAGAAATTTAGAATAGTAGTATCCAGAAAAAAGAAAAGAAATATAGAATAGTAGTAATGTATTAATTGTTCAAAGTTTAATTTAGCTTCAAACTAGGTATACTATACTCTGTCTCTTCTAGTATTATGCATCTGGAAGAGAGTTTAATTTCTTAAATTTTGGAGGAATCCTTTTTATTTACTTTTGGCTTGAGGATCCTGGATGTTTCAAATGCTATCTTTTGCCGTAAAATGACCTTCATTCTAATTTTCAATGAAGTTGTAGTTTATTGTTATGATTGTACTTTGTTAAACTGATATTTTTAAATAATTTATTGAATTGTAGGAATATCTGACTGACTCTGATTTTAGAAATCTAAGTCAGAAGCTAAAGCCTTTGGCATGGGTTATAAAAGTAAGTCATGAATCAAAAACTAATAATGTTTTTGAAACATATGCTACGGGGTTTGCCATTGATAAACATGCTTTTGGAGATTCCATCAAGGATGATGATACAGTGTTAATGACTTGCGCTCACTGCGTCAATGATATTAAAGGAAAATGTAGTTTTAGAGTTCGCAAGCTTGACGATGAAGACTTTATTTTGGAAACCGAGATACTAGCTATGAAGCCCACTTGGGATATAGCATTATTAGTTGTCGAAGGTTTCAGCCATGACGTATATGCTAAATTTGCTAACGATGGTTCAATCTCAAACTGTCAAACATTACTACATGTGGGTCATTCAAACGACTTTGTTTGGTCTGTATTTGTTGGGCGTTGTGTCTATCAGTGCGTGAACAATTTTATTCCCTCAAGTCCTCGTGATATTTGTGGTACTTATGTTTGTTCTAGCTTGAACACAACTCCTGAATATCGAATTATGGGGCATATATGGAATCAAACTTATTTTGATAAATACACGTCAATAAAGTTTACATTTGAGAAGAATCTTAGCCCTCACATTCCCATTATGGGGCATTGCATTAAAAATGATGATTTCTAATTTGTGGTGTCAAATGAATTTATTATTATAATAGAAAATTTCAATCCCCTCCCCCAATAAAACCTTAAATTTCAATTGTCTTTTATTCTGATGCGGCGAATGCAAGGCAACTCCTTGCTGATGAACACTCAACAATAGAGATACATATTGTGGAACACGATGCAACAAAAGAAGACATCACAGCGGAGCTCCTACTATTTGCGAGAAAACTCTTCCTCTCACTTGAATCGTTGTGACTGTTCCTCTCATTTGATACAGTATGCGATCAAACAACAGTGAAGCTCCTTCTATTTTTTTCTTCAAACCACTATCTCGATACTAGTGAGAAGAGCTTCTCTCTCATTTTTCTAGTTCTATAATATTATTTACCTCTTCCAGCACTCACGGCCTCTTTCAACAGTTCCTTCCTTCTATTTTATTATTTCTTTTGTTTATGACTTGAGTTTTCAAGCATATTTCGGAGTTTTGTCAAAAAAAACATTCTGGAGTTTATACATGATATATTAATACATGTTTTGTTTTGAGACTATATCTCTATTTAGGATTGACAACATTTGTTTTTTGTTGATCAATTGAGTTTTGAAGTATTTTGGAGTTTATACATGATGTATTATATCATATTGTTTTGCTTATGCTATTTATATTCTACTAAATTTGTCGTATTTTTGTTGTTCATGTATCTTACGATACACGATATGATACGATACACGATACAAAAAAATGGCAAAACGATACGCGATACGTATCCCGATTTGACTACCATGCTTTCCATCAAAGAACTTTGTACACTTTCCACCAATAAAACATTGTGATAATAATGATAAAAACACAAAGGAAAATGGTTGAGTATGAAACACACTACTCCAAATCCAACGACAATTAGAGTGGTTGTTGAAGAGCTGCACACTTGCACTATTCTATACAAAAATATAGAACAAGTATTGTATTTTTCACTCTCTCTCTCTCCCGCGACCAGAATTAGATGAGGATAAATAGAATTAAACAAAAGTGAGCCTACACAAATCAATGCTGCTGCCTGATTCTCATAATCTCCAGTTACGTGGCCAACTGTTAAAGCAAAACAAACAAAAAATTCCAATAAAATGGCCAACTGTTAAAGTAAAACAAACAAAAAATAGCAACAGAATATATTATTTGAAACTAATCGAGATACAGTATTATATTGACACAACAAAAGACTTACCGATAAAAATTTTCGACAGCAACTTCATCAACCACCATATTGACACGTATGGGATCATTTTCACATACTCGAACAACAACCAACTGCAAGACATCTCCAACCTTCTTATCCCACACCATCTCCAAAAACTGAAACAAATAAGGGAGAAAAAAGTAGTTAACAAAATCATACGCTTATATTCAAGCACAAACGGAAAAAATACGAAGAAAACAGATAACCAACCAACTCTGGAGTTTAGATAGATGAACGCCGTAACAATACAAATGAAAAGGACCAGAAAGTAGGACTGGAAAGTTCGGCAAACACCTAAATCTAAATCTAATTACAAAAATTGAGGGCAAGCTTATGATGCTTAAGCAAACCATGAAAGGAAGATGTCAGAGAGGATAGGTTAAATGACTCGTTTTTACATAAGTGAGTTCAAACAAAATTAAATAAAATTAACACCAAGCAAGAATGTGTTCAACTGCTGCTTTATGGGGTGTCATATGAGATTTTGTTAAGGAAAAAAACGAAAGTCCAGTAAATTTGAATCGAATGAGAATGACATTGGTAAACATACAAAAATAAATGTCGTTGATAAATATATACCTCCAAAAAACTGTGAACAGTTTTTCCGCCACACTGAACTATTACATCATCCACATGTAGCCCAGCCGAATCAAGAGATGAACCTTGAATTACCTACTCACAACAGTTAGATTATATTCAATTAAATGAAACCGTCATGGTTATCATACAAATCAAAACAAACTTAAGAACAAATACTTTTTTACGAAGCTAAAAGAGAGATGATATAAAGAGTGCAACAAGAGCATTTCCCCCCTCAATCTCACAAAATACTAAACCAGTCTAAATCATTTTCCCCCACGAAAAAAGAAATTACGCAAACACAGAACCAAATGGCATATAAGAGAACTTATTACAAAGAAGCTTATATATTAAGCAGCAACAGTAGACATAATTTAATCACCCACAATTGGATAATGTATTGCTACATTTATTCATCAACTTTTTTACACAAACCAATCAGTAACAATCATTCCTCAGTTAAAGGAACCAATCAGTAACATTCTTAGTACATATTAATTAAAGAATAAATCAAAGTCCATTTCTTCAAGAAACATAGGTATGTAGTATGTGAAATCACTCCATATTCCTAGACAATATAGTATACCTTCTCAACAAGAACCCCATTGCAAATACTCGGAATCTTCTGAATAACCTTCTCTATGTGGGATATATCAACTGCGTATAAGTTTGTGGCCACAATTCCCAGAAAAGGTCGCCGGAGTCCCCTGTTGTGAATAGTTACTCATTAGATCATGAATGATTAGTTATATCTTACGCAATTTGAGATGAGAATAAGTTGTTTTCCAGAAAGCCAGCAAAAATGTCCAATATGTAATAAGTTGTGAAGACTTCATCACCACGAAAATTTCAACATTAGTGAAACAAAGTTGCATGACATGCGTAAAAAGTTGATCAACACTTGGCTTGCAAGGGGTAACAACAAGCATAAATGGTGGAGAAAATGACTTATGTTATGGCCAAGCCTTAACAACATAAAAATGAAATTCAACGAGTATACAAAGTTATCTTTTGACGAAAAAATCAGTTGAGTTTGATTGTTTCAGAATTTGGAAAAGACGTGATTGTCAAAGTAAGCATCCATACGTTACATTCTTATAACACAAATCATGATTCAAAGCTTATACAGCAAGAGAAATGTTATTTATTGGTAAATAAAATTGCACTGATAAAGGAACTGAAACGTGAAATAAGGACTCAAACACTCCATTAATGTCATGATCATAGGCCAGTAACATAACAAAATACAAAATTAATAGCTGGAAGTAAGTAGGCAATCTTCACCAAAAGGAAACAGTAATCATTTATTAGATTGAGAAACACAACATTAACATACCCATATCTTTTGTAATGCTCCCAGCATTTCTGAGCTATGTTTATAGGCAAAAAAGGAGTAAAACCCATTTCATAAAATGTAATACCAATAACTTCTCCTGAAAGATTTATAAGCGCGCCACCCTCACCGCACTACAACAAAAGCAATTGTTAATTAATAAAGCTGAACAGGAGAGCTATCAATGTCAAAATGAGCCACACAATACAAAAAAATGCTAAGAATTTCTCCCATCAAAATAGAACATATACGAAAATACGAAAATGAAATACAACCATATCAAAATACAAATCCCAAAAAAAAAAAGACCAATCAAGTTTCAATCATATTCTAACCATAGATGAGCTAAACAAGGTAAAATGAGGACAGAATCCAATGCTCCAGCACAAGAGCAGAGGACTCACTCTTACAAATGTATGAAAGAACCCAAAGATAGCACAATTCATATACTTTGACCAATTATATCCACACAGAAATTTCGATTCAACATTAAGTAGTTTAACATACTCGCTTGCTTAATATTTATAGAACCCCACAAACTATCAACCGTATAGTAAAACCAAATACTTTTATCATAATCATACATCTCAATCAATAATATCCAAAAAGTTAAGCAACCATTTTTTGTTAACATTCAACATCAGTGCTAGCAGATAGAAGGGGAGAGAAATCACTTCTGTGATCATGCAGGTCCCCATGAAGAGCTCCTTACAGTCAAAATCATCGCAGCGAGCAATACTGGAAAGGAACAAACAAGAGTTACGAACATAAATTAATGCATTACCCCAAACATAAGATATTTTAAACAACATAATACTTAATATTTAATTTGTACAACTAGAACAGCTATATCTATCTTACTAACCTAAATTCACCAGGGGCAGCCATGAGATCAAATGGTTTGGCAAAATAACGCCCCACAGCAACTATTGCATGACCAGGAACAAGGTTAAAATGGCTAGAATGTGGACGAAGATGAAATGCCTTCTCCTCAGCCGGATTAACATTGATGTAATCGTCCACTTGTCTTAGCCTTGCAGTAGGAAGGGATGAATCAGACTGAAATCGTATCCACGTAATGTTATAATGGAAATCATAAGCACATACTTCTCCCTCATATGATCCACCATCATATAGATATATGATAACCTACAAAGAAGAATTAAACTCCATTGTCATTTTCACTTTACTGCGGATGCATAATCATCAAGTTATGATAAGACATCATGACTAGTCCCAATTAGGTTTAAGACCCAATTTACTTGAACACCACAAATATAAACACCAACCTTAAGATTATCAGCCAAATTATCTTCCAACGTATTTTCTTCAGTAGGACGCCGAATGAGTTTGGTGGATGTCAAAACAGTATGACCATTATTGTCATCATTTTCAATGATAACACCACAACATTGAGTCAACTCTTGCTCCCCTGTATTCATATAAAACAATGATTATTCTAATGTAACATTCTAGATTGTTAGTTGACAGTAAAAATCCGAGATATTACTCGCTAGCATTTCAGAGATGCATTAAAACAAATTGGATTTAGATAAATAAATAAACTGACAATACTTGAAGACTGAGAATGATAGGTTTTACAAAATAGAATCAAGAACCATAATAAGTTTGATACAAATCATCCCTATCAGGCACATGAACACTTAATCCAAAAGACAGTGCATACTCCTAATACATAACATAGTAGCGATGTGCTAAACTCCATAAACTAAGATCCTCAAAAATGGGAATTCTTGCCCTTGCCTTTAACTTCCCTAACCTTTACCCGTGAATCTGAAAATCAACAATAATGAGCAGTGAGATACTATATCTCAATGAGTTCTTTCGTACCCCTTACCATAATACACTCATGATTCATTTTATTAATTGAACCTAGAATGCATCCCCCTAACGCGTAGACTTACACATCTGAATGCTAACAAGTACACTGTGGGAACCTGCACCCAACAAACAAATCGAGTGAAAACATGAGGGCCTTGAGAGGGGCTCATGACACCCACCCCAAGCACATTCTCCGTTCTTTAATCCATTTACATTTGCACTTACATATGTGCTAACTAGTTCTCGCTCACGCATTTCGAAAAAAACTTTGTTGACTACACGAAACTATGGCACATCATCAATTAAGCATCTCAAAATAGTTGGAAATGGGTTTAACAATCATACTTGAATTAATGTTAGTATAAAAGGGGTATTGGTATTTAAAAGGAAGAGGATAGGGTTGAATTGGAGTGGAGAGTCAGGGGAACGTAGTCTGGGAACAGATTCTCAGTCCTGAGAATCTATTCACAGAATGGGAACAGGTTCACAGAGTGGAAACAAATTCACAATTTGGGAACAGATTCACAGTCCTGTTAATCGGTTCCCAGGGAACAGATTCTCCATCTGTGAACTTTTGCAAAAATCAATTTCTCAGTTTTAAAAATATGGCCAACAGTTCCCTTTATGCTCAAACCCTTCCCACTTTCGTTTCCAGCATAAATTGGGTCATCAATCATCATAATAAGCATAATTAGATGCAATTGAACCTATCAACCATCATTTAAACACAAGAGCGTACTTCAATTTCAATCATTTAACATGGTACTCAACATCAATTCATCAACAAGAACATGTTATTCCAACATCTTGGAACGCATTTAATCAACTTTGAACAAGCAAGCACATGCAATTCATTTAAGCTCAGCAAACACTAATTTTCTAACACACAAGTTTAAGCAACACATACAAGGTAAAGAACTCACTTGGTTGAAGAGCAATGTTAGATGTAAACAAGCAATTTCTTGAATCCCAACATCACCTACAAGACCTCAACTTTGCTACTCCAAGACCCTAGAATGCCCACTCTTAGAACCCTTGTAAGCTTGTAAGCTCAAATGCAACATGCAAGACCAAAACCGAAATCCTAGCTCCCAAAAATGACAAGCAACTTCAAAGGTGAGAAACTAGAGAGTGATGATCTTCACAATAGTGTATCAATCACCACACAACTAGTACCCCTTTCCTTCTAGCTCCTTCTTGCTACGAAAATGAAGCCCAAAACCCTTCCTCCAAGTTCAATCTTCAAGATGACAACTATAATGAAGCTTCTAAGTACTCTAACTAGGTTACCCCAAACTCAAACTCTCCAAGAACAAGACATGCAAGATAAAAGAGATGAGAAATGGGGGGACCTGTTAGGTTCTGAATTTTTGAACATGAATGGGTTAAGGGACATTTAGAACTGAAATGGAATGAGGAAGAATAAGTAATGGGGTTAGCTTTAGAGTGAATGGTGGTCTCCCTCTCAACCCTCCTTCTTTCCTCAACTTTCGAACCACTCACTCTCTCACTCTCTATTCTTTCTTTTCTTCAAAATGTGAGAGTGTGTTAAGTGTAGGCAGCTGAGAGTAAAGTGAGGGAAAAAGTGTGTGATTAATGAGAAAGAAGATTTTAAAACAAAAGGAAAATTCCAATAGTACCCCTCATATCTAACTTACCAACAATCAAATTTATTTAATCAAGTACCACTACCCATAGAACTTCTAATAAATCCTAGACTTGCTAATCATTCGCAAATACTCAATCATTTTCACAAGTCACAAACAACACATAATTCAAAAAGACATGCCAATATTCACTTAATTCCATAACAATTGTACATGATTATCAAACAAACTCATTTAGATCATTTTTTTTAAAAAAAAAATCAACAAGCAAAGTAATCAGAATTACTGTGGGTGTTATAGTTCACCCCAACTTGAAAAATTTTGTCCTCAAAATTGTTCAAGTCTTATCTGTACAATAAAAGAAGGAAAAGAAAGGATCAATTGTCGTTCGGCTATAGAAGGTTCTCTAGTAAGTCACAATAATGCCTACTTGTTTAGACTTACTTATCAATCAAAAGAAAGGCACTGACTATATCCAATCGAATTTGAAGATTCAAAACAAATCTAAGTAATCATGGACATATCCTATTTGAACACAAATTCTCGATATGAATTGTAAGGAAAGAACAAGGGAGCATGCATGTATTGAAGTAATCAGGTTTATCATGCATCGTTTAATCATTCTATCCTTCTATAACTCTGGCATTTCCTATATTAACATGTTAATTGTCGGGTTGAACTAAATTTGGGTTGGTCTCCCGGGGTGAGTGAGAATTACAAAACAACATTTATTCAAAGATAAAATTCTTCTATTAAACTTTGGGTTAAAGAAGGAAGTTGTAAAATTTCGGAATTCGATTGTTGTTTTGTGTTCCTTACTCAATCCAGGGTCTTCTACTCACCCCAACTTAATTCAATCGTCTCTAAAATACAATTCACATGATCTCATGAATGCTGAAGGCAACATCATGGAATGGAGATCTCAAAACTTAAAAGCTTAATCTCAATGAAATTGGCTAAGTAAAATTCGAAACTATCAATTTATGACCGATGTTAAAATAGCATCAATACAACTGTGAAGATACAACAAATGTATATACACCAGGATGCTACTGGAGTGCAAGAATAAATAGGGAATCCAAATCAATTTTAAGGAATTATAAAGTACACTGAATATCAAACAGTAAAGTTAAATGATCAAGGTAAAAGAGTGAAATGCATTTTCTTCATGGTAATGATAAAGTACACTGAATCCAAATCAATTTTAAGGAATTATTTTATTCATGGTAATGATAGAATAAAACAAAGAGTGAAATAATTGGAGAGTTAAATACCAGTATAAGATAAAATAGCAACAACAGAAGAAGAAGCCTTTAGAGCAGCTCTTTTGGTTTGTATATCCAGAAATGCATTTTCTTTGTCTATTGTGAACTTTGGTCGCTTTGCAGTTAAATGGTTCATAACATTTGGCGCTGGAAAGGAATTAATTGTGTAACTAACAATGGATATCTAACATAGATTAGCAAGTTAAAAAGAAGGAAAAATAAAAATGAAAAAGGAAAACCTTACTGCGATAATGTGGATCCCAAATACTTTCTCGAAACCAAGGGTATTTCCTCTTTACGCAATCCCGATGCATTTCCGACTACAAAGCAAAAGAACAAAAACGTGGGACAAAAAGAAATCACCATAAGAATAACACTTGAAAAACTATGAAATTCAAAAATTGCATAGCTGAAACCTGAGAAGAAGTAAAATAAACAAGCTCAATCACAAAAATAAGATAAGAGTTTGCAAAAAAGACTTAAAAATTATGAAATAGTTAGTGACCTGATACAAAAATTCCATAGCTGAAACCTAAACACACAAAAAAAGGCGCGGATCCTAATATTAAGTAAAAATAACATCTAATCCAGCAAATTATAACAAATAAACAGTATTAAGTCAAGTAGAAACAAAGGAATTGTCACAAGAAATAAGATTCCACAGCTATTAAGAAAGGAACAATACGTCAAACATGGCGTCGCGTCGTCCGTCGGGAAGAGCAACAGAGGCAGAAGGAGGTGCGGAGGCGCAGAAGCAGAAGGAGGGGTCGAGCACTCGTCACTGTGATTTTCAATTTATTACTATTATTACTATATTACTATATAATATATAGGTTAGTCTGTTCAAAAAAAATATAATATAGGTTAGGTTAATTTTTAAATATTGCACCTCACAAGTCACACCCCACTTTTTTCCTCCTCATGCCCCCTAAACTCGCTAAACCCTCTAAAATACCCAAATTACCCTTATTGCCAAAATCTCTATCCCTTTCTACCCCACACACCCGACAACCCCACTTCATCATCTAGAACACTCACCTCCACTGTTTAGATGTGCTATTCTTCAATCCTTGATGACTTCAATGATAATAGAAATTCATTTCTATCCCCTTCCCTTACTTTCTTATGACATTCTTTATTGATGGGTGACAGAAACATACCATCATAAGTAGAGATAGGGAATGTTTAACTTCCTTATATATATATTGTTTGGTGAAGAAATATATTGTTTAGAATGAGGTTTATCAAGAGCAGCCCAATGCATGAGGCTCCCATAAAGATGAGTTTGGGAAAGGCGGAATTTGGGAAAAGTAAATGTATGCAGCCTACTCTTGCAAGTGGAGAGAAGAAACTATTTCCAGGATTTGAGCCCGTGAACTCCATGTCACAAGACAATAATATTATCTTTGCGCTAAAGCTCATCCTCAGAATGACCAAATTTTATATTATAAGAAAACTATATGTCGTTGAGGAGATGGAGTGAGCATGAGCTCTGTAATATAAAACCAGTTATATATAGCGTCACTTATAGTCAATTTTTCTTGTCTCTTGAATGTTGTTAAAGTAAAGTAGTAAAGTAGTGATAGAGTTTTGATATCTCAATGTGTCCCTTTTTCTTCTTGATTTTGTTAAAGAGTACTAATGGTTCTCCTCTTCCTCCCTCTAAAAAACTTGTAAAGTTTGGTGAACACCCAATTTTAACTGGCATTTTTATTTTTTTTCAAAAAAAATAAATATATTTTCACATATATTCTAATTTTATTGTAGATGTCGTTTTGCGCTCTTTTGCTGTTTTTGTGTTATTTTTATTAGTTGTTAAATAAAAATAAAAAAATTAGAATGATTAGTGGTTGAAGAGGCTCCATCTTATAATTCTGCAGTCTTGGACTCTTGGCAATTGACTTATTGTTAGACTTTGGTTAATGAAATTATATTGGACGTAAAAAAAATAATAACGTTCTTTGCTGCCTTGTTTTGTAACATCCTAAATTTGTAGTCGACAAAACAAATTCGAGATATTACCTTTAGTCATTCAGAGATGCACTTCTACGGATTCAAATACTACATAACTGATATTATGAACTACTGGAATTATCAAATTTTCGTTAAAACCTCATATTTTGATATATAAACAAATCCTCAAAGATTCATATAATTCCAGTCATTACAAAAACTCACTAATCCAAGTGCATTAATCCTAAACTTAAACTCGGCCATAACCCGATATCTAATACCAAGTACCCATCATGACCCGTGAATTTCCTCAACATGATAGCCCCAAGCAGCTAGTGTCCTGAACTTCCTAAACAATCATTAGACTTTACCTGTAGATCTGAAAAACAATCAACAATATGTGAGATTACAAATCTCAATGAGTGACTCTGAGATCCCTTACAGTTCCTCTCATTCGTTCTCTTTTAGTTATCTTAATTATTTTAAAGACCGGCTCGAGAGACCAAATCACTCAATCTCTACGAGCCCTCTAATCCGGCAATCACTGCACGAATCATTGTATTTCCATAAAAATCATTTCCTTTTATCTTTAGCTTAGCATCATCCGTGAAACGAAATCTCACGAGATCACGGAAACCCCAATCATGTTGGATTTATAATTTCAAGACCTGTGACCAACAGCTATTTTTCAAAGTGAAAAACAAAAAGCTGTTGTAACTGTTTTGGCAGTTACAAGTGTTAGTTGCACTAACTAACCGTAACTAATTTTGTTTTGAGTTTGTTATGACTCAAACAAACTCTAAGTCTATGTATATATATTGTTTACAGTCATTGTATTATACACACAGAGTATTCATTGAATAAAATTTTACAAGTTTGAAATTTACATTCTGTTTTTTCTATTCTTCTCGCATACGCTCCAAATTCTTCAAGAATCCAGTTTCTAGTCCTTGATCTTGTGGAAACTTCAAAAGGTGTTGAAGCTCTTGCAAGGTAGAGAAAAAGGAGAGTTAGAAACCTAATTTCAGAGAGTGAAATTAGAGGATTAAGGAAGAAACAAGTTAGAGAGAAGAGGGGTTTTACCTTTGAAGTGTGAACGAACCAATTGCAGCAAGTAGATACTTGTGTTGTTCATCAAGAACAACAAACAGGAACATTCATACAGGAAGGGAAAACAAGGATTAGGGTTTGCGTTTAAAAGGCACTAGCTAAGGTTAAAATTACAAAGGCGTTGTGATTTTACCTTAGTCGTGCTCTGTACATCATTGATTGTTGCTTTGAGTCCTGTAAATCAAAAGAACCAAAAGTTAGGGTTTGAGATTCGTAAATCAAAACAACACAAAGAAGAGTTGAGGGAGTTCTAATACCTTTCGTTGCTATTGTTGTTTCTGGTAAGAGATTCGAGTTGAGGTTGCAACATCATCTTTGTGTAAGAACAGAGAAATTGCTCAAAGGTAAGGAAGTGAAATTACTGAGAAATTGTGAGCAAAACAAGAGGGGTTTTGCTGCACAGTTGTTGTTCTCACCATTTGAGAAGGATTGAAGCACGATTAAAGCTTCAATCTCTGTGTCAGTGGTGAAATTCAGAAACCCTAGCAGAGCTCTGCGTGAGGTTTCGTGGAAGAACCAGAGAGAAAGAAAGAAAGAAGAAACAAAAGAGAGAGAGTGAAAGTGTGGTTCTAAAGTCATCACAGATCTTGTGGTTGAGTTTCACTGGGCTTAACACGGGTCAACAAGGGTTGGGCCAGTGTTAAAAAATATTGGGCCTGCCAGTTTGTGGTGTTTTCTGCTAGATACACCCCTGCACATTATTAATACACCTCTGTTAGTAAATTTTTTTAAAAAAATACAATATGGTAAACCAGAGCTAGAAGATTCAGGGCATTTTCACAACATTTCTTTCACTCTACTCACTTTCTTTAAAGGTTTTTTCTATATTCTACACAGCAGAGGCTGTGTGTAGTGTTTCTCTGACATATCTTGTGTTTTGCTCAAAGTACAAGCAGGTACTCTAATCAAGATTCAAAGTGCAGTATGACAAGCACAAATATCTCAACTCAGGTTCCAAAATTAAAAGGGAACAATTGGGATAGGTGGTCCCTGCATATGGAAGCTATTTTTGGCTTTCATGATGTCCTAGATATTGTCCAGGAAGGTGTACCAGCCTTGGCTGAGGATGCAACTCCTGAGCAAAAGACTGAGCATAAAGAATTAAAGAAAAAGGACTGGAAAGCTGTTTACCTCATTCATCTGGGATGTGATGAGGTGAACTTTGACAAAATTAGGAACATCAAGACTGCCAAGGAGGCATGGGACACACTTGATGCCTATTATAATGGAGATGATTCCATGAAAGAAGAAAAACTACAAGCCTTAAGGGCTCAATATGAGAATCTCAAAATGAGAGAGGGAGAGACCATTACTGAATTTTTTATAAGGCTAAAAAAGATCACTAATGGTTTAGCTCTTTATGGTGAAATTTTGACTGATAAGGTTGTGTGCAAGAAGGTGTTGAGATCCTGCTCCAAAAGGTTTGGATGGATTACCAACAGTATAGAAGACACAACCAGACCTGCTGATCTCAAGATTGGTGAACTTCAAGCAAAGCTTGAAGCTAAGGAGGTCAGATTAAACATCCTAGAAGGAGAAGGAGATGAAGACCAGGCTCTATTTGCAGCCAAAGGCAAGGGCAAGAGAAACCAGAAAGGGAAACAACCAGCAAAAGAATGGTCAAAAGGTAAGGGAGGAACACCCAAAGGTAAGGGGGATTCCTCCAACAAAAACTCAAACTCTAAGAAAAAGAAGGACAAATCTAAAGTCCAATGCTACAGGTGTGACAAAATGGGTCACTATGCCACTGAGTGTCCTACCAGGAAGGACACCACTCCTAAGGATTCAGGAGATGATGCCAATGTAGCTAAAGAGGATTCTGGTTCTGACACAGAGTACACCTCTGTAGCTTTCAGTATGATTACTAATGAAACCAGTGAAACAGAGTCTGAAACTGACTCTGAAAACTCTGAAATTACAGAAATTGCTAAAATTGAATCTGGTATAGATGACAATTATGAGTATGTTACTTTTGTTATTACTACAAATGATGGCAGAGTTACAACAGAAGTCTGGTATTTGGACTCTGCATGCTCAAATCATATGACAGGCCATAAGGAATGGCTAATTGATTTTGACCCAAGCAAGAGGACAAAGATCAGATGTGCCAGCAACAAAGCTATCATTGCTGAAGGTATGGGTAACATTAAGTTCAAAAGGGAAGATGGACAGGTAATACTCATTAAAAATGTTTTCTACGTACCAGGTATAAGCTGCAACCTTATTAGCTTAGGACAATTAGTAGAAAAAGGATTTTCTATTATTATGAAGGACCTATTACTAAAACTGTTTGATTCTAAAGATAGGTTAGTCTTAAGCTCACCCCTTGCTAAGAATAGGACTTTTAGGACCAGCATTAGTGCCTCTCAGGCAGAATGCTTAAATGCACTAACTGAGTCTGAAAGTGCTATGTGGCATAGAAGACTAGGTCACTTAAATTTCCAAAGTTTATCTAACCTAAGTACTAAGGGTTTGGTGAAGGGTTTGCCTAAGATAGAGGTGCCTACAGAAGCATGTACTGCATGTCTACTAGGGAAACAACCTAGGAAAAGTTTTAAAACCAGTATTGAAAATAGATCAAAAGATTTGTTACATATAGTGTATTCTGATATTTGTGGCCCTATTGATGTGTTATCTATTGGGAATAACAAGTATTTTATTTCGTTTGTAGATGAGTACTCAAGGAAACTTTGGATCTATCTAATCAAAACCAAAGGAGAAGCTTTGGTGTGCTTTAAAAACTTTCAGGACATGGCAGAAAGGCAAAGTGGAAAGCAGCTGAAAATATTAAGGACTGATGGAGGTGGTGAGTACACCTCAAAGGAGTTTGAAGGTTACTGCACCAGCAAAGGAGTAATTCATGAGGTTACTTCTCCCTACACACCACAACACAATGGTGTTGCAGAGAGAAGAAACAGAAGTCTCCTTGACATGGCAAGGAGCATGATCAAGTACAAGGCACTACCTAAGAAGTTATGGGGAGAGGCAGTAACAACTGCTGCTTATATACTTAACAGGTGTCCAACAAAGAAACTGGAAGACAAGGTGCCAGAAGAGGTGTGGACTGGGGATAAGCCCAGTGTGAAACATTTAAGAATTTTTGGGTCCTTATGTTACAGCCATGTGTCAGATTGTAAAAGGAAGAAATTAGAAGATAAAAGCAAGCCTTTAATTCTAATAGGCTACCATCCAACTGGTGCCTACAGGTTACTAAACCCTATTACAAACAAAATTGAAATTTCTAGGGATGTTGTTGTTCTGGAAGATGAACAGTGGAAGTGGGATGATGCTGAGACAACTAACTCAGAAGATACTATCCTACAGGTAGATGATACTGGACCAGAAGTGCCCCATCATGAAGGTGAAGACACCTCAGATGGAGAAGACACTGACCATCAGCAAGAAGAACAAGTTCCTCAAGTGGAGGAACCTGTTACACCTGTTCCAGAACCTACAGAACAAGTATTGACAAGAGGACAAAGGATGAGACAACCTCCTAGAAGGTTGGCAGACTATGACTTAACAAATGATGCTGAGATTGATGATAATGGTGATTTAATTCACTATGCCATGATGGCTGACACAGAACCTTATTGAATTCTCAATCAAATCAAGCAAACCTAAATCCCAAATTGATGCAAAACGAGTCTAGTTTCCAATGAAACAAAAACCATTTCAAAGGGAGTTCTACCTAAGTCACTACATGCAAAACACCGAACCTATATCCAAAACAGTCTTAGATTTTTGACTCAAATTGCAACCAGAAATTCTCCCATCATACTTACCCAAATTGATTAAACTCAGTGCCTAATTTGTGAAAAATTGTGTCTAATTTCCAGACAAACAAACCATACAATTTTTGGACACACAGAAAATTCGCAATCACATAAACACTGAACATATACCAAACAGTCCCAAACAGAGTTTCTCGCTTCCCTTTCACTCGTGTTGTGTCCGAACCGAAACTAAACCCACTTCCAGCAATCCAAATCATTCAAATATATATTCTAACACATATTTTACATACAATCATGGGATAATTTCGTCAATTTCTTCAAAGCACATTCGAGCAAATTAAAATTCAAACCGAGACATTTTCAAAAACCGTAAAATCATTAGTTTTTTAAAATCCACAATTTCATTCAAACCAAACCATCTACCACAGTAAATATTCACAAGCAAACACCTAAATACACGATTTGGTGAGAACACTCACCCGGTTGGCAACTAGTCGAGACTTTTCGCGAACCGAAAACCGTAACTTCACGAACTAAGCTCTCTAACACCTCCAACCACTTCCAACCCAAAAACCCAGCCACCCAAAGTGAACCACAGCCCTCTAATCTTCTCCTACTGAAATGAACTTTGAAAATCACTCTTGGAACCTTCTAACCGCTTCAAAAGAGTTGCAAAATGGAAGTGGAACCCTCTCTTTTTTCCCCCTCAAACCCGATTTTATAGAGAAAGGTGAGATTATGATTGAACTTGATTCAGCTATTGATGTTGATACCAATGAAAAGAGAATTAAGAAGGAGAAGAATGGCGGTGGAAATTTGAATATGCATCAAGAAATGAGGGAGAACCCTCTTCTTCTCCCTCTCTCTCTCTCTCAACTCCTCTCCTTCTCTTGTCTCTTGCGTTTTTCTGTTTCTATTGCTGAATAGCATTCAGTCGATGAAGTGTGTTTTTAAAACACTAAGTAGCTTGAGGGAATGATTTGGTGGGTTAAGGTATATGGTAGGGTGTGTCTCATGGTTTGTCTTGCACAAATTCTATTTCTAACCTCATCCCTTTATTTTATTTCTCAATTCCACCCAAATAAAATACACACTTCATACAAACATCATATTCTCACAATAATCACAATTAACACATCACTCAAGAAGACATGCCTATAATCACATAATTTCTTAATTAAATCACAAAATCAATCAAAACAAGTGAATGCCTATAAAGGGCTTTAGAAAAACACCAATGTAATTCTAAATGGAAAATGATTAAACAATTTTAAACACAGGAACATACAATTTAAGTAAAGTAACTACATGATAATTTCAATTATTCCTAATCACAGTAACGACACTTAGCCACTTGTGGGGATGTTACATGTTTCATTTCATTACCATCGTGATCTTAGAGTACAAAGCAATAGCTACAAGGCTTGTGAAATTAGGAAAAGAAAACAATTTTAAAAAATTCCAATTATTGGATGCCAACACAATAACTAAATGACAACTCATGAAATATTTTAGAAGAGGTATTGCAAAGATCTTTTGCTAGTACAATAATTTCCCTGCAGGTAGTTTGTGCTCTCTATTGGGTCCGGTACCCATTGAAAATATGTCATATTCTACCACGAACATACACAAAAGTCATAGTTGCACCTCGCTTTAAAAGGACGCAAGCAAGGTTGGCACATCGAATATCTGTTGTAATGAAAAAGTAGATTATAAAAATGTCACAGAAACGAGAAAAAAGATTCATGTGGACGAAGTAAATAAACAAATTTGAAAATGATGAAAAAATACAGAAGGTTGGCACATAAACATACTTATGTGATGCATTTGGACAGAATGCAATAATTAATGTTTTATTTTGTGTGTCAATGGTGGATGAGATCTTAGTTTTGAACAACATTAAAAATATGGCGTGAGGATGATTTATTAGTAAAGCAGGTAGAAGATTGAATTATACTATAAGAGATTAGTGAAACAACCCACTAGTTTATTTACAAACTATTTAATTTTTAATTTTCTTTTGTATTTGTATTGGGTTTAAGCACCCCATATTAATCCAATTTGTTTATAACCAATTTGCAATTGGTATACATAGTTAATAAAGAACTTTGAAAAGGATGAAAAAATGGCTCACCATCAATACTAGTTGCAACAAGAAATAGCGAAAGAAATAGAATCATAACATAAACAAACTTGAGAATTAAAGTCATATTTCCCTCCCTTTACACGTAACAAATAAAATTTCATCCTCCTCTATAATTTAGGCCTATATAAATTATAAACGTGTTGGTCTCCTTACATCAATTAAATAATAGAGTTGTAAAAAACTTTTCTAAAGAATCATTATTAAATATCTCTAAAAACATTATTTGTTATGTTTGCCCTTTTAGCACACTTATTAACAGTGGCAGACCAAAGACCCTGAGTCAGGGGTTGCAAAAATTTTCAAACGCACACGTCACTAAAAATATAATAAAATAATAATTTAACAGGTTCACAACTTATATTGCACTAGACCAACACAAATTAAATAGCACTAACAAGTTCTTAAATACAAATTAAATAACATTAAAAGAATCAACATATTCACAAAATACAGAATAGATACAAATTAAATAGACTAACATAATTAAAATAAAGGCTAAAATATGTTTTTAATCCCTACAAAATTTTGTTCTTTTAAATAAGTCCCTACATTAACGAAATAGGCGTTTTGCAAATTCTTTTAATCTGACAATATAGAAGTCGCCCCCATGTCCTATCCTTCTAAACTGATTTTCTTCTATCCTTTAAACTGCAAATTCTTTTAATTTTTGATTTTCTTCTATATTAATTTAAATAAAGTTAATTTAATAATATTAAATAATTTTGAAAATTACGCTATATAGAAAAATGGAAAAAACTGTATTTATTTAATTAGTACGAGATTACAAAGGGTTTAAAATGTGACTAGTCTAGATTGCGGTTAGGACAGTTGCTTCTGTTGTGACCCTCATTTCTACAAATTCCGCATCTCTTGGTGCGGGTACCCGTTTCTCTTTGATCCATTTCCGTACGAATACGGGAAAATTGCGGACGGTGCTTTTTATCTCTCCGTTTAGTTGGATCATGCCGTAGTTCTATACCATTGGAATCAGGCCATGACATCTCAGTTGGAAATGCATAGTGAACCAACCTAGTTAATAGATGTTGGTTATCTTTGTTTAAAAGTTGGGTAATTTAGTTTGTGACTTAGTTAACTGAATTTCAATTTACAAACTTACAAGAAGTGACTAGCCTCTGCCATAAAACAGCCTTTTTGTATATTATTGGAGTGAGAGGAGGCTTAAAGACAGGTACCACGTGAATGCATAGTGAACCAACCTAGTTAATAGATGTTGATTATCTTTATTTAAAAGTTGGGTAATTTAGTTTGTGACTTGGTTAACTGAATTTCAATTTACAAACTTACAAGAAGTGACTAGCCTCTGCCCTAAAACAGCCTTTTTTGTATTATTGGAGTGAGAGGAGGCTTAAATACAAGTACCACGTGAATGCATAGTGAACCAACCTAGTTAATAGATGTTGGTTATCTTTGTTTAAAAGTTGGTAATTTAGTTTGTGACTTGGGTAACTGAATTTCAATTTACAAACTTACAAGAAGTGACTAGCATCTGCCATAAAACAACCTTTTTGTATATTATTGGAGTGAGAGGAGGCTCAAAGACAGGTACCACGTGAATGCATAGTGAACCAACCTAGTTAATAGATGTTGGTTATCTTTGTTTAAAAGTTGGGTAATTTAGTTTGTGACTTGGTTAACTAAATTTCAATTTACAAACTTACAAGAAGTGACTAGCCTCTAAGTCATATTTTTAAACTCAAGATGGTAGTATTATAATTCGTCTAAAAGGTCTTAATTTTTAAAAAAAAAAAATTAACTCATGGAAACAAATGGACCAAAACTTAGTTAAAAAATCATTTTTGACACTCAAAATGTTTTTTGTGAGACATTGTTGTACACATTAGAAGTATTAAAAAAAATTGTAAGTCATATTTTTAAACTCAACACGGTAGTATTATACTTCGTCTAAAAGGTCTTAATTTTTTTTTAAAAAAAACTAACTCATTGAAAAAAAAAAGGACCAAAACTTAGTTAAAAAATCATTTTTACACTCAAAAAATGTTTTTTGTGAGACTTTGTTGTACACATTAGAAGTGGTGTCACTATTTAGTAAACTTATGCTTACTAAGTGATATATACGTGATCCATGTGTGATGAATAGAGGATAAATCCAACACTTCCTCCAACACTTTTTCATTCTCTATAAATCCATCACTCCTACTTCTCCATAAAAACACAAACAAATAATCAATTCTACTACTCTCTAAACAAATAATCAATTCTACGACTGAGCAAGAACAACAACCACCACAGCAGCGTCCACGCCGTGTTCCCCGAGCACCACCGTGTGGAACTGGCCATCATCTTCAACGTTAATTTTTTTCTTAATTTGATCAATTATTGTAATTATCTATTAATTAAGTTGAATATATTTATCTCTTTAATTTTTCTTAATCATTACTTATCATATTAATTTAGAATTAACAATAATAATATTTAAAAATAATTTTAGAATTTAATTAGGTATATATACTTTAATATATATTTAATTGGAAAAAAAAACACAGTTTAGAAGTCTCCCCCACAGGGGCGACTTCTACACTGTAAAAAAAAAATTGCAATTTTCAGTTTAGAAGTCTTAACCGTGGGGGGAGACTTCTGGTCTTAAAATTAAAAGTGTGCTAGTTTGGTAAATAACCAAAAATGTGTCCTAATTTGGTATTTTATTTATTTTTTTGTCCTAACTTGGTTTTTTTGCCCCATGCCGAGTGGTGATCATCGGAAAAGGGTATGGCCGAGAAACGTTTTACTTTTATCTCATAGGGGGCATCAAATGTACTTGAACTAGTATGTATCACCTGTGCCAGTACAGATATACATTTCCTTTTAACTTAAATTTTCAAATTATTGTTAGGGGATTAAAAAAGAGTCAGTTGAATGTTTACGTATATTATGTCAAAAAAATTGATTACTTTGGACACCTTAGAAAATAAACCCACAACGACAAATTTTAGTAGGACACGTTTATTAGTTAGATTGTATACTAAAAAATATTATAGTTAAACTAAAAAATCTTAGTTATTTTAATATAAAATTTAGTCCTCCTTTTATTTATTGATATTCAAAAAATAAAATTAAGAATAAAAGATAACAGTTAGCACATTTTTATTTTTTATTAATATTTTTAATTAAAAAACACATATAATGTACTCGAACAGCGGAATAGTCTCCGTCCCCATCCTCATCCCAGAGTTGACAGTGGGGGAATTATCTCTCTTGTCCCTGTCTCCACATGAAAAAATTCCCCATTCACGCTTTACTGTGGGCAGTCCCCGTCGAGATTTCCACGTACAGGTAGAAAACACTCGTTTAGTCAAATGTGAGACTGTGAGGGAAGGATGAAACAATACATCCATCCATAAGTATACATAACAAAGATCCTTTGGTCACTCTAAATGTAAGATATTATAAGTCAATATTTAATATGAGAATTATAAAATGTAAGATATTATAAGTCAATATCTTTAAATTTAATATAATTTTGAATTAAAAACAAATTTGAAAATCAATAAAATTACTCATATTTAATAACATTCTAGTTAATAAATATATAGAATCCAAAATCTATGGAAAGTAGAAGATGAGCGCCACCTGTTCTTTGATTGTCCTTGGGCGGAAGGGGTGTGGCGGAGCTCCGGCTTGTGGAGTGAGCTGCAACCAGTGTTATTGGAAGGTGACAGTTACAGTGTCTGTTTCTTCAAAATTTTGGCGTTGCTGCAGGGTGTTTCTAGAACCTGTTTTACAATGTTACTATGGTGTCTTTGGAAACGAAGAAATGAGAAGGTGTGGGAGAATGTAAGCAAGCCAGTGAGGCTCTCAATTCAAAGTGCCTTGGATATGCTCTTCTCTTGGCAACAAGCAAGACGCTCCAAATTTTCTACTCAGGTACCTACTAATGTTAGGCGTAACAATGAGATTGTTACTTGGTTACGCCCAGCGGCTGGTATAGTGAAATGTAATGTGGATGCAGCTTTGTTTGATGATGGCAGGTACGGGATTGGTATGTGTATCCGTAATGATGAGGGGGCTTTTGTCAAAGCTAGAACAGTTTGGTACAATGGTCATCCCCAACCTCAAGAGGCTGAAGCTTTGGGTCTTTTGGAAGCAGTCACTTGGTTACAAGCATTAAATGTCCAAAGAGTTACCATCGAGCTTGATTGCAAAGCGGTAGTGGATGGTGTCCGAGGATCATCTAAATTTGTAACCGAATATGGCTCTATTTTAAATGCTTGTCAATCACTTTTATCCACTTTAGAAAACTATATGGTTAGTTTTATCAGGAGGCAAGCTAACGTTGTTACTCATACTCTAGCTAGAGCGGCAACGTCTTATGCTAGCTCCCACGTTTTTGATTGTATTCCCACTTGTATTTCCTCTTTACTTATGAATGAAATGATATGAGTTTTCCTTTGTCAAAAAAAAATCTATGGAAAGTGATACAAAATATCAGATGTCAAATAAATATGATATATAAATGTAATATATAAGTATTAAAATACATATAAATAAATATAATTAGTAGGTAATAGGTTTTGCTAGAAATAAAAGAAAAAAGGGTATATATTCTATAATACGCTTCAATTACAACAAAACATGGTTGCTCAAATGGTTAGTGTTGGAAGGTGCATGTGTGAGGAAGGGGGTTCGTTCCCTTGATTCTTCATTTTTGAGATATATTTCGACTTGTGATTATGATAGGATAAAAGGAGCTCAGGCGATCGAAAAGATCACTTAGACCAGTTTTTGTTCTAAGTGTCTGTACTCTGGAACGCTTGCCTCTTTCTTCCAATCCCCTTTTCGTATAGGTTTTTTTTTACCCCCATGTTTTTCAATTATACTCCCACATTAACTTTTTAGACGAAAATACCCTTGGTTATGTTTGACTAAATCGGATCTATGTGACCCACTGGCGGACCTATGTAGGTTTGAGGGGGGTTTAGGTGAACCCCCTGAAAAAATAAAATGAGCACCGATACCCTAGGGGAAAATGTTTTTGCATCCCCTGAAAAAAATATATTGCACCCAAGTTCTTAGCTTTGCACCGAAGTTCCTAATTTTGCACCACTCTAATGCACCACACTCACACAATCACTCACACTGTTATATTTTATTTTAAAAAAGTTTCTCTATCTCTCTATCTCCTTGGATCCGTTCTTGTTCTTATTATCCTAATTTTGAATCTGTTAGTACTATTTTAATTGGTAATTTGTGTTACTATTTAATTAATTTGTATTTTGTGTTAGTGCTACTTAATTTATTTTGATTATTTTTGTCTATTTAATTTGAATTTTTTGACAACAACAGTTGAATCTGTAGAGAGTGACATATATTGAGAGTGGTGTATTCAATAAAATTGACTGAGCTTATTATTCAACGATTTCAAAATATGAAATCACGGAGAGGACAATTATGAAATGTATAATTTATTTATTTAGATATATTATAGTTGTTTTTAATTATATTTTTAGCAAATTGTGTATTTAAAAAAATTGTCACCCCTGAACCCGGGGTCATTGGTCCGCCACTGACGTGACCCTTAGGTACATCCGATTCATTTTTTTCAAAGTGGATCTTGGTAGATCCGATAAGATTGGAAAAATTCCAATCGTATGTACATTGAGTGAGGTACATCCGATTTTATAATATTCAGAAGCAGATGTATCTAAGGGCGAGGGTACATCTGATTCATGTAACACTCAAATCGGATGTACCTAAGGGTGGGGGTACACACGATTTGTAAAATACAAAGCGGATGTACCCCCACCCTTAGATACATCCGATTTGAGTATAAAATAGACGGCCAAATTGACTCCCCTGGCCCAACGGTTATATTTTCAACGGTGTAGATTGCACCGATAATATCAACGCTTGATAATCATTGACGAATTTTATAAATACCCACCCCACCCTCATTCTTTTCACACAAAACTTTCACTCTCAATTACTTATTTCACACATCCAGAATGCAGATCTGCCTAACACAATGCTCAGACAAGAATAGGCTCTGTGGTATACATCATGGAGGCAACATCGCCATGAGAGAAGATGGTGTCTACTTCTGGAGTCCGAAGCCGGTGTTAGGCAGAATCCACCGCGCCATGGGGTTTGAAGGATAAAATGTGGTCAAAAATTCAAGTGGCCGGTGATGACCGTGACGTCACTAGTATCATTTATCGCATACCCGATCTTGGAGACAGTGGCCGCATTTCCTTCTCGTCCATGTCTATCAAAACCGACGAAGATGTGGCGAACATGTTCAACATCCATGACACGCTTCAGGGGTATAATCCGTTGGAGCTGTACGTGGAAACACAACTGAGCGTGAATGAGATTTTACGTCGTCTGCGAGCACCGGAATATTAGGGTTTAGTATCTGTCTATTTTTATTGTAGTTGGTTATGTTTTATCTTTTATGTAACTTTGTTTTATCGCATGAATGAAATCGAAATTTTAATCAAACTAGTCAAATATAATAATAAGCAAGAAATAATAATAATAATAATAATAATCAAGTGCCATAATAATAATAATAGTTCAAACATACAACTGTAAAACAGTACAATCCCACAAAAGTAAGTCCCTACCGCTCACGCCTCTCTAGCATATCCAACAACTGCGTGAAGCGAGCGTAGGTCCGAGTGCCCATCCGAATGTCTCCGCTACGAAGCCTCATCCGAATCTCCTCCTCCAAAATCTCCAACAACTCTGCATGTCCCCTCACAGACTGTGGTGCAGCTGGCTGTACTGGTGGTGGTGGTGGTGATGCAACCCGTAAGAGTCTAGGCATATATGCTCTGATGTATCACTGTAAGTAGTCTGCAACAACCTGACCCAACTTCTCAGTAGCATGAGTGGTCTGAATCACCTCGAGCACAATGGGCATATAGTGGGAAATCCGGAAGATGCAGTCAACATGGCTAGGACGACCGGTAAGAGGGGACGTGGGATGACCTGGACGTACCCAAACTGTCGGAGGCACCTATCCGGCATGCAGGGAACAATGATGTCTCCCCAGCTGAGGTGTCCCTTGTGGAGTGAAACCTGTTCAAAGGGTCTAACCCCCCGATGGCCCTCAAACGGTCGCCAACAAACATCATCGGACGTGAGGGAATCAATCCTCTGCTTGTATGCCCCCAACAAGCTTAGGAAAGTACCATAAAATCTAACTTAGGAAAGTACCATAAAATCTAACTCTGAAATGCAACGATAAAAAACTAAGTTAATTAAATTAACTATTTAACAGAAATTTAAGCAAACTCGGAAAAATGGAAAAATTAATTAAAATGTATTACCTGTAATAGGGATGCATACCCAGCTAAATGTCTCACCTGGTCCAATGAGGCGTAGTTCAACTGGTCGTACATGAAAGAAACTGCTCCTACGCCCCATGCGTATGATCCAAACACCAGGTGCAATAACTTCCTCAAGTAGCAGCAGTCACTTGGCCTCAGCCCTGTCTCCAGTCCTCACTGTGAAGATGCTCCAGCTCAGAACCCGAATGATCATCGCCCTAATAGCAGGAGCAATGTCATCGGCAATGGAGCTCACTCTAACTATCTCCTGGAGCCACTCAAAATGGTAATATGGCCCCAAAGCAACTCGACACTCAGCAGCAGTCTCCTCATGAGTCACCCCGAGATATGCGACAACAAGCTGAACTGCCTGATCAGTGGTGACGGACGTGGGTGGAGATCTGTAGTATCTGCCAGAGATGGGAAGATGCAGCAAACATGAGACGTCATCCAAAGTAATCGTCATTTCACCAAATGGTAGGTGAAATGATGAAGTCTCCTGGTGCCATCTCTCAACAAAAGTGGACAACAGCTCATGGTCCACAGTCAGATGTCCTGTCTTGACGAGTGGGGCCAAACCGGAAGCTGAGAACCTCTGCCAAAACTGGATGTTTTGGGAATACCCCAGTAGTCTCTTACCCAACTTGTTACCATGGTTGGTAACCTTCAATTAACGCTCATACGTCTGAATTTAAAAAAAAAAATATTAGGCTATGTCAAGCAATAAATTCAACTAACAAGACTATGTAAATAAACAACTTACCGACGTGGTCAGTACACGAGAACAAACATGAGACGTCAGCCCAACAAATAGAGAATGCTGATCCTGATGGTCCTCCTCTTGATGGTGGTGGTGGTGCTACCGATGATCGTCCTCCTTCTCATAGTGCTACTGCTCAGCCATGTACTGGTCCTCAAGCATAAACTGGTGGTGCTCAGGCATATACTGCTCATGATATGAGTCGTCCTGCTGCTGCTCGTACTGATACTCTGGGGACTCCTCCACTAGCTGTTGTCTACCTTCGGCGCGCCTACCCTGGGTGGACGCATGTACCGCAACCCTGTGGCGGGTGCGTGTACTACGAGCAGACGACGACGAGAATGCCTGCTACTCAGTCTGTTGAGAAGACGACTCCCCTTAGATCCTATGTGACACTGAAAAAACAAAAAACAAACAAATTAAAAAAATGGAAATCGGATCTACCTAGATCCTAACTATGCGGAATCGGATCTAGGTAGATCCTATGGGGAAATCGGATTTAGGTATATACAACTTACTATTTTTGAATGTTTTGGGGATTATCGGATGTACGTAGATCCGATGAGAAGAAATTTGGGAAATCGTATGTATGTTTGGTGAGCTATATCCGATTTTCTCTGAAAATTTTCTAGTCAAATTGTATGTAAGAGACAATAGGTAAATTTTTTGTAAATTTGTAAAATTATTAAGGGTATTTTCGTCTTTTCGCAGGGTCCGTGGGGGGGGGGGGGGGTATGGGGTGAAATGGTGGGGGTACAAAAAAAAACCTTTCGTATATGCTCTACACTCCAGTAACTTCCCACTCGGTCGTGGGAGTCGTTGTCCCCTGCAACTGTCTTTAGTTGGGCTTCTCTAGTGGGCCGAATTGTGGTCCAGTTTGGTTGTAGCAAGTGATACCCATGGTGAGGCTTGGTCTTATTTTAGCGACTTTGTACTTGGGTCCAACATGATGAAATAAGGTTATTTTAGGGTCCTTTTAGTTTTGATTAAGGTTGTTAAACTCGACAACAACATTTACATATCCTTTTAGTTTTGATTAATGTTGTTAAACCGAGAGATGAAATAACTACTATATATATATAATTTATAATTAACTTTGGACCCTAAAATAATGGTATTGGGGTGGGGCTATGTGCGGTGGAACGGGTCCATGGCTGGCCCTGCATATATGTCATTTGTTGGTTTCTTTGATAGTAGGTAGAATAAATTTGTGGAGCATATGTAGAATTGACTCGTAAACTTGTAAGAGTCTACCTACTATCAAAGAAACCAATAAATGACATATATGCAGGGTCGGCCATTACCATTATTTTAGGGCCCAAAGTTAATTATAAATTATATATTGTAGTTATTTCATATATAACATCACAAAATGGTTACATATTTAAGTCATGCTAGACCATTACTTATTAATTCTATAGAGGCATTTACATCAACTTCCAATCATAATTCACCATTTAGCCACGTCAGATTATTTTCAATTAAAATAAATAAAAAATTGAAAAATTAGTCACTTCCCCATGTTCTTCTAGCATCATTCCCCCCATGAGCGGTTACTTTTTTATTTTAATTACAAATAATTTAACGTAGCTAAATGGTGAAAAGTGATTGGAAGTTGATGTAAAGACCCCTATACATAGTATATAAATTAAACTCTCTCTCTCTCTCTCTCTCTATATATATATATATATATAATACAAAAATATATCTATATACTAATAGAAAAACAAAAAAATGTAGGGGCCTCCATTGCTTGTTAATTGCATGTCTTCTTAAGATTTGAACAGTGCCTGTTCGGGACGGTCCTGCATATATGCATGATATAATATAGGTTAACCCAACAATTAATAATTCAATATTCCAACTTCACAATAAAGCAAAGTAGCAAACCACAATATTAAAGTGTATTAGTACGTTATTACTAGATAAGATCGTATTGATTGATGGTTAAATCATACATACATTCAAAAATGAATAAATTATTAAAATGAAAAATTTCAATATATACAACAGCAAATAGGCAATTCAACCTAAGTAGATTACAACATTGACAAGTAATTTATACTTTAATTAAGGCCAAATCAATGTAAATTTATACACCGGTAAACTCGTAGTACGATTTTACTTGAACTCGAGAGTTAGCCAATTTTATCAAAGTTTACTTGAACTCGTACGATTTTACGAAAAAAAGAGTTTACTTACTAGTTGACTCGTTTTTGTGATCTAATATTGTAAACTCGTAAGAGTTTAAAAGTTAACTCGAGAGTTTAGCAACAATAGTTTTAATCATCTAACGTGATTTTAATTTTTGCATGGATGTTATTGATTTTCTAATTAATCCATAATATATGAGTAAAATGTAAGGTAAGATATATTTTCTTCGTATAAGTAGCTTCATTTCTTTTTCAATTAATGCTTATATAATATGTTATGTCTCATTACTTATATTATTAAAATTGATAAAAAAAATTACTTATATTATTAAAACTTGTTCCCATCCGAAGCCACTGGTATATTTAGGAGCTCGGCCTTATCAGACCAACTGATCAACTATTATATTTCCACTCATATTTAGTCGACCTCCATTATGACGGTCAACACAGTTATTAGGGAATATCTGATTTCTCTCTTATTATATTTCCGCACATGATTAGCATTTATTAGTATTAACTATACATTGTACTATAAATGTAGCCCTTAGAGGCAAATATAAATGATCCCAGATTAGTTATTGTTCTTCCTTACAAATGATGGTGTAGAAAGATATTGTTGTGTTGGGTTGTTTCCCTCACCGGAAATGGATCGTAACAAAACTATTACCTTAAAAAAATTGTTAAAAGTAATAAGTAATAACACTATTTACTGGAGTCTTTTTTTATTTTTTTGAAAAAATTTGCTGGATTTATAAAAATAAAAATAGGACTAAATTAACCGCGTAAAGTATGCGAGTATCACTATTACTATTCACAGTGTCTGCGCCTACACGGGTGGCACAAACAGGCGCGTATACAAGGACACGGTGGTAGCAGTGTCAAGGCATGCACGCGCACAACACAAGAATATGATGACTCTCTCTTTCTCTCTCGTCTTATTATCTTAATCATCGTATGCAATGCAAGTCGGCACTCACAACACGACCTTCAAACTGGAGACCACATGATAGTACTAGTATATACTCAAATCATTATTCTAATCATTTATTCCTCCTCACTAACAATTCATTCACCTCCAAATCCTGAATCATTCAACGGTCAACATTCAAATACTCCCTCCCTCTTAGTCTTTACCTACAAACCCCCCCTACTCCCAATAAAATAATAATAACACTTCACTATTCTTCCTTCCATTTGCTTTGAAACTTTCCTCCTTCAACCACTCATCTTACCTACTATCTCCCTTTAACTTTGACCCACTTATTAGTTATTATATTTGACCACTCCTTTTCTCTCCCAACCTCCTTATATAAAAACCAACCACACAACCTCCTTCTCATATCATTCACTTTCCAAAACAACAACAACAACAACAAAACTCATATTTTTCATCAACACAACTCAATACAAGAAGAAATGGTTTTATCTTGGACTAAAAAAAACATGTTCCGCCGCACTCGCAAGGTGAAGGAACAATTTCCCGGCGGTGATCTAGAAGTAGAGATTACAATACCAACTCATTTCCGGTGTCCGGTGAGTCTAGACTTAATGAAAGATCCGGTGACTTTACCAACCGGAATAACCTACGACAGATTAAGCATCGAGAAATGGATTGAAGCTGGAAACAAAACATGTCCAGTAACCAATCAACTACTCACAACCTTTGACATAATCCCCAACCACTCCCTTAGAAAGATGATTCAAGCTTGGTGCGTTGAAAACACCTCTTACGGGATCGAAAGAATCCCCACTCCTCGTATTCCTGTTTCTACCTACGAGGTTTCCGAGGTTTGTACGAGGTTCTTGTCTGCCGCTAAGCGTGTGGATGAGAAAAAGTGTTTGGAGTTAGTTGGAAAGATTAAGGTTTGGGGAAGAGAGAGTGAGAGGAATAAGAGATGTATGATAGGGAATGGTGTTGGTGCTGTTCTTGTAACTGCTTTTGATTCTTTTTCATGTGTTTCTATTGAAAAACATGTGGTTGTTTTGGAGGAGATTTTGGAGGTGCTGACGTGGATGGTTCCTTTTGGTGAAGAGGGAAAATCCAAATTGAGTTCATCAGCTTCTATAAGTTGTATGATTTGGTTTCTAGATGCGAAAGATTTAGGTGCAAGGCAAAATGCTACTTTGTTGCTTAAAGAGGTTGTGGATGTTGAACAATTGGCTAAAACTGAAGGAGTTGTTGAAGGTTTGATGAAAATTGTTAAGGAGCCTATTGGAGTTGCTTCTACTAAGGCATGTTTGGCAACAATTTTCAAATTGGTTTCCTTGGCAAATAATAGAGAGGAAATTGCTGAAAAATTAGTGGAATTGGGTTTGGTTTCATTGCTTCTAGAGACAATTGTTGATGGGGAGAAAGGAATATGTGAGAAAGCACTTGGTGTTTTGGATTGCTTATGTGATTGCAAAGAAGGAAAGATTGTTGCAAAATTGAATGATTTAACTTTGCCTCTTGTTATTAAGAAGATTTTGAGGGTATCTCCTTTGGCTTCTAGTTTTGCTGTTTCAATTCTAAGGAAGATATGTGAAAAGAGGGATGAAGGAGTTTTGGTAGAAGCACTTCAACTTGGTGTTTTTCAGAAACTCTTGGTTATGTTGCAAGTTGGCTGTGAGGATAACACAAAGGAGAATGTTACTGAGTTGTTGAAATTGTTGAATGGTTATAGAAGCAAGGCTGAGTGCATTGACTCTTCCTTAGAATTCAAGTATCTTAAGAAAGCTTTCTGAATTCATCATTTTTGAGAATGTGATTTGTTCATTCATTTATTCTTTTGTATTATAGAGACTGAATTCTTTGTTGTAAATACACACATGAAACATGGTAATACTATTCTTTTGGGTTCTATTGAACTTGTGTTTGATTTCCAATAGCGTGTATCGAGATTACCTTTTTACTGTTTTTTTTTACAGAATTTGTGTTTGGTTTCCAATAGCATCACATTGGACCTATTTTGGAGAATCTATAAACTTGGGCTTAAATCTAAAAGTTTGATCAATTAGATTAACCAAATAGAACTTACTAAAGTTCTTTCCTTCTCATATCTAATTGTTAGCTTTGGTAACTCACATGGAACATTCAGTTTTTCTTATTTGAGGTGAGAACTGATTGTTGTGCCTCTCCCTGCTCAAACTAGAAGCCACTTTGTGATTGTTTTCTGAGGTTAATTAACAACTGATTATAACACATCTGGAAATGAAATTCACAAATAATCTTTTGACAATAAATAATGAGATGAGGTCAAACTAAAGCACTAAGTAAGTTAAATCACCACTAGTGTCTTTATTATTCATGTTTTTCTGACCATTCGTCGATGTTTTCCATGATACTTTTAGTCAGAGGCAGGGGATAAAAGGAGCAGAGGGTTGTCGTGGTACCCCTCAAAATGTCCAAAATGCGTTACTACACCAAGTACTTTCTTTCACTCCGAGGATGCGTCATTACTCCAAATCCTTTCTCTAACTTTTCCTCTCTGCAGTAGAAGCAAGACCCTCACTCCAAAGTCCACAAGTATATTCCAGCTTTAGTGCTTAAAATGTGTGGATCTAGTAAATTGCTTTGAGTCATTGAGTCGTCACCATGGATTCGTTTAAGAAACAAAATGATTTTCTTATAACTTTGAGTGGGTGCCTCTATGCAATAACATTATAAAATAATAAAAATATAATTTGCAGTCTGTTAAAATTGGCATCGAGTTATCCTATAGTTAGAAACGAAATTGTTTTATCATATTATCTAAAACTAGCCTCGTGCATGAATGCTCGGAACAAGCGACATTTCAACTGTGTTGCATTCTTTTGGTCATTTAGAGCCTTGTTTTGGCCTCACTTGTCGGTGGACCGTGGCTGTCTCTGATTTATGCTCAGGACTTTGACCGTGAATTCATATTATTCTTTCATTTGATACCATTACAACAGTGGTTTTATAAAAATCCAGCTTTTCCACCGTAGTTCCCATCCCATGCTCATGACTTGCTAACAATACTTTAGTTGCTTTCGCTTAAACCAAATATACTTTTTAATTTATGTTTTTCTGACCATTCGTCGATGCTTTCCATGATGCCTTTAGTGTCTCTAAATTTGATTCTATTTTGTTGTATTATCTTCATTTTTTGAGAACAAATGATGACAATAAGCGCATACATATCAAGTCCACTTGAATCTTGGCTCAAATGATAGTGGATACTTGGTTTAAATAGATATCTCATCCCACTTGAACGGGGGAGGAGACTAAGGGGTTTAGAGAGAGAGAGGTGTTACCAGATCTTGGAAATGGACGAGCTCAAAGGCGAGAGGGGGAGAACGCACGCATTAGGACGTCGGTGGTCGCAGAGAGGAGAATGGATGAGATGAGGCAGAGGAAGCAGGTGAAGGAAGGTGAGGTGTGCTTCTTAAAATGAGGAGGGATATTGAGGTGTTTTAGGTTTTGTGGTTATGGGGGGTTAAAAGCTAGAGAGGGTTCTTAGAGGGGGTGATGAACCTTGTGTTATGTTATAGTAAAATGAAAATGAAAATGAAAATTGCGTGTCCTCATGTTTCCTCCCTCTTTAGCCCAGTTATTATAGACAGGGCCTGGTTCCTTGTGCGCTTGTAGCCGTTGTAATTCATACATGTGGTCTTGTTTGGTTCTCTCTTTTTTGTTTTTATTATGATGCTGTTACGCATAAAGACAAACATTGTAACATATGGTGGTACAAGGAGATAGTGACTACACACATTAAGACAAACTTTGTTTAAGAGGATGGTACTATTGCATTTGCGCATAGCGATTGCAATTCATAGATGTCGTCCTGTTTGGTTCTCTCTTTTCTGTTTTCATTATGATGTTGTTACACGTAAAGACAAACATTGTAACCGATGGTGGTACAAGGATATAATGACTAACACATTAAGCCTACGTTTGGATCTACGTTTGGATCCATTGTTCGCGCATTTAAAGTCATAAACGTGAGTTTAAGGTAAAAATAGGATGTTTGGCTGCAAGCATGATAACTTGATTTTAGTCCCAAACTCACGTTTACCTTGAAGCAACAATTCATAGCTTCTACGTTAAACCAAAATCAAGTCTGTATCTTTTTTTTATGTCTATTCTTTTAACTAGCTCATATCCCATTTTACCCATGACAATTTTACATGTATATCTTTATACTTGAAGAAGTGTATTTTGGTGTACTTTAGTGTTTAGAAAAAAAAATTAACCGTTCAAATACACAAAGTTTGTTCCCTAATAACCGATTTGGTGAGAAAAAATAATTTTGTGACAAAATATGTAAAGTATGACGCTAAGCAATGTGTCTTGAGGTACTTTAGAGTTCCGAAAAAAATTTAGGCGTTCAAATATGCGAAGTTCGTTCGTCACTACCTAGTTTGGTGAAAAAAATAATTTACTTTCGAGACAAAATACGTAAAGTGTTAGTAAGAGTGTGTTTTGGAGTAATTTAGGGTTCAGAAAATTTTTTAACTATTCAAATATGCAAAGTTCGTAACTCAATAACCAGCTTAGTTAAAAAAATGTGACAAACTACATAAAGTGCGACGCTAAAAGTAGTGTGTTTTGGGTGCTTTAGAGTTTGGAAAAATTTTAGATGTTCAAATACACAAAGTTCGTTCCCCAATAACCTACTTGGTGAAAAATAATAATTTTGTAACGACATACGTAAAGTGTGATGCTAAGCAATGTGTTTTGGGGTATTTTGTCAAGTTTTAGGTTTCCAGTATAATTTTAAACTAGTCCTTATTAAGATACGTAAAATAAATTAGTCCTTATTAAGATTTGCTATTGTATTGCACTTTAAATTATATTCTCTAATTGTAATTTTAATTTTGTTATTTTATATGCTTGTTTAGTATTTTTGTTGCCTATTTTATCAAATTTTAAATTTTAAATTTAATTTTAAGTTGATACTCATTTTGGTAAGTTTACACTCAAAAGCACTTTTGGTCTAATCTATCTAAACAACAATGATTGGTGAAAATCATTTTTCAGTAAAGGTATCCAAACAAAAATCGTGTTGCATTCAACTCACTTTTAACTAAACTCAATTCTTCAAACTCAATTCTACCAAACTCAATTCTTATCACCGCAGAACCAAACACACACTAAGTCAAAATTTGTTTAATAGGATGGTACTATTGTATTTACGCATAGCCGTTGTAACTCATAGATGTGGTCCTGTTTGGTTCTCTCTTTTCTGTTTGGTACTACACAAATTTGGGGTTTCAATTCCAAGGGAAGTTTTATTGTTTTAATAAATACAGAAAATGCTAAATATGCAACATAGGGAGGCTTCTACTTGTTCTATCTGTTACCTTAATTGAACAATTAAGAGTATCTTTTGATGTTATTGTTTTATATAATGTCCCATGCATATAATATGTCTGGGTAATTCTTAGCTTGAATTTGATCCTTAATTAAGTTGTTTTAAGTTAGTATCATCTCTGTAAACAACTTCCTCACTTAACTTACATGGTGTTGCACATTTATTTTTTGTTCATTTCTTCACCATTTACTTCTCACCTAATATTATATTTTAAAAAATTGGACACTAACAGCAAAATGCTACTTATCACTTTTCCATAGCTTTTAAGTTTATACCCCTAATATCGACCACATGAAGTTGAAAGTTATAGAAATCGAAAGTTTCTTATTTTTTGATTTTACAGGTACAAGAAAAGCTATATGTACCGTGTCTTGGTTGCTTTAGCTGCAGAAATTTTTTACCATGCTCTCATTGGCATTTCTGCAATCGTATTAGCTTTATGACTGACTCACTGACTACATATAGTAATAATTATGGAAACTTTTGCCAGTCATGAGTACACTGCTGAGAACATTAATCAACAAGTTTAAATGTAGTTATTTGAGTTGATGAAATTGAAGAAAAACAAAGATGAATTTGAGAGAATATCTGAAGAGCAAAACTGAGTGTTATTATTTCTTATGAGTTCTGTCATGAACTCAATATATATAGCAGAAAGCTTAACTGTTTACAGTTGTTGATACCACACACACCTGTAAGTTTTTTATAAGCCAAGCAATTTTATTAATAACAAGGGTGTTGAATCAAGCATAAGTAATGCTCAAACCAAACACACCGAATTTAGTACAAGAAAACACTGTTCGAGTACAATGCAGAACAAAATCGAAACAAAGAAAAGATACACCAAATCCATGTCTGTGTCGGTGAAAATAAAGCCAAAAAGAGATTGGAAGCAACAAGCTAGATCTACATTAATAATGGCAGTTACAAATTTTGGCCAAAAGCACGTCGAATTGCACAAAGGAAGGGCTGAAACTCAGAATTAAAGCTTCGGTGGCAACAGAATATCATAAGAAAAACGGCAGCAAGCAACCTCAAAAAAACAGCAGTGCTCAGAATGCTAAACAGCAGCTAATTTAAATGAGCTATCGTTACCTCCCAATGCAGTGTGTGTCCAGACCAAACCTTCTGCAATAACCTTAAGAAGAGGTTATACAGCAGAAATGATATAAGGCCCAGTTTGAGAACGTAGAGATTAATCCTGGGATTTTGCACAAACGCAAGGTCTTTAAGTTGGGGTTATTGGATCCTGCCAATTTAGTCAACCTTCACTGGCATTCAACACTTTCTACCTGGCTTCCCACAGTTCATTTTGCTTTCCTACAATACAGCTCATTGCTCTTAATGCAGATAACACCTTCATTAGAATCAAAGATCAAATAGCATCACTAACTAAAAACTATTGGAACATAGCCCATAGTGGAGCCTGTGGAGGCAGCAGCCACAGATTGGTCTTGGCATGTGGCTTATAGAGTTGTAACAACTATGATAAAGATAAACACCCTCACATCTAGAGCAGTGTTTATTTGCTATTTCTCCTCTTATGATTGCACTTAGCCAGTTATCTAACGTGAAACCTCTTTACTCATACTTCATTCCACAAAGTCACTGAGGACGATTGAACTACATCCGGGTGTCTTTTCAGACCCTCCATCCCCCATCTTCCTCATCATCATTTCAGCTTTCTCCCATTTTTCTGAAGCTGCGTAGATATTTGACAGAAGAACATTGTGGGAACTAGCACATGAATCAGAGTCTTCACCGATCAACTTAATTACTTTTTCTGCCATTTTCATATCAGAATGAATCCAGCAAGCACCAAGTATTGCCCCCAAAACTGTTTCATTAGGTTTCATTGGCATTCTTTCAATCAATTCATACGCCTCTTTTAATCTCCCTGCTCTACCCAATAGGTCAACCATGCATCCATAGTGCCTGATGCTTACTTCAATTCCATATACCTTCATTTTAGATATTACTTGCAAGGCTTCACTCACCAAACCCTCATGAGCACAGGCCGAGAGGATAATACAAAAGGTGAGGGCATCAGGCCTTATATTTGACACCTCCAGCTTGCCAAAATACTCAAGAACCTCCTTGCATTTTCCGTTGATGGCAACACCTGAAATCATAGCATTCCAACAATAGATATTCCTTACGTTGGAGTTCTCAAATACCAACCTTGCACTGACCAAATCCCCACATTTCGCATACATGTCCACCAATCCACTCAAAACAAACTGGTTCACATTTATTCCTCTATGTTTTATCATCTGATGAATCTGCTTACCAACATCCAGGATCCCCAATTGAGCACAAGCAGATAAAACACTAACAACAGTGAACTCATCAGGCTCAATCCCTTCCACTCCCATTTCCTCAAAAGCCTGCAATGCTTTCTCACCAAATCCATTCTGTACATACCCAGCAATCATGGAATTCCAAATCTCCAAATTCCGAGTCGGAACCCGATTAAAAATAGCCTCAGCATCCACAACACTCCCCTTCTTCCAATACCCACAAATCATAGATGACCAAACAAAACAATCCCTTTCAGGCATTACCTCAAAAACCTCCCTAGCAGCTTCCATCTCCCCTTTCCTAGCATACCCATCAACCATCACATTCCATATCACCACATCTTTTAACTCATATGGAACCTTATCAAACAATCTCCTTGCACTAATGGTATCTCCATTTCTAGCAAACCCACCAATCATCTGAATCCACGTCACCCTTGTTTTCTCCGGCATTTCCTCAAACACAAGTGAAGCAGACTCAGTATCATCATTTCTCATATACCCACCAATCAAAGCATTCCATGTCACAACAGTTCTGTCAGGCATTTCATCGAACACCTTGCGGGCATCCAAAACGACACTGCATTTAGAATACCCATTAACCAATGCATTTCCGATGGACACGTGGTTGTCTGAACCGGCCTTAATGGACTCTGCATGAAAGGCCATAACGTAATGAAGAAAGGAACGTGAAGCGCATGCCTTGAGTAACTGAGAAACCACGTTGGGTTCGTATGCCCCTTCATGTCTAGTTTGTTTATACAAGTTAATAGCCTTACTCAATGATCCTTTCTCAATGTTATTCTTTATTGAGCTATACCAATGTAATGCATTGAAACTCTCTTTTATTCCATGAATTTTGGTCACATGCATTTTCATTTGATTTTATCATTTGAATCATATTATATACGGAGTTTCATATGTGACATCAAATAAATATTAATACCAATCCGTTTAAAAATCAAATATGTGTGTAAGGCCTAAGTCGACATTGTTAGACGTGGCATTTTTCATAGTTGTTTAGATCAGAAAACGCAATCTTCACTTTACATGTGTGAGTTTACGTGTGGTACTTGTCGATCTATAACTCTTTGTACGGACAAAAAAGATAATAAATGGAGATGTCAATAAATGAACCTACAACAATGAGAATGTAACACTTCCTTTTTATTGTCAATATCATTTTCAGTGATATCAAATCTCACGTAAAAAACCACTCCAGAGAAATATTTATTAAACTTAATTGCACTTGCTCAAAGTATACAGTTTTTATTACAAACAAGATCAGATGCAAAGTGGTGAAACAAACATCATAGAGTGTGAATCCATGTGACTTATTAAAAGATGATGGCAAAGACAACCAAACATCATACTATGACAACAAACACAACTTTTCAATGGAAAAATGGATTTGCCCAAAACCCATTTTGGTTATTAACTCCTCCTCCCATAGGCAATGTCTCATCTCCACCACCACTATTCATCAAATTCATAAACCAATGTTGCTTTTGCATGACATCCATGTTCATATCCAACCCTTGACCATGGTTCCCTTGTCCCATATCTTCAATCTTAGCTACTCCATTACTCACAGCTGGTGGTGGTGGTGGAGCCATTTGAACTTGTCCTTGAGCATTCTTTGTCAATGTCTCAATCCTTCTATTGATATCTCTCAAATATTGATCAATCAACCATGCCATATCATTTAAATCAACCATACTTATATTTTGCATAATTTTACCTGCACTAAGGTACTGAAACATGAGTTGAGTCATCTCTTTTTCTCTATATCCTTCCTTTGTTTTGTTAATTGATCTTGGGCCTTTTGGATCCTCTGCCTCAGAAAACTTTCTTGGTTCACCATCTTCTTGCTTTGCTCTAATTCAGGCATTCTTCTGAATTTGGCAAGCACTCCTTGGACTCCTAATGGAGATGGCCAAACTTCTGGTTGAGGATCATAAGGACTATAGATTATAGCACAAGCATCGATGCCACAAAGGGTGCTAAGTTCACCGACCTTTTTCATTAGACCCTTCTTCCTTTTCTTGAATGTTGCCTTTCTTGCAGAGTCATTGATAATGAATGCGAGTTTCACCTTCTTTCTAGTCATGGTATTGGGAAGAAATAAGAAGAACAAAGTCTTCTTTATATAGATCAATTTGAGACAACTAAATTTATTTTACATTAAGTACTTGATGGCAACATTAACATGAGGATTCAATGTTGAATATATGTGCTATAAATCGGAGATGTCAAGTTTAAATGTTTGATATATTTGTTATGAATTGGTGATACCAAGTTTAGATGTATAATATACATGAAGTCTAAATGCTTTTCTATTCATGAAGAGTATGCAATCTTTTCTCATCAACGGTGGTGGACTTACTTCTCATGAAAGGATCAACCACACATCTTGAGAAAATAGAATTACGACCACGCCTTATAAAAAAAATAAAATTTGCACACAGCTATTTAAGTTACAGGTCTTCAACCGCGTCTCAAGCACTTCTCCTACTCTTGCTCCTTAACCTTCATTTTTCCCTATTTCTCTGTAAAAACAACAACGTTTAAAAGGGTGAGATTACAAATCTCAGTGTGTCCTATCGAGACCCCTTACTAAACACTCGCGGTTCAATTATGCAATCCTTTTTAATCAACTGATAAGTCCTATTTTAGAGTCTTTTTAGTCTTTAAATTAAATAAGGTTTGTGGAATTTTAGTTCTATTTTTTAGCTATTTTACTATAAAATGTTTTGTTTTCATTTGTAGGTTAAATAATGAGCAAAAGAGAAGAATTTGAGCTTCAAGAGTATAATGGTAAAGTCCCAAGACCAAAGAATGCAAGAAGGAACAAAAAGCATCAAAGAAAAGAACATTTTGGGTGATCAAACAGAAAGTAACACAGGCCAATGTTAATTCATTACAGCCGGTGTTGGAAGTCAAAGGAAAAGTAGTTGAAGAATCGCAGGATTTCATTACGGCCAGTGTTAATTCATTACAGGCCGTAACGATGCATCAGATTCCAAAAGCTGTTACAATTCCATCTTCATTGCTTGTAATGAGACTTAATTCACTTGTCTCTTCTCTTAGCCTATATAAAGCACGAATTTCTGAGTGCTTAGGACCATGTTATGCTATTGCAAACACTACTCAAAGTTTATCTCTAAGATTTTATGCAATTTAGTTTCTCCATTTTTAAGTTCTTGTTCTTTATAATTCTTGCAACTTTACTTTCTGTCCTTTATTTTTCAGCACCTTTATTTTCTGCACTTTACTTTTTGTCATTTACATTCCAAGTCATTTACATTTTGTCATTTACAATTCCGCAATTTACATTTCCGTCATTTATCTTCTTGTCATTTATCTTTTATGTCTTCTTCTTCTTTTTCAAAGCTTTTTGTCTACTATGATCATGAGTGAGTAGACTCCTTTTAGTCTTGGGATTGTGGGACTAATCCAATGATAGACCCATGAACAATCCCAAGTCTAAACTTTATTTTATTAAAGTTTTATTTCTAATTTAACCTCATTGATTTTAAAGCTATAATTCAAATATCAAACGAAGTACCGAGAGGTGAAGTTTGATATTAGAACTATGAGGTTAAACAAGGAAAACAAAACATGAGAATAGTTTTGGGACCTTTGGGATAAAAGAGGCTTGTACTTAAGGAGTCTTGGCAATAATCAACCATGAGAATAGATTTTGATTATTGTTTCGAGGCACACTCTTGTATTTTGAGAGGAAACAAGAGTTACCATTGAATGCCTTATCCTAAGAAATACAATTTTATATAAAATAGGGAATGGATGAGGGGTTGTGAGTTCATTATATCATTGTGATAAAACCACAATCCTAATATGCTTTTATTTATAAATTCTAAATCAAACAATCAATTTCTACTAAATCATTCTCCTTTAGCTAATCACCATCGAAAACAAAATCGGTAATTACAAAGTCTCCGTGGGATCGATATTTTTACTACGCGATAGAACCGTGCACTTGCGGCCTATCATCAACTTAGTACAACATCTTAAACCCTTTTTCTTTTCTTCGGTTTGCGATGAACCCAGATCACCATATGCATCTCAGTGACTACATATTTGGGTCTAGTTCGAGGGCTCATGACTTCCCTCTCCCTAGTGTACTATCAACTTGGGTCGTCACCCATATAAGTCTTTAGCGACCTATCATTCTTATATAATTATTATCATTCATTTCTAATGAACTAAGAGTCCATTGTTAACATCTTATTGATCTATGACCGGGTTTAGATTAATCCGAAGTTAACCATCTCGCGTCATTCATACAATATCAAAAAGGATAATATTATTGATCTATGACCGGGTTTAGATTAACCCAACGTTAACCATCTCGCGTCATTGATACAATATCAAGAAGAATATATAATTCGTTTAATCAAGGTTAACACTCGGTAAAACTACTCGGTTTTATCCAATTTCTATAACTCGAAGCAATACAATATAATGACTTCAATCTTGCTTAAGACCATAGCAAAATATACTATTTTTCATTAGGAGTGGTTGGGGAAAAGATTGGAAGATATTTGGAATCAATTAGAATAGGTTTGGACATGTTTTAAAAATTTGGACACAAACCTACGCACGGGTCGTGCTCATATACGCACGGGTCGTGCTCCCTGTAAAAAGGTTCCAGCACACAACTATTTTATGGGGCGCACGGTCCGTGCTTAAATGCGCACGGGTCGTGCCTGTTTGACAGCATCACCAAAAACTCTGTTTTCGTGTAAAATTTTCATTCCGATCGATTCCAAAACTTGTTCCGATCAATTCCTAACTTGATAACCTTCAATACCAGTACAATATCCAATCCAAACAATCAACCACAAACATATTTCAACCACAACCAATCGATATAATCACAAAATAATTATTTGATATCGAAATGAATTATTTTCGAAAAACATGATTTATGACTCGAATTTTACCGAAACAAAAACAACACAATTTTCAGCAACCATCAACAATAGAAACTCAAATCATAAAAATCCTAAACGAGTTAGGACTCACCTCGTGTGATGAAAATTACAACAATCGAGACTCAACAAAGTGCACATGATAATGTAACCACACGAACTATCCCCGAATCAACTTCTACACTCCAACAACACCCAAATTCGCTCCAATGCCAACCCAATGAACCAAAACCGAATTTCAGTGATTAACCCTCCTCTTGCTACTTCCAAATGACAATGTGGGCAACAAAGTATCCTAATCTTGCTCTATGCTTCACATGCAAAGCTTGGAAGACTTCAAAACTCTATTTTTGGTGACTTTGAGCTTGAAGGTTTAAAATGATGGATCGAAGAGGAGTTGAATATGGTGAACAATATTAGTATCATTGGAAAGAGGAGAAGAATTGAAGAAGAATGGTATAAAGAGCAGCAACATGCATTCACATTTGAGTTTGATCTCTCCTCTTGTTCCTCTCACTCTTTTGAGCACTCCTCCCTCTCTCTCTCTCTCTATCTTGTTTCTCTCTTTTCTTTCTTTTTGAAAATGCTGAAGTGTGTTGTGTTGGTGTGAGTTTGAGGGAAGTATTAAGTGTGTTATACTCAGCTAAGGGTAATTTAAAACAAGGGAAATAACTATTATACCCCTTATGCTCATTTCTCTCTTAAACTAATTTCTAGCTAACCTATCACTCATCAATTCATATAATTCACACACACAATCATATAAATCACATAATTTAGCAACTAAAATTGCTATCATATATTCAAACATGTTGAATAACTTAAACAAACAAGTAATTCAAACAAAAAACGCTAGTTAATTTCGAATACCGAAATTAACCGAACTAGGGATGTTACATAGAGTCTTAGATCCGCAGCCACTGCTCATCAAGATATCCAAACCCGTACATCCACTTTTTGATGATATCATCGTTAGAACTTAGAATCATCAAATTAGTGTATCCTAATTGCATTCACACAACTGGGTCGAGCCACTTTTTAGATCAGTCATGGAGTTGACTCGGAACAATCCAATTGACCCGGCTAGGTAAGCATCAACATAGTGACTCGGGCCGGGTCTTGCCGGTTTTTAAAAAACTAAAAAAAAAAAACAAAATTACTGATACAAATCCAGCTATAGTTACTGAAGAAGGAAATGATAATGGGCTTGATCAGTCCAATGCAGCTTCTAGCACCAGGCCCAAACGTGAGAGAAAGATGCCCAACAAGTTCAAGGATCGCCTCTTATTCAAATAGGATTCCATTTCCATTTACTTCTAGAATTGGTTGAGTCAGCATTAATTATTAGCACCATAGTGACTGTTGCAGTGCATATTTTCATTCCGTTATATTGCATATCTTTCTACAAGGTTCTCTACTTGAATCACTATAAATAATGTACTTGTTACCAATCATTATCATGAAGGAAATATATTAATCCTCAATTCCCTTCTCTGCACTTTCTTAGGAGGCTATCAGACCTCAAACTCTGATAATCGTATTAATTACATTGTTACTGACCTTGTAATTATAGATTTGGTAATTTGAACTCTCAAATTGTGTTGAGATTTATTTTGAGATTTAAAGGTATGGTAAAAAAAATTGACCTCTTTGTGATGTATGAATTTAGACATATTATTCCTATTTTTATTTTATTTTAGTAGTGTTTGAGGTCATGCGGTCCAACCACTGATTTATCGGTTCGATGATTGACACAGTCTCTTGACTAAGTCGGGTTTAATAACTATGGGGAGAATCTGAAATAGGAAGAAACAAAAAGAGAATCAGAAAGAAAGTAAAGAGTATGAAATGAGTTCTTCTTCATTTTTTAAAAGAAATAATTAACTATGATTATCATAATGTAATTTTTTTTTAAAATAAATTATATTTAAAAAATTGAATAAAAACAAAATGACTGATGTGAATACACGAGTATGTTTTTGGCAAATCAAGATATCCCGTGTGCGTGCAACTGCAAAGATTAATCCCCGAGGTACTGAGATCCATTTAAGGGGTTGGCCTCTCCCACCAGGTGTTTTTCCATAGGCACTGACCAAAATACACAAATAAATATTACTTAAATGGATCTCAGTACTTATTACTTGTGATAAGAAAAATAAACCCGGTTATATAAATATGACTTATTATTGTGTTTTTATTGGAAACTTATAAAAAAGTAAAATTCTATACGATATTATTTAAGTAGAGCTCAAAGATTTTGCTTATTTTAAATTGGGGCGTCATCCACTCACCTTAAAAAATTTAGAATTTTTGTTACCAAAAAATCCAAGGAACATGAATGTCGAGATTCTTACATTTGTGACACGTGTGTGTGTTAGTCTTGACAGAATATCTCATTAAATAGAATGATTTTTTTTCACAAACAGAATAATATCGCACTTATTGTGATGTGGAAATTTAATTTAGATACAGTAGTTTTATTTTCTAGTAATCAATATTGTTAATTCCCTAGAAAAATTATGAACTAGTAAACAAAAATATTATTCTATTATTACAAATAGGGGTAGAAATTGCTGGGAATAGGCCAAATTGTCCTCAACTTTGATTTCCGTTATGGAAAAAACCATTAAAAATTATCCCTGAGAAAATAATCAACCATAAGAATAGGCATGGAGTGAGACAAAACCTATTCCCAGCAATTTCTATCCCCACAAATATCCCTGAGAAAAAACCATTAAAAATTATCAAAAATGTAAATTAAAATTTAATTAGATTGAAAAAACAACATATAAAAATAAGACTTTAAAAAATTGTTCAAGTTTTGATCTTGGTCCCCTCCTTATATGCATGGGGCATATGTGGAGGTGATGATCTTCATGTGTGTGCTTATGATATATGTATTTGTATAAATACATTATACGTAGAGCTTAACTTCCATTTTGTACGGGTTATAGCACTTCAGCTTTATATAAGGAGGGGATATGTATAAGGCGAAACACAAAAATTAATACACCAATAACGTGTACTTTTCCTGTTGAAGCTCAAAAACAAAAAGAAGACTTTCTTTTCAGTTAACTACCATTTCCTTTACTATTTAATACCAACTACTATTCACTTCTATCTTCAATATCCATTTACATAACAGAAGCCTTGACTCGCCATAAAAAATTCCACGAGTAAACATCGATCCATATTTATACATCTCAATTCCTACCATTTTTGTGAACCAGAAACATTCTTCCCTAAACTTTTTATTGTTTTAATGATTTCATCACTATTTTTAACTCAAGAATTTAAAGTTTTTATCCTCTGGTTAGTGGCATATGCACCAATGCATAAACACCAAAAAATAATATGCACCAATATTGCATGAAAAAGAAGATAAATTTTTCAGTTCTTGACTTTATTTATTTATGTTGTATATGATAAATTTTTATTCATAAAAAAATAAGATTATACTTTTCAATTAGTTTTTTAATGCATTCTTCGATATATACTAACATTTCAACAAGTGTGTCTTCTTTGTCAAGGGCATCAAAAATCACATTTGCTATATTTATAAGGACCAAAAACATATTTAACCCTATAAAATATCAAAGTCCTTAAAAAACTTATTGAATACACTTTATCCAATACTTTAATACAAAATTGGTACTTCCATTCTCAAATTATATAAGAAAAAAACCAAATTAATCACTGATATGTTACATGGAAATATTGTTATCACATTATAAAAATATAATAGGTTAGTTCGTAATATAAAAATTTAAATATTTCACAAATAAACTATTACACCAACTTAAAAACTTATTATATGTATATATATATATATATATATTTATAAATAGTTTTGATGAATTAAATCAAATAACATTTGAACTATATATAGGGAAAAATAATATGTAATAAATAGAAAATACAAAGCGAAAGTGATAATAACTAAAAGTCAATAACAAATGACTCCATAGTGATAGTGATAATTGTTAGATAATTGGGCCTCTTGTATATGCCTGGCCCAATGCTATTAGCTGTTGTATCTGATTTGGGCCAGTTTTAGTTTCACTTGTAATTGTAAAGCCCAACTTGGCTGACTCTCTCAATGTAACAGTATATATACAAAGTCAATGCAATGAATGAGTTAGTTGCTGCCATTAACTGTCTTTCAGTTATACTAACAGCTGGCATCAGAGCTACGTCGAGAGGGGCCTGAGTCACGGTGAATGGAAGCGAATCAGCGAGTTAGAGAACGACGTTGTGATGGCGGAGAAAGAAGTGAATTTCATGCAACCATCAATCCCAAAGTATGATGGGCATTGCGATCATTGGTCGATGCTGATGGAGAACCTTCTCCGATCAAAGGAATACTGGAGCTTGATCGAGAATGGCGTTTACGTTTGACCGGCGGGAGCGACGCAAGAGGAAATGAAGAAAGGAGAGGAAAGCAAGCTCAAAGACCTGAAAGCCAAGAACTATCTGTTTCAGGCCATAGATCGGAGTATCATTGAGACGATACTGGTCAAGGACACGGCGAGGGATATCTGGAATTCAATGAAACAAAAGTACGAAGGCTCAACGAAGGTCAAGCGCGCCCAGTTGCTAGCGGCGAAGAGAGAATTTGAGCTTCTAGGTCACAAAGAAGGAGAAAGAATCAACGATTACTTTGCAAGAACGATGCAGGTGGTAAATCGAATGCAAATGTATGGTGAAAAGGTCGATCAATTCACAATCGTTGAAAAGATTCTGAGGTCTCTCACCAAGAAATTCAATTACGTCGTTTGTTCGATAATTGAATCCAATGACGTCACAAAATTATCTGTTGACTCGCTTCAGAGCAGTTTGGTGGTTCACGAAACAATGATGGAGGGTGAGAAAGAAGAAGAACAAGCATTGAAAGTCACCAATACGGGAAGAGGATCCGGTGGCAGAGGAAGGGGAAGATCTGGTGGAAGAAATGGTCATGGCAGAGGAAGAGGATCGCTCAATAAAGAGTCAACTGAGTGTTATAACTGTCGCAAATTGGGGCATTACCAGTATGAGTGCCCTAATTTGGAAAACAAGGCCAATTATGCTGAATTTGATGAGGAAGAAGAGATTATTCTAATGGTTCAGATAGAAGAAATCAAAGTGGAGACTGTATGGCTTGCTGATTCAGGGTGCACAACACACATGAATGAAGATGGAAAAGAATCCGCATTCAGAAATAAAAAGGAGAACGTGTAGGTTACTGAGTCAGGAAGTTCAGAGCACATGAGTAAAGATGGGGAAGAACTTCTGCTGATGGCTCAAACAGAAGAAGAGAACAAGCAAAAGGTCTGGTTTTTGGACTCAGGTTGCAATAACCATATGAGTGGGAATAGAGAATGGTTCTATGAATTGGATGATCAAGTCAAAGTCTCTGTGAGACTGGGAAATGTTAAAAGGCTGATGACTCAAGGTAGAGGAAGCATCAAGATGGAAATAGATGGAGTTATGCAGACTGTGACAGAGGTCTACTACATTCCTGAGCTGAAAAGCAATCTTCTCAGTGTTGGTCAACTACAAGAGAAAGGGTTAAAAGTAGTGTTTGAGAACAACATGTATGAAGTTCATCACAAGAAGAAGGGAGTGATCATCAGATCTACCATGACAGCAAATAGAATGTTTGTTGTCAATGCCACTATCACCATTCCTTCCTGCTTTGAGGCATCAACTGAAGACAATGCTCACCTTTGGCATTGTAGGTACGGACATCTTGGGTATAGGAGCTTACACACTCTGGCACAGAAGAATATGGTAAGGGGATTACCTGAAATAGCTCAGCCAGCAAAGATATGTGATGATTGTCAAAAAGGAAAGCAAACCAGAGAGTCATTTCCAAAGGAAACATCATGGAGAGCAGCACAGAAACTTGAACTAATACACTCTGATATATGCGAGGCCATCAAGCCAGAGTCTCACAGCAAAAAGAGGTATTTCATTACTTTTATAGATGATTTTAGTAGGAAAACATGGGTATTTCTACTTAGTGAAAAGTCATCTGCATTTGAGTGTTTTAAGCAATTTAAAGCATTAGTAGAAAAGGAAACTGGCGGTCACATTAAATGCTTAAGAACAGATAAAGGTGGAGAGTTCACCTCCAATGAATTTAATGAGTATTGTAACCAAAATGGAATAAAAAAACAACTGACAGCAGCCTATACACCCCAACAAAATGGGGTGGCTGAGAGAAAAAATAGAACAATACTCAATATGGTTAGGTGCATGTTGTCTGAGAAGAATTTGCCTAAAGAATTCTAGGCGTATGCTGTGAAATGGGCTATGTTTGTACAAAATAGAAGTCCAACCACCTCCCTGCAAGATATGACTCCTGAAGAGGCATGGAGTGAGACAAAACCTATTGTTCATTTCTTTAGAGTGTTTGGCTGTATAGCCTATGTGCATGTCCCTGATGCTCAGAGAAAAAGTTAGATAATAGAAGCATAAAATGCATTTTGCTTGGCACAAGTGATGAATCAAAAGCCTACAAGTTGTATGATCCCATCAGTAAAAGAATAATAACTAGCAGAGATGTAAAGTTTGTTGAAAATGAACAATGGAAGTGGGGAAAAGAAGCCTCAGACAGCAGAAATGAAGCAGCTGACTTAGAATACAGAGAAGAAGGAGAAAATAACACTACCACCACTAATGCAGCAGGTTCAGAACAAAGAAAGGTTGAGATTGAAATTGAAACTAAGGAGCACAATACTGATGAAGAAAACTCTGGTGAAGAAGGAGGTAGTTCAAATGAAGGGAGGACTAGAAGAAGGCCTGCATACCTGCAGGATTACTACACCAATGTTGCTGAGTTAGAAGAATTGCAAGACACTGAGACACAGGAGGAATGGCACTACATGGAAGACTTCAGTCTTGCTGCAATTACTGATGACCCTCTCACATTTGAAGAGGCAGTAAAAAGTGAAAAATGGAAGAATGCTATGAATAGTGAGATAGACTCCATAGAAAGAAATGGAACATGGGAACTGACTGACTTACCTCTTGGTGCTAGCAAAATTGGTGTGAAGTGGGTATTCAAAACAAAGCTGAATGAGAAGGCAGAGATTGAGAAGCATAAGGCCAGACTAGTAGCAAAGGGGTTCTCACAGAAGCATGAGATTGACTACAGAGAAGTGTTTACACCTGTTGCTAGATGGGACACAATAAGAACAGTGTTGGCAGTGGCTGCACTGAAGGGTTGGTGTGTTTACCAACTGGATGTAAAAAGTGCATTCTTGCATGGTGAACTAAAGGAGACTGTTTTCATTGAACAACCTTTTGGATACCTCAAGAAGGGCAGTGAACAGAAGGTTTACAGGCTACACAAAGCCCTGTATGGGCTAAAACAGGCTCCAAGGGCCTGGTATAGTAATATTGATGCTTACTTTACCAAGGAAAGGTTTGAAAAATGTCCATCTGAGCACACTCTGTATGTTAAGAAAAAGGAAGAAATCATTCTAATTGTAAGTCTCTATGTAGATGACCTAATATTCACAGGTAACAGTGAGGTTCTAATCACTGAATTCAAGTCTTCTATGAAGAAGAACTTTGATATGACAGATTTGGGAAGGATGAGTCATTTTTTAGGAGTTGAAGTAAAGCAAGACTCATCAGGTATCTTCATTACTCAAGCCAGATATGCAAAGGAGATTCTCAGTAGATTTAATATGAGCACTTGCAAGCCAGTACAGAGTCCCATAGTGCCAGGGTCTAAACTGTCCAAGGAGGGAGATGGAAGAACAACTGATGCAACTGAGTTCAAATAATTGGTGGGATGTCTGATGTACTTAACAACTACAAGACCAGACATAATGTTTGTTGTATCTTTGCTCAGTAGATACATGGACAAGCCTACTGAAATACACCTACAGGCTGGAAAGAGAGTTCTGAGGTATTTGCAGGGAACTCTAAACCTGGGCATTCACTACAGCAACAGTGGAGAGAATGAATTCACTGCCTATACAGGCAGTGATTATGCTGGGGATGTTGATGACAGGAAGCCAACATCAGGATATGTGTTTGTGTTGGGATCAGGAGCTATCTCCTGGTGTTCTAAAAAATAACCTGTGGTGACCCTCTCCACCACAGAAGCAGAGTTCATAGCAGTTGCTTTCTGTGTATGCCAAGCAATTTGGCTTAGGAGAATTCTTGAGGAAATTGACTTGCCTCAAAGAAGAACTTCTGTGATACATTGTGATAATATTTCTACCATTAAACTATCAAAAAACCCTATTCTTCATGGCCGCAGTAAACACATAGATGTGAGATTCCACTTTCTTAGGAATCTAGTAAAAGAAGGAGTAATTGATCTAGTGCATTGCAGGTCTGAGGATCAAGTTGCAGATGTGATGACAAAACCTCTGAAGACAGAAACGTTTCAGAGACTGAGAGAGGAATTGGGCATGAAGCAGATGTGATTCTTGCCACCCTGCCTCTGATATGAAGACTGAAGATTCACTGCTCAGTGATTACTTGGGTGGTTCTGCTGAGAACATGAAGTTTGATGATTTGTTGCTGTTTGATAGTACTTGTTGTTGTTATTACAGAGTTTGTAATAATTGTGCTGTATTTTTCATTTGGTTTTTAATATTGAACTGATCTTGTGTATATGATTCAGTTCAAGGGAGGAATTTGTTAGATAATTGGGCCTCTTGTATATGCCTGACCCAATGCTATTAGCTGCTGTATCTGATTTGGGCCAGTTTTAGTTTCACTTGTAATTGTAAATCCCAACTTGGCTGACTCTCTCAATGTAACATTATATATACAAAGTCAATGCAATGAATGAGTTAGTTGCTGCCATTAACTGTCTTTCAGTTACACTAACAATAATAACCAAGATAATAACTAAAAGTCACAATAACAAATGACTCCATAGTGATAGTGATAATAACTAAAAATATGTTTGTAGTAAATAGATAGTAACCAAAATATTTTAAATAACTTACATTTGACCAGAGATCGATAGTTGTATCTCATTGTCAAAAATATTTCAACCAAGATTTTAGTTATTTTTTATTAAAAAGATTGTTTATAACAAAATAAAAATCATTTTGGTAAAGTTTTCTTTTAATATGCATATTAAAAAAGAGAAACATTTGGTTAAGGGTTCAATCTCTAGCCGGTGTGTATGGAAAAATATCTAGTAAAAGATGTCAAACCCCTTAAATAGATCTCACTACATCATGAGATTAGTCTCTGCAGTTGCGCGTAGGGGATACCTTGGTTTATCCAAAATATTGTGTTTAATAAGAAGCTTTTTTATAAAGTTTTCTTTTAATATATTAAAGTTTCAGTTACAATCTTTACTTCAAATTGTTAAATATGATACACAGTTATTTTACGAATAATAATTTATAAATAATTAATGTGATAGTTAATGCAAAATTTTATTATAAGTTTATAACTAATAATTTTTTTATATGTCCTATATACTCAAGAGGATATAAGCCATAATGAAAAAACATATTAAAAATTGACTATAAATTATTTATCGGACAATAATTTATTGATATTATTATTTTATTTTTTACTCGAAAAGTTTTGTGGATAGTTATGGAGATTAGTCTTTCATTGAGTAGTTAGCAATGGTCCGAACAAAACAAAAAAAGATAGCCATGGAGGCAACCGATGGAAACAACACCAATGAGGTAATGCCAAGCATGTTGGTGTTTCATCAAGACGTACCTCCATTCTCTTGCAAGTAAGTAAATTGTGTTCATCACGTTTGCAATTTCGAGATTCGTTAATAGAAGGGATTTGCATACCAATGTTAAAACCTAACAAGAAATACTGACAAGAGAACCGTAAACTTTCACACACACAAAAATACCTTAGGTTTATAGAATAATATATTCTTGCTATTTGATGATTGAAAATGTGACTTTTAGTCTGCAATTCAAGATCTTTTGAAATGAAATAATCGTGTGTATGGACAGTTGAAATTTATCTGTAAAATGCTCGTGGTAGTTTCAAACTATTCCACCAATACATTACTGACAAATAATTAATAGTGTTTTTTTTGATATATTTTGTTTTTTAATAAATAAAGCATTCTATATGTTGCCTTCACCTTATATTGTTGAATTTTTTATGGGGAAATCGGCATCGTACTGAACTGAAATGTGTTTGGCAACCGTTGGATGGAGATAAGTAACAACTCACTTTTGAACTAGTACTCTCTATCCTAATAAATTTATGCATCATGAAAATTGTTTTAAGTCCCTATAAAAAATTTCGTCAACTTTTAGTCCCTATAAAATTTCACAATTTTGTTTTAAGTCCCTATAAAATTTCACAATTTTGTTTTAAGTCCCTATAAAATGTAAACTCGTGTATACCTTTAGAATTTTTGAATGATATTTTGCATACACGTTAATGATATTAAAAATATCTCCCTCACAAAAAATAAACTCAAAATTTGATTTCTAGGTTAGTATTTCCTTTAATTTGTTTATCGAATCTTTTGCACTTAAAAAATTTAGATTTAATTTATGCATTGTTAAAAAATTCAAAGTTTTTCTGGAAGAGATGTTTATAATGTCCTCAACATGTATGCAAAACATCACTCAAAAATTCAATGGATATACACTAGTTGGCATTTATAGGGCTAAAAACGAAATTTTGAAATTTTATAGGGACTAAAAGTCGATGAAAAATTTTATAGGGACTAAAAACAAAATAGTGAAATTTTGTAGGGACTAAAAACATATTTAACCCAAAAAAGAAGCATCGGATTACCAAAATATTAAAAATTTGGTATATCAGTTTATATGTTCATGGTGGAGGCTAAGTAATTAAATAGTCAGTGGAACTTAAAATAATTTTAGACTTCAGAGATTAACAGTAAGATTTATTGCATTGGAACATACAAATTTTCATACGTTCCTTACTCAGATACGGCAAAAACATAAATCATAGCATTTCAACAGTTGCTATCTACTTTGGTTGTAGTTTTTGAATGTTTCAACTTTCAAGTGTTAAAACACTATGATTTCTGTTTTTGTCGTATCAGAGTAACGGTGCTCAAGCAAGACAAATAATTATTGCAATTAACTCTAATTTTTTTACTTTCAACTTGATCATCAACTTCTAGTAAGCTTTACACCCTTTGTACATATCTGCATATATTTTGAAATGGAATGAGCCATTCTATTTTTCGGTCTTTGGCCTATAATTTATAGGTAAAAGAGGATATTTATTTGTGATTGATTGATTTACATGTACGGATTTCTTCTGGCTCAATGGTGAAAGAAAACACAGATAGGGGACAGAGTGAGTTTGGTCATATTGATGCATCAAAATTTAATGCATCATATTTGCAACCACAAACTCTGCAACATTTAAGTAGGAAAAACAACTTTATGGGCATGGAAAATTAAAACAAAAGGAAACATAAAATTTATAAGGCGTAGCCGAAAGGAATAGCAATGGTTTATTTTTGTAACTCTCTGTATGAGATGCCTTACTTTGTAGGATGAGCAAATAGGTGCAGCTTGCAAGCCAAGGTGGCTTGAGGATTTTCTGAGCGAAACTTTCTTTGACCCATGTACAGCTCATCCTTTACCTAGGAATGGGTTGGACAAATACTATGTAGACTGCAATCTGTCATTCTGCCATCATTGTGCTTCTACAGGTACTCATCTCCAGTCACAAAGAGGCTGTGCTCCTTGCTTCTATGGAAAAGCATATTGACTGCTCACAGATTCAGGTAAAGTATCCTAGCTTGACTCAGGTTCTAATTTATTTTTCATGTAACACTGAAACCTGCACAAAGCACACATTTGGTTATGCTTATATGAACTAGTTTGTTAAGCCAATATTACTTTCTTAAATTCATGTCTAGAAGCTTTGATAAGTTTTAGTTGTCTATCTGCGGCATACTAAATAATTGATTAATATGTTAATTCCATTTCCTTTGGGTTGTTTTATTGGATGATGCTCTTTTTCAAATGGGATATTACTTGTTAGTTTAAGCTTAAGTGACTATTACTAGAACTTAATAATAACCAAAACCATTCTCTCATTCAGCCTTGGGAATAACTGTGCATGCAATTAATGGTTATACATGCATGAATATAAGAGTTGGTTTGGATCATTTTTCAAAAGTACTTACAAGAAAAGAAAGTGAAAATATATTATATTGGCTATATGAATCTCGTCATTGGCATCCAATGAGGGTGTATCCCAGAAGGTAGGAAAGGAGAATAAGAAATAAGTTGGGGAAGTTTGTTACTAGTGGACACGATTCTACTATACTGGATCGTAACAAATAGGATACATGGCAGCAAGGAAGGGAAATAATTAGAGGACTAGAATTAGTGGAGGTGCAGATGAATACGAGGGAAGGGATGGGGATGGGGATGTGATATGAGATAGGCAATCATTTGGTTATTTATGGGGTGGTTATTGCCACATGGCGACGAGTTTTCCTTCTCCAAATTATTTGTATTGCAACAAGCTTTTTAAGGAATATGTAGACATGTTTAAGGAAATTGCATCTTTGGTGATTTCACCAAAGAGAGAATATATATGATCATAGGACAGGAGAGCTTTCTTACGTACTCTCAGTTATTTCTCTAGTCTCTATATATTCATACACTTCTCTGCCATGACCATGGCTAATTCTTTGAGCTTTTCTATCATTTATGTAGTCAATTCTGGTTCCTATTAGTCTTCTAAATAATATTTTCATCTCTTAGTTGAAATTAGGTTCTATATCTCGAATTTCTCAGAAGGTCCCACGCCTAACTTCTTTTTAAGTATCTATACCCATAAAATTATAAGGAAATATTTTCAAGTTAAGTATTGGATACTTGTCTTGGTTGAGAAGGTCTCATAGGTTATAATCTAATTTGAATATAGATTAATATGTTGCTAGATGTCACTAAATCTCTCGCTAGTTGCCAGAATGTTCTTATAGTTAGAACTTAGAACTTAATCTTGTGTCGTGGGGGCAAAAAAATGTATAATCTAATATATGAAATGTTGACAAAAAAAGTGATATGAAATATGATATTTAATAGAAAAAATTCTCCAATATATAAAATTTCATATTTTAAATATGGAAATCATCTAAACAACTTTTTTACAATTGACAAGTAGAAGAAAATAGTTTGTCAAAAAAGAAGGGAATAATAAATATAAGAAAAATAAATTAAGAAAAGTGAGTTTTATATTTTTTATAAATAGGTGAAATGATGGTTTTACTAATTTGATTTAATGTTTGGTGATGAAATGCATTAATTATAATATTTACTAAAATGATCTTATGTTTTTGGCATTGAAAGTTAAATATAATATAATATTTTATTAGAAAAGTGTAATAAAAATAAAACTTCTGAATAGATAGTAAATTTACGCACACCGTGGGATGACTTGATGAGACTTTTCATTAATTGTCTTCTTGGTTTTGAGTTATCATGGGGGCAATGCTTATTTTGTCATAGGGGCAATATAAAAATTAGTATGCATTTGTAATTAGAAAATAACATTTCATGGGGTCAATTGCCCCCATATCTATATGGGTGTGTTTGGATTGGTGGTATGGGATGGAATGGAGTGGAATGGAATGGAATGATTTAATGTTCCATTGTTTGGATATTTAAAAAAGTGATGGAATGGAATGGTAAGTGATGGAGTCCATTCCATCCCATTCCATTACTTACCCTCAATTTTGTTCCCCTCCAATTTGGGAGGTATGGGATGGAATGAGTGCTTATAATTATGATATTACTCTTTTGTCCCTGTTTGTTAATTTCTAATCTATTTCTTCAATCACTATAATAATCACTATTTTCTACTGCTGCACCCCTTCTCCCATTTGAGCTTTGGAAGAAGTCTGACTGAAGTTGTACCATGGCTCCCAGTCAATGACGTTAAATTTAAATATCGAAACCAAGAGACAACTATTGTCAAAAAATAAACAAGTTGATCCTGTAACTACCGTTTGCACCGAAAAAAATGGACGATTTTAAACATAACAAAATAATTGTGAAAAAAATGAGTATAGTTAATAAAATCAATGCATTTGCAGACAAAAGAAAATTAAAGACGTTGGAAAACTTACAACATTCACGCCAACACAGTATAATACTCACTATTATATTTGTTTATTTTAATATATGCCTTCTATATTGTATTTATATTATATATATATATATAATATATAATATTTTTTTATCAGTCTTATATATATATATAAATAATGTATTTATTGATTTATTCTACATAATAGTGTTTTTTAAGTAAGGGTAAAAATGGAATAAAAAACTTATAACTCGCTCCGTTCCGTCGACTTTCCAAACAATGGAAAGGGAATTTTATTCCGCTCCGTCATAGAATCCCCAAACAGTGGAATGGAAACTTTGTTCCACTCCGCTCCATTCCGCTCCACTCCATTCCGTTCCATTCCATTCCGTTCCGCCTCTGGTCATAATGTTATTATAGTTAGAACTTATGCTATTAAAAAAGAATGTTCTTATAGTTATAATTTAATATCGTCTTGTGAAGATCATTTCCATCCACATCATTTTGTCGTTGTCCTGTTTTGTTGCAGTGCATATTAACAAATAAAACCACGTGATTTGATGATACCCTCAAAAGAATAGAGATTCAAATTACATCTATAAATGTTTTGTTGGCATATTGCAAGGTAATCAAAATCGGACCGGACATTGAATCGGAAGAGGTAGCGGTTCAGGGGTTCTTGGGTTCAACCGGTTGAATCGGGGGTTGAACCGGAATTAATTAAATAGATTATTTAATATATTTTTTACAATATATAAAGGATAAAAAACAAAAAAGAATCATAATATGACATAATAAAACTATAATATTCAACAATCATAGATAATTAGATACTATAATGTAAATACTCTCATAGTAATATTAGTGTACACATTTGTTTTTTAATTATTTATTTATTTATTACATCAATTTAATTATAAAAAATGATAAAAAATATCTCATATACCAAAAATCAACATCATTTATCATTTTTTTTCCAAAAATCAACTTGGTATACCATTTTTTAAGGAAAATAAATCAAATCTGGTTTTCTGCACGGTTCTCCGATTTTCACCCCAGGCGGTTCTGGGGTTCATTTAGACCGGATAGGGGTCCGGTTCCCGGTTGAAGCGGCCGGTCTGGTCCGGTTTTGACAACCTTGGCATATTGCGTTCTTTTCTGTTGATTTGACAACCTAGGTGAACTTTAAAACTGGCATTTATACCTATAAGACGCTGCACAATCTTTAATTTATTTTGGTAATTAATGCTTACAAATATTTGAAAATTAGGTTGGAAAAAGTTGAATACTGAGAACTAAATCCATTACTGGGTTTTTCATTTGACTCCTCTTTGGTTGCAGCCCTACACATGCAATAAGCAACCAGTTATTGCTTTGAAGCCTCTTCCACACTGTGGTTCAGAAAAAAATAATGAGACTTTGTCATGTGCAATTTGCAGTAGAAAGTTGGTTGAGCCTGATTTATATCGCTACTGCTCCATTTCTTGCAAGGTAGTGAAACTCCTTTTTCCCTTCCCTCGCTCCATCTTACATTAAACTGAACTTTGTAGTTATTATTTTGGCTAAATACCTGTTTTGGTCCTTTATGTTTGGGCGAAGTTTCACTTTCGTCCTTTATCTTTTTTTTGTTCCGTTTTAGTCCTTTATGTTTCATTGTGCAAGAAAGTGAGGGACCAAAACGAAACAAATTAAAAACTGAGAGGGACCAAAATTAAACCAAACAAAAAAGCAGAGGACGAAAATGAAACAAATAGTGCTAACGGTAGGGACGAAATCGAAACAAAAATAAAACATAAAGGACTAAAACTAAATAAAAAAAAGATAAAGGACGAAAGTGAAACTTCGCCCAAACATAAAGGACCAAAACAGGTATTTAGCCTATTATTTTCTAACTTCTTAATCTAAACTTTACCAAGTCGAAGCTGTTTTAAGGAAGCCTAATGATTCTGATTCTCCCTTCATCTCCATTGAGAGTCTTCATCAAGAGAAAATGGAGGAAACTATTGAACCCCCTAAGCGACGTAACAAAAGAAAGGGATTGTAGAGCTCCTTTCTTCTGAAATCCCAAACTTTATATAATCAAGAGAGTTCTATTGGCCATATTGTAATGAAAGTCTTAAATATCTTGAATTATGGATTTTGTGTGGCTTTTGCCTCCTGAATCTTGATTTTCATGTGGCATTACATTGGGTTATTTTGTATCACATTCTAACTACCTTAACGGTGATGTGTTTTCCCTTCTTTGCTAGGAGGATTATCAATTCACATTTTGTTTTCTTTAAAAATGCTAGAGTAGCCCGATGTCTTTGAGAAACAAATTGGTGACTATCTTGTGTGTCACATAGTTTTTACTTTAGGAATTGATATGAAGGCGATGGAAAAGTCTGAGGAGTGAGGACTAAATGATGATTTATCTGAGTATAATACATGTTGTGTGTCTAAATGAGATATGTGGACTTTCGGTACTCAATTTTCATATCATTGAAAAACCAAAATATAAGTTTAGAAGGAAAAGAAAACATGTCTTGTTCTAGTCACATGTCGTGTTGTAGTGGTAAGGCAAATATCTGACTTTGCTTACATTTTTTGTGAAACAAGTTAAGTGACAAATTTCTTTTCTACTATGCAACACGGTGTGGTGCAAAATAAAAAAAGTTTGATGGATAGTCCTTATCTTTATTTAAAGTAACGATTTAGTCCTTTACGTTTCTTTTGTCCCAAATAAGTCCTTTATCTTTCAAATTTTAGGCACATAAATCATTTTCCGTCAACCTCTATCCAACTCTGTTAACAGTGCTGATGTGTCATTAGAGATGCTTATGTGGCTGTCTAAAATATTATCCACCTCATTTTGATTTAAATTTTATTAAAAACTAAGAACAAAAATTAAAAATAATTGCAACAACCATGTCTTCATCTTCATCAACAACCAGGTCTTCATCTTCTTCTTGTCAAAAAAAGGTCTTCATCTTCATCAACAGCCAGCCACCGTCCTCACCACCTCTCCTTCATCTTCATTTCCTTTCTGAATCCATGTCTTCAACAACAACCAGGTCTTCAACAACAATCTCGTTTCTGAATCCATGTCTTCAACAACAACCAGGTTTTCATCTTCATCAACAGCCACCATCTCGTTTCCGAATCCAGAATCATTACAAACCCCAAATCGATTTCAAACCTAAAATCGTTTCAAACCCAATCTCGATTTCATACCCAAAATTGTTTCAATCCCAAAATCGATTGCTGTTGTGTGTTGCTTTTGGGAAACGAAAATGATTGCTACTGATTAGAGAATATTGTTGTTGATTTGGAAATGATTGTTGTTGATTTTGAAAACGATTGTTGTTGTTGATTTTAAAATGATTGTTGTTGCTACTGATTAGAGAAGGTTGTTGTTGCTACTGATCAGAGAAGATTGTTGTTGACTTGGAAGATTGTTGATTTTAAAATGATTGTTGTTGTTGATTTTAAAATGATAGGAACATGGGTATGAAGAAGAAGATGGAAGCAATTAAGATGAAGAAGAAGATGGAAACGTTGGGAATGATTCAGATATAAAAAAAATATTAATTTATATTAAATAATGAGTCAGCACGCCACATAAGCATAAATAGAATAAAAAATATGATTCAAATAATGAGTCAGCACGCCATATCAGCACTGTTAACAGAGTTGGATGGAGGTTGACGGAAAAAGATTTATGTGCTTAAAATTTGAAAGATAAAGGACTTATTTGAGACAAAAAAAAACATAAAGGACTAAATCATTACTTTAAATAAAGATAAGGGACCTCGAGAGCATTTTAGCCTTTTATTTACTTGTCTCTTAGTAAATATCATAGTAAAATTTTGGGAACAAAGAGACTAGACTCTAGCATTTTTTAATAGATCCTAACTCATATATCTACACCAGGGGTATTACCACTGTCAACTTCACTTTTACAATCAAGCTCGAGGATAATTTTATGATAGCCTAAATTTCCTATCTCACTCCAATGTTGGCATCAAGCTATAAACTGTCTCAGGTAGGTAGCTCAGCTCAGTTGGCGAGCTAAAAGACATGAAGGAGTTGTAAAATTGCAAGAAGGAGATCTCAGATTCAAATCCCGAAAACTAACATTCTTCCACCCCACTAACCTTTACTTCTAAAAAAAGCCATAAACCTCACCCTCATTGACCGGTAAACAAGGAGTACTAATGGTTTTGTAGCCACAAATTCACCTCTACCAATGCGAATGCGAATGCGAAATATAGGGCTGATTTTGCATGTGGATGAGAATGCCAATTGCCAATACATTGCTTTATCAATCTATTTGTATTGTTCGATTTAAATTAATTGAACGAATCTTTAACCGTAAAAAAGATTAGTACAGAAAATAATAAAAATAGAATGAATTGCTTTCAGATTATTATATGTAATTACTTGTAAAATATTACATGGGAAAAGAAGTTACTTGTAAAATATTACATGTAGTAAATCTTGTTTTTCACTCTCATTCACATAAGAATGAATACTATGATTCGCATTTTGAACAGGCGTGGATACAACATCTATAGTATAACTTTTGTCTTGAATGTTGTTTAGTATTTTTATACGATATATCCCCGATCCCAACTATATATAATAGAGTTTAATTGACATGCACTATCATTATACAAAATTTTAGGTCTTCAACCAATCAAAAACTATTATATGAGTGGCTTTTAAAATAGTTGGGATCAAGTCGAGAATTTTATAATTTTTGTAAACCGAGTGACTAGCAGGGCTGGCCATTGGGCTGTGTAGGCTATGCTACACTGCTACCGCATAGGGCCCCACCCATGCCATGTTTTTAGGGCCAAGAAAAATATACTACCTCTATTTTTTTTTGACAAGACTACCTCTATTTTTAATCTTTATTATTTTTGACATTTTATTTTTTGTCCTGAAACAATACTTTTTTTTGAAAACCCAACGTACAATTTACCAATTTTTTTTCCAAATACACAATTTATATTTATTGAGTCTTTTAGAGAGGCAAGACAACTATTAACTCTTTTATTTTATTTTTTTGACAAACAAAACTCTTTTATGTTGACTTCAATCATAAAAAATGTCATCAAAGAAATGTTTTCTTTATACATGCAAATCAAATAGATGATTTGTTTCCATCTTGAACTTGTAAAATGCTAGTTAATAAAATAATTAACCCAAGAAGATTGTTGATAAATTTCTTATGTGGAATTTAATTTATCTTAAAAAATGAAGTAGTATGTGAGGTCCAATATGTATGGACTCAATTAGGAGCTTAACTTTTAAGATGTCATGTGAATAAGGCCTCTAAATTGTTTGGAAAGCCCTAGCGATAAGTATCACCTAAAACTCACACATACCTGCAAGGTTTTGAGTTCAAACTCGTTGATGATATCCCGCCTAACAATTTGGGTATTTGCTACTTGAGCTAGGCCATCCAAATTATAATCTATCATTTTAAATAAAATAAAAAAAAGTGAAAAAAATTCATTTCATGAGAAATGTTGTTTTAAAGTTATTTACACATACCAAGAAGACTAATAAACTTTGTTACTTTTGATGGGAAATATTTATCTTTTTCTTAGGCTCTGTTTGACAAAGCCAATCACTAGCTTATAGCGGATAAACTCGCTGTAGGTGTTTGGCATGATAGCTTATAGCGTTGTTTCACTAGCTTATAACATTTTTTGAAACACTACTTGAAGTAGCATTTGAGTTATAGCTTATAGCATTTCATTTTTTTTTCAATTTTATCTTTATTATTTTAATTAAATTATTCATTTATCCTCCTTTAAATGAATCTCTTCTCTCATTTTTTAGCATTTGTTAAATGCCTATTTATGTCATTTTATATTTATAAGCTAGTTTTAACCACTAATTTTACCAAACACTTTAAATTTAATCCACTAGCTTATCTGCTATCAACTCATCCACAATAAGCTAGTTTTTCTACTGTTTGTTCTTTTTCCAGACAGAGCCTCAGAATATCCTTAAGACCTTAACTATTTATTGTTTCACTCTATATTTCTCTCTCTCTCTCTACAATAAATAGTTAAGGGTGTTATTGAGAAAACGACATTTAATATTACATTGAACTTTGAAAATGACAAATAAGATGAAACAAAATATTCCATAAAAATGACATGTATTGTGAAATAAATGTAGTGTTGTTTTGCAATTAAAAATGGAAAACAAGCATGTACAAAAAAATGATAGAAAATATAGTTTTTTTCAGGTTAAACAATCATTTTGTTCCCTGAATGTGTGAAAAGATTTCATTATAGTCCCTGGATGTATCAAAATTGCAAATACATCCTCATGTGTCTTTTTAATAAGTCATTTTATTTCTCAAGTGTGTTTTTTATTAGTCATTTTGATTTCCAAATGTATTTTTTTTGTCAATTTAATTCATGGAATTACTAATAAAGTAGTTATTTGCAATTTTGATACACTTATGATCATGACCTCATTCATACATTAAGCGACTAAAATGAATATTTAACATTTTTTGCAATTAAAAATGAAAAGCAATAATCCTCATTTGGGAACTGAATCGAAAATCGAAATCGTGAGATGGTGGAGTCGATGATCTTTATGAAATCACTTCATGCATAACTGTACATTCACAATCAGAACAGTTAGCTTAGCTGAGAAGGCGGAATAGAAGGGAAGGCACACACACACAGTCTCTGGTGCACTGCACCACACTCACTAGGGTTTATTCATCCATGGAGCCAACCTTCATCTCTCTTTTCTTCCTCTTCTTCGCCTCTCACCTTCTCACCTGCACCTCTGGTACCGCCATCTATGTTCTTTACTTCAATCTTTGATTCACAGTTTTCCATTGTTTGAACTGTGATTTCTCACTTTTGCATTACCTTTTATTACAGGTCAATCTAGCTCTATGGAATCGGTTCCTGATCTTCAGAACACTATGTACACGGTCGTCAATGGATATCCTTGTGTCCGGCTGTTAAATCTTTCTGGAACTATTGGTTGTTCAAGTGAGTCTCAATTTCAACTCTATCGTTCACAATTCGTTGTCTTTTTTAGGGTTTTAATTACAATTTAGGCTATGTTTTGAACTTTCAAACCAGCGGAATAGAATAGAATGAAGTAGAGGAAATGGAATAGAGTTTTCATTCTATTGTTGGGTATTTATGACGAAACGAAACTAAGTGTCCATTCCATTGTTTAGAAAGTGAATAGAATGAATTGTATTGTATTCCAGAAGTAGATATACAATAGAAAAAGGACTAATAGTTACTAAGTTAATTTAATGTGTCATCTCACTCCATCTCGTTCCGCCCAAGTTTGAGGATTTAATCACTTACCATTGCATTTTATCATTTTTTTTAATATCAAAACAATGGAACACTTTGTCGATTCATTCTACTCCATTTCATCACATACCACAAATCCAAACATAGCCTTAAATATTATTAACAATAATAAGTTGGTCTATTGTTCATTCCTTTTACTGTTTTTGAATTCTTTTAGATCCTGGGCGAGATAAGGTTGTGGCTCCAATAGTAAGGTTTGAAAATGTTGATGACGTGACAGAGCCATCTGCTATATTGGTGTCATTGGACGAGTTTCCAACTCTCTTTTCCAGGTATCATATTTCCACATTTCTGTTTAAGAGCTGCTAATTTTATTGCATCTTAGCTACATTAGAAGTTTTTGGAACCATTAAAACTTGGCTGCTTGGGAGAAATGTAGTCTTGTTTAGAAGTTTTTTTTGGTTTGGATCACTGCTTGCTACTCACGGAGTGTCCCAACGTTTTAAAAGAAAGATTAATCTCCGCTTGTGCTTGTAACTGCGTGAATGTCGAGAGCTCCAGGTCGACCCCCATTTCCGAGGGTAGCTTATGTCACTGGACTAATGGTGTTAGTTTTTGTTTAGAAGTTATTGGAACCATTAAAACTATATATTCGTGTGTGTGATTTGTGAAATCACAATACTAATAATAATAATACTAATAATAATCATTAATCAAAAAAATACTAATAATAATCACTATCATTTAATTTTCTGAAGGGTAATACTTAGGTATAATACCATAGGTACTGGTCTAGACACAAACACCATTTTGTTTAAAAAATAAAAATAATAAAAATTCATTTGTAACCCTACAACTGCCAAGTGGTTAGTGGAAGTTTTTCTACTTTTCCTTTGAAGTACAGCGCCACCAGTACCTATATGGTACTGTATGTAAGTTTTTTCCTTTTCTGAATATGATTTTTCCCTTTCAGAATATTAGATGACTCAAGCTTTGCAAGTAAAGTTGGTGGTGTACTAGTTGAATCAAGGACTGATTCGCAGAATAAGTTGAAGGGTAAATAGTATTGGTTTGCATTGTGTAACTTTTCAAACAACGATAGACTGATATTTTCTTTTAAAGCAGCTCATGTAACCTTTTTCTATCACATGTAGAATTCTCTCCAGATCAAAAGTTTCCACAAGCTGATTTTGCTCCTTACCATAATATCAGCTACGAATGGAATCCAACCGTACGTTATGAATTTTCTTTTTCTTCCGTTTTCTGGGATATTTATCTCTCATGTTACCAACGATTTTCTATCATTTTCGTTTTCTTTCCTTTGCTAGTTACCGCTAATCAATTTCTAATTCTGATATGGTAGAAGCATATAATGATATTAGATCAATTTGAAAATCTATATGGTGAGAATTTAACTAGTTAGTTTTTTTTTTTTAATTTTTGTATATAAATAATGATATATTTGTCTTGAGACAAAACAATCAATTATTTAAAATGACTAATTTGTTTTTTGTTTTCTTTTTTTGGCTCAACATATGCAGGGTTCTGGTATTATGTGGAAATCCTACAATTTTCCTGTGTTTTTACTCACAGAAAGTGGCACAAGGACCCTTCAAGAGGTATTGCTTAGTATTTCATGTTCTTACACTTGCAAGATGCTAGGGATGAATTATTACAATTTGAGACTGTAGTTACTAGTTAGAGATGTGGAAACGAACTCCGGAAACATGTGTGTTTTTATTAAAGTAGATTGGAGTGTTTGAAATGTTAGCTTAGCAGAAGGAACACTAATTTTAGATTAATGGTTAAATTGGAGACCATAACATATCACAAGTCACAAGGTTTCTAGCTTGGGCATATCACACAAAACGATGGAAAAAGATATATAAACCATATGGTTCAAGCAGGAAAGAGGAATGAAGGAGTTCTTCTTGTGTTATTTGTGGGAAAAAATTTATCGCACTACTAAAAAGCTGCAATGTTGTAAGTGATTGAATGTTGAGTGGTAAAGAGCCAGCAATAAAATAAGCTTAGACTTCTAAAGATGAGAATGTTATAATGGATGAGTGGCCAAGCAATTCAAGATAGGATTAGGAATGATTGCATTTGAGAGAAAGTTGGTGTCACAACTATTACGAAAATGATGATAGGATCTTGCATTAGGTGGTTTAGACATGTAAATAATACTTAGAGAGAATCCCAGTAAGGAGAGTAGATCAAATGTATAGCAATCCAATAGTTAGAGGTAGAGGAATATCTAAGAAAACTTAGACAGAACTATTGGGAAGTATCTAGAGTTAAATTGTTTGTCTTTAGACTTGATTTATGATAGAAAAATATGACATCTTTTGATCTATGTAGTTGGATACACCTAGCACTCTAGCAGGAAAAGACTTTTATTGTTGTCCGTATAGCCAACCCTACCTAGTTGGAATAACTTGTTTGTTGGTTTACTGTTATAGTAACTAACTAGTAAGTTATACTTTTCTTAATTGTCTAGCCATTGCAATCTACATATTTTTTTGCTGATATTATAAATTCTAAAGACATTAATAAAGATTAATTTTCTTTCCTGTTTCTACAGTTTGTATTGAAGAGTGAGGACAAGAAGAAGAAGAAAGCTTATACTTCTAATGTGGCTGAGTTTGATCTGGTGATGCAGGTATATCCAGATTCTTGTAAAGAATTGTTATTTTCTGGCGTATGAAGATTTTTTTTCATTATTTGCATTTTTTCTTTTTTGACCATATTGGATTAGACAATGAAATCTGGAACACATGATTCTGAGTCTTGTTTAAAAGAAGCAACTTGCCTCCCTTTAGGTGGATACAGGTGAAGTTTCTTATACTACTCGATAAATTCAATGTAAAATTTGTGGATGACTTTTTTGTGGGAAAATAATTGGGGTGTTCCGGGAAAATTTTGTGAATGTGATCTACACGTTCAGGATTATACTCCAATACCATGAAATTATATGACATTCAAAACTTATGTTAGATGATGATCACATGTTGCTGCAAAACTCGATACAGGTCAATCATGCAAGATATTGAACATGCATAAAAGTTTCAGATTCCTCCCACAGAATTTGGGTCTCAGAATTAATCCTTTTGTATTTAGAGAATTAATTTCTATATATAAAATATAGTCAGCTACGAGATTATATCTTCCATAAGAAATGGGTGTTTATATACCGGGGTAGGGAGAACATTAAGCAAATTTCCCTTATGAATATAGTATTATCCACTTCTGAATGGAGTGATCTTATCATGGAGATATAAAAAGATTATGAGATTATGCATCACCTGGTTTCCATAGTAGATATGGGCTGTCCATGAATGATTAAGAATATATTAATATACCCCCCTTCTCATTTTGCAAACAAATTTAAAATCTTAGCATTGTTATGTTTGATATTAATTTTGTTTGATTCATATGGAAGACAGTGTTTGGTCGTCTCTTCCTCCAATCAACATTTCGTCCTTAAAATCGCCTAAGCCCATTATATTGACAGTAGCCTCTATGGATTCTGCATCTTTTTTCCGTGACAAAAGCCTTGGTGCAGACTCCCCTATTTCTGTACGTACAACTACATTTACTTTGTTATTCTGTATTTTTGGGACCAACACAAGTGTTCATTTATGGTTTGTTCTGAAATCAAATTACAATGATATATCCACTACTTTGCAGGGTTTAATTGCATTATTGGCAGCAGTTGATACACTTTCTCATTTGGATGGTCTTGGTGACCTGAGTAAGCAGGTGCATGCAAATGAATCTATGGATTTTTTTTTTTCGGTTTCAGTTTTACGACTGTTCATAACTAAGGCTCTAATGTTCTAGTTATGTGGGTTAGTATCCACTTTAGGAGAGGAAGTAGCTTGTGCACACTTGAGGAAGAGACGAAGAGTTAGTTAGAGGAAAGAAAAAAGAGATCTGGGGTCTGTTTATATTGGGAAATTCAAAGGGACAAGGGGTAATGGGAATTCTATATCAGTTGTTCGGCTTATAGCTTGCGGCCAATGGTGTTCACCTTGGCTCGGAGCACTTGCTCTTACATTTTTTGTACCGTTCTTCCAGTTTTCATTAATAAGACAATCTCCCCTGTTAGATAGCAAGTTGTTAGTTGTCCCATCAATAAGTTAAAATTATTAATTGTCACAGCTTTGACTTTATATAAGTTTCCCCGTATGTCTATCTGGTTTTCTTTACATTGAAAATCTCTGTGAGGAAAATTATCCTGATAGGTCAATGTATCTTAATTGGTCATCTTCTTAAGGCTTCTGAGATAATTATCTACCATCCTTCTAAGTTTATTGTGATGATTAAGTGGTTAAATATTTTTGTTTGAAGTGCAATAATTACATCAATGGTAGGAAACCTTGTGCACTGCCCTTTTTTGTTTCAACATAGTGAACTTCTGATGGTTCTTCTCCCCGTTTTTAATGGTTGTCCTATTTGGGTTGGGCATAAATGTATTGGGTTTATCATATATACTCACATTACAGTTTCTATTTTCTGGGGTTTCTTACTTTCAAACTTAGAATTAGCAGTTATCTGTTCACATGGATCAATTGGTGCGATTTGCCTATATTTGATGTATTTGTTCATACAATAATTATCAAGGTTGCTTTATAAAGCGTTTGTATAAGAAGCATTTTTATAAGCTTTGAAAAGAAAAGAAAACACTAATGATATAGGCTTACAACTTTTATTCAAAAGGTACTCTTTCTGGCTTTTGAAAAACTTTAAGTTTTGGTCTATTTGTTTTTTTGAAAAAGAAAAAGTCTGGTTATGATAAAAATTGTTAAACCTGTTATTTATTCAAGCAAGTTTGTTTCTTTAAAAAAAAAGCACGAATAAGCAGCCTTATAGTACTCAAAAACTGAGTAGTTTACTGACACGTGACCGCTTGTCTAAATTTTATTGCTGATAGTTTCATAAACTCAATGCAGCTTGTTTTTGTAGCTTTCACTGGAGAGGCATGGGGTTATCTTGGAAGTAGGAGATTTTTGGTAGAACTTGACATGCACTCAGGTGCTGTTCAGGGACTTAATCACTCATTAATTGAAACGGTACTCTCATGCTCCTTAAATATGTCCACTGACTAGTATTGGATGGTAAACTGATGCACGGTATTTAAATATCTAAGTTAGATTGTTTTAAATTTCTAAGTTAGATTGTTTATAGTTTTATAACTGCCTCCTCTAGTGTTACTCTGTTTTTGTTTGCTAACAGCCTAACTTATGCTTTCGTGGCTGTGTTTGACAGGTCATTGAAATTGGTTCTGTTGGAAAGGCTCTTGATCAAGGTGTTAAAAACTTTTTTGCTCATACTGAGGGGGTGAGATTATTGATCTGTTAACTGTGCTCATTAATGCCCCCTTGCAATCATAATTGGATATCATACTTGTGTTATATAATATTTTATTTGTGCATCATTAGAATTAGAGTATTGTGCCAAATCTGCTTAAGACTGACGCCACATCAATGCAGGATTCTTCTGCCACAAATCAGACACTGGCTGCCTTGAAACATGCACAAGAGTCACTAATATCGGAAAACATAAGGGTCGCATCTGCAAGTGTCTCAAATCCTGGGCTACCTCCATCATCTTTAATGGCCTTTTTGAATAAGGTTTGGGATAGTGAATTTTCTCGCTCCTTATAATGACATTTTTGTGAAAGGAGCTGACTATGGAGCACAGCTATGCTTACTAGAATATAAGTAGTTTGGAAGTAGTGGTGTCATTAAAACAAACGTCTTAGAGTTCATGCTAAAAATTTCATTAACAAAATCGTTACTGAGGAGAAGGGCATGGTGAATTGATAGTTCCTATTTCTTTTCTTTCTCTTAATACATTGCGTTAATGATCATTGTGTGTCTTTTTGAGTCACCTTTTTTTTTGTATCTACACCAGTCTTATATACTTTGATCTGCAAACATTTGCTTGAAACCAATTTACTATAAAGCAAACAGATCGTCCTTAATTGGGTATATAGAGGCGTAATACAATCATGTGCATTATATTATACATCTGAACATTGCATTTTAAACACTATTAATATGTATATAAATGGCGGGGGTGCTATCGAGAGCATATTGCACTAACACGTGGGGTGCTCTCATGGCCGTACTGCAACTATATGGGTAGTAGGTGCATTTAACTGTGGCAGGTGCCTTGTTGAATCATTTTTTTTTGTATTGACTGTACTAGTTTGAATCACATAATTTGTTGATGCACAATCAAATGCCTGTGTTTTTGTATTATGTTCAATCGCATAACTGGTAGTGACATTTTGAATTCCAAAGTTTTCCATTGTTCATTATTTTTGTTTTTTTCTTTCCCTCGTTTTATCAGAATCCTGGAATCTCTGGTGTTGTTTTAGAAGATTTTGACTCCGTCTTTGTCAACAAGTTCTACCACAGTCATCTGGATGATATATGTAAGTTAATCTAGTTAATCTACGTGCTTGTCATTATTTTCATTGACCTGCTTGACTTGTTCTCTAGTCTTTCATGGCTGTCTCTCATGTCACATGCCTTCTCATTTTTATGATTAATGCAGCAAATGTGAACTCATCGGCTGTAGTTGCTGCTGCTTCTCTTATTGCCAGAACCCTTTACATACTTGTTAGTGAAACTAATGATATACAAGATTCAGCTTTGGCTGCTATAAATGTGAATATCTCACTTGTTGAACAACTGATGGGTTGCTTGTTGGACTGTAATCCTGGTCTTTCTTGTGAGTTGGTGAACAAATATATTTCACCCGCTTCAACCTGTCCAAGCCATTATGTTGGTGTTATCTTAGATGAACCTTCATCTACACCTTATCCAGGATACATTAATGATGTTCCCAGGTTCATCCGGAATTTTCTAGCTGATATAACGTCTATCCCAAGGGAGAATAATAGCTCGGGTTGTCAGCAGGGTTGCAATGGTAGGGATGAAGTTTGCATTAAAGAAGAGACTGATGGAAAGGGAGTTTGTGTTCTCTCTACAACCAGGTATTTTTCTTGTCTAAATATACTTGATCTAGCAAACGGATTTATCCTCTTGATCCTGAATTTAGGATGTCACTGTGGTGCTGTGTACAGCCATTCTGTTGCTGGTATTTTGTAGTTGTTGGTATTTTTTTGTTTCTTGAATCAGGCATGCCCGCTATCATTTAAATTTGTGCTTCTGCTACTATAATTTAATCGAGTTTTACTGCTCACTGAATTGGAATAGTTTTCTATTTATGTCACAATGAGAACACGACTGAACAAAACCATGGAAGGAGCATAAAATTCCTGCATGTTCCAACCCAAGTTCAACTACTTTGGTTAAAATGAAACTGCGGATGTATCCCTGTTTGTTTCCAGTTTCCACTATATCTTTCTAATCATTATTGCCATAAGTGTCATCCAAGGTTGCTGTCAGACTATAATCATGGCCTGACATTCTTGCCATTTTAGATTGAATATTTGATATTTTATGTATCAGATTAAAGCGGGAATTGCTGTGTATAAAATGCGATTTTGTCAAATCTCGTATTCTAGTGTACAAGGTGTTTTTCATTATTGGATTCATTTTATCAGAAACAACCCCCGAAAAACTCCACATACACGCTTGCAGGTTTCTCAATCATGCACAGAAATATTCATCAAACTTTGAAACAATTTGGATCAACCCAGTGGTTTTCTCATTGTACTGGATATGGTATCATTCATAACATGTCTTCTTAAATGGATTTTTTTCTGGGACCATTTCTAAGCTTTACGGCATAATTGGCACCTTTCTAAGTAAGCTTGGATAAACTGCATCATTTACATGTTCAGATTATTTACGTATTATTGTGCTAGGTTCCACTTTTCAGGTCTTCTATTTCTTGTTGATTTGACTTGAATAAATAGCTAAAATGATGTACTGTAATTTATCTCAATGTCCACAGGTATGTTCCAGCATATTCAACCCGGTTAAAATATGAATCAGGAGTGTGGAGTGTTTTGCCTCCTAATTCCTCTGACAACATGGGGGTTGTAGATCCTGTGTGGACAGAAAGCAACTGGAATTCACAGGGCATGCGGGTCTACACAGTCCAAATTGCTGGCTACGACCGTTTTGTTCTGTTTGGGGGTATTGCTCTGACAATCTTGGCATACCTTGCAATAGCAGTTACAAGAGCTTTTGTTGATAAGGTGATGAAGAGGGATTGACATTTTATTTATGGAAAGTAATTACTAAATTTTGTGAATCTAGGGTAAAATCAAATAGATTGATAGGCAAATTAAATAGGATGTGCTTTGTTAGGGCTGCACTCTTGTGCTTGTGAATTAAATTCCTGAATTATATGTGCATCACTGTCATTTTTTATCACTTGTATGTATGGAAATGTAATGGTAAAAATGGTCAACAGCTTCTTATGTTTGGAGAAAGAATGAGCAACATTGTTGCCTTCCGTTAACACATACTTGAGCACCACCCTAGACTGACGTCCTAAAAGAGCTCGAGCAACCAGGTTCGTACATGACCCTCATTTTGAATCAAACAAAGCCTCAAGGCAATCCGTTTGCACCCAAATATCCTTGAAACCCAGGATCCAAGCTATTGTTTTCACCTAAATATCTTTGAAACCCTAGACCCAAGTTATTTCAAAATGTAATGCTCCACCTTATTGTGGTCTATATGCAAATGGTACCAATTTCGTCTTCTGTGGAAAGTTTGACTAGGAGTACATGGAGAAGAACACCTCGATGGTGAATACTATGTTACATCACACTCTCCACTAGTCTTAGCAATGTTTAGGGACAGCCAAGGTAACTAAATCTGCCAACTATCCTCTGATTCAAAGGGTCGGCTCAAACACGAGAGTTGTAATCTTGGGTTGCTTACCACTAAGGTGAGAGGCATTGTATCTTATGGACTCACTCCTAGTAGCCTCCACTTTTCAATTCTAAATATCTCGTCACATGATGCACGTAAATCAGCCACATCGTACTCCCCTCCATCTCATTTTATTTGTCGTTTAAGGTTATGCGAGGGTATTAAGAAAATGATTGGTCATGTTAACTTTTATGGTAAAAAAGGTGGTAGGACGAAAACACCCTTCACTTTTCTCGATTGGAGCAAATGCTGGGTTATTGATAGGCTTAAATACGTTTTTACCCCCTGCAAATAGGGGGTGTTTTGCTTTTACCCCCTGCAATTTTTTTTTTTAAAAAAAACACCTTGCAAAATCCTCTTTTTTGGTTTTAGTCCTTCTGTTGGACTGACGTTACAAAAAAGCCTACGTGTCTAACGGATGTCTGATGTGGCATTTTTATTTTATTTCCTTTTATTTTAGGCTTAAATACGTTTTTACCCCCTGCAAATAGGGGGTGTTTTGCTTTTACCCCCTGCAAATTTTTTTTAAAAAAAACACCTTGCAAAATCCTCTTTTTTGGTTTTAGTCCTTCTGTTGGACGGACGTTACAAAGCCCTTCTTCTCATTGAAAAGCCCTTCTTCTCCATCTTCCCCCTTTCTTCTTCATCTTCACGCAAAACCATAGCTAAAAAAATAGAAACTCCATTATCTGATTATCTCCATCTCTCTAAATCAAAACAAGAAGCACCAGTAACTCGATAATCAAAAAAAGAAAACAAAACAAAACTCCATTATCTCCATCTCTCTAAATCTCCTTTCTTTCCCAGAAACCCATTCCACCACAACCAATCGCAACGGAGCCGCAAGTTGGCAATGGTGCTTCTAGTTATGGTGCTCCGATTCTCTCCCCTTACGACTGCTTCTTCTCTCTCTTCGGTGCCATGTTTTTTTTCTTTCACTGGTTCTATCTTTCTTTGTTGAGAAAATCATAAATCCATGTGCAAAGTGGTGTTGTTGCGGCGGTGAACAGATCTGGCTCACGTGGTCGTGGTGGTGGCGGTGGCTCCCGGAGCGGAGTGTGGTGCATTAGATTTGTACGAAGGAAGGAAGTAAGAGAAATAGAAATAGCTAAGAATAAGAATTAGGGATTTGGGAGAAAATTTCTGGGATTTCTGAGAGCCATGGCAAGGAGGCCAGAAAAAAGGAATTAGTGAATGGAGATGGGGATTTTGGAAATGGCGAATGGAAGAAGAAGAAGAGAGATTTTGGGAGAAGGGCTAACGATGGATTTTGCAGGGGGTAAAAGCAAAACACCCCCTATTTGCAGGGGGTAAAAACGTATTTAAGCCTAAATAATAATGACATGGAAACTCAGTCAGCGTTAAAAAAATTGGAAAAGGATAAAAAATGCCACATAGACGTTTTTTGTAACGTCCGTCCAACAGAAGGACTAAAACCAAAAAAGAGGATTTTGCAAGGTGTTTTTTTTTAAAAAAAATTTGCAGGGGGTAAAAGCAAAACACCCCCTATTTGCAGGGGGTAAAAACGTATTTAAGCCTTATTGATATTTTAAAGTAAGGGTATTGTTGAAAAGTAATAATAATTGTTGTATTGAGATTCTAAAGTGACAGATAATTTGAGACAAAGAAAAATAACAAACAAGACACTTAAAATGAGAAAGATGGAGTATTAGACTTCCTTCGAACTCCTCGTAATCATGATAATAGATGTACTACAATCCTTGCACTTTTCTTAGGCTAGATCCATCTTTAGTAAAAGATATTATCCAAGGGAAATGTTAAACAATAAGAAGCCTCGATGTATGAAACCGAAGAAAAGCACCGATATTTCAAATGCCGGCTATTGTGTGTAGTGTTAGCGGTCACTTTGATATAGCGTCTTTCGTTTCGCACTGAATATCAGTCCTGTATTATCCAATTATTATATCCTCGTCACTCTAAATTAGGTGATTTGTCATAATAACATCAATATATCACAAAGTAAATCATACGTCACATTGTAAATCATAAGCCTAGCAAAATCATCATTTAGCCCGATGATCATAAGATCTCAATCATTCATCTTTACACAATCAATTATCTCTTGAGGTTCAAATCTTAGCTCTATTTTTATCTAAGAGATATATCATTTGCCCAAGGTCGTAAATATCATCAATCAACCTTGGTTAATACCCTATTTAGTCCCTAAAATTTTACAAAAGTTCAATTTAGCTCTGACATTTACAATATATTAATTTAGACTCTGACTTTTGTAAAGGTGTTTCAATTTAGTTCTTACGTTATAAAGTCAGAGACTGATTTGATATATTGTAAAAGTTAGGGATTAAATTGAACTTTTATAAAATTTCAAGGACTAAATAGGATACTAACTAGTTGGTATATCCTCAATTTTTATAATTTTTATCTCTATTGAAGTTTATTAAAAAGAAAAATCACCTTAATAAATTTGAAGTAATTGAATGGTCAAAATAGTAATTGAATGGTCAAAAAATGATTAACGTGTCGGGTTTGGACAAACCCACCCGAATCTCACTCATGTGGAAGCAAAGCAGCCCACCCACCCACATCTGCAATTTCATTTTCTTCGTCTTCTTCTTCATCCATCTCCTATTCTCTTCTCTTCACCCCCCATTCCCCAACACTCCCTAAATTGAAGATTCCCTCTACGATCTGAGACCCTTCATCCTTCTAGCATTCTCACAATCAAGAAAGACGCTGATATCGCAACAGAGAACGTGAGTGAAAAGAAAATCAGAGAAAATGGGGTTGGGTTTGTTAGCTTCGAGGGCCATGAGACCCACCTCAAGGCTTCTCAATTTCCAAAACCCTAACAATCTCTTTCTCCGTACCATCGTTTCCAAACCTGAGCTTCGGAATCCCGATACCTCCGCTTCAGCGGCCCGGTCAGAGCCGATTCCCCTCGATCCCCCGCCTCGACCTCCGGTTGGCGATGCTAGGGTCCACTTCCCCAATCCTGAAGATGCTATTGAGGTGTTCGTTGATGGTTTCCCCGTTAAAATCCCCAAAGGTATGTCCGTTCTTCAGGCTTGTGAGATTGCCGGCGTTGATATCCCTCGCTTTTGCTACCACAGTAGACTTTCTATCGCCGGAAATTGCCGTATGTGCCTTGTTGAGGTTGAGAAATCACCTAAGCCTGTTGCTTCTTGCGCCATGCCTGCTCTTCCTGGTTAGCTTCATTTCATTTCCTTTTTTTTAAGAAAATATATTCGCTGTTATGATTAATTTCTGTTGATTCTGTTACTCCGGCTTTTTATGTTATTATTCATTTCTGTTGATTCTGTTACTCCGGCTTTTTATATGAGTAATGATTTTTGTGTCTGCATTGTGTTTGCCTGAGAAGTTTTATATTGTTTATTTGAGTTTGGTCATTGTCGTGATTTGAGTACTTATGCGGGTTCTGATGGTTTCTTTCTTTTACTTTGAATAGTTCTATGCGCATATAATCAAACTTAGTTGATGACTGTGTTGTTGCTTGATGTTATTACTTATTTTTTATTTTCCACTTTGTTGAATATGTTATTTGCAGATTGTAGTTTGTAGAAAATGGTGAAACTAGTGAACTTAGATCAGGTTATATATATATATATATATATATATATATATATATCTAATACATTTCCTTTTTAGTCGCCAAGCTGACATTTCAGTTTTCAGTGACTGTGTTGTTGCTTGATGCTATTACTTATTTTTTATTTTCCACTTTGTTGAATATGTTATTTGCAGATTGTAGTTTGTAGAAAATGGTGATACTAGTGAACTTAGATCAGGTTATATATATATATATATATATATATATATATATATATATATATATATATGTACATTTCCTTTTCGGTTGCCAAGTCGACATTTCAGTTTTCAGTAATAATTTATGTTTAGTTTTTTGTTAAAAATCCTTCGTGCACTTCCTTTGTCTTTTATTTTTCATACACTGATTTTCAAGTTTCCCTTTGTTGGTTATCTCCTATTATGTTGTTGCATTGTACTATATGTCATAATTCTTTCTTTTTTAAAATTGGAGAGAAATCTTGGGATAGGATTATCAGTTGTTTAGTTAGCTTTGCTGATGGCATTTATGATTTTTGATAAGATCTTACTTCTGCACTAATTTAATATTCAGACACACATACAAATATAAACACCCTTGAATTTGTTTAGATGAGGGCATGGGAATTTAAACCATTTATTTTGATTCTTGTTAAAAATTTAATTTAATGATATGTTTGTATTTAGGGATGAAAATTAAGACTGACACACCTGTGGCAAAGAAAGCTCGTGAGGGGGTGATGGAGTTTTTATTGATGAATCATCCTTTAGATTGCCCAATTTGTGATCAGGGTGGAGAATGTGATCTCCAGGATCAGTCTATGGCATTTGGTTCTGATCGTGGTCGGTTCACTGAAATGAAGAGATCTGTGGTGGATAAAAATCTTGGACCTTTGGTGAAGACTGTGATGACTCGGTGCATTCAATGTACAAGGTCAAAACTGGACAAAACTTCCTTTTTTCTGCAAACTTAATTATCTTTACTTGCGGATCTTGATAAATATGCTACACATTGGAAGTCAGAAACTCATCATGACTTTTTACTTCTATCAAGTACTTTAAAATTAATATTTATTTTGTCTATGTATGTGATATTCTTGTAATGATTAAGGACCTCCTTGCACTGCATAATTTTGTTTAAAATGAAGCAGTTGTAATTATGATAGTTTTTGAGGGGAACTTACAGGTCAACTTAATTTGCAAACGATGAAAATGACATTCTGGGGTGATAATTTAGTCTGATTGAATTCTTCACTTGATCTTATCAATGGCCAGCTAAGATTTCTTAGTTTTAGGTTTATTGACATTTGGTAGTAGTAGGTGTTGGCAATTTTGCAAAACCGAATCTTCAACATTTAGGAGACATGCTCTTTTTGTTGTCACTTAAATGCTATATGTATTGTGAAACATTGTTATCTGAGTGCTTAAAAGGATCTGGTTAAATATCTATTTCTTCCAACAGGTGTGTTAGATTTGCATCAGAGGTTGCAGGGGTTCAGGATCTTGGCATGTTAGGTCGTGGCAGTGGAGAAGAGATTGGAACATATGTTGAAAAACTTATGACAAGTGAACTTTCTGGAAATGTGATAGATATATGTCCTGTTGGAGCACTCACTTCAAAACCTTTTGCATTTAAAGCCCGGAATTGGGAGTTGAAGGGTACAGAGACCATTGATGTCACTGATGCTGTTGGATCCAATATCCGAATTGATAGTAGAGGACCTGAAGTTATGCGCATTCTTCCTCGTTTAAATGAGGTTAGATTCTGGTGAAAAATGTTTTATTGAACTGTTTTTGGTTGCCAAAACATCGATTTCCTTTGTTGTTCTTACCATTATTTAATTTCTGTAAGAAAAACCATTGTTCGAAGCTTGCTGGTGCTTAGGGAGTATTGTCCTGTGGTTTCATAGTATGGGTTAATTTGGAAAAAGAATTTTTGTTCATTAAGTTGACCTACAACCTCAGTAATTGATACTTATTCTTAGAATTTTGGGTTTGAGCCTAAGTCAACCCTAAAATCTAGCTTTTGGGTGAGTCATGAGTGTTTCCTCACACTTATAACCCCACTATTGAGGCCATATAATAATTCAATGTGGGACTCCAGTGTGTTATCATATTAAATTTTTTGGGTTTGGGCCTAACTCTGCCCAGAAGCTTGCTTGTGGGGGTGAGGATTGACCCTCACTTATAACCACTATTGGATTGTGGGACTCCAACACTTATTAAAGAGGATATCAGTTAATTTCAGCCTTGATCTATTTATTTGGTTCTGGACCTTATTTTTTCCTTGCATTACAACAATACTGCTATGAGATAAGTTAGTTGATTGTCCAAATGCTTGGCGGTGAATCAACATTTTATAGAGACTAGTGAGGAGTCCAGTGAGGATTAATCTTTTGGTATCAAGGGATGTGATTTATTGTTCTGTGGGTTAATTTATTGTGCTTAGTTTGGCAGATTGTTTCATATCTTTAGGCAGGCTTATTGGAAATCTTGGTGCTACTACTGGGGAAGCTCATATTTTAGGAGTTCTGCACTGGTAGGTGCTGGTTTCTGTTCATAGTTTGCTATTGAAGCTCGTTCTGCTTTCCCATTGCAGGACATAAATGAAGAGTGGATTTCGGACAAAACTCGCTTTTGTTATGATGGTTTGAAGAGGCAGAGGTTAAATGATCCTATGATTCGTGGTCCCGATGGTCGCTTTAAGGCTGTAAACTGGCGTGATGCCCTTGCTATGATAGCAGAGATTGGGCATCAAGTTAAACCAGAAGAAATTGTTGGAATAAGTGGCAAACTTTCTGATGCTGAGTCCATGATTGCACTAAAAGATTTCATAAACAGGATGGGGTCAAATAATGTGTGGTGTGAAGGCATTGGTGAAAATACTAATGCTGATTTCAGATCAGGATATATTATGAATACTAGCATTGCTGGTCTTGAGAAAGCTGATGCTTTCTTGTTGGTTGGTACCCAGGTATGCCTCTAATTAATTTTTGTCTCTAACTTATATGTTACGGGTAATCAAATTTCCTGTTTTGTTGAAATTCCATTCCTTTTCAGCAATACCTTGATGATTGCACTGGATTTGATAACTGTTGTTTTGGGGATTTTTGGGCATGGGGAAAGTTTCACTGAAGAAAAGTTAAGACTATTCAGCAATATAGCTTTTTTAATTATTTTTTTGGATGAGCTCATCAACTTGTTATAACTAATACTGGATTATTCTATGCATGCATGTCGGGCGTTTCTCTGATTATCTTGTGTACTTCTCAAATTTGCAGCCACGGGTGGAAGCTGCTATTGTTAATGCCAGAATACGCAAGACTGTCAGGTCAAACCAAGCCAAGGTTGGGTACATTGGGCCTCCTACTGATATCAACTATGATCATCAACATCTTGGTACTGGCCCTCAAACACTACTTGAAATTGCTGAGGGCCGCCACGCATTTTCCAAGACTATTTCAAACGCCAAAAACCCTGTTATCATTGTTGGTGCTGGGATCTTTGAGAGGAAGGACCAAGATGCAATTTTTGCAGCTGTTGAGGCGATTGCGAAACAGGGTAATGTTGTCAGACCTGATTGGAATGGCCTTAATGTATTACTTCTCCATGCTGCCCAGGCTGCTGCACTTGACCTTGGACTTGTGCCCCAATCTGAGAAAAGCCTTGAGTCTGCAAAATTTGTATATTTGATGGGAGCTGATGATATCAACCTAGAAAAGATCCCGGCTGATGCTTTTGTTGTTTATCAAGGTCACCATGGTGACAAAAGTGTTTATCGTGCTAATGTCATTTTGCCAGCAGCAGCATTCAGTGAGAAGGAAGGTATCTATGAAAATACTGAAGGATGCACACAGCAAACATGGCCTGCAGTTCCAACAGTCGGTGACTCTAGAGATGATTGGAAGATTATTCGAGCTCTCTCTGAGGTAGCCGGGGTGCGTCTGCCCTACGATACAATTGGGGCTGTTCGTGACCGGATTAGGACTGTAGCCCCAAACCTCGTGAACGTGGATGAGAGAGAGCCAGCTGCATTGCCATCTTCACTGAGACCAACCTTCACTGAGAAGGTGGATCCAACTCCATTTGGAATTGCTGTTGAGAATTTCTATATGACTGATTCCATTACCAGGGCATCAAAGATAATGGCTCAATGCAGTGCTGTGCTGTTGCAGAAATAAGCATGGATTTTTTATTTTTTTGGTTTAAATAAAAATGCGGAAACATTATTTTTTTGTTTTCCTGGCCAGGCAAGACCTTGCATTCCCAAGCTTCTACGTTGGAAGTACCCAATACCTTTAAATTAGGCTTTATCTATTCCATTTGTATTATGCTGTGTAAAAGCACCTCTTTAGAACTGTTGCCATATACAATTTGGGTTATCCGACTGATTGTGAAAGTTAACTAGTCTAAGGTTTATGAGAATCTAAGCAGTAATGACCTGTTGTATGCATTTGTAATAAAAACCAATGATGTCTATCTTTACGATTTGTGAAGACCATGCCTTTGATTTGGAAGTTGAAACCTTGAGTGGAAGCATAAGCATTCTAAAACAAATACATCAATCAAGGTCAGACAACATTTTTCTTATTTCATTACATCATCAAATTTATCCTGCCCAGAGTATTTGCTAGTTGCAACACAAAAACGTGTTGAGGGAATAAAACTTCATACAGTACTGTTAATATTCTCAATACAGTACTGTTATGGGAGTTACTTCTGCACCTTTGAACATGAAGAGATACCAGCCTCATCATATGAGCGGTCCCAATTCTTCCCATCAAAATGCTTGATTTCTATGTGTGTCAATGTTCCCGGATCAACACACTTGAATGTAACTGCAACCCCATCTGGGTTTGAACGTGGATAATAGAATGAAGTTATACCACAGATTTTACAGAATGTGTGCTTTGCAGTGTGAGTCCCAAACGTGTAAGTTGTAAGAAAGTTCAAGGAATCTCCCAAAAGCTCAAATTTATCAGCAGGTACAATAAAATGAGTATTAGCTCTCATGTAACAGTTTGAGCAGCTGCAATCCCATGCCACCACACTTGAAGGAGCTACCACTTTCCACCTTACACTCTTACAATGACAGCCTCCACTATGCACCACTGCTTCAGCATCCATTTCAGAATTCTGAACAAACAATGATTATCAGTATAACAGTATAACCAAGATTCATGTTGCTAGTAAAACAATGATTATCTGTGTCTGTGTTGGCAGCACCAACACTGATACAGATACCAAACATGACACTTATACTAGACATGATAATACTTTCAGAAAATAGAAGTGATTGAATATAAACACACGTGTATGTGTCATGTTGAACACCAGACATGCATTCAATATGAAGTGTCCATGGTACATAATTTAGTACCACTTCAAAGAACTTTCCATTTTCAGCTTGCTAACCCTAACCCCGATACTTCTTAACCTCTATCATATTAACAAGAATTTTATCAGATTCTCAACACTAGCTATTCATGCTGGGAAACAAATAAATAGGAAAAGAAATGTTGGTTTAAATTCAAACAAAAACAAAAAAATTTATATGAATCAAAGAGAATGCTAACAAACAAAAGAACTATCATTAACAAGTAGAATAGAAACCTATGGAAGAAGCAGAACTCTTAACAATAACCAAACGGTGACCGATTAGAGTTATTTACAGAAAATAAAAATGGAGTACCTCACCTGATCGGATCGTATGGCTGCTGGAATTTGACAGCTTTATTTATTAGATTAGATGAGGTGAACAACTTCGACTTTGTATTTTCATTCTTACAATTGATGTACACAACATTATTAATTATTATTTAATCTGGCACGTACTTTGAGACAAGTTTCAGTATTTTTTGTTTTATCACTTCGGTTAATTACTCTCTTATTTTAATTCATTGTTTTAATAATTAAATTTATTTTTTATATTTGACAAATTAAAAATTATAAATATTAGACTAACAAATAACTGGTAGTGAGATAATAGAAATAATTCAACTTTTTTTTGTCAACAATAGAAATAATTAAACTAATTTTTTTTTTGGTCAAAAAATAATTAAACTAAATGAAGTGTTATGGGTTTGTTGGGTACACCTAGTTAGTTTGGGCTGTGGTTATTGATTAGGATAAAAAAAGGGTTGCTATATGCACTATCCTGTTTTACCTAACACATCCTCATGGCTGTATTTTATTTTGGAGTTCACATTAACTTTTTTGGAAGCTAATTTCTCAAATGTTTATACCTTCAAAATATTTAACTTTTAAACTATTTATACATTCTAGAAGTTACTTCCAAAATGTAAAAAATGTGTTCCAAAATAGGGCTGGACACAAGGTCGGGTTGTTTGAATTCGAGCCCAAAACCCCCCCAATCTGGCCAAATCGCAGTTCTGCATCTTGGGTCCAATTTCGTTTATTTGAGCCTTCGGTTTTGACGCGTTCAAAGTTTGGACGGATTATGGATTCCTTCGGGTGGGTTACCATGGATTTGGCCCATGTTGGAGCCAGTGATATTTTATGACCCAATTTAGTTTCCTAAGGCATTTTTTAAGCGTTTTTTTCCCAACTTTCAGAGCCTATTTTTTACGTTGCATGTTTTTGGCCCAATTTAGTTTCAATTAATTGTAAAATGTTAATTTTAATGGCCCATTTTCCTCTTAAATTCATTTTAAATATCAAATAGTTCGTAGAGGGCAACTTTTCAGAGGGCAATTTTTGCACTAAATTAATGTCAAATATCAAATAGTTCTTCTAGAATTAGAAACTAAAAACATTGTAAATCTGATTCCATTCAAAGCATTCTATTTATACAAATACAAGCTATTTTACATGGAATTCCAAGACGTTTTTTTTAATATTTTGAATTAACTTTGAGAATGTACTAATAATAGTCAGGAAGTTATCTTTTTGGAAATTTTTGTCAAAGTTAAATCTTTGAAAGGTGAAACAAACAAGCCTTAAATATGTTGATTAAATCTTTATTCAATTCAGTTTTGTTCCTAAACAAATCGTTCTTTTAACACTTCTAGAATGTGTTTGTTTAACTTTTAAAATAAATCAAGATTATATATGATTATATGGAGAAACAACTTTGGATAGTATTTGTTTGAATAAAAATATGTTACACTAGATGATGGGGAGTGTAATGAGAAAGGTATGGAGATACTTTATAAAGTTTTTGTTGATGTTAGAGTATGTGAACTTGTTGGAACAGAAGGCTCGTGGGATCTCAAGTGTTTAAAAGTTTATATTCCCTTTGATCTTGTCTCCAGAATTCATCCTTTACCACCCCAAAAGTTGGATTATGGTGATGATGTGAGATTGTGGCCATGTAACAGTTTCGGTGAGTTCCTTATTGCTAGCGGTTTTCATCTTATTTCAAATTATGTTGTGACACCAATTAATCCTCTTTGGGCTAAAGTTTGGAAGATTCAAGCTCCTGAGAGTGTTAATGTATTTGTTTGGCTTCTGGTACATGACAGACTGTTAACTAACTCAAGGAAGAATGCTATTGGTCACTGGTTAGCGACGGTTTTTTCCGTCGCTATGGTACTGATGGGCAATTACGGTCGAAGAGTTACCCAAAGCCTATTCTGTCGGTAATTTCCGACGATTCTTTTCAAAAGTTGTCAGTAATTATTACTGATCCGCTCGTTTCCGATGGGTATTTTTTCGTTGGTAATCCGTCAAAAAATGGTCATTACCAACAATTTTTGTACACTTTCAACGGCTTTTGACCATCGGTAATGAACGATTTTCTTGTAGTGACTTCTTCTTTCGTGTCACTATATAAATTATGGGGGCTGATTTATGTCACTTTATAATATTTTTAGCTAAACACGTGGTCTAATCAATCTTCCCCCACTCCACCCGTTTAGTTATCTCTTGAGTGCAATTTTCTATTTATAATTCTTTAGGTGAAACACTTAATTCTATTCTAAACTTTTTATATTGATTTACAGTGACCCAAATTAAATCCCAACAAGAAAGGGAAGGGAAGGGAGTGGGGGAACAAGTGCATACCCATTCGGTAGTGTGCCACTGTGCTTTGAGAAGGATATGGAACAAAGCACATGGTGGTGACCTTAACAACACCTTTTTCTTCTTGAGTCTCTTCTGGACCCCATAGTTATGAATATTAGTAGGGCCCTTTGCTGGTTATAGCTTCTATAGTGCAACTTCTACAGGACCCCATATTTATGGTACAACATCACAATTATTCAACTTTGAGCTGGATTCACATGCCTAAGTTTTCATCTAGTGTCATTTTCTTATTTTTTGCCTCTTAATTCCGGAGTTGGGATTAACTCTATTCATGGAAGTGGCTCTTGGCCATGACTAGGTCGCCAAAGAGTCTCTTCTATGAATAGAGTGTCGATTCTTTGAGTGTACTTTTAGAAGATATGAGTTTTTGATATGGGGAGTCTACTATTCTTAGTTTTGAGGATACCCACCCCTTCCCAGTAGAATATTACTTGTTTTTTTTTTGTCCGTAGGTGAAGTGACAACTGCAACATGAAACTCACACACACAATTGCGAGATTCTAGGCTCGAACCATAGACATGATATACAACCTAACCATTTCGAATTTGCGTATTGTGCTAGGCCTTACGGATATTTAAATTTCGATTTTGGCCTTTTGATGTATAGCCATGTGTGACCTATTATTCCTCAAACAAATATTATACTAATTGAATAAAATATATTTGCCTTTTTCAAAAAAGAAGTCAGCAAATTAACTCGATAGACCTGACTTGATACTAAATATTTTTAATAAAATTTAAAATACAAACTATCTGATCTTGATCGAACAGTATTCATATGCATTGACCACATGACACCAAGGTTTAATTGTTGCTCCTAAGTCCTAACCCAAATCCCTTAATCTTCTTTTATGAGTTCTTTGCAGCTTCTCCTCTTTTGATGTTAATTATGAGTAATGACAAAAGAGGTGTTAGATCAAATCATCTAACCATGCATATGCAATTCTAAAAATATCTTTAAGAAGCTATAAAGACATTGATTGAGCCGATCCGCGATACATTGATTGAGCTTTTATTTTTTGGCTACCTGTCTATGGTTCTCAGAAATTTGAGTACCTAGTCCCACTTACAGAGCTACGAATTATATCACACGTTTTAATTGCTACATGGATATATATATATATATATATATATATATATATATATATATATATCATAAGGAAATTAAAGTAATTGAATTGATTGAAGTTACCTTAAGGAAAGGAAAGCAGAGTGTGCGATTGATTGCGGAAAGGAAATCGTATTTAAACTGGAAAATTTTAAAAGACTTATATCTAAAAGCTTGTCTTACAACTGGGGCGGATTCGCCTTATAAAGAAAAGAAAAATGCTTACTATTTAAGCCGGTAAAAAGCTACTGTTACATTCGGTAGCCTGTGAAGAAAATGACAAAAATCATTATTAATGCCGGGTACGCTTCTGTGGGCCCCATAGGCGCATTTATAATGACAAACGACAAAAACTTTAAAAAAGTAAATAGTAAAGGGCATTATAATTGCCTAGGTGGCCGACAAAGTGGTCGACAGATTACAGAGTAGTTTGGCCGGTCATGTATTATTGGCCTTGTGACGTCATGGCTGACGATTGGAGTTTTGTCCTCTTCCTTTCTGGGCCATTGATTGGATCATGGCGTCCCAGAAGTCTTCGGGAGTAGGGTCCTCCTCAGCTTGGGATTCCCCGGCTAAGCAATCAAGGGCATCTGAGTCTATTGATGCTTGCGACGAACTGGTCTTCATTGACACTGCTTCATTATTGAATTGGAAGTTTTTAAAAAATTGTTCTTTCATATAATCAAGGGTCCTGACCATGATTTGTTCCTCCGTTTCATTAGGGTGTAGTCTTTTAAAGTAATTCTTTAAGTTGGCTACTGAGAGCTCTTGGGAATCTTGGAACTTTGTTTTGCACTGGTCATCAGCTATGGCTGTCTCAACCTTGGCTTTGATATTTTGGAGGTCCTCGGTGGCCATTTTAGCCCACCATTTATAGAAGAAATTTCTCCTAAGCACAGGAATATCGTGCCTGTCTTGTGTTATGGTAATAGTCCACCTCCATATCCATGGGATTTGGAATTTAATAAAATATAGGCATGGGCCTTGTCCTGTAATCATCTTAAAAGTATTTTTCAGAATTAAGGGGCTGTGGTGACACCAGTCATCATATAAGCGGAGTAGATCTACTGGTAAAATTTCCAAGGAAGGACCAAATTTGATCCACCAGTTAAAAAACCAATTTGGTATGGGTCTATCAACCACTTCTGGGTTGATGCTGAAGAACCAAGAATGTTTGTTCTTGGGATTTTGATAATAAAATGCCAATGAGAAAGCCTGGATATAATCCCAGTAATTGAAATAAACATATTTACCTTCGGCAATTTTTATTGCCTTTTCTCCATTGGGGTTCAGTCCCCATTCTCTGGGTGATAGTACCTTATTGATATGGCACTTGCTGAAGTTTATAAAACTTTCTGGGTTATTATTCTGGTGATGGTGAGTAATTGTTACTGATTCAGTGACTAATAATAGTACCTCCAGGTGAGGTCTAGACTTACCATAAAGTCCAGGATATCCTCTAGATTCGAGATATCTTGTTTTGATTGACCACCCATCATTAGGGGCTAAGTCTATATCTTCTTTTTCGACATACATGATGTCTTCTGTAACAGGATTTTCAAGATATTCTGTTACTTCTGTTGGTTCACTGACCATTGCCTCTTTGTAAGACGTAGTCTTACTTGATGAGGAAGAAAGTATATCTTCTTTTCTTAGAGGTGCAGGCAATTGCTGCAAGTTTCTTGTCCTATGGACTGTAGTCCAATCCCCTATTAGAGGAATGTTTGATTCTTGGTAGGGCAACATATTGTTGCTCCCACGTCCTCGGCCACGGCCATAGCCACGACCTCTTCCCCTATTGGGGATAGTCATTCACCCTGCAAAAATTCACGGGTCAAATAGTCAGCAAGAGAATTATTTTCTCCTTTAATATATTGTATATCAAATTCGAAAGCCGACAATTGTGCTTGCCAATTGGCAAAGATTTGTTTTGCCACTAAATTTTTTACATCTTTCTCAATTATTGACTTGGCAGAGCTGCAGTCAATTCTGAGTAAAAATTTTTCATTTAGCAAATCATCTTGAAATTTTGAAATGCATTTTATAATGGAAAGCATTTCTTTTTTAATGGTCGAGTATTTCGACTGGGTCGGATTCCATTTTCCTGAAGTAAATCTCACCAGTTCTTCTTTGGAACTATTGGGATTTACTTGTTTTAGGATACCACCATAACCTAAGTCTGAAGCATCTGTTTCAACTATTTTAAAGAATTTAGGATTTGCTAAATTTAAGCAAGGTAAACATTTTACTTTGGCTTTAATTCTTTGGACAGCTTGGGAATGTCTTTCTGTCCAAGGCCCTGGGTTCTTTCTGAGCCTATTGTATAAAATGGCTGTGTCTTGTGATAGGTCCTCATAATAATCTGAGATATAATTGAGACTCCCTAAGAACCTCTGAAGTTGTTTCTTTTCAGAAATAACATTGGGAAATTTGGAGGCAAAGTCTATGCTCCTACTAATAGGAACTATCGTTCCTTGGTCTATCTCATGGCCTAGAAACCTAACCTTTGTTTGGAAAAGCTTCATTTTTGGGGCAGAAATAACTAAGCCATTATGCTTGACCAAACCTTTGAAAATTTTCAAATGTTTTGTGTGTTGGTCAATACTTTTGGAAAAGACCAAAACATCATCTATGTAGACAATTATGAAATCAGAGTAGGCATTAAAAATGTCATTCATAATATTTTGAAACTCTGAAGGGGCATTTTTTAGACCAAAGGGAAGGACATTCCACTCGAAGTGTCCAAAGGGTACAGTGAAGGCTGTTTTATATTTATCAGCTTCACTTATCTGGATTTGCCAGTAACTGACTTCATATCGAATTTTAAAAAGATTAGAGCATCGCTTAATCTGTCTAAAAGATCCTTTTTATTAGGGATAGGATACCTGATCCATTTCAACACCTTATTAAGGGGTTTGTAATTAATAACTAGTCTAGGAACTCCTCGTTCCTGCTCAGCATTCTTGTTTACATAGAACGCTGTACAGCTCCAGGGAGACTTAGAATTTCTAATCAGCCCTTTTTGTAAGAGAGAACCAATTTCTCTTTTGCATAGGTCAAGGTATTCCTTGTTCATTTGGGCTGATCTGGCCTTAGTAGGGATCTGGTTTTCAATGAAACCGTCCTCATAGGGCAAGGATATAACATGCTGCTTTCTATTCCAGAAAGCATTAGGAAGGTCATTGCAAACTTCTGCAACAAATTGTTGTTCGATGGCCTTAATTTGGCTCTTAATGTTATCTTTGTCGAGTTGCTCACTTATATTGAGTAAGCTCACTTCTTCCTTAAGGAAGCATATTTGCTTCTCTTTATTGAGGAGAATATCCCTTACCTCGTTTAGCATCTTGACATGAGGATCAGTAATGAATTTGAAAATGATTTTTTTGTCATCTATAATAGTGGTGATTCCACTCTGGTCAATATTTATAATAGGCATAATATTATGTAAGAAGGGGGTGCCCAATATAATCCTGTGAGTCAAATTTTTGACTAGAATAAAAGACGTCGGTAAGCAAATATTTTGGTTACAAATATGGGTATTTGAAAGTTTATATTTAACTTGTAATTTGTCGCCTCCAGCTTGTGTGAGGGCTTGAGATGTTTTTGAAAAGTATTTGGTAGGGATGATCCCTTCCTGAATGCAATTTAAATCTGCTCCACTATCTATGAGAGCAATTTCATTTTCCAAAATAAATTTTTTACTAACCATTAAAGTAATTTTGACAAACCATTTTTGTGAGGTTACCCTGTCTAAGAGAGATAAATAATTGCTATCACTAGGGGGGATTTCCTCTATTTTTTCTGGTCCTTCTAATATAGTGATCCTTTGGTGTAGGATATTATTGTTTCTTTTGATCTGAGCAATCTCAGATTTTAAGAGATTTATCTCTCTTTTTAAGTCCATGATGGAGACAGGTGTCTCTTTCACATTAGACTGGGTAAACCTAGACATCACCTCACTGATTTGGTAGGGTGCCTCTATGATCAGGGGGGACTCTTTTCTGTCATTTTCTTTTATCAGAAAATTGATCATTTTTCTTTTCAGATTGTTATCTGAAATTGTTTCTAAAGCCTTTAAGGCTTCATCCTGCTCTGCGGTGAGAACATTTAAGCCGTTCATATCGACAATGGATTTCCAGTAATTTAATTCATTACACTGACAGTCATTGTCTGTGGAAGACGAATCGGTTGAGGATTCGTATATGATTCCTATATCCTCATCTGAGGACTCCCTTTCTGACTCAGAATCGGCTAATAGGACTTTTTCTAACTGGATTTTTAACTGCTCATCCTTAATTTCGTTAAGGGCTTTCTTGGTCCAACATTGGTTGGCGTAGTGTCCTACCTTGCCACACTTGTGGCAAGTTATATCAAGGCTTTTGGCCTTTCTCTTCCCCTTTGGGACGAAGGGTTTTTCCTTGGGTCTATTGTAGAACCTTTTTCTATATTTCTTCCTATTAGGAGTTTTGTAGGGACTTCTGTAAGGATTCTTGGTCCTGTCCTTATAGTCCTTATAGGGTTTATTTTTCCCTGGCTTTTTCTTCTGCTTATTGGTTCCTGGGGGTTTCTCTAGGTCAAAAGCAAATTGTTCGCAGAATTCACCTAGTTGGTGCTTCTCAGAAAGCTTTTGCTTTTTGAGTTGATTCTTGAGTTTTATGTCATTGCACAAGGCTAATCCTTCACTAATGCAATTACTAATGATCTGGCCATATGTCAGGTCAGCATAATTTATGTTTATGCCATCATTCCTATTTCTTAGGGACTGCCGAATCTTTTCGGCAAATAGATATGGTAACCCATCTACGAACTTGGATTTCCAGTGGATAGAGTCAGGGTTTTTTAGTTGGAAAACCCTGGACAAGAAGGTGTCCTTATACCACCTAAAGTGGGCTAAGGAAGGACATCTTAGGTTCTGGAGGAGGGTTTGTAATTTCTCTCCTATCGATATGTTGGTTCCTACAAAATGCTGTAGGATGGATAGGCAAAGGGTATAGACGGCGTCCTCTTCGCCAGTGGTTGTATGATGGCACTGCCGCTAGTTTCTAGCTTGATTTCTTTCTTATGGGATAAGATTTCCCTTTTTTGACTATCGTTTAGGTAGTGGTCCCACCATCCTCTTAGTTGGCCGACAAAGCCAGTGACTATAAAGGAAGCTATAGAGCTGTCATTATTGCCCTGTTGCTTACAAACAGTAGAGTACATGATCATTCTGTGTACGGTGTCTATGATCTGTTTATCACCTAGACCATCTATATTCCATTCATAGATAGATTTTCCAGAGTATGAATTCTGGAATGGTTCCGTTTCCTCAAAAAGTAAATCTTGAGGTGAGGGCCTTTTGTAATAATATTTTTCTAAGGACTTATTCGTATAGATGGGATTGACTTCAGCAACATCGTTGATGTGCTGGTTACTAAACATCTTAGTGAGTTCATCAATATTACTAACTTCCTCACTATCTTCAGAAGTCTCTGAAGTATTTCCAGAGGTATCCTTTTGGGATAAGACATTTAAGCGTAAATCCTTTAGCTTCTGCTCAAGGATACGCGTGAATTCAGTGTTGTCATTATCCATTCTAAAGCCTTCTATGGGAATAGGGGGCTGGATGAGAGGGACATCCTTTATAATAGGAATGGCCTCTGCAGATTTTTCTTTGCTCAGCTGGTCAACTATGGTTTTTTGCTGGGCAATTTGTTTTTCGACAAGACTCCTTAAAGACGATAAGTCTTTTTCCAAGGAGGTAAATTGTTCTGCAAAGCATAAAAGAAAAGTATTTGTATAATTTTGGGACCTTATTATAGAGTTTAACTCCCTAATAGTCACCTGATCATGTTCAACCTTTTGAAGGGTGAAAAGAGCTCTAGCCTCAGCATCCTTGCCAAGGGTTATAGCCTGTTTCGGAGGAAATGGGGAAATTATCTCCTCTCCGTTTACTGTCTTCCAAGAATTTGACTGTAAAACAAGAATTTCCTGGCTGACTTTGTTAACAAAATGGCCTATAAACCATTTAACAAAAGGGATATAGTTTTGAGTTATTGCTAACTCGTCATAGTAAATATCTTTGAAACTTTTCAAAACAGGAGGGGAAAAAGTTTTGAAATACCATTTTCTAAATTGGAAATATCTTTCGTGTTGGAACTCATCATTATTGACGAGTCCTCTCATAGCACTTCCTGGGTTTAAATCCATTAAATACCAAAACTCATTTCGGACTGGGTAGGTGATTGCCTACTATGGGAAGCGGTTCTTTGGTAGACTCCGTGAGGGATTTTATTCTCACTAATTCTTATGTGTTCTATCGTCTCTATCTCTTCTTCTACTTGGGAAGTAGAAGCCCTGTTTGTCTCGCTAGGATTTCTAGCAAGTTCACTGGGTGTGGTGTAGTAATTACTAATAGAGTGCCTAGAAGACATAGTCCTAGGTATCCTAGCAATCCTATTAGAACTGAATTTTATTTCTATGTCTCCTTCAGTATTCTGAACGATCTGGTCAATATCCTTATTTAGGATAGGTTCAGGCTCTATGGCTTGGGGTAAGGACCATGTTTCTGGGAAGTTTATTTCATTCCATCTAATTAACCTATTGGTAACTATATTAGATGTTAATAGATTTGTCTAGACAAGGGTTGTTGTTCCAGGGAAGGATACTTGCTTAACTTTTGGGTTAAGTGTGTTTAACACCTTATAATAGACTCTGTAGCATATTGCTATAATCTCACTACCTGGCTTAAAGTTATAGCCATTAGTGTGTATGGTGAGTTGTAAAGCATCAAGGATATTTTTATCGGTTAGGGACAAACTTAGATTAGGAGATACGTCAAAATAGACGGGTCCGTGGCACAAGCTGGTTTCTATTAAAGCAGCTAAGGATGACTTGAAGTCTCTACTTCTGCCATCTCTAACATACGCCATGATGCTAGAATCTAAACCTAGCAAAGTTAAAGGTTTAAAAGCTATTTGGACAAGGCCTACATGTATAAAGTTGTAGTCCTTAAAGGGAGCTAAGTCCCTCTTACTTAGCAAATTTATGGTCTGGGTATTTCCAGAGATTTGTATGGTCTGTTCTATGGTTTTAACAGCATACCTGGAGATAACATCAAACATTCCAAACCTGTATATTTGTTTGGAGGGTACGGACGGTATTGTCCACTTGTTTAGCTGATCCAAATTTTTTGGATATTCAGCTAACTCCTCATTCTTAACAGAATTTTCTTGATGATTATAATCATCCAGTTCCATAGTATGATGGTGCTAAGGCAGTTGTGGCTAGTCGGATAACAGAACCAGATCCTCTTGGGCTAGTTGGACTTATGGACTTATCTTTTTCTCAAAATCATTTTGTCGTCTTTGCAAACAGTAGAACTGTTTTAACTATCAACCCGAAGGGATAGAAGGATTTCTCCTAAATCAAAGACACCAAATGGTTTTTAGCAAAAATTTTCTATTCTGAAAAATCACCTTAACATCCCCTTCTCCTCGGGAAAAAATGGTGATATAACAAAGAAAAACACTAAAAACACTTTGAGTCAGTAATAGATACGTGGCGTTGTTTTGCTGAAATCAAGCCTTCATTAAACACTATTCTTAAGAACAGAGTGTTTAATTATCCAACAAATGTTGGGTGCTTAGGTACAGCTATTCCAGCCTATATACCATTACCATGTTTACGACCTACCACAACTAGCTATTTAGCTAATAATTGACATTGAAAAAATTACCTTGAAGGAGAGGGAGGAAAAGAGTGCACAAAACCAACGGAAGACTTGGAGAGTAATGGAAAGAGAGGATATGTGTAAGAAGAGAAGAGTTTTTTGTTATTTCGAAGTTATGCTTACAAGAGAGGCAGATATGCCTTATATAGAGAAAGCAAAGGCTTACTATTTAAGCCGGTAAAAAGCTACTGTTACATTCGGTAGCCGGTAAACAAAACGACAAAAATCATTATCAATGCCGGGTACGCTTTTGTGGGCCCCATAGGCACATTCATAATGACAAATGACAAAAATAAAAAAGCAAATAGTAAAAGCATTATTTTGCTTTTGACTTAATTGTCTTCACGGGATGTTTTGGTAGAAATCATTGATTTGGTGATGTCATGGCTTGCATCACTGATTTGATGATGTCATGGCTTGCATCATTATTTTTGTTATTTTCCCTTCTTGGTCTGTTGAGTCATAGACTGGATCATTGCATCCCAAAAATCTTCGGGAGTTGGGTCTTCCTCTTCCTGAGATTCTCCGGCTAGGCAATCAAATGCATTTGAGTCCATTGAACCTTGTGATGAGCTAGTCTTCTTAGAAAAATCTTCTTTTTTAACTTGGAAAGTTTTAAAGAATTGGTTTTTCATATGGTCAAGAGTTCTGACCATGATTTGCTCCTCAGTCTCATTAGGGTGAATTTTTTGGAAATAATTTTTTAGATTGGCTATTGAGAGCTCTTGAGAACTTTGTTCTTTTGTTTTACATTGGTCATCAGCTATTGGCGTTTCGACCTTGGCCTCTATGTATTGGAGGTCTTCAGTAGCCATTCTGCTCCACCATTTGTAGAAGAAATTTCTTCTAAGAACAGGGATATTGCAACTATCCTGGGCTATGGTAATAGTCCATCTCCATATCCATGGGATCTAGAATTTAATAAAATATAAACATGGACCTTGTCCTGTAATCATTTTAGAAGCATTTTTCAAGATCAAGGGGCTATGATTGCACCAATCATCAGATAAGCGAAGTAAATCTACTGGTAAAATTTCCAGGGAAGGGCCAAATTTTACCCACCAATTATAAAACCAATTTGGTATAGGTTTCTCAACCACTTCTGGGTTGACACTAAAGAACCAAGAATGTTTGTTCTTTGAATTTTGGTAATAAAAAGCTAATGAAAAAGCTTGGATATAATCCCAATAGTTAAAATATACATATTTTCCTTCGGCAATTTTTATTGCCTTTTCTCCATTAGGATTTAATCCCCATTCTCTGGGTGATAGTACCTTATTAATATGGCACTTGCTGAAGTTTATAAAACTTTCTGGGTTATTATTATGATGGTGATGGGTAATAGTCACTGATTCAGTGGCTAATAATAAAATTTCCAAATGGGGTCTGGACTTACCAGAGAGTCCAGGATATCCTCTTGATTCGAGGTATCTTGTTTTGATTGACCATCCATCATTAGGGGCCAAGTTTATGTCTTCTTCTTCGACATGCATAATGTCTTCTGTAACAGGGTTTTCAAAATACTCTGTTACTTCATGAGGTTCATTAACCGTTGCCTCTTTGTAAGATGGCGTTTTACCTGTTGAGGAAGAAGGAATATCTTCTTTCCTTGGGGGCGCAGGCAATTGCTGCAAATTCCTTGTCCTATGGACTGTAGTCCAATCCCCTATTAGAGGAATGTTCATTTCTTGATAGGGCAACATATTGTTGCTCCCACGTCCACGGCCACGGCCATAGCCACGACCTCTTCCCCTGTTGGGGGTAGTCATTCTCCCTGCAAAAATTCGCGGGTCAAATAGTCAGCAAGAGAATTATTTTCTCCTTTAATATACTGGATATCAAATTCAAAGACTGATAATTGGGCCTGCCAATTTGCAAAAATTTGCTTTGCTACAAGATTTTTAACATCTTTTTCTATTATTGATTTAGCTGAACTACAATCAATTCTTAGCAAAAATTTTTGATTCAATAAATCATCCTGAAATTTAGAAATGCATTTAATAATGGAGAGCATTTCTTTTTTAATAGTCGAATATTTCGACTGAGTTGGATTCCATTTTCCAGACGAAAATCTTACCAATATCTCTTTATTGGTGTCTGGGATAACCTGTTTTAAGATACCTCCGTATCCTATATTTGAGGCATCTGTTTCAACTATTTTGAAAAACTTAGGATTCGCTAGATTTAAACAAGGCAGACATTTGACCTTATTCTTAATCTTTTGGACAGCTAAGGAATGTTCTTCTGTCCAAGGCCCTGGGTTTTTCCTAAGTCTATTGTAAAGGATAGCTGTATCCTGTGATAGACTTTCATAATAATCAGAAATATAATTTAGGCTTCCTAAAAATCTTTGGAGCTGCTTCTTATCAGTGATAATATTGGGGAACTTTGAAGCAAACTCTATGCTTCTGCTGATAGGAACAATTGTTCCTTGGTCTATTTCATGACCCAAAAACCTTGTTTTTGTTTGGAACAATTTCATTTTAGGGGCAGATAAAACTAGACCATTGTGTCTAACAAAATTTTTGAAAATTTTCAAATGTTTCATGTGTTGGTCTATGGTTTTTGAGAAGACTAACACATCATCAATATAAACAACCATGAAATCAGAATAAGTATTAAAAATATCATTCATGATATTTTGAAATTTAGATGGAGCATTTTTAAGTCCAAAAGGAAGGACGTTCCATTCAAAGTGTCCAAACGGGACTGTAAAAGCTGTTTTGTACTTATCAGATTCATTGATCTGAATTTGCCAATATCCTGACTTCATATCAAATTTTGAAAAAATCAATGCCTCGTTAAGCCTATCTAATAAATCCTTTTTATTAGGAATCGGATATCTTACCCATTTTAAAACCTTATTAAGAGGTTTGTAATTAATAACTAATCTGGGAACACCCCGTTCCCGTTCAGCATTCTTATTAACATAAAAAGCTGTGCAACTCCAAGGTGACTTGGATTTTCTAATTAAACCTTTTTCTAAAAGAGCGTTAATTTCTTTTTTACAAAGATCAAGGTATTCTTGATTCATTTGGGCTGGTCTAGCCTTAGTGGGAATTTGGCTTTCATTAAAGTCATCTATGTAGGGTAGAAAAACGATGTGCTGTTTCCTGTCCCAAAAAGCATTAGGTAGATCATTACATACCTCTGTTTTGAACTGTTGTTCAATAATTTTAATTTGTCGTCTAGTCTCATCTTTATTAAGATGATCATTAATATTGAAAATATTCATTTCACTTTTAAGAAAACATAATTGTCTTTCTTTATTAAGGAGAATATCCTTAACCTCATTTAACCTAGTCTGAGGGTCGGTAATAAATTCAAAAATAATTTTCTTATTATTAATGATGGTGGTAATACCACTCTGATCAATATTTATCATAGGCATGATATTATGCAAAAAGGGAGTTCCTAGAATAATTCTATGTGTCAAATTTTTGACTAAAATGAATGATGTCGGTAAACAAACATCTTGATTGCAAATATATGCGTTAGATAGTTTATAATTAACTTGTAATTTATCCCCACCAGCCTGAGTTAGGGCTTGTGTGGTTTTCGAAAAATACTTAGTAGGGATAATTCCCTCCTGTATGCAATTAAGATCAGCTCCGCTATCTATTAGGGCTATTTCATTTTCCAAAATAAAATTTCTGCTAATAACTAGAGTTATTTTGACAAACCATTTTTGTGAAGTTACTCTATCTAAAAGAGATAAATAGTTATTACTAGTGGAAGTGACTTCTTCCACGCTGGAAGGGATTCCTTCAATATGTTTTGGAATTTCTAATAAAGAAATTCTTTGGGATAAGATATTATTATCTTTTTTAATCTGAGATATTTCAGATTTTAAGAGATTTATTTCTCTTTTCAAATCCATGGTAGAAACAGGTGTTTCCCTAATATTGGATTGCCTAAACCTTGATAATACCTCACCTATTTGGTAAGGTGTAACACCCCCCCCTTTTACTATTACAATTAAATAGACAATTATCAGAGTCACCTCGAAGGGCGCTACATTTTTCACCATTTTAAAAAAAAAAACACCAAAATAATTTATATAAAAGAAATCACCAAGCAGCGGAAATATTAACCAGTTTAAACATCTCCAGAATTAACAATTAAAGACATCTCCAAAATTAATTAAAACAATTTCCAATAACTAAAATAATAGTTCAAAACGATAACTAACGACTCCCCGGTGCTACATATCAGAGCTGACACAGACCCAAACGAGAGAGGAAGCAAAACCTAGCAATTCCTCCACGAGCACTAGCGATCACCTGCAGCGTTGCCGCATGAGAGCAACATTCCAAGCAGAAGGGGTGAGTCTAACAGAGATAATAAGCAGATGATAAAAATATGCTAGCATCAGGTAACTACAGCAACACAATACAATTACACCATATCACAGCACCAGATACCAAAGGAAAAATCCATTTGACAGTGAACCACCAAAATTATAACATTCATAGACAATGGGATGATATGCAACCCCTCCAGTGGGCATATGCATGCGGTACCGATCACCAAAATGAGCCACGACGGGCATATCACCAATAAACACCAAAGGCAGAGCCTATATCACCAAAACATGCATATGACAATGCGACACCATGATTATGCACCAACTCACCATAACAAGTATTTAAAATAAATACTATATCACCAGAATCAAAACAAATGATTTCACCAAAAATAGCACCAAGTTGTAGCATCACAGCTACCACTAAACTCTCCTGAGCATACCAGCACCGCACCTGAAATATTAACACCAGACGGCTCCACAACGCGGACATAACGCACGCACACCACGCACAAGACTGGCGCACAGCGCCTAGGCACATCGCACCTACTTCAGCGAATTAATTAAAATAGCAAACGACATCGGATTTCAACAAATAAATACTTGTTGGAAAGCCCTATGGGTCTGGTTATCATCCCTAAGTTCAGTTTTTGAAGGAGAGTGCCCAATAAGTACAGTTTTCGAAAAGCACACAGGCTAGTTGCAAAAGAGGACAGTTTCTGTCCTTCAAATTCAAGCAATTCCAAAGTGACCAAAAATCAATCAAATTGCATGAAACTTGTGCATAAACTGGGGCAAATTTTGTCTAGTTTTCAAAGAAATTGGATTCGTTCGAAAAGGAGTTCTTTTGAAAACGTGGTAACCAAAACACTGACCCTGTGTCCAGATTGTTTCCAGAATCTTACTCTAACTTGTGGAATTCATATCTCGAGCTACACAACTCTAAACGCAACCAAACCAGTGCCAAATTAACAAGCATTAAGTCTATTTTCCAGAAAAATAAACCACATAATTTTTCGGTCAATACACGTTCCCAGTCACCGAAATACCGAATCTATACCCAAATCGTTTCCAGAATTTTAACCTAACTTGTATCGCCTATAACTCGAGCTATACAACTCCGAATTTAACGAACCCAGTGCCAAAACGACCGGCGTTAAGTCTATTTTCAAAAACAATCAACCTCATAATTTTTAGATCAACCAAAAAGCGCCAGTTTTAGAAAAACCGAACCTGTGTCCAGAATCGCTAAATTGCCAAACACCAAACCCTAACGGCAACGACACCGCAACCACCACAACAAAAACGACAATTCGACAACGCGACAACAACAATCAACCACGCACAGCAACAACAAAAACACGAACAATAAAAACACCATCAACGTGATACAACAATCACGCAACAACAAATAACGAAACAAATCACAATAACGTGCAATAATCATCAAAGCACCAATCTCAACGAAAACACGATATGCAACAACACGAACAAATCAACAAAACCCTAGACTACCCACACATAATTATCATCAACCCATTATCAAGGTTAAGCCCACCCTTACCTCGAATAACGTAAGCTCCGGAACACGACGAACGAGACACGAACAAAACCACAGCAACACGAACGATCTCCTTTTGAAATTCTTCGCGAAACCCTCCTCTTCTCTCCCTCTTTGCGCCGCGTGCTCTCTCTCTCACTCTCACTTTCGTTTTTCTTTTGCTTGCTGCGAATGAGGGTTTGGCTTAAACCCCCAGGGTTTAAGTTGAGGGCTCAGTAAACACTGGGCTCTCTACGTCACCACCTCCTTTACTCGTTTCACCTCCTACGCATATAAAATATTAACCTTTTAATTTATCTATATCCCGCCTCCAAATTATTTTAATAATTCAATCAACTATTTTAATTAAATTATTTCCGGGGTGTTACATAAGGTGCCTCTATGATTAGAGGAGATTCTTTCTTCGCATTTTCCTTTATTAGGAAATTGATTATTTTTCTTTTCAGATCATTATCTGAAATAGTTTCTAAAGCTTTTTAAGGCTTCATCTTGTTCTGCTGTAAGAACATTTAATCCATTCATATCAACAATGGATTTCCAATAATTCAATTCATTGCATTGACAATCATTATTGTCAGTAGAAGAAGACTCTGAAGAGGTATCATTGATAACCTCTATATCTTCATTTGAAGATTCTTGTTCTGATTCAGAACTAATTAATAAGACTTGTTCCAATTGGGTCCTTAATTGGTTGTCCTCAATATCATTCAGGGCTTTTTTGGTCCAACATTGATTGGCATAATGTCCCATCTTGCCGCATTTATCGCAAGTAATGTCCAAACTTTTGGCTTTTCTTTTGCCTTTGCTTTGATAGGGCTTGTCTTTGGGCCTATTTTTGTAATTATTTCTTTTATACCTTTTCTTTTGAGGGGATTTATAAAATCCATTTGTCTTGTCTTTATTCTTTTTATGAAACCTATTATTAATAGTCCTTTGTTTCTTATCTTTTAAGCCTGGAGGCTTATCAATATTAAAAGCAAATTGTTCACAGAACTCACCTAATTGGTGTTTTTCAGATAGCTTCTGCTTTTTTAACTGATTCTTTAGCTTTATGTCATTACATAGAGCTAATCCTTCGTTAATACAAGTACTAATAATTTGACCATAGGTCAAGTCAGCATAATTAATATTAATGCCATCATTTTTTATTCTCAAAGATTGTCTGATTTTTTCAGCAAAAAGATAAGGAAGACCATCCACAAATTTAGACTTCCAATGAGTAGAGTTAGGGTTGTCTAATTGAAAAACCCTTGACAAGAAAGTATCTTTATACCATCTAAAATGGGTTAAAGAGGGACACCTTAGATTCTGAAGGAGAGTTTGTAATTTTTCTCCTATGGGAATATTAGTTCCTACAAAATGTTGTAAGATGGAAAGACATAAAGTATAAACAGCATCTTCCTCACCAGAGGTGGAAGTAATATTGCTAGTATTTTGTTCGATTTTAATTTCTTTCTTATGAGAAAGAATTTCTTTCTTTTGGGTATCTGTGAGATAATGATCCCACCAACATCTTAATTGGCCAACAAAACCAGTAACTGTAAAGGATGCTATGGAACTGTCAAAGTTTCCATGCTGTTTACAAACAGTGGAATACATAATCATCCTATGTATAGTATCTATTATTTGCTTGTCATTTAGGCCATCAATATTCCATTCATAAATGGCTTTACCAGAGTAGGAATTCTGGTATGGTTTATTTTCTTCAAAAAGAAGGTCTTGAGGAGAAGGCCTCTTATAATAATACTTCTCTATAGACTTAGAAGTATATACCGGATTAATACTATTATTTTGATTAATATTCTGGTTGCTAAACATCCTTGCTAACTCATCAATATTATTGATATTTTCACTTTCTTCTGAACTATTTTCAGAAGTATCTAAATTATCCTTTTGGGATAAAACATTCAATTTTAAATCCTTTAATTTTTGTTCTAAAATACGAGTAAACTCAGTATTATTATCTTCCAATTTAAAACCTTCTACTGATAGAGGAGGTTGAATTATGGGAGTTTCAGTGACCATAGGGGCTTTCGACTCACCTATTTGTTCCAAAATTAATTTTTGTTGAGAAATTTGCTTTTCAACCACGTCCTTAAGAGATAATAAATCCTTTTCAAGAGAAACAAATTGTTCTCCTAAACAGATAAGAAAAGCATTTGTATAGTTCTGGGATCTAACTATAGAATTCAATTCTTTGATAGTAACATGGTTACTTTCTATTTTTTGCAAAGTGAGAAAAGCATTGGCTTCAGCATTTTGGCCTAAGACAATGGTTTGCTTAGGGGGAAAAAGGGAACTGATTTTTTCTCCTTTAGTGGTTTCCCACGTTTTTGATTGAAGAACCAAAATTTCATTTTTAATCTTATTATTAAAATAATTTACAAACCATTTAACAAAAGGAATATAATTCTGAGTTATGGTTAACTCTTCGTAATAATCATCTTTGAACCTATTAAGTTCAGGGGATGAAAATTTCTTAAAATACCATTGTCTAAATTGGGTATTTCTATCATGTTGGAACTCATTATTAATGAGTCTTCTCATGTCGCTCCCTGGGGAGAAGTCTATGAGTTCTGTCATCATAAATGAAAACTCATTTCTGATTGAGTAGGTGATTCTCTACTCTGAGATTGATTTCTCTGGTAAATTCCATGGGGAATTTTATTCTCACTAATTCTTATATTTTCTACCGTCTCTATTTCTTCTATTGGGTGAGAACTAGAGGCTCTATTTAATTCAGTAGGAGTTGTGTAAAACTCACTGACTGAATGTCTTTCTGAAAGACTCCTAGGAATTCTAATAGTCCTTTTGGGGTTAAATTTTATTTCTATGTCCCCTTCATTAGTCTGAATTATCTGATCTATATCCCTATTTAGGATAGGTTCAGGTTCTACTGCTTGGGGTAGGGACCATGTTTCTGGGAAGTTTATTTCATTCCATTTTATTAGCGTATTTGTGACTATGTTTGAGGTTAGCAAATTGGTTTGGACAAGAGTAGTTGTTCCTAGGAAAGATATTTGCTTAACCTTCGGATTAAGTGTGTTTAACACTTTATAGTAGACTCTATAGCATATTGCTATAACCTCACTACCTGGTTTAAAATTGTAACCATTAGTGTGTATGGTGAGCTGTATGGCATCAAGTAAATTCTTGTCAAATAAAGACAAACTCAAATTGGGAGAAACATCAAAATAAACAGGACCATGGCACAAGCTGGTTTCAATTAAAGCAGCTAAGGATGATTTGAAGTCTCTGCTTCTACCATCTCTAACATATGCCATGATACTAGAGTTTAAACCTAATAAAGTTAAAGGTTTAAAAGCAATTTGAACAAGTCCAATATGGATAAAATTATAGTCCTTAAAGGGAAGTAAATCTTTTTTACTTAATAATTTTATGGTCTGAGTATTATCAGAAACTTGTATTGTCTGTTCTATGGTCTTGACGGCATAGCGAGACATAATATCAAACATACCAAATTTGTATATCTGTTTTGAAGGAACAGATGGAATTGTCCATTTATTTAATTGATCCAAATTCTTTGGATATTCAACCAATTCTTCATTTTTTATTGAATTCTCTTGATGATTATAATCATCTATTTCCATGATAAAAAGCTAAGATAGTTGTGGTTGGTCGAGGAACAGAATCAGACCTTTTGTCTCGCTATGCCGTCAAGACCATAGAACAAACAATACAAGTTTCTGATAATACTCAGACCATAAAATTATTAAGTAAAAAGGATCTACTTCCCTTTAAGGACTATAATTTTATCCATATTGGACTTGTTCAAATTGCTTTTAAACCTTTAACTTTATTAGGTTTAAACTCTAGTATCATGGCATATGTTAGAGATGGTAGAAGCAGAGACTTCAAATCATCCTTAGCTGCTTTAATTGAAACCAGCTTGTGCCATGGTCCTGTTTATTTTGATGTTTCTCCCAATTTGAGTTTGTCTTTATCTAACAAGAATTTACTTGATGCCATACAGCTCACCATACACACTAATGGTTACAATTTTAAACCAGGTAGTGAGGTTATAGCAATATGCTATAGAGTCTACTATAAAGTGTTAAATACACTTAATCCGAAGGTTAAGCAAATATCTTTCCCAGGAACAACTACTCTTGTCCAAACCAATTTGCTAACCTCAAACATAGTCACAAATACGCTAATAAAATGGAATGAAATAAACTTCCCAGAAACATGGTCCCTACCCCAACCTGTAGAACCTGAACCTATCCTAAATAGGGATATAGATCAGATAATTCAGACTAATGAAGGGGACATAGAAATAAAATTTAACCCCAAAAGGACTGTTAGAATTCCTAGGAGTCTTTCAGAAAGACATTCAGTCAGCGAGTTTTACACAACTCCTACTGAATTGAATAGAGCCTCTAGTTCTCACCCAATAGAAGAAATAGAGACGGTAGAAAATATAAGAATTAGTGAGAATAAAATTCCCCATGGAATTTACCAGAGAAATCAATCTCAGAGTAGAGAATCACCTACTCAATCAGAAATGAGTTTTCATTTATGATGACAGAACTCATAGACTTCTCCCCAGGGAGCGAGATGAGAAGACTCATTAATAATGAGTTCCAATATGATAGAAATACCCAATTTAGACAATGGTATTTTAAGAAGTTTTCATCCCCTGAACTTAATAGGTTCAAAGATGATTATTATGAAGAGTTAACTATAACTCAGAATTATATTCATTTTGTTAAATGGTTTGTAAATTATTTTAATAATAAGATTACAAATGAAATTTTGGTTCTTCAATCAAAAACGTGGAAACCACTAAAGGAGAAAAAATCAGTTCCCTTTTTCCTCCTAAGCAAACTATCATTTTAGGCCAAAATGCTGAGGCCAATGCTTTTCTCACTTTGCAAAAAATAGAAAGTAACCATGTTACTATCAAAGAATTGAATTCTATAGTTAGATCCCAGAACTATACAAATGCTTTTCTTATCTGTTTAGGAGAACAATTTGTTTCTCTTGAAAAGGATTTATTATCCCTTAAGGACATGGTTGAAAAACAAATTTCTCAACAAAAATTAATTTTGGAACAAATAAGTGAGTCGAAAGCCCCTATAATTACTGAAACTCCCATAATCCAACCTCCTCTGTCAATAGAAGGTTTTATAATGGAGGATAATAATACTGAGTTTACTCGTATTTTAGAACAAAAATTAAAGGATTTAAAATTGAATGTTTTATCCCAAAAGAATAATTTAGATACTTCTGAAAATAGTTCAGAAGAAAGTGAAAATATCAATAATATTGATGAGTTAGCAAGGATGTTTAGCAACCAGAATATTAATCAAAATAATAGTATTAATCCGGTATATACTTCTAAGTCCATAGAGAAGTATTATTATAAGAGGCCTTCTCCTCAAGACCTTCTTTTTGAAGAAAATAAACCATACCAGAATTCCTACTCTGGTAAAGCCATTTATGAATGGAATATTGATGGCCTAAATGACAAGCAAATTATAGATACTATACATAGAATGATTATGTATTCTGCTGTTAATTTGTAAACAGCATGGAAACTTTGACAGTTCCATAGCATCCTTTATAGCTATTGGTTTTGTTGGCCAATTAAGAGGATGGTAGGATCATTATTAATTAGTTCTGAATCAGAACAAGAATCTTCAAATGAAGATATAGAGGTTATCAATGATACCTCTTCAGAGTCTTCTTCTACTGACAATAATGATTGTCAATGCAATGAATTGAATTATTGGAAATCCATTGTTGATATGAATGGATTAAATGTTCTTACAGCAGAACAAGATGAAGCCTTAAAAGCTTTAGAAACTATTTCAGATAATGATCTGAAAAGAAAAATAATCAATTTCCTAATAAAGGAAAATGCGAAGAAAGAATCTCCTCTAATCATAGAGGCACCTTACCAAATAGGTGAGGTATTATCAAGGTTTAGGCAATCCAATATTAAGGAAACACCTATTTCTACCATGGATTTGAAAAGAGAAATAAATGTCTTAAAATCTGAAATATCTCAGATTAAAAAAGATAATAATATCTTATCCCAGAGAATTTCTTTATTAGAAATTCCAAAACAAATTGAAGAAATCCCTTCCAACGTGGAAGAAATCACTTCCACTAATAATAACTATTTATCTCTTTTAGATAGAGTAACTTCACAAAAATGGTTTGTCAAAGTAACTCTAGTTATTAGCAGAAATTTTATTTTGGAAAATGAAATAGCTCTAATAGATAGCGGAGCTGATCTTAATTGCATACAGGAGGGAATTATCCCTACTAAGTATTTTTCGAAAACCACACAAGCCCTAACTTAGGCTGGTGGGGATAAATTACAAGTTAATTATAAACTATCTAACGCATATATTTGCAATCAAGATGTTTGTTTACCGACATCATTCATTTTAGTCAAAAATTTGACACATAGAATTATACTAGGAACTCCCTTTTTGCATAATATCATGCTATGATAAATATTGATCAGAATGGTATTACCACCATCATTAATAATAAGAAAATTATTTTTGAATTTATTACCGATCCTCAGACTAGGATGTTAAATGAGGTTAAGGATATTCTCCTTAATAAAGAAAGACAATTATGTTTTCTTAAAAGTGAAATGAATATTTTCAATATTAATGATCATCTTAATAAAGATGAGACTAAACGGCAAATTAAAATTATTGAACAACAGTTCAAAACAGAGGTATGTAATGATCTACCTAATGCTTTTTGGGACAGAAAGCAGCACATCGTTTTTCTACCCTACATAGATGGCTTTAATGAAAGCCAGATTCCCACTAAGGCTAGACCAGCCCAAATGAATCAAGAATACCTTGATCTTTGTAAAAAAGAGATTAACGCTCTTTTAGAAAAAGGTTTAATTAGAAAATCCAAGTCACCTTGGAGTTACACAGCTTTTTATGTTAATAAGAATGCTGAACGGGAACGAGGTGTTCCCAGATTAGTTATTAATTATAAACCCCTTAATAAGGTTTTAAAATGGATAAGATATCCGATTCCTAATAAAAAGGATTTATTAGATAGACTTAATGATGCTTTAATCTTTTCAAAATTTGACATGAAGTCAGGATATTGGCAAATACAGGTCAATGAATCTGACAAATACAAAACAGCTTTTACAGTCCCTTTTGGGCACTTTGAATGGAACGTCCTTCCTTTTGGACTTAAAAATGCTCCTTCTGAATTTCAGAATATCATGAATGATATTTTTAATCCTTATTCTGACTTCATGATTGTTTATATTGATGATGTGTTAGTCTTCTCAAAAACCATAGACCAACACATGAAACATTTGAAAATTTTCAAAAATTTAGTTAGACACAAATGTCTAGTTTTATCTGCCCCTAAAATGAAATTGTTCCAAACAAAAACAAGGTTTTTGGGCATCTGTGAGATAATGATCCCACCATCCTCTTAATTGGCCAACAAACCAGTAGCTATAAAGGATGCTTAGACTCTATAGCATATTGCTATAACCTCACTACCTGGTTTATATATATATATATATATATATATATATATATATATATATATATATATATATATATATATATATATATATATATATATATATGTCCCACGGGATATAAGTATTTGAAGAACTTGGTTTAAGTATTGCAGATGAGCTGGGGATTCATATATGGAAATGGCTAAGTGGATGTCTCTACAAAGTGATTCAAAGATACATAGAGTAGCTATTACTACCTACCATTCAGTGGCTAACTTATGGAATACTTCAAACATTGAACCAATTTGACTAAATGACTTTACATGTGTTCAACTATCTTGCCTTTTCTTCCTACACATTGTTTGGACTTTGGTGTGAGAAGAGAAAGGGGTCCAATAAGGCCGATATTTCGTACAACCCTGTAATTACTCAGTAGACACTTTGTCATTCTCAAAATCCCAAAAATACCCCTTTATTAATATAACTGGTATTTACTGGTTCGGACCACGCTGCTCCGAACCTCTTCTAACATAACTGAAAGGAAAAAAGTGGGTGTCTGTGCGTTGTTTACTGGTTCGGACCACGCTAGTCCGAACTGGTTCGGAGCAGTGCTCCGAACCATCGTAAATCCAGGAAAAAATAATGGCATTTTGGCCTTTTCACGTGTTTGGGAGTGTCCACTGAGTAGAGGGGGTTGTACAGTAAAAGCATTTAAAACCGACCACCGTCCAATCACCCTCCTCCTCATCCACCAAACCATTCCCCTTCTCCTATCTCTGAACTTGCTACAAACCGCCCGAGCCTCCGGATCTGACAAATCTAGTTGCAATACTGATGCCTCATCTCCTCTCTCTTTCTACTACTGTGCAACCACACATCTCAACCTCTCCTCTCTACTGCTTGCGGTCATCTCTTGTTGTTGTTATCTATTGCTATTTGTTACTCAGTCTGGCCTCTATTAGTTTCCACCCCATTCTTTTTGGTTTCTTAGATTCAGATCGAGAACCCCCAGGACCAGTTGGCCCTTCAAATACAGGAAAAAATTGGACTTTCCATTTTTCCTCCTACTCCAAATTCGTGGGGCTCTTGTTCTCTAATCTGTGAATCCTCTCGCTTTCATCTGTGGTGGTGCTCGTTCTGCAGTGGTGGTTGGGTCTCGATGGCTGATGACGGCAGTTTGGGTTCGGAGGTGACCTTCGTGGATGCATCAGATTCTAGAGGGATAGTTTGGTCTTTTCCAATTCAATTTGGCAACTTTAATGGGTTGGTCTATGATGATGTGTTGCTGTTATGGCCCATTAGGTCTTTTTAGTTTTAATTTTTCAATTCCTAGGTAGTATTGGGATTTAGCTAAGAGCATAGTGATTTGTAAGTCCCATGATGTGCTAAGCCTTTGGGCTTATATGTTTGTATCTTGTTAGGCTGTTGTGTCGTAAGTCCTAATGTGAAGTAAATTTGCAGAGAGGAATTAAGACGGTGTTGGTTCCTAAGGAGGTATTATAGTGTCGGTTGGTGGTGATCAATATGGCTCCGTTTTCAGTTTTTCTTCTAACATCCACCCTTGCTCTATAACAACAACTAAGATTTGAACAATTGATATGGATATCACCCTAGCCTTAATTAAAGGTTTCACTAGAATTGTTGTTGAATATGATTCGATGACAACTATATATAGTCAAGATGTTGGGATCCTCTATGCAACACGTTCTTTATAGTCTGGTTATGAAGATCAATCACCTCATGACAAGGATCAGAGTGGCTTTGGTGTCTCATGTACATCAAGAGGATAATCAAGTGGTTGGTGGGTTAGTTATTTTTTGTTTGATAAGCAAAAGATTTATTTATGAAAGTATAAAGGATACTTTAACACGCTACATCGATTCAAATCAAATGTAGACAACCAACAGTACACCTAAACCAATCCTCAAAGTCAAGGGATACATTCAATTTCTTCCTTTTTGGCTAATATAATAATCTTAATCGTAGTTACCAATGTATTACAATTGGGAACAGACCCATCGAAGATAATATTATACCTACATAGCCAAACACATTAAACTACTGTGAACTAGACAATATGCTTAACCCCCTAAACCTCTTGCCACTTAGGCATATTCCATGGCTCATAAAGTGATGAGCGGAGTTCAAATGATACACTTCTACAAAACTCAGCCACCAATATATTTTTGCTTAAATTTCATACACAAATGGGCATATGTAAAAAAGAGATGATTGGTTGATGCCTCTTCCCTAAAACAAAATACACATGATAAATCATGTGAGGAGGAAATTACCCCTCGTAAAACAGCGACAATCTCGTACCAATCCTTCCATAGATCAATCGCCATGCAAACACTTGAACTTTCGAGGGGACACTACTACGCCAAATCTTTTTGACATGCTCCCAATACAGTTTCATTCGAATGTACCTGTAAAACATCATTTAACAACCATTTATACAACTTTTTACTATGAATCTTTTACCTGATGTTTTAAAATTCGGACTGGGGACCGACTTGGTGAAGGTACCGGGTCATTGGGTCAAAGGTCAGATCGATGGGTCGACAGTTGAACCGCATGACCATGACCCGGTCTCAATTAAAAAATTTTCGAATTTTCAAGGCATAAAAATTTCATACCTGTAAAACTTAATTTGCTAAAATTACACATCATGCCTAAAAAAAGTCTAAAACGGCTTAAAACGACACTTGAAATGCTCTTTTCCTCATGTATCTCACAATTCTCATGTATAGATGCGATATGGTGCTTTTGGCCACCATCAAACTTTTCACCATTTAAAATGTTGTGCTCTTTCAAAGAGGACTAGAACAAAAGCTAGCATTAGCAGTCAAGGAAACAGAATCATTAGAAGCTTGAAGTTTGGGTGGCTCTTCCAACAAGGTCCAATTTTTGAAACCTCTTTAGAAATTTTCGTCATTAGGGGCTCTCGACCAACCCTATTTGCTACATCCTCCCCATTAATTTTAACATTCATGTCATTTGCTACTTCCTATATTTTCTTCCTCAAAGAAATTTGATCCTTAAGCATTTCATGAAGGCAAAGAGAAGTAAGATTAATTTCCAAATTGTCATGCCTAAAAGAGTACTTGTTAGCATATCCATCATGGAGTACTTTTATCAAGTTGTCAAGGCCTACCTAAGATTAGGTGAGCGGTCTCTATAGGTACAACATCACATAAGAGTATGTCTTTGTTCTTATGGGTGGAAAACCTAACAACCACTTTTTGACTCACAAGAATTGCTTCTTTGTCTTTATGAAACTTGAGCTTATATGGTGTTGGATGGTTAAAGGTGTGAAGGTTGAGTTTTGTAACTAGAGTTTGGATAGAAATTTCCTAACGTATCCTTGGTCACATTTAGTGTGTCATTGCCAATTACTATTAAGGTGGACACATTAAAGTATATTCTTTGTCTTTGTGAATTTCATCCGAACTCCATAATTAGACTAAACATGCATGTGGACTCACATCAAATCATGTCATTTTGTGTGCCTTTCGGTCAAGCATTGCCACCTCCATTTGGTTAGTCATTATATCTTGAAGATTTCCGGATTCTTTACCCATACCCTCCCATCCCTCTTTTGGGAACATATACCTTTTCCTAACTCATCCATCCTATCTTTTTTCCCTCCAAACATCCTGCCCAAAGGAATTGCCTTTGGATTTTTCATAGTTCGCCTAGTATCTATCTTTTTTGATTCTTTGAAAAATGAGAAAAAGCATAATAGTAGAGCACTTAATATTGAACTTTGGAGAGACTGTGAGAATCTGAACGAAATTGTTCCAATTTTACATAACAAGAACCGTTAGACACCCTCTAGAAGTTGATCACCACCACTCAAATATAGTCCAATTATTAAACTACTCTTTGCAAAATTTGATCTTAGGTTAAGTTTTCGTAATCAAAGTCTTTTTGTACTAGTCTAATTTTATTTTGGATTTGAGGGTGAATGCTGTTGTTGGGACCTTCTTTCAAAAGAGTCTCTTTTTTTTGTTACCGTGTTATTAAAGTGTAATATCCATCGGTTTTGCTATGGACTAATTTACGTTGAGGAATCTGATTGACCACGAGTACTCAATTTTACCAGCTCATGTGATTCTCCCCCTGTCAACAGAGTTTTTGTCACACGCAAGATCCGAACTCAAGACCTTAGAGTGTGACCCAAACCAATTAACGCTCAGGCCAACTCTTGTTTTTTTTATAAGCAAACTAACACTACAAAAAAATCAGGGATTAGCGAGGGACAATTCCCTCGCAAAATGACCCTAATCCCTCGCAAATGACCATTTGCGGGGGAATTAGTGAGGGACCAGTTCCCTCGCTAATTAGCGAAGGATTTTAATCCCTCGCTAATAATAAGAAACACGTGGCCAAATTCTGACAGCCATGCGTCCACTATTCCCTCGCTAATCCCAAGCTTTTTTAATTTTTTTTTTTATAAACCTATTTTTTTATTGATAGACCTGCTTTTACATACCTGATTAAAAAGCTAAAACAGTTTTAATTAAAATCCAAATCAACATAATATAAATCTGAATCAACATAAAATCCGAATAAAAAAGTGTTGAAATGTCAAATTGATAACACAAATCCTAAAAGCTGTCGTCAGACTTCTCTGACTACTGAGCTTGCTCCTCATCTTCCTCCTCATCTTGCTCCTCATCTGGCAACATATTCTTCTTAAAATAGTTATACATCAGCTCCTGCCTCCTCATCACATTCGCATAGTCTGCCCTCCATCCATTGACCTCCTCTTGAGTATCCTTCAGCTGCTGTTGAGTAGAGTGCAACTCCTGCCTAAGCTGCTCTGTCTCCGCATCTGAATTAGTAGCTGTTGGTCGACTGCGTCCTCTGCTGCTCCCGACCCCAGACGAGCCCTTAGTACCCATAATAGGAGTCATTGGCCCAGTACCATACAGACGACCCTTGTACCAACCAACTAATTTCCCCTAATTCAAGTTTGCCAGATCTCTCATCTCAGGAGGAAGTTCACCAAGTGAGGCAGGGTCCCAGGTCCCCTGAGACATGGCATCCTCAATCCTTTCAACCATCGACAAACATCGCTCGCTTCATCTGGTGTCATACGATATTTGACTATGGGTTTTAACATCTTCCCATTAGGCATTTCCATCAAATTCAAATCAGATTGATGTTTGCTACAATAAAGAGCAGAATCCAATCTTGCCTTATTATTATATTTGGTTTTATCTTTCGCATTCATCACAGTGGCAAATATGTTGTCAAAGAAATTCTTCTCGATGTGCATAACATCGAGATTGTGCCTCAACAGATTATCTTTCTAATATGGGAGATTCCAAAATATGATTTTTTTGTCCAATTATGCACCCGTTCATAACCATCCAGTCAGGTGAGCTCCCCTGCCTCTGTGGCTTGTGGCAAATCCATAACTCTGCTCCAGATTTCACCTGATGTCAACAAAGGCGGTGGTCCATCTGTTTCAACTACCCCTTTCTTGAAGGCCTTCTTGTTCTTTCTAAATTTATGATCTTGTGGTAAGAATCTACGATGTGAGTCAAACCAAGAACTCTTGCCCCCGTACTTTAGCGTAAACGTCTTTGTGTTTTCCATGCAGTGGGGACATGCCAATTTACCGTGAGTCCCCCAACCAGACAACATACCATATGCAGGAAAGTCGTTAATTGTCCACATCAATGCTGTTCTCATCATAAAATTTTTCTTTTGTGCTGCATCATATGTCAAAACACCCCCCCCCCCCCCCCCCCACAATCTCTTAAGATCATCAATCAGAGGTTCCAAAAAGATATCAATATTAGCCCTTGGATTGTGTGGACCAGGTATAAGACAAGTCAAAAACATATACGGCTTAGTCATGCACATCTCAGGAGGAAGATTGTAAGGGGTAACAACGACTGGCCAACAAGAGTAGGGTGACACCGATGCTTGAATATATGGAGTAAATCCATTAGAGCACAAGCCAAGCCGAACATTCCGTGGGTATGAGGCAAAATCATAATGCACTTGATCAAAGTGCTTCCACGCTTCACCGTCAGATGGGTGGCGTAAAATGTCCGAGGTACACTTATTATCATAATGCCAAGTCATTTTCCGCGCAATTTCGGCCGATGCAAACATTCTTTGCAACCTTGGAACTACAACCTTGGAACTATAGGCAAATAGAACATCGACTTTATCGGGATTGGTTTATAATTACGTTTTGCCTCTTTACGATCGTGATACCTCGGTCTTCCACAGAATTTGCATTCAAGTAGCTCACCATTGTTTTTACCAAATTCGTTGTTGTAAAACAACATGTGCCCTTCTGAACAACAATCAATCTTCTTAAAATTCAATCCTAGCTTCGAAACTAACATCTTTGCTTCATAATAACTTTTGGGCAAATTATCCTTATTAGGTGTCGCTTCCAACATCATTTCAGTCACAAAGTCTAAACCCACCTCAGAAATATTACTCATGGACTTGAGAGATAAAAGCTTCACACACATAGATAATTTTGACTGTGGGGAGCCTTCAAACAACGGTTTGTTCGAATCTCTTAACAAATTATAAAATCTTTGTGCTTCTTCATTTGGAAGTTCATCATAATCGTCATATATAGGCTCATCAAATGGCACATTCATCCTAAGACCATCACAAATCATGTTTTCCATCGACTCAAAAGTTTCATTATGTGCAACACCAAAACCAGAACTGCTTGAAGCCCCTGCGTCAAAATTTGGACGTCGTGTTTCTCCACGTTCCACCCAAATCGAATAATTAGGCTTAAACCCCCAATGATACAAGTGCTCCCTAATTTCATCATCGGTCTTAATATATATTTCGTCGCATTTTAAGCATGGACATCTAACCCCCTTTTCCCGTCTAGCCAATTCATGTGGCCATGCTACCACAAGAAACTGTTCAACCCCGATTACAAAAGTTTGCTTCAAACCCGCTCTTCTAGGAAATAACCGATCATACACCCAATCACGATTAAATTCATACCAATTCATCTACACATATTTAAGAAAATGTGTTAGATTCCCATAACATTCCCAATAACCTATCAAAAGTTAGTGACATCGATATGATCTCAGTGGAGATGATTCCGAGCCGAGTATGGGGGTCAAGGACAACACAAAACCATTTTGCATCCAAGTAGTGAAGGAAGTTATTTCATATAACTCCCAACCTTACCGTTGTTAGTATCGTCTCGCAATTATCTCAATGGAGATGATTTCGAGCAAATTATGGGGGTGAGGGACAGCACCTCACCCTTTTCCATCAACAACACACAGTCATCTAACCTAGGGTTCATCAAAACAACAATTAAACAATTTTCAATTAACAACTCTAAAATAATACACTTTTCAATTTCAACTATTTGACATAATTAACGACAAATAATTCAATCCTAACCAATTTTAAAAACTAACCGTTAAGAGCGAGATTGACATCCGGTGTGGTGGTTCAGTGACGGTGCGCACTCCGGTGCAGTTATGAGCCTTCAAACACCAATAATTCAATCCTAACCAATTTCAATTTCAACCAAAAAATCAATAAATTAAAACAAATTCAATAAAAAATTAAAATCAAAACAATATCATAAAAGTTTAAAATCAATACCTACATCAAGAAAGCTCTGGTGGTGGTTCTGTGGAGTTCGTGGTGGTGGTTCTGTGGAGCTTCTGTGGTGGTGATGGTGGTGATTGTTGGAGAGAAGAAGAGGAACAAATTCCTAAGAGAGAGAGAGAGAGAGAGGATACGAATTCGTATATAAGAGAGAGAGGAAGAAGAGAGGATTTCGTGGGTGGTTTTGGTGGTGGTGGTGGAAATGGGAAGGATTTCGTGGGTGGTGGTGGTAGGGTTCGTGGGGTGAGAGAGAAGAGTGAGGTGAGGTGGGAGAGAAGAGTGAAAGAATGAAAGAAGAGTGAGAGAAAGAGCTGTTACGAATTGAATTTATTGGGGTTAGCGAGAGATCCCAATTCTGTTAATTGCTAATCCTCACGCAAACCTAGGCACTGCAACGGTCAGATGGTTAGCGAGGGATCCCCATTCCGTCGCTAAATGCCTAGTTTTTCGTGCCACACATTTCAATTTTGGCTCCCAACAGTTTGCGACGCCATTTCCGTAGCTAATTCTACCTATTCCGTCGCTAATGTTTGAAAAAGATGAGGAGACCTATTCCCTCGCAATGTCCATCGCAAATCCCTATTTTTGCGAGGGACCAAGGTTCCCTCGCTTCAGTCCGTCGCAAATAAACTATTTTTTTTAATGTAACTCTTGTTGGTACCTTTCAAAAGAGTCTCTAGTTGTTGGTCTTGTTTGTCTATAGCTCTTCGTGTTTAAAAAAAAAAGGTAGGTAATGACAAATATTCCTCCTAAATACGACGACCACAGTATTCATGTTTGTTCATTGCATTTCCTGCGATCACCGCGCGCTAGCTTGTCTTCAAGCATCAATAATGCATGACTACAAATAAAACCAAATGAATCAATATCCTTAGTTAACCCTTTCTTAAAACTTAAACTATGTTTTAATTAAATATTGGCAGCACTACATGTTCGTCTATTTAATTAACAAAAAAAGTGGGATGTTCATGACACGTGACTAGTTTTACCACTTTCCTCTCATGTTCATAATCACAGTAACAGATTTAACTAGGCTCAATTGGATTTCAGAATGAATCACTTTGTTATCTAGGCTCAAAAGGGAATAGGTTGACTATTAAATTTGGTGTCATATTTTTCTTATAACATGGAACCAAAGTTTTGCATACATACAAACATTCAAAATTTCAAATATTTCTCATAAGTAATTCTAATTTTTGCATATATATATATATATATATATTTAACCTCAAAAAAATTCAAATATTGGCTATAGATAATTCTAATTCTAAATTTGTCAAAAAAATTCTAATTCTAAAATATTTAAATTATTTGAATGATTATTGTCTTACTTTAGCTTCAGAACGTATATACCTATAATATTTTGTTCAAATTTAAATTAAGTTTCATATATATATATATATATATATGGCCATCCCAAATAATTTGGAGGCTCTGTTCAAATATTAAAATTGGGCCCTTAAATTAATTAGCCCCTAAATCTCGGTTTTTAAATAAAAAAATGGATACAAATGACTTCATATGAGTGGGCTCGGTTGCCCAAAATGAAACCTATACTAACCGATCCCGCGCTTACACTACAGAAAACACATATATCTACGGCACTTTTATGTAAAAAAGTGTTTCAATAGAATATATGTAAAAAGTAAAAGGTAATAATAATAATAATAAAATATTATTTTAAAAAATAAGTAAAATATTATAAATATTATGAATAGTATATATTCTATATAGTAAAAAATCGGGTATTTACAATCGAGAACGAGAATGTATTGATGTTTTTTCTTAAAGTTAATAAAATAGAGTTAATAAGAGACTGAGTTAACAAAAAATGCATTAACATTAATCTATAACCCCTTAAATTAATTCTCGAAAAAAGAAAATATCCCTTAATAGTTAATACTAGTAAAAGAATCGATGAACGTGACGTAGGCTCTATCCCTATTTAGTTTAAATTAACTAGGCTATGTCACACCTACTATAAAAAAAAGAGAAAAAAAAGGACAGAACTTCACATCTCTCTGCCATTCTATCACTCTGCTCCTCTCTCATGTTGTCACCTCCACCGTCTCTTTCTTCTCCCTATTTTTTTCTGTGAGTTTATCTTCTACAACCCTCTTCTTCTTAAGCTTTTTTTCTCTTGGCCATGGCTTCCAACTTACTAACTTTTTGGGGGGCCCTACAAAATTAAATTTGGCCGAGGCCCTGTGCAGTCTGCACAGTCCTCTTGGCCGACCCTCTATATATATATTACTAATTTATATTAATAATAATATAATTACATTACATTTTAATTTATATTTTATCTTAATAAGTTCAAATGAAACATAAAGTAAAATTAAATTTTATTGTTTTATACTATTTTTATCATTTTTTTAGTATTCTTCTATTTTGTTGGTTTTTACAAAATAATACCAACTTAACCGGCTTAATTAACTGTTTGGATATTCCTAATAATAGGCGGTCTCTTCTTTGTTTCGTCATAGTATAAAATTAAGACATTCCATGCTTGCTAGCTAGGTCATTGGAACTAAGTACAAAATTCCATTAAGTCTCAAAGGAAGTTATGTATACTACTATACGTGCATATATGGAAAAGACTTAGCTGAACTGGTAAATTCCAAAATTGTTAGGCTGAATATCATGTATCAGGTTCGAATCCAAGACCGTTCTATGTGCGTGAGTTTCTAGTGGTTATTGTCACTCTATGAAAAAAAATATGTGCATACCTAATTCGATTCTTTTAGGGTGCGTTTGGATTAGGAGAGAAAGAGGGAAGATCTAGAGAGAGTGAGGGAAGAGAGAAATAGGGAAGAGAGAGTGAGGGAAGAGAGAAAGAGCCCATTTTTCTCCACTTTCTCTCCACTTATGGAGAGATTACAAAAAGCACTAAACTAATCTTTCCTTCCTCTCTCTTTCATATTTCTCTCCTTAACCAAACATCTTAAAATTACTCTTTCTTCCCTTAAACTCTTTCTATAAATTTATTTTCCAACTTTTTAAATATGTGGGAGATTGTTGTGATTTTATTAATTTAATAAATATTTCAAAAGTGGGAAGTCTCTTGCTTGGCATTGGACATATCAAATTTTTATTTACCGATATATTATTTTGTAATTATAATTTTGGCCTTACTTGAGCCTATCCAAAAATTCTATTTTTTACAAAATCTAAATATGTTTTCCCACTTGCTTGTCATTAGTGGGGGATTGTTGGAATAATGACATTCAAGTGTGAGGGAGTTACAATTTGATTATTAATAATAAATATTTTGTTTTTCAGTTTTCAAAGATATTTACAATATAATTATTGTAACTTAATTATCTTTTATCATAATCTTTATTTACCATAAAGACTTATGTTTTAATTCCGTTGGTGTATGAGTTATTACCAATTAAATTGGCATTGAATTCATTGACTGAGCAACGGACAAAAGCAAACATCCTTATATTATAAATAAACTTGTTTACGGAGGGGGAGAAAAAAAAGAAGAATAGAACCGAAAATTGTTTTTGATGTCTTGGCTTTTTGTTATTTTTGGGCATTGTTTGTGAGGCTCCAACGTGATTTTGGCCTCGAGTGCACGGGGTGCTGTGAAAATCTTGGGGAGGAAACCGAATATTGGGTTGCTAAGAAAGAGAAGAAAAATTCCTGGGTTCATCTCCTGTTAACCAAAGTCACTCACTGACACTAAATTCTTGCCAGTTCGGATTCTTCATTCGTTATTTGCGATTGGGACGAGACCGGTTGTATCTCGGGGAATTTGCGCTGTAGAGGCGAATAAATTCTTCAGGACAGCCACCAGGCGCCTCCGGTTGTTTGCTCTAACGTTTGTTCATTTCGCAGGCTTACTGTTTTGTTGATTTTGTTGCGTAAATCACTACAACAAACACACCCTTAATGTAGCATATAAAAAGCGATCTATTTGTTTGTGTTTTTTACAAGCCATTATCTCCCAAATCAAGAAGAATGGTGACAAAATTTTCAAATTCTGTCGGGCAGATTTTCAAACGCATGCATTGAAGTTAGGAGACATGGTTTGTGAGCTGTTAATAATATACTACTATACTACTACTATAGATACATACATCATACATATGTAAATATTTATGCTATTATTTTTTGGCGGAATATAGTTTATTTATACTAAATTAAACTTACGGGATTACAAAATGTCGGACAGAGATTTGTCGCTAGCTAATTCATCAATTTTTAGATAACCTTACCTAAGTAGTTGATTCTCAATTCAGAGTTAGAACATGCCACAAATCTTATCATAATAATCATATTCTTACCTAAATTAATTTCTATAAAAAAATACAAAATAATAATGGCATTCTGAACTAAATATTCCATTAGTAATGAATTATAACCAAAACAATAATGTTCGTGAAATAATTTGGCATTTGATTTATTTAATCATACTATGATTTTTTGCGGATCAGTTAATTTCTTAAAATGCATTTTAATTTAATGAAAAACAACATTTTTACCCATAAAATGTAAGCAATTTTATTAGGTAAAATGTTAAATAATAGTAATAATTACATAGAGACGAAATTAAAGTGTAGTTATAGACCGCGGGATTGACTGGGATATGATTAATTATGTGGGTAAATGGTTAATAATACTATTACTTACTAATGTTGACTACATTTATGTGTTACGTTAATATCACAACCTAGTTTCCTCTCCGCATGATAATGGTGAAGATGACGGCTTCTTATGTTCTTCTTCTTGCGAGCTTGGCACCAGCTGTAGTTGACTACAACATCAACATCCCACTTGCAACTAACCAAATCACAAAATCTAACTTACCCAATGTCATTGGGTTTCACGACATGTCCTATGCATGTATATATGCATTCACTTTTAGTATATGTTTGGGAGAGCGGTGGATACCGGCCCCACGTCACCTCAAGGCTCAAACCAATGTTTTGTAAATCGAACCGAACATTAAATCGGTGAACTCTATGGGTCATGGTTCAACTATTTAAAATCACTGAAATAATTGAACTGTATAAAGTGGCGGGTCATGGTTTAACCGGATCAATCGCTCTGGTTGGTTCGATTTTTAAAACATTGCCTCAAACTCACTATGAAATTATTACGACCGAGTTAAAGCTCCATTTTTTAGCTTCATAACCTGCCGCGGATTTTCCACGGCCAGACCATCTATGGACGTGAGTTTGAGATGTAAACGTACATCCAAACATGCTATTAGAAAGGCCCTACCTAGGGTGCATGTGGGGTGGATGATTCAACCTTTTTTTTAAAATTTTATTCGAGTCAAATCTCTTGAGAAACCTAGCTAATGATGGATAAAAAAAATCAATAATATGTGAATCTAATTCAAATCTAATCTAAGTAAGATAAAATCGAATACGCTTTTTTTTGGTAAATAAAAGGAAAGAAGTCTTATTAAAACTTTCTAATGTTAAAAAAATATTAAGAAGAAAAAAGAGCACTTCCCTATGGTTTTATTAAAAAAGAAAAAAAAAGGAAGAAGATGGCAGAAAGGCAAAAAATTTGTCAAATAATAATAATACTATTGACAAGAATAAATATTAAAGTCAAAGTAATAATAGAGAACTCTAACTTAAAGTCTCCATAAAACAATCTATCCTAAAGACAAATTCTAAGATAGTAAAGACTAAGTTACAAAACTAGATCAAAAAGAGACAGAGACGGACAAAATTTGCCCTTGAACAAGTATTATATCCAACGACCAACTTCTTTTTTTGCCTCAATTTCTTCTTTTGGCTCTTGCACTAAATCGATTCGAAACTATCATACCTCGCAATTGTTCCTCAGGCGTCTACATTGTATTTGATGACCACGTCTCTAATTTCATTTGATGAAGTTTTCCATTGCTTCCTATCCACACTTGAATGTTGTTTACATTCGTAGATAGAGCTTACTAAGTATAAGACGGTTTAGTAAACCCTTGACTAATCCATAAGCCTCTATTGTGAGGGTTCGCCTATTCCATCCCTATCTTTCGACATGACTCCCTCCAATCAAATCAAACCGCATAGGCGACACAATTTTCACTCAAGAGTTTAATGTTAATACATTTTTATGACTCCAATTCAAACTTGAGAGCACAAACTAAGTAAAAATATCCATCTTCTGGCACTATTTTGTTAATTTTATTCGTAAGTTTTAGTTATATTCTAGAATAAAGATATTCAATTTTTAATGTAGACATATAGCTAGATATAGATGGTATTTTCTAGTTTACATAACCTTGATGGGATGTGTTCTGCACTGTATTTCCGATCTTGAAGGGTGGTCCGAGGTAGTTAGTGGTTGATGTCCTTAGTCAATGACCGTATCCGATCCAGCTGGTGTTGTACCTGCAAAGTCACTCCGATGCCAAAGTCAGTGGAGTAGTTTTAGCAAAGTAATAAATGAGAGAATGCTTACCATTAATGAGGCAATGAATGTTGTATTTATAGAGTGGGGTGGGGTTGATTCCAATGAATCAGGACTGTCCGATCTGGTGGTTTGATCTGAGCCCTTGATGTTCGGACTGGGCCCTTTAGATATTGGGCTTACAATGGGTGTGAATAAATGTCAAAAAAGGGGGTGTATATGGCAAAAACCCATTCCATAACAGTTGCCCCCCAAGTCTGGTCGTCTTTAGAGGCGATCTTGACTTGAGATACGAAGTGTTCTTCTTTACCGATGTTGAGTTTGGTTTCTGTTGGTGATGTGCTTTTGCCGAGGTCGAACTTGGTATCTGATAGTGATGAAGTGATTTCGACCGTTATAATAATTTTGAATTTTGAATTGGCGCCTTTGCATTTATTGCGCCTGTCAAAGCGCGTTTCCCAATGGCGGCTAATGATGGTGACGCTTTGGTAGGCGTGCGCGTGTGTTGAAAACTATTGATGGGATGCGTCGATTCGATTTAGGCCCAATCCAGTTCTGCGAGGCCCACTATAAATTCCTGATTTTCAATTTGCTCTGCATACCGATCTTCGTATCCGAGTTTAAGTTCATCGATCAGGAGGATAGTGGCTAGAGTTTCACCATTCCAGTGGGTTCAAGTGCTTGACTTCCGCAAAAGACTATCAGCGAGAGCTTCGTTTGAGCGAGGTTAGTTCTTTTCTCAATCTCTCTATTGTTTTTTCTTTAAATAGTCAGATTTTCCCCCCATTTCTTTAGTTGCCACAGGGTGGGGGTCGTCAGGTCGGGTTTCAAAATCGGTATGGACCCGTTAGGTCGTTATCCCTGACTTCCCTATGCCCCCATTCCTGCAGGTTTTAAAACTGGCGGTTACTAAACAAACTCGTAGGCAGATTTCACAGCAACCCCCACAACTTGCGAACGTGATGGCTTCTGGAGGAGAGAATGTCGAGGGTCGTCGTTCTGAAACTACCCCGGTTATTCCCGAAATTCAAGATCACCCTGATTCAGCCCCGACCAGCGAACAAGTGGAGGATGATCCCGAGGTCGATCGCCATACTTCTGATGGTGGGGAGCAGTTTTCTGAGGATGTGGTTGTCGTTGGTGTAAAAAACACTAAGACCGACGTTGTCGTCGTGGAGACGGTGTCTTCTGAACAGACGCATTCCGATGATGAGCAAGGGTCTTCGCATACTCAGGAAGTGGGGGTTTCTGAGTCGAAATTGGAGTCTAGTACCGAGATAGGGGAGAGAAGCCATACGGGATCCGAGGTTGATAAGGGCAAAAGACTTGTTGAGGACCTTGCTGATGACGTGGCTGCCGAGGCTGATGATCGTACCTCTGCTTTTACTGATGGTTATTCTAGCACAAGTCCGGGGCGAATCGATCTTCCTATGCCTTATGACGTGAATGTTCCTCGCATTCTTAATTGGGTCGCTACTTCTGTTACTCAAACAAGGTCTCTGTACGAAGCAGGGGAAGATATGAGCGTTTTTGTAGATAAGTTATCCATTCGGGGCCGACTTTGGAATGTCGAGAGTATGAGATCCGATGAGCATGCAGCGATCTGACCAGGAACCTTGAGATTTGTTATGTATGATGTATTGGTATCAGATATGCATATCCGTCCCCCGTTCACTAATCTTCAACAGACTGTTTTGGCGAGATTGGAATTGGCACCTTCGCAACTTCACCACAATGGTTGGGCGTTTCTTCGAGCTTTTGAATTGATATGCCTCGAACTTAAATGTCCAGTGTCCGCCGATCTGTTTTTTTCATTTGTTTGAGGTTAATAGGAATAGCGAAAAAGGTGAGGAAGGAAATGCTTGGGAGCATGTGAGCCTTCGGCCTCTGAAAGGTGCCAAGATTTTCCGGGCTTTTTCAGATTCGCTGAAGGGGAGGTGGAAGGAGCTTTTTTATTTTGTGGAGCAGGTGAATAGTGAGGCAATTGATCATGTGGGTAGATTTGATTCGGATGGGCGAACTTTGATGTCAACTAAGTTTCCCATAGGATGGGGACTTGGTCATTATAACTGATCTCCCAGATCCTATCATGTCGGCGAATCTCATCTTTGCCGAGCTGATATCCTGACTAGAGATATCCTATTGTTTATTTCATCTCAAATACCTTATACCAAGCATAAATACCGAGGCATTCCTGTCGATCGATTGGTTAAGTGTGCTACCAGAAGAAAGGTTATGAGGGTTCTAGGTGGGGTCGTATTTTTGGATTGTCAATTTATCTTTTGACTGAGAATTGTCAATTTATTATTTTGACCAATTCGTGCTGTTTTTTCTTTGTTTTCAGATACGGTGGCAGGGAGTAGGATTGCTCAATTAAAAAGGATGGCGTTGCAGAACCTGGGGGCCGAGGAAGGTGAGCATGTAAACCAAGAGGTTCCAGAGAATGCTCCCGATCTTAGGGGTGCAGTTCTTGTTTCCCCAATCAGGACCGTTCATGAGGAACAGTTGGAGAATCCTATGGACGATCTTCAACATCGAAAGAGAAAACCAGCGGATGAGGGAGCCTCTATAAAGCAGACGAAGATAGCCCGGAGGACTGAGGAGAAGAAGAAGGTGGTGATTCCAACAGACCCTAAGTCTTATAGGGGGCATAGATCTTCTAAGAAAGCAACTCCTGTTCCCGTGGATGCGAGTTTTATGGAAAAGAATATGGAGGAATATCTTACCGATCCGGTTAGTGTGGCCTCAAAGCTGTTTGTTCACTTGGCCGATATTACCAAATTGCAGAGGGAGGAGATGGAACGTCGTCACGAAGGTGAGGTATTCTTTCTGGAGTTCGTTTGTCGTTCTTTTTACCTACCTTATTGACTTTAAATTTTATTTGTTTTTCAGAGTTGGTAACCACTGAGAGGGCCAAGTTATTCAATGCTCTGAAAGAACTGGCCGAAAAGAATAAAGTCCTGGGTAATACTTTGAGCGACTTGAAGACTTTGAAGGCTTATGTGGACGATCTTGAAAAGTCCGATAGCACTGTTCGCATCGGTGAGTTGAACGATCGGATCAGAGTGCTTGAAGGAGAAAGGAAGAGTGCTGAAGAGACAATTAAAAGGTTGGAGGGTCAGATTCAAGAGCTGATGGTGTCGCTGAAAATTTTTGAAGAGAACAAGGCTGAGACTAGTTCCACTCCTGAAGATCGATGCGCTGTGCTTGAAAAAGAGCTCGCCCAAACTCGTGCTGAGCTGGTAAAATCAAAGAAGGAAGCGCGGACTGCTGCCGATCTTGCTCTTGAAATGGCAGGAGATGGCTTCGATCTTGCACTTGGTCAGATTGCACTTGACTACCCCTCTCTTAATCTTGACAAGGCCGTCCTGAATGTGGATCACGAGATTGAGGGAGATCAGATTTTGAAAGTCGATATCAAGACCAATGTGAAGACCGTGGTTTACCCCAAGTCTGCCTGATTTGTGTATAGATCCAGTTTTTGTAAGAGTTCCGGGTTTATACAGAGAATCATGCATAAGCTCGGAACTTCGTCAAGTTGTTTTAGTTTTTAGTTTTTTGTCGATAAAACTTGAGGCCTCGGCCGTATCCGAGATGGTTGTAATGAATCAAATTTTGTTTATGTAACTTGATTCCTTGAATGTCTTATCTTTTCGTCATCGTAATTGTCAATTTTCATAGTCTTGACCTTGTAATTTTTGATAAGAACAAAAAGATAGGTCTGGAACGTTGGTACTGCTTATCTTTTAGATGGGATCAAAAAAGATAAGTGTGGAACGTAGGTACTGCTTATATTTTTTATGGGATCAAAAAAGATAAGTGTGGAACGGAGGTACTAAAAAGGTTTGAGAGGAGCTCTCAAACGATTAGAGAAAACCTGTTGAGAATTCTCGTAAGATCGGGCCTAAGGATAATTTACCAGGACTCAGCCCAGATTTAACTCGTCCATTAGGGTTCTTGGCTACTAAGGCCAATGATCAATTTAAGGAAAAATCCTTAACGGACCTTTCGAACCTTTTTGGCAGTTTACCAGGACTCGGGCCGAATTGAACTCGCCCCTAAGGGTTGTGACTGCTTTGGCCACATGTGGAGATCTCGTAAGATCGGGCCTAAGGACAGTTTACCAGGACTCGACCCAGATTTAACTTGTCCATTAGGGTTCTTGGCTACTAAGGCCAATGATCGATTTAAGGAAAAATCCTTAACGGACCTTTCGAACCTTTTGGGCAGTTCACTAGGACTCGGCCCGGATTGAACTCGCCCCTAAGGGTTGTGACTGCTTTGGCCACATATGGAGATCTCGTAAGATCGGTCCAAGAAGTTATTCTGAAAGAGTTTGTAGATTTATTGTGGTAGGAACTACCGTTACATGAAACTGGGACACGCAAAACAGTCGTGTCCTTAAATGTAATAGCTTTTTAACTTTGTGGCGTTCCAAGTTCGGAGGATCTCCTTCCTGCCAAGTGTTTCCAATATGAAAGCCCCTGTACTGGTCTTACTTTTAACACGGTAAGGTCCTTCCCAATTGGGTGCTAATTTTCCTTGTGAAGCATTTTTTAAACCCACGTTGGCTCTTCGAAGGACTAAGTCGCCGGGTTCAAAATCTCTGGGGACGACCTTGGCATTGTATCGGGTCGCAACACTTTGTTTGATGATGGCTTCTCGAAGTGTGGCTTATCCTCAAACTTCGTCGATGAGATCGAGATTTTCTTTCAAAGCTTGGTAGTTTTCCGTAGGGGTTTTGGGATTCGATACTCTCCAACTTAACTCGCCGACTTCCACTGGGATGACCGCCTCGCTGCCATAAGAGAGCCGGAATGGCGTTTCTCCCGTAGAGCTTTGAGGGGTGGTCCTGTAAGCCCAGAGAACATATGGGAGTTCTTCTACCCAATTTCCTTTGGCGTCGTCCAGTCGTTTTCTCAAACCATTAAGAAGTATCTTGTTGGCTGCTTCTATTTGACCGTTGGTTTGCGGGTGTTCTACTGACGTGAAATGATGCTTGATTTTGAAGTCGGACATCATTTTCCTGAAACCTTTGTCGGCGAACTGAGTTCCATTATCAATAATAACTATTTCGGGGATCCCGAATCTACTCATGATGTTCTTTTTAAAAAATCTCAGGCAGTTCTTTGCAGTGATGGTGGCTAAGGGCTCTACTTCAATCCATTTGGTAAAATAATCAATTGCCACTATGAGAAATTTGTTTTGGCCTGGAGCAGTTGAGAATGGACCTAGGAGATCAATTCCCCATTGTGCAAAGGGCCATGTTGAGGATAGACTTCGGAGTTCGATTGGTGGGGCGATGTAAACATTGGCGTGGACCTGGCATTTTTTGCACTTTTTTACATAGTTCTTAGCATCGCCTTCTATGGTCGGCCAATAATATCCTGTGCGTAGGGCCTTTCGAGCTAGGGAACGGGCGCCAAGTTGTTGTCCACATATTCCTTCATGAATTTCGGCTAGGACGGAATGCACTTGCTCTCCTTCAATGCATTTTAATAATGGTGAGGAGAGACTCCTTCTGTATAACGTATTATCTATGACTGAGAAGGCGGAGGCTTTTCTTCTGATGACTTTCGCTTCTATCGAGTCTAGAGGCTCGATTCCTGTCTTGATGTACTCCAATATTGGAGTGATCCAACTTTGGCTCTCCTCAATGGAACAAATTGTAGAAATACAAGTCGGATTAAGAGAGATACTAGGTCTTCTGAGTAATGGCGAGTTTTGATAGGATGTCCGCCCTCTGATTCTCGGATCTTGGGACGTGTTTTACCTCGGCTGTTCTGAATTGTGCGAGTAACTCTTGTATTCGACTTTGGTATTTCTGCAGGGTCGGATCCTTGGTCTCAAATTTATTGTTTATTTGTCAAACGACCAAGAGTGAATCCGTGTAGAGATTGACCTGAGTGACTCGTAGGTCAATTGCCAATCGTAGACCTGCGATGCAAGCCTCGTATTCTGCTTGATTATTAGTTGTTTGGAAAGCGAAGGTAAGGGAGACTTCAATAATCACTTTATCCGGGCTGTCCAACATTAAACCCGCGCCGCTTCCTTTGGGGTTGGAAGACCCATCAACGTGTAAAGTCCAGATGTCGTTAACAGGATCAGCGGGAATCATTTCTGCTACAAAATCTACTAGAACTTGGGCTTTCATTGTCGTACGGGATTCGTACTTGATTCTAAGTTCGGAGAGCTCTACTGCCCATTTAATCATTCGTCCGACAAGGTCGGTCGATGTAGAATCTGCCTTATTGGATAGTTGGTGCGTACGACTATCTGGTGTGCCACAAAATATGGTCGGAGACGTCGGGCTACGACGATTAAGGCGAGGGCGATTTTTTCTATTTGCTGATACCTGCATTCGGGTCCCTGGAGTGCTTTGCTTACAAAGTAAATGGGACTTTGATCGGTCCGTGTTTCCCAGATGAGCACGGCGCCTAAAGCTTCCTCCGAGATTGATAGGTATAAGTATAGAGTTTCTCCCTCGTCTGGGCGAGTTAGGATGGGTGGTTCTGAAAGCACTTTTTTGAGTTGTTGCAAGGCTTCGTCTTGCTCGTTTGTCCAGTTGAATTTTCCTTCGCCATCCTCCTTTTATTTTTTCAAAAGTTTGAATAATGGGAGAGATTTAATTGCTGCATTTGATAGGAATCGGGATAAAGCAGCGATCATACCGTTGAGTTTTTGGACCTCTTTTTTGGAAGTCGGAGTCCGCATTTCAGTCACGGATCGACATTTGTCAGGGTTTGCTTCAATTCCCCTCTCTATTAAGTAGAAACCGAGGAACTTTCCAGCCCGGACACCAAAAGTGCATTTTTTCGGATTTAGTCTCATGCTATTTTTCCTGATTTCTGCGAAAATTTCTCGAAGGTCTTTTACGTGGGTGTTTTCCTGTTCACTTTTTGCAATCATGTCATCAAGATAGACTTCAACGGTCTTGCCTATCTGTCTTAGGAATACTTTGTTCATCATTCTCTGATAAGTGGCTCTGGCTTTTTTTAAACCGAAGGGCATAACTCGGTAGGCGAAGTTACCTTGGTCCGTCATAAGCGCAGTTTTTTCTTGATCGGGGGGAAACATGGCGATCTGATTGTAACCGGAATAAGTGTCCATAAAAGAAAGTAGGCGAAAACCCGAGGCATTATCGACGAGGCGATCAATACTCGGGACAAGAAAGGCGTCTTTCGGACAGGCTTTGTTTAGGTCAGCATAATCAATGCACATACGCCATTTACCGTTGCTCTTTTTCACCAGTACTGGGTTTGATAACCAAGTCGTGTATTTGACCTCTGTTATAAAGTTCGCTTTGATTAAATCTTCAACGGTTTTTGCGGCGGCCATGGCTTTCTGTCCACTCTGCACTCGTCTTCTTTGGGAGAACCATTTTGCTTCCTGATTAACGGCGAGCTGGTGGCATGCGACTTCTGGTGGGATTCCGGGCATGTCGTTTGCCGACCAAGCAAAAAGATCAGCATGATCTTTTAAACACTGAGTGAGTTTGATTTTTACCTCTTCGGATAGGTCCGCTCCAATTTTCACTGTTCTAGTAGGGTCGTCTCCAAGCTGTATTTTGATGGATTCCCCATCCGGCTCGGGTCTTCTCATTTTCTTTTTGAGTTCTTTGGCCAACTCATCGTCATCTTCCTCTTCCGAGCTGTCTGGGTCGTATCTAGCATCTAAATCAGTTAAGTTGACTTCGGCAGATCTTCCTGTAACTTCTTCTTTTTTGGTTATCTCAGGTGGAACCCCTTCCTTATCTTGAGCCTTTTTTTTTGCTTTTGTCCACAGGAAGAAACATCTTGAGGCGGATTCAAGATCCGAGTTTAAGGTGATCACCTTGTTGCAGAGGGAGTGGAATTTTATTTTTAAGTGAGTGGTGGAGGTTACTGCTCCGAGCCTTCCCAAAGTCGGTCTTCCAATGATACAGTTGTAGATTGATTCACACGGTAGGATGAGGAACTTTGTTTTGATGATCCTTACCAAGGGTTCTTCACCGTAGGAAACCATCAGTTCCAGGTGTCCAAGAGGTTTAGTCCGAGATCCATTGAATCCTGATAGTGTGGATCCTCGGTAAGGAGCGATGTCTTCTTTATCGATTCCCATTCTTTCCACGAGGTCGAGGAAGATGATGTCTGAAGAGCTTCCCTGATCGACCAAAATCCTTTTAATCTCCTTATTGGCGATCACCGCTGTGACAATGAGTGGTACGTGTTTGTTGGGCTTCCCATCTAGAAGGTCTTCATCTTTAAAAGACAAAGGAGGTCGGTTTGAAGGTGTGCCTCCGATCGACGTGGAGGCAATATTGAGTAACTCTTTCCATTTTCGTTTCATTGTTTTCCCGGATTCTCCGTGGGCAAAACCTCCTGCGATCATCATTATTACGGACCGTCCTTTTTGATTTCCTCGAATCAAGTTCGTCGTCATCGGATTCGGCTTTGTTTTTCCCTTGCTCTGGGTTCCTGTTCCCGTTCATCTTTAATCTCGCCAGCTTGGCGCCCTGGTTTGTTTACATAGCTGGCTAGTTTTCCCCTTTTAATCATATCCTCAATGTCATCTTTCAAGGCGTTGCAATGGTTGGTATCGTGGCCGTTACTCCGATGATATCGGCAGTATTTATTAGAACGTTGGCCCGGTCTGTGGGTGAGTGGTTTTGGCAATTTTTCCTCTCTAAACTCCGTGTTCCAGCATTCACTTAAAATTTGAGCCTGAGTGACATTGAGCTCGGTACAGAATTGATGACGGTTCCGAGGTCGTGGGTCCCTGTTGCCTCGGCCATCGTTTTTTTGATCTCTTTCATTTTGGGGTTTGGACGGTTCGGTCATTGGTGGTATTTTACCGATCATGGTGCTTTCTTCTTCATTAATAAAACATTGGGATAGCTGGAGGAAATCTTGGAGGTTCTCTGGCTCCCATGTGTTTATGTGTTTTTTGAATGGGCTTCCGGGGCGCAGCCCCATCCCCATGAAGTAAACTCGGAAGGCATCATCGAGGTTCCGAACTTGAACTGCTTCCTTGTTAAATATTTTTATATATTGTCTTAAAGATTCTGAGTTCTCTTGGACGATGGACGCTAAGACATTTTGGTTTTTTGGTTTGCTTTTGGAATGGGAAAAGTTAGCTGAGAATAATTTGGCCAACTGGTCCCAGGAGGAGATTGTGTTTGATTTGAGGGTCTCAAACCATTATGAGGCTATTTTTTCCAATGTTAGGGGGAAAATTCGGCATTTCATTTCTATTGGAACGTTCCGATACTGCATTACTGTGTCAAAATAACTTAAATGTCTGTTCGGGTCGCCTGTCCCGTCATAGGTCTTCAAGTCTTCTGGTAGTTTTTCGAGATATCTGGGCACCGGGTAACGGTCGATTTTTCCCGTAAAAGGGCCTTTGCGCTTGGTTGTTCGAGCCCGTGGCGGAGATCGGTGCCGATGGTGCGGGTGCCTGTGGTCATGAGGGCGATATCCTCGAGGTGAATATTCTCTACTCCTCGATCGTTGCATAGGAGAAGAGGATGCTAGAGAAGAATGAACTTGGGGTGAATAATCAGCGTCTTCCCTTCCGTCGTACACTCCGGTTGGAGGCGAAGGGGAAACATTCCTCCCGAGCCTATGAGGAGGAGAGCGATGGTAATGTCGTCTTCTCGGTGGAGATCGGTGGCGCTTTCGAGCCGGATTCCTTCTTTCGGGAGAATCCGGGTCGGGAGAGACCTGATCTGGAATATTCCGGGCTCGGAGCTCCGCCACCTGTCCTTCGAGATCCGCAAATCGGTAACTCCTCTCTTGGATTGCCGCTTCATGTCGGTTCAGTAGTAGGACGAACTGTTGGACAGCATCGGCTGGGACAGAAAGTGGATTTTGAGGAGGTATATGGTTCCTCGCGGAGCTTCCGGTGACCAAAACGAAGTTCGGAATTTGATTTTGAACTTGCGCTTGAGTGGAGTCTGGAAGGTCTTGTACGAATCCTTCCGGGGTTGGCTGGGGTTTGGCCAAATGAGGATTGACCGGTCTCAGGATCAGCTCGGGGGGATACCCGCCGCGAAGCTGTTTGCCTTTGAATAAAGATTTCGAGTCGTCATTGATCAATATGAGGGGACAAAATCTTGGTTTGAGACCTCCCACTATAGTCGCCAATATTCTGTATTTGCATACAATATTTTTTCCATTGTTTAAGGAGGGGAAAAAATGAATGAAGTGAGTTTTACTTGTACTGTTACTGTTACTGTTTGTACACTAATATCCACACATGCAGTGTATGTTAAAGGAAGGTCTGTCCAGAAAGAGACACAATCATACGACATAGTATGGCCATTCAAATAAATGAAATTCAAAATCATTAACTATGACACACCTTCCAAATTTTAATTGGGCATCATCACTTCACAAGAGAGAGTCTCTCTGTATCTTTGCCTTACCAAAGAATAATATCATCCACCCCACCTCCAACCGAAGAAAACGCGTCGACTTCTTTTGCCGTTTCTTTCTTCTCCTCTTTTCTTTTCTTTCCTTTCTTCCTCCTTTTTACCATTATAAATACAATCAACTAACCCATTTCAAACCTTCAAACACACACAAACACTCTCTCTCTCTAAAAAATGGCCCTCTCACAACCTTCCAACAACATCTTTCTCTTTTCCTTCTTCTTTTTCTTCTCTATTTTCTTCACCATTGCAAACTCACTCTCACTTTCTTTCCCTCTAACATCACTTCCTCTCTCCAAAAACACCACTTCAAAAATGCTATACACCTCTCAGCTTTTTTCAGCTTCAAAACGCAACAACTCACAACTCAAAGCACCTTCTTACAACTACAAATTCTCTTTCAAATACTCAATGGCTCTTATTGTGAATCTTCCCATTGGGACCCCACCACAAGTTCAACAAATGGTGTTAGACACAGGAAGCCAACTTTCATGGATTCAATGTCACAAAAAAGCACCCAAAAAACCACCTCCAACGGCGTCGTTTGATCCTTCTCTTTCTTCCACTTTCTCTACTCTCCCTTGTACTCATCCTCTTTGTAAACCTCGCATTCCCGATTTTACCCTCCCTACTTCCTGTGACCAGAATCGCCTCTGCCACTATTCTTACTTCTACGCCGACGGTACCTACGCCGAGGGCAATTTAGTCAGAGAAAAATTCACTTTTTCTCGTTCCGTTTCTACCCCTCCTCTCATCCTTGGCTGCACCACTGAATCCACCGATCCTAGGGGTATTTTAGGAATGAACCTCGGACGCTTGTCTTTCGCTCACCAATCTAGAATCACCAAATTCTCGTACTGTGTGCCTACCCGACAAAACCGACCCGGTTTATCTCCAACCGGGTCATTCTACCTAGGAAACAACCCGAACTCCAAAGGGTTCAAGTACGTTAAAATGTTGAACTTTTCTCAGCATCAACGCATGCCAAATCTCGACCCTTTAGCCTTCACCGTCGCGTTGCAGGGGATAAGAATCGGCGGTCGGAAGCTTAGTATCTCACCGGCAGCTTTCCGTGCCGACGCCGGTGGGTCGGGTCAAACAATGGTTGACTCCGGATCCGAATTCACGTACTTGGTTAACGAAGCTTATAATAAAGTGCGGGAAGAAGTGGTTAGAGTTGTGGGACCAAAAATAAAGAAAGGTTACGTGTACGGTGGAGTTACTGACATGTGTTTTGATGGTGATGCTGTTCAGATCGGACGGTTGATAGGAGAGATGGTTTTTGAATTCGAGAAAGGCGTTGAGGTTGTGATTCCAAAAGAAAGAGTACTTGCTGACGTGGGAAGTGGGGTCCACTGTGTTGGGATTGGAAGTTCGGATAAATTAGGTGCAGCTAGTAATATTATTGGTAATTTTCATCAGCAAAATGTGTGGGTTGAATTTGATTTGGTTAATCGTAGATTGGGTTTTGGTAAAGCTGATTGTGGAAGATTGGTGAAGTAGAAAGGATGAACGGTTGATTCATGGTGGTGTATGGTAGCTTTCGTGTGTCGGCAGTAGCTAAGTAGGGTAGAGTGTTTGTTCGAAGGAAATTCAAAAATATCTTTATGTTGTGTGGTTAGTGATTGATCATCAGAGCGATGGTCATGATGAAATCTCACAGTCCATGATGTGACACGTGAGTAAACGACGAAAGATTAGGATTTATGTTTAAGAAGTGGGGCTTCTTTAGCAATATGATTATGAGTCAAGGCTCATTCATATAAGTAAGTAATTTAATTAACCATGTGTACACTAATATGAACGAGACTGATGTAGATACGAGAATTAGAGAGAGAGGTATATATATCACAATATTTAATATTTAATATATGAATCATTATTTTTTTCAATGTGGATCTTCTATATCCTTGTACCTTTATTTGTTTTACGTTGTGCAAACAAACTGATTTTTATATTGTGTAGTGGTGTAATCTATCTACTCATGCAATGGATCGGATATTTGTTGATTGTATGCGTTTACAAATTGACTATATGGGTTTGTCTTTAGAGGCTTAAACCGTGACTACCATCATAAATTTGTTTTGCATGTCACGCTAACCAATATCAAACTCGGGTAGAAAAGAACCGAAAACTAACTTCCCTTCCGTGAGTAGCTTCCCACATAACCATGGGAAAAGTCCACACGAGTAAGATCCAATTCCATTAGAGGGTCATCATTTAATGCTCACTCGAAGTCATTGGAGGTCGAAATACAAACATACTTTAGTACCAACCAATGCTGAATAGGGTCTCCGCCGCGCCGTCACATAGCCGTCGCGTCGCTGCGCTGCCGTCACCGCAAAATGAAAATCAAATACCAACTTCGAAAACAAAATCTACCCTTGAAAAGAAGTAGTGACCGATGCCGAAAGGGCGGTGACGGCGACGCAGCGGCATGACAGGCGACGACGCGACGGCGCGGCGGAGAACCCTATTCAAAGAGATGATGAAAGATTGCTTTTTGCAAGACTGTTTTCAGCCACAACACAACTCTCAAAAGAGAGAAACAGAAAAGAAGAAGAGAGACATAGTGAGAAAAGAGGGAGCAAAAGAAGAAGATAGACGTTGAAAGAGACGGTTCTGTTTTACGGGTTACAAAACTTGATTTTGAAACAAATAGGATTTTGGTGTGATTTGTATGAAGAATTATGTTCTAATATAATTACTCTAAAAATTTGGGTATATTTTAAAAATTATATCTTAAAAGTGATATACAGATGACACATGACCCAATTAAATTAGGACAAGTAAGAAAGGTATGATACCCTACATTATAGAATGAGTACGGAAGAATTTACCTATTATTAAATATAAAAATTTACCGCGATGATCACAAAATAATTTAACCACGTGTGGACAATTAGTTGTACCTGTAACATCTCAAAACTCAGAAGACAGCTCAAAAGGCAAAGGTTTCACTTTCTTCTTCTCCCGGGAAGATTGAATGGAAAAGAAGTTTACGTCACAATCACATTGGTAGCAGTAACATTTATAGGAGCCAGCTGGCCATAAAACCTTGGAGCAGATTACCCTTTCGAGTTTAACCCTTGTCTGTCTCACAATCCCAACGCAATGCATATGGCATGTTCCCATTGGCGCCTAGTAAACCAATAATCACAATTTAGTCAAACTATAACAATATTTTATGGCTATTAGATGTTCTTTAATTTATGTTTCTTAATTTATGTACAAAAGAAACCTTTTAATATCAATAGACTTATTAATGAATAGTAAATGAGATTTAAAAATAGGCTATGTTTAGCGCCTTCAATCCGCTAACGGATAGCAGAAAATAGCTGATAAAACTAGCAAGTGAAGAGTATATGTGTTTGATAAGAAATAATGTTTAGCATTTTTTAGATAGCATTTTAGCGTTCTTTAAGACGCTATTTCAAGTAGCGTTTTTAAACGCTAGCAGATACCGTCTCATTTTTTTTGTTGATATTTTTACGTTTGTTATTTTTCTTAAATTACTTTTCTATCCTTATTAGATAAATGTAATCATGAATTAAATATGTCCTTTTACATTTATCAGCTGGTTCAACAGCTAATTTGACAAACATATATTGTACTCTAAAATGAGAAATTTAATAGAATGCATAGAAAAATATTCAATATGGTATTACTAATTCCGCAATAGTTAAAGACGTGTTATTTCAGTGATGCGAGAATCAGGTCAGACTGAGCAGTTCAATCGATTGAATCGTGATCTAACTAGTCTGACGGTCATTTAATCTCAATTGGATCGCAGTCAGATTGAACTACCTAGAACTGAGTTAATCTGGATTGAGTCGCGGTTGGACTACTTTGAACTAACAATTGGCTCAGATTGAACGATTCAAAATGATTTTTTTCCCTTGTTGTATTTACTTCCTTTTCAAATTTTAATACATTTTTTTATTTTTATTATTTATTTATTAGTCATCAAATTTAACGATGATTGAAGAGAATGAACTATCTTATGAGTTTGATCTCCAGTTTTAGAAAATATTGATCAAAACTACAAATAATCTCGTAACATATCTTTTAATTTGTTAGTCATTTTAGTCGCATAATAACTAAGATCCCTCATCTTCGTTTTGGTTCCTAACTTAACTGATGTAAAGGATCAGGTGATTAATAGAAAATACATCTGGTTTATCAATATGTAACTAATACCTAAAAAAAATACATTTACAGACTTTTTTGTGATACCCCAATTTCATTAATAAATTTTCCCATCACGCTCTTTGGTCTTGCAAGTTCTAATTTTGTTAATTAATGTAACACAGAATCTGAACCAAAAGTGTAAAAAGAGAAGACAAAAGAATTTACAGCTGTAGCTCAGTTGGAATTGTTGGAGCATTCCGATTAGAAATAGAATCTCATTTTCCGTTGAAAAGAAAGAAAGAAACAGAGAAAGAAAAGATGATAAAAGCAAGCTATAGTACTAATAAACACTGCCGTCTTACTTGAAAAAGTCAGGTGTATTCATCGAGGAAGACATAATTCAAATTTCAAAGGGAGACAGACACAAATAAATAAACTGGACATGAAAAATGAAAGGTTTGCTACTTTTTTATTGGAAACAAATTTAGGCTCAGTATTATTATATCCTTAACTAAAATTACTCTATTAATTTTGGATGCTATTTCGAGGCTGTGTAAAAATAAAATGGGTGCATATAATATCAACCTTTAAAAAAATTATCAAAAAGGTAAATCTTTTCTATTTTTAGTAAAAAATAGAAAATAAAAATAATATTTTATTAAAACTTATTAAAAATAGTAAAAACTCACATTTGAACCATTTTTGAGAGTACTTATTAGATGAACCCTATAACATAACTATCCAATTAATAACATACGTAAGATGTTTCCATAGTCATAATGATTTATGCGACATTTTGTCTATAGATCTTCGACATTGCTCTACTGTTTACGAGAATTAGTCTCTAATTGAATATTACTGAATAAGTAAAATCCGACTTCAATTTATTTCAATCACTTATAATTGATTAACTTGAATATTACTGAATCCCCCTTCCTTTGAATAAAGTGTGTAATGTGAACCTGGATAAGTATAGTTTTTTCTATTTTATTTTTGTGGGAGAGTCAAAGTCATTGGCCAATTACGTGAGGGGCATTAAAGTAAGTAGGTAATTTTTGGAGTTATACACTTATGAGAATGGTCCCCTGTCTCTAACCTCAAGTCTCTAACTCATTTCTTTTCTACTACCACTGTTTGGGCATATGCCAGCTTGGGTGGAAGAGTTTTATGAGTTTTTCATAATTCCTTTGGTTTTGTATTATATGCTCATTAATTAGTCCTTCCTATTACTTTAGCCTTTAGTTGGTACATTGTTGGGCCAAAGCCAGATAAAACTTTGCTTTAGTTGGTGGTACTAGTTCTACTACTATACAAGGCCTGATGTTGCTTAGCAAATCCTCCATAAGTCTCACATTTTCCTCTTCTTCCTCTTCATACACATTTAATTACTATTATTATTATTATTATCTAAAATAGATCCATCTTGATCAATCATTGGTAGATCCTTGACACACTAGTTACTTGCCATATAGCATCAAGTTTACACACTCTTTTTCTAAACCCTAATATTGAATGCACACTTACTTGAGCGTCAGAGTCTTTGTAAGTGGACACCACCATGCATTATGTCGAAGTCTTTGCTGATTGTAGTTCCTCTACCCTAGTACATATGCTTCCCACTTGGATCAATCATTGATAGACTTTTTCCATAAAGCATCAAGTATGTTCTACCCACACATGGACTGACACAAATAAACTACAACCGCTTAAATTAAAAAACAAGTACATTGACTAACACCAAGAACGCAAAGTTAGTTCACTTCGAGAGAGAGAGAGATAAAACTGAAATAAACACTAGAAAGCGAAACAAAGAGAGCATCGTCGTACGACCACTAACCAGCAGAAGAAGGGACATAATCACTCCCTTGCATCACAAATGAAGCCATATCATGAAGCAAGGCTCTATACATGTATGACACTCAAGTAATGTTTTAAGAATCCCATCACAAGTGAAGCCTTGTCTTTCAAAGGAACATTTTAAGAATTGCTTGTGATGTCTATTGTCCACCAAATATAAGATAAAAAGTTTGTATTGTAACTTGTAGGTTCGTCCTATGCTATCTTATTTGTTCTCCTATAATCGGGTATATATCAAACGCACCTTTAGATGTAATTTATAGGCTTGTCCTATACTATCTTATTGAATCCTTTCTACTTCTTATTTTCTCTATTTGTTCTATTATTATAGTTATGATATGTGACATTAAGTGGGATGCAAATTTTCTTGATATACTCTAAAACAACTCAAAACTATAATAATAGAGGGCCAATGTTAACACAATAAGGGTGTATTTGATTTGCTAAAAAACAGGGAACTGGACTGGGCAACTCATGTTGTACCCTATTTGATTTGAAAAACTGCACATGGTACTGGACAACAGTGAGGGTAAGAGACTGGACAAAACCCCAAATTCATGTCCCTCGCAAAATCAAAGTACAACTTTCTGTCTCCTAGTACAACTTTCTGCCAACTCCAAAACTTAAAAAAATACTATTTTTATTTCATATTCAATAATTATTTTTTGCTATCGATCTTCTCTATCTTCTCTCTCCTCTATTCTCTCTCTCTCTCTCTCTCTCTCTCTCTCTCTCTCTCTCTCTCTCTCTCTCTCTCTCTCTATCTCCATCCTCTTTCCTCCTTTCTCCTATCCCCTCTCTTCCTCTCCCTCTCTCATATCTCATTCTCCTCTCTCTCTGCATCCAATCTCTCTTCTATATATCTTCTCATATCATATCATGAATCATCTCTCTCCTCTATCCTCTCTCTCCCTACCCGATCTCTCTCTTTCTCCTATCTCATTCTTCTCTCTAATTTCTCTCTCCCACTCATCTCTCTTCTATATATCTTCTCATGTCATAACCTCTCTCTCCCTCTCCCTCTCTCTCTCTCATCCTCTCCCTCTCTCTCCTATTCTCCCTCCTATATTATTTTCATTATAGTTTTCTGATTATATTATAATATGTGTAATATAAATCCGTGACAAAGATAAATGTGTTATATAAAATCACAATAAACCGCATAAAGATAATTATAGTAAAATTTACATTTTTTTTGCTTATGTTGTCTAGTGTTCACCAAACAGTGTATTTGACAACATGCTATCTAATACTTAATGTCCAGTACTTACCTGTTTGCAAATCAAACATAGCCTAAGTTTTATCGATAGAAGGATTTGTTTTCAATTAAGCTGCACAATCGTGATTACTTATCTGAAATTTTTGTGATATCTACATCTGCATCCCAACCAGAATGCAACTATGTGCCTAGTCATACTTATCTGAAACTTTTTGTAATATTAAGAAACGTAATGCAATATCAATCATGATTGTAATCACAGTGTAAAGCCATTGTAACTTCGCATTGAATCCACATCTTCGCATTGAATCCACATCTTCCACCACAGTGTGATAAAATTAAAGATTAACAAATATCTTGCAACTATATGTCCTACATAGCAGGTTATGTTGCTATTCCCAGATATCACATGACCATGTGCAAAAGGGCCCTTTGACAAGCTACCCCTCAACTAAAGCTCATTTAATTAAATTTCTGTGACTCATCTCCATTACCCTAGATATTAAATCCCTTTTCCTTGAATCAACATTTTCATTTCCCAAATATTCCACAAAACATTATACATAATTCTACATGAAACTTACGTAGTACAAAAACTTCTGATTTAAGAAGTGTTCGACACATATCGTGTCAGATACCGACACCAACACTTCAATCACATTCATTGTCTCAAATTGCTATCGGTGTCTATGTATCCATGTTAGTCTCGTGTTTAGTATCCGTGTCTATGTCGATAATTCATAACACGAAACTGAATAAATCAATGTGCATATACTTCAAATTTTTATCAACAAAGCTATCCCATAACTACATTAAGTAGAAGCAATTGAGACACATGTCAATCCACCACCAAACCCAAAAAAAAAACGAGTATTGGAAAACGGATAACTAAAATCACAAAACACTATTGAACTTTGCTAGACTTACTAGAGCTACACGCTTATCCTTTAAAGCATTTACATCAACCACATCATTCCCACCACCACATACAACACCATTTCTTGGCCAAAACCCTTTAATGATCCTCTTCTTATCCATCCTTCTATTACCATTATTTGTAGACTTGTTTCCATTAATAACTTTGTTGTTGCTAGACTCAATAAGCCTATCCAATTGCCTTGAAATTCTTTGTACTTCATAATTGTCTAGTAAAGATTTGTTGATTCCTTCTTTAGCTTCCTTGGCCATTCTTATTGCTTCTAACTTGTAACGAGAAGGCCTAGCTACACGTTGAGTTCTTATAAAATCAAACTCACTCTTAGATTTTCCTTCAGTTGCTGAACCATGTTGATACCATGCCCATGCAGCTGCTTTCACTAGAGCTAATTCATCTATTGTTTCTTGTGGTTGAGGCTTCCTTTTCTCGATGAGAAAGTTCAGAGAGAAGAGCTTTCGTGACATGATGAGATGAGGAGATGAGATGACTATAAATTTGAATGTGTGCCCAAAAATTGAGTGAAACTCAATACAATATATATGATGCATGCAAAGTAGGTTGAGAAGTTTGTGTATCAAAAGTGTTAGAATTTAATAACTTCCTTTAGTGTGGAAATGGGGATAGTGGTCCATAGAGAACTTAAAGATAGGTGGTAGTTTGGGGTATGCGAGAACTTGTTTGTTTTATGCTATGTATTTTTGTGATTTGTCCTTGGCTAGAGTGACTTATTCTTTTGAAAAAATTTGGTTGCATCACGAAGCACATCAGTGTTACTCCTCACATGTAAATGAACTCTTATTCTACTAAAAGCAGTCATTTTCATGCCAACACCCACAAACCACTCCAATCTGAGTTGTTTTGAAATGCATCACCAGCGTGTAATATAATCTAAATAAATAATAGCCTCTTTTGAGGCGTTTTATTATGAAAATTATGATGGCTTAATTGCAATAAGTTTTGGCAATGAAATTCTTCCCAACATGGGCAGAAATAGAGCATTGCAAGTTTGAATGCATCCTCTTAATGTCCCGCAGCACTTTACCACTCAGCTGCTTTATTAAATAAGATATAGAGGGAATAGTAATTAGTAATAGTTGTAACAACACCAACAAGGTTTGGTCCGAGTGGTAATTGGATTCGGATCCAAAGTCTCGTGTGGCAAAATCAGGTACACATTGCCAGCTAGATTTCTCAGTGTAAATTAGTCACCGACAAAGTCAATGGAGACTATGTACCAATAACACAGTAAAAAAAACCATTAAAGAATAATGCTGAGTATACTAGTATAGAACAGTTCAATTCAATATCATGGTAATGAAATTAATAATCACACGAAGCATGGTTTAGTATTAAACTAATAATAATAATAATAATAAAAAGAATGTTGATGATAAAACTTCACATCAATTGCGTATACCAAAAAAAAACTTCACATCAATTGCTAACGCTTTGATCAGATGTACATTTCTTTCAGACGCCAACACCAGCTGCAATTGTGCTCTTTATGGATTGTGGTTTAGTTATTTCCCTCTTGAGTAAAAGTTTCACCTTCAAATAACACCAAATCAAGTAAAAAATCCTCTTCTTGATGTTTTATTTAGCCTTTGGAAATCCTTTCGATTGCTTAGCACTTCATCAAGTTTATCACCAAGCAAGCTTTGAGCGCACTTTAAACATGAATCATACTCATTCTTTATCTCAGGGGTTTCAGCAATTGACTTCCCATCTACAAACTGCATAACAATAGTAAAGCAGCGACAAATTTTCAAAATGCCATGTGAAAGAGAAATACATGCATGAAAAATGTGGGGAGAGATTCAGTGACTTTAGGGCGGGAAAGATACAATGGCTTTGCCTATTTTGTCTCATCTATTACCACCCTCTTTCACACCTTATCTCATTTTTTTCTCTCAATTTTTCTCTCTCCAGAAAATCCTAAAGTCACCAAAAATATGAACTCTCAAAGTCACGGAATCCAATTCTGAACGATGCATTCGTTCTTACATTCCAAGAGTATGTACACCCCAAAGAAAAATTAGCAGGTAAATAGTTAATCTTTACCTCTTTGTAAGCAGAAATGCATTGAAGTAGTGCCTCCTGAGCCTCAAGGTTAACATTCCTTTCCTGCTTTGCAAAACGATAAAACATTATTTAGACCAAGTAGAAATATGTATTTAGAAAAATTTCTCATGCTATTTGGGAAACGAATCTGGTTGCACTATAATCTAACCTGAATTTCAAGTAGTTCTTGCTTAGTCAACTCCACTGATGACAGAGTACTGAGTGATTGCAACTGCAGAATTTGCATTTCTATTTTAATAAACAAATAAATTTTATTTACAGAAGAGTGCATATCACAATTCTATTTTGATATACACATGCATAAGAGAAGAGTAATGATAGGGAAATAAAACCAACCAGTATGACCAGTGCTGCTTGGGCTTCCTTTCTAGAATTTCCAAACACACTGTTTTTCTTCACCTTGTCTTTTTGTTTCATAAACTTATTTAAACATTGACGTGCAATCCTGAGACAAAAAAAGAGAAACACATTTTAAAATAGGAGTAAAGCATACTCTATATTTAATTTTCATTGACAAGTAAACATTGTTATTGGATTTGAGCCAGGAGAAGAAGTAAACATTGTTATTGGATATGTAATGGTGGTTATGAAATAGTTAGTCACATAGAACTAATAGAAACCTTGTTGAATTATTCAAATGATCCTTTGCCACATCAAGCTCAGCCCTAGCTTTAGAAACATCCAATTTTTTGTATTCGTTGCAATCAAGCATTGCCACTCTAGCTAGATGAAGTAGGGTTGCACCAACCTGACAATGGGCAAAGAAGAAAAATTCATGATTTTATCTTTACTTTGTTGTATAAAGCATCAACAGCATATTCATTGCACGCATTAGCATAGATGTTATAAGAACAATAATATGTATAATTATGCATCAGTTTCGCAATCAATTGTAGACGGATCTGAATCCCTTTTAAGGAGCAACAAACCTGAATATGATCACCAGGAAGTAAGGCTTTCCGGGTATCAAGACATCTGCAGGGGGAGAAAGATGATTTCATTTGCTTAAAGTCAGCTAATTTCCAAACTTTAGATAAATTAATAATATTATAATAACCTTTCAAGAAGCTCTTTTGAATCTTTGGTATTGCCACATAATTGTAAGGTCAGAGCCAAGGATTCAGCAACAATAACTGCGTCCAAGGAATTCCATCCCTGTATTACACAAATTGCATTATGTTTTGACGAGAACAACATATTATGCGATATAATATAACTGTTCTTGCAACATTTCTAATTTCATTCAGCAAGATTCTCACAACTAATTTTAAAAGAAAGGATAGAAAGTCGCAAATCTAAAAGAATACAAATTGCCTGCCATGGTATATTCTAGAACGCATCTCTCACTAATTGCTAGTCATATTACTTTGCATGATTGTCAAGTATGTTAATTCCACAAATTATCAAATCATGATTGTTTTCTAAGATTACTATAGTTAATCAGAAGTTACTTCCACTCACTCACTCATTATTTATACAGATTTCTAAACTATGCATCCATCACCATTAACAGAGAAAGTCAATTTGAAAGCAGAAGAGGATGAAGGAGTTCACAGAAAGAACCTTTGACATTTCCATAATAAGCAGGATCTTCCTCTGGACCATCTCAGCTTCAGCAAGACGATGTAATTTCAAATATATCTAAAAAAACATATCAATAGCTTAATATTATTAACAAAGACTGGAAAATAATAATCAGAAATGTTGGAACAGACCCACTTTGAGGGGTGGACCATGCACAAACTCGATTTACCATAAGCTGAAACTCTTGAGCAAACTATAGAGAACTTGGGGGAGATCAAACTCCCAAGCAATCAGTAAATAAGCCTCATATACAACGACAAGAATCAACTCTTCCAAAAGTTGAAGTTGTTAGGAGAAGCCCCAAAGATGGTTTTTATTTATATATGTACAACTAGTTTACCTCTCATGTCTCAAATATATTTGGATTGTATTATAATTATTCAGGTCTTAGGTGCCTTTATCTACCTAGATGGCATAGGTTTCTGTTCCCATCATGTTGGCAGTTGGTACAAAGTCAACATAAATAAAATAGAAGGGTAATATTTTATCATTCTCAACAGTTAAAAAAAAATCTTCTTATTCCTCTAGTACAAATCACTATTTATCAACGAAATTTTCAGCGTAAAAAATATTTAAAAAAACACCTGTGAGAGGTACCGAAGTCGTCTAATGCATACAACTGACTCCCCTTGACCACCTTCCTGCACAGATAGACAAAATGGCATAAGAACAAGAAGATTTGAAATTACCAAACCCCACTGCCGAGGGTATTTAAGTTTGTTAGATAAAAACACACCACATACCTCTAGCATCTTTATAGAGTCATTAATAGCATCCACGGCATCTCTTTCTTTTCCTTGATGATACAGCACCTGAGGTTAGTTTTAGAGAGAGATGGTGAGATAGTTATATGGAGAGAATGCGGGAGGAGAGAAAGTATAAGTCTTGTATTCTGTGAATCATAGGAACCTAAAGTTAGTTCTCGGGCTTGGGAAGTCTAGCTCTCTCTTTGTAAAAACTTTACATTCAAATACATATACGCTGATTTACATAGGTCTTGTATTTGGTTCTTTCATCGATAGACAATGAAAATGAGAATGACATCCCAGAATTTATTTCGGTTGTTTTCATTTCCAATTGTACATGTGAGTGTTTATAATTACAAAATATCAATTTCTTTTCATTTTGTTTCTCGTTTCCAAGTGTTGGTGAAGGAAATAAAAACAAGATTGTGTTTGTTTTCAGTACTTCCTTTGCAAGTACTTAAAAATAGAAACGTTAAAAGTTAAAACAAGGTGGTATTTTCATAACTATTACTTCATTTGTTTCATACCCCAACATCACCATCTCAGAATCTGATTTTCTGTCACTAAGAGAGTATTAAACTTCTTTAATAAACAGGACAAACTGGCGTTAAAAAGTGTACAGTGAAAGGATAAACAATTACCACTCCGAGATGATACATTGTATCTGAACATTCTGAATGGACATATCCCAGAACACGCCTTTTTATCTGATAATAAAGTCATATCCAATCATATCCAAATTAAGACAACATATGGCCTCAATCATCAAACAAAGAAATGGTGTAAAGATATAATAATGAATTATGAAGAAGTTATAGTATGCAGAAGAAAATAACTGTCGGCCTGGGCATAATAGGTCCATACCTTCAAGGCGCGCTGTTAAAAAACAAAAACAAAAATAAAAGGAGAAAAGGAGGTCAGTATAACTGAATGAACACAAAGGAATAGACTAACAGCACTTTAAACCATGTTAATTCCACAAAACGATTATGTATAAAGGGGAAGGGGGGATGACCATAAATGTCATTATCAACACAAACATATCAACTTTGGGAAGCATCAGGCTATGGTACTTCGTGTTTTGGTGGTTAGGTTAGATGTGACTGTGATGCTGCCACCAGACCTCCCTACCCTATGCTCCATATTCTATAGTGGTGTGTTCCCAACTCATAATGAGAAGGTCTTGATTATGATTTGTTGTGAAGTTCTCTGGACTATCTGGGAAACTAGAAATGGGTGTATCTTCTCGAACAAAGTCCTAGACCTCTCTCTGAGTCCTTTGTAATTAAATTGTGTTCATGAAAATGGTTGTTGGATAAGTCCAAGGCTAACTATTGTCTTTTCTATGAATGGTGTGTTGACCCCTTTGAGTGTGTCTCCAAGACATGAGTTATATTATGTGGTATCTGCCTCTTACTGATTAGGGGATGACCCTAATACTATTTAGAAGATTTTGTGTTTTAATTTATGTCCTGTCTGAGGTTGTTCTTGCTCGGTTGTAAAGGGTTTTTGCATACCTTTACCACTCCACATCAATAAATAAATAAATAAATAAATAAATAATTTTGTCTTTTCAAAAATAAAAGATCCCAAATAGACGAAATTTGGTTCTCCTAACATAATAATGCAAGATATATTGAGTAAATGGGCATGGATATCCACAACAACAACTAAACTCTTTTCCCACTAGATGGAGTTGCCACAAGGATCAAACAGCCCCAAAATCTTTTATCTTAAATCATACCCATTTAAATCCAAATCTTCCCTGATCGCTTGATTCATAGTTTTTCCTGGTTGTACTCTGCTTCTGAGTTCTGACTATTGGGGTGTCCTCCATCTCGCCTACCTTCCTTACTTGTACTTCTACAGGTCTTCTCCACATGCCTAAACCGCCTAAATCGAGACTACATCAGTTTTTTTTAAGTATAAGTGCTACCCCAAATTTCTCCTAATACATTCATTCATAATTCTATCTTGTCTTGTGTGATCAACATCCATTGTACATTCTTAGCTTCACAACACTAAGCTTAGTTTCTTCCTGGCTCTTCATCACCAAGCATTTAGTCATGTTAGAATTGTTGTAAATAGGGTAACTATGCAATTACAATAATTAGGGAAACTTTGAATCCGTGTATCTTATGACTATGTATATAATTTTCTCCTATGTATTATAATAATTAGGGCAACGGTGTTATCCTCGAGAAAGTAATACTATGTAGCGAGATTACTGCATCCCTAAAAATGCACTAACATGTGGGTTTACTTATACTTGAATCAGGGAGTTGTATGAAAATGGGGTAAAGTTGATGAGTATAAATTAGAATTCTTGAATAAAGTTAGCCTCTCGGCAATAGATGGATAATAATTAGCACAGGTCACCAAGACCAGGATTGTTATATTCAACAAATTACCTCATAGCTAACACGAGCTTTTTCAAACATTCTCCGCCCAAGGTAGAACTGCCCAAGGTTGTGAGCAGCAGCCCCAACCCTGCATGATTCCAATTTTAAATGAAGCCATCAGTCAAGATTGTAACAACGTCACTACATGTGATACATCACATGAAACATATATATGTGGGCTTTAGATTTTAATCTGCTGTATTAGAGAGAAAAGAGGAAAAACTAATTTAGTTTGACAGAAATTTTATTTAATCCACACTTCCACAGTGCAAGACTTTTTGCATTATCAATCAATAAGAAAGTTTTTTGTCTCAAAAAAATCAATAAGAAAGTTGGCAATCCCATGTACCAATTAAGCATCATAGAAACATGAAATCAGAATAACATATTTCGAGACCTGTTTCGGGAAGCCTGATGCAGTGTTTTTGTTTACTTAATAGAACGAATCAAAGATGCAACATTCCAGTAAATATATGTGCATTCCTCCTTTTCTGAATTCTATTTCCCCACAACCCTGATCCATGCAAACTAGATCATCAATTCATCATTTATGTTCCTTTATTCCATGGCCATAAAATCTGACCAATGACGAATCCATAAATTTTAATCTGTGGGGCCCGTACTTATATACATTGTGAAGTTGTGGGGGAAATACTCATAATATATTGAAGAAACTAATATATAATAATATATGCACAATATTTAGTTTAATGAAATTCTAGTTTGCCTCCAATGTCCCCAATATAGATCTGTCCCTGAACCTGACCCTTGCATATAATCATTTCCATTCATTTATTTTATGGATGTTGTTTGGTTCCTAGTAACAAAAAAGTAGATTAAGCATCATTTATGATGATTTCAATGTAATTTCACCCTACCTTATATCATCAGGACCAAAAGATTGCTCTAAAATGTTGATAGCTTCCAAATACAATGGTTCTGCTTTGTCAAATGCCTTTTTGATCCTGTACAACTCTGCCTGAAATGACAATAACAGAAATTTGAGTTGTGCATAAACAAAGTCATTTACTTTCTCAGTTAACCTAAACAATAGGTGCAAATTCCACGTTGACTCTTTAAAGCAGTTTCTTGTGACTTGTGAGGCAAAACTTGAGGTAAAGGATCATGTCATGCATAATCAACAAATCAGAATACTTCAACAAAAATAAAAGTCCTTTACTACAAGGTAAAACCAATCAGAATGCTTAAAAACACGCAGACAAGATAACTAGTGTTGCAAGAAGCTGCAAGTTTATTATGTTTCTACCATCATTGTCTTCAAATTATGAGGTTCAACCATTGTAAGCTGTGTGTCAGATGTAGTCTTGGTATGCAGACCATGTCATTCTGCCCTTTTTAAGAATTATGATAAGTAGCGTACAAATGTTTCATAACCAAAATTCAAATACTTCAGAAATACTTCAATAAATTTCGGGGAAGAAATAAGGAAGTAGAAGAATAAAAATAATAAAGATAGAATCGTCCGAAGTCATCAAAGAACTAGAAATCTAGAAGAATAAAAATAACTGAAAGGCATCAACACAATAACTTTCTCCTCGAACTAGAATATTGTGTTTATTGCTTAAATGGAGAGTAACATCTGTGATATGCTTGAAGAGGTCATAAGACTCTTTCACTCTCATTTCTTTTCATATTTTCAAGTAGGAGGTAGGTACCCTTGTCCTCCCGCAGTTGTATGTTTTTCCTTTTTCTCTCCTATAAGTTTTATCTAAAATGTAATAGAATATAACAGTCTCCAAAAGGAAATCTCTAGGATTTACTAAACAGTTCACAAAGCAATTAAGAAAGAAACAATTATCAAGAGAAGAAGGTAAACCAACCAGATTGTTGCATGCAGACGCAACATGTGGATCTTGCTCGCCAAAACCTTCTTTAGCTTCTTGTATGGCAGAAAGGAAGAGTGTTTCTGCTTCATCTAGTTTTCCCTAGAAGAACATGGACAAGATTTGCATAATCAACATCTTTTTTCCACAACGCGGTGTATATAATAAAACAACAGATTTTTAAAACAAAGCAACAGGAAGAAACAGCATGCCTGTACAAAGAATTCTCTTGCTTTATCAGTAAAGACTCTCCATTTTGCTGTGTGTATATTTGATGCTACAGAACCATCCTCAATTTTTTTAAATCCAACTAAGTCATCCCCAGGGTTATTACCAGAAGATGCTTCAGTCTTTACATCATCTGCAAATGCAATGTTGGCAGTAATCCCCATAGTCACAACTGTAAAAAAAAAGTCGGAGTAGTCAATTTAAAATATATGAGAATATTGTTTAATCAACTTTCTATATTGTTATTGATTATTACACCATTAAACAGTTTTCCATGGTATGCAGTTTCTAAAAAACAATCATTGTATTAAATCTCATATCATATCACAGGCTTAGTGTACGTGATTCCCAAAATATAGGGAAGCAAAATTTTCATCTAAGAAATTGTTTGATTGTGTACTTATTAGGATTCAATTCATCTTAAAATTGAATGAGTTATCTTATAATCCAACAGAGAACAGAGGCAACTAGTATCGTTTTTGTGTTTAAGCTAATCCATTTCATATAGATTCAAGAGGGTTTCACACTGGCTGTCAACAACCTAACAACAACAACAACAACAAACAACCTTATACCACTAGGTGGCATTAGCTTCATGGATCAAACGACGTCTTATTTTTTTATCATAAATCATGTCTATATCAAAACCGTCGGAATATAAATCTTTCTTAAACGTTTTACCCCCTATAGTTTTTTATGCCTTCTTCTACCCCAAGCAATAGAACTTCCCTCCACCTGATCTACTCTCCTTACTACAAAATCTGCAGGTCTCCTCTACACATGCTCAAACCACCTAAGTCGAGATTCCACCAGTTTTCCTATAATAGGTGCTACTTCAACTCTTTCGCTAATGCTATCATTCCTAATCCTATTTGGTCTAGGCTGTCAACTACCTAACACAGCACTATTTGCACTCGGACATGGTTGATCAAAGGAAGTGGTGACTGGAAAAACTAATTTAATAAAAACCATTTGATCAAGTCAGCTGTAGGTAACCACTAGCTAGTTTCCATAGTACATCATGAGAAGCAATGGCTTTAAAACACCAATAATCACCAATGCGGCAATGCCCCTAAGTGTAAACGGCATGGAAAGAGGTGCAACAGACAATGATAATACTATGTTATAGATTTTAAAAATAAAACAAACAATGCTTGAACGTAACATCTTCAATATATTTTTTTGGTTAATTGATTCCTTTAATAGTATCAAATTGTCATTTTGTCAAGATTCCAATCCTCATAGTCACTGCTATCTTAATTAAATGAAATTTCAATAAGGGTGAGCCGTAGGCCATTGGTTTATCCATGCTTCAATACTGAAGTCCTTCACATTAGAAGCGTGCTATAAACCGATCTTTGGACCAGCATCGAGAAACTTAAGTTGTTGAAGTAACAGGTTTTCTTTGGTCCCTTTGGTGTCCATTCAAAAATGAAAAGTTTCAACTTTGTTATTGTTGAAAGTGAAAAAGAAAGAGAGACATATGGTGAAACCGTGTGTTCAACTACACAACGGAGATCCTTTATATAGGCTTAAGGAAAATAAATACAAATAATGACTGAGATATTCTACTCTTAATTACATGATATTCTATCTCTATTTACAATGTTTTATCCTATTTTCAACACTCCCCCTCAAGCTAGGGCATATAAATCATATGCACCGAGCTTGTTACATATATAACTGGAATTGACAAAGTGTGATAGGTTACTGTCAGTAGGTTTGTTATTGTCAGTTATTAGGGTTGTTATTGTTAGTTAAGGCTTAGTTAGTTAGTTGTTGAGTAGTGTGTCAGTTAAGAGGTAGGAAGGAAATATGGAACAGAATGTAACTACTTGGCAGTTAGGATAACAGAATTACTGTGATTAGAATCACTATAAATAGGCCTAAGATATGTAGTTAGAATCATCTTGTTATTGAGTAATTGGTGCCCTTAGGCATTTTGGGAGGTGCAGCCCTCAAAGTCTGCCAAACAGTTAATAATAAAGGGGATTTTCCCCATTTTTCTGTTACTGTACTAGATCCTTTCTATCAAAGTGACAATCTACCTCTATATGTTTCGGTCTCTCATGAAAAACAGGATTAGAGGCAATATGTAATGCTCTTGATTATCACAGATAAGTGTCATTGGCATAGCCTCTTCAAAGCGAAGCTATCTGGGAAACTGTTTCAACCAAATACGTTCTTGAGTCACTAATGCCATGGCCTTGTATTCAGCTTTAACACCAGATCTAGCAACTACATTATGTTTCTTACTCTTTCAAGACATTAAGTTTCCTCCAACTAGTACACAATATGGTGAAAGTGAAAAAGAAAGAGACATATGGTGAAACTGTGTGTTTCAACTACACAACGGAGATCCTTTATATAGGCTTAACGGAAGTAAATACAAATAAAATAAAAATTGAGATATTCTACTCTTAATTACATGATATTCTATGCCTATTTACAAGATCTTATCTTATTTTCAACAGTTATCAACACATCTCACTTGGAACTTGGAAGAGCTCTCTCCATATAGAATATAAAATTGTTTTTTATTGTATCAAAATATATAGAAACATAATATAGAATAATCATCACAAATCATAGAGATGGCATCATTGAAACAACAATACAAATTATACAACATATCTGTTAGTTCTAGAAGCATACCTACATGTCCAGATATAAGAATCCATAGACAAGGATCACTAAGATTAAACCTCCAACTATATGCTCCAGTTTGATACCAGTTGGAAAGTTTTTTACCTGGAATAACAAAAAATAATAAGAAAGTAAGAATAAGTAAATATCATCTTCGTTTTGCAGGAAAACTGAAAAAAGAAAGCAAAACCTGTAAACATGTAAAATCTCAACTTAAAAAAAAGTCTCTTTCCTTAATGGATATAGTTTCCTCTAAATTAAGCACTTCACTTTAAAAAGTAATATAAGCAATCTCAAGTCTCAACCATTAATGAGAAAACAACAATTAACACTTCAGAATATGCATATCCATGATTTGTTATGCATGTGCACACCAGTTTTCTCATCAACGACTGAGATTGTTTACTTTATTCTCTAAAGTGAGTTGCTCACTTTAGAAGAGTTAAATCCTTCCTTAAACTAGAAGAAATAATTTTAAGTTCTGTTCTCAATTCCTAAAAGTCACCAAAATCAAATTGGTATAAACCAGAACAGATGCAATACACCAAAGTTCCCATTTTAATTTGGTATAAATTTACCTAGTTAGCATTACCCTAAACCACGAGAGCCAGTATGTGTAACAAATCCTAGTAATTAACCTCAACCTTCAAGGCCATTTCTTCTGACAACTAATCTATATAACACGATCCACCATATAAAATGCAAAAATAAAACTTATTAATCACCTAAATTGTTGTTGAATACACAAAAAATAGATACAATAAACGCAACTAAGTAGAGAATGTAAAAGGAGTCGGGAAAGCACGGCGAGAGTAAAGTTCGTACCGGAAAATGTATTGGGCAATGCATTTGTGGTTATTGTTGAGGCATGGAAGGCATGGCTGGCAGGAAAACGAAGTTTTTTGAGCAAATTTGCGGCGGTCGTGCGCAGAGACATCTCTTCCGGCGAGGAACAACGGGGGCAGCCCGCAGGAGAGTTCCAAGAGGTGTGGGTTTATGTCTAATGTTTTAACACTTTTTTTCCTAAAATAAACTTGTGTTTTATTTTTGAGTCTTTTTTCTTTTACATTCTTTATTTTTTAAAATGCTTCTTTATGTCTTTTATCTTTTCAAACTTAATTAAATTGGTCTTTTTGTTACCATAAATTTTTGAACAGGAATTTTTTGAACATACTCCTTTTACAGGAATCTGCAGAAACATTGGGAGTGCAGTTTGTTACATACTCTGGGAAAGGGAAATGTTTTTGCAGATTTCTTGACTAAGTTGAGGGCTCATGGGAATAATTCTATCTGTTTTTTGGATACTCCTCCTAGAAGCTTGATTGACATTCTACATGCTGATGCATTGGGTGTTCAGTTTGTAAGGCATTAGGCCTCTTTTTTTTTTCTTTTTCTTTTTGCCTTTGTAACCAAAAAAAAGCGGTCTTTTTGTTAAGTGACACTTAGCTAGTGTTTATATGAGCAGTGACATGGATAATTAGGCCACCTAAACAGTTGACTGCGTTATTGGACCATTAAATCTTTTTTCATCTACGTCCTTGTTACAGCCGAAATTCGGATTCAAAATTAGCTGTAATGACACGTCAGCAAAGCATTTAAGGAAAATTCAAGAAATAGCAAAAGAGGCTACAACTCAAAAAGGAAGTGGCTCGAGAGTCCACATTTATGTTAAGTCAATCCTGAATGCTAGAAGAAAATGTCTGCTCGAAGGCCATTTCTCCAAAAGACATATGGGAGTTCTCGAAGGTGTGACTCGAAGTTCCAAGCATTACACGTGAAGATACAAGGCAGTTGAGGCAGTTATCTCTAGTGGGCTCGAAGCACAAGGACAGGTGTAAAGAATCCAAGACGCCAGAAGACGTGTGGCATTCATCATTTCCAGCCATTAGTTTGTTTTATACTTTATATGCTTTCAATAAGGACAAGTGTCCAAAGGCAAGCAACATAGCAGTTAGCCCACCGTAGTCTATAAATAATAGTTCAATAGATGTACTCATGGCGATTTCATACCATCTAGTAACCCATTAAGCCTAACACATTTGATCACACAAGATCTCTAGCTACAACGGTGAACAATGTATGTCTGAGTCAAACCCCATTTTTTATCAATTCAATGCAATTACTTTTTTGACAACCGAGTGTGATGCTCTTGTCTCGTTTATCTTTTCAACAATTTAAAGCATCAATCTTTATTTCTGCACTTGGGGAACTCGTGATGTTCTGCCCATCTTGGGATTGATTTCTGTGGGTTCCTCGAGCTTGTCTTTTAATTTTTACTTTGTTTTATTTTACAAAATGTTTGGTTCTAGTTGATTGAAGAACTCGCAAGGCTCTCCCCTCTCTAGGCGTGATTTTCGTGTTTTGTTCAATTGTTTCGTGCCTTGAATTCGATCGGATGATCACCTAGAATCCCTTATTTGTTTGTTTGTTCGGGTTCTCTCCTTCGCCATTACTCGTCTCCCGAAATAGCACGCAGATTGGGGCTTGCGATGTAAACCTATCAACTAGTGAACTCAGTATCTAAATTCGAGTCCTTTTCTCTCGCACATCTCGAATTTATTTGTTTGACAGAGAGACCTAACCAAAAATACTGGAAACCAGTCCTTTATCTTTTTTAATATATTTGTTTACGTGTTTTATCTTTTATAAAAAAATTGTTTACATCCTTTATCTTTTTATGATTAATTAAAACGGTTTTTCTGCTAAGTGGTTGTTAATTATGTTTTCTATTTTTTTTCATTTTCATCCTTTACTTTTCTTAGAAACATTTATTTACGCCCTTTATATGTTTTATAATATTCATTTACGTCCTTTATCTTTTTACGGTTAACTAAAATGGTAATTTCATTAATGTGTCACTCTTCCGATAAGATGCACTCTTCATGTTAGTAAGGTCTGATTACATTGTTTGTGTTGCTCTATAAATGCGTTGTTTGTAAATGCATTGTTAGTGTTGGTGTTGCTTTATTTCGGTTTGTTAGTGTTGGTCTTGCTCGGAACCGAAATAGAGAAACACCAACACTAACTATGCATTTACAGAGCAACACCTACTATTTTTTATTTTTGCAAAATCAATTTGTCTCGTATTAATTGTGGTTTTATATTTCTAAGGAAACATTAAATATTCTTCAAACCTTGACCCGTCTTTATTAGAGAATTTGACCCACAATTACTATGTTTTGAACTATTTACACCCAAAAGACCACACTACCCTTCATTAATTTCCTTATGATTGAGATGAGCTGAAACTATTTCCCTCACCCACTCAAACAAAACACACACGCTTTAAGAATAGAGACAGAGAGAGAGTTTCTTCACATTTCCCATTTCAATCTTCCCTCATGAATGCACACCTTAATCTCTAGTGCTAGAGAGAGAGAGAGAGAGAGAGAGAGAGAGAGAGAGAGAGAGAGAGAGAGAGAGAGAGAGAGAGAGAGAGAGAGAGAGAGAGAGAGAGAGAGAGAGTTTCTTCACATTTCCCACTTCAATCTTCCCTCATGAATGCACACCTTAATCTCTAGTGCTAGCAAAACTTCATCTTCTCCATAGAATCATCATCTTCATCGAAAACCTTGGAGGAATTGAAGCTCCAACTTCTAAAATTTCAACCTCGTGCCTCCTTGGGTCCATTTTTGGGTTGCATGTGAGTTCTAAGGGTCACAAATAGTGAAATGAAGTTTGCATGTGAGTTTGGCTCAGATTATTGAAGCATGGGAAGGGGAAATCGAGTTTTGGGAGAGTGTGGGAATTGTTTCTAAAGCTAGGAAGAGTTTGGGCGTTTGTTGGTGTTTGGTGCTTCATTGTGTGTCAAACTACTCTAATTGGAAGCTCTTGCATGTATGAGTTTTGGGTAGATTCTGAAGTGAAGAGCTCAAGGGCAGCTATAGGTATATGAAATCTTGTAAGTTGGAGCTACAATGGGTGTTTTGGAGACACGTTTCGTGATTTTTGGTTGTGGATTTGAAGATATCAGCTCATAGCAAAAATTCTATAGTAAACGTGTTTTGATAGTCTCTGGTATTTCCTTCGTAACTCACTTTACAAACCTCATTTAACGTTCATTTTTATTTCCTTAGAAACTAGACACAAAACCCTTCAAAATAGGCACAAGAACCGTCTGATTTCATTAAGTATTGAGGGGGGAATTATATTTACAAGTTCTGCTTTTGAATTAGTGACAATTTTGATCTAGTCACATTGTTTCGGCCATAACTCCCTAAATACTTATTGTATTAGTATGGGACTTGAGACTTCAGAAACTATACAAAATTCGCTTTACAATAGACACTTGTTTGGATAGTTTTAGTTGAGTCTTGAGTTAGTTATGCCTGTTGCACTATTGGCCACAGATGTTGTCCAAAACAGAATGTTTATGCAAATCAAACCATCTCTCTTTCCCAATTTCGAAATGCTTGTGAGTATGGGAGTCTTGATGGGAGTTGTTGGTAGCAACGTTAGGAAGAATCAACTGTTACAAGAGGAGATTGTAAGAGGGACCATAGTGGGAAGTCATAGGAGTTTGTGAAGTTCAAAAAGACTTCAACTTCTTGATTGTGTTGTGACCATACTTCTTGACCATGTGAGTTCCTTACCTTGTTCTTGTGATTTATGAAATGTTAGGTGTAGGAATAGTGATGTTGTGAATGTATGAACTTGCATGTGCTTTGATTGTTGCTTGGAACATTTGAAATGTTGAATAGAAGCTATGTTTTAGTGGATGCATGTTGCAAGTAATTGTTTAAAGATGCTTAATTTGTGGTGCGTTAAAATGATTGATGATTGAATATCCGAAATATGTGAATTGACTGAATTGACATACACCTGATGTCATACATATGCATAAGTTGTTTACAGTGTTAAGTATATCGTTGAATTAAATAATGATCGAGTGAGAATGTTTGAAGAGGTTAATTAAATGCATAATATACGAGGGGGATGACGATCCCAAGAGGTTAATAGCACACTTGGTGGAGGGAGGTCATGAGCCCAAAGCTAAGGCCTAGCACTACTCAAATAGCTATTATTGAGTTGGGTTCTCCGTTGAGATTGAGCAATCTCTCGGGTTGTGCTAAGAGGAAAGAGGAAAGATAAATCAAAGGAAAATACCGAGAGGATAAGGTAAGGGGTCACGAAGGAACTCATTAAGATTGTATCTCATTGTTTATTATGTGGTGTTTTTCAGATGGGCAGGGCATGACAAAGCAAACCGAGGAGAAGTAGCTGCTGGAGTAGTTGCTTAAGTTTAGAGGGATCATTTTGAATCAAGGTTGTCTTCAGACTCATGTACTTAGAATTTAGTATTACTGAATAGTTAACCAGTGGCTTTTATGTCAATTGGGAAGTTAATAGGGATGAATTAATTCCATCGAGTTATGAATTTCAAATTCATACGCGGTTTTAACTTTGATTTTATTTAAATGGTTAACATTCTAGATTTTATGACGCCTAAAGATTAGGATGTTACACAACACTTGCAAAAAAAATGTACTAAATAAACTCCACTAATAACTACACATCAACAAAATATTAAATAGACCCACAAAATGACAAGAGAAGAGGGTACTTATCATAGAGATATATGTACTTGTTATAAAGGGTGCTTCATGGATAAAACCTAATACTCAGTATTCACTTGTTAAGAAGCTTGATGATCCAAAATAACTCACCCATACAAATACCAAAGAGAAATACACACAATGGTGGACACATTCCGAGCTATGGGTAATATGGAAGAGGAGAAATGAGAAGTTGTGGGAAGATGTGGCTAAGCTGTATAATCTATCCATTCATTCGACTATCGATTTGTTGTCTCAATGGGAGAAGGCGAAATATAGCAAACTTAATGAAGGTGGTGGCGCTACAGTAACATCTACCAATCAGGCTTGCTGGCAGAAACCGAGCTTGGGTAATCTCAAGTGTAATGTTGATGCGGCGATCTTTGAAGACAACAAGAAGTATGTGTGGAAATTTGCATTCGTGATGATCAGGGCATATTCAAGTGTGGTAAAACTATGTGGTTCCTAGGATCTCCAAGTCCTCAAGAAGCCGAAGCAATGGGTCTAGTTCAAGCTATTTGTTTTCTCAAGGAGAAGAATTTCGCTCAAGTTGAAGTTGAGATGGATTGTCTTTCCGTAGTGACAGACGTTAATAATAATACATCTCTCAACACAGAGCTAGGGGTACTTTTTCTCAATGCAGGACCATTATTGTTCAATGTCAAAGCTTTAGGATTAGCTTTATTCATAGGCGAGCAAATCTTGTTGCTCACTCTCTTGCTAGAGCATCAAGACTATATGCTAGCTCTTTTATTCATGATTGTAGTCTAAATTGTATTGTATTACTGGCATTATTATTAATGAAATGAAGTAAGTTTCTTTTGGTAAAAAAAAAATAGCGGACACATTCCATCCCTCATCTTTAACACGTTAAATTTCATATACTTTTATTGATAATAATTATAGTTGACAATCATTTTTTTACTGATTATAATCATTACATTATTATAGTGACACGTGATTGGTAAACAACAAGAAATAAATGTGAAGCAATGAACCAGTCAACCAGCCTAGTTGGTTGGTACCAACAAACAAGGCTTCAAACAAGGAACAAGCCATAACAAGACCAAATCAAAGTCCTAGAAAAGACAATAAAAACAATAACGAGGAGAAATCCTAACGAGAAAAAGGAAACTGCTCCCTACTTCATCAGAGAGGGAAGCAACAAACAATGGCTTTGAAAGACGTGTTTTTTTTGCTAGTAGAAGTGGTTTGTAATTTATGGTTTCCAGAGAATGGTTGTGTCTGCAATCATGGAAGTAACCACATATGGATCCATGTTAGATGCTGGCCTCCTGTCCTCAAAATAACCCTTTCCTGCTTTCTCTGTGTCTCTCCCAACTCTAATAGATGCACCACGGTTTGCAACTCCCTACACAGTCAAATTACACAACAAACCATGTCAACAATCAGAGGGAAAAAATAGTTTAATGACTATGCACACAAACGTGTATTAACTTTTAAGTCACTTTATAATGTTACTTCCTATTCCTGAAACATTTAAACAAATATATACATAGTGAGATATCATTAAATGTCTCTATCAGTGTTGTAAAAACCAGACCGAATCTTTGATTTGGTTTAAAATATTGGTTTATGTAAAACACTTATACACTAATGAATAGTTATTAGATTCAAAGATCAATGTCAAATGAAACAGGTTTAAAAAGGAACAATGTGTTTTTTTTTTTGCTTACCCATAAGAAGGTGTTGATGTCAGCAGTCTCATGTTTCCCTGTCAAACGACGCTCGTTTCCTTCACCATAAGCAGCAATGTGCTCACTGTGCTTCTTACCCAACTTCTCAATTGCTTTCTTGATGATTTCAAAGCCACCATCATCTCTCATTGACTTGGTGCTGCAACATTATTATTATTATTATTATTATTATTATTATTATTATTATTATTATTATTATTAAGCTCTTGTCCAAGTATGAAAGCAAAAAAAGTTTTAACTTGGTCTTTTTTATTTCAAGTAACAAATATTTACCTATAGTTTGTGTGAGCACCAGCACCATTCCAATCACCCTGGTTTAATAACAACCCAAATAACAATAATCAACACCAATTTAACAAGTATATGTGTGTGTACAAATGTGTTGTGTTGTGGAGAAAATGAAAATACAAACCGGAATTGGCTTGGGGTCAAAGGAAAGCACTACACCAGCTATCTCAGTGATCCTCTGTATGAACAGAATCAAATTTAGATGAAAAATGAACTTCAACTTTCATTCAAAAAGTCAAAAGAGGTGTTGGTGAGAGTATGATTAGGCATGTGGTGTGTACACCTACCTCCAAAATGTAACGAGAAACCCACAACTCATCACCAGCTGAGATACCAACTGCGGGACCAACTTGGTATTCCCACTACATACAATAAACAATAAACAATAGATCACAATCAAAGTAATAATAAAATTATAAACACAACAACCATAGACTTAATTTAGTTTAAAAAATGTTCGTGCAATAAAAATTATAGTATTGAGGGTAAACATAGGTGGTCAGGGATCAAGTAAGTCTCTCACTGGTATACCAATCAAAATGACGGTTAGAAAATAAATTGCTAAGAATGGCTGAGATTTCATCCTGATTGATACAATCTCAATCACTCGTAAAATTTTATATTATATCTGATCATCAATTTGACTGGTATACCAATGAGGGACTTAGTCCTTCACCTTAGAAGCCAAAGTAAACAATATTGAGTATGAAAATAAGTACATGGAGTTTTCTAATTTACCTGACCAGGCATCACTTCTCCGTTAATTCCACTGATGTTGATGCCGGCAAAAAGACAGGCTTTGTAATGTGAATCAACAATGTCACGACCAAAAGCCTTGTCAGCACCAACACCACAATAGTATGGTCCCTGATGAACAAAAAAGAATTACAACAGATGTAAGCAGAAATAACATGAATGTTAAAAAAAAATTACAACATAGTCAAATCAGAATATGTAATAAGAACTTAATAGTTTGAGTCTTCAAATGTGGCAAAATACACCTCAACCCAATATAATGAGACAACAAATAAGAATTCTTGGTGAGTGTGGTGAGTGTGGTAAGTGTGTGAAATGGGCAATGAGTTTGTATGTGTATTTGTGTGTAAAGTAACTAGCTTGAAAAGTAAAAAACACTAATGAAAGTGAAATTTTACCTGTGGTCCTGGAAAACCACCAACAGGCCACCCAAGAGGCCAGTGAACCTCTTTCTTCAATAAGGTGTATTCCTGCTCAATACCATACCTAGTGACAAATAACACAACAGTTGCTAATCAGGAAAAACTGCCAAACGTTTAATACAATATTAATCACCATAGTTGTCCCTTAAGTTCAGTAAATTTAGTTTCTGATGTTACTAGTATTTTAAAATAGTCCTTGAAAATTAAAATTCTCGACCAAATCAGTCATTTTGAGCAAGTCAATTTAGTTTCTGAAATTATACGACAGAGAGTCAACATGGTTGAGGATTTTCAATTTTAGAAATCATTTTAAATTTTCGTTAATTTTAGAGATTAAATTGTCCGATCTTTCGAGGACTGAATTCACTCATTTACAATCATTCAGCAAAGTAGCAACAAAATATACCATGGTTCTTCAGCAACAACATCAGGATGGCTAAAAATCTTGGCAGCATTATGTCTTTTGTTAGTGGGAATGGGTTCTCCAGCAGGGGTGTATGCATCACACATAACCTAATATGAATTAAAAAAAGGCCAAGTTATATTGAATATATTGATGGTTCACAGGTTCAGTAGACAAAAAAAAAGACTATAACCAAAATTACCAGGATGTTGCTACCCCTTCTGAATGGATCCCTGAAAATGGCTTGTGGGCTGTATTGATTCAAATACCAAATAAGTAAAGGTCAAAAAAACCAAGGAAATGGAGAACAAAATTTTACAAAATTGTAAGGTTAGGGGGAAATTAAAATGGAGTTGAAAAAATCATCATACTATAGAATGACTTCACTATCTTCTCCAGGAGCTTGACCCGTGCTAGAACCATCATAATTCCATTTGGGCAGCTTTGAAGGGTCACTGACTGGTCCTGGGAGGGTCTGTAACCCAAAATCATTTTAAATTTTCAATAATTGAATAAAAAGCAAAATAAATACACTTTTTCTTGCTTTTTAGGTTTGCTTTAAGAAGTAAAAATTACCCTTGCTTTGCTCCTCAGGTCCATACCCGATCCACCGATCCTTTCATAATGAAAATAAAAGCGTTAGTGTTTAATCAAAAGGAGAAACTTTGATGTAAAAAAGTTAGGTACATGAATTTAATGTTAATTGAGAGTTAGTATAGTGATGAATTTGGGTTCATGGATTGTATTGAATATAAAGCAAACACATGGCAAGCAATAAACAAAAAGACAAGGGAAAAAGGCTCTTCCTTTTCCAATTGATTCCAACAAAAAGACAGAGTCAAAGGAAAGGAAACTATCAAGGGTTTATGCTCATATGGCAGAACAAAACATCCCCAACAAAAAACAAAACAACTTAGGAATCTATGCAAGGAGAAAGGGAAAGAAATGAAGAATTGGCACGGAACACAAATACACAATAGATCATACATACAACACAAACAAAAAATGAAGTAAAAAACAAATAACAAAACAAACAAAAAAAGGGGAAATTATAGGAGAAAACAACTTCTCATGTTTGAAGGGATGTCAAACAAAACAGCGATGAAGCTATTCTAGTGTAGAGCATAGTTATGGATCAAATTAAAAATAAATCAACGATGAGAATCCTTGAACAAAACATTGTCGTACACGTAAATTCATGCACACATGAAAAAACGCAGAATCATGTAATATTGCTGCGTTTGTTGCTATCCGTACGGAACAATCAAAACATCTAGAGCACTGTGTGGGAGAGTGAGTAACTGAGAGAGAGAGAGAGAGAGAGAGAGAGAGAGTAACCATATGTATTCGGCGATAATTTTCTCGGTGGTTTCGGAGAGGTTAAGGTTGATGAGATCGGAAAGTAGCGACATCGCTAGAAACTTTGAAGAGAGAATGAATCTACTATTTGGTTGGGAGCAATAATCTCTCTTTCTGTTTTGATTTGAATCCTCAGATTCGATACAGAAGAGGTGAACAGAGCAATAAGCCAATATGGGTTTTTATAGTCGGGTCTCCTTTTGCACTATTATCATTCATTGTATTTCTATTTAATTTTAATTAATTCAATTAATTTAATTAAAATGCGTGGTTCTTAAATTAGTGATTAATTTACTGAATACTAGAAATGAGATTTTTGAATTAAGAAAAAAGAAGATGCGGTCCTGAAAGTTTTTTGTTTCGGACTAATATTTAACATTAAATTTCACATTTACCAACATCGAGTTTGTCCATCGCAGGAATTGAACTCGAGAGCACCAGAAATTTCTAGAATGTTATTTTTTTAGAAAATAAAAAAACAACAGAAACAACCCAACTAGGATCTTAATCTAGCTATTCCTAAAACATCACCAAACACAGATGAAGAAATAGCTGATGGGAAATGTTTGAAAGTAAACAATTTATTTTATTTATTTGCTATGTCTGATCAAGCTACAACAAGAGGTAAAGAAAAATCATTTATTTATTTGCTAAATATTAGAAATTGGATTTTTTAAATATTATAATGAAAAATGAGAAGGACTTTCCACCCAATAAAATATTGAAGTTTGAAAGTGAACGATATTTAATGGTAATTATCACAAGACAATTATAAAAAAAGATATTTTAATACTTAGCTAACACAAATTAACAATATTTGAATTTGTTCGTGACAAGTCAAAAGTATCAAAAATTAGTAACGAATGGATTAACATTTTTTTAATACAAATATTAATAACAATTTTATTAGGTGGGATTATTAGTGATAATAACAATTTTTAAATAAAAAAAATAGTGATAATAACAATAAGAATAACGTTATGTGGATTTGTTTTTTTATAGTAAAAAAATGATACGGATTTGTTCATTGAATGGAATAAAAAATAAAAAGAAGTGGTAATTGGGCGTGCTTGGCCATGTTTGGAAAAAGAATCAGAACGGTGGGTCCATCGTTATTTGTCACCGGTTCACTGGGTAACGATTAACCAATGTGCTGGGTATCTCTGTTGACTTTTAAGGCCTAATCAATGGAATCTACTATGAATTCTCTGAGTTGTTGAATCCGAGTGAAGGCGATGCAGGCAGAGAGGAAAGTGGCCAATGGTAGATGAAGGTGGTAGCTGTGTTGTGTTATTCATTCTGCAAGATTTCGGTGTTTGAGGTTTTGGGATACTACTACCCCATGTGAGTGTACGGCGAAGGACGGATGGATACTCGTGCTATTGAGCTTGAGGGTTTTTACTGACACGTGTCCGGAGCAAGAAGTAGCCCATGCTTCGATTCGATGGATACCTTGTTTTCTTAGAGCGGGACCCACTCCTTCTCGAGATTCTCATCTATTCTACTCCACTTCCCATCCTTGATTATTCAAACACTCAAACACCCATTATATTGTTTTTTGTAATGTTTTATGTTAAAAGAATAAATAATCTTTAAATTAATTAAATAAGTCTTTGAAATATTATTGACAAATGAAATACTACTATTATTCTCTCTTCTATGTTGAGAGTATTTTTGAGGATTAATTTTATGAGTTTAAAATGGTTTATAGACTATTTATTATATTTAAATAATTTAGAGACCGAATATGAAATAGAGTGATGGTATAGGGATCAAATTGATGGTTTACTCTTTTTTTGTCACTATTTTTTTAGTGTGTGGTGCGTTCGAACTTCAAAATTATGATTCTGACGGTTTACTCTACTAGTTGCGATGGTGTGCCACTAGAGTGTACCCAAAGTCATTTGGACACCCAAGTCAAATTCCCCTCTAGTATAAGGTTATGGTTAGGCATACCTGATATATGTGGCTGAGATTCTCTAAATAGTTCCTATATGGACTTCGTGGTAGTAGGCCTCTTATTGGGCTTAGTCGATCATTTGGTCATTTATGTTCTGCCCAGTACATAGTCCTTCAACTGGCAAGTGCGTATCATGAAGGCGTTCAAATGTTAAATTCTTAGCTTTGTCGATTCTTTCTATTTTGTATGTATTATTCAGGTCGCCTATTCATTCGAAGTTGCTCGAGTCCTTCGATGTTGAGCTTGAAAGTTTGATTTCTACTCCTCTTTTGGGCAACGTGATGCCAAGAGCAAAATCGTACGTCAACTTCTTGGAGTGCGAAGCAAGATCACTCAGTTGGAGACTTAAATATTTAGGGAGCCAAAATATAATTTTTAGTTTAAAAACTTATTTAAAAAATTTCAAGGTATATAAAGTAATTAATTTTTTTATTTTATACACACAAAGAAAATGACAATTCGTTTAAATTTTTTGACTCCTTTACGAGTTCTCAACGTGCAAACTGCAAAGTGTCACAAATTTCTTGCCCATCCAATGTCTTCAAATGACTTTTTTGAGGGGTCAGGTCACAATAACAAAGAAGATTCAGTCAAACATGGCTAGCCTTGACTTAAGAATAAGTAATACTAGTATATTTCTTTTAGTCATCCTACCAAAAAAAACATTTCTTTTAATAATGCAATTCATAAATTAAACTGTAGTTGGTGGCAAAGAAAGAGTAATGTTAAAGAGTTTGAATCTTGAAGCTGTTTGTATTTGTAAAGAATTTTACTCGGGAAGAAATTGACATGTATGGAAATTTCGGTTGAAGATTAGAAAAGTTTTTTTTTATTTACATAAAAAAACAATAACCTTTCCTTTTATTTTTGCAGGAAACAATAATCTTTCCTTTCTAGAAGAATTATCGCTTTCATATATTTTTTTTTTGGTGAGAATATTTTGTATCATATTCTAGAGATTTTTTGACAAAATCATATTCTAGAGATAGTCCCTATACTTAATTAATTGTTCTAACAGGTTCTCATAATTGTGTCGCATTATGAAAAATGCCCGGATATAATTTTTAGTTATATTTTTTTATGAATCATGAAAATTATTATACTTTAATTTCATTATAAATAAATATCGAGTATTTCTTACATTATACGAATGTTTTCGCAAATTAAAATATTAAATTTTTAAAATAAATTAAATATAAATATAAACACTTTAAAGTTTTAATTTTGAACAATGAGTTAAATTAATAAATTAATAGAAATCTATATCTATATAATCTATATAATCAAAACATATACCAGCAAAATGACTTTATTAGACACCTTCAAATTTAGACTTTTGTCCAAAATTAAGGGCAAAATCGTAAATTCACCGCAAAAAGACAAAATAAGTCAGTTTTTTGCAGTTTTTACAACAAAAAAAAAAACTGACGCTGACGCACGCAGACTGACGCGCTGACGCGTGTCAGCTTTTCGAATTTTCTTTTTTTTTTTCAGTTTTTTATTTATAAAATTAGTTTTTTTGTTAGCTTTTTTCCTAATTTTTTTCTAAGAAATTTCTTTTTTTCTGTCACTTTTTTTCCCAATTTTTTTTTTTACTTTTTAACCAAATAATTATTTTTTTATAATATTCTCAAACTACAAAAATCAATCAATTTAACCACTATTGTTTTAAAAATCAATCAATCTAACAAATGTTTCAAAATCTTTTTTTTCCAAAAAAATAAATTATTAATATAATATTATATACAATATTTAAATAATCTAAAATTTATTATTTACTATAATCTCTTTATTAAAACTACTAAAATCAATCAATTTTTTCATAAAAAGTAAAATCAATCACTTTAAGCATTAACAATTGTAAAAAAAAAAAAATTAACCACTACAGAAAACTACAAAATAACTATTTTATAATTATTAAAAAGGAATAAGCAAGTGACAACTGGAGCGACAACGAGAGACTGACAAGGTATCGGCAATGGGAGCCGCAATTGGAGTGCCTACCGGAGCTCCAACGGGGGTGCATATTTTACCTAAACTCTCATTTTCCTTTTTCTAGCAAATGTTTCAGATTTATTTTTTAAAAAAAAATAAATTATTAATATAATCTAAAATTTACTATTTAATATAATCTTAAACTATTAAAATCAATCAATCTATATAATCAAAACATATACCAGCAAAATGACTTTATTAGACACCTTCAAATTTAGACATTTGTCAAAAATTAAGGGCAAAATTGTAAATTCACCGCAAAAAGACAAAATAAGTCATTTTTTGCAGCTTTTACAAAAAAAACCTGACGCGTCAGACTGACACGCTGACGCACGCAGACTGACGCGCTGATTTTTTTCTAATTTAGTTTTTCCAAAAGAGCTAACAAAAAAACTAAATTAGAAAAAAATCAGCGCGTCATTCTGCGTGCGTTAGCGTGTCAGTCTGATGCGTCAGGTTTTTTTGTTGTAAAAACTGCAAAAAACTGACTTATTTTGTCTTTTGCGGTGAATTTACGATTTTGCCCTTAATTTTGGACAAATGTCTAAATTTGAAGGTGTCTAATTAAGTCATTTTGCTGGTATATGTTTTGATTATATAGATGATTGATTTTGATAGTTTAAGATTATATTAAATAGTAAATTTTAGATTATATTAATAATTTATTTTTTTTTTAAAAATAAATCTGAAACATTTGCTATAAAAAGGAAAATCAGAGTTTAGGTAAATTATGCACCCCCATTGGAGCTTCGATAGGCACTCCAATTGCGGCTCCCGTTGCCGATACCTTGTCAGTCTCTCGTTGTCGCTCCCGTTGTCACTTGCTTATTGCTTTTTAATAATTATAAAATAGTTATTTTGTAGTTTTCTGTAGTGGTTAATTTTTTTTTTTTACAATTGTTAATGGTTAAAGTGATTGATTTTATTTTTTATGAAAAAATTGATTGATTTTAGTAGTTTTTATAAAGAGATTATAGTAAATAAAAAATTTTAGATTATTTAATTATTGTAGATAATATTATATTAATAATTTATTTTTTTGGAAAAAAAAGATTTTGAAACATTTGTTAGATTGATTGATTTTTAAAACAATAGTGGTTAAATTGATTGATTATTTTTGGTTGAGAATATTATAAAAAAATAATTATTTGGTTAAAAAGCAAAAAAAAAATTGAAAAAAAATTGGGAAATAAAGTGACAGAAAAAAAGAAATTTCTTAGAAAAAAATTAGAAAAAAAGCTAACAAAAAAACCAATTTTATAAATAAAAAACTAAAAAAAAAAAAGAAAAATAAAAAAGCTGACACGCGTCAGCGCGTCATTCTGCATGCGTCAGCGTGTCAGTATGACGCGTCAGTTTTATTTTTGTAAAAGTTGCAAAAAATTGACTTATTTTGTCTTTTTGCTGTGAATTTACGATTTTGCCCTTAATTTTGGACAAATGTCTAAATTCGAAGGTGTCTAATAAAGTCATTTTGCTGGTATATATTTTGATTATATAGATTGATTGATTTTAATAGTTTAAGATTATATTAAATAGTAAATTTTAGATTATATTAATAATTTATTTATTTTTTTAAAAAAAAACTGAAACATTCGCTAGGCACTCCAATTGCGGCTCCCGTTGCCGATACCTTGTCAGTCTCTCTTTGTCGCTCCCGTTGTCACTTGCTTATTCCTTTTTAATAATTATAAAATAGTTATTTTCTAGTTTTCTATAGTGGTTAATTTTTTTTTTTTTAGAATTGTTAATGGTTAAAGTGATTGATTTTAGTTTTTATGAAAAAATTGATTGATTTTAGTAGTTTTAATAAAGAGATTATAGTAAATAATAAATTTTAAATTACTTAATTATTGTATATAATATTATATTAATAATTGATTTTTTTGGAAAAAAAAGATTTTCAAACATTTGTTAGATTGATTGATTTTTAAAACAATAGTTGTTAAATTGATTTATATTTGTAGTTTGAGAATATTATAAAAAAATAATTATTTAATTAAAAAGCAAAGAAAAAAATTGAAAAAAAATTGGGAAAAAAAGTGACAGAAAAAAAGAAATATCTTAGAAAAAAATTAGAAAAAGAGCTAACAAAAAAACTAAATTAGAAAAAAATCAGCGCGTCCGTCTGCGTGCGTCAGCGTGTCAGTCTGACGCGTCAGGCTTTTTTTTTGTAAAAGCTGCAAAAAACTGACTTATTTTGTCTTTTTGTGGTGAATTTACAATTTTGCCCTTAATTTTGGACAGAATCCAAAAGACGACGCGTTGGAAAATGCGTCGTGCTCTGCACAGGGTATTAAATGCATCTTCTGACAGGGCACGCCTTTTGATGTTTGTTGATGATGGTGACGCCTCGAACCGCGCGCTCAGTTCAAAAAATCCACTGATTGGGCCTGTCGATTCAGTTCCAAGGCCCAATTTTTCCAGCCCACTATAAATAGGGAGTTAGGTCTTTCCCTTTTTTCCGTTTCAGATCACAAACGCTCTGACTGACGACCTTAGTGATCAAATTTGGTCGAGCAAGCATAAGGTGGCGAGGGTCGGAGCTTTCCAGTGGATTTCAATCGTTCGGGATCGTAAAGCGAAATTTCCTCTCGATCCTACCCCCTTCTTGCGCCTTCTACGAGGTTAGTCCCTATCACTTTCCTTTTTGTCTTTATTTATTTTCGAAAAAAGGGGGGTTGAGTTCTTCCGAACCCGCCAACATCCCTCAGAGTGGGGGCCGTCAGGTCGGGTACCGACTTGTTCGCGGACCTATTTAAGACGTACGACCCTGACAACTCGTCCCCATTTCTGCAGGTACGATTTGGCGGTCACTAAGCAAACTCCGAGACAAATCACCGCCAAACCCCCTGAGCTAGCAAGAAAAATGGCCTCGGCCGGGCCCCCTGGCGATGGAGCTCCTGATGGGGCTCTCCGACAAGATCGTGTCGATGGTCCCGACGCTCAAGATAGGATTGAATCTACCACTCCAGACGAACAAGATCATCTGGATTCGGCTCCGACAAGTGAGCAGGACGATGAAGACGTGGATGTTGAAAATCTTACGCCTGACACCAAAGTTGTCGAAGCAAACGACGAAGCATCCGGAGATCGAGGCGAGGAAGAAGGTAGCGATGACGACGGTGATGACGATGACAACGACGATGGCGACGACGAAGGTTTAGATCGGGAGGGTAACATGTCCGAGGAAAAAGTCCAATCTGGCGAAAACAAAGGGAGTTCTCAAACTCGGGAATCGGACGAGGCTGAAACTGAGACGGATGATCCTTCTAGTGGCGCTTCTGTTGATCAAGAAGAAGACAACAGCGACCCTCAAGGAAGCATTCGATCTTCGGCTATGTCTGTAGATGGATATTCCAGCACCGGCCCCGGTGCTTTAAATATTCCAGCCAGGGAAGCACGCCCTTATGATTGGGTTTCGAGCTCAGTGTTGGAGACGGAGTCGATTTATCGATCTTTTCATAACCTCGGAGTTGTTATGAAGAAGATTAATGGTCGTTCAGGCAGAATCTTGAGGGTCGAAGGGATGAAGGACGACGAGCACGTGGCTACTTGGGCCGGGGAGTTTAAGTTTACGATGTACCACGTGACGATTAAGGACATGAACATCCGACCTCCTTTCACTTGTCTTCAGCAAACTGTACTGGCTAGGTTGGATGTCGCACCTTCTCAACTGCACCCTAATGCATGGGCATTCCTTTGAGCCTTCGAGCTCCTGTGTATACATTTGGAGAGACCGGTGTCGCCCACGTTATTCTTTCACCTTTTCGAGCTTAACCGGAACAGCGGCAAAAAAAAGGCTGCTAACTTCGGGCGCGAGCATGTGAGTTTCCGATCAAGGCGAGGTTCAAAGATCTTCCGAGCTTACACCGATTCCTTGCGAGGTGACAGGAAGAAATTTTTCTACTGGGTGGAGCCTGTGAATGATAAGGCTGTGGACTGTGTGGGGAAATTTGGAGCTGATGGTCGGACGCTGGAATCCACCAAGTTTCCCATTGGCTGGAGCAACGGGCATTATAACCGATCTACACATTCTTACGCAATTTCTGAGAAAAAGTTGAGTGTGGAAGATCGTTTAACCAAACAGATCCTGACCTATATTTCTGATCAAATCCCTTTCAAAAAGGCGAAGTATAGGGGCATTCCTACCGACGTTATTGTCAAGGCCGCTAAGAAGCGCGACGTGCAAAGAGTTTTAGGTCTGTCTAAGACCGTTATCGTATTCTTTCATTTCCTAACAAAGTTGATTAACAATTTTTGTTTTATATTGTAGATACTATGGCTTCGAAGAGGCTCGCTCGGATGAAGGAGTTGGCTTTTAGGCAGGTCGAGGAAGTTGTGAATATCGATGATGATTCCCAGAATTCTTCGCAAGTTAATGTGGATGCTAAACATATCCTCGATGCTATTCCCATCAGCATCGTCAAAGAAGATAGGGGGAAGAAAGTGCAGTCTCTCGCCCCTGCCTCTCTGCAGGAAAAATCTACCGATGTTGGTCCATCGGAAAAAAGGAAACGTGATGAGCCTGAGGTCGGGCAGAGTGCTAAGATAAAACACAAGGTGAAAGTCGTTCCGTTGTCAGAGGAATTTCTGGAACAGAATTTTGAGGAATGGCGGGTCGATCCTATCGCGGCCTCTACGCAAGTCTTCTTGAATCTAGCTGAGGTGCACAAGGTCCAGAAAGAGAAGATTGAAAAACGAGCTAAAGGTAACGTCGGGAACCGACCTTGCTTTCTCTTTTAGATTGTCGAACTTTAGTTCTAAGTTATTCTCCTTTATGTTCTTTTTTCAGAGTTGGTGAGTGCAGAGAAAGAGAAAAACTTTCAGACCCTGCAGAAGCTGAGCGCAAAGACCACTGCTCTGGCCAAGGCTAACTTCGATCTCGAGGCACTGAGGAAGGGTAAGAAAAGTGTCGAAGAGACCCGAAACACTGCTTTGTTAAGGGCCGAGAATGTCGAAGCTAGGGTTAAAGAGTTGGAAGGTCAAATCACGGTTTTGGAGGCGTCGGAGGAAGAGTTCAAAGAGAAAGTGGGAAGCCTCGAAGGTCAGATAGCCGAGCTTCAGAAGAAATTGTCAGCTGGGGAGGATAAAGCAGAGGTCAGCTCTGATCCTGAAGCTCGGATCGCTGTTTTGCGAGCCCAGCATGCAAGGTCGCAGATCGCTCTTAAAAAGAGTCAGGAGGAAGCTCAAGAGGCTGCTCGAGAAGCCGTCGGCCTTTATGAGGATGGTTTTAAAGAGGCTTTGAAGCAGTTCGCTCTGGTCCATCCTTCCCTGTAGTTGGATGACAAGATCATCAATGCCGATCATGAAGTGGAAGGTGATCGGATCGTCAGGACAGATATGAAGACGAAGGCGAAGGCCGTGATCTTTCCTCCCCCTGATGCTTGATGCTGGTTGTAGCAACTTTTTTGCAGAAGTTCTGGGTTTATACATCGCCAAAAGATCTCGCATGGACCCAGAACTTTGCTTAGTTTTCTTTTCTGATAATACGAGCATGCCATTTTGGACTTGAGGACTCGGCCGTATCCGAGATGGTCTGTAAAGAAATTTAACTTTGTATTTTGTTTTAAGTTTTTATCGTCGTATGCTTGCTTGATATTCAACATCGTATTTCAACATCGTTTTATGAATGCATTTAAATTTGCAAATCACGTACGTCGTCCTAAGGGCAGTTTACCGAGACTCGGCCCAGATTTAACTCGCCCTTTTGGGATCTTGGCAACTGTGGCCAATGGTCGTTCTAGAAACCTTGGTTCCTGAAAACCAACTCTCGTTAAAACGGTTTACCAAGACTCGGCTCGGATCTAACTTGTTTTAAAGAGTCGCGACCTTAACATGGTCGCGGGGAGATCGTAAGATCGGTCCATGTTCGATTTATCTTATTTGAAAAAATGAAGATGTTATGAACGTTGGCATGGGAGTCGCGACCTTAACATGGTCGCGGGAAGATCGTAAGATCGGTCCCTGTTCAATTTATCTTATTTGAAAAAACGAAGATGTTATGAACGTAGGCATGGGTGCCACTTTAATTGATGAGTGAATCATTACAGCAGGTTGGCACGCCAAGAGGTGGCGTCCTTAGGGAGAAAATTGCCTTTCGAGAAAAGGACTCTTAAATAGATGCAATGGAGTTCTTAAACATAGTATTTCTTCAGCTTGGTCGCATTCCAAGTTCGCTCAATCGGCTTTCCACTGAGGGTCTCAAGTGAGAAAGCTCTGTTGCCGGTCTTGGATTTGACACGGTAGGGTCCTTCCCAGTTCTGCGCGAGTTTCCCTTGACCGGCGTTCTTTAGTCCGACGTCAGCCCTTCGAAGCACTAAATCCCCTGCCTCAAAATCTCTTGGAACGACCTTAGCGTTATACCGAGTTGCCACTCCTTGTTTTACAGCGGCCTCCCTAAGAGAGGCCCGTCCTCGGACTTCGTCGATTAGACCGAGTTCCTCCAGGAGGGCTTGGGTGTTCTCATCCCGCGACTTGTGGTGTGACGTCCTCCAGCTTAGTTCCCCAATTTCGACAAGGATGACTGCCTCGCTGCCATAAGAGAGCCTGAAAGGTGTTTCTCCTGTCGAGCTTTGGGGGGTCGTCCTATAACCCCAGAGGACGTATGGTAATTCTTCGACCCAATTGCCTTTGGCGTCGTCAAGGCGTTTCCTCAAGCTGTTGAGGAGGACCTTGTTTGCTGCTTCGACTTGGCCGTTAGTTTGGGGGTGTTCTACCGACGTGAACCGATGCTTGATTTTAAGGTCGGCCATTAACTTTCTGAAACCAGCATCGGTGAACTGAGTCCCATTATCCGTTATCACAACTTCGGGGATCCCGAACCTACTCATGATGTTTTTCTTAAAAAACTTGATGCAGTTTTTTGCCGTGATGGTGGCCAAGGGCTCTGCTTCTATCCATTTGCTCATGTAGTCGACTGCCACTATAAGGTATTTCACCTACCCGGGGGCTGCTGAGAAGGGCCCTAATAGATCAATCCCCCACCATGCAAACGGCCATGCAAAGGATAAGGTCGTCAGATCATTAGGTGGAGCGACGTGGACATGGGCGTGGATCTGGCACTTCTTGCATTTCCTAACGTAGTTCTTGGCGTCGGCGTCCATGGTGGGCCAGAAAAAACCGGATCGGAGTGCTTTTCGAGCTAAAGACCGGGCTCCAAGATGTTGGCCACAAATCCCTTCATGTATTTCTTTCAAAATATAATCAGCCTCTTCTCCTTCTACCCATTTTAGCAGGGGGGAAGATAGGGTTCTACGGTATAGAGTTCCATCGATTACTGAGAATGCCGAAGCCCTTCTTCTGATGAGTTTGGCTGTCTTTTCGTCGCCTGGTTCTTGACCGGAGTTGATATAGTCCAAGATCGGCCGGATCCAACTTGTGCTTTCTTCCAACACACACAGTCAAAATAAAGTCGGTTTCAAGAGGAACACTGGCCTGGTGAAGCGTTTCTTGGATGATGGTTCTGTGGTTTCCAGGGATCTTCGTACTGGCGAGCTTTGAAAGAATATCAGCCCTCTGATTCTCCAACCTCGGTACGTGTTTTACTTCTGATTGTTGGAATTTTGATAATAGTTCCCGCACACGGACCAGGTACTTCTGCAACGTCGGATCCTTCGTCTCATACTTCTCAGAAATTTGGGAGACCACCAAGAGAGAGTCGGTGTGCAAGCATATCCGAGGGACTCGGAGGTCGATTGCTAGTTGGAGACCCGCAATGCAAGCTTCGTATTCTGCTTGATTATTTGAAGTTTGAAAGTTGAAGGTTAGGGATACCTCAATGACCACCCCATCCGGACTTTCCAACATGATGCCCGCAGCACTTCCCTTGGGGTTCGAGGATCCGTCCACATGTAGGGCCCAGATCTCGTTCTCAGGGTCAGCAGGTGTCATCTCATACTTAATTCCGAACTCCGAAAGCTCGACCGCCAATTTTATCATCCGACCCGCTAGGTCGGGTCTGTGCAGTATATGTCTGATAGGGTAGTTAGTCCGCACGACCACCTGGTGAGCCACGAAGTAAGGTCGAAGACGTCGAGCTGCAACGACTAGGGCTAGTGCTATCTTTTCAATCTTTTGATAACGAGCTTCGGCCCCATGTAGGACTTTACTTTCGAAGTAAACTGGGCTTTGCCCGACCTCGGCCTCTCTTACGAGAACTGCCCCCAATGCTTCTTCCGGGATCGACAAGTACAGGTACAGAATCTCTCCCTCATTGGGCCGGGTTAAGATCGGAGGTTCGGATAGTACCTTCTGGAGTTGCTTAAGTGCTCGGTCTTGTTCGTCAGTCCAACCGAACTCATTCTCTTCCTTCTTTAACAACTTGAATAAAGGGAGAGACTTGAAAGCCGCATTTGAGATGAAGCGAGATAGGGCGGCGATCATGCCGCTGAGCTTTTGGACTTCCTTCTTCGTTGTTGGGGTGCGCATTTCCGTGACTACCTTGCATTTGTCAGGATTTGCCTCAATCCCTCTTTTAGTGAGGTAGAATCCGAGGAATTTTCCAGCTCGGATCCCAAAAGTGCATTTTTCAGGATTCAGCCTCATGCTATTCTTTCTTACCTCAGCAAAAATCTCTCTAAGATCAGATACGTGAAGGTTGTCTTCCGTGCTCTTTGCAATCATGTCATCAAGGTAGACTTCTACATTCCTCCCAATCTGCCCTTGGAAAACCTTGTTCATCATTCTTTGGTAAGTGGCACCAGCGTTTTTTAAACCGAAAGGCATGGCCTTGTATGCAAAGTTCTCAAGGTCTGTCATGAAGGTTGTCTTCTCTTGATCAGGGGGGTGCATGGCGATTTGGTTGTAACCAGAGTATGCGTCCATAAAGGATAAGAGTTGGAAACCGGATGCGTTGTCAACCAGACGATCTATGCTGGGGACCGGAAAGGCATCTTTTGGACGAGCTCTGTTTAAGTCCGTGTAGTCTACGCACATACGCCATTTCCCGTTGCTCTTTTTAACCAAAACAGGGTTGGATAACCAGGTCGTGTATTTTACCTCGGTGATAAAGTTTGCTTTGATGAGGTCGTCCACCGCTTTGGCAGCTGCAGCTGCCTTCTCCCTACCTTGGACTCTTTTCCTCTGGGCCACCCATTTCGCTCCCAGGTTGACGGCTAGCTGGTGACATGCGACCTCCGGAGGGATTCCGGGCATGTCCTCAGCCGACCATGCGAACAGATCAGCGTGATCTTGGAGACATTGGATGAGATCCTTCTTGATTCCTTCTGCTAGATCGGAACCAATTCTGACGACCTTTGTGGGGTCTTTTCCTACCTGGACGTGGAGAAATTTTCCGTCAGGTTGGGGTCTTCTCATCTTCTTCTTTAACTCCTTTGCAAGATCGTCATCACTTTCTTCCTCCGAGCTATCTGGGTCATACCTAGCATCCAAATCCGTCGCATTCACCTCGCTAGATCGTCCCTTGTCCACTCTTGGATGATCGGGATTTTCCGGAGGTGGAACCCCTTCCATGTCTCGAGCTTTCTGCTCAGCTTTAGTCCACAGGAAAAAACATCTTGCAGCTGATTCCAGGTCGGATTTTATGGTGATTACTTTGTTACAAAGAGAGTGGAACCTCATCTTCAGATGGGTGGTTGAAGTTACTGCCCCGATTTTCCCAAGGGTCGGTCGACCGATGATACCATTGTAGATGGATTCGCAAGGTAAAACTAGGAACTTGGTTTTGATCATCCTTACCAACGGTTCCTCTCCATAGGATACCATCAACTCTATGTGGCCAAGTGGTTTAGTCCGAGATCCATTGAAGCCAGAAAGAGCCGATCCTGAATAAGGGGTGAGATCATCCCTGTCGATCTCCATTCTATCCAGAAAGCCAAGAAACAGTATATCTGACGAGCTCCCCTGATCTACCAAGATTCTTCTAACATCTCTGTTAGCTATCATGGCTGATATTATCAAAGGTATGTGCTTGTTGGGATTCCCGTCAATTAGATCTTCGTCTCCGAACGACAAAAGCGGTTGACTTGATGTGGCCGGGGTCGTCGAAGCTGACGCCACGCTTAGTAATTCCTTCCATTTTCGCTTCATGTTTTTGGTGGATTCCTGGTGTTCGAAACCTCCCGAGATCATCATCAATACAGGATGACCCTTATGTCGTCCGGGGTCGGGTTCATCATCCTCAGAGCTCGCGTTCTTCCTTCCTTTGTTTTTGACATCAGTCTCCCTTTCTTGTTTGACCTCGGCTGCTGCCTTTCCGGGCTTCTTAACATAAGTAGACAGCTTTCCTCTTTTGATGAGATCTTCAATGTCGTCCTTCAGGGCGTTGCAGTGGTTCGTCTCATGAGCATTACTCCGGTGGTACCGACAATACTTATTGAGCCGTTGGCCTGGACGGTGTGGAAGGGGCTTGGGAGGTTTGACATCTTTAAACTCTACATCCCAGCATTCGCCATAGAGTTGTGCATTGGAAACGTTAAGCTCAGTATAAGAATTATGACGATTTCGAGACCGGGGATCCAGATTGGCTCGACCGTCGTACCCTCGGTTGTTGTTCTGGCGAGGGTTTTCGTTCCGTGATTTCGAAGGCCCGACCGGTGTTAGGACTTTTCCGGTCTTGCCGCTTTCTTCTTCGTTGATGAAGCATTGCGATATTTCGAGAAACTCTTGCAAGGTACTGGGTTCCCACCTGAGGGTGTGCTTCTTGAACGGACTTCCGGGGAGCAGACCTTAGGTCATGAAAAATATCCGGAACGCGTCGTCCAGGTTGCGGACTTGGGAGGCTTCTCTATTGAATCTTTCAATGTAATCTCTCAGAGGTTCGTTCTCCCCTTGCACCACGGACATTAGTACGATCTTGTTTTTGGGCTTACTTTTGGCGAAGTTAAAGTGAGCACTGAACATCTTTGCCAGCTGATCCCAAGTTGAAATGGAGTTTGGTTTCAGGGATCGGAACCACTCCGACGCTAATTTGTCGAGTGTTAAGGGAAAGATCCGGCATTTCATTTCAGCTGGGACGTTCCTATATTGCATGATATGGTCGAACTGATCGAGATGTCTGTCTGGGTCATCAGTCCCGTCGTAGGTCTTCAATCCTTCAGGTGGTTTTTCTAGGTGCCGAGGGACTCGGTAGCTGTCGATATCCTCCGTAAAAGGTCCCTTTCGCTTGGATATTTGTGCTCGTGGAGGGGTTCGATGACGATGATGAGGGTCGACGCGTCGTGCATGTTCCTTGGGTGAATTCCCCCTGCTCCTCGACCGCCTACGTGGGGACGACGACGCCCAGGATGAATGCGGTCGGGGCGAGCGATGCCGTAACTGATCGTTTGGGGATGGGGACCCGTGATTCCTTCTTCCCGGTGGAGATCGGTTCCTCCTACGAGCCGGGTTCCTTCTTTCCGGAGAGTCTGGTTCTGGGGAGCCTTGGTCGGCGATCCCCCGGGCCCAGAGCTCATCCACCTCTGCTTCAAGTTCAGTGAAACGGAAACTTCTAGCCTGATTGGCCAACTCCTGCCGAGCTAGTAGTCGCACGAGCTGCTGGACTGCGTCGGCTGGAACGGAGAGCACCGGCGGAGTCGTAACCGGAGGAGGGGGCGGAAGTCGGTTCCTTACCGAACTTGCAGGGACCAGCACGAAGTTGTTGTTCGGATGTTGAAGCTGAGCTTGAGTTGAATTCGGGACGTCTTGCACACGTCCCTCTGGAGTTTCTTGAGGGACGGTCTCTGGTAGTACTAGCTGACCAGGGTCGGCCACAGGCTCGACTACCAGGTTAGTGGCCTTCGGACGTAGGACCGGAGCCATCGTCGATCAAGGTAAAGGGACGAGGTCTGAGTACTGATCCTCCCACTGTGGTCGCCAATGTTCTGTACCGTACTTCTGACCTTAGAGGTCGGCTTGAGGTAGTTGGTAGGTGTGATCCTTGATCTTCAACGTTCCGGTCGAGGTTGGGTTGTTGGTCCTGCAATGACACTCCGACGATCAAGTCAGTAAGGTAGTCAAGCAGAGTATTTTATCAGTAGAATAGCTTACCATTAATGAGCATTGAATGTGGTATTTATAGGCTTTGAATAGTGTTGACCTAATGATTATGAACCGTTGGATGTGTTGGCTGCATCTGAAGCGTTGAATTATGGGCTCACCTAAGAGGATGGGCCAGTGAGAAAATGGGCCATTTAGGGGTGTTGATAGCATTTAGAAACATTACCATAACAATATTATATACAATAATTAAGTACTTTAAAATTTATTATTTACTATAATCTCTTTATTAAAACTACTAAAATCAATCAATTTTTTCATAAAAAATAAAATCAATCACTTTAACCATTAACAATTGTAAAAAAAAATAAAATTAACCACTACAGAAAACTACAAAATAACTATTTTATAATTATTAAAAAGGAATAAGCAAGTGACAACGGGAGCGACAACGAGAGATTGACAAGGTATCGGCAACGGGAGCCGCAATTGGAGTGCCTACCGGAGCTCCAACGGGGGTGCATATTTTACCTAAACTCTCATTTTCCTTTTTCTAGCAAATGTTTCAGATTTATTTTTTTAAAAAAAAATAAATTATTAATATAATCTAAAATTTACTATTTAATATAATCTTAAACTATTAAAATCAATCAATTTAACCACTAAAAATTGTAAAAATCAATGTAATTCTGATTGTCAACGGGGATGCATATTCCACTTTGAATTTCAAATCATACATTTTAAACATTGAATATCTTCCAAATTACTATTATGACTTCATAGCAATGCACCGACTATATAGTATCACCCGTGCGTATGCACGGGTAAAATACTAGTTAATTGAATGTAAACTATATCGTATATAATATAAATATAAATATAAATATAAGCTGTATGAGTATAGATTACCGGATATCTATATAATACTTTTCTCATTTTATTATATAGCAAAACAACTAATTTAATTTTAAAAACAAGTTAGTTAACTTATAACATATAAATATAAGATGTTTGAGTGAAACTTTATTAGTTAACTTTTTTTGTTACAAACGATAAAAGAAACACAAACCAAAACAAAGTTAGTTAACTTTTCTTTTTGTCAAAAAGAACAAAGAAGAAAACCTAAAGCCTTACAAACATGGTTTCTAAAGCGTCTACCTTAAGCCTATCAATCAACCCTGAGAACGAGCCAAAGACAAACACAAGAGAAATCACCACTATGAGCAACCATCTTTGCCAAGAATTCAACATCGTTCCCTTCGCTACGAGCGTGGACCAGCTAGTAGTGTTATTTCCTCTCAAGAATCTCTCTAGTCAAAGCAATTAATCTCATTCCCATACTTTTGGAAATTTTGATTACCCTCTTTAGTGTCATGATAAATGTCAACTATTCTCTAGTCTTTATTATAAGAAAAATTTACAGTTTTTGAATTGAATAATTAATGCATCTAACCTATATTATAGATCAAGTGCATCGGTTATTCAAAAAACCTAAAACTACAATTTTTTTTTGACAATAAAGACCAAAGTAGTATTATATTTCTTGAATGTAGACCATAACTCATAGGCTACAAGTTTGGTGCAGTTGACTTTTTTTTTCTTTTGGAGAAGAGGATTTTTTTGGGTACAATACAAGGAAGGCGAATTTTTCAGACAAAGCAAAAATGTGTTGACACAAAAATAAAATAAGTGAACAATTCTATATAATTGACATTTTAAATTAGGAAAATAAATTATAAATTATTCATCAACTCACGCATCTACGTACGAGTTATGATTTAGTATTCCAATAGTCATGCTTTTGTCAAACAAAATGATACTAGTATGACTTTTTAGTTTTTAGATATGTCACCCATTCGTGAAGTATGCAATTTGGGATATCTAATTGGTTCGCGTAATCAAGTTGAAATTTTTTATAAGGACTTAACTTCTTTAATTTGAAAATTGTTTTTTTGTTTAAAATATCATTTACGTTGAAGCTTGTGAATGATTTTTTTTTGCTACATCATTCAAACGTCATTTATCTTCCTTAATGCTACGGCTCGTAGAAAGAAAGATTCAATGAATGAAGTGGTACATCTCAAGGATTGTCAAAAGTGAAAGAGAAACTTGTTCATGGAGTAGGAACTAGAATTACTTAATTGTAATCATTTTCCTCTTTGTATTATAGTGTATCCCATACAGAAATTCAATGAGAAAGCGTATCCATCATTATGTTGTATAATATTAATCTACAGAAATGTTATTTGGAGAAAAAAAAAGTGTATCAAAAGTGTACCAAAATATGAAAACGTATGAGATAGAGGAATTATGCGTATAATACATTTATTTTTTATTTTAAATTAAATATATTATACACGTATAACGCTGAACTTAATTTAAAATAAAATATATATTATACGTGTATCCCCTCCGTATCTCATACATATTTGTATTTTGGTACACTTTTTGGTCCAAATAACATTTCTCATTAATATATTCTTTTCTTATTCAATATTTGATATGTATTTTTCAATCCATCTAGTTTAATTCAAGGTGGAATCACATAACTAAGCTCAAAAGTTGCTCAAATATCTAAAGGCTCTATGTAACAACAATTCGTCCCATAGCTCAAGATCAAGCAGTGTCAATGCTAGCATGGGAATCAACTTTGATTCAAGTTGTTTGTCTTAAAATTATGTAGATATTGGCTGATTTGGCTCTAGGGATTTGCTTTTGAAATTGAGACTATATATACGCACAACTACAAAGACTAATTACTTAAAAGTTTGAATGTTGCTATATTAAGTTGGATTCGAATTGGGACCGGTAGTTGATATGAAAGAGACCTAACATCTCATCCAACGATGTTAAGTGAAATGTTGTTTGGTTGCCTTGAAAGGACATTTATTTTATTGCTAGCTCATCTTTTAAGTAGGCTATTCCGTTGCTAATGAGCTCACATTGTTGTTTGACAATAACAACATATACGACCTTGTTAAATTATTTATTTAATAATAATATAAATGCTGCTTCTAGTCCTAACATCACATATTTATTTATTATTATCAACTAAATAATGTAGATTAATGGTCAAAACTTAATTGCTTGAAAACAATGTTTTTAAAACTACAAAGAAGATGATGTTGGCTCCTAGGTTTGAACTCGATTGCGATCGTGTAATAGTTTGTGTAATGTTTATTTGCCATTTTGTGTAAGATGGCAAAAAATATGTATACTAGAGAAGTAATTGGTGCGATCATGATTTAATCGGTTCATTCGTTTCAACTGTGATTGAACCATATGACCAATAAAGAAGTTAGTGTTATAATTTTGAAAACATACAAATAAAAATGAAAAAACTTATCAAGCGATTCACCTCTCGATTCAAATATGGTTCACTAGACTGTGATTCAACTAGGGTTGAACTAACAGTCAAACTAATTGGTTTTGGTCCGGTTGTTGAAACATTGTTTTAGAATTTTACGAAGCTCATTAAAAAATGCAGAAAAACAGACCTGTTTATATAGTGTACATCAAACACTTATAAGTTTTATCTCAACGTTGTATAATAGATCGGCTTGTTTATAACTTTACATGGCAGTAACTACATATTATAGACACACATATAATAATCATTAATCATATCTAGTTTTCTATGATAGTGAAAGGATGAGAAAGACAAAAAACAGTAATCTACTATCACACACTCAACCAACATTTTCCTTAATACAATCGATGAGATAAAGCCATTGGCTGGCTAACTATCAAATGACTTCATTTATTTGGCACGAAATGTAGCTTTCCTTGCCCGCAATTATCCAACTCGTCATCATCTTGTCCTGTACTGCCAATGGCATATTAATTGGCATGCCAATTTAGTCAACAATTTATTCCTTTTCAATATTTGGCTTCACCTTTCTAAAATCGACCCTTTATGGCTTATATGCTTAGTTCAATATAGTTCCACATTAATGATTTTCTAATTCAGCCAACATATAAACTAATTGTCTGCCTCTCAATATTTTGTTATTGGGGCAAAGTTGAGATTGACGCCATATGAACATAGAAGAACTCTAGAACGGTATCTCTCATTTATATGTTGGGGCCGGCGCAAATATAAGAAGCATCAAATGCCTTTTTGTTATCTCTTTTTAAAAATGCCTTTGTTATTATCAGCTTCGTTGTGGCAAATTAAAATTGAAGCTCAACAAGTAATAAGGGTTCATTTGGATAGAGTTTATTTTGAGCTTATAAAAAGTAACTTATACAAATAAATATGATTTTATGTATTATTCATAAGTTTGTCAAGATAGTTTATGAAAAAACAACTTATGGAGATATAAATTTTGTTACTGAGAACTTATAGGTTAACATAAAAACTTATTTATTTACATACGTCGTTTTTCATAAACTCAAAATAAGCTCTATCTAAACGGACCTAAATAGGCACAAAGTTGTAGTAGATGAGAGGGGTTTCTCCTTGTGAAATAGCTTCTCCCTTGTTAGTGTGGGTATGATGCCAATTTGCCAAGGGAGGGCCTTGGTTTTTGTGTCTATCTAAAATGTGTGTAATATTAAGTCATTGGTACCTCATAATTCAATGATGTTTTATTATTTTGGCTTAATTACAGTTTTAGTCCCCCTATTTTCATCAACTCACGATTTTAGTTCCCTAAGAATTTTTTTTCACGAATTTAGTCCCCCTATTTTCACAAACTCACGATTTTAGTCCCCCAAGAATTTTTTTTGACGAATTTAGTCCCCCTATTTTCCCAATTTGTAAAATCAAAGTCCCTCTACCCCTATAATTTAGTCAAAATTGGCGCTGAGTTGTTAGTCACGTCAATTATCCTACGTGGCTACACCTGACTTGCATTGTTAGAATTTAAACATAAAAATTATAATTTTTATTACAAATATTGTTTTTTACTTATTATATTTAATAAATAAAAATTCAATCTTCTTTGTCAAAAAATAAATAAAAATTCAATCTTCTTATTCATTCGATATTTCTTCTCCCTTTGCGAAATTTTCTAGTGACCAATAGATATTTTATTGAAAGGAATAATTTTTTTTTTCCATGGACATATGATAGATAAAGGATGTAACATAGTTTCACCCCATCTAGATCCTCCACAAAATATCTTTGATACTTTCCTTCCTTTGCCTCAATTTTTTGGAAATTGAAACAGCATCTCAATATATATGATGCCTTACTTATAGAAGTGGGAAGAGAAAACATAAGAAAAAAAAAAAAATAATAATAATAATAATAATAATAATAAGAGTCAAATCAAAAACAGCAACAAAAATTTCTTGTTGATTGGGTTTTTTCTCTCATGAAACCCAGCAAGTACTTTACAAAGATTGGATTCATCATGGTTTATTATCACAATCTTCATGAATATTGTATATCGATTGCTCTTTGTTTCTCATTGGAATTTTTCACTTCATCTTGCTCTTCAAAAGTTGGATGCTCATGTAATGGAATTAATTTGGCCACTGCAATTGTATCTGCTCTTCTTACAGCCTTATTAAATTTAACTGAAGAGTTTTGGTTGCTTTCTGATTGTCCCACACCTCTTTTGGAATTAATAAAGCTTCCAGCACTCTTTGCTACAGAATGCTGTGTTCCCTCTGCAAAATCACAACAAAATAATCCAATCAAAAATCTCAACAACAAAAAAGTTCTTAATTCATCTAAATAAATAAAAATAAACATAAAAATCAGCATCACACTCCTAGAAACACCTAATCAAAGAATTCCTGGGACCTACATGCATCAACCTAGAAAAGACTGTATTCCATGTTCACAATCTCCACCCTAATAGAAAAGACTCAAAAGAGTACCCAACACCATGTTAACTCCAATAGTGATAGAAAAGTTAAATTAAATTAAATTAGCTTAATTCAATTGACCAGTTAAACAACCACACAAACAATACATGTCCTGATAAAGTTTCAATTATGTTACTAACATTTTCATTTCAAGTATCTCCAGATGGCTCCCTTGATTCATGAGAAATAGATTGAAGCACGTGGAAGAAAAATGGGGTAGCAAAGACATGCAAGGTATTGAGAGAGGACAACATGGAAATTTGATTGAAAACCATCAATGAATAAATAAAAAGACAGAACATATAAGAGTATCCTACAACCTTAAAAAAGAGATAATAAGGATTCATTGTTGCCTCTGAATGTTTAACATATGTTTTAATAAGAATTCATTGCAAAATCACAACACTCACCCAATTTCTCTGAAACACTATACATAATCTAAAAAAGTTCATGTATATTTTACCATATAATGAGCTTTCAAATTGTGAAGCTCCCAAGTTTTGTTGCTCCCTATTTTCCATATAGACATGAAGTTCATTTGCTGCTGTTTTAAGAAAGATCCTGCCACAAACGTTGAGCTCAAACCATTCATTATCCACCTCAAACTTTAGAAACTTAAATAAATAGAGAAAATTCCATCACAACACACAAAATCAAAACATAAATACATTAATGGTATCCAAATCCAACATCCTACAGGCTGGCTTGCAAGCTGAAGAAATACTAAGATGGTGCCTTGCCACAAAAGAATCCAGAAAACCCTGGCTTTGTTTTGCAAAGGCAACAAATTGTGGGTAAGTACAACAAACACTTACTAAAATGGTGCCTTCACACAACACAGTCCACAAAACTCTGGCCTTTGCTTATACATTTTGCTGATGTGTCTACTGCAATAGAAGCAAAAAAAAAAGATGATCATTGACTATCATCCTACAAAAACTCAACGATTACACACAAACACTACTTATAGAAATAAAATATTAAGAAAATGAAAAGTGACCCCGAAAATTTAAATGATATGCGTCATTACTCTAAAAAAATATAGCAAGATAAATTTATAACATCACAGGTATACTACCTACACAATTCAACTAAATAAAAATATAAGAAACTAACAAAAAAACACTATAAAAGCTAACTCACAATGTGAAAGAGCACATATTACTGACCAACGATCTCAATTAGTATTAAGAGACACAAACATATGCCAAAAAAGGACAAAATGAGAGGCATGTGATAGAAGGTTTTGTCAAATTCCTTCATAGTAAGCTACCACCTTATGATTAAAAACGTGAGTGTCATTGATTTACTTTGATAATGTATAATTCAAATCAGAGCACTCAACCCTTTAGAATTCATGAACTCATGAAAATTTTATCAGACAAATGACATACATAACCAAAATATCTTGCTATAAAATTAAAGGTTTGCATCAGAACACCTTATAGATTGGAATAACTTCTACTTTCACACTCTATTTTGGTACCTGAGTCATCTGTCATCACCCAAAGAAATTTCTGATACAACACTGACAGTACAACCAAAGGCCACTTGATAGCCAAATCCCAAGTAGATGCAAATCATTCAAGAGCTCCAACATAAAAAGCCTCAACGCCATTATCTTAAGCCATACGGAAAAATTTGTTGCACAGCAGTCTCAGCTTGTCGTAGATTGCAATCAATTCATAATTTGATTGCTTCTTGCTCATTGAAGATAATGACAAACAATTGGAATACTTCTTTCTATTTTGTGGCCTCTAGGACCCCTGCTTTTGCAAATACTCAAATTGTCCCCTCAACTTCAAGCACACACAGCAAATTAAACACAAAGATGAAGTGTCTTGTCACTTAACAGGGCCAAAAAAATCAACAGCCACAAAAATCAAATTCACAATAAAATCAGAATCTCAAACAAACTACCAAGAGAAGACAACAATAAAAATTAGGGGATATGGGTATTTTGTGTGAAAGGGTTCCAGAAAGTGATGAACTTCAAATTGACAGAGTGCATGTATCACATAATTACAATTAAGATAGAAAATCGAAAACAAAGGTATAAAAACCTTGTCATCGGCCACCACATGGTGGTCGCTGCCACTGCGATACCACCCGGAGTTCACGTTGTAGCCCACCGCGAACACCTCATGTGCACCGTCCCCATGCATTTGCACCTCGCTACAGCTTAGCCGCAGTGCTGCTCCAATTATCGGCGACAACGCAAGTTGGATCCTTTTCGTCTCAACAATTGTGTCGTCGCACCATCTGTTTGAACGGAGGATGATGCGATGGGAGTTTATGGCAGTATCGAAGAGTGAGATGAGGTTGCAGAGAAAGGAGAGAGCTAGGAGGAGGGGAAACGGTGGTTGACTGATTGTTGAGAGGGAGAGACATAAGAGAGAAGAGATAAAAGGGGATAGATTAGAGAGAAGAGGGAAAAAAGAAGCCCCACGCTATATCTGTGATTGGATGAACAATTAAATTCCCAAAATATAAAATGCATCGCATATTGGAAACACGTGGAACAGAAAGAAATAAACAGTAAAAGAAAGTGGAACTAAAACACAACACAGAGACACGTTAGCTAAGTGCAGGAACAGGTTGCAAAACAAACAAAGTGACATTTTGGAAACAAAAAAAATGCAATTGGCGCCAACAGCGACAAGCCGCATACATCAGAGAGATATATGTGGTTTACACTCATCTTCCATATGACTTGCGACATATGAGAGACATGTGTTTATCAATTCTAGATGATAGTGTGAATTGTCTTCAACAAAAAAAGGCTGGATCTTCTGGTTAATCTCAATCCAACTACATCCTGGATTCTTCTTCAATCCAAGCTCTTTCATCTTTGATCTCACCATCCGTACCTCATCCCATTTATTGGCAGAAGCATATATATTTGATAAGATAATATAGGTTGATGAATCATCAGGATCCTTGTCAATAAGTTTTTTTGCAATTTCAACCCCCAAATCAAGGTTTTTGTGTAAACGACACGCGGATAATAATGTGCTTAGCAACCCAACATCATCCCCGATTTTAGGGTTTCTTTGTAGAATCTCATAAGCTTCATGCAATCTTCCAGCGCGTCCGAGAAGATCAATCAAGCATGAATAATGTTCTACTTTAGGTGTGATACCATAAACATTGATCATTTGATTGAAATGATAAAATCCCTCGTCAACAAATCCAGCATGGTCACAAGCAGATAATATAGCAAGAAAAGTAACTCTATCAGGTTTCACATTGGACTGCAGCATTTCAGCAAAAAGCTCCAAAGCTTCATAAACCCGACCATGAGACCCATATGCGGTAATCATGGAAGTCCAAGACACCAGATCTCTTTCCGGCAAACATTTAAAAACATCAAATGCTTCATCTACAGCACCGCACTTTGCATACATATCAAGGAGAGCCCCCATAACCACTTCATTCTTTCCCAAGTTTCTCTCTATAATCAGATTGTGAATTTCTTTACCCTTCTCTAGTGCTGTTAGATGTGAACAAGCTGCTAAAACACAAGTGATAGTAATAGCGTCCGGTTCAACATATGACTGTCTCATTTCACTAAAGAGACCAAGGGCCTCAAAAAATTTGCCTTCAGTTATGTATCCAGAAATCATAACATTCCAAGAAACTACTGTTGTCTTAGGTATCAACTTAAACATGTTTTCAGCTGACTCAACCTTTCCACATTTGAAGTATAGATCCATGAGTGAGGAATTAATAAAAATATCAGGCTGTATTCTGTTTCGTATTATATATCCATGAACAAACTTCCCCTGCAGTAAATGCGCTGATCGTGAACAAGCCATTGTTATAATGCTTAAAGTAGTCAAAGTTGGCCTGACTCCTTCATTGTACATCCTCTTAAAAAGTTGAATGCATGAAAAGCTGTCACCTTTCAAACCATATCCTGTAATCATAGAATTCCAAGCAACAACAGTCTTTACAGGCATTTGCTCAAAAACCTCTATCGCCATTTCTAGGTGACCACATTTTCCATACATGTCAACAAGAGCAGAGCTAACAAAACTATCCAGTAAAAACCCACTATTAATTAACTCCTTATGAATTTCCCTTCCCCTGTCCAAATCCAAAAGCCTAGCACAAGATGAAATAGCAGTCGTGATTGTAACCGAATCGGGATCAAATCCAAATCCTCTCATCATGCAAAAGTATCGTAGGGCTTCTTCAAATTTTCCACTTTGGTAATAACAAGAAATAACGGTATTCCAACACGCAATATCCTTTTCAGGCATTTCATCAAACATCTGTACAGCATACTCAAATGCATTGCATTTAGCATACATGCCAACAAGAGAGCTTCCAACTACAATGTCCACCATTAAACCAGCTTTCACCAAACATGTATGAATCGTTTTTCCCAATACAAGTCTACACAGCCCGCCGCAAGCCTTAAGAACACTAGGGTAAGTATAACTATCAGGTTTAAGGCAAGGATAATGTATCAACTTATCAAAAAGTTCTAGAGCCTCAACATACATGTAATTCTTAGCGTAACCAGCCATAAGGGCATTCCACAAAGTTATCTCATTCGGATTTTCAATTGCATCAAAAACATGTTTTCCATAATCATACAAATGGCAAGAAATATATAGGCTAATAAGGTTCTTGCATAGAAAAACATTATTCTGTAGACCAAAAGTTAAAACTTTTTGATGGATGAGCTTACCTTGCTTCAATGACTTGGAATTCGCACATGCTCTCAAAAGGGGTATTAATTTTCTTGTGTCCATTCATTCAGTAATGAGCAGAAAGACACTAACTCGACTCCTATTCCCTACTATCCCTGAAATTCCAGAACTTGTGGTGCTGCTAGATTATGTTTTTGGCTTCGTTTTCTTTCTTTCTTTCCAAAGAAAGTACTAATTAGCTAGCTTCTGCTCTGCACTTCTACACTGTGTCACTCTGCTGTACGGAGGAGTAGGACGCAGCTTCTCTTTTCTCACTTTTCTCTCATTACCCATCTCTCTCTATGCATTCATCTCATTCTTCTCTCAGTACAAACAATGACCAGAAACTCAGCGTCTCCAAGACTCCACCGTCGTTTGCAACGCTGCTTCCCGCCTCCGCAGTTCGCACGGCTCGCCGCCGTCGGTGATTTGTATGCTACGGCACCGGTCACCACTGTTGCTTCTCACTTCGGTCTTCTTCTGTGAGTGAGCTCCTCCTCTCTTTCTTCTTCAGTTCTTCGGTCTTCTTCTGTGTTTCACTTTAAATCAGATATGTGAATATTGTGATTTGATTGATTCCCATTTCTTCCCCGTTTCCCTCTTTTCAAAACTCATTTCTCTAACCCTAATTTTTTGGTATTGAAAGGAGGGGGTTCTGAAATTGTGTTGTGGGAGACGAAGGAAAAGGAGATTGAACAAGTTTTTCACTCCTCTACGACTCTGCTCAAATTGATTTCACTTTCCTCTTTTTTCTATTCCTTCCCAAATTTAAATTTTAAGAAACAATGAAAAACTATTTCAAGAGAAAACCACGTAATCAACAATAGTAGGTTGAAATTAATTTAGAAGAAAATGAATTAAAATATTCGCATATCATCATAATTATCGAGAGAGGATACAAAGAGTATATTTACAAAATGGACGATGTCAACCTCTTCAACACAAATTTTCTGAAAAGAAAATTGAAAATTCTTCAAGAAGATTTAATCCCTCTTAGTTTAATAAAATTTTATTTAGTTAAATAGTTTGACCATCCTCGACCAGGATCTTAGATACGCCACTGGCTGCAATATTGTTGTTCCAACGGTGCCTACATCCGCATCAGACCACAATGGCGGTGTGTCGACAATCACATGCAAATCCATACCGAGCATTTACTAACAATAGTTGTTGCATGTATTTGATGATTGTAACGGGCTAAAATGGGATATTAGATTTTATTTACAAAAATTTCACCACACTTGTGTTTAACACCGATTATTTCGTAAAAACGGTGTTAAATCACAAAACATTATCTATTTCGTGTACTAATGTTAAAGAAAGACATCCCGAATTAATTCTATTTAAGTGTAGGTTTTCGTTGGTGGGGGTATGTAATTGGTAATGATGTCATGGTAGTGGATGTTGCTCTAGTAGATGTTGTGTTACAACGAAAGAGGCCCAAGACTGTTAGTGAAATTAAGAGTTATCTAGAATTGATTAGTTAATATCAGAGTTTCTTCAAAGGACTCTCGAAGATTGCGTGATCTCTAACACAGTTGACAAGGAAGGGCACTCCTTTCCAAGGCCGGCCCTAGGCTTAGGCAAGGGGGTTGGGGCTATTTTGAAAGCTCTACCAACCCCACCCCAACCATGGGTTCGCCGACGTCCACCACCAAACCACCGGCGTGACACACCACACCCTCTCTCATGATGCCGTCACCTCTACCCCCCACCCCACCCCACATGTAAGTAACCCACCACTTCTGTGCAAAGAAAAATCTTCTCAAAAAGCTACAAAGATGGGTCTCTTTTCGTGGTCACTGACTTAGGTATATTAACTTATTGCTCACACATATGTTCTAAAATGGGGTATATCGATGGTGACTTGTGACATCATTTTACTTAGACATATATCACACTTACACTCTGGGGTTTCAATTCACTTATACTTTTTATTTCATTGACATTTTTTATTGTCTCTAGATCCACAAGGCATAAAAACGTAATTCATGGATCATTGTTACTGTGATAACATGTTAGAAGACTAGAAAGGTCTCTAGTGGTTCGCTTGGAGAGGCAAGTAATTATGGATCTACCTTGATTGATCTTCTTTGGGGTATCCAATCGAAGATTGGTACGATGTTTGATGTGCGACTACGCTTTGTAATAATAAACTTGTTGTTTAATTTAAATACCACCGAAATATAAATTACTGAGTACTAAATAAACATAAATATCCATACAAATAACAAGCCACAAACAAAAGTACAAAGATAGACCAGTTTGGAAAATTATTCAAACAAAGATATAACAGTTTGCAATTTAAAATAAAGCAATGGGAAATCAGTTGTCATCTTCACCAAATGACGGTCCACTGCGAAATCAGTCGTCACCACTCCCATCATCGCCAGAGACATAATTGGCAAGGAATGCCTGGTAATCCGAATCAGTTGAGTCAGAACCAGCGTCATCTGCTTCGTGCAATATTCTGACCAATTGAAACGACCATTCTGAGTATATGTAATTGATACTTCAACACTAGCCACACCCCCATATGCCAATTTGCGAGTATGTTTGTTGACAATAGCATGAAAAATATTGCCAATTTTCAGATGTAGGTAACAATCGCAAGACAATGTGTTGCCTATCTACTGATAAACATTTTGTGGAATGTTGATGTGCCCATCATTTTGTTCAATAATCGTAACGAATTCCATAGCTGCAAAAATCACATTGGTCAGGGTTAGGTTCAGATGGCTGTGGTCCGAACCGGTTCGTTCGTTAACTGTCGAGTATAGAAGGCTCAGGACTTTAGGTCTGAACCGTACAAATTTTCAAAAAAAAAGAGAATGAACGAATTGGAGAAGAAATTCATACCTTTCTTGAACGCAGAAATGGATGCACACAAAGGTACTTGCGGTTTGGAGGAGAGGAAGAGAGAGAGATGGATTGATATAGATGATCAGAGGATTTGGAGAAAATGGGTTTAGGGTTAAATGGGGGTGTGTGAGAGGAGAGGAAAGGAAAGGGGAGTGTGAGAGGAGAAGATAGTTATAAAATGAGGAGGGGTATTTTAGAGATATTGATGTGTTGGGGGTGTCCACCGAATAGCGGAGGTTGTACGAAGTATGCCAATATTAAGATCTACAAGCCCGTAATAATCTTGACAAAAAAGAAGAAGCCCGTAGTAGTAATCGAGGAACAAAACCATCAGAACTCAAAATCCCGCTCAAATTCAAAAACCAAAACAGAACGATTGAACCTCAATTTCACTTTTTTTGGAACCCACTCGTTCCCCTTCATCTTCCCCCTTCACCACCACCATCATCATTCATGGAGGAAACCGAAGCAGAACAAGAGAACCAATTAGCACAGAAAATCGCTGTGATTCTCGACGAGGCTCGATCTTCATACGCCACACACAACCGAAAATTGAAGGAACTATCCCTCCTTCGATCCAAATTCCCTTCAACGTCGCACTTCTTCTCTGCTTTCTCCAAAGCCCTAATTCCTCTCTTCCATTATCAGAGACGCCTTGCCTCCGCTGACCGCATCGTTTCCTTCGTCTCCGCCTTTGCTGCCGCTCGCCACACTGCCGACACCGTCATTTCCGATGAGTTCCTCGATAACTTCCTCAACTTTCTCATTGTCGCCGCGGCGGCAGCCGATAAAACTGCTAGGTATAAAGCCTGTCAGATCGTTTCCGAGGTAACGAGTTAAGCTAAATTCAACTCTATCAACGTTTTTAGGTTTATTTTCGGTATAATTGAAAATTCATAGAGCGCAATTGCAGAGACCTCAGTATAGTGACAAAATTTGAACTACAGTTAGTTTATCCAATTGATGTGCTATTCATTGTTTTAATTTGAAAACTTAATTATGATATATAAAGCTATTTGCTACATTGATTTACTTAGGGTTTGATTTGATAGAAATTAGTTGATTTGTAGATAATATCGCGGCTGCCAGATGATGCAGAAGTGAGCAATGATGTATGGGATGAGGTGATAGAGTGCATGAAGGTTAGGGTACGGGACAAGATCCCTGTGGTGCGTACTTTTGCAGTTAGGGCGCTTTCGCGTTTTGTGCATGACTCTGTGAACAGTGATATCCTTGATTTATTCCTTGAGATGCTTCCTTTGGAACAAAATGCGGTAAGCGCCCCCATTGGATCAAGTGAATGATTTTTTCTTTTTCTTTTCTTTTCTCCTTGTCATGTATCAGTTATATTAGATGCAAGTTCATTTGAGTTGAAACTATCAATTTCTGTTGGCTGTTATATTTTCATACTAGGGTAGCCTTGCATTGCATTGTCACATGAAGTTGACGACATTATTATTTCAGAGGCTTCTTATGCACTCACGAAGCACCGACACACACACCAGACACGATACGGACACGGATACAGACACCAATTTTAATTTGAAAAATATTGAAAAAATACAATTAATCGAGTGTCGGTGTCCATGTTGGTGTCCGACATGATACGAACAATGTCGACACGACACCAGAGTGTCGGTACTCGATGCTGTTAATGGTTATTTGGATACTTACAATTTTAATATCCGGTTTACTAAAAAGATAGATACTATTTTTACCAAAACCATGTGCTAGTATGCATAATTGAATTTCTTTTTTCCTTTTCAGTGTAGTTACTCATTTTGTATTTTATGTACTGTACTGACTCATAATGAATCATGGAAAATATCTGCATGAAACATTTTAGGAGTAGTGGTACATCTTAATGCTATATGCATATGCAGAGACCCAGTATTCCCATTATTAAACTTGAAAATATGTGCAGGACGTTCGAAAGATGATTGTGGTGTCTTTGCCTCCTTCTAGTGCAACCTCTCAGGTCATCATTGATTGTACCTTGGATGTGAGTGAATCTGTTCGCAAAGCAGCATACTTTGTTCTAGCTAATAAATTTCCTCTTCAAAGCTTGAGGTAAAGTGCAGTATCGTAAATGAATAGTAATTCTATTTCTTCCCACATTGCACCATTTTAAGTTTCTTCTCCTCCTAAAATTTGGATCTTCTAATTTGCAAGGGTTCACTTTAGAGTGTAAATAAACTTAATAAAGTGCCAATTGTCTACTGTTACTAAAACAAAGTAATCAATGATTTACATTTTCTAGGTAGAGAACACAGTATTGGATAGTAACTCAGGGAAATGTGATAATCACTCAATTGATTTTCTCATTCGTGGTTAAGGTTTCTATTTTACTTCCTAAAGGGCCACTTCAATGCAGAGGATCTCAATCTTTTCTTCTATTATACTCCCTCCGTTCCAAATCTTTTGATGTTTTAGCTTTTAAATTTTGTTCCAAAACTTTTGATGTTTTACAAACCCAATGCTATTTTAACTATTTCCTTCCAACTTTACCCTTAATAATTATGTTGTATTAATTGTGAAGAATGCATTTACCAAAGCAAAGTTGTGGAGAATAAGATATTAAATGAGGGTATTTTAGACTAAACTTTACTGAATTAATGTTTTCTTATTCTATGTGCATTTGCTAAAACATCAAAAGATTAGGAACGGAGGGAGTAATAAAATGCATATTGCTTTCCTTGTCCTCTGTATGCCTCTTCTGGGACCTTTCATCATTTGACATGATAGCAATAATTTGTAATTTGTATTATAATTATGTAGTGTCATAGAATCCTACAAATGCACCTGGGTGGATATCCTATTATTACATTAGCAATCTTCTTTAACGTCAATATTAGTTTGTTTAAGTGCCTTTTTGTCACCTTCACTCTTTGTTTTTGCCCTGTTTCTGTAGCATTAAGCTCAGGACAATTATTCTTCAGAGAGGACTTGCTGACCGGTCTGTTGCTGTCTCAAAGGAATGTTTTAAACTATTGAAAGATGAATGGCTCATAAAGTGCTGCAATGGTGATCCTTTAGAGCTTTTGAAGTATCTTGATGTTGAAACCTATGAATCAGTGAGCGAGTCTGTCATGGACGCTCTGCTAAAAGCTGGTTTAGTAAAGCTAAAAAATGGTGCTAGTATCCAGCAGTATGCACCATCAAATGGTGAAACAACAGATGGTTAGACAAGCTTTTTAACTATTATTTTGTTCTTTTGTTTCTTTCACCTTTCATTGTTGTTACATGTTGCGTATTCAAATCTTTCAGAAACACATTTAATTTAAAAGCTAGGCTGATATATCAATTTTCAGATAATATGATGATTATGTTGCTAAATAAATACATGACTCACACACATACCTCCTCTTTCGCTCTCTCATACACAAACACATTACAGCTGCATTAACTTTTTGTAGAATGGGAATTTAACCAATTAATTGGAATCCTCATTGAGTAGGCCAAGTCAAAAGAATTTCATAATATTCAAAATCTATTCGACACTTTATCATATAACTTTATTATGACGTATAAAATGCTATTCAAACTTTAAGTAAAGATCTGGTATTACATTACGTTACATTATATACCAACAAATGTCTAAATTATCTGAAAATTGTGTATATACAATCATCAAGGTAATATAATTTAACAATTTGATTGATTAAGTTCACATTAATTTTTTTTGACACGTGTCAATGGATCCCAACTCATATTCATATACCTATATAAGATCTGAGTATTTTATAAGCACGAGTTCAAATGTTTTCCAAAGAGATATATGGGAATGATAAGTTGGGTCACAAATTTTTAGTGACTGAGGCCGGGCCCCTGCACTATCATGTACTTGTACATCTTTAGCTACTTTTTCGCCTCCTTAAATTTAGTTTCTTGAATGCCATGACAAGAACTTGCCCATTATTTTTCAGTTGGTGGGTTGAGATCTGGATTATCTCTGGCTGACTGTTGTGTAGCATATTTTATTATTGTTTCTCATATTAATTGTAGGTGACTCAGTTCCTTGTCCACCAAGCATTTTGCTGATGGAAGCAGAGGCTGCGCTTTATTGGAGAACTGTCTGCAATCATTTGCAGTCAGAAGCACATGTGAGTCAAAAGGAATATGTCCGTTTCATTTTGTTTATCACAGATTCATATTCAGATTGAAATCCATTTTTTCCTAATCCCATAATGAATTTAGTGAACATGTGTAAAGTAATGCATTGTCATTACTCATTAGTTTAAGCACATAGTAATGGCCTTAAAATTGATTAGCCGTTCTTTTGAAAGTTACTGGTATTAATCAGCACATGCTAGCATCATGGATTTCCTCAAGTTAAAATATCATTAATATGTGTTTACCCTCTCCAATGTGCATATTTTGTTACATAAGATCTTTATCAGTCGGTATCTTGATATTTTTTTATACATTTCTTGTAATGTTTCTTATTTTTCAAAAGAGAAACAAACAAGTTGCAAACATTTGCGTTAATCGGGCTCTTCACATTTATGGCTTTGCTAGCATACAGATACATGTTATTGGTAGCTAAAATATGCTGTTATGACATTGTGATATAAAATACCTGAATGTTTTTTGTGAGTCAAAATTTTGGCTTTCTTGATTTATCCCTGTCTACTAATTCATGGAATATAATTACTAAGGATTATGATTTGTTTGTGCCCAAATAGGCCAAAGGCTCTGATGCTGCAGCCACAATGGGCACTGAAGCAGAAGTATATGCGGCAGAAGCATCAGATAAAAATGATCTTCTGGAAAAAATTCTTCCCGCTACAGTTGATGAATACATAGAGTTGGTCAGAGCTCATATCAATGCCGGTAGGTATGAGTTTACTTGGATGATGCTGATACACCCAACTCTGTAATACTTAGTTAAGTTGTGGAGTCAAATCTGCAGGATCAAACCATCGCTTTGCATGCCGACAGCTGCTTCTGCTTGGTGCTATGTTTGATTTTTCTGATACTTCAAATAGAAAGGTTGCCAGCGCATTTCTTCAGGAGCTGATGAACAAGCCTCCCGAGCATGAGATTGATAATGAAGGGAATGTTGTTGTCATTGGAGATGGCTTAAGTTTTGGCGGTGACTATGATTGGGCTGAAGCCATAGCCAGACTGGCAAGGAAAGTCCATGCTGCTACTGGTGAATTTGAAGAAGTTGTCCTTTCAATCATAGAAGGGCTAGCTCAACCTTGTAGGGAGAGAACGGCAGATTATGTACAGTGGATACACACCCTTTCTCTTACCGGTCTTTTACTGAAAAATGCAGTGTCAATGCGCTTTCTTCAGGGCAAGGCAATTGAACCAGACGAACTACTTCAATCTTTACTTCTTCCTGGGGTAACAAACTGTTGAAAATTTCATTGTTTTTCCAATATATATTTATTGATTGATTGATTGATTGATGAATCTTTTAAATGCCATAATTATTTAAATTGAAAAAGTTTGTTAACGCTCGTTGTGTAGGAAATGATTCTTGCATCACCAAAACTTTGTTCAGGATTTGGACTATTCTTTTGCAAGCATTAGACTGTATAAATTTAGAAAAAATATGATACATGTGTATACATATGCTACAAAATTAAATCTACATATATCCACTGTTGAAAAGTTGTCACAGAATTGCTCATTCATTGACTAAATGGCTGAATGAACATGAGGATATTACTAACTGTTGATATGAAGATTAGTGAATTACAAAGTATGAGCTAATTACGCATACTCCATAATATATATATTTCATGTATGCCATATTGATTAAGGGCATTGGTTACTAACTATTTACTTTCGTGGACAATGAAATGCACAGGCGAAACAATCCCACTTAGACGTGCAAAGAATTGCCGTCAGATGTCTTGGCCTCTTTGGGCTTTTGGAGAGGAAACCCAGTACCGAACTTTTGAAACAGCTGAGGATTTCATATATTAAAGGGCCATATTTAGTTTGTATAGAGGCTTGTAAAGCATTAATTGATCTTGTGATGTGGCATGGTCCTCAAGAAGTTGACAGGGTGTTACAGCACAATATTTCATGCCAAATAAACTGCGACAAGAAAAGTTTTTGTCCTGTGAACTTCTCTGATCCAGAAGGGGATTCAAATGCAAATGCTGGAACGCTTGATCTCTTATACGGTGGCTTTGAAAATGATGACTGGGCTAGCCCTTTAACTAGCAATGAAGATGAATGCATTTATGCTGTACTTGGGGAGGGGTTTTCGAAAATTCTTCTCCTAAGTGAATACTATCCTAGCATACCGGCCTCTTTGCATCCCGTGCTTTTATCTAAGCTCATTTACTTGTTCTTCAGCGACGTGTCGGAAGACCTGTACAGGTGATAACTGTTCATCTATTTTTCCTCCTGTTTGTCAATCATACTAATCTAGCCCTGTACAGATAGTTAATTTAGATTGAATGTTCCTTTGCCGGCCAGGTTGAGGCAGTGCTTATCTGTTTTCTTTGAGCACTACCCGTGTCTCTCGACCAATCATAAGGCAAGCATTGCTGATGTTATTGTTCCTATGTCTTGCATTATCCATCATTTATAATTTTTTTCTTATTTGAAGGCCGTATCTAACGCCTCGATGTTTTTATTTCTATAAACATAGAGGTGCATATCAAAGGCTTTCATTCCGGTTATGCGTTCTATGTGGCCAGGGATTTTTGGCAATTCTGGGGGTTCTCCCGTTTTGGTTTCTCAGTTGCGCAAGCGTGCTGTTCAAGCTTCACGCTTTATGTTGCAGATGGTGCAGATTCCGTTATTCATTAGTGAAACTCAACCAGAGTGTGAAAAATCTAATACAGAAGACCCCCAAGTTATAGATAACTGTGCTGAACTTCCATTTGAGTGCAGTGAGGAGGGGCTTGCACTACGCATAGCCATAGAGGTAACTATCTTCCACAAATTTAGAGGTTTGTTAAAGATATGCTATAGTTTGCTCCTCTGGTCACCTAACTTATATACTTACACCTTAGTATGACTTGGTAGGGGCACTCCATAGAATTCTGCTTTATTTCCTATGTTCCCAAGCTGATTTGTTATTTGCCTATTTTTCTGTTTTGTGAATGTTGACATGGATCAAAAGAGGATATTATCCTGTTATGGCTACGGAAAGTCTTTATTTGTTAAATAATTCATAGAAAATAACTTATTTTAAGCAGCTCTGGCAGTATCCTACTAAATCGAACGCGGAAAGCTTGTTTTTGATGGGGACTTTTATGATGTTATTTTTAGAATGTGCACAGTAAGTGCAGCCTTTGCCTGATGACATTTAGCACATTTCTGACGTTAATTTTGATATAGAAACTGCATCTAATTGTTCTTTTATAGTATAAATAGAAAATTATCTGTAGCTTGGAAATTATGCTGAATTGGAGGCATTGTCTTAAAATTAATTATGAAGTTTTTTTGGTCAAACCTTGGAAATTATTACGCCTTTCTGAAATTTGCAGCTTCAAAACGAAGCTCTTACGTTAGCTGCAAGAAGTTATATGTAATGTCTGATATATATGGAAAATTGGAAATATGCATAGTGAAGAAAGAGAAATGGCATACCTGAATGCTTCAACCTTCTGCCACTATTAATGCTTAAACCTGGTAGATGTCACTTGGACAAAATAGACTAAAAAGTTTATAAATTACGTAGTGAAGAAAAAGAAATGGCATACCTGAATTTCACATCCTGGCTGGGTGAAAATAATGTACAGCTTAAAATGTAATGTTTTTTTTTTTTCTTTTTCTTTTTTGCTTCTTACTCTAATACTCTATACTTAAGGTTGCAAGGTTTCCCTCAAAGAAGACAGCTGCTGAAAAGGCATATGTATCTGCATTATGTAAAACACTTGTCCTGCTTCGTTTCCGGTTATCAGAACAAGAGCCGATAAAAATTATGAGGAAGCTTTTATGTCGTATTGTAGAATATGTATCTTCAGAGAAGGATCTTGTTAAAGAATTGAAACGCATGGCTGAGCATCTCATGACAGTTGATAAGCAACCGGATCAAGAATTGTTGCAAGATGAAGTTAATCTCGTTTTGGGTAATGCTTTACTTATTTCTTCTAAGATATGTGTTAAAATGCCCAGGCTTTGGCTCTTTTCTTTTGCAATCTGATCAAAGCTTCAAATGTGATCTGGCTTTGGACTCAATATGACTGTTTTCTTTATTATCATGATGTGGAATTCAGTAACATGAAAAATTGGCTTTATGTTATGCAGTTCTACTAGCCTTTTTTTCAACCTTCATTACTGCTAACATTTTTCTTCTCTTACGTTATTGGTTGAAGGGAAACTGGAACTTGACTTCAACCTGGATTTGGATGGTTCTGTAGAAATGCCACAAACACCTTGTGTGCAGCCAACCAAATCCACACGTCTTAGGAGAAGGGTAAGGATTGAGGCAGATAGTTCTGATAGTGATAAAGAATTTTCGCCTGTTTCTGTGGCTCCCACCACCCATCAAACCGCAAGAAGTCGTTCACAGAGAGTAAGCAAAACTGCAGCCATGAATAAGATGTCTGCCCGTAGATCACTCAAAATTGATGAAGTTGATGAAATTGAAGAGCTAGAAGAAGAGTCCGACGTGACATCTGATGATTCTGATGAATCCGTCCAGTACAGTTAAATATGTAGCTGACATGATACATGTAATGGTCATTGCTTTTTAAATCATCTTAACACATCTTTGTTGTTGTATTGTTTGATTTAGATTTCAGGTTTTGTATAGGATTGATTCTATAGTTCAGCTTACATATGCTCGTAAGTATTAGGGTGTAGGGTATTAGTATTGCATTGAGTTGGAGTGAATGAGATTCCTGGGTTCAGCAAGAAATGCTTAATTTATATTGGCTTCCCCCTTTATTTCCAAAACCAAATTTCTTTTCCCCATGCATTATACTGTACTCTAATTATTTGTCAAGAAGCCTTTTTTATGTAAGCAATTATAAACATATCTGTCATGGGAGGAAAAAACATTGTGATTTTTTCACTCGGAAAAAATGTATATTTATCATTCTCTTATCCGTCATTGTACCGCCTTCAACATGCATTATTATCCACGTACGAAATCACATGCTAGTTTGTTGTTGGAAGATAGGAAATTAGCATATCTCAAGAGAGACTGCCTGTGCAATAATGTACCACTAATTTGTGCTTGGTTTCTGTAGTGTGCAATATGTTACAATTTCACATTTTACATGTTCTTGGTAGTTTTTGAGGCTAAAGTAGAATCAAACCATATTGTACTAGAAATTGTTCGTCTAGTCTAAATCATATACCATGTTTCTGATCATTGGGCTTCTTGTTTTTAGCTTAGGCTGAAGAAGAGAGTATACACTATTATTTATCATTGTGCCATAAAATATGCAGGAAAAAAAAAGTGAACCCAAATATGAAACCAAGACAAATAAATAATCTTCTATCATTAGAGGGAAAATTTATTATACTCCACTAGCACCCAAAATAATATTACCACAAACTCAAACTTGAATGGACCGAATTAAACCTCCTATGCCCAATGATGTCTCTTGCCTCTTTCTGTGGTCCCTTATCATAATGTCATTGTGTCGTTGTTGTAGCATTAGAAGGACATATAATTGGGAAACCCTCAACAAATCCCAAACATTGAGTGAATAAAAAAAAGATAAAATGATCACATTTATCGTATACGATTTCTTTACAATATTTTACAAAAGTCGGCCAAAAAATATCCTCAAGTAATGTTGTCCCTAGAGTTTAATAGTGGTAGATGTCATGGTTAACAAATCAAACTCCAATCCCCATAAATTGGAAGGAAAAGCTTGTCCCTTCTAACCAATTATTTGTGGACAATATGCACATGATAGAAGGCAAATTTCCATTTTCATATTGTAGTTATGTGTACCTATAAATTGTATGGTTCAAAAGAAAAAGTTAGATTGCTAAATATAAATGAAAGAAAATGAAGCCTTATAGTCTTTTAAAATGGACATTATTTGCATTGACCTAAGAGTTTCAAATAGATAGTTAGCCTTTGTATACACTATTCGTGGTCCCCATGAATTGCCCTTTCGTTTTCTTCTTTAGATGACTCAGACAACGTAGTTGATACAAAAGGGAGTCCAATATAGTACTCAGATTTGAATCAAAAATTGAAACTTTCACTGTGTCCTCAACTAACCAAGTATTCATTACGTGTAAGTAAATTCTACATATATATGTTATGTTATTATCATTGATCAAAATTTCTTATAGTATTGTGATGGTAATAATTTAAGTGAATCCAACTTTTTTTTTGACACAAAGTGAATTCCACTTTTAATGTTGCATACATGTGCAAAGTTTTCGAAAAAGGTCCGCCATCACGATCTCAACGGCGACATCATGGACTTTTGTTTAGGCCATATCTATTTGTATTTGACTACGATTCTCTATAATATTAAAAATTACAAGATGACTATAATAGTTACATGCAACTTAAAACCTTCAATTTTGTAGATTAATAAATACATTATGTGGGAATGAATGGTTTTTTTGGGTATAAATCGGGTTTTCTCTGCAAACAACCACATAAATTTATTCCTCGAGTCGGATAGGATCACTGTGAGTGATAAAACTCTCCCTCAAAAGTTTTAACACTGTTGTATTCCTAGAACTGAATTCGAACACAGGACCTCTAATTAAACATGAAGAGACCTGAATCATCTAATCCAAACGCTATCGAATGCAATGAATGAATGATAATTTGTGAATAACATTAATGTTGATCAAGTTAGGCCTATGTATAATGAAGGTGAGAGAATGAAAATTTAAAAAAACATTTGGATAATGTGTTAATTTATTGTCTATCTAACAAATTAAACTTCATATGCATATGAGCGACCATATGCTGCAACCTTTGAGTGAGGCATGATGTCTAAGCATACACATGGGGTGCTATAGTTTGGCGTGTTATTTATTTATCTACATGTAACTAATAGCACTGCTACACTGAAATAGTGGTCAATTTGTTGAGGTTGTCGGGGAAATCATTAATTGCATCAAACTTTTATAATGGTGCTGTCTGACTAGAAATCTAATGTGTTGCATCATAAAGTTTATAACTAATAAGTAGGGTAGGCAATGTGCTCTCTCAATCGATAGAAAAAGAACAGAATCCTCCAATACGCAACCCAGGTAGTACATTCGTTTTAACCGTTTTTTTTTTCTTTCCAAATTCATTCATTTGCTAATATCAACTACTAGCTGGATCAATGCACCAACAATAATTTGCACTCGCTGTTTACTATAATTATGATGAAATGAAATATATAGTAATCTAAAGCTTTAAAGCAAATTAAAAAAGTAACCAAAGAACTATAGGGGTGACCTCACCTAAATTGAAAAGAATCTGGTGGAATCCAAATCCACTAGCGAGGTGCAGTATCAGCTAAGGATTTGGAATCACTAGAAAAAACTATCCTTACAGGCATTTTTATGATGAGCATATCCGCAGGTAAATGTTTCTTTTTTTTGTTGGTATAAACCGGGTATTCTCTACGCGCAACTGTAGAGACTAATCTCTCGAGTCGGGTAGGACCACAATGGGCGGCTTTTGCCGCCCTCAAGAGATAATACTACTACATGCCAAACCCTGGATTCGAACCTATTATTTTTTTGATATTACAGTGCTGTAACTACTTATCATATCAAAGATCTTTTGTTAGGTTATAGCAAGTTGATACCCTGTCCACCACATATATCCGCTACCTAATTGCGTGGTTTGTATTGGTGGACTTGAAGAAACAAAGTAAATAAAACAGAAACCAAAACCTCGCTATTTTTATTCAAAATGTGCACATTTGCGTTAGGGGTGGCAATTTCTACCCGCAAGTGGGGATCCCCGCAGGGATTGCCCTGTTTGGGGCCCCGTGGGCGGGAAATTTTTCCCTGTGGGGAGGGGGATGGGGAGAAAATCCCCCCGCAGTCAACTTGGGGATGGGGACAGGGTTCATATCCCCCGCCCCGCAGGGACCCCGCCCCCGAATATGTTACATAAATGTTATTATTGTAGATATATCTTATATTCTAAGTTATATATTTTTTGTCTTTTAATATGTGATTTTAAATAAAAATATTAATAAAATATTAAATTTTGCTAATTTTTATATTTTTATTCTTCCCTTTATACTTTTTAAATATTAAAATATCAAATTAAGACTAAATTTTATAATTTTTTTATATTTAATGTTAAACTTTTGTTTTTTAGTCTTACTTTTATACATTTTTTCAGTTTTATTATACTTTAATTTTAATTTTTGCTAATTTTGAATGAATTCTTGGGGTCCCCATGGGGACCGTGGGGATCCGTGGAAATGGGTATGAGGAGGAAAACTCCTCCGAAGCGGGGAATGGGGATGGGGATGGGGGACAATATGTGAGGTGGGGTGGGGAGCGGGGAAGTACTCCCCGGTCCCGCCCCGCCCCATTGCCATCCCTAATTTGCGTAAGGTTCCGTTTTGTTATTTGTAAATATGCAATAATCACAACAGGGAATTAATCTCATTCATGCATCATAGCTACCACTATTCTTTTTTTTTTAAACTGCAAATAATATATAATGTGTGTTTTTTTTTTTTTGACAAGATATAATGTGTGTTTTTAAATAACACAAAAAACCTATATACATATGATGTGAGATAGACACGCAGGGATAGAGCAAACAAGCAAAAATCAATAATTCTAGCACTCCAAATAATTAAAGGTTTTTTTTCATACCCCTCCTTATACCTCATACCCCCATCTTACCCAAAAACACTAAAATGCCCCTGATTTTAAGAAAAAACTGTTTTTTTTTAAAATTTCTGGATTTATACCTAAATTTGGAATATAAAATTTTCGAATTTCCGGAAATACGTTAAATAGAGGTATTTTCGGAAGCCATTTTGACTTCCGGCAATACCTCTATTTGACGTATTTTCGGAAATCCAAAAATTTTATATTTCGAATTTAGGTATAAATCCAGAATTTTTTAAAAAATAGTTTTTTTAAAAAAAAATCAGAATTATTACGAGAAATAACGATAAATAATAAAATTCGCTAAACTACAATAACGATAACAAACAAGAGAACAAATACGACTAAAAAATATGGTAATCATAATATAAGAAATTTGATCAAATACAAGTGCAAATACACAAGAAAATACAGAAAAAATACAACTATCCAGTAATGTCAAGATCTGCCAAAGCCTGAAGGAGTCTCCGATATGGACCAGCTGGGAGGCCCTCGAGTCCCATGACATAACGGATATGTCCAGCGGTAGACTCGAGCCTATCCTCCATGGTTTGTGGACCAACATCCTCAACTGCTGCCTCCTGATCTGGTACATTATCCTCTGGAGGCGGAGGCGGAGCTGGAGTCAGGCGGGGAATGGACACCTCCAAGTACCATGGTAGGTAATCATCAGTGCACTCATATGCCTCTAGGGTCCGTCTACCAGTGTCCCTGAAAGTCCGCGCTGGGGATTGATAGAACAACAACAACTGTACAATGGAGTCCGTAAATGGACGTGGGCCGTTAATGGGTGCAGGGGGGATCTGATAGATGTATCCAAACTGCGAATGGACCCTGTCTGCCATATAGGGGACAACAACATTGCCCCAGAGCAGCCAACCTCTGAAATGGGAAATATTGTGGAAAGGAACGTACTGTCTGTGGTCGTCCCAAGGCCTCCAAATGACCTGATCCCGCTGTAAGTTATCCAACCGCTCCCGAAAATCTTTAAGCTTGATATTGTCACACTTAAAGTTCCCCCACCTGCTGCAATGGGGAAGCGCAGTAGGACCGTAGTCTCTCCGAATGACAATGGTGGGGAAATATTCATAAATCCAACACTGAAATAAAATAATTAAATGAATAAATAAGTAATTAAATTAATAAAACAAATTAATTAATATTGGTAAAAAATAAAAGTAATTAATTAATTATTTGTAGCAGAGAAGCGTATCCGCCAATCTGTGATGTCTCCCAGTAACGGGCGTAGTTCAGCTGGTCGTAAAGAATGGCCAGAGCAGCTGGACCCCAAGCCCACTGGCCACAATGCTCAAAATCTTGAATAAGAGTCACCCATTTCACGGGCACATAGGTGTGACTCTTGTCGGAGAAGATAGTGGCGCCCAACAAGTGTAGCAAATAGCACCGTGCCGCCTGATCCAAATGGCCATGGGCCATGTTCTCCAGGTATGCATCCTCCAAAAACCTAAATCTGAATGCCGGTCCCCTATTGAACTGACACTCCTTCCAGCATTCTGTGTGGTCTATACCTAGATAATCCACTCCAGCCTGAATGACATCAGCATTGTCAAAATTCAGTTGATCCGCCAAAGGTGTGCCGGTCAGCGGCAAATGGAGCAACGCGAAAACGTCATCCAACATCACCGTCATCTCCCCCATGGCATGTGGAAAGAGCTGGTCTCAGAATGCCACCTCTCCACAAAAGCCGATATGAGCTCATGGTTGATGTTGTTGAGGGGTGTGGCGTCCAGCTCAAACAGATTGACCAACTCAAACAGATTGCCCCCATTAGATGTCACCTTGATCTTTCCATGGTCTTGTAAAAAAAATGAAAGTAATCAATAAATTATTAAAATTAATTAATTAATTATTGGTAATAAATAAATAAATTATTATTACCTGCCCACGCTGTAGCAGAGAGACGCAATGCACATTCAAATGGCGCAACAAAACTTGCTCAGCAGGCTGAGCGTAATGCTGAGCAGCCTCAGCCTCAGCCTCCTCTATCTGCTGAGCGTCCTGCATCTAGTAGTCCTGTTGAGCAGGCTCGTGATAATGCTGCTCAGGCTGCTCCTACTGCACCGGATCAACCCTGCCTGTGTTCTTTCGCTTTCAGACACGCCTTTGACGCTCAGAAACATGACTAGCCTGTTTGGTCCTCAACCTAAACCTGTCCTAGTGCCAAGAGGAGTCTGATCATCTCGTGGTGTTGCTCCAGACGACTCGCCTCGCTCTATGTTTCATGATCTGGTTGCCACTGGAAAAGCAAAATAATAATAATTTTAAACGAAATTTTAAAAAAAATTCAAAAGAATTCCTGAAATAGGGCATAAATTCAAAAAAAATCACTGGGATTTCCGGAAATAGGCATAAATTCGGATACCAAAATTTTTGGGATTTCCGGATATACGTCAACAAGGGGTATATCCGGAAGCCAAAATGCGTTCCGGATATACCCCTTGTTGACGTATGTCCGGAAATCCCAGAAATTTTGGTATCCAAATTTATCCCAATTATACGTATATCTGGAAAATTTAGATTTTTTCCGGAAATAGACCTATTTCCGGAAAGTTTAGGGAGAAATTTTTCAGAAGTAGGACTAAATGGGGATTGATTTCCTTTTTTTAGTCATATTTTAGTGGCATTTTGGGCCATTTGGTCATTTATAGGTGTATGGGGTATAAGGAGGGGATATGAAAAAAAAACCCATAACTAAAAAGGTCACCACCTTTATAAGATTAGTAATGCCACACAATCACAAACTCCAATCCTATCCCCTGGAAATACATTCCAGGGGGGCCACATACCACTCATATAAAATGCAATGACTAGACTTATTCTTAAACAGAAACAAATTTCACGAGTAAAGCTTAGTCGAGAAAAAAGTCTTAGAGAGATCTAGAGTTTTATTAGAAAAAATCACCTCATTTCTAGCCTCCCAAATAACCTAGAGGGCTGAATGTCAGATCATAGTGAACTCCTTTCTACATTTTCTGGGACTGACATAAGATGGAAAACAGAGTAAGGAGATCCGACAGAAGCACCACCACCAACCCCAGCCACCTAACCACTAATTAAATACCACAATCACACTGCAAAGTCACACCTCAAGAACATATAAATCTCCGACTCCAACGATTCTCCACAGAGAACACATCCGATAGCGGCCGGATCAGATATAACTTGCCTACGAAATGAGTTAACCCGAGTTGGGAGCCTATTAAGGAGGGCACACCATGCGAAAGCAACAACCTTAGGAGGTGAAGACTCTCCTAGTGATTATTTATAGCAAAAAGTGAAACCGGATACCCACCACCCAAACTAGGAATTTTATTCATTAGCATCTCATACACTAACTTCACAAAGAAGAGGCCGTCACATTAGGGTCTAGAAGCAACATGATTTACGAGGAAGTTGGAGGGTTATGCTCTTAATTAAGTGTTCACTTCTTATTTAGTATTTTCTTAAAATAATCAAATGTGTAAATTTCCAAATTGCCCCCATTGAAGCTGGTTCAATGAGACAAAAATAGTTATTGGAAAATAAAGTCTAGATTAATTTGTAATTTAGCAAAGCATTATGTGGTACTGGTTGTTCACATTTGCGTATTTTTTAGACCACCATACATAGTTTTCTTGGTAAACCAATGTATCATCCACGGCAACTGTAGTGACTAATGCTTCGAGGTATCGGAGATTCATTTAAGAGGTTGATCTCTCTTAATAAATGTTTTTTCATATGCACCAGCCATAAATCGAATCCATGACTAAATGATTAAGGGACCCTAGTATTTACGACTTGTACATAATATTGGTTAAACATAGTTTTTTTTGTTGCTTATATTCGAAATCGAATGAAGTAATAAATAGCAAAGAGCTAATTTTTTCTTAAAATCAACAAGTGAAAAGAAACAAAGGCAGTATTATAATGTCCTATTTTTTTGACGTGATCAGTACTATGTTGTTCTAACTTTTTTATTAAAATTGGGTGAGGGCGAAATTTATTTATCAAAGTGGTATTATTGGCCATTTTATGGCTGTCTCCGAGGGAATTTGAACTCAGCACCTTGAAGATACATAGCTAAACTCTTCGCAGAGAGCTAGCACCTCAAGTTATGATGTTCTAACTTATAAATAAGAGTTTAATTTATATACACATGTAGGCTTTTACAACTACTACACCAATCAAAATTCATGGAGTGATTAATTACCAATTGATTAACCGGTGGTTACTAATTGACTAATTTCTTTTAATGATGTATTAACCTGTAATTGGTAGATAGTGTAAAACATGTATACACCTATTGTATATGTATATAAATTAAATCATATAAATAATGAACACAAAAAATAAGAGATAAGTTAAAATAATGTTAACCATTATCCCAAGTTACTAAATTACTCCCGAAGTCGTTAATTTAGGCGGGACTTGAATGATCAACAAATTCAACACATGAAATCAAATGTGAACATCCATTACTTCTTTATATTTTTAATGTAAGCACTTCAAGAACCCTTAAACAAATGTAAAAGAAAACGGACAGAAAATTCAAATATAACGGACGTGACGCCCTCTTCTTTGATTACAAACACTATTTTAGTGTCCATTAATTAAGAAACTTTTTACCACTACCTTCCTCGAGATCCAAGAGAAATAAAGAGAGAAATTGTACAAATTAAAACGAAAGTGGTGAGAGAGACACCAAGTAAACTAATAGATTAATTAGCACTTCCACGCATATATACTTTTTAAATAATGTAATGATTTTAAAACTAACGGTTTAAATTATATATTCAAATAACAAAATTATTAAATTTTTTTTGTCAAAAAAAATTTATTAAAATTTTAAACATTAAATTTATTCAATAATTTTTATTTTCCAATATGTTAATTTTAAAGAAGTTATATATACCTAACTACAAGAGCGGTTGGAGCTCATCCTCCCTTAACCAAGTGTCGAGGGTTCGATTCTCGCCTTGGGTACGGAGCAACTTTAAATCACTGGGCTAGCTGTCCCACCCTACCCTGGTCTCGACCAAAAAAAATATAGCTAACTACAAGTAGTAGTTTTTTTTGGTAATCTATGAACCAAACCATGCACTTCCGTTGTTGCAAATTAATTACAAAATTTTATCTTAAAATACAAGGTTAACTTTGGCTCTTATGTTTGGGTTGGCATAATTTTGTTGGAAGGTGTGCGCTCATGGATAGATGACGGTGCATGCATGCTTCTTGCTTGAGAGACGTGAACCCGACCACTTCTTATGCAATTATTTCTTCTTTTTTTTAGAAGTTCAGTCAATTTTTTTTTCTTTTTTAGTAGTAAAAAATGTACTATTATGATAGGGGGTACATGTGTACCTCAACTCAAAAACAAAATTGAGGTTAGTACAAACAGTACCATTCGTTCAATATATGTCATCGGATATTTGACTATTACACATTTGCACCAATCAAAAATATAATGCTAAGCGTCTATAATTTAAATAAATTTACTTTGTATATATAAAAACCAATCAGAAAAAAGAATCCTAGAGAGTCGCCATATGAGCCAACAACCAAGATCTAATTTTTTATTATATCAATGATCGGATGGAAATCAGATTTAGAGTGTCTAAAAACAATACGATTCCTTATTGATCAAATGCTCCAAGTTACCGCATGTTAGATGAATTGCCAAATAGATTTCCTCTCCTTACCTTCGACTATGTTTGTTATACTCTCGGGTTAAATCTTAAACTACGAGTTTATAAGTCTAAATCACAAAAACGAGTTAACTAGTAGGTAAACTCTTTTTTTAATAAACTCGTACGAATTTAAGTAAACTCTGATAAAATCGCTAAACTCTCGATTTTACTACGAGTTTACGAGTCTACAATTTTACATCTGATCCGGCCTTAAAATATAAATTATTAGTCAATCGTTTGATTTGGATAGCGGTGGAATCAGTGACGGATCCAGAAATTTGTAATAGTGGGGGCAAAAAAATAGCCTAATATTTCCTCGAAAAAATATTGTAATTTTTTTAAAAATACATAACTTCATTACAAAATAATCTCAAAACATCTAAATTTCGAGAACATACATAGTTAAAAAGGTAAAATTAGTACCAATTTATTCTCTTTTTTATCTATCTCTTGTGAATTTCAATATTTAATTTAAAAAATTATCTTATGGGGTCAACCCTTATTTTTTTGTGGGGGCAAAATAAATTTGTTATATATTTTTCTAACCAAAATAATTTTTCAAGTGGGGGCAAATGCCCCCAATTTAATATGAGTGGATCCATCCCTGGGTGGAATGGAATATATGGGCAGCAAGGAACAAAGTGATCTTTAAGGGAGAAATTGTAAATGTTAAATCAATTGTTATGGCTGTAAAATACACTATTTGGGGTTAGTTTATAGCTAGGAAAAGGAGAATAGCGGGGGTGTCTACCAGTTTAATGTATTATACATGTGGGGGTACTCTTTTTCCTCCTTGGGTTTTTCTCCAAAGGATTTTGGCCCAGAGAGGTTTTAACTAGGTTCCACTTTCGTGCACCCTTTCAATAAGATTGCTTATCTAAAAAAAAGGTCAATACCCATGAACAAAGACATCATTAAAACCAAAAGGAAAATAAAATCAATCATATTAAAAGGAAACTAATGCGATATCTATAACGACATGCAAAACATCACTATATGACTTTCGTCCCAACATGGTTGGCACTAAAGCTATTAACAATCATTTGCAACACATAAAAAATAGAATATCGAAGGAAAATCCAATCCATCAAACAAGGATAAACACTATCCCACGAAAGAAATCAATCAAATCTATAGTTAGGCAAGTCCAACCTATTCCTAGGAAATTCCCTAGTAATGAAGCTAGAAACTAGATCCCTCCAAATAAAACCACTTACTTATACTAGTTCTATGACCAATAAGCTTATCAACGCAGACATTTTGCTCTCTACAAATGTGAGTGCAAATGAAGTTTTTTTTTTAAATAAAGAGTCTCGCTAAAACCTTCTGATGCAAACCCTCCTTAGGGATCAATCATCAGAAGGAAAAAGAGCATTCTATCATAATATATGAAAAAGATAAAAATGAGTACAAGGAAGACCAAGGGGGGACTAGGCCGAAACCCTTGTCAGGAAACCAAACAAGAAGCAAAAGAAGTAGCACAAAAGCGAAAAAGAAGAAAGCCAAGGAGACCAAAATCCAGGGATAAATCATCTAAATCTAAAAAAAGGAAGACCTTACCTATTACGACAAAAGTTATCTAAGATGAAGCTCGGAGGCAAACTCCACCAAGTGTAAGTTCTTCTAACTAGACCAAAAGCAGCTAATTTATCAGCGCAACTGTTTCCTTCTCTAAAAATATGAGAGACAATAAAATTCATATCCTAACAAAGCCTCAAGGTGTTCCCCCAATGATTTCTCAATCTCCAGGGGACGATGTCAGGGTTCTTAAAAGCAGCAACAACAGAAGAGGAATCACATTCTAGCCAGATTTTACGTCAACCCTTATCATAGGCAATCTCAATAGCTATCATGGCTTCCAAAAGCTCAAAATCAAGGGCAGCGCAATTGCCCAAAAAAGACACAAAACAACCAACAGTAGAGGATAGTCGCGAAAAATGCCACCACAAGAAGAAGGGCAGGAGAGCCTTTAGAAGCACCATCAGTGTTACATTTGAACTAACCAAATAAGGGGGCTTTCCAATCAACTTGAAAAATATCTCGAGCTTTCCTAGGGTTACCTTTGAGACAGATTTCTTTTAAAATAGAGAGCTCAGCCATAATGTTGTACATGCGCCCATGAGAGGAAGAACCCGAGAGAGAAGTAGAGGTCTTGATCTGATGAAGAAGAGATTGAAGAGGAATAACTTTATTATCAAAGTGTAATTTGTTTCTGCTCAACCAAATGCTGGATAGAACATGAATAACTGCAGCAGCTAAAACATCTGAGACTTGATCACTCCAAGATCCATTCAACACATAGAGAAGAGATAAAATACTAGAAGTATCAATAGAGCAATTGTTAGAAGATTGGAGCTAGTGCCAAATTTTTTGAGCAAAAGGGCAGCTAAGAAATAAATGACTGGTAGTTTCATCATTCTTACCAAAATGGCAACAAATGGAGACCATAGTGCAGCCACGCTTTTTGAGGTTATCATCGGTAGGCAAACGGTCATGGGCAGCTCGCCAGAAAATGAACAATTTAGAAGGAGGGACAGACGGTCACCAGATCTTCTTAGCCCAAGAGACAACCACAAACCTAGGATTAAGAAACTGATAAGCGTCTTTAGAAGATAATAAAACAGAAGAAGAATGGTCACAAACTAAAGTATCTTCTGCTGCAAAGCGAGGAATAGGGAGATTGATAATTTCTTGATAAATGGATGGGCACCAAAGTTGAAGCTCTGCAGGGAGATGGCAGTTGAAGTCAATGATATAATCACCGACATTCGAAGTTAATAACTTTTGAACCTGGAAAGGAAAACTAAAAACCAAGGAGAGCGCCTTGGAAAACCATTTGTTAGTCCAAAAATAAATCTGGGAACCATCACCAATATTCCAAGTTGAGTTAGAGAGAACAGTAGAATGAAGTTCACTTCTCTAGTCAGATATAAACAATTATTTCATCTATTTCTAAGCTTCTAAGGAATTACTTTGCAATTTTTGAAAGTAGAAACCACTAATTGAGAAGCACACTAACCATAAAAATTTCCAACCTTTATCGAAGGCAGTCTCTATAGCCAACATAGTCCCCATAATTTTAGCATGAAGCACATGACTGTTGCCAATGGAGGCAGAAAAATAACCAAGAATAGTAGCATCGTCTCTAAAAATACCACCACATGTGGCTGGTCCAGAACAACCTTTAGCATCATCATCATCATCTATATTACACTTTATCATGTAGGGAACAGGGGAATCAAAATAACCTCTTTAATGTTTGAAGAACTTCGACAATTACCAATGACATTGAATGCCTTTATAATCATAAACTTAGCAATAGAGAAAGACATTGAAGATTTAGAAGCATTTCCTGCTAAGATCACATTGGAAAGGATTAAATTGATAGCCGAGTGTGTACGTGGTGGTCACATGATTCTCAAGTCTATCCCGATCATTCCTGCATTACCAAATAGCCCAAAAAATGTTAACAATAGTAGAGACAATGTCTCACAATTGAAGGATCCATCCATGAGAAGGCAAGACTAAAATCTTTTGAAAAGAAAACGTATCAATATGGATACTTAGGATGCCTCCAAGCCAATTCCAAATATGCAAGGCAAAAGGGCAGACAAGGAAGATATGTTCAGAAGTCTCTAAAACATTACCAAATAAACTACACATAGAAACAACTCTGCATCCCCTATACCAAAGTTGATCATCTGTTGACATCTTATTGTGAAATATCCTCCAGAAAATAAAGGATTTAGAAGGCGGAATAAAATTCTTCCAATTTGTCTTCGACCAAGGAACCACCTACCCTGCAGGGTTTTGGAAGAGAAAAGAATCCTTAAAAGTGTAGTCACTTGAAATAGAATAATCCCACATCAACTGATCATCCCTTGAAACAACGGGAATATCTATCTCCTGAATTTCAGCGTAAAGATGGGTAAAATGAGTGATAACATTTGCAGGTATGGACTAACCACCATTTACTATAAAATCACTCAGCGTAGCTTTGTAATCCTTGTGAAAATTAGAAGGTACACCAATAATATCCACAACAGGCCTAGAAAGTCAAGTATCAGTCTGAGAGTTTATTCTTACACCAGTCCCAAGCTTCGAAGTCTGACTGCTCAAGAATATCAGAATCTATTCTAACAATAATTTGGTTATCAAGCACATAGATATAATGCTTTTCTAACTTTTGAATTAATGCTAGTATCTCATTTTCATGAGTAGTATAATATAATTGCCTTGTCTGAAAAATTTCTAAACATGGTATTTTTTTTTTCTTTCTGTATTTTTTTTTCTTTCTAGGAGTTTCACTTTCATAACACCCCTCAACATTCATTTGAGGCACCCCTTGTGTTGTAACATATTAGGATGAAATACTTTTTGGTTGTTCACATTGTATATGGGCTAGGACACCCTTTGTGTCCTGTTTTTGATTTGTACTAGTAGTATACCCGTGCAGATGCACGGTAACACCGTATTCTTTGTATAAACGAACTCAATCAAAATTCAATTACAATAAAATTTTCAAATTATATAAAAAAAATCTTTTAAGTTGATAAGAAATGAAGTTCCATAACTTTAGAATATTTTATTCAATTGACATTTTGTATCGTTAGGTAATTATCAGTAATAAAATTATACCAACAACATGTAATATTTTCCATTAGAATTCAAAAGCAAAATATAAATAATAATGTTTCCGGTCAGAATTCAAATTAATGTGAAATATTAAAAATAAATAATAATGTTTTGATTAAATGTATAGTTGATTAGTTAATGTATAATTGATGAGAAAGTGAGACCCATAATAAGTGGGATAGAATAAAAAGTGAGTTTTAGAAAAATGTAGTTAGGTATTTTTAGTAGTGGTTGTTTTGATTAAATGTATAGTTGATTGATTATATAGTTGATGAGAAAGTGAGACCCACAAAAATAAAAAGTGAGATAGAATAAAAAGTGAGTTTTAGAAAAGGGTAGTTTGGTATTTTTGGTAGTGGGTGTTTTGATTAAATATATATAGTTGATAAATATATATAGTTGATATATAGTTAAATAGTTGATGATAGTGGATTGATTGATTGATAGTTGAAGTTGATGATTGATTGATAAATGTATAGTTGATGAGAATATGAGACCCACAAAAATAAAAAGTGGGATATGTTATGAATAATAGTAATATGAATGTCCATGAGTTACAAGTGTTACATAGTGGAGAAATATTAGAAGACAGTCATTTATAAAGATTAGTATTACTTATTACGGTGATTATAAGTTACAAGAGTTATGTCCTATAAGTAGGACTCATGTAGAATTGTAAAAGATACCTTGAAGAGTAGAATACAATAATTCTACTATTCTCTCATTCTCTCCTTTTTCTATTATTATTTTTTTTTGAAAAGAAAAGGGGCAAAAGCCCAAGATTACACAGGAATTATCCTAGGAGTGGTCACTCCACTTAAGTCCAAAGCAATGAGATGCTTTATACAATCAGGGGGTGGGGGAAATTAACAATAGGGGTGTCATTATCTAACTCGCAGCCCAAATTAGCAAGCCCATCCGCAACTTGGTTGACTTCCTTGTAGATGTGCTGAATGTTGATGGCCCAATCCGAATTGATCAGCTTCAAAATGCGCCTAGTGATGTTACGCCCAAAAGAATTCCCAGTGACACGCTACTTTTGCAAACACGCGAGCACAGCCATGGAGTCAAGATTGATCTCCAGCTTCCGAATACCCATCTCAGCCGCAATAGAAATCCCAACGAGAACTCCCCAAAGCTCTGCGACAAAGGCATTAGCACAACCAAGCCTCTTAGCATACCCAAGGATCCATTGGCCCGACGAATCACAGAACACACCACCACACACAGCAGCAGAAGAGGAGCTCTTGGAGGCACCATCACAGTTCAAGCGAATCCAACCAGGGGCAGGAGGAGACCACTTGATGTTGGTGAGGGTAAGATTTCTGGGATTAGGGTTTACTAAATCAGTACTATTGGTAAAGTAGCTTCTGACATAGTTGATTATGTTGATCTCAAGATGAAGAGGCCGAAGGAAGTCTTCGTCATGCTCATCCTTATTACGCCAAAACCAGAGGTGATAGCAAGTACATGCCCAAATAGAAGACCAAGGGAAATGGTTGTCATCATGAGAAGTTAGGTTAAAATTGGAGAGAACCCAGCACTTCAAATCACCACTGAAGAAGGAAGCAGCCTGGGAATTGGGCAGAAGAGGAAGCCAAACAGCACTAGCACGAGGGAAATCTCGCAGAACATGTAAGAGGGTCTCTCTAGTGTTGGGGCAATGCTTGCAATGGGGATTAGAAGAGTTCCATTTGCTGCACAAGCTTTTGGTAGGGAGGCGACCGTGAGCAATCTGCCAAGCAAAACATTTAATTCTTACAAGGGAGTCAATCTTCCATAATTTGCTTCAAGCAGCGTCAGGATCAAGGTCATCAAAACCACTCAGCAGATGATAGGCACTGGCAATGGAGAAGGCATCATTTTTGGTGTTGGCCAACACTCTTTGGTCAGGCCAATCCTCAGGACTAGGAGGAGTGATGTCCCAAATGTACTTCAAAAGAGAATCAGGTATAATGTCTTTAATTAGATTAATATTCCAGTAGCCATTTTGAGTAGTAATGTCAGAGAGAGTGAGATCACTTATCTCATCAGGGATGTGGTCAACATTGTCCCTAAGTCTAGTGTTTTGAGTGATCCAAATATCATCCCACACATTGATTGTGGTACCATCTCCAATCTCACAAACCTCAAGGTTTGATAACTCATCCCAAGTTCTAGCAATTCCTTTCCAAATAAAGGAATCAATAGGCTTGGTTGTAATGATATTAGATTCTATGGTGTTTCTACCATACTTGCTTTTTAAAACTTTGCACCAAAGGCTATTATCACCACTTCTGAGAGCCCACCCCATTTTCATTGAACAGGCTTTGTTCATTTTCACCAAGTTCCTAATAGCCAGGCCTCCACTATTCTTGGGGAGGGCCAAAGTATTCCAATTCACCATATGATATCTCCTTCTGTGCTGATCACTACCCCAAATGAAGTTCATTTGGAGCTGCTAGATGTCATTAAGATAGGCTTTAGGAATGGGAGTGGTCATCATAGAGTACACAGGGATAGCCTGAATCACAACTTTAGAAAGAGTAACTCTGCCAGCAAAGGAAAGATGATTGGCTTTCCAACCAGCAAGCTTCTCTTTAGCTTTGTCAATTAAGTATTGAAAGTCTCTTTTCTTAGGAGCCCTACCTAACAGAGGAATACCAAGGTAGTTTCCAAGCCGGGTAGTCTCTCTAAAACCAGAACTGATAGTAATTTGCCTCCTTATAGCTCTAGGAACATTTTTGGAAAACAAGATATTGGTTTTTTCCAAGCTAACCAATTGGCCAGACATAGAACAGAAATCATTTAGAGTCTTGAGCACACATTGAAAGCAATCCTTGGTGTCTTTACCAAAAAGGAGGAGGTCATCAGCAAACATAAGGTGGGATATAGAAGGGCCTTGTCTGCCAGCTTTGATAGGGATCCAAGCACCCTGAGTCACAGCTTCAAGAATTAGGTGAGTGAGTTTATCCATGCAAAGGACAAAAAGGTAAGGAGAAATAGGGTCTCCTTACCTAATTCCTCTACCAGGCTTGAAGAAATTAGATCTCATGCCATTCCAAAGCACATTAGTTTGGACACTAGTGACACAGTTCATAGTTAAATCAATGAGATGGTCAGGGAGACCCACCTCCTTAAGCACAGTCATCACAAAACTCCACTTAAGACGATCATAAGCTTTAGCTAAGTCTACTTTGATGGCAAAGAACCCAGTCTGGCCACACATTTTAGTCAAAGAATGAACTAATTCTTGGGCAACCACAATGTTCTCACGAATACTTCTAGTAGGAACAAAGCCAGTTTGATAGGGGGAAACAATAGAGGGAATGTAGGGTTTAAGTCTATGGACAAGAATCTTGGTCAACACTTTGTAGTTGGCATTTGTTGCGTAAAAACGTGATAGTGCAAGTATACACTGTCAACAAGTAATAAAGTGAAAGTAAAGTTCGTTCCCACGAGGATTAGCACTTAAACAATGAGTAATTTAATCAACAAATTAGTGATGGTAAAAATAAAGTAAATGACACAAATATTTGGTAACATGCAAAATAATAAAAAGTATCAGGGTAAATAAGATCAGATGATTGGAACAAGTTGAGATGCATTCACTTTCAGTAACTTCATTAAAGTGCAATTAATGGTATGTTAAGTGCTGCAGCAATGGATGTATTTTCTCAAATACTACTCACTAGGATTTGGCTCTCAAAGTTTATCTCTAGACCTTAAAAGTTACGCCCTAGGCTGCTTAAGCTCCCGCAGTATTCACCTTATGGCTTATGCCCTCCCTATCTCTAGGGTTTAAGCAAGAAACACTAATATCTCTCTTAATGCAACAAACCATATTATCTTGTGAGGTAAATTTACAAACCATCTCTGAATTCATAAATGCTACTTAGATTAGACAGCCAATCCTAATCTAAGATGGAAATATTATAACACACAAGATAAAATTCTCAACACTTAAACATACTTCATTAATCACACAATAAATCCAGTACATTAAGTTCAGCATCCCAACTATAAGGAATTAGCTCATGTTGAGCTTAAACAACAAAGAAAACAACTTAAACATAAAAGAAGAAGTCATACTACAATCTCAAGGAGAGAGTTTACACTACTAATTGTTGAACGAAGAGGGTAGCTCCAAAGATGATCAATGAAACACACTCCAGCTCTTCAACGTAGATTCCTCCAAGAAATGAAGTTCCAGTGTTACTGCGGCAACAACAATTCCAGCAATTGATCTTTGAGTGAGCTTGAGAATGCACGAAATGGTGGCTATCTCTATACCAACCTTTTCGGCTTAACCTAATTCTGGGAATGTGGTCCTTTATATAGATGAGGCTAAGGATGAGAGGCAACCCTAATTTGGGAGGCACCTTTTGTCCTTTAATGAGGGCAAAAGGTCATTTTTGTCCAAATCCCTAGGTCATCAGCGAATATTCCATGATTGGCACGCACACCCACGCCTGCTGATCCTCGACAGCTGTCCTTTCCTCAATTTCCGTGTTTCCTATTGCTTTCTCTCACATGTTGTGCAATTTGGCATTGCTGCCAGAATAGGTGCTGCAGCAATTAGGCAAACGCATTAGACACACAATTGGGCACCAAAAGTGCCACTTATAACAATTTCAAGCCTGCACCTTAAACTACTATAAATTAACATATTTACAACATTAATCACTATATTGCTTGAGAATTAACAATGATTTAAGCTTGAAATAAGAGGTAATAACAATTATATTTGATTGTTATAAAATATGATTGTTATTTTTAATATTGTTGCATGTTACCAAATATTTGTGTCATTTACTTTATTTTTACCATCACTAATTTGTTGATTAAATTAAGCTTTGATTAAGTGCTAATCCTCGTGGGAACGAACTTTACTTTCACTTTATTACTTGTTGACAGTGTATACTTGCACTATTACTTTCACTTTACTTAATAAGTCTATGGACAAGAATCTTGGTCAACACTTTGTAGTTGGCATTGCAAAGAGAAATTGGTCTGAATTGACTAACAAACTCAGGTTTGTCAACCTTAGGAATAAGGCAGATGTCAGTGTAGTTGATGAGAGCAATGTCTTTAGGGTTGTGCCAAAGATTAGAGATGTAGGCACAAAGGGCAGAAGAGATATGCTCCCAGTGAGTTTGGTAGAAACCAGCAGGGTAACCATCAGGCCCAGGGGCCTTCCAAGGGGACATGGAGAAGACAGCCTGAGTGATTTCCTCATAAGTGATATCTTTGCTAAGATCAGCACAAACATTACTTTGGAGAGGAGTGAAACTGTAAGGAGTTTGAGGCATAGATGAAGTAGGTTGATCTTCAGTAAAAAGCTCTCTAAAGTGAATGTTGACCAATTGCTTGAGATCCTGGTCATCATCAATCCAGTGGCCATCAGGAGATCTCAACATACAGATTTTGTTCTTTCTCTTTCTATTAGTAGCTTTAATATGATAATAACGAGTATTCCTATCACCATCTTGAAGCCAAGTAGTACGGGATCTTTGATACCAGGCCAATTCCTCATGCTGGAGGATATCCTCAAGCTGAAGCTGAAGGTCCTTTTCAAGGTTGATGAGGAACTTGTTCATACCACCAGTTTGCTGTCTCTTTTGAATACCACCAAGTCTAGCCATAATTTGAGATTTCTTGACTTTAAGCTCTCTGTAGGTAGTATTGTTCCATTGTCTAAGATCCATCTCAAGTTTCTTAAGACACTCAGGGAAGGAGTGGTGAGGGTTCCACCAAGTAGTGAAACTTTGCTTATAGTTATGGTGTTTAAGCCAAGCAAGCTCAAAGCGAAAAGGCTTGATATCATTGTGATTGTTCTGATTTTGCAGGCAAAGAAGCAGAGGATGGTGGTCAGAAAATTTGATTCTAGTGAGCACTTTAACTATAGCATCAGGAAAGGAGATTCCCCACAAGTCATTACTAAGGCATCTGTCAAGCCTAGCATAGATTCTTGTGGTGTTGTTATACAAAGGGCCTCTCCAGGTAAATTTGGATCCCACAGAGTCCAAATCAATGAGCTTGCCCTCTTCTCTCAGTAGCAGTAGCTACTTCATTGAAATCCCCAGCAAGCAGCCACCTAGTAGTCATGGTTCTGGAGATTTGCAGAAGATCAAGCAAAAGTAGCTTCCTCAAGTCATCATCAGGACTGGCATACACAGGAGTTAAGTATCAGATGCTGCCCCTAGTGAAGGAGACTTGGAGGTGAAGATATTGGAAATTATTGGTGACTTCAGTGATCTGCACAATGTGAGTCTTCCAAGCAATAATGATCCCACCAGCAAAGCCTCTATTCTCTGCAAACAGGTAGCCATCAAAGCCAAGTCTAGTAAAAGTATTCTTAATTTTTAAAGGATGAGTTCTAGTTTCCATAATAATCAAAATATCAGGATGATAATTATCAATATATTGTTTACAATTCCTAAAGAACTTAGGACTAGCTGCCCCACGGCAATTCCAAATCATAATTTTTTGATTTATATTCATAAGAAACAGAAATAAGGAAAGAAATAACCCCTGAGAAAAAAATGAGAATTAATGAGAAAGACTAGAGTTGTCTTTCATGCAATCCATATCACTAGTGAATTCTGGTGGTCCACTGAAGTTTTGTTCCCCATCAGGTCTGTGAGTAGTTCCCATCTCTGTTGGGTCGCTGTTCTGATCCTTGTCTGGGGGTTCTTCAATAGACTGCAGGTCAGGGTCAGGAGGATGGGGTATCTGTTGTTTATCAGAATCCATTCCAATTGGCCAAGATGGAGTCATGGGATTGTCCTTGATAAGAGGATCATAGTGAATAGTTGAGTTGCACAGGGCTTGATTGATGTAGTCAGTTAGGGTATCAAGGGATTGGGCCTGGTTATTTTCCTGAAGGTCTCTTAAGTCTATCCAGGGAATGATTACTCATATTGCTGCTATTGTCCCTAATTTTAGCCTTGACATTTACTCCACCTTTCTCTCTTAATTTGGTGATATTTTTCAAGTCAAATTTCTGTTTGCCTTGTTGGTTCACCTTACTCATATTGCTGCTAGGTTCTTCATTGTTAATTCCTAATTGATTGTTTGCATCAGTAGGCACTGTCATGGTGCTTGTCTCCTCGTAAGGGCAATTTTCTTTGTAATGACCAAATCTCCCACAGCTAAGGCATAGGAGATGAAGTCCTTCATACTCAATTCTGTAGAATCTGTCTTTAATTTTGAACATAGCAAGGAGAGCTTCTCCTAGGTCCACCTCCACACACAACCTGGCATATTTCCCACGTTCTTGTTGCAGGGTGGTTCTGTCAATCTTGACAGTTTTTCCAATTCTGTTGCCTATGAAATTCAACATTTTTACGTCATAATATTCAATGGGAAGCTGTGTAAATCTTACCCAAACAGCAACCCTTCTAATCGGAGCACTTGTAGGTTGGAAATTAGGACACCATTTCCTCACAGTTAAGTAGTGATCATATATTAGCCAGGGTCCTCCATTTAGAGCAAGAAAACGATCACTGTAGCAATTAAATGTGACCAAGAAGTAGTCATGATCAAGATCAATGATCGTGATGTTACCTTTCTTAGCCCATAATTGAGTAAGTCTAGCTTCCAGAGCCTTATATCCTATCTTTTTGCCAAGAAGTTTAACAATCAAGCCTTCTTTCCATGGCTTTTGTATTCTTTCTTCTTCTTGTTCAGTTAAACAGAATGCAAGGCATTCATATTTCCCATTTTGCTGTTCCACAACAGAGAATCCAGTGAGGTCGTCTTCGAAGGTATCAAGTTCTGGGATGTGTTCTGCGAAATCGGGTATCAAATCTTGTTGTTGGCTTTCACCTAAAACCATACTTTTGTATGTGCGAGGTTTCTGATTGCCTTCTTCCTCAGCAGATGTCATTTTTGACGACGGGTTGAAGTATTGTTCTCCCTCTTTTGCTTTCTTTGGTTGAGGCTGAGTTGAGTATTGGCCAGAGTCTGTCCTCACATTGTTTGGAATGGATGTTTCTGCCTTAGATTCGCTGTGACGATTCGTGTATTCTTCCACGAGCATGGAAACAGTGCGAGGAAAGGCCTCCTCACCAGAGGAATCCTCATTCATCGACGAAGCAGATGAAGATCAAGAAGAAGGAACGGGATTCTTGGAGGATTCTTTTTTAGTCACAGTTATTTTGATCTTTGAATGTTGTGTAGTAATGCTTTCTCCTTTTTCTATTATTGTTCTTGCTCTATTTTGGTTTATTTTACAACACGAAGCTCTACCAAAATCATGGCTTAATCATCTTAGAGGCTATTTCGAAAGATATGTTTTCTTCTACTATTTTTCCTTTAAACTAACTTATTATCATCTTATGATGTTCTTCCTCATAGCTTTTATTTTATCATGTTAATATTTTATGTTTCTTGTAAAGAAATTTTATTTAGTTACCACGATTATCTTTTTTTTTTCTATTCTTGAAGAATTCTCGAAGAATTCAACATTCAAGCATCCTTGTTGGATTGCATAAGGACAGTTATCAGATTTGTCTGTTCTTGATTAATTCCCGAGGCATTCAACATTCAAGCATCCTTGTTGGATTGCATAAGGACAACTATCATGTTTGTCTATTCTTGATGAATTCCAGGAGAATTCATCATCCAATCTTCCTAGAAGGATTGCACAAAGAACTCAATGAAGAGATAAAACTTAATATTCAAGAATCCCTACAGGATTGTTCAAAACATTTTTTTAATGCTTAGTCTCGTGATATTGTTCTTGAAGAACTGAAAGAAAAAAACAAAATATTCAAGCATCCTTGTAGGATTGCTTAAAGAATTTTTTTCTTTATCATTGTTTGTGATGATTTGTTGTATATAGTTCTTGAAGAACCAGAAATAATGAATATTCGAATATCCTTATAGGATTACTCAAAATGTGAAAATTTGCAATAGTTCTTGAATAACTTAAAAAAAAAGTTAATATTCAACCATCAGTGGAAGATTGTTCAAAGAATGATGATAATCATGTTAACTCGTGGTAAAGTTCTTGATGATAAAAATATAATAAAGATAAAAAATCTTTAATTTCTTTTAGTATTGCATCAATTACTCGTTAAAAAAATACTTGATAATTGTTTTAATCACATTGGAAATACATTACATTCATATTAACATTGGGGACAACTAAACTATGTTAATGGTTTAGATTCCCCTGTTAATCATATTTGGTAAACTCCAGATTCATAGCCAAATGTATGTACTAAGTCAATTCATATTTCTAACTTTTTCAATTATTAAATCATTTCTTGGGAGAAGATATATGCATCTCTTTCCATGACGTCATTTATTCGTTTATAATTTGTTAGCATCATTCTTTTTCCTCTTTTTATTTAGTTGTGATTTCTAAAATAAAATGCAGGCAATGAATGTATACTTTTTGAAGATCTTATTAGTTTTTCATTACAAATTTCTTTAATATATTCGACAAACTCATCTCTTTTTGTTTTCTTTAAATCATAGGTTTACATTTTGTTTCTTTTGTTGGATCTTTTAATTTTCTTCAATTAATTCTACATTTTATTATCAATATTTGGGTCAAGAGGATTTTCACTGCTTTTTCTAAAAAAAATTCAATACAGAATGAGAATGTTCTTCCTGGTTCTAAATTCATTGATACTTATCAAATTCTTCGATATGCTAATTCTATTATTTCACCATGTTCAAGTCCTAGTCTCTGATTTCTTTTCTCAATAAATACTTTCTAAGGAGTGAACAATAGGAATCTCGATGATTTCTTTTAATTGTTTTCCTCTAAAAATACACGAGGCTTTAACCGATATATAGTCTAAGTATAATTGTAGAAAGTTATTTCTTATTATCATATATAACCCAATTTCTTGTTGGTATTCCGTGGGTACCAAAAATAACGTATTCTAAATATTCGAAGTATTCTTCTGGGCTACCCAATTTAATGGATATATTGATCTATCTGTTATTCCAATCGTTACAAGTTTTTCTAATCTTTCGCATTTACTAAACAATGCTTTTGTTCCTATGCAGATACTTGCTCCTATATCTTTATAGGTTTTGATTTCTTTATTATCATTTTCAATTATAATTTTAATATATGTACTTCAGATTCCGTTTCTTCTGAAGGTAATTCATCTCATAAATGTTCATATGTTTTCATAATCACTTAATTTGCCTTCTAAAGGTTTTTAGTCATATATCATATGAACTTGTCTTTATTAATTTTGATTTTTCCTAAAGATCCTTTTCTTTCTTTTGTGGACATTCATTTGCATAACAACCTTATATTACAGATCCAACACTCACATTTCTTTTTTCCCGTTAGACAATACTTTTTTTGTGTCTGTGTCTTCTTTCTGAAATACAGTTATTCAAGAAATGATTTCTACCTATATCACAGTGCGTTTCCAACACCGACTGGCAACTATGCTAGCGTTAAAATGACCAAACAAAAAAGTTGCCAATCGATGTTGGAATGAGTGGAGGATCATCTAACACATCACTCCAACACAAAAAATTGACCAAACAAAAAAGTTGCCAGTCGGTGTTGGAACTTACACGCTGAGCAACTATAGTTTTTCTACTATCCTTATGTAAGATGATATGACTAGATTAGAATTAGCATCAGACACTCTAAGGCAATTAGATCAAGCCTGATAGTGGGAGGTTGAGTGGAGCATGAATTAGTAGAATCACTCCATTAATACCGATCGGCAACTATGCTAGCGTTAAAATGAAAGACACGAGCTTCAATATTACAACCAAAAAATTGACCAAACAAAGATTATCCATGTCACAATATATAAATTTAACTAAGCTGAGGGAGCTAGTCCAGATATTACTATTGTTCTAGTGCTGTCATCTTCAGTTGAGAAACAATTTCTCTAGTGCCGTAAACGTAAAAGGTTTTCTTTTTCCAAAAAGTGATTAACATTTTTGATTATAAAGAAAGTGTATTAACATTTGGGTAGATGGAAAACACAATTACGTTACAACTGTCCTTCTCGACCACTACAGAGTAGACCACAGTTTGCCTTTCAAAAAAACTAAGATTACAGTTGACAGTTTGTTTCATTCTCAGCCATTGTTTTTCAGCAAATCGATTCCCGCATTTTGCAAAACAACTTTCTGTGGGCTTGTTATAACGAAGCTGAAAAGGTTCACATAGTATTATATATATATATATATGAAATATTGCGCACCTTTTTTATGCATGTTCTTTGAAATGTAAAAGTAGTGCTGTCTTGTAGCTAATTAAACGTCATAGTCAATAGAATCAGCTCATGTTTGGGGTCAATGGCCAAACATATAATTTTTGTTTGTTTGGGAAAAATATATTTATTAATGGTACGTAGGAAATACTAAATACAACTAATATTACTGCTACTTATAACAACAACAATAATAATTTGAAAGTTCTTCTTATTAACTTATTTGTATTTGGTATTTCTGTGTGCGAGGCACAAGATGCCAACTTTTAAGTCTATTGAGGTATTGCAAATTAAATAATAGTAGAAGTTTAGAATAAACCATATTCCGCTAACTAAACTGCAAGATTGGAGCTTCTCGATCTTATGCATTTTGGTTCAAACATGGAACATTGTGTGTTGACAATGACATACATTAACCTTACGCATATATTCCTTAAACAATAAATCTATGCAGATAAGGTATAAAAATAGACCAGTAATCTCGGACAAAACATAACTAATTGCTAATAAGGTATAAAGCTAGGTTGTTGCATATTAGTTGCATAACTAATTGGCATTCAGTTTGAAAAAGAGAAACAAGATTACAAAAGAATGTAAAGGATTGTGAACTGGAAATAGGAAGATTACGTTGTGTGACATTATGTTGTGTGATAGGTATGGGGTGCCTAGAGAATGGTATAGCAAATGTTTTTTTTTCAATGAAATTTCTAGGGGTGGGAAAAAAGGTCTGGCTTGTCGGGCCGTCTCACTAGCTCGTCATAAAAGGGGCTGGTCAGCGGACGGGGGTATCCCAGCCTGCGGCCCATTTAGCCCAACCCGCTATCATCTCGTCAGGCTGCACACAAGGGTAAGATGGACCATATTTTTTAAAAGGGTAAAGAGATTATTATTAATAAAGTGAAATTAGAGAGAAATTAGTGATTGAAAATGTGAAATTCAATTCTAATTCCTTACTATTGGGGGTGAGAATAGGATGAGTCGAGCTAGACTTTGAAGGGTCTGATTTTGGCCGCCTACGTTGAAAATGTTAGATTTCTGATCTATAATATGCCCATTTTTAATCCCTGACTTGGCCTTTTTAAAATCCTAACAAGGATTGAAAGTCGCATAAAAGCTCATTTCACTAATTTTTTTACGAAAGTCTACAACCCTTGAGTGATATAGACTTTTGTAAATAAATAGACTAACAAGTTAATAGGTCAATGAGATTAAATTCTAATTCGAGATCTAACAAAACTTTGAAGAGAGTATTTTTCTTTATATGGCTTCCTATTTAAACTCTATTTTATAATAATACATTTGAATATGTCAAAATTGATGTAGGTCGATGTTTAAATTAATAGAAAATGTACGCAAATTAATGATTTAACACAAAATACAAAATTTAATATACTAATAGTAGTAATAAAAATATTATTTATATTTACTTAAGTAGGCTGGTTTTGTAGGCTTGAAGTCTTTTTGGTGGCGTGTAATATGATATTTTTTAGCTAAATAGGCTAAGCCATAGGCCCCTATCGGTCGACCTGGCCTATTCCATTACCATTATTTGAGTGATAGAGTTGGCGACAAATTTCATTTTTTTGTTTACTATTTTTGGTCACTATATTTGTTTTTTCTAGTAGTTGGTCAACTGGCTAAGACAGTAAGACAAACATTTAGGGATTGTTTAGGAGTTTGGAGGGGAGGGGAATGCTTGATAAAAAAGGAAGGATGAAAGACAAATGGAAGGAAGGATCTACCATCAACTTCAATGGGAGTTTATTTTTCTTCTTAAAACCAAATCCCCCCAATTTGGAGGTACTCAGAAACTGTATTGTAGGAGGGTTCGGCAGGATTTAGGAGGGCTTAGGGAAATTCTTCAAATCATATACATCATTTTATAATAGCCTAAACATTAAAAAGTTACTTCTTCATTTATCTAGGTGTCGTTTCTTCTCACTTCTCAACGCATTTCCTCCTCCACGAAAGCAACCATTGTAGCCTACATGACACATCAGCTTAGTGCCTTCGTCTTGAGCATTATACGTTACCTAGACTTCATGTGACAAATCAATGTCCGCTCAAGATTCATTGATTGCCTTTGCCTTTATTTTTGACGTTGAGGTTTCAATAAACCATTATGGATGTCATCTCATCATCTTCTTCTCTAAATTGTGCTGCAAACTTGAATAAAGTGAGATTTTTAAGGATAGGGAACCCTAAAGTCTTCTCTACGTTTTTTAAACGAAGATGTTGAAATGTCAACCCCAATAGTAAAATAAAACACATAAGCATGTCACACATTAGTGATACATGTGTTAGCTAGTGTAATATGGAGATGGATCAAAAATCAGATTAATTCCAATAATGTTATTATAAATTAAGATAAAGGACCTATTAACATAACAAAAATAAAAGACCAATATGAAATTTTAAATTATGATAAAGGACCAAATATACAAATTTATTATATTTTTTCATTTACTTATAGTTTTTCAAATTTGCACAAAAAAAATATGAGACATATATTTATTATGAAACAAACCAAGTACTAGTAGGTAATATGTATAAATCAAATGTTGAATTATTCCATTGGTAAAATATTGAAAACTATACCAGACAAGTTGAGTATTTATTTCGAAGGAGAGAAAAAAACAGAGTTTGAGAATTTTCTAGCTAGGTTGTTGATTTGGTAGGACTTAGGAGGAGCACACACACTATCCAATAGTATCCATAACTGAAATGATGGGAAAAATAATTTGATAAGAGAGGATTAAATTAGATGTAGGGTAAGACAACGACATATGCATATTCTAGATCATATGGATTCAATGTCAACAGGAGACTTGTTCACACTTCGTACACACAAATCAAATAATGCATAAACTTCTATTTTCTCTCCGACTAGAACTTATGTACCGCATGACATGCAGCATCTTCTACTGCACCTCCATGTGGTTCAGTGGTCCCTCTGCTTCTTAGTGTCCTCTGCTTCTTCCATATGCAGAACCCTTCCATTTGATGTCCGTAGGGCTGAACTAATAATGAAAATGATAAAATAAAATGGGACCAAAACGCTTACTCGTTAATATATGGACCAAACTTAGAAGGACCCAATTTTATAGGGACTAAAAACATATTTTATCTTATTTAATTCTACTATTTCATATGTACTATTCATTTAATTGACTCCTGGAAATAAATTGAAATACGAAAAAATTTTCATTAAATAATTAGAAGGGTTAATTAGAAAATTAGTTAACATGGGAGGACATCTTTCTTGGGGAGCTCCTCATGTCTTTAGGATCGGTTACACTGACTGCGATGCCTGATAGATGTGTTTCGACTAAGCATCCCTATGTTTTGTACTCTGCCTCCTCGGCGTATCATTGGCTTGCTGAGCCTGCATACCGTGTTGAGGGACTATCAAATCATGTGATTGAGATTCTAAACAAGGTTTAGAAGAGCTTCGATCCTTCTAGGGTGGTTACCTTCTCTTGGCTACTCCTCTGGGATAGATTGCCGACTCGGACTAACTTGTTTAGTAGGGGGTCATCTCAGATTTTGCTGCAACACTTTTTTTTGTTTTTGTGGTCCTTCCCAGGAGTCCACATTGCATCGATCTCTTCTGTGGATGTGCCTTCTCTTCCCATATATAGTATTCTATTGTCAGCTGGTTGGATTTTGACCTTGTGATTCCTCAGGATATTCCGTCCTTGTTTTGGCAGTTTACTCATGTTGGAGGGTCAACAAAGTGTAGACAAGGCTCGACTCTGGCACACAGTTTTATGGGTAATATGGGATCTGAGAAACCGACACATATTCTTTGGAGCTGCTCCTGACTTTCAGGGATCCACTGATCACATTTTTTCTCTTTCCTGAAGGTGGTTTCTGGATATGAGTTCCTTCTCATCGTGTTTATTCTATGAATGGTCGGTTGTTTCTATTAATTGTATTTCTAGGATATAGTTATATTTTTGGCGTGTTGCCCTTCTTGCTGTTGTGACTCCTTTTGTTTTGGGGTGAGTAGCCCTTGTACTCATCTTCTCTATCCCTTTATATATATATATATATATATATATATATATATATTTGTTGTCTCAAAAAAAATTTCTTGACTATTTGCATGAAAAATATATAACTAATTGCATTTAACTAATTTTATTAAATACTGGGAAAGTAGTTTTTTTTTTGTTTATTATGGACATCAGAGAGAATATATTTTAGATGCACTCCATTTGTCTCACAATGAGTGTCATATTTGTACAAGAAATTGTCCCAACATGTCTGATATTTTCAAATTTTAATGCAATATGAATTATATTTTTCCAATTTGACCCCTAAAAAATGCTTTTAAAATTCTACTAATATGTGGATCATTATGAAAATTAAAATATAAATAATAATATAATTTGATAAAACTAACATTCTCTTTCATTAATCTATTCCTAATTTAAGTGAAATGAGTAAATGTAGCATCGTGGAACATAAGGGAGTAATTTTTTTTAGAAAGCAAAAGAATTATTTACTCGTATAAATATTAGAGATATTTCAACCTAATTACCTAGAGAACGGCTAGAAATTGGGAAGACTAACTTCACAAACGACCTACCTAGGAGTTACTGGGGCAAATCCAGAATTAAAAAGTAGAGTGTTTCTTTTGTGCAACTTGGGGTGCATTACCATTAACGGTGTTCCCGTAGATTCGAACCCAACCATTTTTGTGCAAAGTATAGGGTGTATTACCACTAAGTCATTGATGTTTGGGTGTTCCTCGGAAACACCAGGAACACCCCTTAAATCTGCGACTGGGAGTTACAACAATTTTTCGATAATTAAATGTTGTATATTACTAGCTGCAACATCAAAATGAACAAATTCTACCCACCTTCTATAAAGATAGCAGAGAATGGTATAATTCTTGTATTAGTATTGTGTTATGAAATATGATTTGTACTAGAAATAGAAAATGTTTTGATAGACTAATGTTCACGTGGCTACCATATTGTTCAAAAGTCACTAAGACACGAATATCTATTGGTAATTTTAAGAGTGTTAGTGCGGTGATGTTGGAGGCCCTAAGTGGCGGTCCAAATTTAAATATATTTGATGTTCGTTCGACACCCCGTGGTTGCTATAAGCTTAATGTTGACTAGTGGCGAATTCAAGACTCAGAATGATAGGGTTGAAAATTATGTTTTGAGTGCAATTAGGTGCAAACTTAAAGATATTAGTACGAATTTAAAATTTCAAGAGGTTCAAAAAAATCATATAATGATAAAAATAGATTTTTTTAGGGGGTTCAAGTGAGGTCTGCCACTAATGTTGACATAGCAAGCCACCAAATTTAACTACTAATTAATAATGGCCTCTACTTCTATGTCATCTTCAAATGAGGCTGGAGTTTTATTTGCTATTCACAATTTCACATAAATGGTTTGACATTTGGAGTTTTAATTACTAGTATTAACATTAATAGTTAGTTTGACATTCCGGTCACATGTTAGTTTGACATTTATTAAATTTATAGTTACACGAAAATGAACTTCAATTTTCACATGGTATACCGGCACCGGCCTATGAAGGAGTTTTTTTTGACAACCGAGATACCAAGGAGTTGCTATGTGTTTTTATTGATATTGATATTTTGTAATGTGAATAAATTGTTTTTCATTTGAAACAGAAGTTGACTAGAGAATTGTTGGCTATAATCTTTGTTCAATGACATTCTCTAGAACTTTTATTTTAGTATGGAGTAGGGGTGGGACTAGGTAAGGCCGTCTGACAAGGGCCTACGGCTCAGCCTACGTCAGGCTCAACCCATGCCAGACTTTTTTTTAAATAAACCAGGCTAAAGCTTTTTAAAAAGCCTATTTAGCTGAAAATGCCAGGCCACAGGCCATCGAAAAAGCCTTTTAGCCCTACTAGGCCAGCCTATTTAAGTAAATATAAAAAAAGTTTTTATTAATATTATTGTTATTATATTAAATTAAATTTAGTATATTATATTAAATCATAAATTTTCAAATATTTTCTATTACTTTAAACATATCAACATACATCAATTTTTTGACACATTAAAAGTTATAATATAAAATATAATTTAAATTGGATGTCATATAAAATAGAACTTAATTTCACTGACATATTAGCTTCTTAGTCTATTTACAAAAGCATACATCAGTCAAAGGGCGTAGGCTTTTTATAAAAAAAATGGTGAAATGGGCTTTTAAACAGGCTTTCAGGCCTTAGCAGGCTTTCAATAAGGCCAGGCCAGGCCTAAAAAATGAGCCTACGATAGGCCACAGGCCAGACTCAGGCCTAACACTTTCAACGCAGGCCAGACCTAGGCCATGCAAAGCCTAGCTCGGCCCAGCCTATTCCCACAGTATGGAGTATTTTAGGAGACTTTATTAGGGGTTTCCTATTATTGTTTTGAATTTTTCTTCTTTTTTGCTAAGAGTATTGGTCTAATTTTCCCTTGTCTTTTTTCTGTCATCTTTCTTTTTTTATCTTTTTTAATAAATTCAGAACATGAAGCTTGTTTAATTAAAAAAGTATATTTTGGAGAAACGGTAGAGTATAATGGCTAACAAGTTAAGAAGTTAATGGGTAAATAAACATGCACTTAGGAACTGATTCAGAAATCAATAAAACAGAGGCAAACTAAAATTAAATATCTTTCAAAAGGTGATTATAATTATCATTTTTAAATACAAATTCAGTTGTTTAAGAATTATTATTAATATAAATTATGACCAATTATTATTAAACATTAATAATTGATGAATATATGTTGGACTTTAATTCTGAAAGAGCTGTAATGGGTTGAGCCATTCAATTAAGCCCATTAAGGGGTCTCCGCTCTCAGCTGCTTAATGTTTAATCGTTGTCTCATTAGACGGTTAATCCTAATGATAAAACCTAGACGACAAAGGATAGCTCAGTCTCATATTCTCCTTTAATCCGTTCTTCGAATCTCAGTTACACAATTTTTTATCCATAATATTATTTTATACATGATTTATATGCTAAATTTTTTTATCTACAACTATTTTTATTCTTTCAAATCCATTGATTGGTATTAGAGCCCCGTAGATATAGATTATGGTTATTATTCTTTTTTTTTGGTAAATTACTCTCGGGTCCTTTATGTTAATTTAGAATACCAGATTAATGCTTTTTTTTCCGGCTTACGTTTTTTATCTATTGAAATATGCACATTGATGCCCTTTTTTTTTGATTTTTGTCCATCTCAGTTACAAAAAATCCTACATGCCTATTTTAGTGCTGATATCGGGTGTTGTTGTTCATGATCTATTCAACTCGACGAGGGGCATTGCCCAAGGTGGAAACATCATTAGAAGAATTCGTCATTTCCTCCACTTGGATTGGTTAGTCAAGATCCAACATATTTACTGTGAGGCTAACAAAGTTGTAGATGGCCTTGCATCGTTGGGGTGTGACCTTGTAGTTCATTTGTTTTTTCCTCCTGATAATATAAAACATCTAGTTACTATTTATGTAATTGGAGTCTCTAATCCTCATTTAGTTATTGTCTAATCTATGTTTGGGTTGCTTGCAGTTTTGATCCCCATATAATAATCATTCACGATTTTGGTCCTCTAAGAATTTTTTCCATGATTTTGGTCCCTTAATATTCTAATTTTTAAAATAATTGCCCCTATCAAAATTTGTCAAACCTAAAGCTGACATGATACTCAATTAAATGACTTGGCAAGCTATGTTTGAGTTTCCACGTCTATTTCATGAGCGACCCACCCGGACATTTTCCATTGCCCGTTACGTTCACGTACCCGTTAATTTCCTCTATAGTGCCTTCGGGTGTGCAAGTTGTGTGCTATAGGATATGGTGTGAGGCTCAGAGTCTAATTTTCAGGTTTAGGTCTAATGAACATGCGAACAGAATTCATACCTGTTCTGTCAGAGGCTGCTGAAGCTAAAAAGGCATTCACCGCATCGGTGTCATCAGTGTTACCAGAAATAGAAGGTTTTTCCTTAATGCTGACTTGATTGTTAGACGGTTCCCGAGGTGCAGCAGCTGCAGGCACAAAGTTTTCGTCAAAACGATACCAACACGTAGCAACAACTTGACCTATCTTTTCAGAAAGTTGGCACACCAGACGGTTAGCGTTAGCGTTGACGCTGCTACCTCTGTCGCGATTGTGTCCATGACCACGGCCACGAAAATTGTGACCTCGACCTCGAGCATAGGAATAACTATAGCGAATGTTCAGATTGGTGTTCTGATCACGACAGTTGGACTGTGTCGGTCCATTGGCTTGAGCTACATTGGCCGTGGCATTTGACACATCGAGTTCTTGTTTGAACTTGTCGAAATCTGCTTCTTGAACCATTAGAAGGGACTCGAGTTCAGTGATGTTGAGTGCCTCTGATCTACCATACATCATCATTACGAAATTGTTTTCTTCCTCTAGAAGACCATCCAGAGCAGCATCACACAGACCGGAATTAGAAACTGGCACTCCAATCGCCGTTAGAGAATCAACAAGCGATTGAAGGCGTGAAACGTAATCGGAGATGGAGCGAGTACCTTTCTTAGTCGATTTAAGTTCCAACTTGATCTAGCACGCCTTGGCTTTGAGATGCACATAGTTGTGGTTATGGATCTTCTCCCAGAGTTGCCACGAGTGCTCACAGTTAAGAACCCTAGGAAGAACGACGTCGAACAACGTTGTGAGAATCCACGTGAAAATTGTCTGGTCCTGAATGAGCCATCACTACAAGAATAAGTGGATTTACTGGCCATGCCTTTCCGGCGGATTTTAGATGTTTCCGGCGGATTTAGTCCCACGAAAATTTTCCGTCGAATTCTATCGAATTTCTGGCGGATTTTTATTCCCCGGTAACTTTTCGGCGGATTTATACTAATTTCCGGCGGATTTATTCACCAAAAAATATTTATTAAAAAAAAATAAAAAAATCCGTCAGTAACGTCATTTCCGGCGGATTTACGAAAAAAGCGGGAAAATTAAATTTCGAAATCCGCCGAAAATTACATAGGATCCGCCAGAAACTCCATGACCAATGGTATCCGCCAGAAAGTCGTATTTGCGGGGGATCCGGATCCGCCGGAAATCTCAAATTCGCCGGTAATTCGTATTTGCGGTGGATTTTAACTTTTTGACCAAAATCCGCCGGAAAACTACTAAATCCGCCGGAAATGCCACTAAATCCGCCGGAAATTCCATGACCAATTGGATCCGCCGGAAATGCGTATTTGCGGGGGATCCGGATCCGCCGGAAATCCCAAATCCGCCGGTAATACGTATTTGCGGCGGATTTTAACTTTTTGACCAAATTCCGCCGGAAAACTACTAAATCCGCCGGAAATACCACTAAATCCGCCGGAAATACTTCTACCAATAGGATCCGCCAGAAATCCGCCTTTGTGGGGGATCCTAATCCGCCGGAAAAACCACAAAATCCGCCGGAAATACCACGACCAATAGAATCCGCCGGAAACCCGAATTTTTGTGGGATCCAAATCCGCTGGAAACGATAAAATCCGCCGGTAATACAATTTTCGGCGGATTTCAAATTTCTATATATAGTCACATCTTCACTTCACAACTTCTTCACTTCTTCAAATCCGAAATTTCTCTCTACAAAATCACTTCTTCCCCACCCCAGTAGCTTTCACTTGTGTTATTTTGTTGTTTAGATATTTAAGTTTTAATTTGTATTATTGGTTATGAATATTAATTTGCGTACTTTGTTAGGATCTTTTAGTTTCACTTGTTTGAATAATATATCGTTTTAAGACCGGGCATTGATTTTGAATCGTATTTTTAATTTATTATTTTAATTTAATTATTAATTTTTATTTTACAATCAAAATAAAGTTTCATAATATTTTTAATTTAATGTAATAAATAATGTTATTAAATATTTTACTAAATATATTTAATATTTTTATTAATCAATTTTATTAACAAAAAATATATTATTAAATATACTATATTTAATTTATTAATAAATTCGTATATTTAATATTTTTATCAATAATTTTTTAAAAATATATTATATTAAATCAATAATATTTATTTATTAAATAGATTTCTGTTTTTTTTTTTAAAATTGAAATATTTCCGACGAATTTTTTATTTTTTTTAAAAAAAAGTTAATTTCTGGCGTTTTTTTTTTAAAAAATAAAATTAATTTCCCGCGGATTTCTTTATTTTTTTAAAAAAAAATTTAATTTCCGGCGAATTTTATTTAAAAAAAAAAAAGTTAATTTCTGGCGGATTTTTTCATTTTTTTTTAAAAAAAAATTCCGGCGGATTTTGAGGACTTTCCAGCGGATTTTTTTGAATTTCGTTTTTTTGACTTTGGTATTTCCGGCGGATTTAGGTGATTTTCCGGCGGATTTGGCTTACTTTTCCGGCGGATTATCCCTCGGAAATTTCCGGCGGATTTTCCGGCGGATTATCCCTCGGAAATCTCCGACGAATTTTTCGAGGGCTAAAATCCGCCGGAAACCGTTTGCTACCACGGTTTTATCGGCGGATAAAATCCGCCAAAAAGTCCAAATTTCCAGCGGATTTTGGTCATTTCCGGCGGATTTTAGTGCATTGCTCATACGCGACGGATATCTCGCTGCGTATGAGACAGATATCTCGCCGCGAGGCGTGCTGCTTCCGATTCATACTGTTGTTGTACGATCGGTGAGACGAGGAACCACTGGAGCTTGTTTGTTTTGACAACGCTCTCGATTTGCTGGTTCTAGATTAGGAAATTTCTGTCATCAAGCTTGATTAACACTTTAGGAGCTTTCTTGAATTTGAAGGTGTCAGGCGCCTCCGTCTATGTTTCAGTGCCACTCAGTGATGACTGTTCCTCAGGTTCTGAAGACATGGTTCACAAGATGAGAGAGAGATCGACAAACAGAGACGATGATTGGAGAAGACGATCGGAGATGACGGTTGCGGAAGCGATCGTGACTGTTAGGACCGGTTCTGCGCGAATGATACCATGATTGAGATTTCCCAAGACAACAAGATTGGCACAACTCAAATGTATCTTTAGTAGATGTTTTCATATTACAAAAATTCAAAACAATGGACCCAATACGGTTGTTTGCATGACCAAGACGATGATGCCACAATGGATAATTGTTTTTACTACAAGTATTGGTATATTGACTATTAGTTAAACTAGTGAGAGCTAAAGGTGTGGAGCTAGTATGGTCCTTATATACCACACATGCCTCAAGTTTGATCAATTTTGATAGGGGCTTAGAAATTGGAATAATATGAAGACCAAAATCGTGGAAAAAATTCTGAAGAAGTAAAATCGTGAATGAGTTATTATAAGGGGACCAAAAGGCATCTAAGCTTGAATTTTTTTTCTTTTGTAAAATCAAATAAAGATGCGAACTAAAAGTATTTAGTCTAGTTTTTCTAAAAGTAATAAGGTTACATATATGATAAAAAACCAATTATTAAGCCTATTTTCATTATTGTACAGTACGAACCATCACGCTCTCAACATTGGAAACCAGAGAAAACCAGACCCATTTAAAGTGGAGATCGACATCCACATAGGAAGTCTTGTGACACGTCATTCATACGTGTCGCAGGGCCACGCATCAGCGGCAAGATCCTCTTCAAGTGGCTTCCCTTTCCTACGTCACTTCCTCTACTGTTCTTTCTATTTCTTTTTCTCAATTTTAATTTATTTTTAACACAAATAAAAAAATAATATCAGTTTCTCTCTCCTGTAAAGGTTCACGCTTTCTCTCTCTAACCTGTTACCAATATTAAAAGGGGTCCCCTTCCTCGCTTCCCGTCACGCTATCCACTAAACAGAACTTGCTTTCCTTCGTTGTTGTTATTGTTGTTTCAGTTCCTGTTCTTGTTCCTTAAACTATTTGTTTCCTAATTCCTTAGTAGACATAGAAATAGTGAAAACAAAAATCTAATAATAATAATAATAGAAATGGTGGCTTTGGTTTCTCAAGAAAATGTTGTAGCATTGGTTTCTCGTACTGGTAGAGAGTTACAACGTTACAAAAAAGGTCGCCGCCAAGTTGTCGGGTAATTCGTCTCTTCCTAGTACTCCTTTTTTCCATTTCTTCAATTTTGCCCAACTGGGTTTTCCTTCAAAATCCATAAAGTTGTGTTTTTTTCATGGCGGGGTTTTGTTTTATTAAATTCTCAAACCACTTTTAATACTTTTACTCTGTTGAGTTGGTTTCACTTCAATGGTTAGTAATAAATATATATATATAGTTATTTTCCACTAATTTTATACCTTAAATTAATCATGTTCATGCAGATGCATACCATACAGATTTAAGATTGGGGAAAAAACATCCTTAGAAATTTCAGATGAATTGGAAGTTTTGGTTATAAGTTCTCAGAAAGGCAAAGGAATGCTATTTCCAAAGGTAGTATAACTAACCAAACCAATATAAACTCAAATCACCCATTAATTTTCTATTTATTTTCCTTCATTTTCTCAATATTTTCTGGTTGACCAAAAACCAGGGAGGCTGGGAATTAGATGAATCTCAAAAGGAAGCAGCTTTGCGTGAGACAATTGAGGAAGCTGGTGTGCGAGGCATTGTTGAGGTGAGACATTTCCACAAGAATCAAAATATTTTTGTACTAAAAATAAATAATTTTTTACAAACTAATTCATTTTATTTTTATGTTGTTGCAGGGTAAATTGGGTAAATGGAGCTTCAAGAGTAAGACATATGATACTTTATATGATGGCTATATGTTCCCTCTACTTGTTCAAGAACAATTGGAGTTCTGGCCTGAACAGAACATGCGTCAAAGAACTTGGGTAAGTAATAAGTTGGCTCGAGTTCAGCTCATTTATTTAACGAGATCGACTTTTAGGTCATTTACTAATTAGTTTGAAAATTTCAAAATTGGGGTGTGTAGATGAGCGTGAATGAGGCAAGGGATGTATGTCAACACTGGTGGATGAAGGAGGCTTTGGATAGACTTGTAAACCGTTTAGAGGGTCAAAAAATTGCATTGGAGATGCCAAATCTGACTTGTTAATACTGTAACTTCCTGGAGGGTAGAGCTCAATTTTTTTGAGTTTATTGGACAGCATGAAGTTGAGAAGAGTAGTAGGAGGATCCAATGAATTGAGCCAAATCATAGTATATAATATAATAATATAATAATAAACAATAGATTAGATCACATAGAATTTGGCAATTCCCCAGAAATTATTTTTTCCTGAGAAAAGGAGCTTCATGAAGAGAGTGACATGTGACACAGATCATGTTGTGAAAGTATATATCAATTCAATTGTATCTGTATTGCAAAATTTCTGGACATGGATTAGGTAACAAATAGATTGCTATGTTTTTTAAGCAACAAGATTGTGCTAATGTAAGTTAGGAGCAAGAGCAGATTAGGGATATGAATATGTTTGATTATTTGTATGCCCTCTCTGTTATGCAGGGATTAGGCTTTGAAATTTGAATAATGAAAACCTGCAACTTTTTCCACTTTATTTACTCTATGATGTGATTATGATTTTTGGATTATAAGTTCAGTTCTCTTTACTTGAAAGGAGGTTTGTCTAGCATGAACAAAACTGTTATCACTTCATTGAAAGAAATTTTGATGGGTTGGTTTTCTTTGCCTTTGGGAAACTAATTTTTATTTGTTGGTGACAAAAATGATACACATGTCACTATCAAGTGTGATGAATGATCATGATCCCCACGGATCCCGTGTGCTTTTACCTTAATTTTATAGGGTTCTATGCTTAAATCTTTAGTATTGAAGAGATTTTTATGGAAATTTATTTGTTTTACAATTAGAGTTTTTCCCAATAAAGTGGATTTTTTTTGTTAGAGCGTAAGCAGGGTCTTTGATTAAGGGTGGGAATAGGCTTTCCAAGTTGGACTTTGTAAAGTCTTGTTTGGTTGTATTGAAAGTATTAGGTCTGAGCCTGATCTGTAGCCAATTGTAGGCTTATTTTTTAGGCTTCACCGGACTATTTTGAAAGCTTGACAATACCTGAGTGATGTATTATTATTTCATTATTGTTATTATTTTTTACGAAAGCTTACAACATTTGAGTGATGTAAGCTTTCGTAAGTAGACTAAAAAACTTATAGGTAAGTGAGATTAAACTCTTTTTTATATGACATCAGAATTTAAATTGTGTTTTATAATAATAACTATAAATATGTCAATATGTATAAATTTAAAAAAATATTAGTGGTTTTATGATTTAACACAAAGTACAATATTGTATATAATAATAGTAATAAAATTATATTTGCTTAAATAGGCAGCCTCGTATGTCAAAAAGGCTTTTTCAATGGCTTGTAGCCTCACCTTTTTAGCTAAATAGGCTTTTAAAAAAGTCTTAGTCTGATCTATTTGTAAAAAAGTTTAGTCTAACATGAGCCTGACTTAAGTTGGGCCGTAGGCCTCTGTCGGATGTCCTTGCTGATTTTTGCTCCTATCATAGATCCTTGGTGCGGGTTTTGAGAACAGGACCGAATCAAATAGTTCAACTGGTTGGCCTGGGAATCATCCAGTCTAATGGTTGGTTAAACTTCAATTCAACTGCATTTCGGTTGAACCATTCAAAATGATTTTTCATCTATTTTTTCCTAAAATGTAATAATTTTTTATTAGTCTTCTAGTAAACCATGATTGAATCAAATGAATCGATCGAATTGTGGCCCGAAAGTCTTGCTGATTTAATTTCGAGTCCAATTTTAAAATATTGTCTGAGCCTTAATCAAACTTAAAATTCTTTGGCATCTCCAAGTGTGTATTTTGTGAACCCTTAAATCATTTTTTTTTTATAAATCAGGTATCTTCTGCGCGTAACTGCAGAGACTAATCCCTTGAGCCGAGTAGGACCACAATGGGTGACAAAACTTTCCTTAAAGAGATTTAACACTGCTGCATGCCGAAGGCTGGATTTGAACCCAAAAATTTGATTAAGCTAGAAGAAACCCCTACCATCTTTTTCAAGTGTTCGTGTGTGAACCCTTAAATCATACTATTATTTAGAGTCTTGTCATAAGATCAAATCCGATGGATTGAACTCTTGAGATTATTGATAGTCACATTCAACAGCAATGAGTTAGTGACTGCACCAACTGTACCACTATCTGAATGCACTCAATCCCAATCCGTCTATTGTGATACCAAACAAACAATAATTATGCTTTTAATATATCAAAACAATACTTAAAATATTGCTTTTATTTTTTATGGACAAAAACATTGCTTTTAGTTAAGATAGAGGCTAGGACTATTATAAAAAAAAAAAGAAGATAGAGGTAAAGAATAGATGTGCAGCATGTGCTACTTCTTTGATTTCTATGCATTTTTTAAGTACAACATTTTTTTAACGACGGGCCACCCACCCTTTGAAATCTGACCGAACCAAATTGATCCAACAGTGGTTGGTTGTGTCCAATATGCACACAATGGGCAAATGACATCAATAGGGAAATCCACCAAAAGAGAAGCAAGTGGGTAATGCTTCATGCAACAAAAGCCACAAGTACCAACTGTTATCGAGCAAAGTTACAAAGATTGGCATTAACATTTGACAACTAACTTTATACGTCCAATTAATGAAGAAAGATCGTTCACCATCAGCACTCATACCCCATGAAAAAGAACTCTGAGTTGGGACACAATGAACACCCACTTTAAGTTTGCCAATGTATTGAAGAATATCAAAGAAAACTCTTGGCATATCCCAAAAGCCACCAACTAGAGACATTTTTTGTTGCAATTGTAGGCGGTGTTTTAAAGCCCTGATTGGACCGGCCCGACCAGGAACCAGACCCTTTATTGAACTGGTTGGCCTGACTGGGATACTATTTGCACCTTTCGTTTTTGACTATGCACCATGATACCTTTAGTGTTGATTTCTTGGCCTTGCAAGCCAGAAACACAATCAGAGAGTTGGATTTCGCAAACACATGTTAATCGAAGCTCAGGGATTCTCTGGAGGTATTTTTAACACCCCACTTTAGGAACTATTTTAGAATTGTTTTATTTTAATTGTGTGTTTTCGGGACTTGGAGAGTGATCCGGATATAACACCTCAAATTTTCTAAAAATAGATTATGTCTGTATTAAATTAACTAGATCCCCTTTATTTAAGTAAAGGCAACAACTAGTATAGAAATAAGTACACACATATATTATTTATCTTTATTTTTATGAATGAAAGTATTTTTAAAAATATATATAGATGATTAAATTAAGAAAGGAAGCAACGATGGTGGTTGAGTATTCCATTTCATGAAAGATACTTCAAGGTGAAGTAATTTGACAAAGATTCTACACCTCCTACTTTTCACTTCTTTTGCTGAGCTTATATTAAAAAGACACTTAGATATGAGTCACATTATAATTCTTATATTCATTCATGACACCTAGAAATTTAGGCTTTTAATTTTGTACCCTCCCTTAGAGCTGTCAATTTGGGCCCGGCTCAATGGCCCGGCTCGGTGGCCCGATTTTTTGGGCGGACTTGGGCTCAAAAAATAGTAGCCCAAAATCAACGGTATGTTTTTTGGCCGGGTCCGATTGGGCCGATGATATTATTCGGCTGGGTCAGACTGGCCCATGGCCCATGGGCTTGGGCCGATGATATTATTCGGTCGAGTCAGGCTGTACTCCCATAATCCTTATAATCCCCAAAATACCCCTAATTTTTTTTTAAAAAATGTTTTTTTTTTAATTTTCGGAAATAGAGACATTTTCGGAAACACCTCAAAAAGAGGTATTTCCGGAAGTCAAATTGTCTTCTGGAAATACCTCTTTTTGAGGTGTTTCCGGAATGTTTAATAATATGGTTTCCGGAATTGCCTCTATTTCTGGAATTTTTTAAAAAAGTTGTTTGTTTTTAAAATTTAATTTATTGTGATAAATAACGATATTTGCTAAACTACGATAACGATAACGATAACGATAACGATAAAATACGAGAGAACAAATACGACTAAATATACGAGAATAATAATATATGCAATATGAGTACAAATACCATAAAAAATACGAAAAAAAATAAAACTAAGGGTCACCTGTCAAAAAAGCTAAAGCACTCAATAGGCTCTCATATGTAGCAGGTGGAATGCCCTCGACTCCCATGACATCCCGGATATGTGCAGCTACTCTCTCAATTCTATCCTTCATGGTCAATGGACCAATATCCTCAGCTGCTGGAACCTGATCTGGTACCTCCTCCGGAGGCGTAGGCAGAGGTGGAGTGAGACGGGGAACACACACCTCCAAGTACCATGGCAAGTAATCCTCATCGTAGTCACCCCACACGGGGGTCTGTCTAGAAGCTCTCCTGAAAGTTTGCACTAGGGCAACGTAGAACAACCAGAGCTGTAAAATGTCATCTGTAGGTGGACGTGAGGCACCAACCAAAATGGGCGGATCAAGGATTTGCTGAACGTATCCTAACTGCCAACGGACTCTGTCTGGCATATAGGGATTTGTGATATCACCCCAGAGCAAGTAACCTCTGAAAAGCGAAATCTAGGAAAATGGCAAGTACTGCCCGTGGTCCTCCCAAGGCCTCCATATGATGTCTTCCCGTCGTAACTCATCCAGCTGGTCCCGAAAATCTATAAGCTTGACAGTGTCACACTTTTGATTCCCCCACCTGCAGCAACGTGGATGCTCAGAAGCACCGAAGCCTTTGCGCACTACGATGGTGGGGAAGTACTCATAAATCCAACACTGGCCACAGTCCTCAAACGACGCAATCAGAGTGAGCCACTTGACGGGCACATATGTGTGACTTTTGTCGACGAAGATGGTATAGCCCAACAAGAGTAACATATAACACCGTGCAGCACGATCATAAAAGTGATGGGACATGTTTACTCTGTATGCCTCCTCCAAAAAACTGAATCTGAAGTTGGGTCCCCTAGTGAATCGACACTCTGCCCAGCAAGACTCGTGGTCTAGACCCATCAACTCACCTCCAGCTGCAAAGGCATCCTGGTCACTAAATGACAGCCCAGACTGCAAAAATGTGCTGTTGAGTGGCAAATTGAGCAACACGGACACGTCGTCCAATGTCACCGTCATCTCCCCGAACGACATGTGGAGTGAGCTGGTCTCAGAATGCCACCTCTCCACAAAAGACGAAATCAGCTCGTGAATCGGGATTGATGTTGTTGAGAGATGTAGAGTCGATCTCCAAGAGACGGGCCTGCTGTAACCATCTCTGTATCTCTGAGTTGTGCTGCTGAGGTCGAAACCTAAAAATCTTCAAACCATGGGATGCCACCTTAATCTTTCCACGGTTCATGTAAAAAAATAAATTACATAAATTAAAACATATTAAATTACAGTAAAAAAAATTAATTATTAAAAGTATTATATGTCCCAAATCACCAAAGAAGCTGCCAGAGCAGCCACAATCGAAAGCCGCCACCGACGTGAGAGAATTAATAAGATTTTGGAGCTGTCGGTTCTCTTCCAGAATGGAATCCAAAGCCGCTTGGAAATGCTGAGAAAGAGACTCAGATACCTTGGTGGAGACTCCACAAATACTTTAGGTTCTGCACTCCTTGGACTCTCCGAGAATGAGACGGATTATCATGGCCGGCTTTGTCGCCGCCAAATCCCCTTTGGAGTTTGCGGAACTGTAAGAATGAAGTAGTGTCAATAATCAGAACACATTGAACGGAAGAAAGTATAGAAACTAGATTCACGTTAAATTCACTATTCAACGTTAAAATTCAATGAGGAGAATCCTAACTCATTGAGTCACTGCAGGCTTCAAGAGTCATTCGAACAATTAAAGAAACTACAGAAAATAATTAATTTAATAAACTAAATTTCAAGAAGAATTCGGTCAGTAATCAAAACGCATTGGAAGAAAGTATAGAAATTCACAAGTTGAAATTCATTACAGAGAGGAGAATCATACCTCATTAAGCTTTGGAAGAAAGAGAGCAGGAAGGAATGTTTTGAAAAGACTTGAGAGAGACATAAAATGCTTTTATAGTGTTGTATGTATATTACCGTTTTGCCCTTAATAAATTTTATGTCAAGTTATTACTGAGAGTGTTTCGTCTAGAAAACCCTAGGGACGTGCTGATTCGCGGCAACACGAAGAACAAGGGAATTGAAATTGTGTTTGAAAAGCAACAAGGTAGAGGGAATTGAAATTGTTTTTGAAGACTAATGGATATGCTTTTCTTTCTACCACTCACTCTAGTGGCCTAAAACCAGATCATCGGAGCTTCTGGTTTCTGAGCGTCAGGTGCAATTAAACCCTTTTTTGTTCTTAAGTTAATCTGTTGCAATGTAATTGTATGCGTCATTGTTTCCAGAAATTTGATAAAATAATGCCTTTCGGAAATACCCTTGTTTCCGGAAAGTCTAAAGGGAAATACTAAGAAACATGAGTGATTTATGTTTTTAATTGTTTCTAAGGGTGTTTTTAATTGTTTCTAAGGGTATTTTAGTCAGTTTAGCCAATTTAGGGGGTGTTTTTGGGGGGGGGGGGGGGTGCAAAAAAAAAGGCAGAAATTTATTCACACCTCATGCTTTTCATATTTTTACATTGGATGCTTACAAATTAGCCACCTAAATACTATTTGATTTCTCACTATTTGAATTCATGAAACCTTGCCATCAAAAAAGGGAAAGCCACACCTCATGCTAGGTTAGCAAGGCATGGGCAGTGAAAATTTCCTTATAAATAGCAAACCAAACTTTTGATTCTTCCATCACTCAATAATCAACATATTTCCCTTTTACTTTCTTTTGAACTCTCGGCCACTACAGACCACCATACTTCACTATTTGTTTTCTTTTAAGTCTTTCACCATATTTTTTGATCGTGGCTCCGTAGTTGTATTAGTGCTTGACTATGTGTCAATGTTACCAGAGCAAGTATTTTGTTCGTGAAGTATTTCAGGTGGGGCAAGATACCGTATTTATCGGAGCAAGTTACTTCCTACTTACAACAAAATAGCAACTTATTCAGTTTGTTAAACAGAAATCTTTCGGCTGCAATCTGCAACCAAAATGCAGCACAATATAAATCCATAGTGACTATTCCAATAGGAAAAACATCAATTCTATGCAATCAGGATGGTTCTTGTTTATATATCAAGTGCAGTAGAAAAAATTGGATGAACAATGATCACAATGCTCAAACTTATAATAATAGTTTATTTCCAATTTTGTCCCAATACCTTTAGAAGTTTCAAATCAATCCTCACAAATCTCAAACATTTTTTAAACTAGCAGCCTCAAGGCAGGGCTCTTTTATTTCACATATTTCAATAATTAGAGCATTTAGCTCATACTTCTATATGATGCTACACATAAGGATACAACCAGCTATATATGGATTCCACACCAAAGTACAAAGCTAACCATAAATAGTAACCATCTTCAACAGTGAAAAATATCCTAGAACCAATTCAACACTAATCTAAATATCCTTAAAACATACTGATTATGAACCAATGATTGGAAATATAGTTTCATGAGTAACTACAAATGAGATCTGCTTTTCGTTTCAACATGTTATTTTGGAAAGAAAACTCTATGTCCTAACCGAGTTTGGTCGCTTGGTTCTCGTAATTTGAATCCAGGTGTTTTGCGTCTGTTTGCTTGGAAACCCGATTTTGATCCTCTTTCTGCAAAACAAACCAATACTCAGTGTTGGGTTAGACTTCATGGTCTTTCTCGTGAATATTGGAGGCCGAAAATTTTGTTTGAGATTAGTGGTAGCCTAGGAGTTCCTATTGCTCTGGATGAAGCCACTATGAAGAAGAATTTTGGTCACTTTGCTAAAGTCCTTATTGATGTAGATTTATCTGATAAGCTGCATGATCAATTGTTAGTAGAAAGAGAAGGCTACGCTTTTCTCATCGATGTGGAACGCGTGCCTTTGTTTTGCAAATTTTGTCATAGTATTGGACATTCTCTCCAAAAGTGTAAGTTTTCTCAAGAGGTGGTGAAAATTAAAGGAAGTAAGGTGCAGCCTCGAAAGGTGAATAAACCTTCTCTTCAATATGTTCCGAAGAACGATAAAGGGAAGTCAACTGTTACGGGATTGGACGCTGGCCCATCTAAACTGCAAAATACTAGTGTGGTTATAGTAAAGGAAGATAATGACCCCAATCGCTTCAATGGTGTTAATAACATTGTTATATCACCTGAGGAGATGGCTGGATGCCCAAACCCTCTTCTTGGTGAAGCAAAAAATATTCCTAGTAAGTTTCGCAAAAGGTTTCTCAGAAATCTACTCGTAGTTCTCTTGTGAAGGCCCCCACTTTAGGGGTGTTGGTGGTTCACTCTTCAAATAACTCTTCAACTCTAAAGATGCAGGCGGTATATTTATCCTCCACCCAATCTTCCACGACTAGGCTTGATTCGCTAAATGTCTCTATGTCTGATGCTACAGTGGAAGCAACTGACATGAAAATTGTAGGGAAGAATTGGGGGGAGGTCTCAAATGATGAGGTTGTTTCTAATACTCAAGAACCCATGGAGCGTAATTCGATTGTTGCCTCAAAGTCCGTTGCTACATCTAATCCTATAGTAGAAGCTGACATGAATATTTTAAGAAAGCTTTGGGGTGAGGTGTCAGATGATGTTGGTGATCCTGTGGCCTCCGGCTCTCATGGATCAGTTGCTCGGAATGATTTCTTTGAACCGGTAGTATCCAAGACCCAAAAGAAGAAATTGAGGCAAAAAAAGAATTTGGTCGTTGGATACAATACTCGTTCAAAGGCAAATTCTGTCTCTGAATCGTTTTGATTTGGTTTTGTAGTTTAGCCGCTTATTCTCTTTTTTTTTTCGTTTCACTGTTTTGTTTTATGGGATTTTTAGTTTAGGTTTTCCTATTTATGCTTTGACTCTAGTTTCTCTTTTGCCTTGGGTTTTGGCCTAGTCCCCCTTCGTATTTCCGCTTTTTCTCTTTTTTAATAAATTCATTTTTTAGCTTAAAAAAAAAAAAGAAAGCTCTATGTCAGCATTAGAGACTGGTTCTATTATAGGTTCCCATAATTTTTTCGGCAAATGGAAAGAAAATGATACTTTTATCAAAACCAAAAGCAAAAGACACACTCAAGGTTATTCATCTGTGATGGAATTGGATTTCAGGGAGTTAACCGAAGAAACCCTCAATTAAGACCAGGAGCTCTAATGATAGAATAGAACTTGGAGATCAAATTGGTTAGTAGAGAGATGTAGAGTGTATAGAGGAAGAAGAAATAGTTTTGTTATATCAAATGATGGTATTTTATTCATTTGCCATTGAGGCTATATATACTACTCCAAGAGTAGGTTACAAGAAGTGGAATAGACATCAACAACACTTAAGTGCTAGTGGAAATTAAAGTAGTGCAAATGCAAATAACAAGAAGTGGAATAGCTAACAACACATAAGTGCTAGTAGTGCTAGTAGTGCAAGTGTTGTCACATCATCAAACACCTCCAAACAATGGTTCAAAAATTACTCAAGCTAGCTTCGTTAACCTAAATTCATAAAGAAACAAGGAATAAATTAATCAATTTCAACAATCACAATAAGAATCAAAACATAAACAAAAACCAAAATCAAAACCTGAATTCAAAAGCAAACGATAGAGTTGCAAGCTTCACTCACAACAAATTTCTTCAACCTAAATTTACGAATAAACAGAAAGCGATTCTTCAATTAACAATCTGGAAAGGGATTCAAAAGTAAACACGATAGAGTTGCAAAAATCATCACGTACTAACCTTTGGTTTGAACTATATTGAAGATTGAAACGAAAGCCACGAGGTACTGTGAGCTACCGCAAGAGAAGACGAACTCTGAAACTGCGCGCGTGAGAGAGACGCTAAAGAAAGAGACGTCAGAGAAAGAAATCCCGCAGAGAGACGCCGGAGAAAGAGATCGCGCAGAGAGAGGTCGAGCGAGACGTGAGAGATCAATGAACTCTGAAATTAGGTTATGTCTATTTTGGGAATTTTTGAGTTTTACTGAGGACAATTTTGTCAATTCATAACCAAAACGCCCTAAAACCCCCAATTTGGGGATGCGAAAATGGGCCCTGAGGAGGGTTTAGAAGGGCCGGTAAAAAACCCCCAAACCTTTCCCTAATTTTGTAACTCCCGAACAAAAGATTCATTCCCATAAGCCTCCCCTTCCCCTCCCTTCCCAACTCTCCCTCCCAAACAAACCCTTACGAAAGGGTGAGAGCAACAACAAACAAAAGAAAGAGAAAAAAAATAGTAATTGTATGCTCTCACACGACTTATTTAAGAATTGAAGATAGAACAAAAGTTTGAATATCGGAGGAGAGCATACCTAATTGGAAAGGAAGAAATAACACTCCAAAGGCCGAAAAGCTTTACTAAATCAGACTTCAAAGCTTAGTCAAATCGCTTAGGGCACCGTAATTTACACCTTGGCTTTTCTATATGATCTCTATTAGTTTAGTGTACAAGTAAAAAAAACATAAATCTTCTACCAAAAAAAAAACATAAATCTTTGTAAAAAAAATTCAGAACACGTGTCCTCTTCTAATTACTCTCTCATTTTCTCCACGTTATTCACTTCTTCTGCTGCCATATAGTCTCTTTCTTTTCTCACTTCCCCACTCTTTGTCAATCCTTATCATCATCGAGATCTTTTGCTGAGCTTGCATTTTCACCTATGCCACTCTCATCTATCCACTCAATTCTTCTCCATCAAAATACTATATATATATATATATATTGGTTTGGACCATTACTAGCTACCTACTGAGTATCTCAACACTTTCAACGAAAGACTAATCTCCGCTCGTACTTAAGATCAAATTTTGCACTGACCAGCATCTTGTTTGTCCCAATGAAAGACTAATATATATATATATATATATATATATATATATATATATATTACTAAAGTCATCAGATTAGTAACCAGAGGAAAGAGGAAAGGGAAACTCAGCATCTACATGAACATTTTTTACTAGAATAAAAGCTCAAACAATCACACATCAGATTAAACAAGAGGATAGAGTAAAAGCTCAATCAGTCAATCTACGCTAAAAATTTTACTCAAACACTTTCCATACGAACACCCATCTCCCTCTTAGTCGCGACACATTACGTCTTCCGGTCTTCTTTTATTTTCAGCACATTTACCTTATTAACAAAAAAATCTATATTAATCCCACATTTTCCTGTGCCACATTCTCCTTTGGCAGCAGCGCCACCGCTGCCGAAACCACCAGAGAAACTGCCAGAGCGGCCACAGCCGAAATCCGCCACCGACGTGAGAGAATTAATAAGATTTTGGAGCTGTCGGTTCTCTTCCAGAATGGAATCCAAAGCCGCTTGGAAATGCTGAGAAAGAGACTCAGATACCTTGGTGGAGACTCCACAAATACTTTAGGTTCTGCACTCCCTTGGACTCTCCAAGAATGAGTCGGCTGCTGGACGGATTATCGTGACCGGTGTTGTCGCCGCCAAATCCCCTTTGGAGTTTGCGGAACTGTAAGAATGAAGTAGTGTCAATAATCAGAACACATTGAACGGAAGAAAGTATAGAAACTAGATTCATGTTAAATTCACTTAAAATTCAGAGGAGAATCCTAACTTATTGAGTTACTGAAGGCTTCAAGAGTCATTCGAACAATTAAAGAAACTACAGAAAATAATTAATTTAATAAACTAAATTTCAAGAAGAATTCAGTCAATAATCAAAACGGAAGAAAGTATAGAAATTCACAAGTTGAAATTCATTACAGAGAGGAGAGGAGAATCGTACCTCATTAAGCTTTAGAAGAAGAGAGCAGGAATGTTTTGAAAAGACTTGAGAGAGACATAAAATGCTTTTATAGTGTTGTATGTATATTACCGTTTTGTCCTTAATAAATTTTATGTTAAGTTGAAGTTGATTATTAAGTGTTTCGTCTAGAAAACCCTATTCGAGGCACACCGTGCTGATTCACGGCAACACGAAAAACAAGGGAATTGAAATTGTGTTTGAAAAGTAGCAACGCGGGAATTGAAATTTGTAGGTTTTATTATAGCAGAGAGATTGAGAAAATGGGAATACGATTTCTTCATTCATAACAACCAAAACACTTATAGTGTTTACAAAAGTAAAATAAACCACCACCACATTAGGAACGTGGGGTAACTGACTAGACTTGCTCCTAAAGTTTAGGAACCACTAATTGACTAAAACAAAAACTGAAACGATAATAATAAATAGAAATAAAAAAGACTTAATGCAGTCCAAAAGCAAATAATTAATACTCCTCCTTGTTTTAGGATCTGCAAACTCCAATTTTCTGCCTCAATAGCTCAAACTTGCTGACAGGAAGTGGCTTTGTAAACAAATCTGCCGATTGATCTTCTGACCTGCAATAAACCAAAGTCACTTCTCCATTTTGCTGCATCTCTCTTAAGAAGTAGAGCTTGATGTTAAAATGTTTAGTCTTGCCATGACACACTGGATCCTTTGAAATTGCAATTGCTGCCTGGTTGTCGATAAACACTTCTGTCTTATGATTCTGTTGGAGACGTAAATCACATAAGATCTTTTTCAGCCACAAAACTTGATTTACAGCTGCTGTTGCTGCTATGAATTCAGATTCTGCAGTGGATTGTGCTACTGTCTCCTGCTTCTTTGTGCACCATGAAAAAACTCCTGAGCCTAGACTGAAACAATATCCTGAAGTGCTCTTCATGTCATCAATGGATCCAGCCCAGTCACTATCAGAGAATCCACATAACTTGAAATTTTGACAGCTCTCAAACTTGACACCATATTCAACCGTACCTTTAATATATCTCAATACCCTTCTTGCTGCCTTTAAATGCATTTCACTAGCACAATGCATAAATCGAGAGAGAAGACTTACAGCAAACAGAATGTCCGGCCTTGTTGTAGTGAGATACATTAAACATCCAATCAAGCTCCTGTAATAGCTTTCATCAACTTTATCAACACCATCTTCCTTGCTCAGCTTCTCCTTCTGGTTCATTGGTGTGCTAACCGCTTTGCACTCCTCCATCTGAAATTTTTTTAAGATTTCCTTAGCATATTTTTTTTGACATATGAACACATCATCCTCATTTTGTTTGATCTCAATTCCAAGAAAATAAGACATAAGACCCAGATCTGTCATTTCAAAAACTTGCATCATTTCTTGTTTGAATTCTTCAACCAACCTTGTATCATCTCCAGTCACTAAAAGATCATCAACATAGAGGGAAACTATGAGAAAATTTTTTCCCTTATGTTTTACATAAAGAGTGACCTCAGATAAGCTTTTTACAAAGCCTATGCTCAATAGGTGTTCATTTATCCTACTGTACCAAGCTCTTGGTGCTTGTTTTAATCCATAAAGGGCTTTTTTGAGTAGATAGACTTTATCTTCTTCACCAAGCATAACAAATCCCTCTGGCTGCTCCACATATATCTCTTCTTGTAAAACTCCATTTAAAAAAGCTGATTTGACATCTAACTGGAATACTTTCCAGCCTTATTGAGCAGCAACTGCTAACACCAATCTAATTGTATCTAATCTGGACACTGGTGCAAAAGTGTCAGAATAATCAACACCAAAAAATTTGTGCATACCCTTTTACTACAAGTCTGGCCTTGTATTTATTGATAGAGCAATCCGCATTAAGCTTTGTTCTGAAAACCCATTTAACTCCAATAACTTTTCTATCTTGAGGCTTGTCAACCAGCTCCCATGTGTTGTTTTTTTGAATCATTGAAATCTCATCTTCCATTGCCTTTTTCCATTTTGGATCCTTGAGTGCTTCCTCACAGCAACTAGGTTCGCATACTGCTACATTGCATCTTTGATAAATGTCTGACAGCAGCCTTGTGCCTCTAATAGGAGGGTCATCTTCTAATTCATTCTGACACAACTCTGTTGTTTGGTTTCCGCCATAATCATCTTCAATATTGTTAAAAGGTCCAATTGTTTTTTGTGGGTTCTTCCAATCCCATTGTTGATCTTCATTGAAATGCACATCCCTAGAAACAGTCAACTTTCCAGTTTGATGATGATACACTTTGTACGCTTTTGAAACAGAACTATAACTCACAAAGATACCCGGAATTGCTTTCTTGTCAAGCTTGTCGCGCTTAACCTGTGGAACATGTGCAAAACAAACACAACCAAACACTTTAAGAAAGGTTAGTGAAGGCTTATATCCATACCAAGCCTCAAAAGGAGTTTTGTCTTTCAAAGCCTTGGATGGAAGTCGATTTTGAAAAAAAACGGCTGTGTTGGCCGCTTCGGCCCAAAATTCTTTAGGCAATTCCTTCTCATGCAGCATGCATCTGGCCATCTCCATTACTGATCTATTTCTCCTTTCACTAACTCCATTTTGCTCTGGAGTGTATGGGGTTGTGAGTTGATGTACAATACCAGCTTCTTCACAAAATAGATTAAATTGTGTTGAGGTGTACTCCTTCCCATTATCTGATCTTAGAAATTGTATCTTGCAACCACTTTGAGTTTCCACCATATTCTTGAACTTTACAAAGACTCCAGCCACTTCATGCTTGAATTTCAAGGAAAAAATCCAGCACATTCTTGTAAAATCATCTATGAAAAGAATAAAGTATAGACTACCTTGTAACGATGGAGTTCTTTGAGGTCCTGCCACATCAGTGTGAATGAGTTGCAGCTTTTGAGAGGCTCTCCAAACCGTTTTGGGAAATGACACTCTGTTTTGTTTACCAAATTGACAGGCATTACAATTTGGCAAATGATCAGAAAGTACTGGTAGACCTTCAATCATATCTTTCCTCTTCATGTTCAGCATTCTTTGAATATGACAGTGACCAAGTCGCTTATGCCAGAGTTCAGTGGGACTGACTTGAGTGATGTAAGCTGTCTGCTCCTCCACAATTGGATCAAATGAGAAGCTTTTACCTCTCATTTTAACCCTTAAAATCTCCCGACCGGTAGTGTCAAAGATAAGACAATGTTGATTTTCGAAAAGAACTTTAAATCCCTTTTCTAACAATTGACCCACACTAAGCAGATTTTGGTCAATGCCAGGCACATACAGAACATCTGAGATTGTTTTCATACCTGAGCTAGTTGAAATTACAATGGTTCCTTTTCCTTTTGCAGAAATATAGTCACCATTCCCAATTCTGACTTTTGAGAATTTTACAGGCTTCAAATCCTTGAAGAGAGTTTTATCATATGTCATGTGGTTTGTACAATCACTATCAATCAGCCAGCATTCAAAACTACTCCTTGCTGAGAAGCATGTTGCCACAAAAATTTGATCTTCTTCATCTTGCTCTACAACCTTGGCATTGGCTTCATGTTGTTGAAATTTGCCTTTGCAAATTACAGCTTCGTGTCCAAGCTGATTGCACTTGTTGCACTTTGCGTCTGGTCTTCTCCAACATTTGAACGGTGGTTGACCCATTTTGCCACAATGCTCACAAGGTGGGTAATTTTTCTTTTTACCTTTGTCTTTGCTTTGGCTGCTTTGACTACTTCCAACTTCATGATGCTTGGCTGGTAAAGAACCTTCAACCACGTGATCTTGTCTCATAAGCCTTCGTTGCTCTTGGGCCTGCAAGGCATGTAACACTCCTGCTAAGGTGATTTTGGACAGATCCTTCGTATTCTCCAAAGTAGTTATTGATGCTTCGTATCTCTCTGGCACTGTAACCAGAATTTTTTCCACAATTCTGGAATCAGTGAATTCAGTGCCGAGTAATCTAACCTTGTTCGTAATGGAAAGCAACCTGTCAGAGTATTCTTTGACTGTCTCAGAATCTTTCATTCTCTGCATCTCGAATTCCCTCATCAAGTTAAGCACTTGCATGCCTCGAATCCTCTCATCCCCTGCGTATTCTTCCTTTAAGTAGTCCCAAATTGCTTTTGGTGTTTTGAGAGACATGATCTTGCCTTTGCCTTCTTGGTTTTTTTCTCCTTGTGCAATTTTATTTGAGCCATGGTAGGATTGTTCGGCAGCGGAGGAATTTCATAATCCTCTTCCACGGCTTCCCAAAGGTCCAACGCCTCCGAATAAGACCCCATTTTAACTGCCCAAAGGTCATAGTTGTCTCCATCAAAGGTGGGCGGAGCAATTTGTGAGAAACTTGCTTCACCTTCCATTTTCACCGGCCCCATAAGAAGAAGGCTCTGATACCAATTGTAGGTTTTATTATAGTAGAGAGATTGAGAAAATGGGAATACGATTTCTTCATTCATAACAGCCAAAACACTTATAGTGTTTACAAAAGTAAAACAAACCACCACCACATTAGGAACGTGGGGTAACTGACTAGACTTGCTCCTAAAGTTTAGGAACCACTAATTGACTAAAACAAAAACTGAAACGATAATAATAAATAGAAATAAAAAAGACTTAATGCAGTCCAAAAGCAAATAATTAACAAAATTGTGTTTGAAGACTAATGGATATGCTTTTCCTTCTACCACTCACTCTAGTGGCCTTACACCAGATCATCAGAGCGTCCGGTTTCTGAGCATCAGGTGCAATTAAACCCTTTTTTGTTCTTAAGTTAATTTGTAGCAATGTAATTGTATGCGTCATGAATAAAACGTAATAATCTTTTGTGATCCGTGCAGTAGAGGTGTGTCTGTTGCTACTTGGGTGCTTGGACTAATGGTAGCTGGCTGTCGCAGTGGTCTTGGGAAAGAGTGTTAGATACCCAAGAGCAAGAAAGGTTACGGGAACTAGATCGAAGTTGTAGTTGCTAGTTTTAAGCTCTCTGGTCTGCTAGTTTGATTGGTGGGAGTGCTTAGAAATGGAAAGTGGAGGGTGATGTTGTTGATAGAGTGGTGGGATAGTTGGTTGTTGAGGGATTTTGTAGAGTGTGGTAAGATTTGTGGTTATTGAAGGGGTAAGCGGCATGTTCTTATGCTACTTTTTGATGGGTTAGTTGTTTTGGAGATGCTTATATATTGTCTATGATTTTGGATTGTGTGGTTGGTTGGTGCTATCTGTATTATTAAGGCATCAATCTTGGCAGGATCCGGATCCTCCAAAGCACTTCTCTAAAGCAGTTTTCTAAAGCAGTAATTTCAGCCCTTAGATCAAATGAGTGGCTGTGATGATAATTAAAAATAAAAGAATAAAAGAATAAATAAAAACCTAATATTCAATCTTCCACTCTCCCACTCCCCATTATTCTTTCCCGCGTTCCTGCTTCCACTCTTCCACTCCCTCATTATTCAATCTTGCATCTTCGTTCAGGTATGGATTTCATTGAACTCTTTTACTATTTTTTCCTTCTATTATTTTCATGACTTTAGTTTACTTATCTGTCACTTATTTTATCTCCCTTTCAAATGTGAGTTTTCATGACTATTATTTATTCATTCTTATTATGCCATATGTTTTTTAATCATTCTTATTATGCCATATGTTTTTTAATCATTCTTATTTTCGTATTAGTTACTATGGTTTTTGATAGTTTTGAGGATGCTTGGAAGTTCTGGGTTGATTACGGAGGAAGAGTTGGATTTGGAGTGAGGAAACTTTATACGCGTAAGAGAAAGGATGGTTCAACTTCTTCTTGTAGGTTTGTTTGCTCCAAAGAAGGGTTGCATAGGCCAGACAAGCGGGAAGAGCATCAACACACAAACCTCTCCAACTGAGTATGTTATAGCCATGGTAAGGGATTTAGGGGAGTGGCGAGTGACCTTCGATTTGGATAAGAAGTCAATTTATTGCTCTTGTCGTAAGTTTGAGAGCTTTGGCATACTCTGTTGTCATTGCTTAAGAGTCACTGATGTAATGGACAGACATGTTTTAGAGTTTCCAAATAATCAAGTAAGTCTTGCTCAAGTGAATGGGTTGCTTAGCAAGTTTAAAGAGATAGAAATTAGTAATGATGGTTCAACATAAGTAAAGGGGTTCAAGAAAAAAGAAGGCAAGAAGGGTTCAAGACGTATGAAAGGATGGGAAGAGTGCCAACCTACCAAAAGAAAGAAAAAACATGGATCAAGTGCTTCACATATTCAAGAACCTTCAAAATGTAACCGAAGAAAGGTAGAGCTCCAACCTACCAAAAGAGTTGTGAATGGTGGCTCAAGTGGTTCACAAAGTCAAGAGCAACATGACATGCCCAATACAAGTGCACCTTTCAGTTGTGAAAATGACTTCTCAAGTCAATTTGGTGTCATTAGTTATACTATTGATGGTAAGTTTCGGTACTTTATAAGCATCACTTCCAAATAAAATGATTTCATTATCTATATTATTATATATTAACCCACGTCTTTTAATTATTTAACAGGGAGAACACGATGATGATATCACAACAACATTGATCAATCCATAGAGATGTAATACAAGAATCATTTGGAGTTGTCCAACTTCTTTTGACAAGTTTATTGGACTTGGTTTTTGGGTATAGATTTTTTGGAGGGATATAGGTGTTTTCATATGTGCAGTCATATAGTTCTTTTGTAAGTTAGATTATTGGTACTTTGATGTTTCTATCTTTGTTAAATTGAAGTTCATCATCAGAAATAGGTACTGCTGAATTGTTATCAGACAGAGTTGTATTGAACCAGCGTTGTTATCAGACAGAGTTGTTTCTATGAAGTAGTCAATTAAACCAGAGTTGTATTTCAGCATTACTAAGTAACAGATGCAACATTCTTAAAAATAATCTTGTTGAATTGAAATCTGAATTATAATAATACCTCATTAAACTTTAGCTTTTATGCTAAAGTTTTAAGAAAGAAAAAAAGGAAGTGAAACAAGATGACAGTAGAAAAGAGAGTCGAAGCAACTTGACTTCATTAATATCATATTCAATTTGGTACAGTTTTACAACCAACTGCTTAAGCCTTTTACAACCCTATTACACAATTTTACAACAAAGTAATCAAATGCGTTTATGCTTGAGCCTTGAGCCTTTCTTTTCTTCTTTGCTTGAGACTTCTTTGGTGATTTTGGATCCATTTACATCAAGTATTCTTGAATTGAAAGCAAAAGTGCAAGCCATTAAAAAATCATAATCTCTTCTTTCTTGATTTTTGTGTTGCTGCATAAAAGCAAATCACAAATAAGATATAGAATAAGCATAATGTAGAGTAATTTTGCTGCATAATGTAAAATTAGAAGTAATTGGGAAGAAATAATAAGTGAAAAAATACTTTGAACATAAGAACATATATGTTTGGTGAAATGGTGAAGAAAATTGAATCAGTTCCACTTTGTACAGTAACTGTACCATCTGATCTTCGTTTCTACTTCCATGGCTTCCGTCGGTGCTGCTTCCATGGCTGTTGTGGCTTCCGCCGGCACCGTCCTTCATGTGTGTTTCACATACTCTGTTATTCGCGTGAGAGAGAGTGAGAGTTGAACTAAACTTGGTTTTTTATTATTTATCATCACAGCCACTCATTTGATCTAAGGGTTGAAATTACTGCTTTAGAAAACTGCTTTAGAGAAGTGCTTTGGAGGATCCGGATCCATCTTGGCATGACTTTAGGATGGAAGGTGCCTCACACTTTTTTTAGGAGCGGTTCAGTTGGTGCTCATCGGTTGGGTGCCGGTTCACACCTAGAGTGCTTCCAGATTCTTGTTGGCAAGCTAAACTAACATGTAATTGTAATGTTCAATATGTAATACCCAAAATAATTATTTAATTACGTTAAGTATTATCGTGTAGTCATTTTATATAAATCACGCACTTTATTTTGGGTGATAGATGAGTTGTTGTTTAATTAAACAACTTGTGTGATTGGTTGGTTGAATGTTACTAGTATGTAATCCGTGCGATGCACGGAAGCTATTATCTTGAAAGATATTACATTTAAATAATTTTGTAGAGAAAATAATATAATTAATAAATAAAATAAGTAAAGAAAATTGCATTTAATTTGACAATGTTTGATAACAATCCATCATTTTTATTGATTTAAATTTAGTATATGTATAATTAATGGTTATGAAGAATAAATATAAATATAAGGTACAATTAGTGCATATTAATAATCTAAAGTATGAGTAACAAAAATAACATAAGTTATCTATTTTGAAAAATAAGTTTGAGTCTAATATACGGATAGACAGTCAAAATAAAAAAAATTGAATTTATATTTGGTTTGGAAAATTAATTTAATTTTTTTTGCTTAGTTAGATGAAATGACAAATAAACACCACACACACTATCAATGCTCACACTCGGGTTCGAACCCAAAAGCCGACGTTCCTATGTCGCTGAAATTGCTAAGGCAACAAAAAAAATAGGGACAATTTTTTTTTTAATTTACATTTTCATGAGAAAAATAATAATTTGAATCTGAAGCAATTATATTTTAATTTGCCAACAACTTAACATATTTTAATTTGTCAGCAACTTAACATAGTTATTGCAAAAAGTTTGTCATTATCAACGATTTTAATTGTTAAAATTGTTTACTCATTTAAGGTTTGAACTTAACATAACCTATTGAGCTTGTTCATTTTTTAAATTTTATGTTTGATTATATTTGATCAAATTCATCATCAATTCTAACCAAAAGAGTTTCATCATCAATTGACATTTATAGAATAGTTAAAATAAAACAAATTAACAACAAATTAAGCAAACTCATTAAGAAACAGTTTAGAAAGTTCAAGTGGTTCTCAAACAGATTAATCACTATAAATGCATTTCTCAAGAGCAAAATAGAGACACTAAAAGATAGTTACAAACCCATAAAACACTAAAAGATATAAAATAATTTTGAAGTATTAAAGAACCTAAAAACTAAAACATTGTGGCAAAAACAAACATTGTGGTAGAAAAAGAATCTGAACAACTTAATCCAACTTTAGTAAAAAAACTCAATCTTTCTCGTGGTTGATATCCTTCCTAAATCACTTGGTATAGAAGAATCCCTTTTAAGTGGATCAAAGTCCTTAGAATTTGTTGACAAATCAATTCCCTCTCCAACTTTACACATTGCCCACATTTTTAACAGCAATACAATTACACATTGCATAGAAAAATATACTATAATTAATTCATACCTTCCCAGCAAGGGGGTGAAAGGTAGGAAACCACTACAAACTTAAAGAAGTTCATCTTCCTAGTCATGTTTGCATCTAGCTTCAATTATATGAAAAGTTAAAAAAGTTCCACATATAATTTCCCCATAAATTATGGCTGCATATTTTAAAATAATAGTTTTGCATACCCAACCAGTATCGCCAAATATGGCCAACTCAACTTATAGCAATCTGAAAGATGACTATTAAACCTGCAAAAGTGAAAGAAAGGAATGTTATTGACTATAGGAGAGGATGAAAAATGTATTTTTAAGAACAATACATCAATCAATCAGTCATTGTATCAGATTGAAGCACCCAAATACTCAGCGATTAAGGATTCTACTATATCTTAGTGAGACACCATATGTGTATATTATATGTGGTCGAGAAGGTTGTCAGAATTCCCCCATTCTTCTTTAAGTCATAAAAGTTGGAGAGTGTTTATAAATAATTAGCTTATAAATTTTGACATATAACATTATATTAAGGAAAATATAAAAAAAATAAAAGGTCTACTGTTTATCATACAAAAGGCATAGTAGTAAAGTTACAACCTAAACTAAGTCCTTGTAAACTGTAGCTAACAATTTTTTTTATTGAACATCTTGCGAAACCATTTTTTATATCCATTGTATCCTAAGTGTCTATGGATTTTGCCTATGAATCATGGTAAACCTTGTAAATTTTTTACACATATCGAACCTGTAAGAGGAAGGCAAAACATGCAACTTGTGGTAGAAATTAGGAAGACAACCTGTTTATCATACGTTCTTTTTAAAATGGACTATAAATTGTAAAAAAAATTAGGAAGAACTATAAGGTAAATGAGAGACATACCTTCTAGAGAACCCATCCCTAATTTTCATACTGTAAATTTTCAAGACAACCTGTTTCTTAGTAAAAACTAGAGGAATGCCCGTGCATTGCACAGGTTATTATAATATTTTTTTATTAAATTTTATCAAATTTAAACCTATAAAAATACATAAATTATTAATATAAATTATATATATTAACAATATAATATTAAATAAATTGTAATTTCATTTTTATATCAAAATTATTAATTTTAGTCAGTATTCTTATGTACTATATTCCTATTTTAATATAAATAAATTTCAATAAGCTGTATAACGTTAATAAGAAGAAGTGGAGTAAGATAGTACTATTATAAGTAAGAAAAATTCAATGAAAATAAAAGCTAAATCATTTGAAAAAAGAGAATTTATATATACAGAGGGGAAAATTAATATATAATTTTCATAATCATCTTCGATAGCATCCATTTTCTTAGATGGTTGCAAAATCAATATGACTAAGCAAGATGTGTTAAAAGTATGATTTTCACTTAATTTTTATTAAGAGCTCAATATATTTTATTATATTTCAAATAGATATATTGGAAATTTTTATTATTAGTTTCAATATTATACAAAAAAATCATTATTTTTGCATCAATATAAAAATATTTAAATAGTATTTTACTAAGTCCTCATTTAATAAATTAGTATGTGATTCTATGTTTTTAGTATTTCTAATTAAAAGCTAAAATTAAACTCTCCTATATATATATATATATATATATATATAAATATTTTAATAAGTAAAAATATTGAGAAGCATTGCGGAGCTTCCTTTATATATCTTAAAATGGTGTTTCTATCAAATTGGAGAAAATATATGAATTTATTTTTCTTTTCTCTCCTGGGTAACTTCCACCAAGGGTCCTTTTGAAAATGCCAGGATCAATTTCTTCCCTCACAAATAATTGTCTATTGGAAGATGCATGAAGGAAGAAGATAAAATATAAAAACCATTAGAAGATACGTACATCTCCAATATAAACAACATGTGCTATGAAATAATTTATTATAGATGCAACCCAAAATTTCTATTAAATACTTCTTAATTTAACAAAGGCTGTGAATAAATTCAAAGCAATATCTCCATTACAGTTCCACCATACAATCAATAAGATTACAAAAACTACTCACATGAGTGACAGCGTCAAAATGTTTAATTTTACACTTGTTTTCCATCATTTTTATAGCACCCAAATAGATCACAAATGGCTTGTAAACAACATATCATATACAAATGGGAACAATGGTTTCATTTCATTGACTTGTCTCCTTTAATTGAATCCATCCAACATTTAGTTTTGTCCCAATTACAAATTACAAATAAAACTTCAAGCTATTACATGTGATGGCTTTAATAACCAATTCAACGCATACCTGATAAACTCTAATTTAGAGCATTTACTAGAGATATTTTGAGTTGTTTTTAGAGTAATTATCACTGATTAAATAAATAACTGACTTAAATTAGAAAATAATATAAATGTGGGCTGAAATTAGAAGAAAGACTAACAAATAAAAGAAAACAAACCCAAAGCCCATTAATGCAAGAAGGCCCACAGTGATAAAAAGAAGAAGATCCTCTTAAAAGTGATGCACATGTGACTTAGAGAGAAAGAAAGAGATATGGAGTGGAGAGCAAGCAACACATATTTAGGAAGGATTTAAATCCTAATATTTAGGGATTGACATATCTTGCAATTAAAAGTGGAAGCAATCTTGACTTGATCCTTTGCTTGGAGAGAAAGAAAAGGAACTAATATAAAAGGAGAGCTTCACTTGTGAATGGGAGAGCCACACACCACATAAACAAACAATAGTTACACAAATGCCACGGAAACGCTACGGAGGGAGAGAAGAGTTTTTCGGCACCGTGAAAGAGCTTTGGAGTAAAAGAAGGAGATTGAAGACAAAGATTAAGACTTTCTCTATTTCCGGGTTATTCTTATTTCTGTAATTCATGAACCTTATTTTTCTTTTATTGTTCTTTATTATTATGGACACCTAAGTCCTCGTCTATGGTCTTAGGTGGATCTTGCATGTTTAGAAACCTCTTTATGTTCTAATTTCTTATTTGAATTCCTGTTTTTATTTCAATTAATATTATTCTATTGTTTTTATCACATAATTAGGATTAGCTACCCTTTTCATGTTAATAATCAATTAGTTGATCAGCGATCGTACTGCAATTAGTTGGTGGACCTATAGGATAATTGGGGCTATAATTAATGCATGACCAAACTTTAATTTAGTCTTCCAATCATTCAACCTTTTTGTGCTTTATAGTTTATACTTTTCTTAAATTTAAATTCTAGCATGACCAAACTAAGGTTAATTTAGGAAAAAGAATATTAATCGCGAATGACCAAACGGATTAGTAGCTTTAGTAAAGGGATTGGTAATTGAATAAAATAAAGGAATTCAGGTAGAATTAGACATAGGGGAATCGAAGCTTGCAAGTGAAACCGCGACCCTAGATCTCTCTCTCCATCTATTAAATCTTGCATTTTATTATTTGTTAATTGTTTACTTTTTATTTCATTGTTTCAATTACAACTCAATTATTCACTCGTCTAAACAATAAATAATTTTAAGTAGTTTAGTACTTGTTAATTAATCTCTGTGGATACGATATTCTTTTATACTACTTCTGCGAAAGAGTACACTTGCTCTAAGTGTGTTTTTAACGCACCAATACCCTCGCATTTTCTGAAGGCTACAATCCCCTCTTAGTTTATCTCATTTGTTTGAGCAATATCCCACCTTTCTCTATGTGAATAATCGTATTTTTGCTTGTTTTCAAGGCTTATTTTGTAGTAGCAGTTCTTTGTTTCCTAAAGGTGTCTGAAAAAGTTGATTAGTGTAAAAATTAAACATGATAATAAAAAGTAGCAACCGATCCAAATGAACTTTAATTCTAAATCATCAAAATAACTTGTAAATTAAATAGAAAAGTGATATAATAACATTTAATAACCAATTCAACACATACCCTCATATATCCTCTGAAGCCTCCAATCCTCGCTCTTAGTTTATCTTGAATACTATCTTAACCTTTGTTGAGCAATCTCCCACCTTCCTCGATGAGAATTAAAGTCTTTTCTTTTAAAGATTACTTGACTTTGCTTTCTAAAAACCAATTAAACTTGCTCTACAAATATAAATCAAGGGCACAATGTGATGACGCTAATTCTATAAATCACTAAACAACATCCTTTTTATTGAATTTCAAATAAGATGTAATTAACTTCAACTCCCAATGTAGATGATATAAGGGTTTTGCAATTAAGGGAAATTGCAAATGCAAAAATAAAGAGAAGAATAACAGAATTGGATATAGAGGAGAATTAGAGAGAGAGAGAATTAGAATCATTTTCAAATAATGCCTGCCTCTTCCCTTCTCTTGATTCGATTATTTAACAACATGCTATCTCCCTCACAACTTTGTGTCCACGTGTCTTTACCTACCACTATTGGTATTGTTACACACAAAAACGAATAATGAATCATAATAGTGAAATAGGATGGATATAAAAAAATTAAGGAGAACTATTGTATGCTGTACATGTGAAGAGTAGTAGCAATATAGATGGATGAGAATGAAATGCCTTTCAACAATGCCATTGTTGAAATGATCAACCCCTTACCTCAGTGCTTGAGTATGCAAGTATGTGTGATTTAGCTAGGTTGCCTTTTAATGAGATTTATTAAATCCGACCAGGATTGATCACCAAGGCTTCTTGACAGCCCAACTAGGTTATGAGCATGAGTATTAGCAGCCCTCCTAATGTGCTTGATAGAGACTCTCCCCATTTGAGCTATGATATCTCTGCAGATGTTGAATACAGTCCACTACAACCAGAGCATCAGTGAAGATTATTGGATCAGCTACTTCCAATTCCTTTGCTTTAGCCTAAGACCAATTGCTTCTGCCACAGTAGGATCAATGACCACATTATCAGCCTTGCAAGCAGCAAAACACAAATTGAGGTGCCATTCTGAGAAGGAGGATTTGCATTGTTGAACTCTGATACCAACTCTCTCACTGCTTCAGCAATATGGAGTGGATTTGGCTTCAGCAATGCATGATCATATGGTCCACAGACTCAACACCATCATTGCATATAGGGCATGTAGTGTCTAAAAGGATTCCTTTCTTGCTAAGGTTTACCTTAGAGGGAAGAATGTTTTTGGCAAGTCTCCACACATGATTTCTGACTTTATTGGTAAAAAAAATGTAGCAATCTGTTTATTGTCTTGGACATCAAAAGATGTGAGATAACTCTAAGACTTCCTTTCGAGTTTTATTCTGTAACTGAAATTAAATAAAGATGCATGAATGAATTAGAATCAAAACAGCCAAAAGTATTAGAATAATTTGGTCAAAAAAAAAAGTATTAGAATAATACAACTATCGTGCAAGATTAGAATAGGAATATTTATCACTTAAATAAAAACTGTAACCGACAAATTTTAATAAAATTTTGATAAATACAATGCATCATTCTCTATTACACCATGCACACATCTCATTTATATTGATTAAAATCTTAAAATAAAATGCTACGATTAAATGCTATGTTGATTAAATTTAGTATTTGATATATAATATTTTTTTGTTACAGTATTTGATATAGAATAAGAAAGAATGGTTTTGCAAAAAAAAAAAAACAATGAAGAGTGTTGTTGAGTTAAGAAATCATCAAAATCCAATTTGCTTTTACAGATATATGATGTAGTATATTTTTTTTTTTTGAGGAAAATGTAGTATATTGTTATAAAATTTATAAATTGAAGTTGACATCTTTTAAACTACTTAAATTTTTTTTAGTAAATATATGAGTTTGGATATAAATATGATATTTTGTTGTTTTGGAAAACAATTGAATAATTGTTAATTAAGTCATATTTAACACCACTACTTGGATTTCATAAATGTTGAATGGAGATTTATTAATAAAAGTAGATTATTGAGATTTAATTTAAAAAATTAATTGAAAGTTTGGAGGAGCATCCTAGAGCCTCCAAAAAAGCTTCCTTTAGATATTTATATTGATTAAAAAAACATGAATGAAATTCTAAGCTTGAGGTAAGAACTATAAGGTAAGAACCATCTAACATCAAACCATCAAATAAAGACATATATAGTTTATTGAAGAATAAATGAAACAAATAAAAATAAGATATTTCAAGAAAAAAAGAAAATAACCCAAACTACACTTGGTTGATAGCCTCCAAAAATGGCTCGCAAAAGAAATGATACTTGTAGTATAATTTAAAATCACCCAAAGTAAAAACTAAGATAAAAGCAAGCCAACATAACTAAGTTTAGGTCAACATTTTGCCTCAGTGAAAAATAACATAGTGTGTATCTAATTATCTAGTCTTTTGTGCCTGCAAATTTAAAAATTTACTCTCACAATTGCAATCCTTGAGCAAGAACAACTGGAGGTGAAAAATAATGATAATGCAGCCAAGTTTCAATAGGTGATTGTCATTAAAGCATTCCAAATATTTATAGTATTTGGTTTATTTTGTATTTATTATACAATTTAAATTTATTTATTTTAAATATAATGCAACCAACATCACATTATGCTGATGTGGTGAATTTTGATGAGGTTGTCCAATAAAATAATTTTGGCTGGAATTACCACATAAGAGTAGCATTTTATATTTTTCCAATGAAATACTCTATAGCTGCCACATAGGAAAAATAGCATTGAGGTACATGTTGTTTTGTATTATGTTTTTTTGTATGATCAATAGATAGATTTGTAAGAAGTTTAAGTATTATGCCAAAAATATAACTCAAGAATGGGTATTAAAAGTTTGCTCGTAGGTTGTGAAGAATCGGTTATACTTGTGAGAATGACTCACCAATATATGTTTATGAAAATCGAATGTTACAAATTGTCGTTTAATTATTGTCATATTAAGTTGCTACATTAATTGAGAATAAATATATGATATTTAAAACTAATTGAGAACAATTAATTGCTACATTAATAGAACGTTACAAAATAGTGTTGTTTTTTTTTATTTTTGTTGATCATGTGTAACTGCCACTTGGTATGTGTAACTGCCACTTGGTATTTAAAGGTTATGTTGTGTGCCAAGTTGGCTTAGCATTTAATATATTTTCCTACTTTTGCTCTGAGGATGACATCTCGGTATTTTTGGCTTTGAGGAGCCTATTGCTTTGTATTATTAATAGATTCGATTTTTATGTAATGCCCCCAAAGTAATTTTTAGATTACTTTGACTATTACATGTAAGATTTAATTAGGTGTACTAATATATTTTGATTGAGTTGTATCTTAGCCAACAATTTTATGTGTGATTTAATGCATTATAGAGTAAAGTACCTATTAGTATAAATGGGGGTGCAATTAAAAACATCATTTTACTACTATCAGCCCACAACCCATTAGAACCAACCCAAAACTCATCCCAAAGGCATTTCAATCGGCTGAACCCAAGAGAGGGAACACGCTCACTTTCACTCAATCAAAGTCTTGACTAGGGAGTTGAAGAAGCCACATTGGTGTTAGAAGTTTAAAATAAGGAGAGGCTTGGTTGCTGGTGTGGTACATTAGGGATTTTGGAGCTAGCCTTGGTTCACGGGAGCTTGTAGATGGCTTTTTTGTTTTGTTCAAGTTGAATTTCTTGCTTGCTTTTCTTATTCAACTTGATATGTCAGTTCTTTGCCCTTTTTCTCAAATTTCAAGCATGAATTATGAATTGATATTATTAGAATTCTGTTTTACTTAATGCATGTTGCTTGGGCTGGTTTGGTTGCTGGATGTATTTCCTAAGATGAGATAAAACAGTTTTTGGATGACAATTGAGTGTTTCTGATGATATGAGGTGATTGATATGTTTGAGATTAAACTTTGAGGTTTAAAATTACTCCTAAGGATGCCTTGAATTGTGTTTTATATCAGTTTGGATGTTATGTTTCAAGTTGGGGAAGGATTGATATCAATTGGATTTAGGAACAAAGTGAAAATCAGCAAAACAGGGCATTCTAATGAACTGCCACGACTCGTGGCAACTACCACGGCCAGCCCGTGCCAAGTTTTGTTATGGCAAAAAAATTTTGCAAAACAGCTGACACGGCCTGTGTTGCCTGACACGGGTACCCGTGTCAGCATTAGTTTGACCACACCTTTTCTTACTATTTTGACCTCAAATCAAGTGTTTCTCAACTCTAACCCAACCTTTATTATATGTGATGCCAATTGCAATTGTTTGAACTCATTTTCATCGATTGTAATGTGTTTGAAAGTCACGATTAAACGGTTTTTGTGTCATGTTAAAAATCCATTTCGAAAATACGCGTGAGATAACCATTTACTTGGGGTGGTGTCATGAACTATCCCAATGCCATTTTTTAAGGTCCCAAAGTTAATCAAAAATTATATATATCATAGGTATTTCAACTATTGTCATGAAATACTTCTTGGTTTAGTGGTCAAGTGTCTCGCTTCTTACCTCGAGTACGTGGGTTCTTCTTAGCGGAAAAAAAAATGAGACCTAAAAAACTCAAGTATTAGATTCGAACCCACTTACTTCTGGTTACAAAATTCAACAATACCACTCAACCACCACTTGTCATTTATGTGTATTATATATATGGCATATCTGTAGTAAGCATTTGCTTTCTCTATATAAGGCATATCTGCCTCTCTTGTAAGAATAACTTCGAAATAACAAAAAACTCTTCTCTTCTTACACATATCTTCTCTTTCCATTACTCTCCAAGTCTTCCGTTGGTTTTGTGCACTCTCTTCCTCCCTCTCCTCCAAGGTAATTTTTTAATGTCAATTATTAGCTAAATAGCTAGTTGTGGTAGGTCTCAAAATGGTATCAGAGCCATGTAAACTGGTCTTTCATATGAACTTATGTTGTTAGCAACATCTTTTTGTGTTTTCAAAACTAAGAATGTTTTTAGTGTTTTCTTAGAAAATCTCATCTTTTTCCCAGAGGAAGGGAGTTTTATGATGATATGAATTTTCAAAAAAGAAAATTTTTGCTAAAAACATTTGACATCTTTGATTTAGGAGAAATCCTTCTATCCCAAGAGGTTGATAGTTAAACAGTTTTACTGTTTGCAAAGATGACAAATAAGATTTTGAGAAGATAATAAGTTCATAAGTTCGACTAGTTTATTAAGGTCTGGTTCTGTTTATCGACTAACCACAACTATCTTAGCTTTTTATCATGGAAATAGATGATTATAATCATCAAGAGAATTCAATAAAAAATGAAGAATTAGTTGAATATCCAAAGAATTTGGATCAATTAAATAAATGGACAATTCCATTTGTTCCTTCAAAACAGATATACAAATTTGGTATGTTTGATATTATGTCTCGCTATGCCGTCAAGACCATAGAACAAACAATACAAGTTTCTGATAATACTCAGACCATAAAATTATTAAGTAAAAAGGATTTACTTCCCTTTAAGGACTATAATTTTATCCATATTGGACTTGTTCAAATTGCTTTTAAACCTTTAACTTTATTAGGTTTAAACTCTAGTATCATGGCATATGTTAGAGATGGTAGAAGCAAAGACTTCAAATCATCCTTAGCTGCTTTAATTGAAACCAGCTTGTGCCATGGTCCTGTTTATTTTGATGTTTCTCCCAATTTGAGTTTGTCTTTATCTGACAAGAATTTACTTGATGCCATACAGCTCACCATACACACTAATGGTTACAATTTTAAATCAGGTAGTGAGGTTATAGCAATATGCTATAGAGTCTACTATAAGGTGTTAAATACACTTAATCCGAAGGTTAAGCAAATATCTTTCCCAGGAACAACTACTCTTGTCCAAACCAATTTGCTAACCTCAAACATAGTCACAAATAGGCTAATAAAATGGAATGAAATAAACTTCCCAGAAACATGGTCCCTACCCCAAGCTGTAGAACCTGAACCTATCCTAAATAGGGATATAGATCAGATAATTCAGACTAATGAAGGGGACATAGAAATAAAATTTAACCCCAAAAGGACTGTTAGAATTCCTAGGAGTCTTTCAGAAAGACATTCAGTCAGCGAGTTTTACACAACTCCTACTGAATTGAATAGAGCCTCTAGTTCTCACCCTATAGAAGAAATAGAGACGGTAGAAAATATAAGAATTAGTGAGAATAAAATTCCCCATGGAATTTACCAGAGAAACCAATCTCAGAGTAGAGAATCACCTACTCAATCAGAAATGAGTTTTCGTTTATGATGACAGAACTCATAGACTTCTCCCCAGGGAGCGAGATGAGAAGACTCATTAATAATGAGTTCCAACATGATAGAAATACCCAATTTAGACAATGGTATTTTAAGAAGTTTTCATCCCCTGAACTTAATAGGTTCAAAGATGATTATTATGAAGAGTTAACTATAACTCAGAAATATATTCCTTTTGTTAAATGGTTTGTAAATTATTTTAATAAAAAGATTAAAAATGAAATTTTGGTTCTTCAATCAAAAACGTGGGAAACCACTAAAGGAGAAAGAATCAGTTACCTTTTTCCTCCTAAGCAAACTATCATTTTAGGCCAAAATGCTGAGGCCAATGCTTTTCTCACTTTGCAAAAAATAGAAAGTAACCATGTTACTATCAAAGAGTTGAATTCTATAGTTAGATCCCTGAACTATACAAATGCTTTTCTTATCTGTTTAGGAGAACAATTTGTTTCTCTTGAAAAGGATTTATTATCCCTTAAGGACATGGTTGAAAAACAAATTTCTCAACAAAAATTAATTTTGGAACAAATGGGTGAGTCGAAAGCCCCTATGGTCACTGAAACTCCCATAATTCAACCTCCTCTATCAGTAGAAGGTTTTAAATTGGAAGATAATAATACTGAGTTTACTCGTATTTTAGAATAAAAATTAAAGGAATTAAAATTGAATGTTTTATCCCAAAAGGATAATTTAGATACTTCTGAAAATAGTTCAGAAGAAAGTGAAAATATCAATAATATTGATGAGTTAGCAAGGATGTTTAGCAACCAGAATATTAATCAAAACAATAATAATAATCTTTTTATTAAAATAATTTACAAACCATTTAACCAAAGGAATATAATTCTGAGTTATAGTTAACTCTTCATAATAATCATCTTTGAACCTATTAAGTTCAGGGGATGAAAACTTCTTAAAATACCATTGTCTAAATTGGGTATTTCTATCATGTTGGAACTCATTATTAATGAGTCTTCTCATGTCGCTCCTGGGGAGAAGTCTATGAGTTCTGTCATCATAAATGAAAACTCATTTCTGATTGAGTAGGTGATTCTCTACTCTGAGATTGGTTTCTCTGGTAAATTTCATGGGGAAATTTATTTTCACTAATTCTTATATTTTCTACCGTCTTTATTTCTTTTATAGGGTGAGAACTAGAGGCTCTATTCAATTCAGTAGGAGTTGTGTAAAACTCGCTGACTGAATGTCTTTCTGAAAGACTCCTAGGAATTCTAACAGTCCTTTTGGGGTTAAATTTTATTTCTATGTCCCCTTCATTAGTCTGAATTATCTGATCTATATCCCTATTTAGGATAGGTTCGGGTTCTACAGCTTGGGGTAGGGACCATGTTTCTGGGAAGTTTATTTCATTCCATTTTATTAGCCTATTTGTGACTATGTTTGAGGTTAGCAAATTGGTTTGGACAAGAGTAGTTGTTCCTGGGAAAGATATTTGCTTAACCTTCGGATTAAGTGTATTTAACACCTTATAGTAGACTCTATAGCATATTGCTATAACCTCACTACCTGGTTTAAAATTGTAACCATTAGTGTGTATGGTGAGCTGTATGGCATCAAGTAAATTCTTGTCAGATAAAGACAAACTCAAATTGGGAGAAACATCAAAATAAACAGGACCATGGCACAAGCTGGTTTCAATTAAAGCAGCTAAGGATGATTTGAAGTCTCTGCTTCTACCATCTCTAACATATGCCATGATACTAGAGTTTAAACCTAATAAAGTTAAAGGTTTAAAAGCAATTTGAACAAGTCCAATATGGATAAAATTATAGTCCTTAAAGGGAAGTAAATCTTTTTTACTTAATAATTTTATGGTCTGAGTATTATCAGAAACTTGTATAGAGAAATCTTTTGTATATATATATATATATATAAATATGTATATATATATATACAAAAGATATATCTATATACCAATAAATAAAAAAATTTGTAGGGGTCCGGGCCTCCACCGCTTGTTAATTATGTCTTCTTAATTTTTTTTTTCTAAGAACATAAATTATTGATAAATTTCTTATGCGAATTTAAAATGTCTTAAAAATGAAGTTATTTATGGGGCCAATTTGATAAAAATAGAACCCAATTAGGGTTTAATTTTTAAGATTTGAAAGTAACCTCTAAATTGTTTAAGATTGCACTGGGTGGAGTTCTTATTGTAAAAAATCTCTTTGCTTATATAAAAAAAGGTCAGTTGTATATGCATGACTATAAAAATGTGCTTATGATTTTTATGATCTTTTTTATCTCATGATGGATTAGAACATTTTCGTTTCAGTCCTTGTTTTATTGCAAGCTGTATATTGGGTTTGGCTTAATTGAACACCTTACCAAATACAGTACGGGTGAGGAGTACGGCTAATATTTGACCCATCCTGTGTTATCATGTCATTGAAATTTATATGAGTTTGTTTTAATTAAATTATATTGTGTTAATTAATTTCATAATGGAAAGGGGATTCTTCTTGCTTTAATAAAATTCATTCTTGTGTTTTCCATTTTGATTCCAGTTTTAGTATAGTTTTTCCTTACATTGGTATCATGATGTTTGGTTCAAGAACAATAAAAACATTACCGGATTAGTCATAGACAAAGGGAAAAAAATTTGTCTCGTCAAAAAGAAAAAAGGAAAAAAAATTGTGACCAATTTCGAATGATCTGTATTTTGAACCTGGTTTGCTTTACATCTGCCTCTTTTTTTTGTAGGCTACACTTTATTGTACATTTTATCATATAAAATTACTCACTTTTAATTGGAACTGTGAAAGACTGCACTTTTCATAATTCATAGTCGAAACACATTGACAATCTCTATTAGGTAGCTATGTAGTTGTAGTCTACTGCTGATTCAGATCTTAGTCTCTACCACTAATTTAAATAAGTTAAATAGCATTTAGGGTAAACAGTCATTTTGATCCCTCAAAGTGTTAGACGGTGTCTAATTGGTCCCTCACTCAACCAAAAATGTAAAACAATCCTCCAACGTGGACTCCGTCTGTGAAGTTAGTCTCTCATGTTAAATGAGATCCTTAACTATGTTTGTGTTGCAGATGTGGCACAACAACATAAACAACACAACAACAAAAGGAAGGCTCCATATGAAGTCTCTAGTACTATTTGAGACCTTGAAAAAATTATTCTGAAAAAAAGAAAATACTAAAAAAAAATAGTATGCTATCACCTAAGATGACACTTTCCCATATTTTCTATAAAGTATGTTATCCAAACTTTTTCTCAGATGACTATATTCCTAATCCCATTTAATCATACACAGGTTCCTAGACAAGAAGATTTATTTTCTCATGCAGAAATTTTAGCACATCCTCTCTTCCTTCTTTTATAAGCACTGTCTTAACTTTCCAAATGTAATACGTGATGGTCGCATTCCTTTTTCTATCATCTCTTCCAGCAGTATACAAGCTTTCACAACATTGCCCTTTTCACATAACCCATTGATAAGGGCTGAAAAGGTGTGCATACTTGGCACAAACTATTTTGACTTCATATACTTCCATATTTTCAAAGCCACCTCCATTTCATTTCTCTCACAAAACATTTTTATCAACATAGTATAGGTTCCTTTCCCCATCCCTCAGGGACAAACCGTCCCTTCATACTATCAAAGATCTCTTGAGCCTTCCTCACATTCCTAGACTTGCACAAAGCACTCAACAAACCATTAAAAGCAGCAAGATTTTGTGGCGTGTCATATTTATCCATAACATTAAAAGCATAAACAGCCTCATCTACCTTATGAGCCCTAGCATATTTTCTCATAATTATACAAAAAGTTTCAACATTTAACATACATTTTTTCTTCATTGCATTGACAATGTCCCAAACAATCTGATACTGCCTGATTTTTGCTGAAGACTCAATCATCAAGTGATTTGCCCTGATGGTATGTGAGTAATTTCTCTGCTTCTCTGCCCATTCAAAAAACCGAAACGACGACATTCCGGCATTTTCAAACCTCTTGAGGATGTTCTCCACTAATTCAGGAGAAACCCCAAGAGGGAGTGCCCGGTCTGTTTTCCTAAGTTTTTAACCAAGATATACACGTTACGGCAGAAGCTATGCTCTTAGTTCCTCGATTTTTGCATCAGGGAAAGCTGCATGAAGTGCTCCTAGAGCTATCCTTAACCTAATAAATCCTTAGATGCGATTTATCCTTGCACTAAGCCTGCTCAAAAACAGCATCAATGAATAAAGGTAGCAGCAAAATATGCATTACTGATAGTTAAATTTTTATGGATAATCAAATTTATGAAGAACTAAGAATGAACAATAAACAAAGAATAGTCAAAAAGATGCATCATATAATTTGTTTCTTCTAGATCAGAGAAGTGACCGAATAATAAGCAAGAAACTCAAATTCCACTCAAATATACCATTTAAGCCATTCAAATATAGCATTCACAAGCCAAGAAACTCAAATTCCACTCCCTTTAATGATTGAACTCCATTATCAGCTATAGTATGTGCTTTCCAAGTATCATGAAACAAAGTAACTAAGAATACGAAGAAACCAAACCCATCGTTAATTCAACAAATTAGCTATAGCAATAGCATGTGCTTTTCAAGTAATCAACGCAGGTCCTGGTTGAGCCTACTCCTACTGTTATCTTCTTCACCATCGAGGTGGAGCCTACTCATGCGGTGATCGATTTCTGTTGCCATGTTTCTCTGAGAGAAAGGGTGAGGCCTCTCCCTAGAGATTATCTGGTTGAGCCTGCTCCTGCTGTTATCTTCTACACGGACAATTTCTCGTTCTATAGACGCCGTGTTTCTCTTGGAGAAAGGGTCGGGCATTTCCGGTGCGAGGATCTGGTTCAGCCTACGGTGGAAGAAATCATCGATATAACGCTCGCTCAACGTTCCCCTGTGGTAATCGACTTCACGATCTGCACGCTCGGTTTCTGGGTCACTCGACGCCGTGTTTCTCTTGGAGAAAGGGTCGGGCATTTCCGGGGCGAGGATCTGGTTCAGCCTACGCCGGATGAAATCGTCGATATAACGCTCGCTCAACGTCCCCCTGCGGTAATCGACTTCACGATCTGCACGCTCGGTTTCTGGGTCCCTCGACGCCGTGTTTCTCTCGGAGAAAGGGTCGGGCATTTCCAGGGCGAGGATCTGGTTCAGCCTACGTCGGAAGAAATCGTCGATATAACGCTCGCTCAACGTTCCCCTGCGGTAATCGACTTCACGATCTGCACGCTCGGTTTCTGGGTCCCTCGACGCCGTGTTTCTCTTGGAGAAAGGGTCAGGCATTTCCGGGGCGAGGATCTGGTTCAGCCTACGCCGGATGAAATCGTCGATATAACGCTCGCTCAACGTCCCCTTGCGGTAATCGACTTCACGATCTGCACGCTCGGTTTCTGGGTCCCTCGACGCCGTGTTTCTCTTGGAGAAAGGGTCGGGCATTTCCAGGGCGAGGATCTGGTTCAGCCTACGCCGGAAGAAATCGTCGATATAACGCTCGCTCAACGTTCCCCTGCGGTAATCGACTTCACGATCTGCACGCTGGGTTTCTTGGTCCCTCGACGCCGTGTTTCTCTTGGAGAAAGGGTCGGGCATTTTCGGGGCGAGGATCTGGTTCAGCCTATGCCGGAAGAAATCGTCGATATAACGCTCGCTCAACGTTCCCCTGCGGTAATCGACTTCACGATCTGCACGCTCGGTTTCTGGGTCCCTGGACGGCATGTTTCTCTTTATGGTTCTGCTTCCAAAACCCTAACTACCTTTCGATCGATTTTACGATTTTCGGTAAAGAAAAACAAAAACAAAATAAGATGATACAGTTTAAACGCAAGAATAAAAACATATTATAGCTCAAAATGTATATGAACTCTAAAACCTAAATCTTCAGCTATAGGGAAAGTGCCAATGAATCTATCTTAGAGAACGACAGCATAGAAAATACCGTGTATTTTAACATTTAAAATACATCTCCATATCAGAAACTGAGAGATGATGATGATGATGATGGAGAAGCTCTGAGAGGTCGACGGCTCGACGAGGTTGACGAACGGTGGCGGCGCAGCGAAGTTGACGTACGCGATGGATTTGGGATTTCGCGGTTTAGGGATTTCACTTTTTAGGGATTGAACGTGGTGGATTTGCAATCACAAAGTTGAAGAAGCGAGCGAAAATCGCCTAAGATATAAGAACGTGGTGGATTTGCACAATTTAAGTCGAAACACATGGACAATCTCTTTTTAGGTAGCTTATGTAGGAAGTTATACCTAATTTAGTCCTTGAATTTTAAAAAAGGAAAATGTTACATTGTACGAAATCTAACCTACGAAAACGAAGAAAAACAAGTAACTTTCATCTATCACCCACGACCCCCGGATGTTGGGTAACCAAGGATACTGATATTCTGACATTTCTTTTAAAAAAATTCGTACTACATATCAGTGCTGTTTAAAAAATGTTTAATTTGGTCTCTTACTTTTTACATATGACAATTTAGTCCCCAAAATTTATAAAAGTGTGTCAATTTAGTCCTTCTGTCAACCACAGTTAGTTACAGAGCTGACGTGGCAGTTAAGTGCCAACATGTCAAATATCAGGGACCAAATTGACACACACAAAAATAATAAAAAAATTCCACATCAGCATGTCATGTCATTCAAATGTAGGAGACTAAATCGATACTAAGATATATAAGTCAGAGACCTAATTGATATTTAGTAATAAAAATCAAGGACCAAAGTGCTACTGTTTTTTTAGTCATATATGATATTGTTCCAATATTAAACCTTGTTTATGGTTCAATTTCTACATTCAACCCTAACACATTGAGGATGAAGCTCGTTCCAACCAACTCTAATTAATTCGGCAAGGCCTCCTAACCAACCACCTTCATTCATGGTCCCACCACCACCACTATCACCACCACCACTACCATCATCATACATGATGTCAATTCCAGAAATATTAATGATGCGATTCATTCCAACACCACGACTTCACCATATGCGTCCAAGGCAACCATGATAGTGTGGAGTCGTTATATTATTTTGCACTTTATGGTTTGGTTTTTTGGATAGTGTTTCATGTAACATCCCTAGTTCGGTTAATTTCAATTTACGAAATTAACTAGCGATTTATTATTTGAGTAAATAATAAGCCGAGTCATGGATACGTTGTTGTCGCGAAAGCAATATTAAATTGCTAGATTATATGATTTATGTGAATTATTGATCGAATTATATGAATGATTGTGTGATTGTTTGGGTAGAAAATAAGTTGAAGAAGGAATTAGTAAGACAAGGGTATTATGGTCATTTCACCACCTTTTAACCTTCAGCTCATTTAAGACTTCCACTCACACCCATAAAAACACAGCACACCCACACAATTGAGAAGAAAATCAGTTTTGGAAGAAAGAAGAGAGAGAGAGAGAGAGAGTGAGGGAGAAGAAGAAGAGGAGATACAAACCAATGATGCATGTGTGAGTTTTTCAGCCACTACACATAGACACCAAGATCATTAGCTATTTCTTCCTCTATCCCATTCCACCATTTGTGAGTTTCAAGCTCAAAGTTGACAAAAAAGTGAAGTTTCTAGCATTTCATGTTGTAGTTGAAGCTTGGGGTAGTTGCTAGTCAAACTTCTATTAAACTTAAATGTATTTACCATTTTTACCCTTGTCTGGTTAGTTAATCTGGCTGTTTTATTGAGTTAGGTAGATAACAATTAGTTAGTTAGTTCTCAACTTCTTTCTGTTTTTACAATTAGACAGTTTTGTTAAGAGCTTTCAACTCAATTAGTTTTGTACATATACTGTTGTATTCCTCCAGAGAAATCAATGAATCATTTTTTCTGAATTCTTAGTTTAACATAGTATCAGTTGAGGAATTCATCTTCTTCCGCTCTCTGAAACTCAGCGACTCTATCTTCGATGAACGTTCTTGATCTTCAATTCGTGTTCAAAACTTCTACGATTCCTTCAAATTCTTCCTCGATTGTGTGATTCCACTCACAATCATTGCTTTTCCCCAATTTTTCTTATGCAATTCTAGCTCAATTGCTCCTTTCACTGTTCTTCCATGGCGGACCCTAAGGACACTCAAGAACATGTTTCAGACCCTAAGGCCTCGTTCTTGTTACTCAAACCCTAACCGGTGACAATTACAACTCTTGGTATCGTTCCATGCGATTCATACTCAAAGGCAAGAACAAATTTGGTTATGTTGACGGATCTTTTCCGGTCCCCATCCGAAAGATAGCGACTCCAAATTTCAGGTTACGTGGAATCGCAACGACAACATTGTTTGCTCATGGCTTCTCAATGCCGTTTCTAAGGAGATCGTCACCTCCACCATTCATGCTACCTCTGCTTCTGAGATTTGGAATGATCTCAAGAATCGCTTTCAGCAAGTCAATGGCCCGCGCATTTACCAGCTTCGCAAGGATCTCAATGATCTTTCTCAAGGTAATTCCTCTGCCACTCAATACTACACCAAGATGAAGTCTCTTTGGGAGGAATTACAACAATTCAAAGCTGAAAGCACTTGTAGCTGCGGAGGTGTTAAGCCTCTTCTTGAGGACAATGATCGTGAATATGTCATGTTGTTCCTCATGGGATTATCTGATGGATTCTCTCACGTTCGTGGCCAAATTCTGACCATGGATCCTATTTCACCTATTTCCAAGGTCTTCTCCCTTGTTTTACAAGATGAAAAGCATCGTGAAATTGGTGACACCTCCTAGAACAATTCTGTAGAATCTCAGATTGCTTTTGCTGTTAAAGCATATCAGGCAAAACATCCTGCCAAGATTGGTTCTGCCAAGAAGAATCGTCCAATGTGCACTCATTGAGGCCTCCAAGGTCATACCATTGACAAATGCTACAAGTTCCATGGTTATCCTCCTGGATATGTGATAACTCTATTTTATATAGAGTTATATACGTTTTCAAATCTAAATTATTGTAAAGAACTCAGTAAATTTATAACTTCAAATAAAGGAAAACAGAAGAAAAACAACATCTTTAATTTAGGAACTCATCATCATTGATTATCATGATTTGTGGCATTTTATGTGTTGTTCAATTGCTGCAGCAATCATTGCACCTACAATAGGTCAAGTAACTATTGCACCTGCAATATAGGAAACAGAAGTTCTGAAGAAAGCAGATACATTGCACCTGCAATGATGCTAACAACCATTGCACCTGCAATGTGCCCAGATGACAATGCACCAGCATTGCACCAGCAATCATTGCACCTGCAATGACCACAACACAGAATGCTCCTGTACTATGATGATGACGTCAGCATGCCAAGTTGCAAGTGCAAGTGGATGGTTGCAGCGTCAAGTTCAGACCCCTTGGACAACAAGTTGTAACTTTTTGAGTACACTTGTCCACACATCATTGGACCACTCTTCAATCTTGCTTTTTGAAGACAAGGGAAAAAGGGAACCCTAAATTCAGCTTGGTGACCAAGGCAAAACACTTTTTGAAGCCTATAAATACATCCTCTCTTCTCCATTCAAAAATACATCTTAGAATATCACTAGTTATTATATTCTCTCCATCTCCATAGTTTAGTAAGTAGTTTCATTATATTTTTAGAGTTAGAGGTACTCAACAAAGCTTGAAAAGAAGGAAAGTAAGTGACAACTTCTTCCTTCTCTTCTCGTGGAGCTCTTGTTGGTGTTTTCCATTGTTGAGAAGTGTTCTCCTCAACATAAGCTAGGTAGAAAATGCAAAGGATTTTCATGTGTGTAATTCCTATCTCATCTTATTTCCTTTGTATTTTCCTTCTTATAAACATGTCTCATTCTGTTTATATGTGCCTATTTATGTTAAGCATGAACTAAACTCTTTATGGTTGGAATACCTTAACTTTGTAATGAAACTTTGATTAGTTATTATGTTATATTGATGTTCTTGCAATTTGATTCTTGTGCTATAATTCTTTCAAACTTATTTTAAGATTGATCACTTAGAATAAGTAGGGTCATAAATACAGAAATGGTTTGTGAATTGAACTCAAGAACTAATATGGATAAGTGTTTTAATAAGAGGAAACTTTGTTAAAACCATGCTAAGACTTAGACATAAGATAGCATAGTCCATAGGGTGAATCTGTAAGGGTTTAAAAGACAAGGGTGAACTTATTTAGGGCTTAGACATAAGACTTATAACGAAACCCTGAAGGTAGTTGCAGAAATGCACAAGTCATTTTATTACAGCATTCATTGCAGGTGCAATCATTGCATAAGCAATGATTGCAGGTGCAATCATTGCAGGAGCAATGCTTGCATGAGCATCATACGTAACATAATGCTTTCAAAGTGAATTTACTTAGGAAAGGGTATTTCAACTATCTCTCTCAATTGAAACACAACATCTTTTATTTGCTTTAATTTGCATTCTGTTTGCATACACCATCCTCACATTAACTTTATTTTATTTTACTTTCCTTTTATCACTAGCATTACTATTATTTTAAACTCTTTAAAATTAATCCAATCCCTGTGGGTACGATCTCTACTTATCAGTATATTACTTGTTTTTAGACTGTGTATACTTGCACATCCTTTTCACACAACAATATGGCAGGAGCAAACAAGGAACCAGTGGTGCTACCAATCAAGTTGCAGCAACCACAAAATATGCTTCTTCTAACTCTGGATTCACCAATGAACAATGCAAGATGTTAATGGCTCTCCTCTCCAATCAGATGACACAAGTTGCTATTCCTGAAGCTGACAATGCTGCCAACACCTCAAATGATGTATTCAATGTTTGCTTGAATACTAATTCAGTCAATTATTTGAAATTATCCTTTGGAATTCATTTTTGGATTATTGATACGGGAGCCACCTGTCATATTGCATATACCTTAGACAATTTCATTTCCATTAGGGTTGCACACAACTTTTTTGCCACCTTACCAAATAAAACTGTGATTCAAGTACATCTTGTAGGTATAGACTTCTATACATTCCTAGTTTCCATGCAAATTTACTATCAGTTGGTTCACTTCTCACCACTTAAACATATCAATGTTTTTAATTGATAATAAATTCTTCATGCAGGATCTCAAGCAAATGAAGTTGATTGGGAAAGGTGAGCTAGTTAAAGGACTTTACCTATTTCAAGCTCATCAATCTGCACTTCCAATCAATGAATTTTGTTCCACAGATAAGCACATTCCTCTCCTTCCACATTCCACACCTTTGTCAAACAATGTCTCTTTTAATAATTGTAAATCTGTTTCTCACCAACAAAATTACAATTTATGGCTTGCTCGTTTAGGCCATTTGTCTAGTGACTGTTTACTGTGTCTTAGTAAGTCTCTAGGATTACATTTTTCACATTCTAGTGTATCTCATTCATGTACCATTTGTCCTTTATCAAAGCAGAAGAGATTGCCTTTTCATTCATTCAATAATATGTCTGATTCTTTGTTTAGCCTCATACATTGTGACATTTGGGGGCCCTATCATGTTTCTACTCATGATCACAATAGATTTTTTCTAACAAATTGTGGATGATTATTCTCGTTTTACTTGGATATATCTACTGAAACATAAATTTGATGCCTCTGCTTATATTAAACAGTTTTTTTGTTTTGTTGAGACACAATTTCATACTGTTATTAAAGCTGTCAGAACAGATAATGCCAAAGAATTGGCTCTCACTGAGTTCTTAGCTTCCAAAGGCACATTGCATCAATTCAGTTGTGTGGAGAGACCACAACAAAATTCTTTGGTTGAAAGGAAACATCAGCATCTTCTTAATGTCACAAGAGCCTTGTACTTCCAATCTAGGGCACCTATTTCTTTTTGGGGAGAATGTCTCAAGACAGCTGTGCTTCTCATCAATAGAACTCCATCTAAACTCTTAAAAGGCCAATCACCATATCACCTACTTTTCTCCAAAGAACCAGACTTAGCATCACTTAAAGTTTTTGGATGTCTAGCTTATGCCTCCACCTTACCATCCAAGAGAGATAAGCTTACTCCTCGTGCCATTCCTTCAGTTTTCGTTGGCTATTCTATAGGGTATAAGGGCTACAAGCTCTACAACCTCCAATCTAGGACATTTTTTGTATCAAGAGATGTGGTGTTCCATGAGACCACATTTCCCTTTCACAACATTGATACTAAAGCACCACCCATTGACCCTTTTCCAGATACTGTTTTACCCTTCACCTGCAGTTCCCTCTTCTACTACAACTGAATTTAGAAGAACCTCTAGGGTCTCTCATCCACCATCCTATCTCAAAAACTATCATTGTAACACTGTATGGTCTTACCCCATTGAGAAGTACATATCACATGAGAAACTTTCTCCCTCATATGCCTCATTCATTAATCAAATTTCTAAGTTTTATGAACCACAGTTCTACCACCAAGCTGCAAAACTGCCTGAGTGGCAGCAAGCGATGAGGTCTGAGTTGGATGCCTTAGAGCTCAATAACACATGGTCCCTTGTTCCTCTTCCACAAGGCAAGCATATAATTCGTTGTAGGTGGGTTTACAAGGTAAAAACTAATGCTGATGGCACCTTGGACAAGCACAAAGCAAGGCTTGTGGCCAAGGGCTATACTCAACAAGCAAGTGTGGACTTCATGGATACTTTTTCTCCAGTGGCCAAACTCACTACTGTGAGGGTTCTGCTCTCCATTGCTGCTGTTAAGGGTTGGCACTTGTTGTAACTTGACATCAACATTGCCTTTTTGAATGGAGACCTGTTTGAGGAGGTATATATGGACCCTCCACCTGGGTACACTTCTGATCAACTTGTGTGCAAGTTGAATAAATCAATCTATGGTTTAAGGCAAGCCTCCAGACAGCGGTTCACCAAATTTACGCAGGCTCTTACTGGTTGTGGTTTTGTGCAGTCAAAAAATGACTATAGCCTCTTCACTACAGGTTCTGGTTCTCATTGTGGCCATTTTAGTGTATGTGGATGATATAGTCATAGCTGGACCATCTCTTGACATGATTCAACAGGTTCAAAAGAAATTACAATCTCTGTTTAAATTGAAGATATTAGGTTCTCTCAGGTATATCCTAGGACTTGAGATAGCCAAAGCACATGATGGGATCTCTCTCACACAAAGAAAGTATACATTGTCCTTGCTTAGTGACACTGGTTTCATTGATAGTAAACCAACAGCTCTCCCTATGGATCCAAATCTCAAGCTCAGTGCCACTGATGGTGATCCTCTGCCTGAAGCTTCTCAGTATAGAAGGCTTATAGCTAGGCAGGCTTCTATATCTCACCATTTCTCGTCCAGATATCAGCTTTGCTGTAAACAAATTAAGTCAGTTCATGTCCAAACCCACTGTTACACATCTCAGTGATGTGCACCATCTATTGAGATACTTGAAAGGTACCCCAGGAACTGGTCTGTTTTTCTCTGGTACATCTGCTTTGGCCCTCAAAGCTTATGCTGATTCTGATTGGGGGAGTTGTCCTGGCACCAGGAGGAGTACCGCTGGATATTGTGTGTTCATTGGAGATTCCTTAATCTCTTGGAAATCCAAGAAACAACAGGTTGTTTCCCGTTCATCTGCTGAGGCAAAATATAGATCATTGGCAAGTGTAGCTAGTGAGCTACAATGGCTCACATCCTTGTTCAAAGACTTTGAGATCAACATTGGTCCTGCTATGGTGTTCTCTGATAGCCAATCAGCTATTCACTTGGCCTCAAATCCTTCCTTCCATGAGAGGTCCAAACACATTGAAATAGACCGCCACTTCATTAGGGAAAAAGTACTTTCTGGTGTGATCAAACTGGTGCATGTCAAGTCTCAGCATTAACTTGCTGATATCCTAACAAAACCTGTTGCTCACCCTTATTTTATGACTTATTATCCAAGTTGGGTCTTCATAGCATCTACCTTCCAACTTGAGGGGGGTATTAAACTTAAATGTATTTACCATTTTTGCCTTTATCTGGTTAGTTAATTTGGCTGTTTTATTGAGTTAGTTAGATAACAATTTGTTAGTTAGTTAGTTCTCAACTTCTTTCTGTTTTTACAGTTAGACAGTTTTGTTAAGAGCTTTCAGCTCAATTAGTTTTGTACATATATTGTTGTATTCCTTCAGAGAAATCAATGAATCATTTTTTGAGTTTCTCCTTTGTTAAATTCTTAGTTTAACAACTTCAGAAGCTCAATTTTGAATTTAAGTACATTTGGGTGGAGTTCAGTATCCGGTTTCGTTTTGGGTTAGGCCTTGAAGCGGTTTCGAGTTCGTTGGAGCGTAGGAGTTGATTTTAGGGACCGTTCGAGTAGTGGAGTTGATGTGAACTCCGTGGAGTTGTTGTTATTTGTGATTTTCATCACAAGAGGTGAGTTTTACTCATGTTTATGAACTGATATGTATTTTGTGCTTGTTTTAATTTGATGGTTGCTGAAAATTAAAAGAATTGATGATAAAATTTTATTGTTGAAATTTTATGGATATATGTGTTCAGTATTTTGGATGTTGCGTGAATTCTGGTAATCACAAAATTCTGTGTCCTATATTTTTGACAACTAGACTTAAAGTTATTCAATTTGGCACTGGTTTCATCAAAATTGGAGTTGTATAGCTCAATATATAGGTTTCACAAGTTAGGGTAATATTCTGGAAGCATTCTGGACATAGGTTCTGTCTTTTTGAAACTGGGAATGTTTTGTTTATCCAAAAATTATGGGGCTTATTTTGTTAGAAACTAGACTTAATGATGGTCACTCTGGCACTAGATTGGTTGAATTTGGATCTGTGTAGCTCAAATCATGAGTATCCCAAGTTAGGTCAAATTTCTGAAGTTAAACTGAGTATAGGTTCAGTGTTTTTGGGTATTGTGGTTTCAACTGAACTCATTTTTTAACGATTCTTATTTATTTGAAAACTAGACACAATTTTCTATGATTTAGGCTCAAGTTTCATGTTAATTGGTTGAGTGTTGGTCATTTTGGAAGTGTTAGAATTTAGGAGACAGATTCAGTCCAACATAGTAACCATTCAGACTATTTTTGAAAACCGTACTAATTGGCTCATTATTTTTCAAAACTAAAACTTTATTCAGAAACTAGACCCTCTTAGGTTTCCAACAAGTGGTCGTTTGTTTAAATCCGATGTCGTTTGATATTTTAACTAATTCACCGAAAAAGACGTATAATTGTAGAAAACTCTGTACATGTGTTGTATGTGAAAGTATTTGATTGTTCCATTTTGAATCTTGCAATGTATTGGTTGTATGATGTTTGTTTTGGATTATTGTTTGGAATGTATTTTTGGATTGGCATTATCCTAATTAGATTGATTGTGTAAATACAGTTAGTACACGTGAGAGGACATGTAGTTTTGGAAATAAAACGAACTATATGTTCAATTTTAGAATGTATGACTAACATAGGATGATTTTTATTCATCTAAGACTGTTTATGGTTTACGATATATAAATTATATCGAGTCGAGGTGATGACCTCCAGAGGTTAGCATACTAAGCGAGCGAAGTCATGAGCCCTTAGCCTAGGCCTTCAGATGATTATTTCAATTGCCATTAGGGAAAGTACTATTGGCCAGTGGGGTTCACCGATAAATTGTCGATTATTGTAGTCGGTGTAGTGCTAAAAGATGTTAAGGAAGAATTTATCGGTAGTTGTCATTTACTATAGTCGGTATTAGTATGATCAAAGAAGTTTATAATTCATTAACTGTATTACCAGTAAAAGAAAAGTAGGCGTGCTTAGGTGGAGAGGAAACTCTTGATGCCATTGACCAATTCAGAAAATAATTGGGTACGTCGTAATTAATTATATTGTAAGAAAAAAGATTCATAAGTGAATCGAGAGTGTAGTTAGGGGTTACGGTAAAACTCACTGAGATATGTATGTCACCCTTTTATATGTTGTTGTTTTAAACACGGAAAAAGGAAAGCAAAGAGGCACGAGTAGGTGATGTGCTCAAGAAGATGAATAAAGACTAGTTCTTATGTTATGTTATGATTTCCCTAGTCTCTGTATCCCGATATCATGATTTGTTGTTTATTGACAGTTGATATCGTTTCCGCTACTTCCGTATTTAAAATATTGAACACTAGGTGTTATTATAAGATCAATAATTGTATTTAAGTTTTAAAATACGTTTTTTTAAAAGAATGAGACTTATGTGACTCAATTCTGAGTTTTTAATTAAAAGTTTAGACGTGTTCAATTTCGTAAGCAGGAAGTTATCTCTGATGTATGCTAAATTGTACGTTTTAGTATTTCTAATTGTTAGAGATACAAGGGTGTTACATTTCACATAACCATTAATTATGCATTATAGTTTAGTTTTTTGGATTTAGTGTTTCACGTAATGAATTTATGTAATTGCAATTTGTGTTGTTTATTTTGAAAGTTTATGTAATGCACATTATTATGGATCATTCTGTACTCAATTTGAAGTTGTCTTTTTAATGTAATATATGCAGGGTTGAATGTAGAAATATAACCATAAACATGGTATAATATTGAAACAATATCATATATGACTAAATAATATAGTAGCACTTTGGTCCTTTATTTTTATTACTAAATATCAATTAGGTCCCTGACTTATATAGTAGCATTCTTCGTATTCTTTTTTATGGAGTGTTCTATGTAATCCCGAGTAAAAATGATTGTTGAATGTAGCATAATGTTATAATTTAACTCTTCTCCTTTTATAGTTGATATTTTTTGTTGAGTGAAGTTGCACCTAGCCTAATGAAACCGTTTATTAATTTAACTCTCTAACATCCTTCATGAGTTGATTCCTGCATCAAAGGTTTTGTTGGGGAAAACAACATAGAGAAATAAAATGAGCACAATTGAAACATAAGAATTTAACATAGAAAACTCCAAAACTATAGAAAAACCACGAACCATTGTCTAATGAGAACCAGAGAATAACACTATGTGAAAGTTGTTACAACACACAGACCTCTCTCAAACACACCATGGCCCAGTACACCGACACCCTCCAAAGAAAATATTTAACTACATCTCACAACACTTTAAAACAATAGTATAAGAGAGAAAAATAAAGTCAAATACAAGTTTAAGGTGTTTTTGACGGGTGCATTTTGTAAGAAGAACTTGGGCCCATTATATAGCATTGGTCTCCCTCTTCCTTCATAAAACTAAGTAATGTGAGACTTTTTCAAGATGCTTAAATATTCCAATCAACTCCAACAATCTCCACCTAGATTGTACTTGATACAAGAGACATCTTCCACTTTCATTGTCTACACCGACAATCATAGTTCAAAAGAACTATCATACTCCACCATAGAGAGTATACTTCACTTGAAGCTAACCACTTCAAGAATTTCTCCATTTTGAAAAGCTATCGACATAACTTCTTCAAAATGCTCAATTTCCAATCAACTCCAACAATCTTCAACTTGATTGTAATTGATACACGACACATCTTCTGTTTTTATTGTCTACACCGACCAGAACTATCATACTCCACCAAAAAGAGCACATGAAGCTAAACCACTTCAAGAATTTCTTCTTTCGGCACATGTCAAAAAACCTGTAGAAAAATTATGGTGCAATTTCCCTATTTCACTTTTCATCAAGTTTCATCTGCCATCGACATTCATTTTCACCACGCACCTTGCACAACTGTGAAATTTGCCCTGTGCGTAATTATGGACTCACAAATAGAACATATTGTTTAACTTAAGGTTTAAATAGCTTTTACCTCCTTGCAAATATCACAAGAATCCATATACCCCCTGCAAAAAAAAGTTTTAAAATGAACATTGCAAAATTCAAAACGTTTCTAGTTAGGTCCCTGCTCTTAGTTTTTCTTAACAACGTTAACTTAAACTGAGCTGGATGTCCACGTTGGCATAACACGTGGCTAATTAGGGCTTATATCATCATCAGCAACATCATTCATTCATCTGAAACTCTTATTCTCACTGAAACTCGCTAATAATTATATTGATGAATGAGGCAAGTTTCAGTGAGAATAAGAGTTACAGATGAATGAATGATGTTGATGATGATGATATAAGTCCTAATTAGCCACGTGTTATGCCAACGTGGACATCCAGCTCAGTTTAAGTTAACGTTGTTAAGAAAAACTAAGAGTAGGGACCTAACTAGAAACGTTTTGAATTTTGCAAGGTTCATTTTAAAACTTTTTTTTTGCATGGGGATATATGGATTCTTGTGATATTTGCAGAAGGGTAAAAGCTATTTAAGCCTTAACTTAATGATAAACTCCAATTTAGTGCATTTTTAGATACACTTTTAGATCACTTTTATAGCAATTATTAGTACTTATATAAATCATTGGCTTAAATTTGCTTTTTATTTTGCAGAAATAAAAATAGTATAAAAAGGAATAATATTCCAAATTAGAGCTATATATATATATATATATATATATATATATATATATATATATATATATATATATATATATATCTTGCCTTACAAGGGAGGCGCTGGATAAAAGAGAAGAGTAGGAAAGGGCATGGCCCAATTGCAATTGGATTGAAAAAGCCCAAGGCCAAGTTGAAATACACGGATGAATTAAGAGAAAAGAAAGGAAGCTTTGTGTGTTGAATTATAAAAGAGGAAAGGGATTGCCGTGAAGAGAAAGAAAGGCAGCTCACGTGATCACCAAGAGATTTTGCACAAAACCCTAGGAAAGTAATATAAAAGGAAGATAGCACAACAATAAACGGGGCTGGACAAAAAGAATTGAGACGGCTGAGAATTTAGAGAGAGAAGAAGCACTACTGACGCACCAGACGCTAACAACAGTACTTTGGGAGTTTCCGGTACCCCTTCTTGACATCGTGAGAGAGCTTTGGAGCAGAATACAGAGACTGAATACAGGATCAGAATTTACTCAATCTCCGGGTTATTTTCATATTCTGTAATTCATGACTTTTAATTTTAATCCAATGTTCTTGAACATTATGGATAGCTAAATCCTCTTCTAGGGTCTTAGGTGGATCTTGCTTGATTAGAGACCTTTTTATGTTTTAATTTATATTTTGAATTCCCAATTTTTATTTCAATTAATATTATCCTATTGCTTTATTACATAATTAGGACTGACAACCCTTTGCATGTTTATAATCAATTAGTTGATTAGCGACCGTACTACAACTAGTTGGTGGACCTATAGGATAATTGAGACTATAATTAATGAATGACCAAACTTTAATTTAGTCTTCCAATCATTCAACCTTTTTGTACTTCATGCTTTTCTTAAATTTAAATTCTAGCATGACCAAACTAGGATTAATTTAGGGAAAAGAATATTAATCACGAATGACCAAACGGATTAATAGGTTTAGTAAAGGGATTGGTAATTGAATAAAATAAGGGAATTCAGGTAGAATTAGACATAGAGGAATCGAAACTAGCAAGTGAAACCGAGACCCTAGGCTTCTCTCCATTGATCGAACTTTACAATTCTAATTCTTGCTATTCACTTCGTCTTATTTTAGTTTCAACAATCACCAACATTCGTTAGTCTAAATAATAATTAATCTTAAGTAGTTTGGTGCTTATTAATTAATCCCTGTGGAGACGATATTTTTTATACTACTTCTGCAAGAGAGTACACTTGCTCTCAAGTGTGTTTTTGACGCAACAAGTTTTTGGCGCCGTTGCCGGGGATTAATTTAATAATATTAAACGAAAAAGATTTTTTATTGCTTTAGACATTTATTTTATTTCTTGTTTTAATTTAATAATAATAAAAAAAATTACATTTAGTTTAATTTTAGTTGTTAGTTTTTTATTATTATTATTATTACTCGTGCATGCTCACCCGCTCCCAGGAGCCTATTTTGGTTTTTGATCCAGAAATTGAAAGAACTGCTCGAAGAATAAGAAAAGAGACAAGAGTGATGGCTGCCAATCCGAGAAGAACTCTTCGGGACTACTTTACTCCAACAGCAAATATCACTACAAGCATAGTCAATCCACCTATGCAAGCTACTAATTTTGAGCTCAAACCAAGCTTAATTCAAATGGTTCAAAATTCGACTATGTTCAGAGGTACACCAACAGAAGACCCGCACACCCATCTTAGAAACTTCTTGAGGGTGGCAGACTCAGTAATTTGCAATGGCGTCCCTCCCGATGCCATTAGAGTAAGATTGTTTCCATGGTCATTGGCTGACAAGGCATCTGCTTGGCTAGACTCTCAACCTGCTGAGTCCATTACCACTTGGGACCAACTGAAGCAGAAATTCTTGACCAAATATTTTCCTCCAGGTAAGACTACTAAGATTCGAGGTGCAATAATCAACTTTGCTCAACTTGAGCAAGAATCTTTACATGAAGCTTGGGAAAGATTTCAAGACTTACTCCGAAGTTGTCCACATCATGGATTTGAGAAGTGGCAATTGCTTGAATATTTTTGCAACGGATTATTAATAGGGGAATTATTAATATGGCTTGCGGGGGCTCTCTAATGAACGGAGAACCTGCGACAGTATATGATTTAATTGCAGAGATAGCGGCCGATAATGCCCAATGGGAAACTAGTGACAGACACATTAAAAAATCAGCTGGGATGTACAAGGTTGACGATGACACTAGTGTTAATATAAAGCTAGAAGCTCTCTCTAAACAGGTTCAATCTTTGATGAAGGTACAAGCTCAATCTACTCCCATAGTTACCTCCACTAGTGACATCACAAATAATATCTGGGGAGGCCTAGCTGAAGAAGTCAACTATCTTGGTCAGAAGAAAAGTGAGTTAAGGCCTGGTATGCAAGATTCTTTAGTTAGATACATGGAAAAGGTTGGACATCTGTGCATGGGTGTTTTAGCCAATTACATGGACAGGACTGATGACAGGTTACAATCTATTGAAGATCTGATAAAAGCACAGGGCCGGCCCGCAACTTCAACTGAAGAGGCCAATTATGTTCAAAATTCCAACCGGAGCCAGAATGACCCTTATTCAAACACTTACAATCCAGGTTGGAGAAATCACCCGAATTTCTCATGGGGAGGACAACAAAAGGGGCAAAACTCAAACTCCTATAAGCCTCCACATGTGCAAAGGCAAGAGGAGAAGAAGTTGGATACCAATGATGGGTTGGCAAGGTTTATGGAGCAGACAAATGGAAAATTTGAAACATTGGAGAAGAAATTTGGAAGCTTGGAGGGCCAAATTGGAGCCATGAACAATGAATTTGGAAGCTTGAAGGGTCAAATCTCAAATCTCGTTACTGTGTTGTCTCAAAGGCCTCAAGGTTCACTACCTACCCAAACTGAGCCTAATCCAAGAAATGAGCATTGTAAGGCTGTCACTCTTAGGAGTGGCAAGGAGCTGGTTCGAGAAAACAATCAAGATGGGCTGGCGCCCGAGAAAGAAATACAAGCTCCTACTAAGGGGAGCACTTCTGAGAAAAGCAAAAAGGAAAGGGAAGAATATGAGCAAGTAAAGGTAAATGTTCCTTATCCTCAAAGACTTAAAAGTGAGCAACATGATAAGCAATTTGCTAAATTTCTTGAAATATTTAGAAAATTGCATATCAACATTCCTTTTGCTGAAGCTATTGCTCAAATGCCTAAATATGCCAAATTTTTAAAAGAAATTATTTCCAATAAGAGGAAGTTAGAAGGCTTTGAGACAGTTAGGCTTAATGAGGAATGTTCTGCTATAGTTCTAAAAAAGTTACCACCTAAGCTTAAAGATCCAGGTAGTTTTACTATCCCTTGTACAATTGGTAACTCTCATTTTGAAAAGGCTTTATGTGATTTAGGAGCAAGTATAAATTTGATGCCTTTTACTGTTTTTAGAAAGCTTGGTTTGCAGGAACCCCATCCTACTAACATCACTTTGCACCTAGCTGATAGATCCATTGCCCACCCCCGTGGAGTGGTGGAAGATGTTTTAGTTAAAGTTGATAAGTTTATTTTCCCTGCTGATTTTGTTGTTTTGGATATGGAAGAAGATGAGGAAGTCCCAATTATTTTGGGGCGCCCTTTCTTAGCTACAGGTAAAAGTTTAATTGATGTACAACAGGGAAAATTGACTTTGAGACTTGGAGATGAGGAAGTTGTATTTCAAGTTTTGAACTCATTAAAAAATCCCTCATCATTTGCTTCTTGTAATTTTATTCAAGCTAAGGATATTAATGATGTGGTTACCTCTGAAAGTTTTGATGATTTTAGAATTCAAGACCCTCTAGAAAAAGTACTTACTGTGCAGGGACTTGGCATATTACAGGGTGGTGAGGAAGAAGAGTTTTTAATGTTTTTGCAGGCTCACCACCCTCAGAAAAATTGGAGTAATCATAGATTTGAGGAATTGGAATGGGGTGATACTCCAAATCCGAAACCTTCAATTGAAGAGGCTCCTGAGCTTGAATTAAAGCCTCTTCCTTCAAATGTAAAATATGCTTTCTTGCAACCCCCTTCCTCTTTGCCCGTGATTATTTCTGCAGATTTGACAGACACCATGGAGGATAAGCTTTTGAGGGTGTTAAGGGCCAACAAAGAGGCCTTTGGATGGTCGATTCATGATATAAAAGGCATTACCCCCTCAATTTGCACTCACAAGATTTATATGGAGGATGATTATCAACCTCAGGCACTACCTCAACGCCGCCTCAATCCTAACATGAAAGAGGTAGTTAAAAAGGAAGTGATTAAGCTTCTTGATGCAGGTATCATCTATCCTATCTCTGATAGTAAGTGGGTAAGTCCTGTTCAATGTGTTCCTAAAAAGGGAGGTACTACTGTAATGGAAAATGATAAAAATGAATTAATTGCAGTTAGGAAAACTACCAGATGGCGTATGTGTATTGATTATAGAAAATTAAATGATGCCACCCGGAAAGATCACTTCCCCCTCCCCTTTATTGATCAAATGCTTGAGAGAGTGGCAGGTCATAATTATTATTGTTGTTTGGATGGATATTCCGGCTATTTGCAAATACCAGTGGCTTCCGAAGATCAAGAAAAAACTACTTTTACTTGCCCATATGGAACATTTGCATATAAAAGGATGCCATTCGGTTTATGTAATGCCCCTGCCACTTTCCAAAGATGCATGATGGCTATTTTCTCTGATTTGGTTGAAAAATGCATTGAAATATTCATGGATGATTTTACTGTTTTTGGACCCTCTTATGAGGATTGTTTACATAACTTGAATTCAGTGTTGCAAAGATGCAGGGATACTAATTTAGTGCTCAATTGGGAGAAATGTCAGTTTATGGTGCAAGATTGCATTATTTTGGGACACAAGGTGTCTACTAAAGACATTGAAGTTGATCCCGCAAAGGTTGAGGTAATTGCAAAGTTGCCCCCACCCAATTCTGTTAAGGGGGTTCGTAGTTTTCTAGGCCATGCTGGCTTCTATAGGCGGTTTATTAAAGACTTCTCAAAAATTGCAAAGCCTATGACTGACCTCTTGGTTAAGGAGGCCACTTTTGATTTTTCTGATGCTTGTTTGAATGCTTTTAATTGTTTAAAGGAAAAACTAATTAGTGCCCCTGTTGTTGTTGCCCCCGATTGGTCGCTTCCCTTTGAAATTATGTGTGATGCTAGTGATACTGCTGTGGGGGCTGTTTTGGGGCAAAGAAAGAATAAGGTATTCTATACCATTTACTACGCTAGTCGCACTCTTGATGATGCTCAAAGAAATTATACTACCACAGAGAAAGAGTTGCTAGCTGTAGTATTTGCATTTGATAAGTTCCGTCATTATCTTGTTCTTTCTAAAGTTATTGTTTATACTAATCATGCTGCTATTAGATATTTGCTTGGAAAACAGGATGCAAAACCCAGGTTAATCAGGTGGATTTTGTTGCTACAAGAGTTTGACTTGGAGATTAGAGACAAGAAAGGCTCAGAGAACTTCGTAGCTGATCACCTCTCAAGGCTCGACCATAGTGTGATGCAGGCCTCAAATGATGGGGAGATCAAAGAGGTTTTCCCTGATGAGAGACTTTTAGCTATTTCTACTATTCCTTGGTTCGCGGACATCGTCAACTACTTGGTGGGTAAGGTTGTTCCCTCTGATTTTTCCTTTCAGCAAAAGAAGAAATTAATTTCTGATGCTAGACACTACTTGTGGGATGACCCTTACCTATTTAAAGTTTGTGGAGATAAGGTAATTAGGCGTTGTGTGCCTATGGACGAGGTAACTTCTATCCTTGAGCATTGTCATTCTAAAGAGGTAGGTGGCCACTTTGGCCCAAATAGAACTGCATATAAAGTCTTACAATGTGGTCTTTATTGGCCTACTATATTTATAGATGCTCATGATTTTGTGAAAGCTTGTGACAGTTGTCAAAGGAGTGGCAACATTTCTAGGCGTCAAGAGATGCCATTAAATAACATTTTGGTTTGTGAGATATTTGATGTATGGGGTATTGACTTTATGGGGCCCTTCCCTAAATCTTTTTCAAATCAATATATTCTTGTTGCTGTAGATTATGTGTCTAAGTGGGTTGAAGCTGTGGCTTTACCCACTAATGATGCTCGGGTGGTGGTGAAATTTTTAAAGAAAAATATTTTTTCCAGATTTGGCACTCCCCGAGCCATTATTAGTGATGGTGGCACTCATTTCTGTAATAAACAATTTGAAAATCTTTTGAGCAAATATGGTGTCACTCATAAGGTAGCAACTCCTTACCACCCACAAACTAGTGGACAAGTTGAAATTTCAAACCGAGAGCTGAAAAGGATTTTAGAGAAGACAGTTAGTGCATCAAGAAAAGATTGGTCTTTGAAACTTGATGATGCACTATGGGCCTATAGAACTGCTTTTAAAACCCCCATTGGGATGTCTCCTTACCGCCTTGTTTTTGGAAAGGCATGTCATTTACCTGTTGAATTAGAGCATAAAGCACTTTGGGCTTTAAAATTTCTAAACTTTGATGCTCAGCTTACAGGTGAAAATAGGTTGCTGCAGCTCGATGAATTGGATGAGCTCCGTCTGGGAGCTTATGAGAATGCCAAGTTATATAAGGAGCGGACTAAAAAGTGGCATGATAAGCGCATCCAGCAGCGTGAATTTCATGTTGGTGAGAAAGTTTTAATTTATAACTCACGTTTGCGTCTTTTTCCAGGAAAGTTGCGCTCAAGGTGGTATGGACCCTACACTGTTACTCAAGTTTTTCCTTATGGAGTTCTTGAGGTATCTCATGAAGATGGTGCCACTTTTAAAGTCAATGGTCAGCGTGTGAAGCATTTTGAGGAAGGGTTACTCCAAGTGAGCTATGTCACTGCCCTCAAGGATTGACCCTACTACCGTCAAGCTCGGGACATTAAACAAGCGCTTCGCAGGAGGCAACCTGTGTTTTATTTCCTCTTATTTTTATTTTGTTTTGTTTTTTTTAGGAATTAGCTCATTCTGCAAGCTCTCTCAGGGAAGTCACTCTTACTCTCTCTCTCATTTATTTCCTTTTGTTTCTATTTGATTATTTTGCATTGAGAACCATGCTCCATGCTAGTGTGGGGGAGGATAGTTTATATTGTCACTATATCTCTATTAATGCACATACCCACTATATATGTTGATAGCATTTTTTCTGGCTTGTTTTGCATGAACTATGCTTAAATTGAAAAAAAATAATAGAGATTTTGCCTTTAGGGGATCCCATAATTAATTTACTTGACAGACTTGTGCTTAATTGTAACTCTGAGGATGTTCTTAGGAAGCTGATAATTAGCATTTGTCCCTCTTGAGTACTTTTTGTGAACTAGCTTCTAAATGTGAGATCTGAGCCTTCATAAGGGGATTGATACTAAATCATAAATTTTTTACCCCTTTTCTTTCTATGAGTGTGTTTCCCAATTTGCTACATTCTAGAATTTGTCTTCTGACCGTTTCAAGGCGAAAATTGATTTGCATCATGTAAAAAGATTTGGGGATTTAGGTATTTTTCTGGCCTCAGAGTTGTTTGATGAATTTATCCCTTAGTTGCCTCCTTTGAGCCTATTTGTTATATTTTTTCTTTGGTACCCAGATATAATTTTTTCTTTTTTGTTTGTGGTAATCATTTGAAATTGAATGTGGAGCAACTATTGAAAATTACAATTTCGTCCTATATTTTAGTTGTCTATGTTGTCAGGACTGAAGTTTCGTCCCATACTTTAGTTGTTTATCTTGTTAGGTTGAAGGAAAAAAGAAGAAGTGAATCATGTGCTTACAAAAATATTTTCATACAAAGGAAACAAAATCGGATTACATTTTCCTCCTATGAAAAAAAAATGAAAAAAAAAAAAGAATTTGTCTACTCAAGAAAGAGCCAAAGGGCAAACCAAAGGAATGAAAGAGCCAAAGGGCAAACCAAAGGAATGAAAGAACAAAAGAGTCTACTCAAGAGAAAGAAAAACAAATCAAAAAGATTCGACTCAATAGAAAAAAGAATGAAGAAATGGAAGTGAAATTAGTTTGGAGTTTGGACAAAAATTGTAAAATAGATAGGAGCTCCATATTTTGTTTCAAAGGTTACTATTTGCTTCTTGCTTTTTTAGCCCTTTGATTATCCCTTCTTTCTTATTTCCTACCTTGCATGATTTCACCCTTGGCCCCATTACAACCCATGAAACCCCATTTTTTTGTGCCAATTTGTTTGCTGGTGTTTTTAGCAAACAATCACTAGTTTTATTAGAAGGTTTGTGAGATCAAACTAGAAAAATCTCAAAGCAATTGCCTTTGAATTGCAAAAGTTTTTGTTTCAGAAAATGTAGAAAAGGGGACGATTTGCAAATGATTAACAGAATTGAAAAGAAAAGAAGCAGTAAATGGTGCAGGAATCGTAAAGAAAAGAAGAACAAATTGCATTGAATCATAAAAATGGTACACGATCACATATAGGGATTCTTCCACTCGTTTTTCGCTCTGGCTTGGAAGTTAGAGTTTCAGGAATCGGGTGTGTATTGTGATTTTCGCGACCATTGTTTCTTCTCAGAAACAGTTATTTATACAAGGGAAAAAAGGGGGAAAATTCGAACTAGGTAACTGCCTAACAATTTGAAAATAAGTAACTGCTCCTACTTTCGGCCAAGTAACCGCTCCTACTTTCGACCGAAACTGCTCCGTCACGCTTCGACCAACTGCTAGTCTTCAACGCATAACTGCCCTGATTTCTGTCTGTCGAAAGCCTGTGTCGATTTTCCTCTCTCTTGCTTTTGCTTCCCTGGAAACTTGTCGAGTTTACCTTGCGCATGACCATTTTCTTTGTCGAAATAATATGGTCTTTGTGAAATAAATATAAATCAAGCCATGTTGATCATCTTTAATGAAGCCTGTCGAAATTACAGGCTAACAAATTGCCCCCCAAAAATGTCTTTTTCGACTGAACTTGAGGAGGAAGAAGAGAAAGACATTTTTTGAATTCACCATCGAAATAACTTTGCACTTGAGTAAAATAGCTGTATACCTGATGTCACCACTGTTAAGTGTTGTTTCCATATTCAAACCTTGAACTTGAACAGCCTGTAGTTTCGGCCTTTGACCATGTTTACCGATTCTCTGTTCTACCTTTGAATGGTTCCAACATTTTCTGTTACGTTAACAGCTAGTTCCTCGTTTGCATTTGTATCTGTTGCCCCCCCCCCAGTTGTTGGTGTTGACAATAGTGACGAAGAATAGTCATTAGAAATGATTTTATCCTTTATTTCAATTAACTCCTCTAGGCTTCGCTTTGAAACTTTATAGCCTGAAGCGATTTGTGCCAATTCATTTGCCACTTGATTATCAATTCGTGGTAAATGTTCTAAGTGAACAGACTCAAATCTTTTTAACAAAGCATTGGCAACAACAAAGTATCTGATAAGGTGCTCTTTAATGCATTTGTACTCTCTTGTCAATTGTTTGACAACCAACTTAGAGTCACCTTTTATTTCGACGTGACTTGCCCCCAGCTCAAGTAAAATTTCAAGGCCTACTATTAAAGCCTCATACTCAGCTTCATTATTGGAGCAAACATCTCGAATCTTAAACTTATACTTCGTTGGAATGTTAGTAGGAGATATTATTAAAATACCAATCCCAACTCCATGTTTATGGCTTGAGCCATCAAAGTACAACCTCCAAGGATATACGTCTACAAAACTTAATGTTTCTTCGACAACAGAATGGTCTACTATAAAATCAGCAACCACTTGTCCTTTAATTGATTTTAGAGGTTGATAAGTTAAGTTGTATTCTGACAAAGCCAAAGCCCATTTACCAATTCGGCTATGCATTATTGGTTTCGACAGCATATGCTTAATAACATCAAAATGCGAATAAACAGAAACATCAGCTGGTTTTATATATTGCTTTAACTTTGTACACGAGAAATACAAACAAAGGCACAGCTTCTCTATAGGAGTGTACCTCGTTTCGGCATCATTTAAGACCCTACTGAGGTAATAAATGGCTCTTTCGACACCACTATCATCCTCTTGTGCTAACATGCTACCTATTGTTCTATCAGATGCTGCTATATACAATTTGAGCACTTTGTGTTTAATAACAGGCAACAAAATTGGTGGTTTGGTCAAATAAGACTTGATTTCATCAAAGGCTGCTTGATGCATTGGTTCCCATTTGAATTCTTCTTCCTTCTTCAGTCTTAACAATGGCGAAAAAACTTGTGTTTTGCCACTTAGATTTGATATAAATCTTCGAAGGAAATTGATTCTTCCCAACAACGACTGAAGCTCCTTTTTGGTCGAAGGGGCCTTCGTTTCCATAATTGCCTTAGTCTTATTTTGATTGATTTCAATGCCTTTTTTGTGCACTATAAAACCCAAGAAATCACCTGCACGTACACAAAAGGCACATTTTAATGGATTTAATTTCAATCCATATTTCCTCATTCTTTCAAAAGAACGGCGAAGATGGTCTAAATGACCACTTTCTGAGGAAGATTTAACCACCACATCATCTATGTATACTTGCATAAAATCATCAATAAAATCATGAAACATAGAATTCATGGCCCTCTGATATGTAGCACCAGCATTCTTTAAGCCAAAGGGCATTACTACCCATTCATAAACACCCAATGCCCCTGGACATCTAAAAGCAGTTTTCGCCACATCCTCTTCAGCAATGAAGATTTGATTATACCCAGAATAACCATCGAGCATACTAAGATAATCAAATCCTGCTGCTGAATCTATTAGCATTTCTGCCACAGGCATTGCGTATTCATCCTTGGGAGATGCATTATTTAAATCCCTAAAATCTATGCAAACTCTAAGAGTCCCATTTTTCTTTATTACAGGAACTATATTGGCTAACCATTCGACATACCTGGCAGTTCTGATGAATTTGTTTCTGAATAGCCTTTCGATTTCCTCTTTGATCTTAGCCAACACTTGAGGAGCAAATCTTCTTGGCACTTGCTTCACTGGTTTCTTCCCTGGTCGAATTGGTAATTGCATTTCCACTACTTCTCGACTTAACCCGGGCATCTCGTCGTAATCCCAAGCAAAACAGTCTTTGAACTCCCTTAGCAATGTAATGACTTGGGCTTTTAGAGAAACATCAATATTTGCACTAATATAAGTTGGCCTTTTTATTGAGCCATTTCCCAAATCAACTTCTTCTAACGTGTCTTGAGCTTGCATATGCTTTGTCAAATCTCTAGGATCCTTTTCAAAACCTAATGGATCATTATCATAGCTACAATCAAGTCTTTCATCTATGACTATGCTATTTTCTTCATGTAACTCACTGGCTTCGACAGCCATTGTTTGTTGAATAATTTCGGCCTCCATAGCCGCTTTAAACTTGTTTTCGGCCATATAAGCCGTAATTTTGTCCCATGCATTGGGCACTGACATAAGAACACTTTCAAGAACCAGTGTTCCACCCCGTTGGTCGAAAAACACCATCAGGATAGACACTATCATCTCCCATTATTTCTCTTTCCCAAACAAAACCATAATTTGGGTCAAGATGAACTGAGGCAAAAACATTATCCGCAGGAACATATGCCTCATTAGAAGATGAACATGGCGCAATCTTCGCCATTTGTTTCTCAAAATTTTCCTTGGTAACTTGGTTCACATCAGCACGGAAGTAGCTCTGATCGGCTTCAACATACTCTACCAAACCATCTTCCTTCCACATTACTAAACGTTGATGCAACGTTGAAGGGACAGCACCAACTCCATGGATCCACTCTCTACCAAGGAGTAAATTAAAATTCGCTTTAGAGGCTATCACTAAGAACAATGTAGTCCTCTTTATGGAACCAACAATTAAGTCCACCTCAATGGCCCCCAAAGAGTGGCCAGTTTTGCCTTCATAGTTGCTTAAGACAATGTTATGTGGCCTGAGGTCAGTATCGAACTTACCAATCTTCTTCAAAAGACCATGCGGCATCAAATTCACTGCAGCTCCACCATCCACTAACACTTTGTTAATTCCAACACCATTGACCTTGGCTTGGACATACAGGGGTTTCAAGTGGTTTTGCATACTCATATCTGGCTTCTCGAAGGTAGCCATTTGGTCTTCGACACAACCATCGTTCATCACATAGTAACACATTGGCTTATGATGAGCCATGTCCTCTGTGAAATCTTCTTCAACGTCATTTGGTACCGTGATAACATCGTACTCAAGAGGCAGTATTGATACCACATTGCAAACAACGTCAAGGTCATCTTCAGAATCATTGAAATCAGACTCCATGTCTTCATCCATGTCGAAATCAGCATTTCTTTCTTTCACTGTTGACAATGGAGGAAATATTCTTTCAAGAGCAGGCCTTCTTGGCTTTTCTGTTACCACAGCCTTGCCTTTGGCCTTATTCGCTGCACACACATGACTAGCAGCATCAGCATTCCTCTTTGTGGCAACTTCAGCTTTGTGAACCTCACTCTTAGCCACTATCATGCTGCGTGGAACTTGATTATTAGCCAAATGACTTGGAACCTGGTTAATGTCAAAGTGTGCCTTCTTCTTCTGCTGTCTTTGGTAACGACGCCACTGTGTTCTAGTCATGGGGTTCTTACCCTTATAGTTATTCTTATAATTAAACTTAATAGCATCAGTACCTGGCTTAACAGCTTTAGCACGTTGATTATTGGGTACCCACGCTTCGACAGGAGCACTAGCACTTGGAACAAAGGATTTACCTGTTGACAGCTTCAAATACCCTGGTGCTGAGGACTTCTCCTTAGCAATTTGTTGTTTACTTGTTGAAGGCTTTGCTGACACATTAGCCTCATAGCCAGGAAGATCTCCTTTTGCAAAGTCAAATTTTGGCCTGTTATCAAGCCATTTTCTTTTGCGTTGTTGTTGATCCTGATAACCTTCGACAGCTTTAGCTGCTTCTTTATCGAAGACAGCACTACACCTTGGGCAAAGCATAACTTCAGAGTTATTCCACTTACATCGATTGAGGAAATCTATCAACTCTTCCTCAGCCTTTGGATACACAGCATGTATCTTCCCATCATATTCTTTTAGGGTCACCTCCTGTTTCTTACCTTCAGCATACATAAAACCTTTTAATTTTTCGGTGGCAGTCTTGACACACTTAGGAGGGTCTGCCATTTGAGCATCCACCATTCCTACATCAGCTTCGACAGGTTCAGAGTACATAGCTTCAGCCTTAGGCAATGGATCAACATCAATCTGCATAGGAGCTTTCATTTTCTTATCAGCAAATTTGAGTCTTCCTTCGTCAATTGCTTTTTGCACAATATCCCTGAAGAGCACACAATGGTCAGTGTTATGCCCCAAAAAATTATGGAACTTACAATAACCCTTTTTCTTTCTTTGGTCAAGAGTTGGTATTTTAAGGCCTTTAGGCACTAATATTTGACCATCAGTTACTAAAAGATCAAAAATTTCATCACATTTAGTAACATCAAAAGTATAAGTCTTAGGCATAAATCTATCATTCTTAGGCTCTACAGGGTTATTCCCATTCGCAGGCCTTAATAATTTACAGGTATAAGGAGGACCAGGCTTAAGTTCAGCCACGTCTATCTCCTCCTCTTCGACATTACTATATGTAACGTCAAATTCTTCTTCGACATATGCCACTTTTTCTTTTTTATGATACCTATTCTCTCTAGATTTTTCCTCTCTAAGCCTTTCAACTTGTCGAACTCTATCAGTCAAATGAGCCATATCTCGCAAATGAGATGTGTCTAATTTCTTTCTAATTGAGTAATCAAGGCCACCAGCAGCCATTTCGACAAGCTCATGTTCAGGGACTTGTGTGAAGCAACGAGATTTCAACAGCCTGAATCTGTTTAAGTAATCATCAATAGTTTCAGGCATTTTGCGCCGAACACTAGCCAATTCTTTAAGACTAATCTTCGACTGGCCCATGTAAAACTGTGCATGGAATGCCTTTTCTAATTGCCCCCATGTGTACATAGAACCAGGGGGTAAGGTCGTGAACCAAGTGAAAGCATTTTTAGTTAGAGAATTTGGAAAGCATTTCATCTTCAAATTTTCATTTTGTGCTAAGTCCCCAGCCTCAGTCAAGAAACGAGCAATGTGTTCGACTGTGGACTCATTTGTATCACCACCAAACTTAGTAAACTTGGGAACTTTCCATCCCCTTGGTAACTCAGTTTGTAATACATATTCACATAATGGTGATACGAAGTTAGGCCTTTGTAGACCTATGTTAAGGCCATTTTGCGCCAAAATAGTTTCGACTAAAGTAGCTATATTGTTCTCTGCGCCAGCATTGTGTTGTTGCATTTGTCGAACAACTTCATCAGCGTTCTGGTGTCTATTTACCACAACTACTTCAGGGACGTGGTTTACCGTCCCTTGTAGTTCGCCTACAACTGTCGACGCTTCGACTGCAACTGCTTCTTGGGGGTTAACTGGCGACGCATTACCCGCGATAATAGGAACGTGCCTATTATTAACCGCTGGAACCCCAAAAAAGTCTGCAATCCTACTCATCTGATTTGCCAACATCTGGTAACTGTTGTTGGTATTTTGAATCAATGGATTGAAAACTGTACCAATTTGTTGGGTAAGCATATTAACCATATCGTGATTACTCTCGTCTACTTGCTGTCTTAAGGCCAACAAAGACGTATTGGTTAATGCTGGGGGATTTCGACCAAATACGCTCTCAGAAGAGACATGTGTAGGGGAAAAGGTCGAAATATGTGGCATTCCAGTAGGCATGCCATACATTCCCAAAGGAAATGGGGGTAGATGCACGTTATTCAAACGTGGGTCTAAACCGTTTCCCATTGCCATGTAAGGGCTATGAAGCCCTGAACTTAACGGCAAAGACATAGGCAGAGATGCCATTTCTGACTGCGTTGAACCAACATTAGTCATTGATAATGAAAGAACGGTTATCGACGATGATGGTCCTGCGCTAATGCTTGCAGAATCCATTGTTGTCCCTTGCCCTTGTGAAACCACAAGGTTGGAACTAGATGCATTATTCGTACCAGAACGAACCATTTTACCACTTCTTAAGTGCATACAACAGCGAGTACAAATAAGAGAGTATGAAAATGAACAAAATCAAAGGCAAGGTCCCACTGGGCGTGCCAATTTGTTTGCTGGTGTTTTTAGCAAACAATCACTAGTTTTATTAGAAGGTTTGTGAGATCAAACTAGAAAAATCTCAAAGCAATTGCCTTTGAATTGCAAAAGTTTTTGTTTCAGAAAATGTAGAAAAGGGGACGATTTGCAAATGATTAACAGAATTGAAAAGAAAAGAAGCAGTAAATGGTGCAGGAATCGTAAAGAAAAGAAGAACAAATTGCATTGAATCATAAAAATGGTACACGATCACATACAAGGATTCTTCCACTCGTTTTTCGCTCTGGCTTGGAAGTTAGAGTTTCAGGAATCGGGTGTGTATTGTGATTTTCGCGACCATTGTTTCTTCTCAGAAACAGTTATTTATACAAGGGAAAAAGGGGGAAAATTCGAACTAGGTAACTGCCTAACAATTTGAAAATAAGTAACTGCTCCTACTTTCGGCCAAGTAACCGCTCCTACTTTCGACCGAAACTGCTCCGTCACGCTTCGACCAACTGCTAGTCTTCAACGCATAACTGCCCTGATTTCTGTCTGTCGAAAGCCTGTGTCGATTTTCCTCTCTCTTGCTTTTGCTTCCCTGGAAACTTGTCGAGTTTACCTTGCGCATGACCATTTTCTTTGTCGAAATAATATGGTCTTTGTGAAATAAATATAAATCAAGCCATGTTGACCATCTTTAATGAAGCCTGTCGAAATTACAGGCTAACAGCATGTGAACTATTTAGTGGAGATTTGGTCAAATTACAAGCTTATGGTAATGTGCATTTTGTGGAAACTTGAGTGTATATTTTTCCTAATCCCTAAACACTTAGAGAGATTGTGAGCGAGTGCCCTTGTTCACAGAAATATATTCTTCAGGGACATGAGCCTCTAATTGGGCAACCTCTTGACACCTCATATGTGCTATATTATCAATTGCTTGTCATTGTGCTTCTAATTTTGGGTCCCTTATTTGGCTGTCTCTATTACTTATTTGAAAATTTTATTGAGCCAGGAAATTTGCTTAAAGGACAAGCAAAGGTCAAGTGTGGGGGAGTTGATAAACTCCAATTTAGTGCATTTTTAGATACACTTTTAGATCACTTTTAGAGCAATTATTAGTACTTATATAAATCATTGGCTTAAATTTGCTTTTTATTTTGCAGAAATAAAAATAATATAAAAAGGAATAATATTCCAAATTAGAGCTATATATATATATATATATATATATATATATATATATATATATATATATATATATATCTTGCCTTACAAGGGAGGCGCTGGATAAAAGAGAAGAGTAGGAAAGGGCATGGCCCAATTGCAATTGGATTGAAAAAGCCCAAGGCCAAGTTGAAATACACGGATGAATTAAGAGAAAAGAAAGGAAGCTTTGTGTGTTGAATTATAAAAGAGGAAAGGGATTGCCGTGAAGAGAAAGAAAGGCAGCTCACGTGATCACCAAGAGATTTTGCACAAAACCCTAGGAAAGTAATATAAAAGGAAGATAGCACAACAATAAACGGGGCTGGACAAAAAGAATTGAGACGGCTGAGAATTTAGAGAGAGAAGAAGCACTACTGACGCACCAGACGCTAACAACAGTACTTTGGGAGTTTCCGGTACCCCTTCTTGACATCGTGAGAGAGCTTTGGAGCAGAATACAGAGACTGAATACAGGATCAGAATTTACTCAATCTCCGGGTTATTTTCATATTCTGTAATTCATGACTTTTAATTTTAATCCAATGTTCTTGAACATTATGGATAGCTAAATCCTCTTCTAGGGTCTTAGGTGGATCTTGCTTGATTAGAGACCTTTTTATGTTTTAATTTATATTTTGAATTCCCAATTTTTATTTCAATTAATATTATCCTATTGCTTTATTACATAATTAGGACTGACAACCCTTTGCATGTTTATAATCAATTAGTTGATTAGCGACCGTACTACAACTAGTTGGTGGACCTATAGGATAATTGAGACTATAATTAATGAATGACCAAACTTTAATTTAGTCTTCCAATCATTCAACCTTTTTGTACTTCATGCTTTTCTTAAATTTAAATTCTAGCATGACCAAACTAGGATTAATTTAGGGAAAAGAATATTAATCACGAATGACCAAACGGATTAATAGGTTTAGTAAAGGGATTGGTAATTGAATAAAATAAGGGAATTCAGGTAGAATTAGACATAGAGGAATCGAAACTAGCAAGTGAAACCGAGACCCTAGGCTTCTCTCCATTGATCGAACTTTACAATTCTAATTCTTGCTATTCACTTCGTCTTATTTTAGTTTCAACAATCACCAACATTCGTTAGTCTAAATAATAATTAATCTTAAGTAGTTTGGTGCTTATTAATTAATCCCTGTGGAGACGATATTTTTTATACTACTTCTGCAAGAGAGTACACTTGCTCTCAAGTGTGTTTTTGACGCAACACTTAATATCTGTCATAACCGAGGAGGTTCATTCCTTCAACAGACATCATAGGGTATCGTCGTATTCATCTCCTGCGAAGGAAAAAGAAACATTATTTGTGTCGTCTTTGGAGCAATTTGTCATACCTGCTCCCCTCAGACAATTTTTTTTCTTTGCATGCCCAGAATTGTTGCGTTTCAACACCTTGTGCAACCGCTGATTGTATCAACACATCCATGACTTGTATTTTCCACAAGCCAAAATTGATTCTTCCATTAAATTTCTTCATGGCAAACTCCACAATACTTGAAAATTTTAACATTCCAGCTGTATACATACTGTAAACCTTGCACCGAGTAGGTTCCCAAGAAAGAGATGTGAGTCACAATGAACACAATTAAACACCAAGTCTTTCCTTGGCTAGAACCTTTTTCAAACAACACTTTCAAAGTATCAAACTTCTTTTCTGATATGGAAGATCACAAAGCTGCAACCACAGAGCATACTAAGAAATTTATACCCCACCGAACCAAAAGCTCTGATATTAGTTCTTGGGAAAAACAACATAGAGAAATAAAATTAGCACAATCAGGACATGAGAATTAACATAGAAAACTCCAAAATCGAAAAATAACACTATGTGAAAACTTTTACAACACATAGATCTCTCTCAAACACCCCATAACCCCAGTACACCCACACTCTTCAAAGAAATTTAATTGCATCTCACAACACTTTAAAACAAGAGTATATAAGATAAAGAAAAAAAGTCAAATACAAGCTTAAGGTGTTATTGACTGGTGAATTTTGTAAGAACTTGAGCCCATTATATAGGCTTGGTCTCCCTCTTCCTTCACAAAACTAAGCAATGTGAGACTTTTTCAAGATGCTAAATCCAATCAACTCCAACAATCTCCACATAGATTGCAATTGATGCATGAGACATCTTCCGCTTTTGTTGTCTACACCGACAATCATATTTCAAAAGAACTATCATACTCCACTAGAGTATACTTCAGTTGAAGCTAACCGCTTAAAGAACTTCTCCTTATTGAAAAGTCATCGACATAACTTCTTCAAAATATGTTGAATTTCAAATCAACTCCAACAAAAAATCCTCCTTTAGCCAAAGCAATCCTGAATGTAATTCAATATTTGATATCATATTTCATTGTTTACAAATTTTCTACTTTACCATTTAATTTCATACAACTCATAGTCATGATATGAAATGCAAATTTTTTATAGCTTTTAACTCTTGGTTACAATTTTCTGATTGTGAAGTGACCTTCTGGGTATGAGGAGGAGTTACTAATTTGAAATGCAAAATTTACGTACGGATCCTTTTTTCCAAATAATACTTGAGTTGCTTGACCATCCTTCCTTTTCTTCTCATGATTATTTTCACTTAGGAATAGTTACCTTTTTTGGGGCACAAATGACAAATGACATCTCCAATGACATTGTTCAGTTGGTTTGAATGAAAGATCAATGCACTATTTAAAATCCAAGTTGTTGCTACCTTTGTCTTTAAGATACTTCTTATAATGAGCCATCCGATGTGCTTTGTGGTTTCAATTTGTTTATTTGGCAAATTTGTTACACTCTCTGTTGCATGTAATTTTGATTTGGTTTGTATACAAACTCTTCATTTAATTCATCTGTGCTTCTCATTTTGCTAAGATGGACTTCACTCTTTTCATATGTTAATAGTGAAATTCATATATTATACTGGACGTTGCAGATTAGTAAGCCAAAACTAAAGCCACAAATATTCTCCGAAATTTAATCAGTTTTAAGTAATTATAACCCTAACCATGCTAACAGTCAATGCGCTTTCATCACTGTACTCTACATGATGACTCGATGTTGTATCTTTCATCTCGAAACTCCACAAAGTATTCTTCATTGTTAATTTTTGGTTTATATATTTGATTCCCTGCAAATATCCCATTTTTCCATTTACCCTCCCGTAAATTTTTTTTTAAGGTTACCCCCTTACAAATATAAACAGTTTTCGGTCACCCCCTCTGTTAGATTATGTAGTGTATAATGGGTAAAAACCATGTACGGTTACCCCCTGCAAAATATAAAAAGTTTACGGTTACCTCCCTGAAGAGGGTAATTAGAAACACTTATTATTTGCAAGATTGATTTTATAATTTTTTTTTACAGGGGGGTAAATGAAAAAATAGGATATTTACAGGGAGATCAAATATTTAAGCATTAATTTTTTACAAGAAAAGATGATTGCTAGCTTATTTTTAATGAATTTCTACTTATCGGAAAAAAACTCAAAGTGTTGTGAGTTCATGAGGGCTAATAATGTCAATCTTCAAACTCAGAATGCTACCATTCCAATTCCATGTACGAAGGGTTGGAGATCCCCTCAGGAAAATTCTATCAAAATTAATTGTGATGCTAAATTTGTCTCTAACATGGGGAAGGGAACCATCAGTGCTATATGCAGAGACAAGATCAGGATTATGCTTAGGTTATGACCTCTCGCATGTTTGCTCATTCTCTTCTGGTGGCTGAAGCTCTTGGAACTCAATTGTTAGCATCATTTCAAATATTCAAGCTCTTAGATCCAATTTCTGGTTTCTTTGGTTGTGGAATTACCTAGACTCTGCGTGAAGGGGATGTCGTTGCACATGAGCTTGCTAGCCTCGGTGCTAGAAATTCGTTGCCTCCCAATTGGATTCACGCTCCTCCGTCTTCCCTACTTTGTGTAATTGCTAAGGATCAAAGATTGGTGGGTGAATGTTCGAGTTCTTGCATGGTAGAAGGAAATCCATGATGTATCTATTTTTTGTCAAACAATACGTGTTGATCATGCCGAACGGATTATACATATGAAAGAAATAAAAATGAGATAAGCTTTCATGTACCTTTTTCAAGAGTTACCATGAAAACACGTCCCATCTTTCACCTAAATAATATGTAAAAACATTCCATTTTATTGCAATAAAAAATAAATTGGAGAAGAATAGCCATTTTTAAAACTTAGTGGCGGGGAAATTCGGACATTAGTAGGATTTTTTTATGGGAGCACACACCACAAAGAAAGAAGATAAGGTAAATAGGTTTACGTGGTTCGACACCTCTTGCCTACGTCCACGGAAACACCACAACGATTATATTCACTATCTCAAATAAGAGTACAACTCAACCCAATTTGTGTACCACTCTACAAAACTCTTACTCTAAGAGTTACAAGAAATGATAACACACTCACTACAAGAGACTATCACACAAGTGATCTCACACACTCACACTTGCACTCTTCTCTTGCTCTTGGTTGAGATTGCTCCAACACTTCACAAAGACTCCCTATTTATAGAATAGGAGAGTAGTCACCATTCATGTATGTGACATAGTGGGTATTAATTATCCCACATTTCCAAGGAGTTCCATTTCTTGATATTTCTTCAACATTTTAGATACACCTCTTCATCTCTTCAAAAAGTGTCTCTTTAATTTTCCACCACTATTATTATTAAGTATTGGAAATTATAATTGGAATTCCCAACAAATCCTCCCTCAATTAAAATTGTCAAACTTTCACGTCATTAGAAAATTTCACTTTCTTTTCACCATTTATTTTTCTCAAGGAGTGTCCTTCTAAGAAGCAAATATTCTTTTTATTTTTCTGCCCTTGCAAAACCAAGCGTATCCCTTTGTACACCTTGCGACCCCATTTTGAGCCCACAAACTTTTAGTGTTGAGTTGTCATCTCCCCCAAAGAAATGATATTGGCTACAGCAGTAGGCACATACCTCACATTATGGAAAGTCTGGATGCCACCGTTGTCAAGCTTCATTCTCACACTTCCAATGCATTCCTTCACCTTCATTTTATCACCATTGCCCAACTTAAAATGACCAAACTCCCCATCAGTCTTCAAGGTGTCAAACATTGCTCGATCTCGACAAATGTGTTTTGCAACAGCAGAATTCATCGCCCACTTTGATTTAACAACCTCTTCACTGGTTGCTAAGAACACATTTTCATCATCACTTGTCTCAACCACGTTATTTTGGGATTTGCCTCCATTCTTCTTCATTTCTCTTAATTTCTTTAAGTCCTCCCTCATTTGTGCACACCTTACTTGCACATGGCCCTTCTCTCCACAACAGTAACACTCCACATTGCTCATATCACGTGAGATGCGTGATTGAGACTTCAATCTTTCTCTTGGCTGACCTTGCACTCTCGAGTGACTCCTTCCTCTCTTTGAGTCCTCGACAACTAGTGCACCATCTTCATCATTGATCGATATTCTCATTTTTTGTCATTCTCTCACTTTCTCGTAGAGCAGCAGTCACCTCATCGAACTTCAAAGTTGTCCTCCCTACGAGCAATGTTTGAACTAAAGGTTTGTATGACCTTGGTTGTGATGCTAACAAGACCAATGCTTGTTCCTCATCAGAAATTTTATCATCATCATTTACCAATTGACATACTAGCTGGTTGAATGCATTGATATGGTCTTAAAGATACAACTCCATTTTCAGTTGATACAACTGCATCTTCAAGCAAAGGCGATTCGTCAGCGACATTGATGCATAAATGTTCTCAAGCTTTTCCCAAAGGTGTTGTCTCCTTCAAAACATTGTATTTGATCTCAGGAGCTAGAGCCAACCGAATTGTACTCACAGCCTTCCTTTGAATTCTATTCCAATTGCTTTCACTCATGGTGGCTGGCTTCTCTTCCTCTAAAGCTTGATCAAGACCTTGATGCACCAAGAGGTCTTGAATGGTACTCTGCCAAATTTTGAAATTGATTTTCCCATCAAATAATGGGACTTCAAACCTCGATATGTTCCCCGCCATAGCTCTGATACCACTGTTTGAGAAATTCGCACACACGTAGGATCTTTTATGGGAACCCACACCAAAAAGAAAGAAAATAAGACACAAAGAGATTTACGTGGTTCGACACCTCTTGCCTACGTCCATGGAAACACCAAACGATTATATTCACTATCTCAAATAAGAGTACAACTCAACCCAATTTGTGTATCACTCTACAATACTCTCACTCTAAGAGTTACAAGAAATGATAACACACTCACTACAAGAGACTCACACTTGCACTTTTCCCTTGCTCTTGGTTGAGATTGCTCCAACACTTCACAAAGACTCCCTATTTATAGAATAGGAGACTAGTCACTATTCATGTATGTGACATAGTGGGTATTAATTATCCCACATTTCCAAGAAGTTCCATTTCTTGATATTTCTTCAACATTCTAGATACACCACTTTATCTCTTCAAAAGATGTCTCTTGAATTTTCCACCACTATTATTACTAAATATTGGAAATTATAATTGGAATTCCCAACACTTAATTCAATTACCCTGTTTACAAATCTTAGAAATGCCATTTTTTAATAGGTATGATCCATGTCATTTCATCGTGCTTAAAACAAAAGGGAAATAGTCCTAATGAATTAATCTTTACTTTTTGTTAGTTTAAGTGGAAGAGCTTCAAACATTGTTTTAAAAGGAAGAAATTTTAGATTAGTAGTTATACTCATGATTATATCTAACATAATTAAGCCTGTGATCAATGTTACACTAACTGACTAACACATATAAATAGTAGTAAGGTAGTAGGGGGAAGGGGACCTATTTTGTGTTTCTAAATATATAAATGTCAGAACGGTTGAAAGAGATGAATCTCATTGGGGGACCATATATATTTGTAAACTGCAATGGACGTGGTGGAAACAGCAGGGGTAAAAAAATCCTTTGTGATTTTCCCAGAACTAAAAGCTTTCTCGTGACTTGCCTCAAAACCATTCATTATTTAAGGCCCACTATATATATTTCTCTTTCAAGTTCAGATGAGATAGCTAAGCTTGTATAACTTTGATGGTACAATGACAAGTGGATATTCAGTTCTATTTGGTAGTACTGACCTCTCATCTAGCTATTTCAAATTGCAATATACAAAACGATATACATCACTATTTTGCTGATGATACAACCAAATGTCCAATATATCTTCTATTTTAGGGTGCGGTATAAAATAAAGATATGAAATTGTAGTGCGATGTCACAGTTGTACTCTTATGTCTTCACTCGAAAAAGTTAAATGTGTGAATAATAAGGAAAAGTGTTTGAATATTTTCTTAGTGTGCAAGGTTTACTTTACAATTAATCCTTATATTAATCTAAGCTAAAGTCACTATTTAAAACCCTTTACTAGCTGTGTTGTTGTGTGTCTGATTGTGTACTTTAGAGGCCCTAAATTTCATACATACCCATGCATGCATGTCATGGGTGGCACTGCCACTAGATATATATAAGTAATTTTGATTCTTTGTTAGATTTTAGAAATTGATTTTTGTGTTCTTGGTAGTAGTGAACCGACTCCATCTATCTATCATCGTTTGTTTTCTCAACTTTTCTAACGAGCAATGCAAGTTATGTCCTACAAACTTGCATTTAAAATTATGATAGATCATTGCCTTACTTTGCTTCATGATACGTAAACACCTTTTTCTTTCACAACAACAAACAAGTATACTCAACTAATTAAAACTATAGGTTATGTACAGCAATTAATGACTACAATGATTAAGTTTGCATTTAAAGTTTTTTTATAAATGGAGTATCTCTGCGTGCAACTGCTGAGATTAATCGCTCGAGTCGAATAGGACTACAATAGGCAGAAAAGTTCTTCCTCAAGAGTTCCTCAAGAGTCTTAAGCAACTACACATTCCTAAGAGTCTCAAACCATCTCATCTAAGTGCTCTTAGATAAGTTACACTTGGTTTAGATTTTTTTTTAGATAGATGGTTTTATGATTTCTTTTCATTAAAAAAAGAAAAAGCAAAATTTTAAATGAAAGTTACTTTGGATTAATTAAGGAACCATTAAAAGGAGTGACATGATAAGAATTCATGATATGGAAAAAAAGTTTGAGATGGACCCCACAGACAGGCCACATCAGTAAATTGTGATTTCTGTTTTATTCACCACAGAGAACATGGCCAAACAATAATACATACATAGGATCAAATATTCTAATTAATATTCACTTGATAAAAAAAAAAATCTAATATTCAAAGCCATGAATCAAGATGCATGATTAATTATGTAGCATCATGCATATACTAACTTTTCCTACGTACGTCAACATATATATTCAGAACCAAACCTAGTTTACTAACTAGTTCACACTTCACACTACACATACATTGAGAAAAGAAGAAATGGTCAAAACAAAAACGATTCTCTTCCTCTTATTCTTCACCTTTATCATTATTCATTCTCTCTGTTCCTCCTCCACAGACTCATTCCTCTACGGCGGGTGCACACAACAAAAGTACACCCCAGGCTCACCCTACGAGTACAACCTAAACTCACTCCTAACCTCACTAGTCAACTCAGCAACCTACTCATCCTACAACAAATTCACCGTAATCGGTTCAAGTCCAAACGACGTAGCATACGGTCTCTACCAATGTCGTGGCGACCTCGCCATGCCAGACTGCGCCACATGCATAGCACGCGCAGTCTCCCGTGCAGGTGACCTCTGTCCATCAACATGTGGTGGTGCTATCCAGCTCGAGGGATGTTTTGTTAAGTACGATAATCAGATGTTCTTAGGAGTGGAGGATAAGACCATTGTGTTGAAGAAGTGTGGGCCCTCTAATGGGTATGATACGGGTACACGAGATGCGGTGTTATCCGGGTTAGCGGGTTCAGGTGGGTATTTTCGGATTGGTGGGTCGGGTGAGTTGAAGGGAATGGCACAGTGTACTGGGGATTTGAGTTTTGGGGAGTGTCAAGATTGTGTTAATGAAGCGATCAAACGGTTGAGAAATGATTGTCCTGCTGCTGATTATGGAGATATGTTCTTGGAGAAGTGTTATGCGAGGTACTCTACTGGTGGTCGTGGTGGTGCTCATTCTCACTCTAAGCCCCATGGTAAGGCCTGAAACTTTAACACTTGCATATATAACAGCAAAAATTCAAAACAACTTTTTGTGGTGATTATATGGATTTACGTACAAAGAAATGTTGTTTTCAATGTTGCTTAGGGAAAATTTGTGAAATTTCTAGGTTTTTGTTTCCTAGTTTTCATTAAGATTTGTCCTAAGTAAATATCTCATTAGTAAATTAAGAAGTATAAAAATGAGATTCAGAATTCAAACTCTGGAAACTAAATTCAATACTTAGATACAAAATAAAAATCAAGAGAATATTTTGTGGTGATTTTTTGGATTCCAAAGAAAAATTGCTTTCAATGTTGATTGGGGCAAGTTTCTGAGATTTCTTGTTTTTTTTGCTCCTTGCCTTTAGTTAAAATATGAGTTATTTATAAAGTGCAATTGGATATAAATAAAGCTACCTTTGTTGATTTTTCTAAATTATAGGCTCGTGGATGAGCTATGGACATCACGTGAACATTCTTGCTTTGCCTTTTGAGTCACTTGCAAATCAATTTTGCCTTAAAAGATTCAATAAGAATTGTTTTTTTAATACATAAGAATTGTTATTATACCATGTCAATCACTTTAATAAGCCCTGAATGAATGTCGTGTGTAAAACTAATTTTCACAGTAAAAAAAAATTAGTATGGTGGAAAGAAATTTGTTACCAAAAGTCATTTAGCTAATTGATTTTTTCTTTTGGTGACTCGTTCAATTAGCAGGTAAATCGAACAATGATGGTGAGAAGACATTTGCAATAATAATTGGATTATTAGCAGCTGTAGCTATACTTATTATTTTCCTAGCTTTCTTGAGGAAAGTTTGCTGTGAGGGACACGGTAATTCCCATATTAAGCAAAAATGTGATTAATTTGCTGAATAAGAAAAATATAATGGGAATATGCTTGTACATTAAAATGATTTCTTATTTATTTATTTTCTTTTCTGATGCAGGTAAATAACTAAATTAAGTTTGTGAAACTCAATGGCATGGCATTGTGCCACTGAATGATCAATTCTCAGCTTTCTCTACCGATTGCTTAATTTGCTTTAGGAATCTCTTTCTGCTTTCCTTTTTATTTTCACAATGTCTTATCTTTTCTTTCACTTTCTCTTTATCTTGCTCTTTTTATTTTATTATAAAATTACATTCAAAAGAGGTATTTGATGAGGATGACATGAAAAAGAATACACGATGCATGGGATGCTCATTTGAATATACAAAAAGGCAAAAGAAAAGAGGAACAAAAGAGAGCCAAAAGATTCTGTTTACCTCAATCCACACACCCCACTCAACAAAGTGGTAATGACTCATCATCCCTTTTGCAATTTGCAAAAGAATTAATTATATCATTCTTTGTTTTTTGAAAGTTTGTAGAAGATTTTTCCATTCTGTATCCTCATGTAATATATGCTCTTCCAATGAACAAGAGAATTTTGTTATTCTCTTTTTAAATCTAAGCAAATGTCTTTGATAGATTCCTTGAACTTTTGTTTCTTAAGCTACCTGTAAATTTGTGGTAGTCTGGTGGAGCCGTACTCTTTAAAGGGGCCAACGACTTGGGTTATCAATTGGACCCATTCTGCCCTCGCATGGGCTGGGCTTAAAAGTCCATATTGGTTAGGCCCCAAAAGTCCACTCATAAAAAGGGTCATACTTCGTACAACCCCCTCCCTACTCAAGAAACACCCCCAACTCCCAAATATCCCCAAAATGCCCCTCTTCTATTAAATCTCCTCATTTCTTAACTCTCCTCTCCTCTCACAATCCCCTTTCCACCCTAAACCCTATTTCTCCAATTTTCCATATCAATCCCTCTCTTCCTCTCTCACGCACTCTACAATTCATGTCCCATTTCGTTTCTTTTTGTGTTTGCCTGGAAATCGGCAATCAAACAGGTATGGAAATCTCTCCATTTCGTTTCGTTCATTTTTTTCTGAAACTCTGCATGGTTCGAGACTTTAGGTTCGAACTTGTGTACTCGACAATTTAAAAACGAACTGGTTCAGAATCAAAGTTCCGAACCGGTTCGGTAGTGGTTCGGTAGTTAAGGTCCGAACCTGGCCAATTTTTGCTAAATGCCTATTTTTTTCGTAATTTTTTAGATATGGAATTTGTGGTTGTTATCCAACAAACTAACACTCGCATCCACATTACACAATGTTTTTCAGCAGATAGGCAACTCAATGCCTCGCAATGTTGTCCTACAAGCTGATAATGGTCATGTCTTTCTTGCTGTTGTCAACAGACGTACTTGCAATATGGCAACTGATACACATGCTATCTGCACTGCATACGAGAGTGTAGACAGTGTTGAAGTTTCAATTACGTATATTTAGGATGGTCGTTTCAATGTTGTCAGAATATTGTATGAGGAAGCAAACGCTGACTCGCATGCATCGGACTCAATTGATTTGGATTATCGGGCATTCCTTGCAAATTATGTCTCTGGTGATGAAGTTAGGGAAAATGAAGCAACAGAAGTCTCAGTCAGTGGACCGTCATTTGGTGAAGATGACAACTGATCTCGTGTTGTTTTATTTTAATTTACAAACTATTGTTATTTTATTTGGGATGTTTTAATTTAACGGATTAGTTGTCTCTTAACATTATATTCTATCTTTGTATGAATAAAGATCTAGCAAAAATACAAAATGAAACATTCAATCTCTATTTCAATTTTCTGGAACATAACGAAACAAGAACGACAAATGAACGACAACTAAAACGATAAAAAGAAACATAACGAAACTGGCGATTATTTGGGAAGTCCTTGTTGCAGAAGATAAATGATCTCGTCCGGAGTGCATATTGTTTCGACATAAAGCTCCAGGATACTACGTCTGATTGGAACATTAGCATGGGCTTCCATCATGGTGCGAACGTCATCGTCGCTCTGGATCTCCATAGCTGAATAACGGGCAACCACGTCATCTCCACAAATGTACCCGCGGTAACGTAAACGACCTATGTCTTTACGCCACTCTCCTTGGCGAACCTTCCTTTCTGCCTTTTCCTTCAACTGAGTGAATGTTATATTTTTATTCAGCCTACCGAAGGTAGGATTGCGACAATGAAAATACACACTATCTTCCCTGTTGGTGACAGTTCCACAGTGATGAAGGACGATTAGGAATTTGTCACTTGAGTACTGGATTGGGCACAACTCCCATTCCATTTCTGCGGGTGGGGTTAGGGTGTTTGTGAAGAAGCAAAGAAGATGAAGCAGAAATATGGGTAGAGTGTTTTTGTGAAACTTAGTGAAATGTGAGAACCTATTTATAATAGGTGTGGTCGAACGTGAGCCATTGATTTTGAATGATCAGAACCGTTGGAATTCTATCCATTGGGCCACAATTTCCAAAGAAAATATCAACCACTCATTTTTCTGATACGTTTGACTGTTTTTGTGATTGATTTTAAGCCGTTGATGATAATAGACGGTGGAATCTAAGCCGTTGAACGACATAAAATATCTGTCATATGTTACAGTGGTTCAGGACTTAAGTTTCGAACCAGTTCGGTTCGTAAGGTCCGAACCTGGTAAAAACAATTTTAGTGGGGTGTCTCTGAAGATACAACACTCGGTGGTGAACATCCGAACCGGTTCGGTTCTTAAGGTCCGAACCATCGTAATCTCCGGAAAAAAAAAGGGAAGCACGCGTTTCATTAATGGCATTTTGGTACGAAATATGGGCCGATAAAAAAGCTCACATGTAGATTTTCAGTTTTTCGGGCCAATCCAAACTAATTCCTAATTCAATCCAACTGATAGGTTTGTGCCAACAATAGAAGTTTTGTTCTTGAAATGGAGTTTTGAAAATAAACCTGCACACCTGAACCAATTCATATTAACTCATAATAGTTTTGTAATTTTAGAAGCACGAGAGGTAATTTGCTTAGATTTTTTAGCTTAATAATTTATGATTAAGTTGTAAGATTTTAATACTATGGATTGGAAGATTATTAATAATGTAAGTTTGATTTGGAATAATTTAAAATGTCTTGAATTTTTTGGCTATTTAGAAGTGTTAGAGTATTAAAAAAATTTATAGTTTTTTATACTTTAAAAAATGAACATTTTGTTACATGACCTGGGAGCCCAATCTGGACCAACTCATTTAATATCATGTTGGTTTAGTTCGGGTTTTTTTTAGAAAAAATGTAAAATTCAAACCAACCCAAATCAACCAATGGACAACTATACTCACACGGCTAAAAGACCCTTATGCCTGCTAGAAACGGCTGAACCAAAGACCAATTTTTTATTATTTTTCATTGTTTTTTAAGAAAGCCACTGTTAGATAATCATTATCTACTCAACCAAATTTTTATTATTTTTCATTGTAATCAAGCTAATAATCATTGTTTATTGTTTTTTCTATTAGGGAAAACACTACATAGAGTCTTAACCGCATAGTCTCGACATGGAAAAACACTTTACTTTGACCTCTTTTTTATAGGCAAAGTGATTAATAATTTGTGTGTTAAAATTGCTAGAGGAGAGAATGGAGTGAGGATGACCCCTTTGACTATGTTCTCTCTTTCTAAACTCTTGCAATGACCCAAAAAGTAGCACTTCCGGTATGGCCTCAATGAGTAGGGAAAGAGTGGGCACATGCAAAACCGCTCCAACTTTCGAGTATGTACGTGTTTTGTATTTTTCTAAGAGAATTGAATGTAAAACATACCCTACCATGGTGCTCTAACATCTCTTTTTCTATGACATTGACGATGTGTTTTCCTTTATTAAAGACAATATCAAACCCTTCTCTTTTTAATTCCTCAAAAAAAAAAACTCTTCAGATTAAGGGAAATTCATCTTACAACCTCAAAACCACCCCTACCAAATTCCTCGAAGTTTAGGCGAGGGTCATATAACGACTTTATACCCATCCCTTTCTAACTATTTGGATTTCAAGAAAGCTGACTTATAAACATGAAGTCATCCTTACCAGACTCTTAATTTGTGGGAGGGTCATCTTATGACTTCAGATTCATCCTCCCTAATTAAGTCATCAAAGTTTGGGGGAAATTTTCAATTTGGAATTATATATTAAATTATTTGGAGTTTGTGGGAAGGTCGCCTTATTATGTCTGACCCTTTCCTCTCAAAATCTCAAAAATTTGGGGAGGGTCGTCTTTCGACTTGAACCATTCGCCCACAAACTCTTCAGAGTTCTAGGGAAGGTCATCTTATAATTAGTACTCTCTTAAACTCTTTGAATATTGAGGGAGGGTCTTCTTACGAGCTCAAAACCTTCCTTCTCAATTTATTTCAAATATAGGGGAAAAGCGCCTTATAATAATTGACCCTTCTCTGACATACTCTTTGGAGTTCAAGGGAAGGCCAGCTTATGACATATGACCCTTACATTTCAAACTCTTTGATGTTTCAGGTAATTTCTTCTAATAACTCAAAGCCATTCTCTTCTAATATATTTAGAGGATGGGGTTCATTTTGTAATCTCGGGCTCTTAAAAGTTTATGAAATGGTCTTTTACGACCTAATACCTTTCTCTTTCGAACTCTTCAAAGTTTGGGGGAATGTTATTTTATAACCCTGGACCATTCCCTATTAAGTTCTTCAAAGTATGATTGAAGGTTGTCTTATGACCTTAGGCCATTATCTCACAAAATCTTAAGAGTTTGATGGAATGTAACCATACGGGCTCATATCCCTCCCTATGAAATTTATCGGTGTTCTGGGAAAGCTCGTCTTACAATCTTCGACCATTCCCTCTCAAACTATTGGATGTTGGGGAGGGTATTCTATTCTTTGTAGAGCTTCCTTTCTCCAACTCTTCAAACTTTGGAAGAACAATGTCTTATGAACTAGAACCTTCTCCTCCTAACTACTTGGAGTTAGGGGGAAGATTGTCATATAATATGAGACATTTCCTCTTAAACTCTCTGACATAGGGGGAGGGTCGTCCAACGACTTCATATCCTTCCCATTAAACTCTTTAGAGTTTAGAGGAAGGTCATCTTATAATCTCGCACACTTCCCTATAAAACTTTTTCAAGTTTGGGAAAGGTCATCTTCTGACCTTAGGCTCTTCCTTCTCAAATAGTTTGATGTTTCGTAGACTTTCATCTCATAAGTTAGACCCTTCTCTCGCAAACTCATTGTAATTTCAAGGAATATCATCTCATAACCTTCTATATCAAACTCTTTGATGTTTAGGGTGGTTCGTTTTACAACCTTATTCATTTGGAGTTTGTGGGAAGGTCGCCTAATATTCTCATACCCTTGTCTCTAAAACTCTTCAGGGTTTAGGTTCATTTTATGACCACAAAGTCATTGGATTTTAGGGGAAAGGTTCCCTTACAATCATGAATCCTTCCTTGCTAAACTCTTCAGAGTTTTGTGGAATGTTGCATACAAGTCGAACCCTTCTATCTCAAACCCTTCAAAGTTTTGGGGGAGTTTGTCATATAAACTTATATCACCCCTCTTAATTCATCAAAGTTTGGGTAGGGTCCTCTCAATTTCTTCAGAGTTTTAGAGAGGGGTGCTACCAAACTTAGACCCCTCCTTATCAAACTCTTCAGAGTTTTAGAGACATTTCCTTTATAATATACGTTATTCTCTCAAACTCTTTAAAACTTAGGGGAAAGTCATATTATAATATATAAACCTTCCTTCTGATCTTTCCTTGTTTGTAGTTACAACATAATTTCCTGAGTACCCTTTTCAGATTATTTCATTACACCCTTTAAGTGCATACACAATATTATCATCGTCTCATTCTCAATATTAGAGGCCTTGGGACTCCCTTAAGCTCGACATTGACAAACTCAAACTTTTTTGTCTGATATTGGCCTTGGTATAGTCAGATCGGATGAAGACTTACACATTTTAGGATGCATTTAGATAAAGAGTTAATTAGACAGTTATTAAATATGAGCATATCATATAAGTTGTTATGAGAAGTGCTAGTAATTAACATTCTCTTTGACACTCTCCCTCCAAAACTCATTCTATGGTTTGGTGAAATTCATGTGGGTCACACTAAATTAATAAGTCTCATTTCTAAAATTCACATGAATTTCACCAATCATAAAATGAGTGTTGGAGAGAGAGTGTGTCGAATAGAGTGTTCACTATCACTTCTCAAGTGCTTATATGTAGGTTATTGTTCCAATCTATTATTCCTTGAGATGGATTTAGACCCAAACGAGTTGGGAGAGATTATGAGAAATAATGTATGATTCTAATGAGTAAAGTATAGACTCAAAAGAATTTGATCCTTTTGTTAGCCTTCCATGGAGAAATTTAACGTACAAGACACCATAAATGTGATCAAATGAGTACTATGGCTATTATGGTTGTTAGAAGACAAAGGGAGAGAAATCAAGTACTCCCTCCGTTCCAAATTAATAGTCGTTTAAGGTTTTGGCACAGAGATTAAGAAAAACAATAAATTGACAAAGTAACATGGTAGTTTTACTATATTAACCCTCATCAATTAATAAATGCATATTGGTGATGTGTTTGGTTAGTGAAAAGTTACAACAATTAATGAGGGTAAAATTGAAAAGATTTAATTATTAATGCATTGGAATGAAAACGACAATTAATTTGAAATTTTATACTTTGTCTAAAAAGACTATTAATTTGAAACGGATGGAGTATCACAATAACTGTTTTGACTGCCATTATTGTTGATCAGCTGAGTGGTTGGAGGAGGAAGCTATGTGGCCAGTCGGTCGATCTGATGTATGCATTCCTTGATTTCCTTCTCTTTTAGTTGAGTGATGTTCGACCGAGCTCTCGTATATACCAATCGTCCGGTACGAAATATAGTTATTTTTATAATTAGAGAAAATTGTGGTTAAATCACTTTCACAAGCTATTTTTATAATTGGTGTAAGGCCAAATTAGTCCAAAAAAAAGTCAATACAAATGCAACTTTAGTATTTCTTATTCACGGAGTCACCTTCATTTAATAATTAATCAATTTATAAAACTTCATAAGATGTTTATAAAAATTCTAAAAATAATCAAGGAAAAAAGTTAATTTATTAAAATGTCAAAGACATTTTTCATTTAACAATAACTATAGTTGTATATCCTTAGCCACCGATAAAAATAGGTCAGGTCAACCGACATGGGCTTACCCAAGAGTACTTGGGTGAGATGGTAGAGGTGTTTTCCAACTTAACTAAGGTTTTGGGTTCGAATCCAGCCTTGGGCTTACCCAAGAGTACTTGGGTGATGGAGAGTTTTGCCACCCATTGTGGTCCTACCGGGCTCGAAGGATTAGTCTCTACAATTGCGCACAGAGGATACCCGATTTATACACAAAAATCGACATGGGCCTACGACTCAGCATACGTAACGCCTAAGCTAGGCCAAATTAAAAAAAAACATATAAGAATAAGACTTTTTTAAAAGCCTATTTAACTAAAAAGGTCGGGCTATATGCTATTGAAATAGCCCTTTGGACCTACGGGACCAGCCTATTTAAGTATATAGCCTATTTAAGTATATATAAATAATGTTTTTGTGAATACTTATGTATCAGTAGATACTTATGTATCAGTGGTGTTTTGTGAATTCCGGACTGGGTTAGCTCAGTCCAAATGTGTTTCGCCCCATAGGCCGAATAATCACATTGCTGCAAGTCTCTATGCACACCCTCTTGATCTAAAGACTGAGCTCAGTACGGCGAGGTCGAAAGGTTAGATCACACTTCTTGTCTTCACGCACGCTTCCAAGCGCCTTTCGACCTTGCCGAGCCGATCTTGGCCTTTAGATCAAGAGAGTGTGCATAGAGACTTGTAGCAATGTGATTATTCGGCCTGTGGAGCGAAGCACATTTGGACTGAGCTAATCCAGTCTGGAATTCACAAAACACCACTGCTACATAAGTATCTACTGTAGTGCAGTAATCAAAAGCGGAAGACGGACACGGGAGTGCCCGTCTTCCGTTAGTTTGAAATAGTGATATTAGCAAAGTTCAGCAACATGACTCAAGTTCAATATATTTTTGGAGATAAACATATATTGAACTAAACATATGGTGCCTGGACACATGACTTAAATAATTGAATTGAATATGATTACCTATATGGTGTAGTGGGACTTGTTTTCCTTTGTCTTTCTGTTGTTGATAGTTTGATCTCCTCCTTAACAGTTGTTGTTGTCTTTGTTCGCTGCTTAATCTTTCCCTTCTATTTCTTGCAAATTATCTCCATCTTTCTCGGTGATGTTGTTGTGATTGTTGACCTCTTGTATTTTCCATGTTAATGTAATATCTGTCAATGTTTTAAAAATGAGGACCTTGTTAAACTACGGCATTGAAGTTTGGATAGAAAGTAGAAAAAATTGATCAAGGGTGAAAGAGTGTACAGAGTACGTTGTTATAGTTCTACCTCAATAAATAAACAACATAAAGGATAGGCAATAAAGATAATCCGGGGCACGAAAAAAGGTCATGCTACCTTCTAATTTAACTCATGAATTCAGTCCGAATGTATTTGGTATTGCTTTCAATTCATATTGAGGTAGCAAGGCAAGGGGTTACAGTTTCCTACTATAGCAGTATTTCAGATCCTTTATCAATAGGCAAAGAATCCAAATCCTTGTTTCTCTTTGACCAAAGACTCATACCATAAGATGTAAAAGTTAACCGTAAATCCAAACCGCATGCAGACCCACTTTGCTAAAATTGCCCCAGCGGTTTTACTAATCATGTTTACAAAAGCAACATTGATGGGATTGTACGACTATTGAACAATTCTATTAGGAAAATTAATTTGACAATTGGAAGAGATAGCTACTGTGAGGGGCTTATTGGCTTTGCACGTGTCTTGGTTGTACTTGACGTTTACTTAAGTATCTATACTAATATAGTAGGAAATTACAAAAATAAGCTTCCAAGTTGCTTCTCAATTTCAATTTGATTAAAGCCTACAATTCCAAAGTTAAAATAGAATTTATTCGTACATTTATCTAAAAGTCTAAATATTCAAGAATGGTTTTAGATAGTTAGAGTATTTATCTATACTTCTATATACTTATATAAAGGAAAGAAATACGTTTGAATAAAGGATACCAATGGCTTCCTTGCAGTACCGTTTGAATAAAGAATGTTGACAACATACCTGTATGATTGAATTCATACCTGTAGAATTACTTTTAACATATCTAAAGTTATTATCATCAAATAGAATTTTAATTAGATGTCATATAAAATAAAACTTAATCTCACCGACATACTAACTTCCTTCTTACTCTATTCAGAAAAACATACATTACTCAGAGGTTGTAGTAGACTTCCATAAACAAATAGTTTTTTTTTTTAAATAAAGAGCATCGCTAAAACCTTCTGATGCAAACTCTTCTTAGGGATAAATCATCAGAAGGAAAAAGAGCACGCTAGCTTAATATATAAAAAAATAAAAAGAGGTACAAACAAGACCAAGGGGGGACTAGGCAGAAACCCTTGCCAGGAAACCAAACAACAAGCAAAAGAAGCAGCAATAAAGCGAAAAAGAAGAAAGTCAAAGAGACCAAACCCCAGGGATAAATCATGTAAATCTGAAAAAAGGAAGATCTTGCCTATTACGACAAAAATCCTCTAAGATGAAGCTCGAAGGCAAATAATAAAATAGGCATATAAACAAGCTGTCAAGCCCTGTCAAGCTTTCAAAATTGCCAAGTCAAACATAAAAAATGAGCCAACCACAAGCTAGGCCTTGCAAAGCCTAGCTCGACCCTCCCTGTTTGTTTCCACACTAGCCACCAGAGTGCCAATTGCATATACATAAATGAAGCTTTCATGGCAGCATTCATTAACATTTTCCACAAGCCACCGGTACTCCAATTGCATACACAAATGAAGCTTTCATGGCGGCATTCATTAACATATATAGTATTTTATTTTTTTGGTTTCTTTATTGTTCCATTAAATAATTTATTTCCTACAAACTTCTTACATCAGTTACCAACTACAACATAGTACTAGTAGTATTTCTATAATACTAGTGTCTTTGAATGAGTTATACATTACCAGACAAAGATTATGCGGTCAGCTAGGCAGAATGTCAAATTCAATCATGTGTAAAAACTATGCATGGCAGGTATGGGATGGGAGAGATTTCTGTTAATAGACAAGTATCAAACTTTTGGAATGGCATTGACAAGAATCACGAAATGGATGGATCAAGAGTTTATAAAATTATAAATAAAACTTGTGTGTCCTTTTAGATAGGCCCAGGCAACCTCTGAGTAATGTATCTTTTTCTACACAAGTTTTTGGTGGAAGGCAACCTTTGTGGAAGGCAATACAGTTTGATCGAACTACACAAGCTTTCACCAAAAAAAAAACTACACAAGTTTTTTACCAAAAAAAAGAACTACACAAGTTTTATTATGCAATCATGAACAGTGGCACCTTTAATCAAAGGGTGAAAAAAATTCATTAAAAAAATAAGAATTAGTTTGTAAAGGTATGCGAGTAGTCCCTTACAGATACTAATAAAACAGATTTATTAAAAATTAGGTACAAATTTAGAGGTGATAGTACAAATTTAAATTTTCAAGGGATTCAAAAATATTACATTAGAGGGTAAGTAAAAAAACATCATGGAGTTCAAGTGAACTTCCTCATACCAATGTAAGTCCACCATTGCTCATGAACTTAAAAAAAAAATGAAACTTAGCTTTTTTTAAAAAATTGAAAATCAAATTCTAATTAAAAAAAGGTGATGTGGACCGCCATGCATAGCTTAATATTGTGTCCTGCCATCTCAAAAATAATTTTACACGTCAAACTTTCATAAGACTAATATTTTAATTGATCAACGTTTCAAAAATTGGTAAAACTAGGGAACTTAAACTGCTAAAAAAAAATAGGCAACAAAAATCATGGATGCTAGAGACAGACCAAAAATACAAACAAAGTCAATTTGAGAAACCTATGTTAAAAGAGCAAAAATGCTTTTTTGACACCCAAAACTTACATCTATACTGTATGTGTATCTCATTTGCTATGATTATGTTTTTTATTTGTTTTTTCTCTCTCTTCCAAATTTCACAAATACTAAACTTGACATATAGTTGTGGGTTCGAATTCAATTTTAGGAATGTAGCAGCGTTAAATCTTTTGAGGGAGAGTTTTACCGCCCATTGTGGTTCTACTCGGTTTGAGAAATTATCTCTACAGTTGCGCGTAGAGAATACTGATTCAAACAAAAAAGACTGTATACAATAGAGTTATAAAATTGGGTTGTCAAAAAAAGAGTACTCTAAATAGAGAGACCTATATTCATTTCTCCATGATTTTTTTTTTACTGAATCTCTCCATGTCTCTTCTTTTTCCAATCTCTCTTTTTGATTCGCCTCTTTATACACTTTAGAGATAGGAACTTCCAAGACACAACATCCCAAATCAACATCAACAATAATGTTAATGATGGAAATGACGCTGGGAGTGACGTAACTAACGTACATATACAATATTTAAGGACTTTTTATGTTAATTTTATGGACTAAGATTTTTTTTTGGTTACAATTTTTATGGACTAAGATGATTATTACAAATGCCGAGTTCAAAATAGTGATGTAATCAATAATAAAACAAAATAATATATAAAATAATTATTTACGACATGATATATATATATATATATATATAATTATTTACGAAATAATATAGTAAATATTGAATTAATATTTTTTTAATGTTATAGATACTGATGCATGAGTGAGAGACCGAGAGGGGCATTTCTAAAGTTTTTTTTCAAAAATATCCGTGTGTTTCTAGGGTAATGGAGTAAATCAAATCTCTCATGGGTGAATCACTAAATTTGACCGTAGAATCTTGTGTAAAATGTAATGAGTGGTTAAGATTGAATCGACAAATATTAAATCTCAACCATTGATGAATTTTTATACTACATCATACAATCATATTTAATGATTTATCGATGAGGAATTTGATTTGCTCCCCCTACAATATCCGGCTTCCATTTTTGTGTTGAAGAAAATGAAACATCAACAACCCATGTACTGGTGTTGAGTAAGATATATATATGTGCCGTGTGCGTATATTTCTTCGCTTTTAATATGTCGTGACTCGTGACAGGATTATTTTCGTATACAGTTGGTCATCGTGTTTGAATCACTTGACAGCATTCTTAATTATTCCCCAAATGATAAAATATTCATGAGAAAAAGAAAGCTTCCAATCAAATAGGAGCATCTAAGGAAATACGTGCTTATACGGCATGTATATTCATCTATAACTCTTTTTTTTTTTTTTGATAAGCATCTATAACTCTATTTGATGAGAAATGAGAAATGTGACAGAAGATTGTTTTGGTTGAGCTAACAACGAAAATCATTTTGCCGGAAAAACACGAAAATCATGTGGGGAGGAATAATATTAAATTCGGCTGCTTAATAAGGAAGAGTAAAATTGATTAAAAACACTTTTTGTACGGAATAAATTAAAGGTTTAAATATATTTTTCATCCCTGCAAATATAGTTGTTTTTTAAATAAGTCTCTGCAAAATTATTTTTTTAAATAAGTCCCTGTAAAATAACGTTTTTTTAAATTCGTCTTTCTGTCAGTGTTCGTTACAAAAATAGCTTAATTGGCTGACGGAATGCTGATGTGTTGTTTTTTTTTCCCATTTTTTATTTTTTTGTTTAAATACTTGTCACCCCTGCAAATGTTGCCATTATCCATTTACCCCCCCCCCCCCCCCCTACAAAAAAAAAGTTCCAAAAACACCTTACAAAATATAACATTATCCAGTTACCCCCCTACAAATGTTGCCACTATCCATTTACCCCCCAGTTTGAGGGGGGTAACTGGATAATTTTATATTTTGCAGGGTGTTTTTGGAAGCGGGGGGTAAATGGATATCAGATAATTTTGCAGGGGGGTGACAAGTATTTAAGCCTTAATTTTTTTAAAGCTGACATGGCCACACCACTCTCTCTCTCTCTCCCTCCCTCCCTCCCTCCCTCCCTCCATTACACCACCTTACCACCACCATTACCATATATATCTCACTCAAATCTCAACAAGGAATTGTAAACCCCAAACCAAAAATCATTCTTCTTGTCTTCAAATCCAAACAAAACCAACTTATTAAACAAGTCATTTCCGCAAACCCCAAACCAAAAATCATTCTTCTTGTCTTCAAATCCAAACAAAACCAACTTATTAAACAAGTCATTTTCGCAATGCTGGATCATGAAAAGGGCAGTGAGATTAATCAAGACAAAACTGGAAGTAGAGAAGAAATTAATGGACACAAGTTGAGATCTAATTGTGACTTCCAAACCCATATTCCCTCAACCACCTTGCACCGTCGCTACCTCCTCCTTGCCTGACCTTCGCCCTAATCTCCAGTCCTTAGCCACGTGAACCATCGTCGTGAACCATCTCAAGCAGCCTGTCACATCCACTCTCCATGTGCCCTAGCATACCACAGAGATGACAAAAGATATCAAGCCTTTCATATTTTAACAACACCTCCTTCGCTTCTCCTCCTGGTTTTTTCAACTTCAACTTCTTCATCAAAGGCTTCCTCACATCCAACAAGATCCACATCCTCATGAACAACCTCCAGAAAGATGACGAATTCTTTGCATCATACTCCAAAAAACTACCTACTGTATTGCCAATATGCTTCCCAATTGCTTCTGACATGAATCGGATAGGTATATTATGGACTTGCACCCAAAATGGGATCTGAAACAAAGGCACCTCCGTCGGAACAAAGCCTTCCGGTATCACACTCAGTATAAGTAAATTCTTGTCAAAAGACGAAGGCCCTTGCTTGAGCACTTTTTGAAGATCCAACTGATGAAAGAACTAGAATAGAAAGATACCTGGACCTGCTTCACGAATATTCACGCCCCTACATGGTCTCCATACTTCTACCATTCTTTCCTTCATAATGTGCGATCTAATAAGTCGATTTGTGAGAAAGCGACCTACTAGTGTGAGATAAGTATTAGCCCTACCGTTCTCCTCCTCCCCCTCAACCTCAACCTCAACTGTGTTAACCACCTCCCCCGATGCCATGACAATGTGTGTTGAAAACGGGAAACAAGACTTAGTGCTAGAAAGAAGAGAACAAAAGCTAGAACCTTCTCACTAGGGAGAGAAACTTCTCACAAGGGAGGAGACCCTAGGAGAGAAAACGTGCAAACCATTTTCCGGAAGGATAAAAAAAAATTCTTCATCTTGCATTAGTATTATGAGTGTTATGCAGACGCTTTTAGTGCGATTAAGTATTCAACATTTCTCCCTCTTTTATCCTCTCTCTCTCCTATCTTATTCTTCTTTCTCATTTCTCTCTACCTCTCATCTCTCTTCTATATATCTTCTCATACCATGATCTCCCTCCCTCTCTCTCTCTCCCTCATCTTCTCTCTCATATTTTTCTTTATAACTTTGTAATTATATTATAATATATGTTATGTAAAATCATTATAAACCTCATAAAAATAATTATAATAAAATGTTGTGAGAAGTTTCTCCCTCTCTCTAGATCTCTCTTCCCCCAACTCTCACCATTTCTCCCTCTCTCTCTCCCCACAACTTCAACATGTTGTCCAGTACTTTCATGTCCTGTACGTGCAGTATTGTCTTATCCAGCACTGTACTATCTGATACAGTAACTATCCGTTTGCAAATCAAATGGACCCTTATTGTACAAGAGAACATGTTGAAATGCTTTTCTATTACCTATTCTCCATGACATTATTTGATTGATTCACCCTTTTTTGACAATTCGATTGATTTACCTTGAGGGTTTACATCCAAATTAAATATCATGTTTACAAAGAAGCAAAAATCTATGTAGATATCCTAGCTAATATTGTCCCATCCTTTAGTCTTACTAAAGGTGTTGTTAAAAGTCTACTAATGCATAAAAGACATTTTAAATTGATTATTTTGGTCATTTAAAATTAGTTTTTTGTTGATTAGAATTCTCCCAATATTAAAAGTGAGATATTTATCATCGGTTATATAACTGATTTTAAATATCACATTCAATATATCTGTTGTTTTAGGGTAAATAGCCAAATTGGTCCCTGGAAGTATAACTCACCGTTAATTTGGTCCCTGAATCGAGCGAAAATGCAAAAAGGTCCCTCAATGTGTAATCTGTCCGTCACGTTAGTCCCTCCCGTTAGTGGACCTCATTAACTCCGTCAATTAGACTGATGTGGCATGTTTTGTGCCACATGGATCTGCTTATTTGTCATTTTTTTAATCTTGGGTAAATAGTCAATTTGGTCCCTCACTCGACCAAAAATGCAAAATAGTCCTCCACTGTTCATTCCGTCCGTCACTTTAGTCCCTCACGTTAACTGCCGTCCAAATTTCCGTCAAAGTTGCATATGTGGCACGTTTAGTGCCACAGTGGATGCCACGTAGGGAGGGACCAAATTGACATTAAAAAACATGTTTTAAAATATTTGTTTTTAATAAAAAATAAGAACCATTCACCATCTATGTTTGGACCAGGAGCATATTCCAGAAAAAATCAACACCAAAATAAATCCTATTCTTCTTCCCCAACACAATATTGTTGATTATTTTGGTACTGGGATATGTTTGTTTGCTCCAACCACTAGAATCAATTTCTTCTTCTTCCCCAACACATTCTTTCTCACAGATTCAAATATTATGATAAAAATTTTAAATCTCTGATAAAAATTAACTAGAGTTGTAGGGATGAAAATATCAAGCCGCACATGGTGGTTAAGACAAATAGGCCGCAGCTGTCATATCCGGCACGACGGAGACGATATAAGACATGGTGGTCACCGGAGGAAGTTTGTCCGATCATGAAATTTCTTTAGGAGTTTTGGTGCGGACGGTAAAGGGAGTCCAAATATCACATTAGTTTTTTTGGATGGAGGCCTATGGTGGCCAGAAAAGGAGAGAATGTGCGCATGAGATTTTTTCGATTTACTGGTTTTAAGAAAATGAGGAGACTTTCTAGTAGAGGAGAAGATGAGGAGCAAGGATGTGGGTTTGGTTTGTCAAGAGGACTAAAATGACAAACGGAATGAACAATGGAGGACTATTTTGTATTTTTGGTCGAGTGAGAGACCAAATTGACAGCGCCTCACACTTTAAGGGACCAAATTGACTATTTACCCAAGATTAAAATGACAAATAAGCAGATCCATGTGGCACAAAACGTGCCACATCAGCCTAATTAACGGAGTTAATGAGGTCCACTAACGGGAGGGACTAACGTGACAGACGGATTACACATTGAGGGACCTTTTTGCATTTTCGCTTGATTCAAGGACCAAATTGACAGCGAGTTACACTTCCAGAGACTAATTTGACTATTTACCCGTTGTTTTAACAACCTTTTAAAATGTGCTTTTATACACAAAAGAAAAGTGTTAATGTTAAAACATTCAATATATGTTGCTTAACAACCTTTTAAAATGTGCTTTTATACACAAAAGAAAAGTGTTAATGTTAAAATGAACTAAAATGTAAGACATATTTTTTCTGCATAAACCGGTGTTGCACCCCGGAAAAAATCCGGATTGGACCTTTCATCGTACAACGTGAAAATTTGTGAAGCCGCCATCAACATTTTTATTTAGGGACCAAAACATTGAAAAAGGGTCCTTTTTAAGGCGGGTGGTCCTTTGAGAACTAGAGATGTAGGTTCGGGGGTCGGTTAGGTGTGGGGAAGGTATTAGCATCCCACACCTCCTTTCTACCGAAAGGGAACCTTTAACTTGATGTGCGGTTTTGACAGAGTTGATTTGAAACAATTCGTTCTACTTCTTTTTTTATTTGAGAAAAGTGTTTTTGAAAACGGGGGAAGAGAAGAATCTTTTTATTATTTTTTAAAAGTGTGTTTGACGGGATGTGACCCGCTCCTACGTATCTCCCGGTGCGATGGAGAATTCAAAGCTTACGTAGTTCTCTTTAGTCGAGAAACTTTGGTGTTTTTTTATTGTAGGGGTTCTCGGTCATGAACTGTACAGTCCACTAGACCTAGAACAAAGACAACCCCGCCTGTACAGACGACGTGCCCCCTACTTTTTGAAAATGGTTTGAATTACTTGAAGAAAGGGATTTGTTGTGAGGTCGATTACTTTTATTTGAGCAAGTATCTTAGGCTCGCACGAACTGTACAGCTCGCTAACCCTAAGACGCTAACCGATCCCGGATGTACATCCGATTTGATTCCTTACTCATTTTTTTGTTTTTTTTTAAAAAAAAAGGGTTCAAGTTGTTAATTACTTGTTTTAATTCTCATAAGTATCCCAAGATGTTTGAGCTGTACAGTTCCGATCTTAGGACGCTAGACAACACCGGCCGTACGTCCGACTTGCCTCCTTATGAGTTTTCAAAAAGGTTTATTGTTGATCTTAGAAGGAATTTTATTGTCTTATGAAAACAATTTGAGAAAAGATTGAGTTTGGAAAAAAGCTTTAGAAAATGATTGATTTGAAGAAAGGAGAAGGGAGTTTGAGGGTGACATTGGTCACAAAAGGTTTGTTGGAATGGCGTGGCATCCAAAAGGAAAAGAAAGTAGAACATTCAATCAATTTCCAAGTCAAGAACCAAAGTGCAACATTTAACAAATTGCAAGCAAAGCAATCAACAATGTAAGCATAAGCATAAACATTACCAATTACAACATTTGAGCACAAGAATGACACTTAGTCATCAACATCTAATGGCATGCATATGTAAGATCAACATTAACCAAATAGGTTACAAGAATAGGCACACAAATAGATAATGCAAAAGTTTAATTCAATTAGGCATCAACACAAGATAAAAACACAAGGTTGAATCCCTTTTGGTAATCCTTGACATTTGAGGCAATGCACAAAGGCATAAGTGTCTAGTCCTTTTACCAAATCATCAACACAAAACAAATTATTCACCTAGAACGAACATCGCATTTGCATGATCACAGGTGACCAAAAGAAAGCAATAACAAGTCATTTTGTAACCAAAATTGATTAATCAAGTTAGAGAACTAGCATTTGCATTTTTAAACAAAAATTGCACAAAGGAAGTTGAATCATCTTAGGCAATCCTCAACATTTAAAGTGAAAGTGCCTAAGGCACAAGTGTGAGTCCTCTTGCCAATCATCAACATAGAGTAATTTTGCAAACAAGTTACTAACAAGCAACATCAAAACAATTTGAGAAATCATTTTACTCACAATTGTAAACCCTTTTCACAAAGAAATAACAAAAACCCTATCTTATTAGAAACTTGCGAACCAAAACATAACCAAACAAGAAATTCATTCAACAAATACACAAAATCAAGCGAGCAAATGACACTAACAAGACTTAGGAACATTTATTCACAAGATCCAAGCAATCAAACACCAAAATCAACAACTATTCATATTTTTTTTGATTTTTTGTGAAAATAAGAAGGCATGAAAAATGAATATTTGCAAAATCAAACAACCATGTTTGGACATGGGAACTTCAAAATCAAGCCTCAATAACAAGATTGCATAAAGAAATGCATCAAAACTCGATTAAACCTATTTTATGCTAAGGGTGCAAAACATTCATAGCTTCCTAACACAATTTTATTTCACAAAATGCAACAAGCAAAATGATAACAGCACAAATCACAATTTATTCAAGGGTGAGAAGCAATCTCAAACACCCAAGCCTCCCTAAGTGCTTGTCAAAATGTTTGAGATACCTCTCACCAACAACAATCAACAAATCAACAATATACCAACACTAAAATGCATGAATATGGTAGGATACAAAATTAGAAACATGATATCTACATTTTGATGCAAAAAAGTTGAGGATGATGCTAGGTTTTAAGAAGTTTACCTCAAATCCAAGCTAAGGAATGACTAATATGAAGAACAAGACCACAAATCAACTTGAATCTTCACCAAACTTCAATGAAACCCACGAAATGCTTGCTTAAAAATGCCCTTTGATGATGCAAGCTTGAATTAAATTAGGAGAGAAGGAAGATATATGAAGTAGGAATGGAAATGAGGTGAGAAAATGGTGATTTGGTGAAGGAGAAGTGAAGAATTGATGGAGGAAGAAGGTGGTATGATTTCGGCCAAGAGAGGGAATTAGGAGAGGGAGTTGTGTGCTAGGGTTGTGGTGTGAAAATGAGGCCAAAAAGTTGTAAGAGGTGAGGATATGAGGGTATATATAATGTGCAATTAGGTTTAAGGGTATTTAGGTCATTGTGCATCTCATCTCACTCTAGGATTGCATTTAAAATTTGAATGGAGGGTGAGGATTGAAACACACATGATGAGGGACAAAAAAATGCAAAATGAGAGGGAAATGAAGGGGGGTGAATTCGAAATAGCAAGGGAGAGTGGGAGTGGTCACCAAGTTTTGCTAGTTGTCATCTTGTACTATTGTACTATTATATGACCATTCTATTATCCCTTCATTTTTTATTATTCTTCTTAGGATAATTGTACAAAAATACACCCAATTTAGGCCACATACTAGGAATCTTAGGAATATGCCATTTTATGAGATCACCATGACCAAAAATATCATAAAAACCTCATCTTGAAATTTTTGTAGAATATTCCTTTTTTATGCCTTTTTTGAATTTGAATTTTTATGCAAATGCGTGCATGTATGCGCAAAAAATATATGACCAAGGGTGTCTTGCTTCAAATAATTTCCTCTAAAATTGCACAATGATTTTTGATGAAAAATTATCCTCTTTTTTTTTTAAAATGACCAAAATACCCTTGGCCCTAAAAACATTTTTTTGCCCAAAAATGCATTTCCAACCTAAAAAAAAAACTTTAGAATGCATGCACAATGCTCTTCACACTTTTCAAAATAATGCCACACTTCTCAATTTATTTATTTTTGTTGAGAATTAGGGTTTTGACCTAGGCAGACAAAAATTAGGGTATGACAGCTGCCCCTCTTTATTTGGATTTTAACAAGGAATATGAATTGGCCGAAACATATTCCGAGGCAAAATAGAAATAAAGAATTCAGAAATTATACCAATTTTGTCTACTTAGAGAAACCAGAATTTTCCTTTTTCTTTTTTTCTCTTTTTTGTTCCTTTTTGAAATATGATACAAATGCAATGAAAAGATTTTTTTTTCTTCTTTTTTTTTTGGAATCAATTGGTGCCAACCCTCAATAAGCCAGCGAAAGCAGTAAAGAAAGCAAAAAAAAAAAAAAAGGGTGCCGGCCCTCATTAAGCCGGCGAAGGAGGCTGCCTAAAGCCTTTTAACGAATCGCGAACGATCCGAGTTTGCACTTGGGCCTGGGGAGCACGTGGGCTCAAAGGGGTGGTCTTTCGAGCGACCGGGGGAGGGTACTATATCAAGTCTAGATCTCGATATTTCCCTAGGACTACGCCATGTTTTAGGCCAACACAGCTATCTGCATACGTTAGTTGATGCAAGGAATGGTGCATGAATGCAAGTTTTTTTTCTTACCTTAGTGGTGATCGAACAAACAAGAGTTTCGTAGGATCGACCATTGGCGACTTGAGCTGTTACTAGCAGATAGCAACTTATTTGGATGCAGAAAAATTTAGCAAAGACATGGATATTCATGAAATACTCCTTATTCTTTTTTCGATGAATGCACAAGAGGTGGATATGCAAATGTAATGCAAATGTATGTTATGCAAAGGAAGGTTATGCGAATGCACGTGATGCAATGAATGTTTTTAATTTTCTTTTAGCATAGGGACTTTAGGATTCTTGGGTGATCAATTCAAGCGTCCTATCGTGACGACTATGACTATTTATTAAGAATGTCTCTTTTTGTTTTGAAAACTGATTTGATGTTTGATGTGATGATGATAAATGCTATGGAATGTCTGTGTTCTTTTGCTTTTATTGTGATGAATGTGGATGATGCGAATGTAATGCTTTGAATAACATGAAATGCCTACATGCATGAGGAGGATGAATGATTGGAGTATTTAAACATTTTTGTAAACATTTTTATGATGATGAGACGCGAGACTTTGAATGCAAGGAATTGAGATGGCTATGGACCATTCTTTGGAAAAACTAGATTTGATTCAAACTCTGGTGTTCTCAAGGTTTTTATTAACAAGCTCACTTATTTTCCTTTCCATTTCCATGATGACTGAACTTTAAACACCACATGATCAATTTGTATTCTCTCTCTCTGAAGCATTGACTAGTAAGTATGCATAAGAGTGCAGATGTGGACGAGTGAGTCAGTTAACTTGGGATTGGTTTAGGACAGTGAGTTGAGAGACTGCCCCGACAGGAATTTATGGATGTGAGTGACTTTAGGGAGAACTCTGCTCATTTGAGCGGGAGTGAACAATTATGGAAATGCCCCACCTTAGAATGACAATTTCAAATGGGTTCTTTGAGGGGGTTTGTGAAAGGGGATGAAGTTATGGTACTGGTTATGAACTGAGGGTGGTATATGAATGGGATGGACAATGAACAAACTTTCCCAAGACCAGGGTGGGTGGGTGGTGAAGAGAATGCCCCAACTTTTGGATCTGAGTGGTGTTCTCAGTGCAAATCTTTGGTTCTCTATGAATGTCTTGACTTTTGGCATGAAAGAAACCTCACTTGGTGATCACTAAACCTTGTTTTAATCTTTGGTGCAAATCTTTTCCTTTGGGCCTGAGACATGAGGACCATCTAGGGTAATAGCAATGCCAGAGCCGCGCATAAGTTTGCTTGCCATTTGAAGTGATTGTGCCCGCGTTTGTTTTTTGCCAATTCATTTATTTGAGGGATCCCCTCTTTTCTGTGATTTTCAGAAATTTCGCAATAATTGTAATGCTTTTTGACTCATGCACAGGTTTCACAATTCAGTATCATCAATCATAAAAACATTTATTTTAAAATAAAGAGACAGAATAAGTGAAGATAAAAGACACGAAAAGCAAACACATGGAAGAAAAAGTTGAATTCTTATTGTTATGGAAACTGGACGTGCAGAAGGTCACGCCAATTGAAAGTACATTGAAAAAATTTTAAACTGGAAAAATACAAGAAAAAGGGGAAGCAGATCTTGTGTTTTTTCTTTTGAAGTAACGATGCCAATCGTCCATACTCATGACCTTGATCACCCCTTTATCCAAACTTTTGGGAGTGCTGATTGCCTTTTTCATTTCAAGTCCAAGTTTTCTGACCCTAATTTTTGACTAGATCGCCCTTTGCGGGTTTTCAATCCACCAGGTCGCTCTGGTTTTGCCTAGGCCGCCCTTTCCGGGTTTTCAACCTAGCGAGCTAATTCTTACTTGGCTCATCTTTCTCTTTTTTCATTTATTTCTTTAGGCATACTCCTTTCTGACTGTATCTGAATTTACTGGAAACTGGGGTTTTCTTTTCTTGCATCCCATTTTGCGAGAATTAAAGGCCCCTCCGGAGAATAAGTTCTTCGTCTTCATGATACTGGGTTGATCTCCATGGGAATCCCTTTGGAGGTTCATGATCTTTTTGAGCATTGAGTCTTCTTTGAAATTGTTGAAGATGAGCTTTCTTCGGTTTGAGCTTTCTCTTAATCTTCTTCTGACATAAGACAAATGTACTTTGGTTTGATAAGGCTCAATGAAAGTATTACTTCCATCATATGGGGTTTGCCCCTGTTAGAGTGTAAAACGAAGCCTGATTTCCATGAAGGTCATCATCGTCCTTGATATCCTTTGTTGATTGTCTCTAACTGCCCCATTTTTAGGGTGGCGTAGGGAGGGATCATGATGCTTGACCTGGAGTCTTCATACTGTCATTTGTGACTACCTTAGCTTGGAAAGCTGCGCAACAGACCGAACTTTGGTAATTACAGACTTTGTTATAATGGCAAGTGTCTTATGTCCGAAGGGTGATTTACACAAACTTGTTGATTCATTGCTCTTTATCATGGCGTCAATCCTCTCCTTTGCTCAAATTGATCATGTCACTTGATTCCTCATGAGGACGGACCACTTTGTTCTCTTATTCTTGCACAACAGCTTGATTGCAAATCTGATGGTGGAGTCTGAGGAATGACTGAGGGTTTGTGGAGGGCGGGATGACGAGGTCGAGGTAGTGTTTGCGGTTTTATGAAAGGAGAGATGTATAGGAATGATGAAGTGTTTGAAGGTTTATGGAAGAAAGGGTGGTCATACACAACAAGGTGTAGGAAGGTTCATTGAGACAAGGATCTCTTACGCTTTATGGCCAAATGTATCAGCTCACAACTTATATTTCTTTCGTCTCTTTTTCCCTTGTTTTTTCATTTTTGGGATTTTCATTTTTTTTGAATCTGTTCTTTTTTGTTTCATTTTTTCTGATTTTTTCCTTTTTTGTTTCATTTTTTCTGATTTTTTCCTTTTTTGCTTTTGAGTTGAGTGAGCTGATAAAAGTGATACACTATTTTTGGATATTTGAAGTGATCCTTGTCTGGGGTGATTGGAGAGATAATGGCAATGAAACCCCTGCAGCGGTTGGAGGATGCTTGATTGGGTTCTGGTATCAACTGGGGTGACAGGAGGTTCAGAGGGAGGAGCAAATGAGATGGGTTGATTTTGTAGAAGGGCCACTGGTAGTGAGGAAGGTGGCGATGGCAGGCATTTGGTTATGAAATTTTTTTGTGATGGGGTACTTGTAATGGGAAATGGGAAAGTTGGTTGATATGAGGTAGGAAAAGGGTTTGGTCGCGAAAGAGGTTCGCTTGTAACATTTGTTTGGTTTGCTCAGCATTGCTCCACTTTGCTTGAACTTGTGCTTTGACTTCATTACCCAACCTAGTTGTGGCATCATGAATTTCTACAGCCTTAGCCAATTCTTCACTTATTAACTCCGAAGAAACATCCCAGTTGTCTTCAGCCTCTCTCTCAGTTTGGTTAATCGGGTAATCAGAGTCACAATATGAACCATTGGCGTCGTTGTTTTCAAAGATTATTTTCATTTATTATTATTTTTGATCCGCGTTGGGAGGAATTGAAAAGCAAATAACAGACACATGACAAAATGAAAGAAAGAAATTTTATTGAGGAATTCAAAATAACATTTTATTGATGATGATACTAAAAGGAAACATGTGTGCCCTTATTGAAATATCCTAAGGCCTTGGTAAGCACAAGAACGAATGACTGAACAAATGCATTCACATTTTTAGACTTGCACCAAAGAAAAGCAATCTTAACAAGGTAATTAAGTGATTACAAAATTGCCCTCTTGTATGGAGGATTTAAACCAAAAGTCAAGTGTGTACTAATGCGGGGAGAGTATGTACTTTATGGGTGGATGGGGCGGGATCAAACTTGGATGGAGAATGATGATAAGGGAAGGAAACTGACAGACTCAAACAAGAGAAACTGCACATGGCATGCACGCCCACTAGAAGAATGCTTCGTAGAGAGTTAACATTGGTTAAAACATGATGGAAAGTTTTTTGATGAACTGTTTCAGTCTTTTATCATGGAATGGATGAGATGCAATGCCTTTTTTGAAGAAAATGCAAATGAACTGTTGATTTGAAAAACTGAGTGCCTTGGAACATTTTGAGTTTGCAAATAAGTAAGGGTAAACTTTTTCAACAGATTATTTTGCAAAAGCGTCTCGTCTCTCATCACAACTTTTTATTTGGTTTATGCAATGTATGAATGAACAAATCATGATAAGCAAATGCATGAAAAATGACCACTTGAAAAGTGTAATTATTCTAAAGGAGATTTTTTGTTTGTTTTTGATGCAAGATGAAATACGAAACTCCAATGCATTTTTGGATGATGCAAGATGCAAGAATGATATTTTTTCAAAATGATTTTTATTCTTTAGAGGCACGGCAAGATCTGAAATACCAATGCCCCTTTTTGCGAAAATGATGACGTGAGGCAACCAATTGTAGTTACTCTGAGTAACTTGCATGAAACATTGAGTGGATCCTGACTCAATACTTCACGCAATATACTGAAATGCTTCAACATTTGGTTGACTCCACTTATTCACTTTATTTGAAAACAAACTGCGCCTGATTGGGTCAAAGTGCCCCGATATCGTAGAGTATCATCTCAAATTTGTAGTGCACAAACAAATTTGAGATATTACCCTTCATCATTCAAAGATGCACTTCTACCCATGGAACGATTGCATAAGGAATTTCTCTTATTTCATTTCATTTCACTTTTTTTGAAAAATGATTTAGAAAATAAATTTAAAAATGATTTGAAGATGCAAGTGATTTATTGAAGAAAAAAAAAATTTAGAAAAAGGTGCTTTATTTGGGGAAAAAGGTTTTTAGAAAAAGGTGCTCGACGGGTATGACCCGCTCCTACGTATCCCCATTGTGATGAGGAATCAAAGCTACGTAGTTCTTCTTCGTCTTTTTTTCTAAAATAATGCTTATGAGGTTAATGAAATGATGCATAAATGCTACATTGGCTCGACGCCCACATTATTTGATGAAGGTTTTTGTACATGATTATGGATGACTGAAATGCTTATGCCATGCAGATGATAATTGTTTTTTTTCGTTTTTATTTTTCTTATGCAATGAAATGAAATGCATGATACTCGCAATTATTTTTAAAATGCACGAGAGACGTGATTTTTATTAAATGAAACTATATGCAAAATGAGAGGTTCACATATTTATATGCAAGGGAAAATAACAATGCACGAGAGATGTTTCTAAAAAATGTTTTTTTTATATGCGAGAAAGTGCATGATACTCGCAATTTTTAATGCATGAAAAATCATGATCTTCACTGGATGAAGATGTATGCAAAAGGAAATGAGTAAAAAATTATTTACAATGCAAAGGCTTTCAAAAGCCGGAAATTCACACATTTTTTTTTGATAATTTTTTTTTTGGTTTATTTGCAAAAATATTTTATTTATCATGGATGCAGGGGTATGAAGCTCCTTTGTGTCCTACCAAGGTTTCTTAGAGACAGGATCTATGGCTATTTCTAAGGGTACACACTTCAAGGTTAGCACTAAAAGAAGGACCCTAAATAAGGCTCCTAGAGCCAACGACCTCATCTGAGACCACCAATCACAGGGCCGTACGTCCAAGTGATGGTATCATCAAACAAAGCCAAACTCTAGGTGAAGTCCTCGCAACCACCCAACAAGACGTACGTCCAGTGAGCAGCCACTAATGACTTCGTTCTAGCCTAAGATATGCTTTAGCCTGGGTATAGGGCTGTCTCACCAAGAAATATAAGGGTAAAAAGAGTGCAACGTGTGTGTAGGAGCACAACGATAAACATACCCCCCCCACCTGCAAAGAAAATCCAGAAACAGTCCATACAAAGAGTCGTCTACCCTAGGGTTTTGCAAGCATATATCATTTCAATACAAACAAGTAAACTAACCTAGGGTTCCAACAACAATCATATGCACTGCTTACCTCAAGAAAGGGAGCCAAGAAGAGGGGTCATAATAGAATCGGGGGAATGCATGAACTTACCTTGAAGAAAGGGAGCAAAGAAGAAGGGGACATGGTGATTAGAGAAATGCATGATCATATTAAACATATAAACAAAAGAAGATGAAAGGAGAAGAAGGAACAAGAAGCGAACATAGAAGAAGAAGAGTCAAATGCACATGAATGCAACATAACAACACGAGAATGCAAGAGAACATTCAAACATCAGAAAGAGAGAAGAAAAAGAAGGAGAATAAAAGAGAGAAATAGAACAATCACATTCAAATCAAACAATTAAACCGCACATCAAGTTAATTAGGCCTGACCCTCGTTTTAAAAAGAAAGTCCCCAGTGGAGTCGCCAGCTGTTGCACCCCGAAAAAAATCCGGATTGGACCTTTCATCGTACAACGTGAAAATTTGTGAAGCCGCCATCAACATTTTTATTTAGGGACCAAAACATTGAAAAAGGGTCCTTTTTAAGGCGGGTGGTCCTTTGAGAACTAGAGATGTAGGTTCGGGGGTCGGTTAGGTGTGGGGAAGGTATTAGCATCCCACACCTCCTTTCTACCGAAAGGGAACCTTTAACTTGATGTGCGGTTTTGACAGAGTTGATTTGAAACAATTCGTTCTACTTCTTTTTTTATTTGAGAAAAGTGTTTTTGAAAACGGGGGAAGAGAAGAATCTTTTTATTATTTTTTAAAAGTGTGCTTGACGGGATGTGACCCGCTCCTACGTATCTCCCGGTGCGATGGAGAATTCAAAGCTTACGTAGTTCTCTTTAGTCGAGAAACTTTGGTGTTTTTTTATTGTAGGGGTTCTCGGTCATGAACTGTACAGTCCACTAGACCTAGAACAAAGACAACCCCGCCTGTACAGACGACGTGCCCCCTACTTTTTGAAAATGGTTTGAATTACTTGAAGAAAGGGATTTGTTGTGAGGTCGATTACTTTTATTTGAGCAAGTATCTTAGGCTCGCACGAACTGTACAGCTCGCTAACCCTAAGACGCTAACCGATCCCGGATGTACATCCGATTTGATTCCTTACTCATTTTTTTGTTTTTTTTTTAAAAAAAAGGGTTCAAGTTGTTAATTACTTGTTTTAATTCTCATAAGTATCCCAAGATGTTTGAGCTGTACAGTTCCGATCTTAGGACGCTAGACAACACCGGCCGTACGTCCGACTTGCCTCCTTATGAGTTTTCAAAAAGGTTTATTGTTGATCTTAGAAGGAATTTTATTGTCTTATGAAAACAATTTGAGAAAAGATTGAGTTTGGAAAAAAGCTTTAGAAAATGATTGATTTGAAGAAAGGAGAAGGGAGTTTGAGGGTGACATTGGTCACAAAAGGTTTGTTGGAATGGCGTGGCATCCAAAAGGAAAAGAAAGTAGAACATTCAATCAATTTCCAAGTCAAGAACCAAAGTGCAACATTTAACAAATTGCAAGCAAAGCAATCAACAATGTAAGCATAAGCATAAACATTACCAATTACAACATTTGAGCACAAGAATGACACTTAGTCATCAACATCTAATGGCATGCATATGTAAGATCAACATTAACCAAATAGGTTACAAGAATAGGCACACAAATAGATAATGCAAAAGTTTAATTCAATTAGGCATCAACACAAGATAAAAACACAAGGTTGAATCCCTTTTGGTAATCCTTGACATTTGAGGCAATGCACAAAGGCATAAGTGTCTAGTCCTTTTACCAAATCATCAACACAAAACAAATTATTCACCTAGAACGAACATCGCATTTGCATGATCACAGGTGACCAAAAGAAAGCAATAACAAGTCATTTTGTAACCAAAATTGATTAATCAAGTTAGAGAACTAGCATTTGCATTTTTAAACAAAAATTGCACAAAGGAAGTTGAATCATCTTAGGCAATCCTCAACATTTAAAGTGAAAGTGCCTAAGGCACAAGTGTGAGTCCTCTTGCCAATCATCAACATAGAGTAATTTTGCAAACAAGTTACTAACAAGCAACATCAAAACAATTTGAGAAATCATTTTACTCACAATTGTAAACCCTTTTCACAAAGAAATAACAAAAACCCTATCTTATTAGAAACTTGCGAACCAAAACATAACCAAACAAGAAATTCATTCAACAAATACACAAAATCAAGCGAGCAAATGACACTAACAAGACTTAGGAACATTTATTCACAAGATCCAAGCAATCAAACACCAAAATCAACAACTATTCATATTTTTTTTGATTTTTTGTGAAAATAAGAAGGCATGAAAAATGAATATTTGCAAAATCAAACAACCATGTTTGGACATGGGAACTTCAAAATCAAGCCTCAATAACAAGATTGCATAAAGAAATGCATCAAAACTCGATTAAACCTATTTTATGCTAAGGGTGCAAAACATTCATAGCTTCCTAACACAATTTTATTTCACAAAATGCAACAAGCAAAATGATAACAGCACAAATCACAATTTATTCAAGGGTGAGAAGCAATCTCAAACACCCAAGCCTCCCTAAGTGCTTGTCAAAATGTTTGAGATACCTCTCACCAACAACAATCAACAAATCAACAATATACCAACACTAAAATGCATGAATATGGTAGGATTCAAAATTAGAAACATGATATCTACATTTTGATGCAAAAAAGTTGAGGATGATGCTAGGTTTTAAGAAGTTTACCTCAAATCCAAGCTAAGGAATGACTAATATGAAGAACAAGACCACAAATCAACTTGAATCTTCACCAAACTTCAATGAAACCCACGAAATGCTTGCTTAAAAATGCCCTTTGATGATGCAAGCTTGAATTAAATTAGGAGAGAAGGAAGATATATGAAGTAGGAATGGAAATGAGGTGAGAAAATGGTGATTTGGTGAAGGAGAAGTGAAGAATTGATGGAGGAAGAAGGTGGTATGATTTCGGCCAAGAGAGGGAATTAGGAGAGGGAGTTGTGTGCTAGGGTTGTGGTGTGAAAATGAGGCCAAAAAGTTGTAAGAGGTGAGGATATGAGGGTATATATAATGTGCAATTAGGTTTAAGGGTATTTAGGTCATTGTGCATCTCATCTCACTCTAGGATTGCATTTAAAATTTGAATGGAGGGTGAGGATTGAAACACACATGATGAGGGACAAAAAAATGCAAAATGAGAGGGAAATGAAGGGGGGTGAATTCGAAATAGCAAGGGAGAGTGGGAGTGGTCACCAAGTTTTGCTAGTTGTCATCTTGTACTATTGTACTATTATATGACCATTCTATTATCCCTTCATTTTTTATTATTCTTCTTAGGATAATTGTACAAAAATACACCCAATTTAGGCCACATACTAGGAATCTTAGGAATATGCCATTTTATGAGATCACCATGACCAAAAATATCATAAAAACCTCATCTTGAAATTTTTGTAGAATATTCCTTTTTTATGCCTTTTTTGAATTTAAATTTTTATGCAAATGCGTGCATGTATGCGCAAAAAATATATGACCAAGGGTGTCTTGCTTCAAATAATTTCCTCTAAAATTGCACAATGATTTTTGATGAAAAATTATCCTCTTTTTTTTAAAAAATGACCAAAATACCCTTGGCCCTAAAAACATTTTTTTGCCCAAAAATGCATTTCCAACCTAAAAAAAAAACTTTAGAATGCATGCACAATGCTTTTCACACTTTTCAAAATAATGCCACACTTCTCAATTTATTTATTTTTGTTGAGAATTAGGGTTTTGACCTAGGCAGACAAAATTAGGGTATGACAACCGGGTATCCTTTGCGCACAACTGCAGAGACAAATCCCTTGAGTCGGGAAGGACTATAATGGGCGGCAGAGCTCTCCCTCAACAGAGACTAATCCCAAGGCAGGATTCGAATTCCGAGGACCTTGGTTAAGCTGGAAAAGACTCCTACCATCTCATCCAAGTGCTCGTGGGCAATATAAGCAAATGAGTAATCGAATGCCCTAACCTGAAGAAGGTCTACTTTATGCTAAATTTAACATAAAATGCTTAAGAGCGGGAATGTTGATAGAGATTTGAAATAAAGAAAAGACAACAAAAATCCCTACATGATAGTATAAATTTCGGAGAATGCAGAGAAAATGAATGAGAGGATTATATTTCGTAGAAAAGGGAAATCCAAGTTTATCTCGCTCAATGGTAATAATCTCTCTCTCTCTCTTTACATATATATATATTATCTGAAAAATACGACTGTTTGCGATGTGACGAAATCATATAAAATATGATTTTTTAGGTCGAAATAAAATATAATTTTTGTTATAAAATATTTTCCAGTGTCCTGAAAGTTAGAATGAGACCATTACATTTTGTTTTTTGCTTTTGTAATTGGACCCGATATAAGTTTAATTTTGATCTGTACCTTGAGATCGCCTGTAGAGCTGGTCAAGGGACAGGTCGTCTGATGTTGTGATTGAGGTATCAGGTCGACCAGTATACTGATGAGGGCGGTCGACCTGATGCTGATGAGGGCGGTCGACCTGATTGACTGCTAGTCGTATCCAGAGCTCGGGTTGTACCTGCAATGACACTCCAACGCCCAAGTCAGTGGGTAGAGTTTGGCAGAGTAATAGTAAGGGTGAATAATGTACCTGACAGGTGGGGTCAATCCCCTATTTATAGAGTCAGTGAATCGGGGGGAGCCATTGGATCAGCATAGGTGGATCCTGACCGTCGAGATCTGATTTACTCTCTTGCTTGCTGTTCTGGAGTGGGCCGAAGCCCAAATCCAATGCTCTGGCGCTAGATCGGCCCAGCGAAGAGGGGCACAAAAGCAAGGAACCGCATCAACGGCTCTGATCTGTCCGTACGATCATCCGACGGACGAGCGCGACTCACGCTCACTATATAAGCATTCATTGCGTCAATTGTCAGGTACACACTGTTCATAAATACGTATATTTTGCTCGTCCGTTCCTGACTTGGGCGTCGGAGTGTTATCGCAGGTACACCCGCCCTCTGGAGCAGAGCTAGCTGAACGACCAAGGCATACAGAGATCTAAGACCTGGAAAACAGCGGTCAAGGACATCTAAGGCACAGATCACTTGCTTTTGGGCCATTTTTGGCCAACTCTTTGGTTGGATTGGGCCTTCGGCCCACTCCAGAACAGTTGCCCCCAAGCCAAGGTCGATCATTGAGCGGGCTTAGGCTTGATGTGCGGTTCTGATCGTTGTGCCCCCAATTGTTACTTGGTGAATTTTTCGGTGCTTGAGATCATATCGGGTCGCTGATAAGAAAGAAGGGGGTGTGCTTGATAACTCCCATAGGACTTGTTTAGAATATTTTAATTATTTATGGGCCTATATATGGATAGTAGGGTTTGCCTCAACCTCATTCTCTCCATCCACTTATCAAAGGGCTCAAATTTTCCAAACACTAAAGCTTTTGAGCGACCACTTCGCACATTCAATCAGCGAGCAGCGAGCAATCAATCAATCAGCGCGACCACTTCCCACTTCTCACGGGGCAGCCAGCGAGCAATCAATTAGTGCGACGAGCGACCATCTCGCGGCTAGCGCCCATCCCCAAACACTAAGGCTCCTGAAGATCGGATCATCGACCAGCGACCAGCGCCCATCTCGCGACCATCGACCAGCGACCAGCACCCATCTCGCCACCTGGACCAGCGACCAGCGCCCATCTCGCGACCTGGACTAGCAACCGCTTTTTGGGAGACCAGACGCCTCACGGGCGAGCATCTTCAGCGGGTGAGGGTGCTTCTTCTTTTTGGCGATCCGAGGAGATGGGCGACCCGCTCACTTGGAGTTCAGGCGACCTGATTTGCTAGTAGGTGAGCAAGTCACGGGTGACCAATCTTGGGCGTTCGCTCTTGGATCCTACTCTTGCGGCCAATCAGTAATCTTCCTTTCTATTTTCTCGTGTGTGGTCTATTCTATTTTGATGTAGTGATTTGAGTAGGACACAAATGACTTAGAATATTTTAGATGTTTTTGGTCTTCAAGGTCACGTCGAGGCTTGTGTCTTATTCGATTTGGTGATTTAGTTTTCAAGAAGGGTTGTTCTATCTTCCAAGGTGTGCAACCTTGGTATTCGTTGTTTAGTAATTTGTCTGTTGGTTTCTGACTTGATGTGATAGTCACTCTGATCGACCATGGGTCGACCCTGTCCTTCAGGAACCTTACCAAGTTTCTACTTGGATAAGTCTTTTTTAATCATTTTGGTCGACCTCTGGTCGACCCTGCCCTTCAGGAAGCTTACCAAGTTTTCACTTCGGTGAGTCTTCTTTAATTGCTTTGGTCGACCTCTTGTCGACCCTGCCCTTCAGGCAACTTACCAGGTTTCTACTTGGATAAATCTTCTTTAATCGCTTTGGTCGACCTCTAGTCGACCCTGCCTTTCAGGCAGCTTACCAAGTTTCTACTTGGATAAGTCTTCTTTAATCGCTTTGGTCGGCCTCTAGTCGACCCTGCTCGTTCAGACAGCTTACCAAGTTTCTACTTGGACTTAGCTCGCCTTTTGGGGTGCGCCTACTTTTAGGACGTTTCGTTTATACTTAAATTCGTTAAAGTGTTACCCATGCCTTGCAGTTTATCAAACTCGGTTTGATTTTAACTCGCGCAGCAGGTTGAACTTTTTAGTTTGTTCGTAGTCGATCGCTCGCAATTAAAGACACATAAACATCTGTATATATGAAACGCCTCATCTTTGTCTGTCGGACGAGCGGACCTCACTAAAAAACCCTGTGGGATAAAGTGTGTCCCGCCCGTTTATTCTTTTCATTCATTAAATTAAACATGACCCTTGAGATGGTGAAGCTGGAAATGAACACTCTGGCCATCTATTCCCACTCTGGCCCCTGACGAATCATACCAGGACTCTAGGAGTGACCTCTTTTCTTTCTCGCACGCGGGCGACCTGAGTCTTGGAGCGGCCACATCTCGGGCGGCCAAGGGTTTCTTGGGAGGCCACATCTTGGGCGGCCACTTATCTCCACGAGCGACCTGCATATATCGAGGGCGCCCGTCTTTGTGTTGTGGTCGCTCCAATCTTGGGCGACCAGCAGGGGTTAAAGACGTCCGAATTTGATTTTGAGCTTAACATAAGAATTGTAACTCTACTTCTCAGCTTTCCAACGCATGCTCACACGCTTCAATCGGATAAACATGGACGAAGTTATGGTCTCCCGACGAGGTAGCGCTCCAACGTTGCGCGCGATCGCCCAAGAAGTGGTCGCCCCAATCTTGGGCGATCAGAAGCGGTCAAAGACCTTCTAATTAGATTTTGAACTTAGCATATAAGTTGTAGCTCTTCTTCTCAGCTTTCCAACTCATGCTCACACACCCCAATCGGATAAACATGAACGAAGTTATGGTCTCCCGACTAAGCAGCGCTCCAAGGTTGCGCGCGGGCGACCAAGCAGTGGTCGCCCCAATCTTGGGCGACCAGAAGGGGTCGAAGACGTTCGAATTAGATTTTGAAATTAACAGGAGAACTGTATCTCTTCTTCTTAGCTTTTCAACACATGCTCACACGTCCCTATCGGATAAACATGGACGAAGTTATGGTCTCCAGACTAGACAGTCCTCCAAGGTTGCGCGCGGGCGACAAAGAAGTGGTCGCCCCAATCTTGGGCGACCAGAAGGGTTCGAAGACGTCCGAATTAGATTTTGAGCTTAACATAAGGATTGTAGCTCTGCTCCTTAGCTTTCCAATGCATGCTCACACGTCCCTATCGAATAAACATGGACGAAGTTATGGTCTCCAGACTAGACAGTCATCCAAGGTTGCGCGCGGGCGACAAAGAAGTGGTCGCCCCAATCTTGGGCGACCAGAAGGGTTCGAAGACGTCCGAATTAGATTTTGAGCTTAACATAAGGATTGTATCACTTCTCCTTATCTTTCCAATGCATGCTCACACGCCCCTATCGAATAAACATGGACGAAGTTATGGTCTCCAGACTAGACAGTCATCCAAGGTTGCGCGCAGGAGACCAAGAAGTGGTCGCCCCAATCCTGGGCGACCAGAAGGTATCGAAGACGTCCGAATTAGATTTTGAGCTTAAAAAAAGGATTGTAGCTATGCTCCTTATCTTTCCAACGCATGCTCACACGCCTCAATCGGACGACCACAACCAGCGTTATGGTTTACAGACTAATGTGAGGGCGAGATTCCTCTTTCGGGCTTCGTGCTTGAGTGAGGTCGTCTTTATTCTTAATTGGTCGGGTCTCGGCCCTACCCCTTGACATATTCGTTTAAGTTCATGTTCGTTTAAGCACCTGGTCGACCCTACCCTTCGGGCAGCTTACCAAGTTTCTACTTGGATAAGTCTTTTTTAATCGTTTTGGTCGGCCTCTGGTCAACCTTGCCCTTTGGTCGACCTCTGGTCGACCCTGCCCTTCAGGCATCTTACCAAGTTTCTACTTGTATAAGTCTTCTTTAATCATTTTGGTCGACCTCTGGTCAACCCTGCCATTTGGTCTACCTCTGGTCGACCCTGCCCTTCAAGCAGCTTACCAAGTCTCTACTTGGATAAGTCTTCTTTAATCGTTTTGGTCGACCTCTGGTCGACCCTGCCCTTCAGGCAGTTTACCAAGTTTCTACTTGGATAAGTCTTCTTCAATCGCTTTGATCAACCTTTGCTCGACCCTGCCCTTTGGTCAACCTCTGGTCGACCTTGCCCTTCAGGCAGCTTACCAAATCTCTACTTGGATAAGTCTTCTTTAATCGCTTTGGTCGACCTCTACTCGACCCTGCCCTTCAGGCAGCTAACCAAGTTTCTACTTGGATAAGTCTTCTTTAATTGCTTTGGTCGACCTCTTGTCGACCCTGCTCTTCAGGTAGCTTACCAAGTTTCTACTTGATAAGTCTTCTTTAATCGTTTTGGTCGACCTCTGGTCGACCCTGCCCGTTCAGACAACTTACCAAGTTTCTACTTGGACTTAGCTCGCCTTTTGGGGTGCGCCTACTTTTAGGTCGCTTCGTTTATACTTAAATTCGTTTAAGTGTTACCCATGCCTTGCAGTTTATCAAACTCGGTTTGATTTTAACTCGCGTAGCAGGTTGAACTTTTTAGTTCGTTCGTAATTGATCATTTGCAATTAAAGAGACATAAACATCTATATATACGAAACGCCTCATCTTTATCTGACGGACGGGCGGACCTCAATAAAAACCCTCTTGGGCGAGTTCCTTCACGGTGTGTTCGCCCCTTCGTGCGCTCTGTGAACTTTCTAGCTTCGGGGTCTCTTGGTGGTCGACCATAATCTCCCTTGGGTCTCTGATCGCGCTCTTCCCGTGGTCGCTGATTCATCCCTGCTTTAGCGACTCCAATGGCCATTTGGCAAGTGCAGGCCGACTTCGACCTCAAATCGGCTTCCTCTAACGAGTCCAGTTCTCAAGAACCACAATCGTTGGTTGTCATCTAGATTTCTTACTTGGTCGGCCTCACGGTTGAATCGCTCCACGTAGCTTCGAAGTGACTCATCAGGTCCTTGTCTGATCGCAATCAGGACATCTTGAGACTTAGGCTTGACCCTTGAGGTGGTGAAGCGGGCAGTGAACACTCTGGCCATCTGTTCCCACAAGGAGATATTGTTGGGTCGCAATTCAGTGAACCATTCTAAGGCTGATCCCTTCAAGGTTAAAGGGAAAATCTTGCATTTTACTGGTCCGGGCGCCCCCCTATATTTCATCATTGGATCGAAGTGTTTCAGGTGGGCGTCTGGATCTTTGACATCATTGTACATCTTAAGGTCAGAGGGAGGTTTTTCCAGAGAGCGAGGGATGCGGTACTCATCTATGTCTCTGGTGAACGGTCCCAAGCTCATATCAATTCTTCCTTTACGATGTGGTCGGTCCTCAAGGTGTCGCCCCCAATGACCACGTCGCTCTTCATCAGAATACCCCTTCGAAAGGTTGTGCGAGTATCGCTCGTTGGATCCACTACGTGATCGTGTGGGGGAACCTGACGAATCATACGAGGACTCTTGGTGTGAAGATTCTTCTGGCCAATAAGTGTAGTTGAAAGTGGACGGGGTCGTCCTAGGTGGGGTTAGTCCTCCTCCTCGTCCCCTCTGTCGGGGTGGAGATCGATGGACAACAATGAGAACGGGTGGTGGTCGAACTGGGATCTCGGTCACACTCTGAGGGCGGGTCGCCTTGGGTCTGCCTTGAGGAGGCATGAGGAGTTTTGGTGGGATAGCGCGTGGGCTCCCACTGTGGTCGCCAATCACTACAAGAAATAGTTGATTTACTGTCCAAAACTTTCCGGCGGATATAAATCCGTCGGAAACTTTCCGGCGGAATTGAGGGATTTCCGGCGGATTTGATCCCACGGTAGTTTCCGGCGGATTTTTTGGACTTTCCGGCGGATTTTTATCCCACAGAAACTTTCCGGCGGAATTTTTGGACTTTCTGGCGGAATTTTAAAATTTTTTTATTTTGCAAAAATCCGCCGGAAATGTTACCGGAAATTTCCGGCGGATTTTCCAAAAAAAAAAAAAAATCAAAAATCCGCCGGAAAATTTTGGAGAGAAAAAAATCCGCCGTAAATTTCAAAAATCCGCCGGAAAAATTTAGAGGGAAAAAAATTCATCTATAAATACAACTTTCTCCTACACTCATCTCATTCTCTCATTTATCTCTTTCTTTCCTTCTCATTCTCTTCTACATTTTCTCTATCTTATCTTTCTTCTTCTTTCTCATACTCTCTAATCTTCAAAAATTTCTCTACATATCTCTCTTCTATAATTTTCCTTTCTTCTTCATTCTCACTTCTTTATTCTTATTCCTTATTCATCTCACTATTTTATTCTTATTTCTTCATAATTCCTCATTCTTATTCTCTCATATATTATTTCTTCTCATATTCTCTTTTATTCTTTCCTATTTCAACAATACCATTTAACATTTGATTTTACTTTTGTTTTTTGACTTTTATTTAAAACACATATTAAGTTATAAAATTCAAAAAAAATTTAAAAAATTTCGGATTATTTTTTTGTCAAATTTTTTTTTTTGGAAAATCAGCCAGAAATTTTTTAAAAAAAAAAAAACATTTTCCGGCGGATTTTTGGTAATTTCCGGCGGATTTTCCAAAAAAAAAAATTTAACAAAAAAAAATGACTAAAATTCGCCGGAAATTACCAAAAATCCGCCGGAAACTGTTTGCGACGAGGGTTTTTCCAGCGCCAAAAATCCGCCGGAAAGTCCACATTTTCGGCGGATTTTGGTCATTTCCGGCGGATTTTGGTCGCCGGAAAATCCAGTTTTTCTTGTAGTGAATGATCTGTACCTTGAGATTGCCTGTAGAGCTGGTCAAGGGACAGGTCGTTTGATGTTGTGACTGAGGTATCAGGTCGATCTGTATACTGATGAGGGTGGTCGACCTGATGCTGATGAGGGCGGTCGACCTGATTGATTGCTAGTCGTATCCAGAGCTCGGGTTGTACCTGCAATGACACTCCAACGTCCAAATCAGTGGGTAGAGTTTGGCAGAGTAACAGTAAGGGTGAATAATGTACCTGACAAGTGGGGTCAATCCCCTATTTATAGAGTCAGTGAATCGGGGGAGCCGTTGGATCAGCATAGGTGGATCCTGTTTTGGCCAGCTCTTTGGTTGGATTGGCCTTCGGCCCACTCGAGAACAAATTTCAAGTCCAATAGCAACGACTTTATTTTTGTCAAGAAAATACCAACGACTTTGTTAATTGAATGAGCTAAATGTTAAAATGCACCCAGGTTTTTTTTAAGAAAACAAGCAGCTATATAATAGTATAATACAATGACTTCCATCTAAGTGTTAAATAATGGAAGTCGCAACTTCATTGCATTTGTTTTTGTCCATGAGATCATATACTATATTATATTTTTTTATACTTGCAGAAGTATTCCCAGTCGTAATTTAAGAGCACATAAGGGTGTGTTTAGATGAGATAGTTTGAGTATTGTTCAATATCTTGCAGTGTTGGGTGGACTGCAGTTGGTAGGTCACTTGCTGTCAGATCGGAGGTTAGCGCGAGCCAGGGAGGGGTACCTCTAAAGCCACTTCGATGGTCAAGTCAGTATTGAGAATGGGCTTGTGTATTGGTGGAGTAAATCTGAGTCATCCAAGTATAAGAGTCATGAATGGGCTTGTGTATTGTGGATATAGATCAAAGTGATTGGGTCTATCCATATCCAATTGCTAAATGGACCTTTTGGTCATGTCCAAAACAAAGTATCATTCTGCTTAACCAAAGGTCTTGCATTTGAATCCAGCCCTTAGAATGTAGCAACGTTAAAATTCTTGAGGGAGAGTTTTACCGCCTATTGTGGTTCTACTAGGCTCGAGAGATTAATTTGAATGCAAAGGATATACTCGGTTTACACCAAAAAAGTTGTAATTTAAGAGCTTATTTTGAGGGATTCCAAAATCAAAATCTTCTCTATACTCTAAATTTTAAAATCTTGGAAGTGTATGTTTGTTTAAGATTCTTAGTAGTCCCGAGTCGGTCTGGCTTAAATTGTGATAGGATTAATTTTTAAAAGTTGATTTAAGAAAATGTTTTCTCTTTTGAAATTGTGTGATACTTGATTTTGTTTAAATGGTAAGAATAGAATTCCTTTTTTAATATATAAATATAAAGAAGTTTATGGATCTCACGCTTAATTGATTTTATTCAACGCAAAAGCTAGAAAATCTTATTTTCATTAGAGTAAATTGTACCCACCACATAATCCATTTTATCTAATACGATTTGATCAACTAAAGTGTTTTTAATTTCAATTATATCGACCTTGTTTTATTCCCAAAATTAAATTTGAAGTACAGTAAATCGCAACTGTTAAATGGAGATAGAAATATAAGCAATACACATTTAATACTCTATTATTTCCATTCTCTCCACAAGAGGTAATTTTGTTCCAAAACACTAAATGTGAGCACGTCTGGCGGAAATTCGAACAATAATTTGTCACGTTGTGGGAGATTAGTCCATTTTTTTTTGTCGAGATTAGGGTATTCACCGCCGAACGTAATGACTAATCCCCTCGCTGGAGATTAGCCCATTTTGCAACCCCTTTCAAAATTATCCTCTTTCTTGATGACTAAATTTTGGAGAGACCCACATAATTTAGTAAATTCTATTTGGATTCCAATCAATTAAAATGTGTGTAGATGAAAGATGGTTTAACCATTAAAATTTTCAGCTCAAAAAATTAAATAGAATTTAAAAGGTCTAATTGCACTTTTGGTATACCAATTTTTTTAATTTGACTATTTTGGTCTCTCTATTTTGTTTGAGAAATACTGAAGGGACGAGCCAAAAGCTACAAATGACATGCCAAATGTTGTTGCAAAGCAATTCGATACACTCAATCATCTTGTATTTCCGTCAATGTCAATGCTAACATTTATCAAAATTTTGACAACAAGGTATTCGTATTTTTTCGTCAAAAACATCTTGTACTAGATGGGATTGCTCATTTTATTTTTGCTCATTTAGGTCCTCCAATTTTGTTAATACAATAATTTTGGTCAATATACTTTTTAATTGCAGTTTTGATCCCTTCAAATTATGGACTTTCTGTACTTTTGTTCCTAAAAACCTTGAATTTTGAGAAAGTGAGGAACCAATAACACAATTAGCGATTTTCGAAGTAATAAAAACGCAATAAAAAAATAAACTATGGGACAAAAGTCCCCCAAATTGACAAACTAGGGGGGACCAAATCGTCAAAAATACAATAGAGAATCTAAAGATCACCAAACTAAGAAAGTTAATTGGGGGAAAATGTAATTAAACTAATTTAAACATAAAGGTTTAACTGAGATCAGACTATCTGAATTTTTTACTCTGGATTTTTAATAGAAAATCGAAACCTATTTTGAAGGACTTGATTGATAAAAAAAGGTTAAATATACTTTTAGTCCCTATAAAATATGATGTTTTCATTTTAGTTCCTAAAACAATTTTTTTATCTTTTGATCTCCATATGTCCCTGTTTTCATTTGTGGTCCTCACTTAATCACCTGAATGTCGCCCTTTAATGATTAAGACCCAAATTACCTGATGTGAAGAATAATTCATAGTCATTAAAAAGTGCGCTATGGTTATTGGTTCTTGGTAACGTGAAACAACCAATTCTTGGTAACGTGAAACAACCAATTCTTACTTACCCTTTACAACATTTCCTACCCAAATTACCTGATATGAAGAATAATTCATAGTCACTTAAAAATTATTTTAGTTTCCACATGGTTAATTATTTTTGGTAAATTAAAATTTTCTAAATGTTTTATTTACACACTAACACTCAAAATCAACGTAGTCTTGTCTTTAAAATATTTTTTAATCTGACTTCAAATATTTAATCAATAAGTTAAAAAAAATAATATTAAATAGAACAAGAATATAAAACTATATATATAGAATTAAAAAAATCAGTATTAATTTATTAGATTATTTTACTTGAACTTATAATATGTTATTTAAGATTTAAAATATTGGTAAACAAATATCTACTATTAATTACAAGCATCTAGATTTCTTAAATTAATGAAATTTGGCTTATATGATTTTTTATGAAATTTTTCTTATGCATGTAATTAATAGCCAGATTATACAATATACTTTTTTGCATGTATTATTTAAACAGAAAATTTATTTATTTTTGACAGAAAATATACAATAATTACTAAAAGTACAATTATATCAATTTTAATGCTTACTGCTATTAAATCAAACAGTCTATGAAGTCCGGATACGGGATACGATACGGGATAATATACGACACGATACGTGGATACGGGAAAATTTTGAAAATCAAGATACGATACGGCAGAGATATTTCAATAAAAAATTAAATCAAAATTTAAAAATATAAAACATAACTAAATATACTTCACTTTACTAATTGGCAATTGCTCATAATATTTAATAGATATGATTACATTTACAAAAAAGATACTTCTGATCAAAATAAGTAAGCATAGTTAAATGTATTTTTCCCGCCCATTTTAAAATATATTCTTCCTCCTACGAACATGTTACAAAAGATATACAGTCTACTACCCAAGTTAGAATATAGGAAAAAACATCATAAGTCATATCCGAAAGAAGTTTAGGCTCTATAGAATTGTCTACTATTCACTACTTAACACTAATTGTGTCATTCTCATTTCCTCCATTTCCATTATCAAAAAATAACATAGCTTCCAACTCTGGTTCATCAAGAGACATCTCAGGATACTCCCAAGATAGGTATCTCCAAAGTGTCCCTCAAGTATCCAATAAGTATCTTGTCTTTTTTAATTTAAAAATAAATATAAATTCTAGGATACGTATTCGGAAGTATCCGACAGGTATCGGTATCGGATACGTATCCGATACGGGTACATAACCTATTTTGGAGTATCTGGGCTTCATAGAACAGCAAAAAAAAAATACTGACAAGTCATCTATTTATATTGCTGGACGTATGTGCTTATTCCATTTTCTTTAATTAATTAATAAATTTTAAATAAATTTGAGGTCATTCCAACGTATGCCTGATGTATGCATTTCTTGTGCCATAAAAGACACCTAAAACGTTTTTCTAATTGGACAATGCATACATCAGAAAATATAAAATAAGAATGATTAAAATATACTTTTTTGCTAAAACGTTTTTCTAATTGGACAATGAACTAGGAATGTTGTCATGCCAAAAATATGAAATAAGAATGTTAAATTTAATTTCTTACCAAATTAAATTAATTTTTATTTAAATTTAATTAAGAAATCAAAGTACTTAATTAATTTAAATGATTAAAATAAACAAGTGATTTACATAGATTCTCGTCTTACAAACTTGAAGAGAAGTTTAATTATTATTTTTGATCGAAGAAGTTTAATTTTTTTGTCAACTATGCAATATTTCATAACACCTGCACACTGTTTTGAAAATATCTCTCGAATGTATGCGGCTTGGGAATCCCGCTTTTTTTTTTTTGCTTTCAGTTTTTGTTTGTTTTTTGTTTCTTTTTTTTTCTTTTCTTCTTTTTTTATTTCAATTTTTTTTGTTCTGCTTTTTTTTTGTTTTTGCTTCTTTTATATTTTGAGGAGTATTTTACGGTCTCATAAAAAATTAGATGTTTAAATATGCAAATTTTGGTCTTCAATAATCGATTCATTGAAAAAGTAATTAATTTCATGAAAAAATAGGTAAAGTGAGATGTTAAAAAGGGTGTTTTGGTTTACTTAGTGGCATAAAAAAAACTATTTTGTAATGAAATGCGTAAAGTGAAATGTCAAGTTGTATGTTTTAAAGTACTTTGGAATTCAAAAAAAATTAACTCTTCAAAGAAGTGTTTTCGTAAATAACCGGTGAGGTAAAAAAAATAATAAGTTTGTGAAAAAATGCGTTAAGTGCGATGGTGACAGTGTATCTTGGAGTACTTTAGGGTCCCAAATTTTTTTTAGATGTTCGAGTACACGAAGTTCGATCCTCAATAACCTTTTCTTTTAATTTTATAATTCTTATTTAATTTATATCTTAATTTAATTTCGGTTTACAAAAATTTCAGTCACATTTACAACAGATCCCTCAATCGTACTCTTTCAACTTTCTATAGGTGCTTCTAATTTACTGGTAATTTCCATCCAACCTTGCACGATTCCATGTTTTTCACTTTCTATTTGTATTTTCTTCTTTGTTTTGGTAATTTCGTACCAAAAGGGTATTTAAACCATTCTTTAATTGGTGTTTATATTTTTATCTTTCTCTATAATTTGAGTACAACGTTGCTAAATTGACTCCCGTGAGAACTTCAGCCATATTACATAGAACCTTCCTCATCTTTTTATGTTGGGGTACTTTAGGTTCCCGAAATTTTTTAAAATGTTTAAATATGCGAAGTTTGTTCCTCAATAACCTTTTGTTTTTAATTTTATAATCTTCTTATTTAATTTATAGTTTTAATTTAATTTTTATTTACGTAAACTTTAGTCACATTTACAATAGGTCCCTTAATCGTACTCTTTCAACTTTCTATAGCTGCTTCTATTTTATTGGTGCTTTCCATCCAACCCTACACGATACCACGTGTATCACTTTCTTTTTGTTTAAGTTTCACTTGCTTTTATTTTATTGTTTAAGTTTTTTTTGTTTCTTTTTGTTTTTTGCTTCAGTTTTTTTCTTTCTTTTGTATTTTAAGGAGTACTTTCAGTGTCGAAAAATTTTAAATGTTTAAATATGGAAATTTTATTCTTCAATAATCAATTCAATGGGGAAAAAATTAATTTCATTAAAAAATACGTAAAGTGATATGCTAAAAAGTGCAGTTTGGTGTACTTTATGGGGGAAAAAACTATTTTGTAAAAAAATCTGTAAAGTGAAATGTTAAGCAATGTGTTTTGAGGTACTTTGGGATTCGAAAAAAATTTAACTTTTCAAATATCAGAAGTTTTTTCGTATATAACCGGTTTGGTAAAAATAATAAGTTTGTAAAAAATTACGTTAAATGTGATGCTGACAGTGTATTTTGGGGTGCTTTAGGGTCCCAAAATTTTAGATGTTCAAATACACGAAATTCGTTTCTAAATAACGTTTTCTTTTTAATTTTATAATCTTCTTATTTAATTTATAGTTTTAATTTAATTTTTATTTACGGAAACTTCAGTCACATTTACAATAGATCTCTCAATCGCACACTTTCAACTTTCTATAGATACTTCTATTTTATTGGTAAAACTTCAGCCACATTTACATTACAACCTTCATGATCTTCTTTCAACAGGAACTTCAGTCGCATTTACAATAAAACCTCCATAATCCTTTTCAATTTTGTATAACTACTCCTATTTTATCATGGGTTTCCTTCAACCATGTTTGATATCCAACATGTTTCAGTTTTTAATTGTGTTGTCTTCTTTTCTTTCTAATTATGTCTTCTTCTTCTTCTTCTTCTTCTTCTTCTTCTTCTTCTTCTTCTTCTTCTTCTTCTTCTTCATCAAATGCAAACGAAGCGACCTGAGATTGGCCGTACCCCCAAGGACGAGTTAAATCCAAGTCGAACCTTGGTAAACTGTCCAAAGGAACTTAAACGAATTTAGTTACAAACGAAACGACCTGAGATTGGCCGCACCCCCAAGGACGAGTTAAATCCAAGTCGAACCTTGGTAAACTGTCCAAAGGAACTTAAACGAATTTAAGTACAAACAAAGCGACCTGAGGTTGGTCGCACTCCCAAGGACGAGTTAAATCTGGGTAGGAGCCTGGTAAACTATCCGCGGGCGACGATTGATCCCACTCGAACCAAACGGATGGAAAGTATAAGATAACACGCAAAATCGATGAGCCAAACGCAAAAGGCTGTCAAATAACGAGATAAACTAAACGAACTTAGCGGTTTACGCGATAATATAAACAGAGTAAACAAATTATTCAGCAGAAAGGACGATCATGCCTTTCAAGGACGATCGTGCCTTTCAAGGACGATCCGGCCAAGCATGGACGATCTGGCCATGCATATCCAGGACGATCTGGCCAGGCATGGACGAGCTGGCCAGGCCTGGACGATCTGGCCAGGCATGGACAATCTGGCCATGCATATCCAGGACGAGCTGGCCTAGCATGGACGACCACTTCTTGATTGCCCGCGCGCGACCTTGGAAGATGGTCTGGTCTGAAGACCATAACATCGTCCATGTTTATCCGATAGGGGCGTGTGAGCATGCGTTGGAAAGCTAAGAAGCATGCCTACAACTTTGATGTTGGACTCAAAGTTTAATTCGAAGGTTCTCGTCCCCTTCAGATCGTCCAAGATTGGGACGACCACTTCTTGATTGCCCGCGCGCGACCTTGGAAGATGGTCTGGTCTGAAGGCCATAACATCGTCCATGTTTATCCGATAGGGGCGTGTGAGCATGCGTTGGAAAGATAAGAAGCATGGCTACAACTTCGATGTTGGACTCAAAGTCTAATTCGAAGGTGCTCGTCCCCTTCAAGTCGTCCAAGATTGGGACGACCACTTCTTGATCGCCCGCGCGCGACCTTGGAAGATGGTCTGGTCTGAAGACCATAACATCGTCCATGTTTATCCGATGGGGGCGTGTGAGCATGAGTTGGAAAGCTAATAGGCATGCCTACAACTTTGAAGTTGGACTCAAAGTCTAATTCGAATGTTCTCGTCCCCTTCAGGTCGTCCAAGATTGGGACGATCACTTCTTGATCGCCCGTGCTCGACCTTGGAAGATGGTCTGGTCTGAAGACCATAACATCGTCCATGTTTATACGATGGGGGCGTGTAAGCATGAGTTGGAAATCTAAGAAGCATGCCTACAACTTTGATGTTGGACTCAAAGTCTAATTCGAAGGTGCTCGTCCCCTTCAGGTCGTCCAAGTTTGGGACGACCACTTCTTGATCCCCCGCACGCGACCTTGGAAGATGGTTTGGTCTGAAGACCATAACATCGTCCATGTTTATCTGATGAGGGTGCAGGAGTATGCGTTGGAAAGCTTAGAAGCGGAGCTACAATTCATATGTTGAGCTTAAAATCTAATTCGGACGTACTCAACCCTTTCTGGCAGTCTAAGATTGTGGTGCCTAAAACACAAAAATGGGCAATCGACACCATGGAGGGCTGTCTAGTTTGACAACCTTGGAGGCATGGACAACCCAAAGATACTGAGCATCGATCGTGCAAAGATGAACGTGCAAATGCACTTAATACTTAGGCGAAATAAATCGTGCAACAAAACGTCGGAGTATGAACACATCGAGTATGGGTTACAACAAAATCAGATAAACTCCAAAGCTAGAAAGTTAAAGCGTAAGTCAGGGTAAAGTAATATCAGAACTACAAAAGGATGGGTAAGAAAGACCCAACCACCCTCATCGCCGCTGATAGATGACCAGGTTGGTCCCATCAGGCCTGCCGGTGGGCTTCACAATCTGGTCACCTAGGACGACATGATTGGGATCAAAAACAGTCGTGTCAACCACCACATCGGGATAACGAAGCTGGACTTGCTTCAGAGCATTAGCAAACTGCTCCTTTACGATCTCAACGGCATCACGGGTAACCCTGTCACCCCAATCTTTAGCCTCCTCCAGTGCCTTCTCATTCTCATCTCTCTCTTTCTTCAATGCCTCGACCTCATCCTTGAGCGCAGAAACCGTCTTCTCAAACTCTTCCCTCATCTTGGCCTCAGAAGGCTCCTTGGCCAACTTCAGCTCTTGCAGCTCTTCCTTCATCTTAGCTTCAGAAACCTCTTTGGCGGACTTCAACTTTTGCAGCTCTTCCTTCAACATGCTAGCCTTCCTCTCAGATCCCTCCAGGGCATCTTTGGCTTTCTTTGCTTGATCCAAAGCCTTGTCCCTCTTCGCGGTCAACTCTACAAAAAGAAAGAAGTAAGGTAAGGAAATCTGAAAGCAAGATGTTGACCGGTCAAGCTAAGCCAAAAGAATTTACCTCCAAACCGCTCATCCTCCTCATTCTGAGTCATCTTCAGCTGCTTGGAAGCAGCCTTCAAAACGTCAATAGCAGTGTCGATAGGGTCTTCCACGAAGCGGTCCTGGTAAGCAGCACCCAGCTGGTCCAACATCACCCTAGGAGACTTGCCACGATCGTGCTTTTTCTTCCCAGGTTGATCAGGTACGCCCGCGGAATGGTGTACCGCTCCATCAGACACAACATCATCAGCCCGCCTCCTCTTTGTTTTCTGAGGACCTTCAGGGTCGCCCCCAGGATGTGAATCCACCGGAGGAGTCTGTGGATGCGCCTCGGGATGTGGTGGGGAAGGAATAGGGGTAGAACCCTCAGCACGAACCGATGTTCTACGCTTCGGAGGCCCCTGTCTGGCACCAGCAACTAGCTCAGTAAAAGTCAACTGTCCACCTTCCATCTCTTCTGCAAGAATCAAACAAAGTTGTTAGAAAACAAGCAAGGCGACAAACAAGTGATAAGGTAAGTAAAAGAAAACAAACGAGACCATTACACATGGATAAAAACTAATACACGAATAAGAAAGCCAGCCGACCTAAGGCTACGGCCAACTTGTCAGGGGAGTCGGACAGAACAAGTGGCTTGCAGGGAATCAGCTTCTCTTCAGAGGGTAAATGGGAGGCCAAATTCCTGAGTAATCTCAAGGTCTCTCTATCAGTAGCACCCAGCTGCTTTAAGGTGAACCGGTAAGTATGTGGCTCCTAAAGGTAGTGTCGCGGTGACCAAGAAATAGGAAACACCAAATCGATGGCCTCCCCGTAGTCGTTTAGATATCCCACCAAGTCTTGATCGCCACGGGTGGTTGATAACTCTATTTTATATAGAGTTATTTGTGCTTTTTCACTTAGATAAATGCCCAATATCAAGTCTATTATATGTTAAATATGTTAGTATGAATAAAATAACAACATTTATGGTTTATAGATAAGAGAAGTCCATAACTTAGCATTTTATTGTATATTGGTATGTTTGATGTGTTTGTTCAGTGCAGCCGCAGTTTAGTGCAATTGCACCAGTTGATGCAACTGCACCAGGCAGTGCAATTGCACTTGGTGCAACTGCACCACTCTGCACCGAAGCAGCTCACAACCCCACATTGGAAGCACCTCAATTCTTACCATTGCCATAATGCTTAGTTGGATTGCTGCTTGCTCAGAAGTCACATGGGAACACATGGCCACTTGCAAAGGAGGCGCCTACAATCAAAAAGGCTTCACAAAAATCTATCCTACAAGACATGTGGCAACCATTTGTTGGACCACAAATTAAGGATAAGTGTTGAAAGCCAAGCTGATCTTCAACTTTTAAAAAGTAACCATGGTTTGGTTAACTTAACTCAGCAAGGAAACCTCAACATGAAGGAAATCTCCAAGGCTATAAATAGGACTCAAATTCCTCACTTGAATATATTCCAAATTGTAGAGAATCATATCATATATCATATAATCTTTTTATTTTAGTTTTTCTTAGTTTTAAAGTTTTATTTTCTTTTAGTTTCATAGTGTTAGTTTGAGAGGAAGGTAAGAGGAAATTGACAACTTCTTTCTTCACTTCTTCAAAGAGCTAATAGGTGCAAGAAATTAGTTGTAAGCAAATATATGCAAGAGTTTTCCATTTGTTACTCTTTTGAATTCTCTTGTACTTCTCTTTATTGCAATATGCTTTCATTCACTTATATTTGCTTTATCATGCTCATCATGAGCTAAACTCTTTTGAGTTTGGATGTTCTAGCTTTCCAATGATCTTTTGAGGAAAGTTATTGTGTTTTCAAGTGGTGTGCACTTTAGTTCTTGTGTTTAAATTCTTAATCTTGTTTTAATATTGATCACTTAGAACAAGTAGAGTTATATTCACTTAATTGGCTTATAACTAGAAATCAAGAACTAAGTAAGGATAAGTGTTTAATAAAGCTTCTTATTAAACTTGTTTTAATAAAGATAGCTTGTTAATTCCATGTTAATTCTTAGCTTAAGATTAACATAGTCCTTACAACAAAAGTGTAGAGATCTTAAGATACAAGAGTGTACTTACTTAAGCAACTTAGATTATCTGTAAGGGGGCGAGAGAGGCACTGACAACCCTACTCTTTACCGCAAAAAAACAGGATCATATAGAGCTTGTAACGAAACTCTGACGAAAGTAGCTGACCAGCACACACTGATGCAACTGCACTAAGTGCAATTGCACCACAAGAAAACACAATATTCTCAAGAGTGATTTAGTTTGTGAAAACATCCCAACTCTCATTCTCAACTAATTTCTTACACAATTTATTTGCTTTCTGTTTATTTCTGTTTTCATTTCAACTTCAACCAAAACCCAAAATTTTGAATAGTGTAGTCACACTAGTTTGCCTTTCTTTACAAACAACACATAAGAGTTAATCCAATCTCTGTGGGTTCGATCTTTTATACTATAACTTGTGACTGTGTATACTTGCGCATTAATGTTATCCTATTTACACACACCAGTGGTCGGGGCAACCCAAAGAAACTTGCTCTTCCACTTCTTCACAGAATCCATATAAGGTTCAAAAAGCTTGAAACCCGTAACAGCCTTCAAAATGAGAAACTCCCACCTAGTTTTGTGACTATGCTTCTCTCCACGCCGGTTAGTATCAAAGATAGTGAAGAAGAGCTTCTGAGAAACTGGCCTCTTCAGCGCGCATAACAGAACCTCAAATGCCTTGACGAAGCCCCAAGAGTTGGGATGAAGTTGTGATGGGGCGACATCCAAGAAACGAAGGACCCCACGCTCAAAGGGAGTAAAGGGTGGTCGTATCTTCATGATGTTGAGAACCCTCATGTACATAGTGAACTTCAGCTCCGTTGGGAAGGTAGCAATGTGCTCACCAATTCCCATGCTCTCGACCTGCCACTCCTGGTCGTCATTGCCCACGCACTGGGCCGGCAAATCCAACTCCCTTTTTGTCACTTTCAATACTTCATTCAGAATGGTGGAAGAAACCCAAGAATGATCAACGTCCGTTTGACCCCCGAAAGACGACCTGAGCCTGGCTGGTTTAGACGACTCAGGACTCTGGGAAGAAGAGCCGCACGACCTATCCCCTATAGAACAGGCATGAGACTCGGAAGAACGGCTAGACTCAGAAGAGCTCGTATCCCCCTCACCATCTGCCATCTCGGGAGATCTCCCCTTTTTCGAGGTAGCAACTCGAGCAACGTGAGGATCGGAAGATGGAGACTTGCGTCGAGTTTGCTTGGTCCTCCCCACGATGCAAACCTGTAGGAAGGGGCGATCACTCGTTAAACGAGCACTTAGGCTTGCGAATGAGGGGCGATTGTCTCATCCCAAGCCTGATCGCCCCTCCGCGCCAAATCAAAAACAAACAAGAATAATAAATACAAAAGAAAAGGAGAATACCTTCGGATTAAGATTTGCCGATAAAGAAGACCGAGTCACCTCCTAGGATGATCAAAACAACGCACTGGATATAAAAATAAAAAGATCGATCAGACTCAAAGACAAAGAGTGAAATCAAATTGATGCGTCAAAAAGAGCATAAGCAATCAGGGCGAAAGCAAATTGGTGCATTGAAAGGAGCAATAGGGAGGTCGTCTAAGTGATCAGATCGGGCGCAACGAGCAGTTGAGGGGCGGTGAGGTGCGATCGGGTCGCCCCGTTTCTTCACCACGCGTGTCACTCTCGGGTCTCCCCCTTCCTTCGCGACCACCTCACTCTTGGGTCGCCCCTTTCTTACGCGCCATCTCCCTCTCTCAATTCGCCCTTTTCTTTCACACCGCCTCCTCTCGGGTCGCCCTTTTTTCACGCTGCTTTAGGGGAAGTAGTACTTACACGAAGAAGCGATCAACCGAAGTACAGCTCGCTCCAAGGCAGCTGCAGATCGCCCCTTTGCGTGGAGGAGGTCGCCCCTTTTTTGACAACACGGGTCGCCCCCTTTTTTCACAATCGGGTCGCCCCCTTTCTTCTCTTCAGATCGTGCCGTCGTAACCACCCAGCAACGTCGCAAGGTCACCGGCAGCATCTTGGGCAAAGAGGAGCAGGTCGCCCCTTTTTTTGTTGTTGTTTTTGTTCGCGCAAAGGAGGGCAGGTCGCCCCTTTTGTTGGCACCAAGGAGGGGAGCGGATCGCCCCTTTTGGTTGGGAAGAGGATATTGACATTCGGATTTGGTGAATGAGTGGTGAGAATGAAAGAAAGAAGAGACCCTCACACTAACATATATATAAGCCCACGAAAATAGGCCCAACAAAGAATAAAATTCTTTGTTTTATTTGTTTATCTAAAACACTTTTTATATTGGAAATATTCACCAGAATTGGACAACCAGGAGAGTGACTATCAATTTTCGATCGATCCGATACGATACCGACCGCCGAAAATTCACAAGTCATGAACTGGGGGCAAGACCTATCAAACTACCGATCGAGCACGACCAGCATGGCTGCGCATCAAGCCTACGCCCGCTCAGCGATCGACCTTGGCTTGGGGGGCAACTGTTCTGGACTGGGCCAGTCGTCAGGCCCAATCCAGTAGCAACGATCCAACCCAGCAAGGGAAGGGCCAGCTTCGCTGGGCTTGACTGGGCCAGTCGTCAGGCCCAATCGAATAGCAACGATCCAACCCAGCAAGGGAAGGGCCAGCTTCGCTGGGCATGATCCAACAGCTAATCGACCAGCCCAATAACGAAGTGGTCAGCTCCACTGATACTTGCGCCCCCATCGCAAATGGGCTATCCGACGCCAACGATCCAGACTATTCACTATAAATACCTCCAGTCACCAGATGTCAGGTACGCAATTCATTCACTAGATATTACTGTAGCTCGATATAGCTGACTTGGGCGTCAGAGTGTTCTTGCAGGTACACCCCCCCGCGCGTTCAGGTCCTCCTCAGCCTACAGTATCAGACGATCCGTCCCTTGACCGTCTCCTCAGATCCACCAAGGTACGGTTCAGGATTAAAGGTAACGGGCAAATGTTCCCGACTGTGTTTTTTAATTACCGACTGCTTATTCCATCGGTAATTACTAACCAAATTTGGATCCGTTGGAAACTTGCGCGGGAAATAATAGTGGGTTCAGGTACCGACGAATACTTTTCGTTTCCTACAGTAGTCTTTTCCGTCAAAAATTGCAAAAGTAATACGGCCACTTACCGACAATATTTCCCGTCGGAAATGTTACGGTCACTAGGCCGTAGGTAACTTGTGTAGGTAAAGCACAATTTTCTCGTAGTGTAATCTACACCGGGGAATCTAATTGGCCACGTGCACGTGTGCCCTGCTTTACTTGTTTGGGTGGTTCTCTCCTCTTAATAGAGTTTTTGTTACACCCAAGACTACGTGAGTCCTTGAGGTAGGATTCCAACCCAGTTATCACTTAGATCAACCCTTGTTAGTGTGCAATTTTATGACTATATATTGTTAGTGTTTTATATAAGTAAATATATTAATTAGGAAGTACTAGCTAGAGATACTCCAACCTAAATAAAAAAAAAGTCAATCAAATACTTTTAGGGAGTGTTTGGATAGGGTATTGTTAGGGGGTAATGTAATTTTTGAGGAAATTTCGGAATATTTTAGTTCAAAATTTTCCCCCTAAAAATACTCCATCTAAACATAGTGTTAGGACACAAGAGTAGCTTTTGCCATCAACTCAAAATATTAAGACCCGAGGGTCTACCCATTTTAGTGATAAACCACCTTTAAGAAACCGTCTTAATGTGATTAAACAAATTTGGTATATTAACCAACAAACCTCTAAACAAAATTGAACTATGAACTAACCACAATGTATTGTATAAGGGTTTGGATTGTCTACCTTGTTTGTTTCTACCTTTCTCTAACTTTAGGTAAAATGTGAGACAATATAGAGACAATATGGTAATTTAAAATGGAGAGAGAAAAATGAGTGAGGAAGCAAATAATGAGAGAGGTAGAGTAAAAGGGAGAAAGATAAGAACAAACAAGATAGACAATCCAAACTCATTGTTTAAAGTGTTGTTTTTCGATCACGGCACGACACACGCGATAAAACCTACATTTTTCTCTACTTTTCCTCCCTAATTGACTGAAGATATTCGAGCTGTAACTCACATCATTTGTTCAAGTCAATCACGAGTTCAAAATTGTAGTTCATGTTCATACATACACTTCTGGTTTTGACATTTCCTAAGCCCAAAACAGATGAAAAACGCGTAAGGATCCCTTTGACTAGTAACCACCCTTTTTGTTTGTTTATTTTTTTTTCTCCCAAGAGTTAGTTCGTAAAACAAAATTGACACTAGTTTTCATATATTTTTCTTTTTTTAAAAAAAATATAAAAGAAACCTCTCCATTTACTTATATATATATATATATATATATTATAGTTATTCTACCTTTTACTTAATTTAAAAAATACAATCAATAGGTAAAACATTTTATCTGATATTTCTTAGTAAATTTAAATATGGTGCCTGACTAAATTCAATTTAATTTTTCATCAATAAAATTATCTTAAATAACACCTTTTCACGATACGCATGAGAAAAATAATTGAAGCGGCTAATTCTCACTTTTTTTTTGACGTGGCTAATTCTCACTTTATTATTGCTTAAAAACATTACGGATATAAAAGTACTTTTTTTTAATATATCTGTTTCAAAGTGTGAAAGCTAATAATATTTATAAAGAGTGGTGGAAATTGCATAGTTGTCTTCATGATAGTGAAACAGTATATATAAATGAAATAAATGAAAATGTCAACAAAAATTAGAAGAGAGAAGAGACCTGGGGCTAGTACTACAGTGCTCCCAATATTATTTTTTGAACTCCAGGTTTATTTGTATTTTTATAGAATTTCTATTTTAGGGGGAGGTTTTGAGTTAGTGGAGTATCTCACGCTTCAAACTGAAGCAAAGGAGTTTGATGAGGTGGCGTTTTCTGAAAAAGACTTAGCACGTGTGGACCATGTCGCCTCCCTTAAAAACACGTGTAAATGGTCACCTAAACTAACTATTCAAGAAAATACACAAATAAAGAAAACCAAAGTTGTATAAACTATAAACTACCGTAAGGTCTGCTAAGTAAGAATGTCAAAATTGTCACTATAAATATCAATTCGAACTCAAAATCTAACAGTTGTGTGTATAATTTTCAAGTGGTATTTGCTAATATGTATAAGGACCAAAAAACTAAATCAAATACAGCAAAATAAAATATTATAAAATAATTAATTTATCTAGTGTGTATTTAGGGACCACGAACTCATAAGAAATTGACATATCATAAAAATGATTGTCTTTTCTTTCATCTTGAAAGTTATACATACTATTAATTCTTATTAGTCTTTTTTGTTACTATGTTATTGGTGCGCAGTATTCACACTGATAACTAATTTATACTGCAAAGGCTGACTGGCCACATGTACCCTACTTTATCGGTTCGTAATGGTTCTCCCCTCTAAATTGAATTTTTGCCACACTCAGAACTCGTCTTGAAAGTTACACATACTATTAATTCTTATTAGTCTTTTTGTTATTGTATTATTTGTGCGCAGTATTCACACTGATGAATAATCTATGCTGCAAAACTTGACTGATTACGTGTATCCGACTTTGTTGGTCCATATGTTTCACCCTCAAATAGGACTTTTACCACGCTCATCAAAAACTTAAAAGAGGATTTGAAACAATTACCACTCTGACCTATCCGTACTCGTTTTTACGCGGCTGTGTATGCCGATGAAACTCTAAAATAATTAAAATGAATAAATAAAAGACAAATTGCGGTAGTGGGCTAGGAGGACTTGAAAGCCAAAGAGGAGTGGAAATTTTATATATAAATAAGTAGGTGTTGGTGCTCTATCTTAAGTCTTAACTTGTTTATGTGTGTGCATATTCTTCTAAACTCTAAAGTATTCTTCTCATTCTCTCTCTTTCTCTCTGACTCTCTCTATATCTCTCAAATATCAACTTGAAGTTGAACACTTCAGCTTTGTGGTAGGCTTTGTTTGTCATTTCCATTTTGGTGAAAGAAAAATGGGAAGACAACCTTGCTGTGACAAAGTTGGCTTAAAGAAGGGACCATGGACTTCAGATGAAGATAAGAAGCTCATAAACTTCATTCTCACTAATGGCCAATGTTGTTGGAGAGCTGTTCCTAAGTTAGCAGGTCCCTTTTCACTACCCCTTTTTTTGTTCATGCATTTCAAATGCATTTCGTATGATGATTATTTGAGCTTGCATATGTTTATTTAAATTCATTATTTGGAGGAAATAGTTAAATGGAGTGATGTTTCAAGTTCACTTCCATTTTTTAATAATATTTAAAATTTTCAATATGCTGACCTTGTAAAATTTGGTTATTTTTTGATGAATTTATGCAGGGTTGTTAAGGTGTGGGAAAAGTTGCAGGCTGAGATGGACAAATTATTTAAGGCCT